>JAOEGL010000004.1:56253764-57634764 GCA_034509955.1 Urosaurus nigricauda
TCCAGGATTTTGGAGTCCATTTTGTGGAATACATTTCTTGATTTATAGTTAAGTATATATGGTACTCTGATAGACTATGAACCACAACTGCGCTTGTTGTCTCCCTCCAAAAGGAAAGTCAAAGTGGACAGACATCTGTCTGGGACAGACATGGGCTCTCTGGACAATTTCTACCCCTTCCTATATTTATGCATACTCCTAATTTGCCAGATTGAGTAATTCTTTAGAGCTTGAAGAAAATTAATCTTTGAGCTCACAAAAAAACCAAACAATACTAGAGTCTTTGTTTACTTAAACATTCAGTTCATGGATTTTTGAGATACCTTGTTCTTTAATAACCATGAAAGGGACAAAAATAATTTTGCTGAAGATATGTGTCTATGTGTTATATATTTGCAACCAAAAAGAGATTTCAAAGCAGTTATGAGAAATTGTTTATACTGTCCTCAATCCAAACCTTCAGAACACTTGGAAAGTACCAGCACAGCATAAACTCACTTGCAGACTAAATAGACCTTACACTGCTACTCTCCCTGCCTGCAGCAACTGGTATGCATATCTGATGATTTTGATAGGTCCTCTTTACACAGCTATGTTTAAATGATTTTTTTTCACCATACACATGCTGCACAAAGGAAAAGCACAAAAGAAAATTAATTTTAAAAACTACTATTCTTTATGTGTTTTTCAGTTGGCTTAGCTTACAATAATCCTATCCCTCCTTTCTTCTAAGGATGAGATAATATCACTTACCCAGCATTACTCGGTCGGTTTCCCACAGAGTGGGATTCAAACACTGATTTCCCAGAGTCCTAGTCCAATACTCAAACCACTATAACATACTGTCTCCAATTTTAAAAATAATTAATTATCATCACAGTTCCAAGACTGTCAAAACTAGTCATTGTTAAAAGCTACTTTTCACAGAACTGACTCTGTGCTCTCCTATATCATTTTCTTAATAGTCACAAGACAACATAAGACACAGCACAAGTCAGCACTTCAAACATGTAATCCTCTTGTCCATCATCTGTTATTCCCACCATCTAATGATCCCACACCCTATTAACTATAAAAGTAAAAGTTTGCACTTCAAAACAAATTAAAGTATCTCTTGACTAGTCATAATAATGTAACTTAAGCATACTTTCATTGTTGGGTAAGGGAATTAATTGCAAGTAACTAGTTAATTCCAAGGTCTGGAAGAATAATTCTTAAGATTCTCATTTAGCTTCCTTCACTTTTCAGAGCACACTGAGGCTCTATGCCCTTTGATATTGCTTTACAGTCATTAAACACACACACAGAATAAGAAGCTTGGAACATCATTGCTCTTCCCATCATTGCAGATAAGGTATCCCTACGGAAGCTGGATCAATTGTGCATTACACAAGAGAAGGATTTTTCTCATCCTGTAATTATACTTTTCTCCCCTCCTCTGGAAAGCTGACAACCTCATAACAGCCCATCAGAATAAGAGTCCACCTAATTGAGATAGTGATGGAGATAGTTAGAAAACCAAGCACATCTGCTAATTTATGGTTACAGTATGAATTATTTGTGTCCTTTTCTCAATGACAGAAGGCTATTGCAGCACTTTCTGATAAAGACTGCCTCTGTAATAGGGTACTGAAGTCCATTATCCACAGGAGAAAAATGGGATGGGAAGACAGCATGTGCAAGTTACCAAGATGCCAAATGTTATGCTTTTGCTTATGAACTTGAAAACTATTCCTGAAAATCACAGTCAGATCAGAAGTAAAGAAAGGAAGAAAGATTAGCTGCCAATGCAAAAAAGCCAAAGCACTTTGTGCTGCGTATTGAAATCAACAGTGCTTAAAAGCAGTCAGCTTCACCTGGATGGTGTGGCAGCCATAGTAGGTATTCAAGATTAGCATTGGTTTGGTCTTCCAATTATATCCTTCATTCAAATTCAGTACTGGAAAAGATTCAGTATTAGAAAAGAGCCATTCTTTTCCATTGCCTAAGAGCAGACTGTTTCTGCAAAGTCTCCCTGACTTTTGGAAGCTGAATATTTTCTCACTATTTATTTGCATCCTGGTAACACAGGGGGGAAAAACAACAACACTTGGCACAATGTCCCATCTGGTTTCTGAACTCCATCCAGATGATTTAATAGCTGTTAATTGGTTGAAGTGTTTGGCACAAATCTGGTGACTCAGATGCAAATACCCTTTTCGTCTTGTGGGATCAAAGGAGTGCTGTGTTAAAACAGTTACATCTTGCCATACTGCATATAAATAGAGGGACAGGTTTACTTTACAGATGGCTCTCTGGTAGCTCAGTATCTTCATCCTGATAGTGGGGGACTCTGCTTCAAAGAAGGCCCAAAAGGTCCATTTCCTGCTTTGCTGAGCAAACATTAATGTAGGAGATTCTCACACTGGCTTCTATTCCCGCACTAGGCCCGGGATGTAAACATGCAGGGGTGGATTCTATCGCACAGCTCTGTCCCAGGGCAGTACTCATCCCATACCCAATCTGGGCTTCTCCCAGACCTTTTAAAGAACAGGATTTTCCCATTCTTTAAAAGTTCTGGGAGAAGCCTGGATTGGCTATGGGATGAGTACTGCCCTGGGGATGGAACTGTGTGATAGAATCCGTCCCTGTGTGTTTACATCCTGCACCCAGCGTGGAAATAAAAACCAGTGTGATAATCTAACATGCTTTTCAAAATAGGAGGAATTTCTGCATACCCACAACAATTTCACAGTTGGAAGCTGGGACACATATGGCAAAGCAACATAAGAGTATGGTTGAGATGGCAAAAGTTATTAACAGGGAAGAACACACAATCCTGGAAAGGCTGCAACATGTTTCCTTTGCTGGTGCATCCTGAGAAAGGCAAGATTCTGTTCCTTGATCTTCTCTTCCCTCTGCTGATTTAACTGAGTGTAAACTACCTTTGCATTTTGAGCTTAGGGCTTAGGGCTGGTACAAACCGGCACTTTGCTCTGGCCTGGACTCAAAATTAGGGCTAGATAGGCCTGGTCGCCCACACGCAGCCAGCCCTACTATCGGAGCCCGTGTGCCATCTTGGCGTGCCCCCATCTACATGGGGCATGCCATGATGACACATGGGCATCAGAGCACCCAAACAGCAGCTTCTTTTTAGGGAGTGCATCGGTGCCATGTCATGCGGCTGCTGCAAGCACTGACCAGGGGCAAAGATGGGTGGCTTTTAGCTACCCGTCTTTATAGCCCCTTAGTTTGCAGCAACTGAAGTAAAATGAAGGCAGAAGGTGAAAGGAGGAGAGAGAAACTGGGACACCTGAAAAAGTGGCAGGACTGAATAAACTGAGACAATTGGTGAGTATGTTTTTGTTGAAAACCAGAGCTATTGCTGCAGAAGCTAGATAGCCTTTCACACACAATAGCTACCAATTTCATTGTTATGCACAGATTCGCTCATTTAAATGTTTGCCTTGCATCTTTTGTTCTGAAGAAAACATTTGGTGGCAAGGCAGCTCCCAGGCCTTCTCTGCACATCTGCCATCATTATCATCAAGCATGACAAATGCTTGGGAGAAATTTTGTGGCATGTAAAAGTGTGAAGAGAGCAGCAAAAGCGGCAAGAGGGGAAATGTTCTGGTACCAATAGTAAGAAACAACAAAAATGAGTTACTTAATAACATTTGTTCTACAGTTAATAGAGTAATGTGCAATAAAACACAAAATCCAGAATCCAAATCAAAATAATAAAATAATAAATTAAAAACAGTAAAGAATGAAGCTACAGGTATTTGAAAAACATCTCAGAAACAATATTACTTAAAAAAAGAAAAAGAAAAAACACAATATAACAGGACTTTATTTTTTTAAAGTCTTTGCCTCACACCAAAGAAATAAAGGAAGCACTAGACAAACCTCTACAATCCATGGCAAACTACATGAATAGTATCTCATGCAGCCAAATCTGCACCGTTTAAACACACAATGAGGTATCAACTGGCATGTAACTGGGCCAGAGATCAGTTTACAGAGATGCAGGAAATCTTTAGGAGGGAAATGGTGAAGGCCAACTAGCCAATACTTACTGCCTATGGATTGTTGAATGAGTATTAGGATCAACAGGGCCAGGAAAAGTTACTTTTTTATATTACAACTCCCACAAACCTATTCAGCAACAGCCAGTGGCTTTGCGGCTAGAGGGATTTTAGAAAATGTAATGTACTTTTTGTCTAAAATTTGGGGAGGGGGCACAGTGAACTGCACAAGTGTGGGGAGATGGATGTTGTAACTCAAAATTCCAAATAGATGACTTCCTAGAACCAAAAAGATAGCAGTCTGCCATGAAATGCTGTGATACAAACCTCAAAATCTGAGAGTGCTTTTGGGTGTCACCTAACTTGCAGTGATGTGTTTCAAACTAAAATTCAAAAAAGGGGCTTCCTACAAAGAAAAGAGGGTCTGTTTAAAGGTCCTCAAAATAGGAGGGGTCTGTCTGAAGATTTCTAAGAGTGTGGCAGGGAGAAAGAAAGCAGAGGATCATGGCCCTTCTGCTACAATTCCTGAGGCTAAAGGGGGACAGGAAAATGGAATATATCTCTTCAAGGCACTGCTTGGTAAAATTCCTGAAATAACTAGGACTAAGAAAACAGGAGAATGCATGGCAGTATTAGGCTTGGAGCCAGGCAGCAACACACACTTCAACTAGTAAGCTATGTATCGGCACTTGTAGGACCTTAACTGTCATAGTTAAGGATCACAGAAAGGATTTGAACCCTGGTCTCTAAAACCCTCATCCACTACACCATGCTGGCTCACCTATTAACATCTAGCTTAATGAAAAGCTCTGGAGAACCATACAGCCTGCATCCTCTTTTGATACATTTTGCTTAACTTTATATAGTTATTTCCAAACATGCCAAATTACACACTAAACCTACAATATTCAAGTTATTACTTTTCATCATGTATGATAACTCAAAATTCAGTGACTGTAGAATCCCAATTTAATTTTCTTATAATTTTACAGACTGGGGTTCTGGCATTAGTCCTGCCACTAAAGGTTAAAGAAAAGGGGATGACAGCTCAGTGACAGTTCTGCTTGTTTATGATCTGGTGTTCCATTGCCTTCAGCTGTAGCTTTGTAGTAAATACATATTCTATCATAAATGCTGGAAATCAAATGCACACAGTTGTACCAACAATTTAATATCAAAATTTCCACGGCCATTCTACCCACTTGGTGTATGCAAAATAATACATGGAGACAATAAAACTACCACTCTCTTGCGCTGGCATTTCTTGGGACCTTTAACTGTGAAGTTTTGATATAAATAAGGTAAGTGATGTCCACACAATATAGGAGCAAAATGGTAGTTAAAACAAGATATATACAGTAAAATGCTCTATAGCTTTCTCCTCAAGAATCTTTCAGGCTGGCTGTATTCATATATCACAATGGACCATGGTTTAGAGTATGAATGACTTACATGGCCCATGGGTCTTGTGTCCTACCCCCGCCATGCAACAGCAACTGAAGATATGATTACTGCAATGACTTTTTTCAGTACTCCTAAAAGTGTGATGAAACATTCAAACATATGATTAAATGGAACTTTGGGGTGCAGGATACTCTAGCACCCTTTTAGACCAAATAGCTACAAGATTTGCAATTAATATCTAGGGCAATTAGAGCTTGGAAAATAGACTTTTTGTATTACACTTTTCCAAATTCCACAGCTGTTATGACCAACAGTCATGCTGTCTGGGGCTGCGAGGGAGTTACAGTTCAAATGTTAATGTTTCCAGGTTCTTGTATCAACTCTGGCAACAGTAGCAGCCACGGCTAGGAAAGTGTCACCTCCAAAGGGTTTTGTAGTGATCAGTGTGGACCTGAATCCTGAAGAAGTTGCCCACACCAGTTTAGAATAACATGCATGAGCAGGAGTGAGCCATGGTGAAACATAGGTCCTTCCTTTCTCTTCTTACTAGGAGGGATTCTTAAGGTTTTTACTTTTGCTTTCACTTAACTGCAGTTTCTTGTGTGCCTCAAGGAACAAGCTGGGATTAACACTAACTCTGGTTAGTTTAAAACAATCCATCTTCAAACAATGGTTACAAAAACTGGCCTACTGACATTAAACACAAGCAGAATTTTAACCACAGTCCTAGTTTTTACAATATGGGAAGCCTCAGGTAACTAAAGGAAAATTCTAAAGCTTCTAAATTCTTCTCACTTGCATGGGAGCAAGAGATGCAAGATGTTAGAAGAGCAAGTAAACCCACGTGTTTCTGGGGCTCATGCATATTCTATCATAAATGCTGAAACATGGTTTGTTGACACATGTAAAAAGACTCACTAACTGCTTATTGGTTAATATATTCTAACCATGCCTTGCTTCTCATAAAGAAATAAAGCTGTCATTCGGATAATTAGGTGTTGCATAAAAGACTAGTAAAACCACAGCCACCAGGTAAAATACAGGACTCTTATTTGTGTCCCTTTAATAGCTATGTAGAAGAGGTGATTTCAGTATTGTTGCTTGTCATGCAACCCTAAGTAAAACAAAATGCAATCATTTCATCAACTATATAGTATATTTTTAAAAAGTTCAAAATGAATTGCCTCCATAAAATGTTAAAGGGATTTTTAGTATGTATTAGCAGACCATCTGGCAAGAATGACAGGCTGAGAGAAATCTACTAGAGTGGGATAATTTTCCTACATTACTGTCTAAGCCTGAAATGTGGAAAGATACAGGCATCTCCTTCTCTATTCACTATACAAATTGTCATCCTACTGCAAGCAAGGGCAGGATTGTCTTTCTTGGCCTTTGCTCACAAAAGAGTAACAAAGGCAACAAACTTATTTACTGCACAGATAAGACATGTGTGGTTCTCCAGATGTTTAAACCATAGTTCACATTGTCTCCTGACCCCTGGCCATGCTTGCTACAGTTGATGGAAGTTGGTGTCCTGCAACATCTGGAGGGTCACACATCATACATTCCACACAGTGTTCGGCAGAATCACTGAAGAAATGTTTATTCAAGATGTTTATTCAAGATGTTGGAAATAAACAAGGGAAATGCTATAGTTTTCATTAGCTTGCTTATGAGTACAGATGAAACCTGCATAAGCTTAGAAGCCATGCATGCTAGAAATATTTTAATACTCTGAAAAAGTATGCAAAATACTTTGCAAACAATATAAAGAATTTCCATTTGTCTAACATCAATTATTGGAAGGGGACAGAAGGAACTCAAGCATTTTATGTTGAGTGTTTTAAGTGCAAGTCACATGATAAGTGGATGCCAAACAGTTGCAAAGACTCCCTCATTCACAAACATGCATAAAATTCAAATAATATTTGCAAACAAGAAATGAAAGGCAAGACTGAAAAGGCAAGGAACAATTTGCCCATTCATACCTAGCTGTTTATTACTTTGTCTCTTTCTGTTGGGAGGCTATTCTTATGAAACAGTGCTTTATATAGCTCTTGTATCCTAGAATCATATAATTGGAAGAGACATCGAGGGCCATCCAGTCCAACACCCTGCAATGCAAGAACTCACAATCGAAGCACCCCTGACAGGTGGTCATCCAGCCTCTTATTTGAAAACCTCCAGAGAGAGATTCCACCACAACCTGTGGGAGTGTGTTCCACTGTCTAACAGCTCTTAATGTCAGGAGGTTCTTCCTAATGTTTAGGTGGAATGTCTTTTCCTGTACTTTGCATCCACTGCTCCATGTCTTAGAATCATAGAATCATAGAGTTGGAAGAGACCACAAGGGCCATCCAGTCCAACTCCCTGCCATGCAGGAATTCTCCATCAAAGTATCCTTGACAGATGACCATCCAGCCTATGCTTAAAGACCTCCAAGGAAGGAGACTCCACTACACTCTGAGGGAGTGTGTTCCACTGTCGAATAGCCCTTACTGTCAGTAAGCTCCTCCTAAGGTTGAGGTGGAATCTCTTTTCCTGCAGTTTGCATCCATTGTTCTAGTCTCTGGATCAGCAGAAAATAAGCTTGCTCCCTCGTCAATATGACATCCCTTCAAATATTTAAACAGGGCTATCATATCACCTCTTAACCTTCTCTTCTCCAGGCTAAACATCCCCAGCTCCCTAACTCGCTCCTCATAGGGCATGGCTTCCAGACCCCTCACCATCTTAGTTGCCCTCCTTTGGACATGCTCCAGTTTCTTCACATCTTTTTGGAGACTGAGCAGCAGAAAACAAGCTTGGTCCATCTTCATTATGACATCGATTCAAATATTTACATTTATTTGGAAGTAAGCCTCATTGCAATCAATGGTTTTATTTTAACTCCGTTCAACATTTTGTAACTGAAATCTGTGTATCCTTTCACAAATACTTCTTTTGCTTGCCAGCAACTCTTCAACTACAATTCTCATCCTCCACAGCAACTATGGACATTGGCTGAGCTAGCTGGGGATGATGAGAGGTGCATTTGGGAAGTGCCAGGTTCAAGATGGAAAATGCCAGCTATATTCCTAAACCCTAAAAATGAAAAATGTGTTCAGTACTTACTTAGCAGATTGCTGTGCTCTTTGTTCTCTCCCCCCCCCCCCAATCATATATATGTTATTAAAGATTGTAGTCGTCATCTTCAGTAAGGGTCTGAGGTTCTTGGAAACATTAAAGTTAAAGTGAACTGATTGATGACAAGAAGAAACAATGGCTTTCGGAAGAAAGGGAAACTTGGTTACACAGTTTGATTACTGATCGATGGTTATATTGCTTTTTGACTCGCCAAAAATGTATTTGGATATACACGCACACACCAGCTACACCTGACCATTCTCCATACCTGCAGCAAATAATAAGGTTGTTGAAACTGACAGTGCTTATCACTTCAACAGGTTTCTCTGTACAGATTCTCATATCTAGTTTTCCTGAAACAGGTTGCTATTGCCGTTATCTTTTTTTTTTTTTTTCACAGCAGGAAGAAGCAAAAGAAGAGGACCAACAACAGGAGTAACAGGCAGATGACTGTCACTAGCAATGGAGAGAAAGGTTTACATGACATCACCAAAAATGTCCTTGGCCACTTGTCCACCTTAGGGAAACCATCTCCATTGATGGCAATTTACACAGTAGCATGGCTGGGATGATTGGACTGCAAGTCCAAGTATTATAGCCAGTGGGAATAAATGTTTGGTGCTCCTGCACAGCAACTTCTGGAGGGCCACACAATTCCCATCCTTGTACTAAATGACTGTTCTGTAAATAATAATTTCCAAAAGATATAGCAGTATAGTACAAGAAAAGAAACAACAATGTTCTAGGGAATCAGTCATGAACATATACTTAATGTAAAAAGATAAGAGTTTAAATTTATCTGATTTCAGAAAATTCTATCATATTTTAGCTACATTAGGCCCAGTACAGACAGGCAGGAAGTGCCGTCATGGGGCCAAAACTAGGGCTTGGGAGGGCGCAGGAACCGCACACTCCCAAGCCCTAGTACATGCCAACAGCACCATTTTTGTGCTTGCATGTTTACACAGCACGCGTACCAATGATGTGTCTTGTGTGATACGTCCAAATGGTGTAGTGCACAAGACATGTCACCGCAACACTCCAGGGCACTAATTGTGCCTTGGCAGCACTGCATCTGATTTTTGCAGCGGATTGTTGTCACGGCTGAGCAGTTGCTGCAGCAACGATCCAGAGGAGAAAGGGATTACCTCTGGCTGCCCCTTTCTTCTAATCTTTACTGGCCCTGTGTTTATAGTCTTTATGTAAATAATAATTTCATTACTACCAATCTGGTTCTTTACTTCACCCACCCCCAAGCATAGTTTGGTGTTTTTATTGCAAGCTAGCCACTAAATTATTTTTCTTTCCTACTTCCTTCAGGAAAATGGTGAGACCAACATCTAGCATATGGAGGCATTTCTTCTGAGGAGAAAAATGTGATTTGCAAATACTGTCGGATTAAATATGCATTTCTAATTGCTACTAAGATGGCAAAACACATTCTTGTATGTAACAAGTGTCCTCTAGATATTGAAAAATATCCTTTATGGATCTAAGTGAAGAGGACCATCATGATGAAAGTGCACTGCAGGTAGCTTCCATCAACGTTTTTGTTCAAAATGTCCTCTTCCTGCTCCATCTGTAACATCAGGAGTGTCAAGAAAACAAATATTGAAAGCAACTGCATCCAAAAAATGCTCCATAACTTCATTGTAAGCAAGATGACACCTGAAAATCATCTTTGCAAGGTCTTTGCACAACACAGCCTCTGACTCCTCTTGCTTCTCACCTTCTTCAGATTCATCCATCTTCTGCAGCACATGAAATAATCTAGTCTATGTTTGGAAACACTCAAACTAAATCAAGAAATAAACTGAAATGTGAAGGGTGAGAAGCTTGTTTCAAACCTTCGGTTTTTAGAAGTCCATGATAACTGTGCAGATGAGAAACATGACCAAGTGGAAGGAGAGACTGAAACTGATAACTATAGCTTGGAAAATGAGTCTGATTATATTTCATACCTATTTATCGAATCCTAGTCCCTCTTTCTTTCCACACACACACACACACACACACATTCATTTTATGGGAATGAGTGCTTTATGTCTATTTGATACTATGAAAAGGAAATATAATTAGTTTTCTTTGTTACAATGTTGATGGGACTTGGGATTTTCTGGATATATATATATATATATATATATATACCTTGCCTGCTACATATAAACAAAGAAGTTGTTGCTGTATTTGTTATAAATAAAAAAATAAATAAAAATAAACTCCTTTCCTAATAATTGTTTGAATACACTGTATTTTTAATATACCAATTGTAAGAATTTTATGCCAAATCAAGTTGTACATAATCATATTTTATGTCTCTAGGGTAACAGAGTGACTTTCAATCTGTAAAAACTGTTCATGTTGCATTTTGCCCCCTGAACATTTCCATTTTTTCTGGGGGGAAATGGGAAAAAGGGTTTTTTTCCTCATAGCTTCAAAATTTTCAGAAGCTGTGCATCTCTAAGACTGAACAGCTCTCACTTCCTCTACATATCATTAGATGTTTGTAAAGATTGCATTATTGTCACTGGATATGGATATGGCAGTGTATCCCATAAAACTTAAAAAAGATGGTTGGCACATGTTTTGATTGACTCTCTGGGTAAACTATGAGCAGATAAAGGACCCTAGGCAGGAAAAGGAAAGTCTGGCAGTTCATTTCAGGTTACCATATGAGAATTGTAAAATGCACTAGCATATTTCTCTTGACCTGCTTTTACCTTAAATTGTGATATAGGTCATCATGCCTATTTAAAACCATTTAGGTCCCTTAAGGGGATGGCCTAAAGACCTAATAAATGTACCAAAGCAGAGTTTTCTATAGAAAGAGGCCAAGTTCAGCTCATCTTTTAAAAGCCAGTAAATAAATGCTCTTTCGGGGTATATAGGGAATGACTGACAAACATTCAATAAGCTAATCGTGCTTATAGTTGTGCACACTAGTAGAACTCCTTTTCTCAACGGAAGAGTGAACCTTATTCACACCACCAATTACAACTATATGGTGGCCATCAAGCCTGAAGATGCTCAAAATCCCAAATTCAGTTGTCAGTATTCCTAGAGAAAGGACTCAAGAAAGACACATTCTGCAATCCTGGGAAACCTCTGCCAATAATTGAATATAGTTGTGAGTTTGACGGGCCAATGGTCTGACTCTGTAAAAGACAGCTTTCTTTTGTTCCTTTGTTCTTGTTCCAAACAGGGGAAGTTTTGGTTTACCTAAGGTGAACATAGATGGATAATTGACCAAAAAAAAAATCCACTTTTTGCACAATGATATTCATTGTTATTCTGAGAAAGCAATCCTGACATACTCCATCAATAATGCAAATAGGGAAACACAAAACCTTCAATATGGTATATACTTTCAGACTAAAATAGCTAGATGTGTGAATTGTTGCTACCATTTGATCCCTATTTCATTGGAACACTAGAAAAGTATTCAAAAGCCACAGAAAACACAGTTAGTCATTTTAAAAACATGTAAATTATTTGTCAAAATACTTCTAATTAGGAATTATCTTGTTTTAGGAGGCCATTCATACTTACTTAGGGACATGGCTCATGATTTTAATCTTTTGATGTTGGCACAGAAATTTCTTTACCATTAAATTTAATCATGCTTTGAAAAAGCATCCCAATGCAACATCAACAAAACTAATACCTATCTGTTCCAATCCACAGGGAGCCAAACTGTTCCTTGTATCCATAACAACCTGCATTTATACACAGGACCTCCCTAGTGACTGGAGTGATAAAAATTATTCATGAAAAATGTGCGTAACTCCTGCCTGTGGCAATGCATAAAAATTGCCAGGCTAGATTTCCATCTCCTCCCAGGCTGCCACCTCCGTCATACAGTGAGTTGCCTTTTTCTACCATTGCTAAATCTCTCAATACCTCTCTCTTCCTTCTAGGCGAAGAGATATTTATTCCTTTAACTCAAAATCTGACTGGAAAAACTAGAAGAATGGTGCTTCACTATCTTGGACTGAATAATAATAATAATAATAATAATAATAATAATTTTATTTATATCCCGCTTTTCTGCCATAAAGCAATCAAAGGGGCTTACAGTTTAAAATACATCCGACATACAATATAAGATGAGATAAATCCCGCTTCAAAATCCAGCCTGTCAATTAGAAGAAAGCAACAAGTCTGAACACAATCCCAGGGAGTAATAACCAGCTTAACCTCAGTTAATAACTACTGGAATCACTGTTTAACAGAGGTCACACTTTATCTTCCTGGCTCAGACGAGACTGCTGATCTTAAAAACACACTAAAATCACGCATTCTCTTCTTGCTTTACTGAGTGTGGAATTATATTACCTCCAGGAACTCATCCTTGGACATTGAGACATTTCAAATTCAATAGGTAAACAATGAAACAAGGCTATTATTGGTGGAGAGGGAATGAATTTCTGTTTGTTTATTTAAAGAATAATTTATTCAGTTCTTGCCATCTAGAACCCAAAGTGGACCCAAACACAATTTGTGTTCTGAAATCTGTACATTGTTGTGTCTGCAATACATTTTGAATAACAAATGTGTTAAAATGCATGAAAAACATGTTCATTATCACAAATAATCTTTAATCAGTGAAGAAAATTGAGTATGCACTCAATTAAAATATACATTTTGAAAAGTCTGCATGAAAATAGTCACACATTTTACTATAGAAAGGAAAGGAAGCAAACATAGCAAACATGTACAGTCATGAGTTGAAATAAGCTTCAGAGTGGAATGTGAAAACATCACAGTTTGACAGATTTTCACATACTGAGCCACTATATTATTTATTTATTTATTTATTTATTTCCTGCTCTTTTTCCAGAACTGGGACTCAGAGTGGGTCAAAAATATTAAAAGAATTACAGTATACAATTAAAAACATAGAAAAGAACTGCATTAAAAAGGAATTAAATTATTACAATATTCAAATAGATTGCTATTAAAAGAATAAAATACATTTTACTAAGATAAAACTGTTTAAAACACTTTAGAATGAAACAACAACCCAAACTGGTTGTTTACAAACACATTTTAAAAAAAAAACAACCCTGTCTGAACAGGTAGGCCTTAGCCTGCTGGCAGAAAGCCAACAAGGAGGGGGACATTCTGGTATCCCTGAAGTTCCAGAGTCTAGGGCAGACACTGAGAAGGCCCACTCACGTCCCCACCAACCGTGCTTGTGATGAGGGTAGGATTGAGAGAAGGGCCTCTCCTGAGGATCTCAGAGCCCAGGACAGTTCATACAGGAATATACGATCTGCCAAACAGCCTGGACCTGAGTCCTATAGGGCTTTATAGCCAAGATATTAACAAGAATCTATGTCCAATGCACATTTTCCTGTAGATCTCATTATTCTATGTCACAAATTTTTAATCAAGCTTAATGCTTCTTTTTTCATGGAGATTAGGTCTATGGAGTTTCATTTACATATAGAAAGTAAGCACACGCTCCCATGGGTGAATATGAACAGAATGGCATTACAGAAGAGGTCCACCTTTGTATTTTTCAAACCATGGGGATTAGGGCATTTCCCCAATTTATGACAGCCATTGGGACCAAAATTTTAAGACATTTGTACTATTTTGTTTTGTTTTTAAAGACCATTTTAGGAAAGAGAATGACATGTGGTTAATGTAGGAGGAATTCTAAGGACTTAGGAGCAAATCATTGTCCTAAACTGTGGGTTTAAATGATGACACAAATTGTGGAGCACTGTGCACTAAACATAAACAAGTATGCAAATAATCACATAGCAATGAAGCAATTGATTTGCAGGCATGTGACCAAGTTTATTTCTCATTTTTTTTCCAAAAATTATATTAGCCATGTAACCACTAAGGAGTCACCACATGTTAGATCAAGCTACATGAACCTACTTCAAAAACAAGAGGACTGTCAGATATGCTTGCTAGACATTCATATTGATATGCAGATTTCAATTCCTTGTCTGTCTTATGCTTAGCATCATAGAAACACAGAGTTGGAAGAAACCTCAAGGGCCATTTAGTCCAATTCCCTACCATGCAGGAATACACAATGAAAGCACTCTAGACAGATGGCCATCCAGCCTCTCTTTAAAAACCTCCAAAGAAGGAAACTTCACTACATTCCAAGGCAGAATGTTCTACTGTTGAACTGCTCTTGCTGTCAGGAAATTCTTCCTAATGTTCAGGTCACCTAATTTTTTCCTGTAGTTTAAATCCATTGCTCGATGTTCTAGTCTCTGGAACAGCAGAAAACAAGCTTGCTCAATATGACACCCCTTCAAAAATTTAAATATGGTTATCATGTCACCTCTTAACCTTTTCTTCCTCAGGATAAATGTACCCAAGCTGCTCCTCATAGGACATGGTTTCCAGAATTTTTACCATTTTGATTGCTCTCCTCTGGACATGCTATAGCTTATCAACATCCTTTTTGAATGTAGTGCCCAGAATTGGACACAGCATTCCAGGAGATGTCTGACCAAAACAGAATACAATGGTACTATTACTTTCCTTGATCTAGACACTATGATTTTATTGATGCAGCCTAGAATTATATTGGTGTGTTTTTTAGCTGCTGCATCAAACTGCTAACTCATGTTCAGATAGATCCCTTACACATGTACTGTTGTCAGCCTTGGTGTCACCCATCCTATATCTGTGCATTTAATTTCTTTCTGTCTAAGTGTAGTACCTTAAATTGCACCCTGCTTAAATTCATTTTGTAAGTTTTGGGCCATGTTTCTGATCTGTTAAGTTCATTTTGAATTCTGATCCTGTCCCCTGGGGTATTAGTTACCACTCCTAATTTGGTGTCATCTGTAGATCTGACAAGCATGCCCTCTATTCCATCATCCATGTCATTTATAAGCATGTTTATTCTACTGGGCCCAGGACAGAACTTTGTTGCACCTTCACTAGTTACTTCTCTCCACGATGAAGAGGAGTCATTGGCGAGCACTCTTTGGGTTCAGTCAGTCAACCAATTACAAATCCCTAACAGTCATACAGTCTAGCGCACATTTTACTAGCTTTTTTGCAAGAATATCATAGGGGACCTTGTCAAAGGTCTTACTGAAATCAAGATAGCCTACATCGACAGCATTCCCTTCATCTTACAAGCTTGTGTCTCTACATTAAAAAGATAAAATTAGTCTGGCAGGACTTGTTTTGTTAAAGCCATGTTAACTTTTAATGATCATGGCTTTCCTTTCTAAGTGCTTACAGGCTGTTCATGATCTGCTCTATAATCTTTTCTGGTATTGATGTCTGGCTGGCGGGCTGGCAATTGTCTTCTTTTTTCCATTTTTGAAGAGTGGGACATTTGTCCTCCTCCAGTCTGCTAGCACTTCTCTTGTTCTCCACAAATTCTCAAATATTATTGCTAGTTCTGACATTATGTCTGCCAGTTCTTTTAACATAGTTCATCCAGCCTTGGAGACTTGAATTTATGTAAAGCAGCTAGGTATTCCTATATGACTCCTTTACGTATTCTGTATTTCATTTTTCCTACTGCATCATCTGCTCCATTTTCCCCTATGTTGAACACTATTCTCCTTTTGGGAGAAGACTGAGGCAAAGAAGGTGTTTAGTGGTCCTGGTTTTTCTTTGTTCCCCACTTAACATTTTGCTATTTTCCCTACACTGTGGCCCTACCATTTCCTTATTCTTTTTTTTTTTTTTTTTTTGCTATTGACATAACAAAAAAGCCCTTTTTATTCATTTTAAACTCTCTAGAAAACCTCAGCTCATTCCACACTTTAGCTTTTTTTGACTTTCTCCCTTGCTATTAATTTGAATTCCTCCTTCGTGATTTCCCCCATTTCCCATTTCTTCTACATGTCCCTTTTAAATCTTAGCTCAGCTGAAAGTTCTTTAGACAGCCATCCTGGTTTTCCTCCTCACTGGAACTGTTTGAAATTGTGCTTTCAATATCTCATTTAAGAAACTCCTATCCATCATGAATTCCCTTCTCTTTTAGTATTCCTGACAACAATATTTCCCTAAATTTACCGAAATCAGCATTCCTAATGTCTAGAATATGTGTCTGACAACACTTGGCTTCTCCTTTCCACTATATAACAAATACCAGGAGAACATGGTCACTCCCCCCTAACAATCCATCCACCATCTTGAGGGAGAGAAAGGCAAGCCAGCTCCAACAGGCCATGCCTAAAAAGAAGAAGAGCCCTCCCTCCATCCACCATCTTGAGGGAGAGAAAGGCAAGCCAGCTCCAACAGGCCTTGCCTAAAAAGAAGAAGAGCCCTCCCTCCAGTCCATCTGTCATGGTCCAGGCCTACAAGGAAGAGAAGATCTGCTGGACTTTCCCCCTTCCCCACCACCTCTCCCTTCTCCTTTTGTGTCCTGTCTTTTTAGATTGTAAGCCTGAGGGCAGGGAAATGTCTAATTAAGCTGCTATGATAGCCTTGGCTGAAGAGTGGGGTATAAATAAAACATCATCATCATCATCATCATCACCACCACCACATTCCATTAACTAGGTCATCCCTGTTGGTTAGGATTAAGCCGTGGGAATCAAGATGAAACAGATCAAACTTCACAGACAAGACAGAATTATGAAAATGAAAAATATTGTCATAGAATGGGAGAGGAATTAATGAGCCATGCAAAAAAGGACAGGTATTTAATTATTTACAAAAACTGAGACATGTCATAATTTGTTTACAGAAATGTATGACTAAGATGGAGAGGGGAAATTAACATGGCAAATCATGGTTTCAGATTGTGAAAAAGGCTAGATGTTTGGAGAATATGTGTCAGAAAAAAAATTGAATTTGTTCTGTGATAACTATGCCAAAGTTTGCTATGAAGTAAAAAAAACAAAAACGCCTGCAGAAATGGGAAAAGTTAAATCTGTCATTATGGAGTAGCATATCTATAATTAAGTGACCGAACAGATGGCCTGAAAAAATGGCTTCCGGGTGGCTGAGGGCATGGCATTTTGTTGGTGCATGCTCCCAAGATGCCCAGAAGTCATGCTAGGCAATCACACAGCGAGAGCTTCCAGCCGCTCCAGGGTTATGGCATTTTGATGATGCACACACTCGGAGCACCCAGAAGCCACTTGAAGGTTGTGCCAGGGCCACCTCAGCCAGCCCAAAACCAGCCCAAATAGGAGTACCTCTTTTCTGTTCCTATTTGGGCTAGAAGTGGGTCAGATTGGCATGTGTTTGCCACAGCCACAGCCACAGCCCCGTGGCAAGCAGCTCTGGGTCAGCCCCAATCCACTATTTTGGGGCAGTCTGTTTTGCCCCTAAGATGAATGTTTTGCCTGAAATGTTGTTTTTGTTTCAATGTGTTCCTATCTTACTAAATAATGTGCCATTTAAACAACGGCAGAAGGATATGTCTTTTTTCATCTGGCAATGTGAATCAAGGATTAGGTTTAAGACATTGCAAGATTTTTTTAAAAAAAGAGTAAGTTCTGACCTGCAGTATCAAAGAACATATTTTCTGCATGTTGCTTGGTATGGCTGAAAGAGCAGAGGACTTCTGTCAGATAAAAGATTATTGCAATTAAAGTTCAGATTTTAATTCTGGATTGCATGGTTATCTATGCTATGAAAAAGTCGAGGTAAATTGAAACTTTAAAAATCACTATGCAAAACAATCTTTCTTGTGGATTTGGAATAAATATAAAACAAGCTTTCACTTGAAATTACCTCTTTGGTGCTCTCCTATAGATGCCTTCTTTAAGAGATACGTTTATACAAAAGAAAAATGGTTGAAATATAAAGATCTATTGGTTATAGAGAACAATCAATATATATTGAAATTAAGGGATGAACTGGATTTGGAGGGTCATGCATTAAACTGGTTTGCTTATAGACAATTAAGTGAAAGATTTAAAATGGATAAAAAAATTAAAGGATTTGATACATCTAAATCTGAATATGAAATTCAGGTGTGTAAATATGATGAATATTTGATTGCTAAAATGTATAAGCCATGGCTGAGATTTGAAACAGAGGGGGGAACAGGTGAAGGACTGTATGGTAAAATGTATAAATGGTATTTAACACCAAAATGTTTGAAATGCAAGTCAAAGATAAGATCTTTTTTCACACATAGCAGAGCTGTGATAAGGTACAGAAATACTGGATTCAAATTCATTCATTGTTAGTGGACATTTTTAAGGTAAAGATACAGACAAAACCAGAGATTTTCTTTCATTGAGTGTTGATTGATCAAGTTGAGAAGAAATATGAAAAGACATTGTGATACATGATTGCAGCAGCAGGAATAATATACCGGTATGCCCCGAGATGGAAGGACATTGATATAAGAGGACTTGGTAGTGAATTGGGATTTGTTTATTGCAATCACATAAGGGATTTGAATCAGTTTTAGGTTTTATAAGATAAATAGAACTGATATAGTGTAGAGTCTTAAATATATTATTATATATAAGGAAAAATAATAACAACAGTATATAGCTATCAGCTGGAGGAAGTCAGCAGTATATTCTTATTTTTGTTTAATAGTTTAGTTATGTTTGTTTAGTTGTTTGTGTGTTAATATCATTTGTATCTTAGATATAGCTACAGAATGTGTTTGTGATTGTGTTTACATTTAATAAACATGATTTTTTTAAAAAAAATTGTCTGCAAAGCAAATGAAATATTTGGTGAGCCTTATACTCTTGGCAGAATTTGACTTCTAGTAAATATCAGGATAGTTGAAATCCCCTATTACTACTACATGTCTCCTTTCAGAATGTGTGGTATGGCATCATGTAGTCCTCATTCTGGTTTAGGGGGAGGTTTGTAATAGACCCCCACAGTGGCATTCCTAATGTTTCTCTCTCCCTGATTTTTAGCCAGATGCTCTCTCTATATCTACCTTTTTCTCTATATAACAATTAGGCTATTATCTCCAGCACCTGATAAACTCCTGTTCTCAAGAATAGTGACTTCCATACCCAGTTTAAAGCCCTCCTGATCAGATTTTTTCAGACTCTTAGGAAAAATGTTCCTGCCAACTGTTATGAAGTGCAAACCATCTCTTGCCAGAGTTGCCATCTTTCTGAAACCACAAACCATGATCCAAGAAGCCAAATCATTCCTGGTGGCACAATCTGCAAAACTAATTGTTCACTTCCATGATTTTTTCCCTCCCTGAGCCATGTATTTCAAGTGGGAGGAAAGATGAAATCACTTGTGCCTTAAGGTCCTTTTGCTTCTTACCCAGAGCCTCACAATCCCTTCTGATATCCTGAAGGTTATGCCTTGTAGTGTCATTGGTTCCCATGTGGACTAAAGGGAGGGGTAACCATTAGTGGGCTTGTGAAATCTTGTCATCCTCTCTGTTACATCATGAATTTTGGCCCCAGGGAAACTGCACCCCTCTTGAGTCATCTTGGAAGGCCTGCAAACCACAGTTTCTGTTCAGCTCAACAAAGTCCCCTACCACCTCCAGAAGGCTCCTCTGAGGAGTGACAGGGGCCATTCCATGTGCTGAATCTTCCAAAGTCACTTGTAGATTCTCTGAGGATTGATATTGTTGTTGTTGCTGCTGTTCCTTAACATCCCTGATAAGAGAAACAGCTTCAAATTGATTCTGTAGCTCCAAACTTACTGAATGATCCCTGGTCCTTCTACTTCTATATGACACATTCCTCCAAGGGTCTACTTCCTGTGTCTGGGAACTGACCTCGTCTGAGACATCTGCTAAATGTTCCTCATTCAGGAAAGTCTGTGTTCTCATTACAAACACAGGAAGAAGGTGACACTGTGTGGGCTCAGGTCCTCCCATCCGGGTACTCGGTGAAGGACCAGAACAGGTTAGGTGGGCGGGGGGGGGGGTGTTGCCTTGGTGCATAAAAACACCTTGTCTCTAACCAGGAACCATGTCCGCCAGACTACCTATATCGAGTGTATTTACCTGACCCTGAAGGCTAGAGACAGTCTAGGGATTCTGTTGGTCTACCGGCCACCCCGTGCGCTAACTGACTCCCTTAACGAGCTGACACAGTTGGTCTCGGAGCTGGTGTTGGAGTCTCCCAGGCTTTTAGTTCTGGGAGACTTCAACATCCCCTTCGCGGCCAACAACTTTCCATCTGGTGCAGCTCGGGAATTCATGGAGACCATGACAGCCATGGGCCTGTCCCAGCTAGTAACGGGTCCTACGCATTTTGCGGGGAATACACTCGATTTGGTTTTCTGTACGGACATGGAAACTCCGTGGGCGGAAATTACTAATATTTCTGCCCTGTCATGGACGGATCATTTCTTGGTAGAGGCAAGCATCAAGGCATCAACCCAGATCCCCTCCGGGGGTGGTGGACCTATTAGGATGGTCCACCCTCGAAGGCTGATGGAACCTGATAGGTTCCAAGAAGCCCTAGAGGGGTATATGGTTGGAAGTGACGGCGATACTGTTGATGCCCTAGTTAACACCTGGGATACCGATCTCTCCAGGGCTATACATAGTATCGCTCCCAAGCACCCTCTCAGGCCTGCTTCCAAAAGGAAGCCCTGGTATACGGAAGATCTCCGGGCAAGGAAGCGGGTCCTGCGACGGCTAGAGCACGCCTGGCGGAAACACCAGCGTTTATCCGACAAGGCTCTCCTAGACCATCTTTTGAAGGACTATGGAGAGGCGATACAAGCAGCTAAGAATTCGTTCTTGGCTGCTCGTGTCGCGTCCGCGGAGTCGCGTCCAGCAGAGTTGTTCAGGGTAGTGAGGGAGCTAACTCAGCTCCCCCCTGCCCCGAACCAGATCCTTGAACCTACCAAGGCCTGCTGTGACAAATTTAACAACTTCTTCGCGGATAAAATCTCTCGGATAAACGAAGGTCTGGACGCCAGGGTTGAAACAGAAACCAGAACAGAGGTGTCGAGAGCTTCCGTGGACTCAGTTGTACTGGATCAGTTTGAGTCTGTCAGTACCGAGGATGTGGACAAGATCCTTAGAAGTCTTAGGAAGACAACCTGCTCTCTCGATCCCTGTCCCTCGTGGCTAGTGGCACAGGGGGGACCGGTTGTATCTTCATTGCTACACCGGATCATTAATTCATCCTTGAGGGAAGGGCAGTTCCCTGAAGATCTTAAATTGGCCATTATAAAACCTATATTGAAAAAGCCCTCCCTCGACCCCCTGGTTTATAATAATTATCGGCCAGTTTCGCTGCTGCCATTTTTGGGGAAGGCGATCGAGAGGGCGGTTGCACTCCAACTTCAATCGATCTTGGATGAAACGGATTTTCTAGATCCATTTCAAACCGGTTTTCAGGCGGGTTACGGGGTTGAGACTGCCATGGTCGCCCTGGTCGATGATCTCCGTCTGGGCATCGACAGGGGTAGCGTGTCCCTGTTGGTGCTCTTGGACATCTCAGCGGCTTTCGATACCATCGACCATGGTATCCTTCTGGAGCGCCTGGCAGAGGTGGGAATCGGAGGCACTGTGCTCCAGTGGTTCCGGTCCTACCTCTCTGGGAGGTTCTAGATGGTGCAGCTGGGGGATGTTTGCTCCGACAAGAGGGCCATCAGATCTGGGGTCCCTCAAGGAGCCATCCTGTCCCCCATGCTCTTTAACATCTACATGAAACCGCTGGGAGAGATCATCCGGAGGCATGGGGCGCGGGGTTATCAGTACGCTGATGACACCCAAATAGTCTTCTCTATGCCTCCGACTGATGCAGTGACCAGGGATGGCGTCGCTCCTCTTGTGGCCTGTTTGGAATCGGTAATGGACTGGATGAGGGAAAATAGACTCAGCCTGAATCCAGAGAAAACGGAAGTACTCGTGATAGGTTCTCCCGGCCCTGGGATGGAGATGGTTCCACCTGTCCTGAACGGGGTCACGCTCCCCGTGAAGGACACTGTACGCAGTCTGGGGGTGCTCCTTGACTCGTCGCTCCATCTTACTTCTCAGGTGGATGCGACAGTCAGGAGCACCTGCTTTCAGCTTCGGCTGATACGCCAACTGCGTCCCTACCTGGACCGGAGGGACCTTGAAACAGTAGTACACGCTCTCGTAACCTCTCGGTTGGATTTCTGTAATGCGCTCTACATGGGGCAGCCTTTGTATCACACTCGGAAGCTACAATTAGTGCAAAATATGGCAGCTCGGGTGGTCACTGGTGCTCCCAGGACCGCCCATATAACACCTATATTGAAAGACCTTCATTGGCTGCCTATTCGCTTCTGGGCTCAGTACAAAGTGCTGGTCGTTACCTATAAAGCCCTAAATGGCCTGGGCCCAGAGTACCTAATGGACCGCCTCTCCCCACACAATCCGCCCCGCACACTTAGATCCACGGGGCAACAGCTACTTAGAGTTCCAGAGGCTAGATTATCAACAACTTCAAAGAGAGCCTTTTCCATCTCGGCCCCTAGCCTCTGGAACTCCCTCCCCACCGAGCTTCGTCTGGCCGCCTCCCTCAGTGCATTTAAAAGGGGTTTAAAAACATACTTGTTTGACCATGCATACCCCTGACATCTTCCCACATGCGATTCCTCCCATATTGGTTTCGTGCCCTGACACACTACTATTGTAATTGTTACATTGTTTTAACATTGTTTTAATGTTTTAATAACTTGTATTGTTTTATATTGTTTGTTTTTATGCTGTGCACCGCCCTGATCGCAGGAAGGGCGGTATACAAATAAAATTTATTATTATTATTATTATTATTATTATTATTATTATTTAACTATGAAATTGCAATCTTTTCTATGTTAAAATTTCTTTGGTGGATGCCAGCCTAGAACTTGAATCTTTGAAAAATAATTCTGCGGAATTTGCTTTATAAATCAAATTTGACCTTCCAATTACATGCACAGTAGGATGCATTGGAAAAGCAAACAAATGCTTGATAAAAATGCAGCATGACTGTGGCATCCCCTTTGTATTCTCTTTAGAGATCAGATTAACAAGATTATGAAAAAAAAATGCATACTGATTTTATCTGTAATTAAACCAATCCTTTCAAGATGACTGGAATGAATCTTCAGCACTGCATATTCAGCTTTGTATCTGCAATGAATCATTTGTTCTAAAACATATACTCTTATTACCTGTTTAACTTGAGAGAAACATAAACTGAATGAGTGTTAAATAATATTACTACTTTATAACAACATTTATATAGCATTCAAAGCAATCACAGTAATCCCTACAACCTTGAAAAGTAGGTCAACATGATATACCCATATCCTCATATTGCAGGTGGTAGTCAGAGAAAGAAGAGATTTACTTAAGACCTGGTCTGTAGAAACATGATACACAAACCTTGTGGAATCTAAGGAGGTCTGGGTCAGGTCCAGTGCTTGGCTGTGGGGATTGCCAAATAACCTCATGTACACCTTGAATTTCCTCATGGAAAAAAAGGTACAGGTTGAGTCTCCCTTATGCAAAATGCTTGGGACTGGAAATGATTTGGATTTTGGATTTTTCAGATTTTAGAATATTTGCATATTCATAATAAGATATCTTGGAGATAGAACTGAAGTCTATAAATATGAAATTTATTTATATTTCATATACACCTTATACACCTATCCTGAAAATAAATTTATGCGTAATATTTTAAATACTTTTCTGCAAACAAAAACAAAGTTTGTGTACACTGAACCAACAGAAAGCAAAGGTGTCAATATCTCAGCCACCCAAGTGGATGATTTTGGATTTTTCTTTTTCTTTTTTTTTGGGGGGGGGGGAAATTTTGGAATATTTTGGATTTTCAAATTCCAGATAAGGGATACCTGTAGTACATATATTAACAAAGAAGATGGGCCTGGTCTATCTTTTGAAATGGACTTTTTGTAATGACATTTGAATCAGAGCTATCCTAGTTCATGTTAGTCTCATCCACTATGGGCCAAAACAGATGGCCCTAAAGGGCCAGCATCATGCTGCATCTTTGAGCACCAGGTCGGAGCTATGTCAACCACATGCCATGGCCTCGATCCAACTATTCGCCAGCTCAAAAAGAGGCAGCAAAATGTTGTTCCTTTTTGAGCCAGCAAAAGAGCACCCTTTCAGCTGCCACCACAGTTTTGCAGCACTCCTGCCCTGTGTAGTGTATAAACACTGCACTGCCGAAGCGCTGCAATGCTGCTCACTGTCTGAGTGGGCGGGCAGCATGACGCTTGCTTGGGGGCAGCGTTGGGCTGTGCATCATCTAAATGCCATGCCCCTAGGCCGCTGCTTACTGCTGGACTGTTTGAGACCTATGTTTACTAATTAATCTCTTCTTTTGAATGTTATAATTGATTAGAAATGTGCATAACTTTTTGCATAACTTTTTTTAAATCTGAAGGCAATACAGAATTATAGCCCTGCTTTATTATGCATATAACTACAAATGAGAAAGAAGTAACACTTTCATTATGTCGATTTACATGATTAATCTACCAGTATTCTCACAAACTGTCTTTCACATAATAAAATCCAACATTTTTTCAGCTCAACACAGTATTCTGTACAGCAGGAGCAAAGTAATTACTTGTAAGAGTAAAATGATTCCTATTTTCCAAAGCAAAATGAAAGTCAAGCAAATTATCAGTTATTAGAATTTCAAACAGCAGCTAGTGGTTCATCCCCATTTATGATGGAATTATTACAGCGCCAGGGGCCAAGCCAATCAACACTGCATACCATGCAAGTGCCAAAAATTCAGTAGGGGGTTAATCAGACGATGAAAATAATCCTGGTAGAATGTGAGTTGGATCTTTGTTGTTCACAAGTATTTCAAATGCACTCAAGTAAGTTTTTGTGGGGCTACCAAAAAACCCATTTAACCTGGGATAATCGAGCTTGGCTTTTTTTCCAATTTTTCCTAAAATATTCACATTGTCAGCTATCTGAATAACCAATGACAATAGACCTGGAATAAACCAGGAAAACACTCTGCTTGCCTTGAAGGTGTTTCCAATATATCCGCTTCATCAGCTCCATCTTTATTTGAGTGTCAACATGTGTGAGCAACAGAACTTGCATAAATTTGCACAGATGCAATTTCACTTTTAAAAATAGTGTGAACAACAACACCAGAATGCGTGAGTGAGATTATTCAGATAGTTGCACTTAAAGAAAAAGTCTAAATAACCAACCCATAGGAGGTTCATGCAATTTGCCCAAAATATATGACAGGAGTGCTGGATGGACTGTGAGCATAACCACTGATCATTCCAAGCTTAAAACCATCAGAGATATCTAATGCTCATCAAAGGTCAGAATCCAGTTCTAATCAACTAGAACACGCACAGGATGTGAAAAGAACAACTGCTTTTGTAGAATGACAAATTTCATTTAAGGAAGCATTACATTCTAGCTGTTCATATGCTAACACCTCTAGAACAATATTCTTTTCAAACTCAAATACTTTTTTGTTGTTTTTGTTTTTACAGTTGGCTTGGAATTTAGACAGCTCTGCTATTCAGATTCCTGGAAAAACCACTGAAGATATAAAATCAGGTGGACAATAACTTCATTTGCTATGCATAGATTTTCTCCTTTCATTGACAAAGTGCCCTCTCCAGGATGGTTTTTTTAGTCACCTACACCCTGTGAAAAAGGAGCTTGGGGAATGCAGTTCTGAGCTAACCAAAAATGAAACAATATTTTCATGTGCTTGTCCTCTATTCAAAACCCCCAAGACACAGATGTATCACTTTGGTGAAAAGAAGACCTACTCAGAAGTGACACTTTTAAAAATTACTATTACTGTTTTCTTGACTTAATTATATCCCAACTTTTCCCCCAGTCTGGGAGTCAAGATGGTTTTGTCATCATTAACTTATCTTGAGTCAACATGGTGACCCCGTGGAAGGGACATCTCCAAGACTCCCTGTCTTCCACTGCTCTGCTTAAGATTCATGCTTGTGACCTCCCTAATTGAGTTTATCCATCAGGCATGTGGTCTTCCTCTCTTTCTATTACCTTCTACCTTTCCTAGCATTGTTATCTTTTCCAATGAGTTATGATATGGCCAACAGCATCAATCTGGCCATCTTGGCTTCTAGGGGTATTTCAGGCCTGATCTGTTCAAGGATCCATTTGTTTGTCTTTGTCTTTTTTGCTATGCATTGTATCCTCAGCACTCTTCTCCATCACCGTATGTCAAATGAGTTTATTTTCTTTTTATCCACTTTTTTCACTTTTCCTCTTCAAATGGAGAATACCATGGCTTGGATAATTCTTATTTTAGTACTCAATTGTGTATCTTTGCTTTTTAAGATCCTGTCTAGTTCTTTCATTGCTGCCCTACCCTTCCCTTGTCTCAAAAGTCAAAACAGATAAAAATTGTACATTGCCTGTAGTGCCATTAATTCCTATAGGAACAATATTCAGGTAACAACCACTGGTGAATGAATATGGACAAAGCAGACAATGCCTATAACCATCTTTAAGGTAGAAAGACTGAAGGTATAGAAAGAAAAGAAAATATCAACATTGCTCAGCTTTCCACTGATGCAAACAAAAGGGACAACGTTGATATCGTTCTCTCTCCAGTTTATGACATGTTACATTACAGTATTTTTTTACTTGCCAAACATGAACACAGAGCTTAAAAAGTTTCTTTAAAAGTTATTAGGTATAATTATAGTAGTTAGTACTATAACTGTGGTTTTTTAAAAAGCGATTCTACCTTCCCTTTTCTCAAAAAAAAAAAAACCAAAAAAACAACAAACTAAAATTGTTACTTTCTGTTTTGTTTTTTTAAAACTGTGAACAAAATACAGACTCTCTTCTGGTCCACCTCTTTTCCTTCTCAGTGCTTGCAACAGAGCACAAAGCAGAAGCATGAGGCAAAGCAGGAATCAGCACATGAAGCCATGGCTGAGCACTGAGTAAAGCACTGAGTAAAGACACATCCTGGTAATTAGAAAAGCAACTAAGATGTTACCGTTCCACCACAAAATCAGCACTGTTGTTCTTCATTAATTTACTATCATGTAATGTAGTTATACCTCCATTATTTGGAATGGAACTAAATGTAACTAGTTACTTCTGTCTAAGGTCTACACTAACACTCCCTTGATGGAGACTGCTCTTCATTACCAGGTACGCCCCAACCATTAATTTAATTATAGAGGAGCACACATTTCCATCAGACTCTGTGGCTGTTGTAAATGCTTAATTACCTAATTTCTATGCCTCCTGACATATTCAAACATTGAAGCAGTGTAAAAATCAAGATGAAACTATTAAAAAGCAATTTAATCTGGCAAATCAAAGAGCAAGGACTTCAACCCTTTACAAATGTTGATCAGATCCTCCTCCAGCCAGAGGTGCAAAGGAAAATGGGCTGGAAGAAGCCTCCTTCTCCATCCAAGGGTTCTAATGCGGCACGGCAGATCCCAGCCTGGGGGGGGGGGTCACTCCTACATTCAGGCACTAGGACCTAGCATTGATCCCTGAACTGCTCAACTCACTGCAGTGGCTAATAAAGTGAGATTATCAAACACTAGCACTGAATTTTTGGAAGTGTAATTACCACCTGGTGTCTTTTCTACTAATTTATGAAATGTGCTCACACCACCTTTGATCTCAGTGGTACAATCATCACATCTTATTAACACCTTCTGAGAGAAAAAAAATCTTTCTTGTAGCCCTGGCAAAAATTACACACAAATGGTTCATTTGTGAAACTGGCAAGGAAATTATCACATACAGTACTTCACCATCACCACCTCCTGCTCCTCATATCTAACTCCTTTCACTGAAGTATGACATAGTTTGCATTGCCTCTGTTCCACTGTTAGTCATGTAAACTAAAAAATAATTGAAGACCACTCTCAAAACAAAGACAACATGAATCTACCATGTGAAAGACAGATAAAGGTGCACTGACATGTTTTGTCATTTTCCCAGGCAAAATCACATTGGAAATAGCTTTAGAACTGTCTTGGTCAGTTAGTGTGTCTAAGCTTCTGGGAGAATAGTCTGACATTCTCTTTTAAAATGGTCATGACTTTCTAAAACTTAGCCTACACTTAGGCTCATCATTCAAATGCCTATAGCTGTTTATTTGCTTTTGAAAATATTTATATAACAAATAACCTTCATTTCTGTACACAATGCAGCTTACATCTTTCAAATGGAAAATGTGTATCAATAAATGTATTAATAACAGAAATAAAATGAACACAGAGCTAGTACTAAAATATCTATAAGTGTAAAAAACCTAAAACAGCAACAAACTAGAAACATTTCTAGGTGGAGCAGTTATGCTCAAACATCCTCCCTGGGAAATTCAAAACTGCACAAGAAATTAGTTATTACTGTCTAATTTTCTTCACTTTTGATAACATATAATGGTAGAAAATGGTAAGCCAACATGAGCTACCAGTTTTAAAAAAATCATGTCAATATGAATGGGGAAAATGTGTTCGTGTTTCCCTCCTCCTTCATATAGTTTTCTTCTAGATATAGCCAGTGACCCTGTTAATGTCAGGTTGACAGAGATGCAGAGAATAGATTAAAGAGTGTAGGTGTAGGTGAAGGGGCAAAGCTGCACAAGAGTGAGGGAGTGTCTGGCACCCCTTGACAGCTCCAAGGTTGTACAGAGTTCCTGAAGTCTGGGTGTCATATTGACATCACAAGCCCTAAAACACACCTGTTTTCCAGAAGTATCCTCCTCTCCTTTAGGGCTGACAGGCAACAAAGGGTCATTAGGATATAGTCGTATGTGATCTATCTAGTACACATGCTCTAGAAATATAACCTGCTAACTAGTGACACTATCAATGCAGAGATAGGACATTTTTCAATTATCATATGCAAACCTATATATGCCTAGATGTCTGTTCTTTTCCTTTGTGTCAGGCATTGGGTCATTAGATCACTGGCACCTATTCTCTGCAGCAAATTAAAACTATACATTCTCCTCCCTCCTGTGTCGGCATTGGCTTTAATCAAAACCAAGGCGATGAACTCCTATCTTTTATGGATATCACTTTTGTTTAGCATCTTTTGAATAGGAAGGCATAGCATTCAAATATCTTCCTTCCCAGTACTTACTACAATGACACTATTTCAGGAGGACTAAATCATTAGTCATATCTCAACCAGAAAATTAGTTTTTACCAAAAGTGTCAACAGCTATGTTTAAAGTTGAGATATGAAAAAAAGCTCAATGCTGTATATTAAATATATCAAAATTTCTCTCCTTAAATGTTCAGCTCAACTATTTATGAGCTCTGAAATTTAACACTTCCTTGATTGAGGTGTGAGAATCTGCAGATACTTCATTTGTTAAAAAGAAGAAGGAGGAGGAGGAGGAGGAGGGGGGGGGGGGGCAGGAACCTCAGTGAGAAATTCAATGTTCAAGATTTCTTTCCCCCTGTGGCTTGAATAATAAAAGTAACAGTGCCTCAGCCATTCATTTTAATTGTATGAGTCTCATTCCAGGCAATTTGAATTACTCCACTCAGCTGCAGGAGGGGGAAGGGGACAACAAGGAATTCAGTTCTAAAGATAAACACAGGCCATCCTTCTTTGAGTGGAAGGGAAAGACAACTAAGTGTTATATGGCACTCTCTCCAGTCACAACCAAAAGATCAATTATAGCTTCAAATAAAAGAAGTATATGTATACATGTGTTTCACGTGCATCTAACACTGTATATAAGCATACATAGATACAATGGGAGCAGCTAAACAATTTGATATTTTCCATTTTAATTGTTTTAGCTCAGCCAAGATCATTTGAATTACTCCATCAGGGTGCAAGAGGGCAGTTGGAGAGGGAATTCCATTGTAAAGATAAACATAGGCCATCCTTCCTTTTTAAGCTTCATCCACACTGCAGAAATAATCCGGTTTGACACCACTTCAGCTATCATGGCTTAGTGCTATGGAAGGGAACTGTAGTTTCTTGTAGCACCAGAGCTCTCTGTCAGAGAAAGCTAAATGTCTTACAAAGCTACAATTTCATAGCATTGAGCCATGGTAGTTGAAGTGGTGTCAAACTGGATCATTTCTTCTTCGACACTGCAAATGGAATTTTATACTTCACACCACTAAGGAGAGTTAGGGAGCGAAAGCCAGACGAGTTTTATAGTTCTCATTCTTCAGGAATTTGTTAGAAATGGTTCATTTCTCTGTGAGGGGTGACCAAGTTGAAATATTTCAATCTCCACAGTGGAGATTTCCTTGCCCCTTTCAGGGATGGGAAGAATAAAAACTGAATTAGTTTAAAGTCCTATTTTTAATATCTAAAGGGAGATGTTGAACAGCCCTCATAACACACCAGCATTAGCACCTGTCCTCTTTCATCTCTCAGTGTGAGTCTTGTGTGGTACAGCCATACACTGAGAAAGGAAGAGCATAAACCCATATGCAAGATCTATGAATTTTTTTGCCTTTCTATAGGAAAAGGGAATCAGCTATTGCTGGAATGATTCTACCTAGGCTTACCAGATCTCTTGTGGCTTAGATCTGGAGACATAGGGATGTGGAATCTTGGGAATGACACTTTTCAAGAGCAAATGGTGGAAGCAAGAGGTGCTTGCTGATTAAGAGATTTCAATGTCTCCCCTTTAGCTAATCTCCATGGTAAAAATGTTAATGACACTTTTCCTTTCTTTATCAGTTAGATTTCTTATCCCTGCATTGGCATGATCTTCCACTCACTCTCCTCCATCAGAAATGCCTTATGTTTCTATTGATTGCCAGATGTATTGAATGGCCTCAACTCCTGCATCATTCAAACTCCACAAACTGTGCTGTGCCTATGAATGAAACCTCAAATGCATGAAGACTGTGAATACGTAGCCCATATTCTCCACCCTCCCTGGGTATAGATTATGCTGATAGAGCTGTGGGAAGGGAAGCAGAAATCCCTCATCTTGGAGGACCTCAAAGAAACAGTGGTCAAACAACAACAGACCAACAAAACTGACTTCCCGATTACTATAAGGCTAGCAGCAAAGAGCCAACAATATAGTAGACTGAAACCACAAATCTGTAGCAGAACCAGTGGCAACCAGAAACCTAATTCTGGCAACAAGCAGGAAAAACCTCCATGCTATTCTTCCACTGGCATAACAGGATTTGGGTTCTTGTTGTTTTAAAAGCTACTAGTTAAGAATACACCTTATACTGAGACACAGCAATATTATCAAAAGAATTTGGGCAATATTTGTTTACATTTTAAGACAAACAGAACTAATTAATATGTCTCATTTTGGTCTGCATTTCCCCAATTAAAATACATATAAATATAAAACACATATTTCTCCTTCTGGAAAAAACTGTACAAGTCATATATTGGAGGAAGCTGGTTTCAACCTCCTCAGAATATATTTAAGGGAGATGCATATAAAATGGACATATATATGAATGAATATGAAAATGTGTACAAATTTCTGCATGGATTGCTACTTCTTTTCTTTTTTCTTTTTTCTTTTTTTAACAAAAGTCACAAACAGGTAGGGAAATGAAACAGAACAAAGGTATGCTTGGAAAAATAGAAACATTATAGAAAGCAAAACAGATTCATCTACTGTAGTCCTAAAGAAGGCTCACTAGGATTTACTGCCAGCAAAGTGGTCTTAGAGTAAGTTCTTCGGAAATTAAAAATACTATGAAATTCTCTTAAAGTCCAGGTCTAGGTCTTGACAATAGCTGTGTTACTTCTACCTGGAACAAAGTTCTGTGCAATATATCAAAATAATACAGTGGGCCCTTCTCATCTGTGCAGGTTTGGTTCTGGGCCTCTTCAAAGATAGGAAAAAACATGGACAGTTACACTCCGCATTATTCAGTAGGCAGTGAAATGCACACTTCAATGTCAATGCATATGTCTGCATGTGCTGCCTTTAAATAACATGGGCCATGGCAAAGAACAGATGCTCCAGTCCACAGAACACTAGCCCACTGTATATCAATTATTAGAGAGCTGGTATGATTCAGAGGTTTGAGCATAGGACTAGAACACTGAGGTTCCAGGGTTCAAATCCCTGCTCAGCCATGGAAACTCATTGGGTGATATTGGGGTGTCTTAAAGGAGGACAATAGCAAGTCTTCTATGAATAACTCTTAATAGGATCACCATATGTTGTAATCAAAGGCACATCATAACAATATCAATTATTGCTTTTGCTTCAAATATAAAATTCTTTTAACTGTGGAAAACTTTGGCTCTCTAAATGTTTGGGACTATATGTTCAATAACATTTTAGGACTAGACATGCTGAAATGCAGCTGCCAGAAGTTGCAGTTCACTCCATCCAAAGGACCAATGATCATCCTGGTAGAAGCTCAGCAATAGTAAGTAAGGGAAAGACTTCATTCCTTTAATTAACAGTCCATGTCTTGCATAAAGAAATACCAGACCTTAGAAACTTGAAGGTAAAATGTACTTTCTCCCCTATGAGAAAAATATGTGGATTTTTAAAGTATATTTTAAAAGGAAGATGGCCATTGGTGTTATCAGGTCCTAAGACAAGTGCTATAGTTTGTTCTGCTGGGGGATGATTACTCTTTTAAAAAATTTTATGAAGCATGGGAGTGTCTCTTGTGATGTGCTTCATACAATGTTTTCTACTTTTTTCTTGTTTTCTTACATAGAAATTGTTATATAAAGTAGCAAGACAGAATGCCACGCTGTAATCTATTCACTTAAGGCCCTATATGATAGCATGGTAATTGGTCCAAGTTATATCTTGGGAAGGGCGGTATAAAAATAAAATTTATTATTATTATTATTATTATTATTATTATATCTTGTTCAAGTTCACAGTACTTCATTGGAGGGGAAAAAAATAAGCCATGCAGAATTGGTTCATACATATATGAAGAAGGACTCAGCACAAATATCCCTAATTCATTTCCATGACTCTTTGACTCAGAATTCTTTTGATGCTATCCAGAAACAAGAATTTTCTAAAACATCTGAATTAGAAAAGTGTTACAGGGAATTTTCTGGGAAATGCCCTGCTGTTCTAAATTGATTGGGATTTGTTTTATTATCTTGGACTTCTACACTAAGGTAGAACACTAATTTTAGTCTGAAGAGCTAAACATTTATTTATTTATTATATTTCTTACATTTAATTGTCTCAGAAAATTTCTCACGACTTTCAAATTGCCTGCTTTGACAATTTATAATGTCTCTTGTTCATTTTAGGAAATAATGCATTTTATGCTCTAATGCTACAGATAAAAAGCAAACCCAAAATTCCATTCTTTGAAGAAGCTTTCTATCCCACCGTTCTTTTAAGGGCTCAGTGCAGCTAACAACTGTAAAGAGATTATAGCTTCAATGAAAATAGGACTATAAGATTACTAAGTGAAGCAAGATGGAAAGAGACAAACAGGACATATGAAATAAGCCTTCTATTCTTGAATAGAATGTGGTGGTTTAATTATGAATTAGGTAAAAGAACAGTTCAGAATTTTTATAAAGGTTTTAGAAATTCAAAAATTAAAAAAATCTTGAAAGCAAAATATTCAATGAAATTATTAACAATGTTTTAATCATAATTTCACACTCTACTAAAAATGAAGTGACTATGGTGTGGGAAAATCTATTAGCATTTCAGCTTCGGGGTTCAATCTGGGTTTGCTTCTATCAGCACTTTAGCCATTAGTTACTGATGCCCGTAATGATGTACTGCCATTTCTACTATGCCTTGAGAATCCAAGCAACATGAGGATCAAATCATTTCTATTTTCTTCTATCAGATAAGAAAGGTACCATGCCTTTCTTCTCTATCTGCCTAAGGAGTTTTGAATTCAAATAGGTGCAGGGGAAATCTCTATAGACTGGGAAACACTCCATAAATCAAAGAGAGATTCAAGGGCAAACACATGGGGGAGGAAGAGGGAGCAGATGGATTATTTTTGTTTATAGTATTAGAGCAAAAGGCAACATTAGCAACTGGGGAGGAGCCCAAAAGGTAAACAGGGAAACTGGTGCAAAGAGAAAAACAAAAGCAGCATTTGCTATCTTTCACTATCCTTCAACAACACTAAAGTCACATCTGCACAAGCAGACTTCACCTCTTGTTGTATTGAGACTGAAGCAGGGTGCACAATCCAGTATTCCCATACTTCTTTCTAGAGGCGGGGTAGGCAAATGCAGTGAGTCTGGGGACCAATTTTCCACCCCTGAAACCCTCCCTAGATTGACAAAAGTACCAAATAAAATGTAATTTAAAAACAAATAAACTCAGAAGCAGACAGAAGCCCATGGCCCTGCAAGGTGGTGAATTGCCTTTTCTGGAGAATTCGCCCTTTATTTCACCCAGGAAATATCTGGAGGGTCCAAGGTCCACAAAGACAGCCTTAGAGGGCCCATGCACTCCCAGGACTAAACTTTGCCCACCTAATATTCTAGAGAATATTAGCACAGAGAAAATGTGACACTGAATTATACACACAGATCTCTGATCTAATTTCCATTTCTAGTGCCTGATAAAAACCCATGTGATACTTCCAAAACCAAGGGTCGGTTATCAAATAAGCAGACCAGCCTACCTTTGTCATCGTACACACTTAAGCCATTTCTCCTTCTCTCTTTTTCTCCAGGGCTATTAAATTGTCTCTCAGTCACCTCTAGTCCAAATGAGGTCTTCCATGCGAGACAAGGAGTATTTCAGTCATGACTGCAAAGGCCAAGGAAACATCCAGGCAACTCAGCTGAGTGAAAAATACTGTCCCCTTTACTGTTTCCAAGGAAGCAGGCCTCTGACCTTCTTGAGCGGTTGAAAAAACTGAAGAGATCTTTTCCAAGGTCAAATATGGATGTAATTTCACTTCTGCAGGGGGTAAAAATCAATCTATGCTCTCCAACCCTCTGTGTCTGTGACTTACATAGAGGCTCATTAGGTTGAGCCCACCAAGCCTCCAAGTACCACAGCAAATGGGAGAACACACATGGCCAAGTATTAACAGCTACCCCACGCTCTCATTTACTCCTCCCTCCCCTCTCTGTGGATTTCCCTCGTGAATAATGCAGGAGCTGTAGCCCAAGACACTACCCACTCTATATTCTTCTAAGAGTCAGCTGAAAATAAGCTCAGTGTGCCAGCCAGGGCCAGTCCCTGTGTTCTGCACCGTGCAAGCCAGAGACACTTGTACAAGAGCCTTTTTTTCTTCTTGTTGTTGTTCCAAAAGATGCTGTCTCCTTTTGTACTAGGCCTGTTTATGAAACTAAGCAGCTATGTAGGGCAGATAGCATGGTGCACAAGATAAACTACAAGGAAGAGGTTTTATTTTTGTATACCCCGGGGCACCTTTTGAAAGGAAAGAAGCATTGCGTAACAAAATAATGCATTTTGGACATCACTCAAGTGCTGTGAATCACTACCCCCATGATAGAAGCTTTGGTAGACGGACTGGCCTACGTTTTGACTGGCATTTAACAGTCTGGTTCTCCTTCTTTCCCACCCTCCTGGGCTAGGAAGCCAGCACTAAGAAAATCTTTTATGGGTCTGCTCATTGCAACTGCAGAATATTTGTCTCTGTATTCTGAATGCCTGACCTATCCTACTATAGGCCTTCTCCTCTTCCAGCCATATGAGTCTCATACAGTATAGGAACTACTGTTTCTTCATGGCACAGAATATCCAAGAAGAGGAGTGCTAGTCTTTACAAGAATTGTGAAAGGCATCATGGGATAACAAGAAGCCAAATGTTAATTCTAAGAAGGTTGTTTGAGCTATGACCCTGTCTGCACCGGCCACATAAAACATCTTTCCCTGGCCTCTTGGTGAGGAGTCCAGAAGATGCATGGCCCAAACTCTGGCTCTGATGCATATTCAATGTCTTTATTAATGATTTGGATGACAGAATTGGGAGCATACTTATCAAATTTGCAGATGACACTAAACTGGGAGGAGTAGCTAATACCCCAGAGGACAGGATCAAAATTCAAAATGACCTGAATAGACTAGGTAGCTGGGCCGATGCTAACAAGATGAAATTCAATGCAGAGAAATGTAAGGTTCTGCACTTAGGGCGGAAAAATGAAATGCACAGATATAGGATGGGGGACACCTGGCTGAATGAAACTACGTGTGAAAGAGAACTAGGAGTCCAAGTAGACCATAAGCTGAACATGAGTCAACAGTGCGATGCGGAAGCTAAAAAAGTCAATGCAATTTTAGGCTGCATCAATAGAAGTATAGTTTCTAGATCAAGGGAAGTTATAGTGCCACTCTATTCTGCTTTGGTCAGGCCCCACCTGGAATACTGTGTCCAGTTCTGGGCACCACAATTCAAAAAGGATGTGGAGAAACTGGAGCATGTCCAAAGGAGGGCAACTAAGATGGTGAGGGGTCTGGAAAACATGCCCTATGAGGAACAACTTAGGGAGCTGGGGATGTTTAGCCTGGAGAAGAGAAGGTTAAGAGGTGATATGATAGCCCTGTTTAAATATTTGAAGGGATGGCACATTGAGGAGGGAGCAGGCTTATTTTCTGCTGCTGCAGAGACTAGAACACAGAACAATGGATGCAAACTGCAGGAAAAGAGATTCCACCTCAACATTAGGAGAAACTTCCTGACAGTAAGGGCTATTCGACAGTGGAACACACTCCCTCAGAGTGTGGTGGAGTCTCCTTCCTTAGGGGTCTTTAAGCAGAGGCTGGATGGCCATCTGTCAGGGATGCTTTGATTTGGAGTTCCTGCATGGCAGGGAGTTGGACTGGATGGCCCTTGTGGTCTCTTCCAACGCTATGATTCTATGATTCTATGATTCTAGTCTAGGGTATACCCCCACCCCTAGAAAGGATTTTAAAAACTACTGTTTGCTTTGGATCTTCCTGGAAAATCCAGAGCCCTCCTTTGTGAAGTCAGGGGGTTGTTTACATGCATGTCTCACTATGCTGCCCAGTGCAGGCACAGCAGCAGCAAGTCGCTCACTCTCAGGTCAGAACATTTTGCCCAGCCATGTGATCAACACTGGGCACCTCATTCTGACCTCAGAGTGAGTGATTTGCACTGGCGGTGGCCGCATCAAGCAGAGACATACATGAGAACAGCCACCCAGTGTTACAATGGAGGGCCACAGGTAACAGGGCAGCTTAGGGACCAGGATACTCCAGACTGTTCCCAGAGTATTCTGGCCTATGCAGACACCACTTTTGACAGTTCAGCACTAACAGAGAAGAAGAGGGAAGAGGAGGCCCCCCAAATGAGGCATGCCTGACCCATAGCCTCTGACATTTCACAAATGACAACTGGGATATGTATGGCCAAGAAACATCAGAATGTGGTCAAGATAGCAATTGAGAAAGATCACACAAGCCAAGAGAGGATGCCACAGTTTGCTTTCACCCAAGTCTACAGGGAGGGGCAAGATTCTGTCCCTCCTCTCCTCTCCTCTCCTCTCCTCAGCTAAGTTAACTGAATGAAAACTACTTTTACACTTTGAATTTGGTTGACAGCAGTTGAAGCAAGCCATGGGAAAAGGGGGGAAGGAGGAGGAAGAGAGAGAAACTGGGACTTTTTGAAAGCATCCGAAAAAGTAGGACAACAGGATTAAACAGGAGTATCCTTGCCAAATCAGGACAGTTGGAGTATATGCTAAAATGTAGTTTGGTTCTTACAGTCATGGTCATCAGGACAGCTTTCAAGGTACCTATCAATTCCTGATTGATAGGTAACATCTTTGGTAACACCACCTGTATAAGCATAAGCTTCTGATACAGGTTCATGTAATTCCCCATAGGTGAGATGCACAAGCTTTGAATTTTGATACAAGTGAAATGGAAGGCATACACAGGACCTTTTCAGCTGCTGTTCCAAAAATATGGAATGACCTGCCGGAGGAGATCCGCCATATTACATCTTTGGAGGTGATAAAGACGGATCTCTTCCAGCGGGCCTTCCCAGGCTGACCTCCTTGTATTTGAGCTCTCCTATTGTCTAGCTGCTATTATCTAGTTGTTCCCACCGGCTATGATGGATTGTATTGGGAACTTCACTGGGAATTGTTATTTTAATGCTGTTATAGGGTGGGAGGGAAATGGGGAATCGGAAACTATTTTTACTGTTTTTAACTGTTGTTACCCACCTCGATCCAATATAGGATATACAAATTATTATTATTATTATTATTATTTCTAGGAGATGAGACTGTAGGGGTGGCTGTGGCACCCCCAATTAGACAGTTGGGGCCCTAGAAACCTCTAGACCAAAAATGACCCTGGGAGTTGCACCCAGTCTACAGACCACACTTTGCCCTCCCCACCTTCTATGGACATTCAAATTAAAATCAAGTAAAAGAATGCTGACATTTCTCTCTTTGCTTGAATGGGTGGAAGTACAGAACAGCCATTATAGCACCTATTTTACATTGGCAGAGAGGACATCCTGGAGATTTAATGTTTTACTAACATAGCTATTTACAAATATACAGCTTTTGTGGGAAATCTGTGATGGATAGAGGTTACAGAAAGAGTCAGGTTCATTCTATACTTTCATGAGACTACTAAAACAGCTGTCAATATACCAAATCAAAACATCTTCCCTCAATTTTGGTAAGCCTCTACTGATAATCCAAGATTGTTTTTCTAGCCACAACCAGATAGGTTACTATGGTATATGTGCCTCACATTATAGTTCAAATCTTCCCATATCACAGCATTGCTCTGTTGACTCCCAATCTACAAACATCATTGTGGTTCTTTAACTCCAATACAGAGCAAGGCAAACCAATGTCTTGATCATTTTGTTAACTACATAGAGAGCTTTAACTAGGGTTTTTATATTTCAGGGTTTGGCCTCTCTTCTTCAGTCCTCATGTCAAGGACAAAGAATCTCAAGGCAGGAGCAGTACCTTGAAAAGGGTATGTGTGAATATACACATATGATGTGTTGCTGACCCTGCTACAGAATACTTTGAAGCGACTGCTGTAGAATCAACCTGTTCCACACTTCCTTTCCTCCCTTCCCCTCAAACATCACTAGGGACTGTCCTTAGATCTTAGATCTCATCATTTGAAATGTCAAGGTCCTGGGACACTTCTGACCTAGCAAATCTACCTCTATCTGCTTCTGCAAAAAAGACTTGCAAGGATAGTGTAATTGCTATGTTTTTCAGTTAACAGCCTGCAAATTACGCACATTTACACAGAAACCAGCCCAATAAATTAAATAGGGTTTCCTTCAAGTAAGTATGTATGTATGTATGTATGCAGCCCACACAGGATTTTGTGAAGCAGATGCAATCTTCAAGAATACTGGACATATTCACATAGGAAAAGACTCACCAGTTCAGTTATAGTGCTTCTCTGCAATGTAGCTGTTCTGCTGAATCACATACTGCATTGCTGGCAATGCTGATGTGGGATATTTCATGAGGTTTGCAGTTCTGCAGTCCCTAGGACACTCTGCAACAGCCAAGCTGGCTAAGTGTTTAACTCATACAGCATTGCAGAACACTGAAGGCATTAAAAGACAATGAAAGGATAACTGCTTCACAGTAGGAACTTATATAGCTCAAACAGGACTGCCCCTTGATATAGTAGGCTTCTTTCAAACATTTAAGCATTTGTGCACTGACTCAGGACAAGCTGGCAGAGAAAGAGAATGGACACTGACACTGAGCCCAGTGAGCTAAGGGTGGAACTGAACTCCATTTTGAATGGGCTGAGTGTTTCCAGACGTTTCTCAGAACTATTAGGAAAAAAAAATCTCAGATGTCTTGCAAAAACTTTTCCTCAGAATTCTTGGGAGGAATCTATTGCAACCTATAAAAAACCATATTAACAGCAACCTCCCAGAGGGTGTTTTCCACTGCCGCTCTCAGGCTATGGAACGCCTTGCCGGAAGAGATCCGTCAAATAACGAGCTTAGACAGCTTTAAAAAAAGCTGTCAGGATGGATCTCTTCCAGCAGGCCTTCCCCGAACAGAGCAATCCAACTCACTCTGAGCTCTCCCCACTCCACCCAACATTATATCCCAGAAAATCACTGTTTTTATATTATGTTGTTGTTTTTAACTGAGTTGTTTTCTTTTTTAAATAGTATTATATTTAATTCTCTTTTAAAGGGAGGGGGGTTCTATCTTTTTATCCAGGCAATGTTTTATCTAAATCCATTTTATTTCATGTAAGCCACCTTGATTACCCAGACAGAAAGGTGGGACACAAAAATAAAGATTATTATTATTATTATTATTATTACTACTACTACTACCACTACTACTACTATTATTTATATCCATGTCCCAAACTGCTGCAGTAATTAAGGATGGCATCTCTCCACTGAATGAATGTCTTAGGACGGTAATGGATGAGGAAAAACAGACTGAAACTGAATTCAGATAAGACAGAGGTACTCGCTATAGGGACCTCAAATCTGGGTATGGAGATTTGTCAACTGGTCCTGGACAGGGTCACATTTCCCCTAAAGGACTGTGTCCACAGCTTGGGAGTACTCCTGAACTCATCCCTCCAGTTGTCAGCCCAGATAGATGCGACAGCCAGGAGTGCTTGTTATCAGCTTCGGTTGATACGTCAGCTGCAGCCCTTCCTGGAACCAAGGGACCTAGAAACAGTAGTACATGCATTGGTAACCTCTCAGCTCAATTTCTGCAATGTACTCTACATGGGGCTACCCTTGTATCTAGTTTGGAAACTTCAATTGGTTCAAAATATGACAGCCAGATTGGTCGCCAGAAAATCTAGAGGTGACCACATAACACCTATATTAAATCACTTCACTGGCTGCTAATAAGTTTCCAGGCACAATACAAGGTGTTGGTAATAACCTTTAAATCCTTCATGGCTTGGGTCCAACTTACTTAAGGGAGCGTGTTACTACACACAATCCACCCCGCACACTCAGGTCCTCTGGGATGAATTTGCTGCAGCCAAGAAAGACCAGGTTGGCTGCAGTCACCCAGACGACCTTTTCAGCTGCTGCTCCTAAATTATGGAATGACTTGCCGGAAGACATCTGTCATATTACTACTCTTGATGCCTTTAAGTAGGCTATTAAGACAGACCTCTTCCGGTAGGCCTTCCCAGATGTAGTTCGCACTTGTTTGCTCCAATGTCCCTCCTATGCCTGCCAAAATTTTAACCTGTTTTAAATTTATCTATTTTAAATATTTAATGAATTTAATTGTAATTTGATTACTGTATTTTAGTTAAGGGATGAGGGATGGAATCTTAGTATATGTTATGAACTGTTTAGGTATTTTATGTATTTGCTTATGCAAATCATTTCTGTATTTTATGTATTTGTTTATGTAACTTTGTAAACTGCCTTGATCCTTGGAAAGGCAGAATAATAATAATAATAATAATAATAATAATGACTGAAAGGGTTAGCTAGCTTCATGTTTAAATTTTGACCCAATTTTACAGTCTTCCCAAAAGCCTTTTGGGAGATAAGTAATGTTGTTCTGAGGAAACAAACACAGCAATACCACCATTACAGTAACCCCCACTGTGTGTGTGTGTGCGTGGGGGGGGGGAGTTGAAACTGAACTCCATTTGGAATGGAACATTTCTCAGAACTATTGGGGGGGGGGATTCTCAGAAGTCTTGCAAAAACTTTTCCTCAGAATTCTTGGGAAAACTTTTTCTAAGACTTTCCCAAGCCAGCCTAATAGAACCCACCCACAACTGCTATTGCTTCTGTCTCCCAGTTTCTCTCATTCCCTAATCCTTCCCATAATTACCCCCATTCCAACAAACCAATTTCAACTTAAGTTGAATCTGTGAAATTGGGAAATGAGGGGATGTCAGTTTATTAGTGTGGGTGGATGAATGCTGATTTTTCTGAGTGTAGGAAATGACTGTTTTTGCAATACAACACTAGAGTGTTTTTTTTTTAATGCCTAAAGTACAGGTGGGCAAATGGTTCAAAACTGCTCTCCAAATGGTTCAAAACTGCTGTAAAACTCTGCAATGTTACTCCCTCAGCTGCTCAGGTACATGCCAGAACCACCTAAAATTGGCAAAGGATCAGATGAAATCAAAACTGAAAGGGATAGCTAGCTTCATGTTTCAGCTTTGACCCAATTTTTTGCATTCTGGCACACTTCTAAGCCATGCAGGGCACTTGCCGGGCTTACAGGAACAAAACTGCTGCATTTTCCCACTTTTTTGAGATGGCGATCAGTGGTGAAAAGGTCTTTGGTGCACTGGTGCAGCCCACTGGGGTACACAAGAATGAAATTTGGTCTCTGACCTTCCACATTTGCACACCCATGCCCTTGAGTGCAAAAGTGGTGAATTTTAATTGTTTGTTTCTTTGAAACAAGATCAGCTCCCTCCACACAAAACTCTCTTACAGTCTTCCCAAAAGCCTCAGTTCACACAGGCAGTGGGTTCATGTTGGTAGATAAGCAATGTAGTTCTGAGGAAACAAACACAGCAATACCACCATTACAGTACCCCTCCCCTTTAGCACTGTGTGTGTGTGGGCTGGTGGTGGTGCCTGTGTGCTCATGCTTTAAGGTTGTCTGTTGACTTATAGCAACCCCATGAATTTCATATGGTTTTCTTAGGTAGGGAATACTCAGAGGTGGTTTTGCCATACCACTGCTGAAAATGGTTAAAAACAAAATTAAGAAGGCACTGAAGGAGGTAGATGATATTGCCTAACTTTGTTAGATATTATAACACAGTGGGCCATCAGTATCTGCAGAGTACCCATTCTGGATCCCCCTGCGGATACCAAAATCTGTGGATGCTCAAGTCTCACTGTGCTCAGTGGTGGTACTGCCACCATTGGGGACATTGGGACTTTGCCCCTCCTCCCCCAAAGAGCAGCTACCTCCCGTCCTCCTCCTCTGGCTCTTCCCCCTTCCTCCTCCTTTTACCGTCCCCGTCACCACTCTTCATTGTCTCTTTGTTGCTCATCCTCTTCCCTTCTCCTCCTGTTATCCTCTTTATCACCACTACCATTCTTCCTCCTCTCTCTTTCTCTTCCTTGCTCCTCCACCTCTTCTTCCTTCTCCTCTTCTCCCCTGCTGCCACTCTTCCTCCTCTTCTTCCATCTCTTTCTTCCTCTTTCTGCCTCCACAGCCCCCCATGTGGGTTTGCCATCTGCAGATGCTGAAATCCGTGGATGGCCAGTCCATGGATACCGAGGGCAGACTGTAATTTACTACATTATATACTAGCAGAAATACGCAGCTGCACAAATATTTGAAATCTCCAGTTTTCAGTTATAATTGGAATGCACAATATTGTAAATATGTGAAATAAAAGTATCCCCATAAGATTTCTGCAATGGCCAGAAGTGCATTTGCACACCAAAAAACTAGTGTGCAAAGAACTAGTGAACTAGCTGCACCCATTCCTCAAGACATCAGATGTGGCTACAGTCACACATGCCTTGATTATATCCCGTTTGGACTACTGTAACACATTCTACATGGGGCTGCCTTTGGAAACTGTTTGGAAACTTCAGCGGGCTCAAGAGCTTTAAGATAATCTGCTGAAGTCTTTATCTCAGTGGAACTACAATCACAGGCTGATATTTGATGCTTGGTCTGTTCTTTCAACCATGTATTGAATCTGGCTGTACAGTAATTTAAAAGGGTTGAAAGAGATGGGATCTTTCCCAGGTTAACTCTGCCTTTTCCATGCACAGCCCTAACTAGGAAAGGGTTCAAAAGTACAGCCAAGAGCCCTCCCAACCATCATTACCAGTAGGGAGGTGCCTGTGTACTCAGGTTGGGGAAAAAAAGATTTGGGGAAGCAGCAGCTGGTTGCATGTGCTGTGCTGTTGATCTAGGAATTGAAAATAAGCCTTATTGCTCTGAGAATGCAGAGGGTTCCTTTGAGCATGTCACCTGTCTGGCCACATTCCTGGCCTTCTGCACTTTGGTGGCTGCGACTACTGTTGCATATTTTTCTCATCCCTCACTATCTCCTCTCCCTTCCCTCTTCCAGATTTGTTAAGCCAGCATCAGCTCATCCCCACTCCAGCCACTTGGCCCAGCTTTGCCCGCTCCTCATTTGATTTCTGCCTGTCCCATAGGCTTTGCCCCAGGATTGTGTGGCATGGTTAATAGGGAAATGAGTTGTCTGGGGCTGCTGGGGAATCACAACATTCTAGGACTCCTTGGTGAACAGGTGGACAGGTGCTGATCCCATGTCCTCTGGTCGCCTCCCCTTTTCCTGCCTATCTGGATTGTCTGAACAGCCCCTTGGTGGCAGTCTGAAGAGGGAGGGAGAGATGCACACTGGAGCACCACACAGGTAAACTAGTATTGATTGATTGCCCACTCACTTGCCCTTGGATGGCTTGAGTTTTCCACACTGCAGCCAAGCTGGCAGGCCGGTGTAGCTATGCACCCCAGCACACTGCAGGTGATGATTTAATGCCGAGGGAGGAGTAGATCAGGTTCAGCAGAATAGGTTACTGTGGGGCTGCTCACTGACTCCTGCTCACTGTTGTGGTGCTCACTTGTACAGGTGTCCCTCACTTATTTGACAGGTTAGGGACTAAAGCTTTGTGCAGTAATATTCATAATGGCACATAATGATTCTGCATTTCAACAATTTCTGCTTTTTGAAAGTACTCTGGTCCTTAACACGTCAAGTAGGTGGGGAGCCTCTGTATTCATTTTTTCTCATATGTAAAGATACCAAAACCTGGACTATCAAAAACTGGACAAAAGACAATTACCCTACTAGCCATCAGCAATGATGATCAAAACAAGAAAGGAGCAAATCAACAGCTTCTGAAGATGCCAGCCACAGATGCAGGCAAAACGTCAGGCATAAATTCTTTCAGAACCAGCAACATAGCCCAAAAAATCCACAAAAAACAACAGCTTCTTACTGGTTTTGTATTGGATCGGTATGAAGAAGCTAAGCATGCTCACATTTTTAAGATCCAACGGCATGTTCAGGAAGCAGCATGGCTCTACTAGGAGGAAATCCTTGGTTCTCCTTTTCAAGGAGATCTACCAAACCTTTTGAGAATGTTTACAGTAGATTTAAAGGGATTCTTCAAACAGCTGAAAATCTTTTTTTCTGTAAATTTAAACTTCAAATTTTGATGCCATTTTTATTTGAAGAACCTTTAAGTCTATTGTAATAGATCAGCCTCTCTCAACATTTTTACCCTGGAGAAACCTTTGAGATAATTTTCTGGTATCAGAAAACCTCTGCATAAAAATATAATATCTACAGCATAGAAAATAAACAAACAAACCAAAACAACCTTATATTACAGAAGATGAGGAGAAGGTTGAGTCATGTTTCAGAAATGGGTGCCAGTGCATGGAAGGTACCAGTTGTCCGGTGACAAAAGAGCAGTTCCAACCTTCCTGTCCAGCCCAGAACTGGACTGGGGAAAGATTATTATCTGTGTAGTCTCTTACAGAGCACTCAAACTAGCTTGGAACTGGAGAGAAAGGCAAGGGTTTCCCCTAGTACATATTTCAGTAGGTGATGGAAAACCTGGCATGCCAATCATAAAAAGGGGAACTGTGAGTCTGCCAATTTTAGGGATGTAATCCTTTATTAATTTCATCCTTGAAGGAAATAATGTGAACTTTTAGCAGTGTTATTCCTGTTGTTAGAAAGCATTCAAAAACCTTGCAGTTTTCAAAGACTGGTCACTGTTTGGGACTTATTCTGCACAAAATTTGCATGTGTGTGTGGGTATTTCTTGCATAAAAAACCAGCACTTCCTGCACATAATTTTTTTCTGCTCTCTGCACAAAATACAACATGCAAATTTGCACAGAATAAGTCTCACACTGAATATTCTTGTCAGCCCATGATTCTTCTTGTCAGGTTTTTCAACATTTGAGAAACATGGGGGCTGAAAGGGGTGGCTCTGTCCTGTCCCTTTTTGCACTGGATTGAGGCCAGGGCAACCTCACCGGCAACCCTGCCCCAATCCAGTGTTTTTCTAGGCCAAAGAGAAGCGTCAAAATGTCGCTTCTCTGTGGCCTGGAAAAGGGGTGCCCTTGCACTATAGGAGTCCACTGCACCCCAGTGCTAAAGAGGGGCAGCCCCTTCCTCCTCTGCATTTTTGGTACAGCCGTTTGGTTGCTACGCCAAAGATGCATGTGCCCAAAAGGAGCTCCGTCCCAGAACTCTTTTCAGCGACACCGACAGGCTATTGGAAGCTGCCTGCGGTGCCGTGCAAACATCACATGCACACCACACTGTTTGGACGTGGCACGTGCATGAAGTAATCATGGTGGTGCGTGTGTTGACAGGACGCTGCCATGATGCCATTGCCGACGAAAAAATGAAATGCACAGATATAGGATGGGGGATATCTGGCTGAATGAAACTATGTGTGAAAGGGATCTAGGAGTCCAAGTAGACCATAAGTTGAACATGAGTCAACAGTGCGATGCGGCAGCTAAGAAGGCCAATGCTATTTTAGGCTGCATCAATAGAAGTATAGTGTCTAGATCAAAGGAAGTAATTGTGCCATTCTATTCTGCTTTGGTCAGACCCCACCTGGAATACTGTGTCCAGTTCTGGGCACCACAATTCAAAAAGGATGTGGAGAAACTGGAGCGGGTCCAAAGGAGGATGATCAAAATGGTGAAGGGTCTGGAAACCATGCCCTATGAGGAACGACTTAGAGAGCTGGAGATGTTTAGCCTGAAGAAGAGAAGGTGAAGAGGTGATATGATAGTCCTGTTCAAATATTTGAAGGGATGTCATATTGAGGAGGGAGCAAGCTTGTTTTCTGCTGCTCCAGAGACTAGAACGCGGAACAATGGATGCAAGCTGCAGGAAAAGAGATTCCACCTCAACATTAGCAGGAACTTCCTGACAGTAAGGGCTGTTCAATGGTGGAACACACTCCCTCGGAGTGTAGTGGAGTCTCCATCCTTGGAGGTCTTTACGCAGAGGCTGCATGGCCATCTGTCAGGGATGCTTTGATTTGGAGTTCCTGCATGGCAGGGGGTTGGACTGGATGGTCCTTGTGGTCTCTTCAAACTCTGTGATTCTATTATTCTATGATTCTATGACACAAACCAGGGTTAGGGAGCATGCAGTTGGTGCATGGTCCCGAACCCTAGAATCACCACTGCCACACCACTTCTTGCCCGTCTGCCTTGGGCCATGATTTTCTATCTTTTTATAAAATATTTTCAAATATTCTTTCCCTCCCTACCCAAGATCAGCTGCTATACCCACAACATAGCATAGGCAGGTGACTATGTTGTTACTGCTTAAAATATAAGATGATCTCACAGCAAAAATCGTTATCTAGATATCAGTATCAAGGAGTTACAGCCCTGCCTTCATCCTATAACTGTGCCATGAGATTATCACCTGCAAATGAGAAAAATCAGCAGTAGTTTTACTGTGAAAGAAATCTGAAGAATTATGAAAATAAGCATAGTACAGCTATGTTATGGCAGAGCAAACTCAGAAAAGCAAAGGAATTATATTTTTCAATAAGGAAGTGCAGGAGCAAAAGGTTACAACAGGGTCAGGGCAGAGAATGAGAACCTGTCACTTCCCATCTGTATCTATGGAAACCAGCAAGCAGCTGGAAACAGAGCTGACAAAATTATTGATTGTGCAAAATTGCATTCAGCCACATGTGTTATTTAAATCTTGGGGTGTAGGTCCCTAATACACACTAGCTAAAAAGTATATTTTAATGGGTTCTAATTTATATTATACTATCATGTAGCCCAATGCTACACAGTCAGCATTTTAATTAGTATTTATTATAGGAATATTTTAAGCAGAGAAGGGAAGAAAAAAGGAGGGTGCACACATAGCAGTAAACAACACATATTGTTATCTCATTTGCCTTGAGTAAATTAGATCAAAATGGCAAAGTGGGAGGAAGGAATATTTGTCTTCCTCAACCAGGATACAGTTAGACACAATTTTCCTATCACTCAGTGTCAGTGACATGAGAGGGACAAATCCAAAATTAATACATATAGCAAAGAAAACTAACAAATCTGATGAAGATGACAAGTGGATACTGCCACAATATGCCTTAGTCACTATACATAAGTATTATCTGTCAAGAGCCTCCCTCTTTTGTTCTTGAGATAGAAAACACAGTTCTTGTTTAGCTTTTTGAGTAGTATGTCACATACATCTTCCATGACTATTTACACCTGCAGGCCTGGAATAATATGGTCAATTCCCAGGTGCCATCTTAACATGTGTCAGGAGTTAGCATCTACCCATCTGGTTGCAGAGTTCCACATGTTGGCAAGAAATACTACCAGCATTGTATTTGAAGAGGCAGTTCACACACAGACACACCTTGCTAGACCACTACAGGATACAAATTGAAAAGACCTGGAACAGAATCTCTGTACACATTTGTAGTTCATCTGTGGACAGCAGGTCAATTTAGGGAATTCAGCTCTGTCTGAATGAAATGAAAGTGGAATATCAAAAGGCTCCTAGATTTAATTGCCATATATATTTGACTGTAAATTGAGGGCAGGTTTGGGGGCCAAAATTATGGATTTTGATATGACCTGTGGATAAGTCGAGGGTAAAATTTAGGGGCATGTAATGAAGGATGTAAAGGACAAAACAAAGGAAATTAATGCCAAAGAACTTACAAAATCCCAGCAGGCATAACTATTTGTGCTCATACTAAAGGCTACATGGATAAGAGAGTAGAGGGATCTGTGCTTCCAGGGCTGATCAAACTTGTTTCTTTCGCCAGTGAGTGGGTCCATATATATGCTGTAAAGTACAGTACTTACATTGACCAATGGGTAAGTCGACTCAAGGTTTTGGAGTCAATTTTTAACCTAAATTTCTAGACTTATACATGAGTATATGCAATAATGCCTTGAATGCTAAAAGTGGGTTCATACAGTTTCAAGTAAGTTCATACAGTTTCAAACATGTCAGCACTTACAATTACAGATTTAACACTATCTGTATAGATTTAATCACACATCACAGAACAATACAAAAAGAATAATATAGGAACGTTTAGGAGAAAGTAGCAAAAGGAAACATCTAGGAATGCTAGGGAAATACAAATACAAATAAGTAGAAATTAGGGCAACTTTCAATCAACACCCCCACCCCCAACCCAACTCTTTCAAAAGGGAAAGTATTATGGGTGGAAAAAGGAAGACTTCCAGCTCAGTATGTTTATTCAGAAGAAAGATCCAGGTAATTCAGTTGGGCTTACTCCCATTTATTCCCCAAAAGATTGTTACCTTAGTTGAACACCTTTGCTTCATTCTCCAGATTCCAAAAAGGATAGTTGAATTTTGGATATCTTTGAGACCTCATTTTTCTCTTGCAGAACTAGCTCTGCTAAAGAATGGCTCACAGAAAATTCACAACTCTACAGAGTGCAGCCTGAAACATGACCGCAGGCTTCCCAACACAATATGGGACACACATTAAAAAGGCATAAGTGCATGGAAGCCTCCAGCAACACAATCCCAGCCACAAAAGGCAGGGCACAAATAATGCTTCTTTCAGTAACTGGTGTTGACAAAGCTGTAAAGAAAAGGGTGCAGGGACTCAGACTTCTGCTAGCTTCCAGAAGCAGTCCTTTTTGTGGGTGGTAGGGGTTGTTTCTAATGCTTCAGATTTAACAGATGATGAGTTTTAAAGGTGCCAGCTGTTTTAAGAAATATAAACAGTAGTTATGAACTTCTAAAAATATTTTTGGACTATGGGTTCAAAGGCTAACAGGTGAATTGGTGTTATTACAGATTTAGGTTAAGAAAAGGTCTAGTCTTCCCATAAGGTTTATGCAACAGATCGTGTCTGCTGCAAAGAGGACAGCTACTATCAGTCCCCTATTAGAGGAACGGACAGGGCATTCCTTAGGTGAGTTGGAGAACGCTATGCTATCAGCAGTGCTGAAATAAACTTCAACTGTCAGGTCTAGCAAGTTTCTGTAGGTGAAAGAAGGCAGAGGCCTCTTCTCCTTCCACTCAGGTGGCAAAAAGTCCTGGGACAGTGCTGGCTATAAAATAGTAAAGTCATGGTGAAACTACAAAATGTCAAGTTGCCTGGCTACTTGAGAGCTAATGAAAAATTACAAGAGTCTCCAGAATACTGCCTGATTGAGAATATTCCCTTCTCCCAAGCAGCCCATAGGCTTCCAGATCAAACGAATGCGGTTTCAATTTGTATGAATCGATACAGAAGGGGCTCTTCAATGCAATCCCTCTGAAGCAGTGAGCTAATTGAAGGTTGCAGAATTCTGAGCATGCAATTTCTGCTGTTACACAAATTGTTATACCTGCCACATACAGTAACAGCACTGCTTTATATAAATGGCAGCCCTCACACATTCCTGGCCATATATTTTTAACCAGTTCCATCATATTTAGTTTGGATTACTGCTCACTGAGGCCAATGGTGCAGAGGGTAGTGTCACTACAACAGGAGCCAAGGAGTCAACACAGACAGGATACACTTTTGAAGCTACAGTTGTCTGCACTACAAGAAAGGCAAAGTGCATGCATGAAGTTTAAGTTTAAGAGTGAAAAGTGGGGAGGGGATCGATTCAGCCACACAAAACAGTAATTTGGACCCACAACATTCAGTTCAAGTGGAAACATCAATTGTACTGAGAATCAAATTACTTTGAAATGATGAGAAAACAGGGATGGTGAAAATCTACAGAACCACCCTTCAAATCCTGAGATCAGCCTGGAAATATCAAACTCATACAGATTAAGCTGTAATGTTCAACTAAACAAAGGGAGATAAAGGCTGATTCTCCAGATTTATAAGTAATTACTGGAATCTTTTATATCCTAGACATCTGCTTGGTGCATTTGATAGTGTGTAATCCCTTCCACTGTTAGTATACTGAATCTACCACTTAAGTCTTATGGCTTCTTAATATCTCAGTATAGGTCTTAGTGTGTCATCCTACGCCATCTAGTTTCACCAGACCACTACTAGTGAAAGTGCTTATGCATTGGTAGTACAACAGTACAGGTGCCGTTCAAACCAAGTACACAGACTACATTATCCAGTAACTACCTCCAGTCCTAGCTAGAACAGCCAGTGGACAAGCATATTGGGAGTTGCAGTACAACAACATTTGGAGGGTAACAGATTCTCCAGTTCTGAATTTATGTAAACTAGGGGCTAAATGAGATGGGCCATTAATTGCCAAAGAACAATTAGCACACTTATTTTCATTCTGTAAATAAGCATCCCCATGGAAGCCCAAAGTACTGAAGACCATTAGAGGGTGGTAATGAGAGGTCTACTGTTTCTCTGAAAATGCTGTTTCCTATTTTTTTTTTTTGGTCACTGATTAATGTTTCCCTGAAATATAAATAAATTAAGACCATAAAGGAGCATGGAGAGGAATACTTTAGGGCTGCATCTTTGTTGTTGTGTACCTTCAAGTTGTTTCCAACTTATGGTGACCCTAATGTGAACCTATCACAGGTTTTTCTGGAAAGTCTGAGTAATCTGGAGGGGCTGAGGGCTGTAAAACAGGAGAATTTTAGAAGAAGCACAGGCTGTATTTTGTCCCATCTAGAGGCAATTTCAAACCATCCTTCTTTCCCTATCTCTGCTTTACAATGTGCTGAAATACTTTAAATTCTCATGTCACTTTCATCCTTATTAAGTTTAATGCACTAGAATCTACAGAAGTGTTCTGCCCCACCAATTCAGCTCCTTAATGTATGCCACAACAATGACATACCAAAGCAAAATATTGTGACATCACAGAAATGGCTTCAGCTAAGGTTCCACCACAGGAAGAATGGACACAAGCAAGGAGGGTCATTTAACTGCAGAATTTTTGGTCTCCCCTTAATCACCATCAATGGAGAATGTAGGAAAAGAGGGCTGTGTTGAGGAGGCCAACTTGGAAAAGCTGTTTTGTGCTGCTTTTTTTATATGCTTATTAGAGCATCTTCATGCCCAAGATGCTATAGAAATTGGTTACTTTGTTGAAACAGGAGGCCCTTTGTGTAATAATGCACAGAAATCCAGGTATTTGGCAGAGATAAGTCCATTTTTTTGTTTCTTCAAGGAATCATGCAAGTTTCTCTGTCATCAGTATAAAAGACCCTTTAATTTAGTAGTTCCCAACCTTGGTACGCCTCCCATCATCATCATGGCCAGTGGTCAGGGATCCTGGTAGTTGTAACCCAATAGGATCTGGATACAGAAGGATGGTAATCACTGTATCTAACTGATGTTGTTATTCCTTTCATTCTTCAGAGCACAGCTGGGTACTGTATTGTTCATTCTTCATGCACTTTTGTCATGATATACTATTGGCAATCTCAACGAAAGGTGAGGTACTACTCTGCCAAACCCTACCAAACACAGTAGGCTTTATACACCTAAAGCCATCCCAGCTTATCAGCCAGTAAATGGAATCTCCCTTTTCTGAAACAGTTCACCTCTGTATACCTGACACTAGAGGACAAAAACCAGTGAGAATTCGTGCATTCCTTGCAAGTTTCCAAAGGCATTTGCAGAGCCACAGCTGGAAATAGAATGCCTCAACAGATGAAGACCAGTGACTAGATTGAAGAAAACAAATTGAGAACAAGGCAGAAGTGCTACAGTATCTGACCCTTAATATCACACCTTCCAATAGTTTCCCCTCCAGTTAATTTCCCTCTCCTCATATGAATAGAACCAATTCAAATCTTTCATTTTTCCACAGAATATCAATTTCCCCGCTGAATCCACAACAGAAAACACATAAATGCACACTTATTTTTCTTTCCCCTCTTCATTATCCAAGACTTTCCTTCAATGAACACTACCTCTCCAGAGCAGCAACATGATAACCAAGTTCCTTGCGTCCATTTTAATGTGATGGGACTCAAGAAAGAAAAAGTGACATAACTTTTCAAATGTACATTTGCTTTCCAAATTCTCCATTTTTCACACACTGTAGGATGAGAAGGGAGGTAGATCCTTAGGAAACTGTTGTGCTTCTGGTCTGGGGCCGGTGGCATCACTAGGGGGTGAGAGGTGTGTGCGGTGCACACCAATGACACCTCAAAAAAGGGGTGACACCTAGCCAAGTCCTCCTCCTCTTGTGGAGTGTGCTTCTGCTATGCCTGCCCCTTCTTCTCCACTGCCTTGGCTCTCTCTTTGAGGAAGAAGCCAAGGCAGCAGAAGAGGAGGGACAGCACACGCCTGTTTCATCCCCTCCTGCTGCCTCACTTGCCTGCAGCACACTAGGCAAGCGAGTGAGGCAGTGGGAAAGCACAGTGTGAGGGCAGGGTAGGCCACTGTCACCCATTAGCCCTTTCTGGATTTGGACAGGTGGTAGGTGGAGAGGGGGGCAGGCGAGAGAAGAAGTTGAGGAAGGAGGGGCAAGTACACCCCTCCTGGCTTCCCTGAAACCAACACCCTTCTGCAGGAGGAAGCCTGGCAGCAGCGAAGGAAAAGGGCAAGCATGCCCTTCCTGACCCACCCCTCTGGCTCCCTCCTCAGAAGGAAGACAAGTGGTGATGAAGAGGTGAGTGCACCCCTTCCATCCCCTTCACTCCCTCACTAGTCCAGCTGCCCCTGGCAGCCCTGGCCAAGCAAGCAATTGAGTGAATGAGTCGGGGAGCCAAGGGAGGCTGCCTTTGCCCCCCCCCCTCCAATAGCTGTCTGGGAAAGCTACTGCCTGGGTCCTCAGATTGTTGAGGGAAAGCAAAATGAACAAAGCATGCACTATTGGAGCTTGGAGAGACAGAGACTGATTGAATTTCTGCTTTGAAGAGGATAATTTGGCATGCTATACTTTAAGACTATCACTTTATTTGTACTTCACTTTCCCCCTAAACTGGGACTCAAGGTGATTTACTTTTTTTTAAAAAAGTAATTTAAAACACCTGTAATTAAAATATACAAAAGTTAAGATTAAATCAGCCAGTTTGCTCACTGAGACTGGCTAGAGAGAACACACAACCCCCCTTGATGCTTTACTAACTTCCAGTCTACTTCTGGGCTGGTTTCAATCTATACAACGGTTCAAGTTCAGGTTATTTGATGGACTGCATTCTCCCTTATGAAACTGTCAGTGGTTTGAAATCTACTAGGGACGCCCTTCTTTCTGTCCCATCTCTCTCACAGGCACATCTGGTGGGAAAATAGGACAGGCCTTCTCAGTGGCTGTCCTAAATTCTGGGAACTCCCTTCCCAGAGAAGTTAGACTGGCACCATTCCTACTTTCTTTTTGTAGACAAGTAAAGACTTTTCTGTTTTGACAGCTATTTGATGGCATAACATTTGTCTCACCTAAATAATGAACAGGGTTGTCCTGGTGTGTGTGTATGTAATGATAAATTTTTAAATCTGGTTTTAAATTTTCTGATTATTTAATCTTGCTTTAACTTTTCTATCTTGTGAATTTTTAGTGATTTTTTTTAAACTTCTAAGCTGCTTTGAGCCCTGAACTGGGAAAAGGTAGTACAGAAATAAATGAAAAAACAACAAGAACTATACTATGCAAAATCACAATGTGACGGGGGTGATCCACATAGCAATCCACACACACACAAAATCAGTATTACTGAATAATAATAATATTTCAGTCATACCCTATATTGCAAGAACTCAGGAGGATGTATAAGTAAAATCAATATACAGTGAGCCCTTGCTGTGCGCTGGGGTTTGGTTTCAGTACTCCCCACGGATGCCAAAATCCAAGAATGCTCAAGTTCTATTATATACAGTGGGGTACTAAAATGGTGTCCCTTATATAAAACAGCAGAATCAAGGTTTGCTTTTAGGATTAAAAAAATTTTTTTTCCAGCTGTGGATGGTGGAATCTGTGGATACAGAATCCATGGATACAGAAAGCCAACTGTACATAGATTAAAACAATAAAACAATTTAATAAAAACAATTTAAATAGACTAAAGTCATGTTAAATATATTATGCTAAATGAGTTGAAAGGGTTCAAACAATTTAAAACCATGTGCATAAGAATTTTAAATTAAATTACACAAACCAAAGGCAATGTGTATGGGGAACCTCTACGTACAAGCAGACTAATATGTGCAGACTGGTCATTCTATAATAATCTTTATTATTAATCTCCAAAATTTAAAATGCACTGTATACACAAACATTACCCATTCAGACATCAACATTAAACTATACATTGCAACAAATAATCCACAAAACATCCAAGAAAATAATTTTCTTATATTGTTGGCACACAATATATCTAAAACTTAAAAAAAAATAGTCAGGAGGAGTGACTCATGTATTCATTGAACATGTGAAGGAGGATGGTGTCATGCCTCCCTCCAAGACAACAACAGTAATGGGGGCATTCTGGGAACTGTAGTCTAAAAGGAATTTTTCAAGCCCCTTCCCCTCCCCCCATTTATCCTGTATGAGGGTAACAATATTTAAATAGTGCACAATAATTACTGGTCTATAAGCAATGTTCATAGCTCTAATAGTAAATCACTGATTGAGAAGACTTTTCAAACTTGAAAAGGGTGTGTGGAATCCAACAGAGGAATACTCTTACCTTATCTAAAAGGGTTTGCTTGTATGTTGGCTGACCAGAGGGACTGGAAAGAAGCCAGAGAACCCATCTTCCATGGCTTCTGGCCCCAATTCCAATCAGCAGGGCTCCGAAGTCACTTCAGGGTGGTGTTACTGTTTGATAGTTATATGTAGCCAATAACTTGGTGATCTTACCCAGTGATGTTGAGCATGACTACATCACAAAATGTGTTGTCACAATTGGGCTATGGCTAGTGCTCTCATAAGCCAAGAATTCAAAATTATCCTATCATGACTCCCCATCTATTCAAATGGAATTTGTATTTTGTCATGGAAAACAGCCTTTCTCATATGAAGACTTACTTATAGAAATGGTTTGAGGTCATTGCTAATAATATAAACTGGGAAGTCCTTGCTTCACTTCTCATGTAAGACTGTCAAATGAATGTCTGGCTTAGGTAAGCCACTGTTCTCTCAACTTCTATTCATCTTAGCAGTATTGAACTACCTTTCAGAATTTTGTTATTACAGTACTTATAATATAGTTATAATATACATAAAGCATTCTGAAGTCTTTAAAAAATAATGCCATATACTTTTATTTTTCCTACTATGAAATGAAGGAATCCCATACAGTGTTACAATCAACTGTTGAAAACCAGATTTGGAAGCTCCTGGATAAAATATAACTGTATTTGACTATATAATCTTTACTTACAAGATACGTTATCCAGGTGTTTATCTGGTTTTCAATAACACAATATCTGAACTGGTTATATGTCTTACAATACCTATTCTTAACTGAAGATTAACTGATTTCTTGGAGCAACTTAGATAAGCCACTGGAGCCCTAGAAATCAAAATGGCTGATTCATCTTTCAGTGAACAAAATGGCTGTCTAGGTGGGGTCCCCCATTCAAAGGAAGTACTATATATATGGGATAGGACAAAATAAGTCCGAGGACATGTATGAATGTATGCAAATGTATACGTTTTAGGTACCAATCCAGACATCGCCAAAGTGATGGCATGGATCGGGTCAAGAAAAAGGCAATTACTCTGAGAGAATATGACTATTATAGAATCACAAAGATAGTTATTATCGTTTTAATATTTAGTCTTATTTCTCTGTTGAACACTTACAGATTTAACATTAAGAGGAGAAAAGACAAAGATGCTTCACACACACCTTTCTTTTAATTCCCACAGAGAATAAATATATTCAAACTGCAAACCTAATTTAAATTATTCAAAATTTATAATTCATTCATAATTCAAACACAACATTATCCTTCTAGAGGATGCAGCAATGCTGGTTTGCTCGTGTCTAACATTTAAGCAGGCCTTGGCTGCATGATCTCTAGGAGGCACTTGCAAATGTTGGGCATGACAAACATTTGTTCTTTCAAAGAAAGAGCATTGTTTGTAACTTGCATGTCTCCTAAGAAGCTTGTTATGTAATTCTCTATAGATACTCCAAGAACACTGAATTCTTTACATTTCACCACATTTTGAGGCAAATGAAATGGCAAAATCCTTTCAGAGCACCAAAATGAGATTATACAATACTTCAGCATCCCCAATTGCCATTTCAGCCACTGCTGCTTCATGAAGGCTCGACAACCAAATGTGAACTGACAGGATGATATTTCCAGTGCAATTAGCTGCCTTCCAGACAACCCTGCCACCTTATTGTTAATTACATGTTTGTGAAATAATACAGTCCTACTTAAGGGCTATCTTTCACTTCATCTTTGTTGGCTGGTTCCTTCTGTAAGCTGTTAACCTCAGCACCATTTCTCATAGCAACAGTAGCTTTGAAAGTCTGAAAGAGACAATACTATATGCTTTGCTGCTTACAGTGGCAATGAATATTTTTATCTACCAACTATCATAATCCAACTGGACAAAGACAATACATTCTTAAAAGACCTGAATGAACCAGAGCTAGTGTTAACTAGCTTCCAGCTCAGAACACTAATGAAAAAGGATAAAACCAAAATACAGTTTGGTAACAGAACTGCATTGGTACAAGACCAGGCAAGAAGCTATAGAGAATATTTAGAATGTCAGAAATTGGGCTATTGGCATTACACCATATACACAAAATTACAACAGTACAGTACAGGCACAGAAAATGTAGAGATATATGGAACTAAGGAATTTCAGTAACATACAAATAAAGTTCAATGGAAAATGGCTATTCTGCATATTGAAAGGATACAAGAAGGCCAAGACAAAAGTTACTTTAAAAATCAAGCTAAGAACTATACTTTATTCATTATTCAAAAATGTAGAAAGTATGAGAGACCTGATCTGGCTCAGGGCCACCATGTGAGGATGGAGGGCTTTGTCTCTTTGCCCTCTGTTGTGATCTCAATCCAGACTGAAGGGAATGTGCTTGCAGTTTCTACTGTCAATCCACATCCCCCATATCCATTAATTCTCACTGATATTTTTGTGAGGGCAATACAAATTGTAATTCAGATGGTAACGGATAGTTTAGCCATTAAACTCTAGCTTTTAAGAGGGTCCTCTAGGTTGTGAATCTAACCTGGGCCTGGTGAATCAACCTACCATCATCATCAAGTGTGGGAAACTTAAACAACAATCAGCACTAACCAGCATGGCCAATGGCCAAGGGATTTTGGAAACTGTAGATCAATATCTAGACAAACCCCCCCCCCCTCAGTTCTAGCATGATAGACTCCTCAAGAACCTCCCTAATGTCTCAGGTTTCATCCTAGCATGGGCAAACAGTTTTCTCAGTAAATGCGAATATGTTCACAGGCATCTTCAGGTAAACACAGTTTATGTAGCAAAGTACCCTTTTCCTAATAGCTGGAAATATCAGATTCTTCGAAAAAATACTATGAAGTCACACTGAAATTACAGAACATGAAAACTTTGCTTTGAATGCCCAGTTTTCTGTAAGACTTTGTGAATCTGAACCTAGAAGCCCCTTCACATAAATATTGTTGAAGGTCTTCAATGTTTTTATGAACTACACCAGTATCTTGAACTCCACAACATTTCATATGCACTCTATGCAAATTTAAGCAATGGTCTGTCAAATTGTACCTCTATCAGAAGTTTGCTAAAGTAAAGCTTTAAGGAGCAATACCTTCCTCATTTATTGTTCCTATCATATTTATGACTTCCTGCTTTTACAAATCCATCCCCTATTAATTTTGAAACAAAAGACCCAAATGATCAAGCTAATCTATTTTAAACCAAAATCATGCCAAGCCAGAGCTGACAAGTGAGATAAACTTGAAGGAGAAAAGTGTAAGAAAATATAGAAGCTTTACTGACCCAAGGGTATTGCACTGATTAGACATTACTGCCAGGGAAAATGATCAAAATCTACAAGGGCACTGGGATCCTCTAATGAGAATGAAGAAAATGTCTTCATTTCTTATGCTTAGATGTGTTTCAGAGGACCAGGAAATGCTGATATGTGCTCATACAGAAAAAAGCACAAAACCAGATGGAATGCCAAGCTGAAACACATATATTCTGCTCAAGTATTAAGTACAACATTATCTAGTCAGTGAAGACAGAATGGGGAAGAATGAGCTCAATGGAGGTAAGACAAGAGATATATAGAGAAAATTAAGTCAGTGATGTAAAGATACAAAGTTCCCTGTCAGGTCTCCAAGCACACATAATTGCTCCATGGATCAGTGTGTGTGAGTCTGTGTTTTCAGTTTGGGCTCACTTTTTCAGCATGCTTAAAACCAATGGGGTTTTCTACATGGTACATAAAGAGAATCTTACATAAGGTACTTATTGCAAAGAAAGTGAGTTGGCATGAGCAGTAGTTCATCATTGTTAGCACAGGTGCTTTCAGTAATACTTCCTCTTGCTCACTAAATTGCTTAATAGGAGTAAGGAAAGATGTAAGGAACCATAACTTGCATGTGGTTTGCATTCTGCCCCCTTCCAAAATTTGTTCCTTTAGGGACAAGTTCTCTTTTGTAAATCAAAAAGTACCTGAGAATTATAATACAGATTTTGTTTTACTTTTGAAAAGCCCTCCTGAAAAATGGTCTTCATTTCTGAGAGAATATGATGGGAACTAGGGAATACACTCATTCTCAAACCTGAATCACACTTTTTTGAAAGGATGAAGGTAAATAGCTTGAGGACAGCAAGAAGAAAAGGGTTGACTTCAAAGACTAGCACTGCTAGAAGCTTTGTAGCCACAGTTATACAACATGTTTTCTGTTAAGTGTATATAAGTTTAGAGAATTAACCAAGAAAAGTCCAAAGATGGTTGCAAGCCCTGGCACAGGTACACAGGAAAAAGCTACCTTATGGCAGGTTGCACTTTTTGTCTGTCTAGTCCAGCATTTTCTGCTCAGCAGCTCTGCAGAATCTGTTCAATCATCTGCTGTCAGGTGCTGTTTTAAGTAGAAAAATACCAGGGACTGAGTTGTCTAGCAGTAGGCAGTAGGCAACTTAATACTCTCTAGTCTAGATGTTTTTGAATACAACACTCATAGTCCACAGCTACGATCCTTAATTTTAGTCCCAAATACTCAGATAACATCAAGTTGCCTACCTCTTCGGTCCTATCTAGAGATGTCAGAGGCTGAACCTTGGACATTCTGCACTGAAAGCACATGCTGTACCACCAACCTATGATCTTTCCCCTGTGTGTCTATTACAAAGGCTCATTTCTCTGAGGGCTATAGACATCTGTGTGCACATCACAAGGACTCAAGCACAAAAGCAATGAGCTCACAACAAGCACTCTTGTTCCTAGGCCTACTGCAAAGCTGAAAGCAAGGCAATTTAAGTTACAGCATGAGTACAGTTTAGTATACAGACTTACTTTTATCATGGCAGAGCCATGCTGCACCACTGAGAACACTAGCAGCTCTCCTGACTTTTCACAAAGAGAGCAGTGTAATTAAGATATTAGGAGCTGGTGGTACCATATCTAACAGAGAAGTACAGCCTGACGAAGTGCCAGCCATCTCTCTTACTATTGGCAGAATGAAGTCAACACTATTAACACACTACATTAATGCTAACCGTACAATAAAACAGTGTGTATTCCCAATTTGTGCAGGAAGATTGACCTACAGATTTTTAAAGCTGAGCTAGCATTGAAACTGATATCACTATTTTGACCCCAGATTATTTGGAGGTGGGCCAATGTACTAGCTACACAGGCAGGCAGGGAAAAAAAACATGCTTAATAGCTTACCCTGTTGTCTCTGATCTGAAACACAGCTGTATTTATATTACAGTTAGATGGCACATTGAAATGGAACAAGCAAGACATGCATACAAAGGATTTCAGCACCCTGGACAGTTAATGAGATTAGTGCTGCTTCTTTTAGGAGACCTAACATTTAGAAGGTGACTGTGGATATGTGTTCCTCTCATGGCATATGCTGTTTCCACCCTCTGTATGGAAAGGACACATTCCATGCTTATGATGAAAAAGATTATCAAGCAGACAATCTCACAAGCCTGCACTCATCAAAACAAAGCCAAGCACTGTGATCCCATAACAATGCACAATGAATAAAAAAATTGTGGGTGAATTACTGTGGTATGAATATGATGCTCTCTATAACTGATTGTTGTTGTTGTGTGCCTTCATAGTGTACTGTGGGCTTACTGCTAGTTCAGGATCATGGTAAATGAACTGGAGAAAATGACTGTCTGGATAAAGAATCCTGAACCAGAAACACACACACACACACAAATACACACATAATTTCATAGTTCAGAAATGATGGGCAGGAAGCCTTCAAATACCACAGCTGGGTCATCCATGAGGAAGACAGAAGAAACCTGAAAGATCTGCTCCTGTATTACTGTCTACTGAAATTGATCCATACTGAAAGACAAAATAGTGGATTAAGACCAATAACCTCTTGACCCAGCAGAGGGTTCTTAAATGTGGCACTGCCCAGATGGTGAAAGAATCAGATGTCGTGCTCAGAGATAGTTTATTTTATACACTGAGGATCACATCAAATCCCTTAGCCTCCAAAGTTTCTTTTCTCTTTGTTACATCTCTTGTCCAAAACAGAAGCCCAAAACATTATTTCTGTGTTAGGTTATAGTTATTTTCATCTACATGATGAAGCAGAGAATACCTCTCTCTCTCTCTCATTCTCAAAAAATGAAAATTGTATATTCACATTTGTGGGTTATGTACTAGCTACATAGTTCTTTCGTAAGCCTTCACTGAGTATAAATTCTCTATGTATGCTCTGCTGCCTAGAGGGTTCTGGCAGATGGGGGAAATATAAATGATGGAAATATATAAGATTGCCTGCAGGCTACATTTGAGCTCCATTGAAATCACAACATGAAACTGAAGATGTCATAGACCCAGAAACTGGTCTAGTTGAGCCAACATACTTGATTAAAGAGAAATGATAAAATGAATATTAAGCGACAGGAATCTACATCATCGCCATAAATTTTGTCAGGAAAGCCAGTATGGGGAGGCAGGGATTAGGAAGACTACATTTCCACAAAATATAATTGAACCTAACACATTTGGAGGGACTCTTTAAGTCTTTGGCCTTGAAGCCATATTGCGAAATATTTGGATGAAAATTGAGCTCCCTAAGCATTTCTGTGCACCTGGAGGCTCTCTCTTCCTTTGCCCCTATATTTGGTGCCTTCTCCTTCTGCTTTTCTTGTTTAAAATGTAGCTCCACCGTACATTTGTCTCTACATAAACTAATGATTATTTATTTATTTATTTATTTTACAATTTACACTCTGCTCCTGATAGTACATAGGTCACAAACCTGTGACAGGGGCTCTTCCCTAGCCAAATCCATATTCTCTGACTGAGAAATCTAAATCTCCCTCCCTAAACTGCAAACTCCAGAATTCCATATGATGCAGCCATGGAAGTGGAATCATAGTGCTATAACTCTGTAGTATGAAAGGGTCCCTGGACAGAACATGTTAGCTCTCTCCAACCTGCATACTGTTTGTCATAAGAAATACCTGTTTTTAATAAATCCAAGGGCCTTTTCACACTAAACTATAGCACTATGATTCAGTGGTGTATACAGGTCTTTTATTCCAAGTTTCAAGCTGAGTCTCAAGACCTTTCTAGATACTTTCAATTCAAGTCTCAAGTCAAATCTCAAGTCTGGGAGCCAACGTTTCACAGAAAAAAAGAAGATGAGGCATGTTTCTCAGAGGGGAACAGTAAATGCATTAAACAATGGACTTGAGGCGGCAGCTGAGGCCTGCTTGACAGCCTGTTTCTGCTGCACATCAGAGAAGCCTTCTAAAGCTTGAAAAGATTTAGAAGGATCCTTCCACCTCAAGCCCATTGCCTCAGGCATTTGCTGTTCACCTCCAAGAACTGCACTCTGGGAGTGGGTTTTGCCTGCTGCTCAAAGTGAATGATGCCAGTAAATCAGTCACTAAAAGTGACAACTCACAAGTTGAGTTGAATCAGTGCACTCTTTATTGCTGAGTCAAGTAGATTCGTTGAAATAACTTCAGTCAGTAACTGCATTAAGCAATTGACTTGAGTCAATCGACTCAGGTTTATATCACTGCCTATGATTCTACTTTAAAGGTCATGTCTACATACTGTGGAATCCTGGGGTTTATAGTTTGCTGAGGCAGCAAAGCTCTATGGCTGAAAATTCTAAATGCTCCTCCCTACACTATACATGATAAGTTTCCATAGGATATTGCCATGACAGTTAAAGTGGAATCATAGCATTATAATTAAACAGTATGAAAGTCTTCTGGCCACTTACACCTTTTTTGGCATTTTTTGTTGTCCATGAAGCCCCAAGAAAAATGGCACCTGGGCCTACAGCCATTGCCCACTCCTGATCTATGTAAATAGTTTTCCCCACTAAAACTTAAGGCTCACATCTAGATTCCTTACCATTACATCTTGCATATTCTTTTCAGTTTATAGTAAAACATACTACAAGTACAAGTGCACTCAGCATATGGAATGCATATTTAACCATTCCTCCCAAGGTATTCTTCAAACTCAAGTTCTACAAGAAAATATCCAACAAAATTCTCAGTGCCATCATATAACTACATTTCTCAAAGCTCCTTGGGGAAGGCATGAAAATTATATCAACTTAAAAACCCGCTGAAGCACAGTGATGCACTCAGAACTATGTGCTGTTTGTTACTTAAAACAATTTGCATAAACATACCAAAAAGGCCTCTTAAATATTATTTGTAGACAAGACACATCATAAAGCATCAGTCTGTACTTCTCTCTTACATAGAAATCTGGCATTTTTATGGCACATGGAACATTTTGGACTGGGGGAGAGAAAACCCAGTTTTCCCCAATGCACAGGCACAGGATGTGCATGCAGTTTAGGTAGGTACCAAAATAGCTTTCAACACCAAGCTAACTGGAGCCTTTACCTTACACAAACATACAAGGCATTCAGAGAACAGCAGATGCAGACTGACAGCAAGACAGAGGGAAAAGCCTGCAGAAATTTAGAAGTGGAGGCGGAAGAGAGAGACAGGGATGTATGAACCTTTTAGTCTTGAACCAAGGTATAGTTGGCAGCTGTTTCACACCAGATACAATTTTTCCCTTTTACAGGTAAACATAGACAGTGGGGGCAATAGACAAAATTATATACTATGAGCACCTCCTTTTCTAGGGAAAGTACATCTACAAACTTTGGAGTAATATAAGTGAGCAATCCCCCACACCATCCAATCACTCCAGTATGTCCTTCAAGAAAGGATCATTCCCTAGTGGTGAAGTCTGTATTATACAAGGGGCATCGGCTTAAGGTACACAAAAATGGGCCAAGGGGCTGCATGTGATCAAGGATTGTACTTACCCTACCCCTAATCCTGATTTTGTTATTATTTGCTATCAAGTCAACTTTGACTGTGGTGACCTTATGAATGAGAGACCATGAAGAGTCTTGCTCATCAACTGCCCTGCTCAGGTCTTGTAAATTTAGGGCCACAGGAGTGAAAGAGACCACCCCAATAGAGCAGCTTGCTGCTGCTCCTTTCAGCACTGGATTGGGGCAGCAGCAACCACACGCCATGACCCCGATCTGCTGTTTTTCCTTTAGAGCCGGAAAAGGTAGCTTTTCCCACGGTAGCGGCACTTTTTGGCACTTCTTTTGGCATGCATCATCTGAACACTGCACCAAAGAAGCACCATAACTAAGTCGGTCAGGCAGCATGACGGTGGCTTGGAGGTGGTTGTCAGGCTGTGCATCGTGCAGTCACCACATCCCCACTCCATACCAGCCCCAGCCCTTTTGGCTGTCTGTTTAATCCCATAGCTTCCTTGATTGATTGAATAAATCCATCTATAGTGTGGTCTTTCTCTTTTCCTACTGTCTTCCACTTTACCAAGCATGAACATCTCTTCCAGGGAGTCACATCATCTCATGGTATGGCAGCCTCAGTTTAGTCATCTTGGCTTCTAGTAAGAGTCCAGACCTGATTTGCTTTAGGATCCATTCTTTTGTACTTTTAACAATCCATAGTATCCATAGAATTCTACTCTACCAACACACTTCAAATGTATTTGTAATCTCCCCATTAGCTTTCTTCAGAGCCCAGCTTTCAAAGCTATACACAAAAATCAGAAATACTATGGCATGGATGAACTGAATACTATCCATTCTATAGTCCCTCTTTAAAAACATGCACAAAATATAAATGTTTAAAACAGTGTTTAATAGCCCTCAGTGTGCTTTCTTTTTTTAAAATTACTTTATTGGTTCCATATACATATATACTACAACAAACACAACAAAGGTATTCACAAATATACATAGACAAAAACAAGTACTACAATCTTTGTGACAATTTCTAAAAAACATGCAACATAATTTCCTTACTTCCTCCCCTATTTGGAAATCTATTCCCTGTTTTCATATCAAATATTTGTTTCATCTGTCCCTCTTTAGCTGACTGATCTCTTTACGTCCTTGTATACTATATATATATCAATACTTTCTGTATTTCTTAATGTTAACAATTAAATAATTTAACCATATGTCTTTTTAACTTACAGGCACGCATAAATATTGTTATAAATGCTTCTCTTATTACCAGCAATTTGTCTTTCTTATCTTTTCATATTTGATATTAAATTTGGATGATATAATTGTTGAACAAAACTCTAGTTTGCTCTTTACTATATCTAATATTCCCATCCACCATTCACTGATTTATTGGTAAATTTATAAATCCATCACTAGACAAATAATACATCTTTCCATTCTTTTTGTAGATATTTATACAAAGTTGACCATTCTTGTTTTGCTTTTTCTTCCGTCTTCTCCTTCATCCAGGACCTTAATTACCCATTCTTCTATAAAGGGGGGGTGGGGTTGTGCTTTCAAGAAGAAAAGGTTCTGATATCTTTTGACCAAGGAAGGAGCCTGGAGTACAGTGTCATGTCAGGAATGGACATTGCACATTTGACTATTATGCCGACATAACTTCACGTTGTGCCAACGGTTGTACTTTTGGGTTGACACACTGGAGCTATCCAGTGCCCCATTATGCAGGCAGACATCCATTTTCTCACAGCACAACAGGATGGCTTCAGTGTCATCCGGTTTCCTAAGTACACTTTGTTGATGTTGGCTGATGTCTCCAAACTCCGTTAACCTGTATCCAAGGAAGAGGCTTTCCTTGAATCAGTCACTTTAAAGTGTGATGATTTACAGTTTTCCAAAGGGCAACTGAGAAAGTAAGCAGCCAGACTGACTGACTCTAGAATTAGTTTGTTTCTGAGGCTTACCATGTCTCCCCGAAAATAAGACATTGTCTTATATTTGTCCCAAAGATGTGCTAGGTCTTATTTTCAAGGGATGTCTTATTTTTCCATGAAGAAGAATTCACATTTATTATTGAACAAAAAAAAAATCGAACATTTATTATATACTGTATATATATTTATATACAAAAACTTTGCTAGGTCTTACTTTAAGGGGAGGCTTTATAGTTAGCAATTCAGTAAAACCTCTACTAGGTCTTATTTTCAGGGAATGTTTTATTTTCGGGAAAACAAGTTATGTACTCCCAACTTTTTAAATAATAATAATAATAATAATAATAAATATTTATTTATATCCCGCCCCTCTGGATGAGCAATCGGGGTGGGGTACAACATATAAAATACAAATACAATTAAAATATAGCAACCCAATCCCTCCTCCCACCCCTTAAGATAAAATTAAACTGAAGTTAGATTAAAAACAGTAGATAAAACCTTAGGACATTAATGTGGCTCTCATTAAAATGATAGGCAGCCTCGAAATGACTAATGTCTCTGAGGGTGAGACTAGATGGACAATAGCAGTAGAGATTTAATTATTGTTGGGGAAGGCCTGCCGGAAGAGATGAGTTTTGACGTATCTCTTGAAACTGTCCAAAGTTGTAATCAGGCGCATCTCATCCGACAGGCCATACAGCCATTACTCTACAGAAGAAAAGGTAAAGTTCAAGAAATATGATGGACAACTTAAATTTTCCTCTAAAATAAATTGTAAGTTCACCTAGTCAAACTATTTTTCATTACTGAATTCTGTCAGATGCACATGCTTCTATTGCACCTGCATCTTATATAGGCAGCAACTTCCCTCTTTTTGGAACATTACAATTATAATCACCATAAAGATGTCTTGTTACTCTCAACTAACATTCAAATGAGTTTTAAATACTCAAGTGTCACTAGCCTAGTCAAATATTTGTGGTAGAACTTGTTAGGAGCATGTTGATACATCTGTGTTGTGAGCTCTAGGACTACTACTTGATTCCATAAATCACTCTTTAAAACATTTATAGAAATCAGTGATGCCATAGTACCCTTATCCATAAGACCCGTAATCCCCACTTCTTATCTCATTAACTACGTATAGTGATCCCTATATAAGATCTCAGACTCTAAAATCCTCTTTTTTATTTAATCCATCATAATAGTTGATGCTTTCAATCTCAGTAAAAAGGAAAGGACCTGATTAGCATACCCATGGAAGCAAACAAGCCCACTTGGAAAGATCTTTCCAGGAGAATCAAATAACCAGATGACTGGAAGAAAGACATGGAAATAGATGAATGGCTGCATTTATTTGTTTTTACACAAGGCAGAGTGGGAGAATGAGCAAATATATAAGGCACAGGGATTATGATGAATCCTGATTTACCATGAAAGACCTGCATGTGCGTGCAAACTGTTCACTCCTGACTGTCTCCTTTTGCTAATTTAAGCAACTAAACAAACAAACAAAAAGTCTTTGCTTAAAGTAGAATCCCAATTCAGGATTTTAGTATGATGATCCCAAACAAGACAGAATTTATAAGTTCTAAACAAAGGTCAGTTTATGTTTTTGACTTGTAAAAGGAGCAATATACCAAGTTTCTGGATTCATGCATCGGAATAAGCAAAGCATTTCTGCTTTGTTTAGCCGCTTGGAATAGTAGAGGAGAAGTGGGAGCAAACAGACTGCATAACAATCAGTCAAAGACCTATGTTCTTTGGTCCTTTCCTTTAAATAACAGTCCTTCAAAACTATAATCTACTGGACAATGATGTGTTCTAATGAAATGTGATCTTCCTAATCACTTCTATACTTTTTTCATACTGTGGTTGTTTTAATGTTCAAGTTTTAATGTTTTTATTTTCTTGTAATTTGTGTGTGTGTGTGTGTGTGTGTGTGTAAGTCATCTGAGGAATACTAATTAAATAGATAATATTTTGTGTGTTTCAAAAGGGGGGGGGGGGGGGAAATTGCCTGCAAACTCATGACCACAAGATGGCAGGTCTTAGTCTTAGTCACATATAATATACCCAATAAGATTTAAAGATGAAATCAGGACAATTAAGTATTTGCACCCAAAGCTTATGATATTGATAATTTTTTTTGTTTTAATTGTGATAACTCTGGACTACTTTATTTAAGACCGGAATCCTAAATACTTAGGCTTCACTGTAATTCTGATAGCAAAAACAACTAATTTGTGTTGTTGGGTTTTTCAAAATATATTGTTTGATACTTTTGCTTTATTGATCTCCTGCACTGGCACTGTAGAACTTTATTTATGTACAGCCCTCTTCAGTACACAATGCAGAAAGGCAGAACAAATCAAGATTAAGCCAGTTTTTTACAAAAAGTAAGTCCAAAACAAAAGATAACAGGTGGATATGACAGACAGACAGGCGGAGCAGAAGGAGACAATGCCAGTCAGAACACTAGGCAATGATCTCAGCACCGCAGCTGCCTGACTGCTGTCAAGTGAACAGATCCGCTGCAGGGGATCTGTTAAGCAAGGATGGATGAGAAAGTCCCTAATTAAAACTCAGGCCCTGCAATTTGATCTGCCCAGCCAAAACACAACCATTGACCATAATAGCTACACTGGGTATGTTCTACAAGAGAACAGTTCAGTTATTAGAATTAGAAAAAAGTGGTGGGCTTACTTTGGCTAATGTAATGAATTAACATGGAATAAAATTTGACAGCACAGGTGTTTTTTTTTTTAAAAAAAATATTTTCAGGAGCTAGGGTCTAAATTTTAGACTCTAAAACAAAGTGCCATAACACAAATTAAATTACTGTATTGATGAGCAGGGCAGAAAACCAACATTATTTTCTGGTTAGAGAGCAGGACCTTGTTACTAGGAAAAGGCCACATTTGTGGTGAAAATGGGAATGTTTGGCATAGAGAAAGGCTAGAAAATCCAGTCAGCTGCACAGTTCAAGCTTGTGATGGCAAAATGCAAGTGCACATTGGGTTGCACCGTTTGAGCAGATTCATGAGGGAGAAAAGGCAAAAGGAATTAACTAACTTCTTGTTACAGGAAAGCCAGATATCCAGGGGAAGTACAAATAACAGAATTGTTCCCTTATTCCCTGGCAAGGCCAACAAAGGTTGCTCTCAGGTAGCTCTCAGTGACCACAAATATCTTCAAAACAATCTATTGCGACCAGAGGTGTTGGTGACACCTGGTATTGGGGGGGGGGGGTCTGCTGAGGAAGGGGATACTGGCTGCATCCTGCCCTCCTGTCTCCCCAAAACTGCTTGCCACTCGTGGCTTCATTAACACAAGGAGAAAGAAAGACCAGCAACAAAGACATGAAGGGCATATCTGACCTGCTGCCCCCCTCACTGCCACCTTGGCTCCCTCCCTCTAGCTTTCCCCCACCCAGTGTGATAGAACTGCCAAGTGGGGCAGGAGTGACAACAGCCTGTCCCCTACACTGATGCCCCTCATAGCTTCATCACCAGCCTGGCTCCCTCAACAGGGAGGAAGCCTGGCAGGTGACAAAGCCATGAGGAGTGCACTCACCTCTCCACTGCCACCTTGAACTTCTCTCTGGGGAGGGAGCTGGGTGATGGTCAAGCCGTGAGGGGTGGACTCACTCTTTCCCTGCAGCAGGACTTCACCAGCATGTCATCCCTTATGTGGGGTGTCATCTGGTGCAGTCCACACACCCTGCACCCATCTAATAATGCCAATTATTTTGACACAAAGATCCCTTCCCCAGCTCTTCTGAACATGGAAAAGTACTTGGGTAGGAAAGAGGTCTTCATTAAATATAAAGTAGGAGATACAGATTCCTTCTTTCTCTTAGTTCTCTTCATATATTAAGGACTGCAAAGAGAAAAGAAATTAGCCTGTCGCTCAGAAGTATCAGGAGTAACACTCAGATGCCATAATGGTGATTTTTCCTGCTCTCAATCACACCCAGCCTGGCACAGAGTGGGACGTAGACTCCCTCCACTCCTCTTAAGTCCTCTACTCATGTTTGAGGAAGGGTTTGAACCACAAATACTGGCTAGATACCAAGGCCAGTCAAAATCTCAAAGGCTGCATCCGCACTTAGGAAATAAGCCAGGTTGACACCACTTTAACTGGCATGGCTCAGTACTATGGAATTGTGAGAGCTGTAGTTTTGAAGATGCTTAGCCTTCTCTTTCAGAGGGATCTGATGCCCCACCAAACTACATTTCCCAGACTTCCACAGCACTGAGCCGCAGCAGTGAAAGTGGTGTCAACCTAGAATACTTCTGCAGTGTGCATGCAGCCTAAGACTCTGTTTCTTACTTCTCTGCCTCACATAAGGTTAAGCTGTTTCTTGCAATGTCTTACAACTGGTTAGAATATCCTTTTCAGCCAGATTTGAAGTGCAGTAAAACACTATCTATTGCGGTTAAAAAGAGGGGAAAAATGGGATAGAAAAAATATTTATGTGCCCAGCATTCCTGTGCTTTCTTTTTCTGAGCGTTCCTGATGTCAACCCTCTTACATTAAAACCAATGAAACCGTTTGCCTAAGTGGGAGGCAAAATTAAGACAATGAGGTTATTTATGTCTAAGAACTGTAACAATTACACCCACTGATCTGACACTCATCCTACTCTGAGAACATAGGAAGTTCCCTCATGCTTATCAGTTTCCACATTTGTCTAGCCTAGCACTGTCTATTCTGGAACAGTCAAATCACTAGGAACACAAACAGATGTCAAATTCACCACCTGTTATCTGTTACCTCTTAAATGGACTTGCAATGGGTAGCCTTCTGCATACTGGTAGCCTTCTGCATACAAACCATGTGCTCGTACACTGAGATATTTGCTTCCGCATTTATGCTGTTCTTTAAGGTTTGAGGAAAAGTTCAAATAGCATGAGGCTTTCTATTCATATTCAGAATAAGTTGGAGAGACAGATTTTCTAGAACAGTGTTTCTCAACCTTTGGTCCTCTAGATTTTTGAGACTTCAACTCCCAGAATTCCTAACAATGAGCATACTGACTGGGACTTCTGGGAATTGAAGTCCAAAACATCTGGAGGCCCAAAGGTTGAGAACCACTGCTCTAGAAGAAGGTTGATCATAGCATTCAGAAGTTAACATAGCAACTGAATTCAGTTCTTATGATTTCTGGTGTACTCTGAGGCAATTTGGACCACTGAACCTTTGCTATGAGAACAGAAATACTATTTTGCATTTGAAAACAACAAAATATTCTAATACAATACTTATGTAAATCAGCTATCCAAAATTCACAGGATGTTCCCCTTAGAGTCACCTTATATTACAAATACTCCTATCAATTTGAATTTATACTTAGCCAAATGTTCTTCTTCCCCAGGCCATGTAGATTTTTTTATTTTTTAAAAAGAGGTTGCCCTGTACTGTTCCACAATGAAGCAGTATCTACTGCAATTATTTTAGATAAATATAGGACGACAGAGTCCTACATTCCAGAATCTGGAGCAAAAGAAGGCCTTAAGATAAATAAAAGGATTTCTTGCTACAGTGCCCCCAGCATTCACATTCTATCAGAACTAAATATCCAACACAACAAGTCAATCAACCTCCTGAACCTTTAGGAGGTGGTCAGACACTAGAACAGGGGTAGGCATAATGCAGCACTGAGGGTTCATATGGGTCCCCATGGCTATTTTTTGCAACCTCCCTGGACTATCTTTTTTCTAATTTAAAAAGTGTTTGCCTCTACTGGAAGCTACTCAGGGCAGCAAATCACCTTTTAAATAAATTGCTGTCCCAATATATCAATGAGCAAACCCTTTTTCAAAATCAGAAGTGGATTTTATGGCCATTTCTGGTTTGGTTTTTTTAGTAGTTTTCTGCCCCAGGACTTTTGACAGTCTATGCCAATCCCAGAAGGTCCTGGGGCAGAAAACTGACTCCCTGCTGCAGTTGCTTACCTCTTTTGTAGTCAGAACATTTATTTCTTTATATAGTCAGAATACTGCTGTGTGTATCATAGCTTATTTTCAAGGTACATTCCACAAAACATATGACAATGGCAGTGAATTTATATTCAGATAGAATTAGCATTAAACTCAGTGCTAAGATATTTGGGAGAAACAAAGGAGTCCTGCAGGCATCGCCTGGTAATCAATTTAGCTGTCTGCTTAATGGATAATCATTTTACAGGAACATGGTTTGTAATAAGGGCATCTGCTTCTCTGTTAGTTCACTGGATTTTTGTTCCTTTCTTCGGTGTAAGCAAAGATCACCTAGGAAACAAGGGCTCTTTGCTCTGAGATGTCTATATATATATAAAGAAGTGACCATGTTTCCATCTTTCTTATCTTAATCAAATCATCTTTTGTGGGGAGGGAAAGGGGAGAGAAATCATCACTATCCAGAACAAGTGACACAGTCTAGCTAAACCTAAGAATGTTTACTCCCCTGAGTAAGTTGGCAGCAGCATCTTTATCACAACCTTTCTAATAGAAGTGCCTCTTTGACTGCATGAGAAGTTTGAGAAAAGGATTCTCTCTTTATGGCTGCACATACTGGAAAACACCTTTCCCAACGGGTTGCGTCCACACTGCAGAAAGAATGTAGTTTGGCAACGTTTGGAATTTGGGTATTTGCAGTTTCTTGTGGCACCAGAGATCTCTGACAGAGAAAGCTAAATATCTCACAAAACTATAAACCCCAGAATGCCATCCCATTGAGCCATGGCAATTAACGCTGTGTCAAACTGCATCATTTCTATAGTGTAGATGCAGCCTAAGTCTGAGCTGTAAAGACTATAGCAGTAATTTTGGTCTATCCATTAATCCTGTTAGTTTTTTTTTTGTTTTTTTTGTTTTGTTACAGTAGGTGAGAGGTATAAAAGAGCCATTTGATGTCCACCAGGTATCTCTTTTAAACCTCTAAAATCTCTCATTGAAAGCAATGGGAGAGAGTTAATCCCCTCTACTGTGGGCTGGGGAAGGTTGGGTTGGAATTTGGGAAAACTGGTGATCTATAAGATTTGCTTCTTCTCCTTCCTCATCTAATATGTTTCTTTCTTCCCCTCTCTGTAGTTTAAATTCTGATCTAAGAAACAGAAAAGCTATTGCCAAAAACTTCAAGCGGCTGGAAGAAAACAGAAGAGAGTATTTGAGGTCCAATCTCATTTCTAGGGGAGGATGGGGGGATGGGTTAGTGAACTTAGGGAAGGATTCCTATGGCTTTTGGGACCCAATTCCAAGAATACTGAGCTGCAGGCTTAGAATAGTGTGTTACTGTGATAGTCGTGCTTCTCTGGAAAATACCAGCATTTTCAACTATAAGTTGTAGGCACATTGGGATCTGAAAACAGTTTTGAGGATTGCACTTTTGCACAACTCAGATAGAGCGGGTAACTCATTAAGATCAATGGAACAGCATATGTAAAAGATTAATCAGGCAACTTCTTATAGGAGGGGGAAAGCTTTATTGCAGGAGACAGACACATCCCATGATCAATGGCCTTATTTTCACAGCCATCACTGTGGATAGCCATTTCAGCCCTGCTTCACATTACTGTGCACTGTGTGCATTTATGGCTCCACAGCCACTTAGCCCACTTTATCAACATGAAGAGCCAGGATGATTATTCCTATGTACTGGTTCCATGACTGTCAATGCCTCTAAAGCCAATTTCTATGAGAAGAAAGGCACCAAAGAAAGATGTATGTGTGTGGATGTCAGTACTTGGTACTGGTCCAAACATATACACTCATGCTTTCATGCACTAATCCCAGGCTTTCTTGCAGATAAAGCTGACTGAAAGATTGGGTAGACATAAATGTACACTTTCCACATTTATATACAGTACTCCACTAAGAGAGGCAGCTTTCATTTCTATGCAACAGATATTTTACTGACTATACTGTTTTATATTTGGGAGTATAAAAGCTGAAATAAATTGATTTCAAAGGGAGTTAAACATGCCTTTAACTGTTTATTCTCATAATCAATGGAGACTTTAAAATGCTCTATGTTAGCTAAATTGTGTCACACATCTGTAATGAATAGCAACATTAGTTATTGATCAGTGAGTGCATATCATTAATGCTAAGATGCACTTGAGGCAGGATGAAAGAACCTTTCATTTTCGAGATGCTTTAAAAAAACAGAATAGACCTCTATCAATCATTTCTAAAGTATGCATTTTAGCTGACACCTTGGGCACACTATTCAATAATTTTATTTTGAGGCAAAGAAATAAATGAAAAAAGAATCAAAAACTGTGCTGTTCATTAATGCCCAAGGATTCCTTTAATATACTAGGCCACTACAGCTTAAAACTGAAGAAGATGCTGAAGCCTGACATTTCCGTGCGCCTCCTAAAGACTATTATGGATCTGAAGAGGCAAACATGCTGGGAGAAGAAAAGTACAAGTGATTCAGCACTTTCAGCCCTTGATCAATACCAGCAAAGGCTGACTCATATTCTATAGGCAAAGATCCGTTCTTTCAAAAGATGGCCACAACCTGGCTCTCCATGATTCATTCAGCTTTTAAATGTGCTCCATGCATTTCTCCCAACTCAACCCAGGCCTAAAAATATGGTTTTAGTTGACTGGATAGACATTCCCTGCATCCTGCTTCTATCAAGGATTTCAGTACCAGATGTTCTAGAAATATGCTTTGTTCTCCCACCCGAAAACCAATTAAGGCAGGATAAGCAATAGCTTTTCATAAATCCCCAGAGGTCCCTTTAGGTCCAGAATTATGGACGTTGCAGTCCTTGCTTATCTTCTGACGGTTTACTCGAGATCTCTCAAGCAAAGTAACACACAGGCATGAAACTGCTCTTTGTATCACATCTGAGCCTGTGCAGATACACAGGAAAAATACAAAAGAAAGAAGGAAAGGAAAGAAAGATTTCACAAACACTGGCCCTTTCCAAAGGATGTGGTGAGGAAGGGATAAAAGGGGAAGAGATGGTGTTTATGAATTCTAGATCCCCACCAACATGGTGCACAATACATTTTACCCATATTTTGAATCAAAAGATACAGAAGCTGAAAGGAAAGAAGAAGAATGGTTTGGGGTGGGAAGCCATTAACTGCATCCATAGCTTTATTTTCCCTAGGTGGGCAGAATCACCATTCACATCCAAAGTCATCTCCGCTCAGGGAAAAGGCACAGCAGCTGGCCTATGGAGAATCAGGCAGTCATTCTTAATACCTGGCCGGAAACTGAGGCTGCATCCACACTGCAGAAACAATCCAGTTTGACACCGATTTCACCATCATGGCTCTGTAGAATGGGATTATGGGAACTGCAGTTGATTGTGGCCCCAAAGCCATGGCAGTGAAAGTGGTGTCAAACCAGACTGTTTCTGCAGTGTGGATGCAGCCCGACTGACACATCCTGGAGTTCCCTGTGTCCTTAAGGCCGGGTTCAGACATGTCCCCCTCCCACTGGAAAAAAAAATACTGGACTCAGTCAATAAAATCCATTTCCCCTTCTCTCCCCCACAAATGGAAAGGAGAGGCCAGATTTCGCCAGAGAGCGAAAGCCAGTCTTTTAACCTTGCGTTCCCAGTCTAAACACCACAGATGGCTCATTGCCTCTATCCAAGGACTGCACTGCCCCACAGCAACTCTGCCCATTTCATGCTGGCAGCCTTTGGACGCCTCAGGAGATTGGGGGGCACCCTGTTCAGCAGCCCCCACCCCACCCAAAGCCACAGAGGCCCATAACTAGAAGGGATGAGGGAATAGGGCAAAGGAAAATGTGGAGGGATGGAGACAGGTAAGGTGCTGAAGAGGTGGGGAGGGCAATGGGAGCAGAGGACTCCTCTCCCCCTCAGGGTGACCAGATGTCCTCCTTTTCCCCTGACATGTCCTCCATTTCCACCTTCTGTCCAGGAGGGAGTCCAAAACACGCTCCATTTGGAGCAGGACCAAGAAGTGTGGATTCACAGGGTGACCCATAGATAAAAAGATAAATTCATAAGAATTAATTGTATATGTGTTTGTGTGTATGCATGTATATATATATATATATATATGCAAATAATTCTACACTTGCAGCTGCAGATTAATTTAGAAATGTGTTTATGTATGTGGTGTGTGTGTGTATTCAGGGCCAAACAGGAGCCAAAAACACTCCTATGCAAATCCCTGCTTCTTCGCCCTGCTCCAAATGGAGGCCCTGGCCAGAGAAAAGCTCCAGACCACTCACATCCCTGTCAAGCCATGCTTCTTTTTAGCCAGGCTCCCAAGGGAAGACCTGGCCAAAAAAAGGGAAAGCTCCAAAACACTCCCCCAAAGGGTCAGCTCCTGCTTCTGCCTTGGGCTCCAGGGGACCTTTGGACACCTCCCTGCTGGAAAGGAAGGGGGGATCCATGGAGGACAGGCCCAGAGAAAGGAGGACGGGTGGCCCAGGGGTGGACAGGCAGGGCAGGGAGAGAAAGACCTAGGCCTTGGCCCCCCAAAAATAAAAGCTCAAAACAACAGCAGCAGCAGCACCCCCTGATCTATAGAAAGCCCTGCTTCTTTCCAAAATGGGAGGACATTTTGGAAATGCCTTTGAGAGAGAGCAGGCTGGGAGGCAGGTGCTGGGAAAGGTGGCCCCCAGGGGCTCTCTTTTTGGAGGAGCTGTCCTTGGGCCGGGTCCTCCCTCCGGCCCTGAGACTAAGCTGGCTTTGGGCTGGAGCTAAGGGAGGGAGGGAGGCCAGCATCCTTCCCTCAGCAGCCTCCTTCTCTTACCTTCTCCTCCTTCTCCTCCTTCAGTCTTCCTCCTGCTGCTGCTGCTGCTGCCAGGCTCCTCTCCCTCAGAGCTGCTGCTGCTGCTGCCTCCTCCTCATGCCCTCAAGGCTCCTCAGTCAGACCTGGGGAGGAGGTGGCTTTAATGGCAGGCCCTGGTCCCCTCTCTGCCTCTGCCTCTGCCTCCTCTCCTGCTCCCTCTGCCTCCTCCCAGCGCAGCAGCAGCAGCAGCTCCCATCCTTTCTGCAGCGCCTTCCCTTCCTTCCCTCCCAGCAGCAGCAGCAGCAGCCTCCCGCATTAGGGCAGGCAGAGAGAGAGAGAGAAAGAGGACCAGCAGGCGCGTGCCCGAGGGAAGGAGATACACAGAGGCACCACGCGCGCGCCCCCAGGAAGAGGAGAAGGAGCGCGCCTAGCCCCCCCAGGCGCGTCCCCGACGCCTCCCACAGTCTCTCCCAGGGAGAAAGAGACCCGAGGGTCCTGGGGCTCAGGGCCAGGAAGGGACCACTGGCTTCTCCTGCCCTCCTTTGCAGCAACACCTGCCTTCCATTTCCAGCCTTCTGCCCAGGAGGAATGCCCCCCCCCCCAAAGGGCCTCCATTTGGAGCCTGATTTAGAAGCAGGGATTTCCATTTCTAGGAGGTTTTTTTGGGTCAAGGTGACCAGGCGTCCTCCTTTTCCAGGAAGAATCCCAAAAGGCTCCCCATTGGGAGCCTGATTCAAAACCATGGATTTCCATTTCCCGGAGTGACCAGGCATCCTCTTTTCCCAGGACCTGCCTTCCATTTCCAAGGAGGAATTCTCAAAGGACCTCTTTTTTGGAGCAGGACTCAGAAGCAAGGATTTCCATTTCTAGGAGTGTTTTGAGTTCAGGGTGACCAGACGTCCTCCTTTTCCAGGACCTGCTTTCCATTTCCACCTTCTGCCCAGGAGGAATTCCCAAAAGGTCCTCCATTTAGGGCCTGACTCAGAAGCAGGTGACCAGACGTCCTCCTTTTCCAGGAGGAATTCCCAAATGCCCTCCATTTGGAGCCTGATTCAGAAGCGTGGATTTCCATTTCTAGGAGTGTTTTTAGCTCAGGGTGACCAGGCATCCTCCTTGTCCAGGACCTGTCCTCCATTTCAGCCTTCTGTCCAGGAGGAATTCCAAAAGGTCTACCATGAGGAGCAGGATTAAAATGCATGAATTTACATTCAGATGAGTGTTTTTGGCTTTCATTGTGGGACGTCCTACATTTCTCTCACAGGTCCTACATTTTATGGTGCCTTTTCTTCCTTTGTGGTTATGAAATGTGGTCATCCTGAACCAGAAGTCCACCTTTTCCAGGACCTGTCTTCCATTTCCATCTTCTCTCCAGGAGTAATTCCAAAAGGTTCTCCATTTGGAGCCTGACTCAGAAGCATGGATTTACATTAATAGGAGTGTTTTGAGCTTTTATTTGGTCATTTCCGACATGTTTCTTGAATATCCTACATTTTGCGATGCCCTGTCCTACATGGCAGTTAGGACATCTGGTCATCCTGGAGCAGATGGCATCCTCATTTTCCAAGACTTGTCCTCCATTTCAACCTTCTGTCCAGGGAGAATTTCAAAATGTTCTTTATTTCAAGCAGGACTAAGAAGCATACTACATAGTTGTAGCAGTGTTTTGAGCTTTTATTTCAGAATGTCCTAGATTTTTCTTGAAGGTCCTACCTTTCATAGTGCCTTGTCCATCTTTGCAATTAAGATATCTGGTCACCCTGGACCAGACATGCTTCTTTTTGAGGACTTGTCCTCCATTTCATCCTTTTGTCCAGGAGGGATTCCAAATTACCCTCCATTTGGAGCAGGTCTCAGAAGCATGATTTTACATAGGACCTTATTAGATGGGAGGAATTTCTCTTTATTGCTAATGGAGCCAATTGGAGCCAATTCAAATTCACGTGAATTTGCTAGTTTAGCGAATTTACGTGAATTCCAATTGCATTCAGAAGGACTTCCCATTACCCGAAAATGACCCCCCCCATTGCCCAAAATTGCATGAGATGCTTTAATTTGCAATAACATAAAACCCATGATTGCATCCAGAATGACTTCCCTTTTGCCCAAAATTGTGTGAGGTACTTTAATTCGCAATAACGTGTAACCCCATGATTGTGTTCAGATTGCTATTGGGTTATACTTCCAATTTCCAATGTCTGATAAGGTCCATATGCATGTTCTGAGCTTTTCTTTGGTCAGGTTCCACATCTGGAGCCTGACTAAGAAGCATGAATTTACACTGATATGTTTATAGCTTTTCTTTGGTCATGTCCTCCATTTGGAGCATGACAAACATAATTTTACCATTGTGAGTGTTTTTAGTACTTTTAAATTTTTGATCATGTCCTTAATTTTTCTTGAGTGTCTTCCATTTTATGGTGCCTTGTCCTATTTTGCAGTTAGGACCACTGATCACCCTGCTCCAGCTGGTCCTCATCCTTCTTGTTCCCTTCTGGGAAAATTACATGAGCAGTGTCTGTAGATAAAGGGAGGGAGGGGGAAAATGGCAACTAACAGAGACTAGGACCTAATCACATGCTGTGCAAAAACAGGATTTAAAGTGAAAAAACCCCGCAAAAATGGATTTATTATCAGATGATGTCTGGGTTAACCCAAAATCAACCCAGACAGAAAGTAGAAAAGACACGCAAAGGTGCAATTGCTTTTCAGATTATGTCGCTGTTAAGGCGCATTAACATGACATTAACCTGGCAAGAAAGTAGACAAAACATGATTCTTTTTCCTTTCAGAAAATCCCGAAAGTAAAAAAGAATCATGTTTTGTCAATTGCTAGCCAGTTTAATGTTGTGTTAACCCCAATGTGTTTGAAAATAAATCACACTTTTGTGTGTATTCTTAGGGTTTTTAGTTTTGGTTTTAAATCCCATTTTAAATCCTGTTTCTGCACAGGATGCCTCCCATGTGATAAACTCCTTAGACTCCCCAACCAAAGAGGGGAGAGGAGGTCAAGGGATTAATGGGGGAGGGAGGGGGTCTCATTAATAAGGAGGCAGGTTTAGTGAAGAGGGTGGGATATGGAAGAGTCTGAAGGAGACGACATGCAAAGAGGCTGGTAATAAATACAGTGATGATTAAAGTAGAGGAAATTTCATGTAAAGCACTTATTGTGAAGCAAAAGGAGACTATATTGTTGAATGGATGGGGCCGGCCCTACTTCCAGCCTTGTGCGATCCTGTTTCAACCACGCAGGCCAAAAGCCAAAGCCAGGATTGGGATGAATCCTGGCAAGCTGGACCCGGATCTGGTTGAATTCTGGGGTAAGCAGCCCTTAGCATGGAGCAATTAGACCCCCAGAGTTTCAGAGATGTGTCCTGGAAGCTACACGTCAAACACTGGGATGTTTAAATGCCCACACAGTCCATACCTTTCTGCACTGCTCCTTCTACTGGGAAGTCCCCTATCACTGCATCTGATGCAGAAATGGGGCACCTGGCCATGTGGGTGCAGCCAGTCACCCTATTTCTGCATCAGACACAACAATGGGGATTTTCTCAGTAGGAGCAATGGTACAGAATGGTCTCAAGTGCACACTAACCGGCATTCTCTCTCAAGATTTTCAACTGAACTGCATGTTTTCCATCTTCTTCCTCTCTCAACTTTCTTTGGAAAGATGGTAAGATAAAGGTTTTTTTAACCTGAACTATTCACTAGCTAGATTAGGATATAGCCTTTTATGTAAATATAGATTAAAGCCATTAGTAAACTTTTGTTTGAACTACAAGCTACTTGTGTTGTTTTTGGAGTCAGTCTCAGTTCTTAGGGAATAGTAGTTAGACAAAGGCACATTTCTGCTACTCTTCTAATTTAAAGCTAGACCTTAACAGGCTTGGCTTTGACAGTTTTGATATTTCAATATTTTTGTTTCCTTAATAAACACTGAAGCCTTAGGAAACTTAAAGTACCATATTTTAGCAATATATGTAAAAGCAATGCACATTAAAACTATACAAATTTATTAATAAAAGTATAGCAGTAAAATTTACTTAAAAAGCAACCAACAATTTATAAAGTTAAAACATTAAACATTAACATTTATAAAAACCTTAAAAATTTCAGACCTTGAAAAAGTGTGGAAAGCAGCAACCAAAATGATGAAACAATCAAAGTGCTGGATCAACTTCTTATAAGGAAATGCATTATGCCTTCAGGCAGGAGAGTAGTGGAAAATTCTGGACAGATAAAGGGAAATACTAATATGCATTGTACATACCAGATCTATTGAATTTACCACCAGAAGATGTAAGGACACACACCAGTGTGGATAACTTAAAGGAAGATGAGACAAATCTAATCTAAATAGACTAGAAGGTTATCCAACAGTTGATAGTCTTTATGAGTTTATATTATCTCCTGTGTCTGAGGCAATATTGCAGTTGTGGAGATTGTTGCTAGGAAACATAAACAGGAAGATACTATTAGAAATGTCTTGATTATGGTCTTCCCATAGGCTTCTTTTTGGTCCCTATGAGGACAGAAAGCTAGGTTGGAAAGGCTTTTGCTTTAATCCAGAACAGTTCTTCCTATGTTTCAAGAAACAGTTAAGGTGAATTTGAACTGTCAGCTGAGCATATGTAAATTGAGGATACATTTGGCCTTGTGGTAAAACTTCTATGCAACTTCAAGGCTGTAAAAGTGGAATACTGTACAGTGATTCCTAAGTTGTAAATAATTATCATACAGTATTAACAGGATACCAGACGATTCTTGGTGAGAGTCCAGGAAAGCAACCAAATGGATGATAAAGCCAGCCTAGTTCCCAAACAAACAAACAACCCACCAGCTAGCAGAGTCAGTGCAAACAACACAATCTTTGAGATTGAAAGCAGTATCAGAAGAAGGATTACCAAAAGAGTTGTCAAACGGTCTGAGATTCAAGTTATCAAATAGGCAGGTTGATAAGATAATCAAAATAGGTCAGCAGTCTAAGAAGCCAGGATTTGGTCCAAAACGCCACAACAAGGAGAGACAAAGTCTTTTCTCCAAGAAGGTCAGATAATCACTGGCAACCAGACACACATGCTCCAGCTGCCTAAATAGGCAGGCAGCAGGCATTCAGGTGTGTCTGATTATGAACTCATTTCTGATAAAGCCTCTGTGACCTTCGAAGGCTCTCTCATTTGGTTTGACGCTCCCTGAAGGTAGGCACACTTCCCAGATCGTTCTCTATGTGCACAGCCCCAGCCCCAGGCAGACTTGGATGCTGAACCTCTGGAGAGGCCACAGACTCTGCTACAACAGAGTTAGGGCCAGCCTTAGGCTCCCCAGTTGCAGGTTCAGGTCCCAGAGGCTCTGGCTCATCCTCTTCCAGGCTGGGCATGACAGTAGATGGATTATGTTCATAATATTAAATCTTGTTTTAGATTTCTGGTTATGGAACAGAGATGGCTTTGGTCATCTTCGGTGATCTACATCAAGAATCAAATACTAGGAATGTGTTCTTATTAGGCTTCCTGGACTTTTGAGTGACTTCTTGTACCATCAGTCATTATAGCCTTCTGGATCACATCTCTGACATGGGACGTGGGGACATTGGTTGGTATCCTATCAGACAGCGATGCTAGTGTAAGATAGACTTATCACCTTGTAACTGCATTATATACACATTTGCAATCATGACACCTTTGCCATAATTACCAATGCCCCAGTGTGAAGGGAGGACCTGGGCAAGCCTGGTTGGTGCCAGTCAATCCCAGCTCAGGGCCTGGGAGGGCAGGGGAAATACAAAACTCATGCTTGTCTGATAGGACGGTCATCCAGAGGGTCAAACTGAATAGGGTTTTGCAGACCTGTGAATGATGAAATAGTTCATGGATTAAGATACGATGTACTTCTGTGTTATTAAACTTCTATTTATTTACTTTTTTTAAACAACTGTATCTTGCTTTTCCTATCAAGAGAGTCCGGTCACACTTACCATTGTGAGTCCACTGAACAACACATCCATTGGTTCACCAAATGGAGATCCCCTTGAGGCCCAAGCACCCAATCCAGGGAAGAATCTTGAGGGGGAAAGGGACAAGGTGAGTGACAGAAGTCCAAGGGGTTGGAACTGTGAGCCAGCCTGGAGAGGGGATCTGTCACACCCTGAAACTCACCTTAAAAGCCAGTGAGTTTTCCTGAATGATGAAGTTCTGTAAGGCTGGCAAATGGGGTGCTGCAGAATAACGTGATGAGCCACGCCCCACTAGTGACAGTGCAACAAAGAGGTCATAGGACCTCACAAGAGTCCTTGTAATGTTGATCACTGGCAGGAGGGGGATGGTCATGTCATCCTGTGGTGCACTGCTCAACAGAAGCACCAGATTCTGTCACTGGGGACAGCTGACTGGCTTTAAAGATGGGTTACAGGAGATGAGGCAGGATTTGGATCATTGCCCTCATGGATGAGAAAAAATGTGCACACTCAAGCCCTGTTATAATAAATGGAGGGCAATGTGTGTGCAGCCACATCAGTTGTGCGCATACACTACCATTGACAGTAATGGGACTAGGCTATCCACAGATGCTCAGGTCTGTGGATGGCTAGCCTGCCAATATGATAGTATATGACACTGTCTGTAGTCTGGGGTCTCAGTGCCAGTAATATGCAGATTACACCTATTTCTCTTTTCTTTCACAACCCAAAGAAGATGATCTACTTCTAATTCCCTTCCTGGTGTCAATAACAGATAAGAACTAACAAATTGAAGTTAACCCATAGAAGAAAGAGATTATTCTCATAAATCAAAAAGGATATCAGGGAATTGGGACTCTTCCGATGCTGGATAAGGTAATGCTTTCCTTGGTGACTCAGATTGGCATTTTGAGTGTCCTCCTTGATTTAGCCATGTCTGGTTTTGGTGCTTGGAATGCATTTTTACAGCTGAGGCTACTCTGTCAACTGTGCTTCTGGAGTTGTCTGATCTGAACACACCTTATATTTGGAGTACTTCAACATGCTATTTGGAGTACTTCAGCATGATCTACAAAGACTGCTTTTGAACTGGTTTTGAAAACTTCAGCTGGTATGCAATGTTATAGTCAGATTGTTGAGCAAGGCGGATTACAGGAAGCACACAACTCCTTTCTTACATTATTTCTATGGGTCTGTTTCTGGGCACAGTTTGGGGCCCTGTTTCATTCAGCTAGGTCTCTGTAATGCAAGCCAAGTTGGCACGCTCATTCAGGATCACAGCTGTTTTTCCATTCACCAGCCTGGCACTAAGCAGCAGCATTTTCAGCCCAGTGGGCCAGTTGCCAAGGTGATCCAGAATATTTGAGGTGGGCGATAGTTTGGGAAAAACCAACATTCTGTAGCAATCTCCTCTCTTACTCCATATCTCCTTCTACCCATTATTGATGAAATGGGTGCTCCCTGGACTTCTCCCCTCCCATGCCCTCCAAATCACATATTTTCCTACTCTTTCTAACAGGGCAAATTGTTTAAAAAGTCCTGAGATCTATAAAAAAGCAACTACTGTACCTCCTTACTTCAAACAGGGAAACTGGTCTTTGCCCTATCAATAAAGCAGCTCATGCAAAATGGCAACTCCCCTCCTTTGTTGTTGCCCCTTCAGCAGTTCCCTGCCAATGGTGAATCCACTGCCCTCGTAAGGCAGTGTTAATCTGGCAAATTGGCCAAATGGCTAACTCAGTACATTGGGCTAGGCTTTCAGGTAGTACTTGTCAAGCAGTCAGGCAACAGTTTACAGGAGAGACATGCAGCCAGTAGCAGCAGTAAGCAAGCAGGCTGACTGAGGAGCTGGCCATTTGACAGTTGATTGCTGTGTGTTCTAGTATTTGTGTGCCTTGAACTGTGTTTTCCACAGGTGTTTGGCTGGCCAGGTATTTGGTTGAACAAGCAAGTAGGGGAGGCTGCCCCCCAGCAGCCCTCCATGCACCAGGTGATACCAAGCCTGGGCACCTCACTGGTCTTTGTTTTATGTTTTGATGGTATTTAATTAAAAGTCTCCCCATTTATGCCTGCCTGAGTCTACACATGTTCAGGAGAGAGCTTTTTATCCATCTGCTACTTTCCTGAATGACATGGGAGAGAGTCTTCTTAATGGCTGTTCCTAGGCTATGGAATTCCTTCCCAAGGGAGACTAGGCTGGCCCCCTCTCTGTTATCTTTTTGCTAGCTGCCAAAGACCTTCTAAATAGACCTTTAGCCTTTAACTGGTTGAGACAGAAGGATGGGCATGGGGGTAGTGTTTTTAAAATATGTCACATGTGCTTTATGTGTTTTAAATGTCTTAATAGTAACTGTTTAGTTGGATTGATTGTTCAATGCTTTTAAAACTCATGTAATACATATAGATTTAGCTATTTCGATTTAATGTATATTGTAAGATGCTTTGCTGCACAGTTTGAGAGAAAAAAATGGAATATAAATCAAATAACTAATTATTTACTTTATTCAGATGTATTCCAAGCTGCCTAGATTCCCATTTTGTGGAGCAAGATTGGATATCACAAATACCAGTAAATATTAAGAGGAACTATAGATTGTAGGGTTGCAAAGTATATCCAAGTGTTATCTGGCCCAGTCCTTTGCAAGCGGAGGAAATGCTAGAGATGTAAATTTTTGCCAACATATTCTTAAAGGTCACAATGAGTAATTTTAACAATTTGGTTCCCACAGTGAGAAGATCTTCACAGACTGTACAGTTCTGGAAGACTGTTCACAGTGCAGGACCTATTCTTTTGTTTTTGTAGACAGATTATCATCCTGCAGCAATCTCCTCTCTTACTCCATATCAGGAAATAGCATTTTCTCTGCAGAACATTTATCTGCCCAGAAGAATTATTTTCTGTGTAAATGTAAAGGTTTCCCTTGACATGAATGTCTAGTCATAACATGGGGTGGTGCTCATTGTTACTAAGCCGAAGAGCCAGCGCTCTCTGATGATGACTCCATGGTCAACTGACAATCTTCTGATATTCCAATTGGCATCTTAACCACTAAGTCACTGCATCCCCTTTTCTGTGTAGAAAAGGCTATTTCATATGCAAAAACACTCTAGTTGGGGACTTACTTGCCCCCAATTTGCAGTGTTTTTGTGTGTGTCTGTGTGTGTGTGCAAAAATAGCATTTGTTGTATAGAAACATACAGAAATATTTCTATTCAGAGATACTATTTTTTTGTTCAGAAGATGTTGTTTCTTTCACAAAACATACTATTGCACAAAACATACTATTTCATGTGCAAAACACAACCATGTACAAATTTTGTGCAGAATAAGTCCCAAACTATGAAGATTCTTATCAGTCTAGCATTCTTCTCTATAGGGTGTCTTGTTACGTAAGAAACACATTTCTCAACCATTTCCCAAATATTTTTGGATGTTATTTCCATCCCTAGGAAATGCATCAGTGACAGATGGCCACCCAGTTCTGCTAAAAACACCCAAAAGGAGTGTCAATACCTTCTAAGGCAGTTATTGTTGAACAGCTGTTACCACCAGAAATTTCTTCCTAAATTTTAGCTACATTCTCCTTTCCTGTAATTTGAATCCTTCCATTCAGGACATACCATTTGGAAGAGCAGAAAGCAAGTTTGCTCTGTCTTCTGTGTGACAGATGTTTGAGTAGGGAGTTAGAGGTCCCTAGAGGCAGAGTTCATTGGGAAGTGGATTATGTGACCCTCAGGTCAGTTAAACTTAAGCTACTGCTTCATCATATTTCACAAACTATTCTGTGGTTTTGGACATTACATAATATATAACATACAACTGTCTCCTATGCACAAAGACAGTTTCCTCTGTATCAAATGTAGAGATGTTGATATACAAAAATTGTAGTGAGCAAGTGATAATTATAAGAAGATATAAAATAGGAAAACCTGCTATTTTTATTGTAATATCTTAGAATGATCTTAAGCATATACATTCACTGCATTAAATGGTCATCACCTGTGCAAAAAGAACACAGCTCAAACACCACAAATGCTGTTACTTATTTTGCTTCAAAACACAATTCACAGGCTTGTCTTCAGGGATTTCATGTTTTGACTAATTCATAATCAAAATCTCTAACTTTTCTTCTGAAGAGCATCTTTGGACAAGATACAAGTACGGTGGAGAAGTGTCTGTGCCTTAAGTTGGTCATGCTTCTGTCACCATGTCTTAGAGCTCTCAAAATCCTAGTATATCAGCTATACTAATTAAAGGCTGGTATAGATGTTTCACCACGGGTGCTTTTCCAATGCTTCATGGATGATGAACATGCAAAATGTGTGTTCCACATTATGACATCTGAAATTCATCACATCCTAAAGTTCTTTCAAAGAATGTGAAAAATGCATTCAATACAAACTCCTGCTACAATGTACTTTCCAAAGAATATTCCCTATGAAGAAATATTAGGGAATGTGTCCTCTGAAGTTATTTTCTCATATAAAAATGAATACCAAATGCCAAATAAAGCATCCTGTAAGTTATTTTCTCATATCAAAATGAATACCAAATACCAAATAAAGTTCAAGTTAAGAAAATTGGTGAGGTGATGCAAGGGGAAATAGATTATTTTTTAAAAGACTGAAAAGGGAATCAGTTTGGAAAGGTTTGTTCATAATTTCATTTAATCTCAAAGTAGTATGTCTATAATTCCAATCCTGAAAACAAGCCAGATTGGAAGAAATCCTTCCCCTCACTAATATTCCTTGGAGGTAGCGCTGCTAATACCTGCAATTTTTATTTTAAAAAATCTGTTATGCCCCAGTCACATGAGAATACAGATTTATGCAATTTTGTAGAAGAATAGAGTCCTTTTAAGAGCTTCCTTTAAAACCCCTAACAAAAACAAGCTAAAAGAAACTATTTCTGAATTTATATCTAACTTCATTAATACATATACTGAACTGGAAATTTGATTTATTTGTTTTTTTGTTTCTTTTGTTTTTACAGACAGTACTGATAAAAAGGACACATGAGTCTGTATGGTCCAGATTCAGTAATACCAACTGCTTGGTCCTAAATATATTTTTTCAGAAATCAGTTTACAGAGTTAAATAGAATGCATTTTCTAGTAAAAGAGGACTGCAATGTTAGTAGTATGATGTTTCTGATAAATAAGTTACTTTACCAAATAGTTATTGATGGCAGTTATACTGATAAAAAAAACCAAGGCTGTTTAGTCAAATTTTGTGTGGCAAGCCCTGTGGTACCACCATGTGATTGGGTAAGTCTTGTCTACTATATATCAAACCACAGTTATACAATACATTTGTCACTCTACATTCAGCTTTCGAATTCTACAATTTTAAGAATGGCTTACAGACTTTAGGCCAAATCAACCAATATATGTAATCATTAGAGGTGGATTGGTCTGTAAATTTTGCCTCCTAAAGTCAATTCTTTTAAAATCTCAAATTCTTTCTGTTGACTTTATGAAGAAATACATGGATTTTTAAAAAAAGCCTTTGTCAAGAGCCTTTGAAAGGGCCTGTGATATTCTGGACTTCTGTAAAAATGTTATTGTTACAGAAAATAAGGGAATGTATTGTTATTTAGAGTTATTTATTGTGAGTATTATAAGAAATAAGGTAAGTGATCTGTTGAAGTGTGGAAGTGACCAGTGATTGGTTGAGCATTTGAAAGGGATTTTTTTTATGAACAAAGCTTTTATTAACCACAAATGTCAACAATTTGCATAAAATGCATAAAAATACAGTATTTTTGTGCTGTACTATAATTCCAAAATAAAGAAACCCAGTTCCTACTTCTTTGAGATTAAAGGGGTTTTTAAAAGGCTGGAGTGTACGAGGGTCAGAGACATGAATTAGCATGAGGTAGAGTAAATCAGAGAGGAGTTTGAGAAGGGACAGTAGTCAGAATAGTCTGACAGTTTATGCCCAAACACTTTTGGGGTTATTACACTAAAATTATGTTATTGATAAGGTCAGGCACAGTGCTGTGGCAGGAGCTTAGGTAACCAGGGAAAGATTACCACAAGTGGTGACAGTTGTGGGGCAAGTAGAGGTCCCCTTTGACCCTAGTGCAGATGCAAGTAACTGCTACAAACAGCGGCACGCACACACACACACATGCACACACCGGCAAGGGAACATGAAGGTGACAACAACTGTCAAAATCTGTCAAAGCCCAAGAAGTTATGAGAATGCATGTTTGTTCAGAACAGTCTGAAAGAGCTATGTCAGTATGTTTGTTACTGGAAAGTATCAACTAATATTAAATCAGCTGAACCTCTGAATAAACATTGTTAGAAATATTATAAATGCATGCACACACACTCACACACCAAAATCAACTGTACAGAGATGGAACCCTGGAATTAAGTTGAAAAATATAAATAATTCCCCCAATTTATTTGGCAAGTAAATGTTGGAGAAATCTTAATCTGAACTCTTGCAACCAGTTTGAATTGAAGTTACTTCTTTGGTTACATGTCTGACCAAGTTTTCACCAAATAGAACAGCAATGTACCTTGTTTGTAGGTTGTCACATGAGCAGAAGAACAGAATGATTCAGTTCACAGTATCGTCCCCAAGGAAATTGTGTAGATGACCCATTTTGATCTGGCTCATAGTTTCTATGCTAGACTCCAGTGTAAGACACACTCAAAACTGTTGGGTCTTGTCTGGATCCACCTCTGAATTTAGTGTTCTACCCTAGGCTTTGCCAGGTATGAATTATTATTTCAAGATTTGAGAACTCTGTTTCTAGTGAAAAGCATCTTAGATTTTTAGGGTGTTTTAAAGACAGAACATTTCCATGTGTGATCTGATCAACTACTCCAAGGACCTTATTAGATGTTGGAAATTGGAAGTATAATCCAATGGCAATCCGAATGCAATCATAGGGTTTCACATTATTGCGAATTAAAGTATCTCAGCAATTTCGGGCAAAAGGGAAGTCATTCCAAACACAATCATGGGTTTTACCTTATTGCGAATTAAAGCATCTCATGCAAATTTGGGCAATGGGGGTTATTTTCAGGTAATGGGAAGTCAATCTGAACGCATTCCGAATGCAATAGGAATTCACGTGAATTCGAATTGGCTCCATTCGCAATAAAGAGAAATTCCTCCTGTCTGATAAGGTCCCAAGACAAGTCAGGGCTATCTGCTTAGACCAATTAAGTGAGGCTGTTATTTGTACAAATGCAGCATTGTTTTTAATGGGATGTACAGTTGGCCCTCCTTATCCACGGATTTTTTATCCATGGATTTGAGCATACATGGCTTGAAAATATTCTCAAAAAGTATAAATTCCCAATAGCAAACCTTTTTATATTTTATATACGGGACACTATTTTGTTGTGCCATTATATTTAATGGGACTTGAGCATACATGGATTTTACTGTTAATTGAGATTTTATCCACAGAGGGTCCTGGAACCAAACCCCAGCAGATAGCAAGGGCCCACTGTAATATATTGGTTCTAAATTGCAACTAATAATGTCTTTGTAGTCATCACTAAATATAAATTCCATAGAAACTGCTATACCCACTATCTCTTTTTTAACATAAGAATTGATTCAATATTTGACACAAACTGATTCATGGACTGGCAGTAAACTGGAAATAATTGGGGAAAACTGAACATGGAATGGGATTAACTGTTATGATACATTAAATTAGGAGTGGAAAATACAGTGTTTTAAACACACAAGATTTAGCCATTTAATCCCCAATCACTGGATTAAAAAACTGTGGAAATATAAATAACCCAATAATAAAATAATAAAATTTTAGTTGAGATTTTCTCATGCAAACCAGATATAACAACTTTTCAGACAAAATGGGATGTGGAAAAACATTAACTGGTGGTCAGTGTCACCTGTGGTATTAGCCATTTATGGTCCTCCAGTGTTGCTGAAATACAACTTTCATCATCTCTGACCATTTGGTCTGCTGGCAGGATCAGATGAGAGTTTGAGTTTAACAACATTTGGAGGGCCACCGTTTCCACTCCTAGGTAACTTTTCTTGTGTGTGCTTTCAGGCCATTATGATGACTCTCATCAAAGGGTTTGCCTTTGTCTCCCCCCCCCCCCCCGGCTGAGGCTTGCCCACAGTCGTCCAGGAGGGTTTTTTTTTTTAATGGCTGAATGGGGATTTGAACTTTGGTCTCCAGTGTCAAAGTTCAGCTCTCAAACCTCTACACCACACTGGCACTCATGTACTTTTATTCAGTGTATATTTAAAAATATACTGAAGTACTGGCATCACTAGGGTTGGCGTCATCAATTCACCATACAGAATCCTTACTAATGTTTGTTTTACTAATGTTACTCATAAATCATCATTTCTGTATATCTCTGAATGTAATGATGATAGTTGTGACATAAACAACTAGCAAAATTAAAATTATTCCTTTAAATTACAATACCTAAATGTATTTACATGTACATAGTTTTAGGTCATCGAAGTGAAACGTTGGTATCCGCACTTACAGTTTTTTGTCTTGTTCAACAAACGGGGAATTATCTGGGAGATAAATTATTTCAGATTCTGTTCTTTTTTCCCTTTTGGCTAAGATTATTGCCTTCACAGAAATGGACTGAACTAAAGTTTCAGTATATTCACTAGTCCCCATCTCTTCATCCTGTCCATATAGATTTGGGCTTGAAAGGCCAAGGAAAGGTGTAAGCTGTAAGCAAACCCAATTTGTAACATTGCACAAGATTCCTGATAATGGGACACTTCTATTAACCCCCGTTTCCAGTTCTAGGCTTTGTGGAGGCCAAGCCAGCATAACAGTTTAACTCTGGACTTTAACCAGAAGGCTTCTTCATCAATGAATTTACCTGCTTATTGAAAAAGGAAATGTATCATTATAGTAGTTCTCTAAGGTGCAGGCACAACAACACACAAACAAGCCATTGACTGGGCTGGGTTTATCTATATTTAGAATGGCCTACTTCTGGGTATGCCTGTGCAGAATTTAAGCATGCCTTCTTCTTAGGCTGCATCCATACTGCATAATCCAGTTTGGCACCACTTCAACTGTCATGTTTCAATGCTGTGGAATTCTAGGATTTGTATTTTTATGAGACATTTAGCCTTCTCTGTCAGAGAGCTCTGATGACACAAACTACAATTTCCAGAATTCTATAGCATTGAGCCACAGCAGGTAAAAAAGTGTCAAACTGGATTATTTTTATGATGCGGATGCAGCCTTGGTTTCTCTACTGTTTTTATCAGTGAACTAATTATCAGGCAGAGTGACTCCCTCGGTCTTCAGAAACGCCTCACTTGACTCATTTGACACTGCTAGTGGTACCTTGCCTTTTGTCAGACTGTTGACAAGAAAACTGCAGTGGACATGCTTGATGATGACTTCTCTTCAACTTTATACCCTGCTGTTTCCCCACAACTCAAGGATGCTTGAAAATCCAATTGACTTAAATGCACTGGGCAGGAGTGTGGAGCATTATCTCTGAACTATGTTACTTCACAGGCTTTTTCAATACACCAAGGTAGTTAGTAAACAATCACAAGATTTCCTCTCTCTTCTTCAGCATGACAATTAGACAAGGATTTTTTTTTATCATACAGGTATCCACAATTTGTAAACAATATCTTTGTGCCAAATTAGTACTATTTGTTATGAAGCAGCAGGCAGGCAGGCAGGCAGACAAAACAGAGAAAGCATGGAAGGACCTGCAGATTGAACAAAAAACCCATTCATTATCTTATTTTCAAAAGTCCACTAACATATTCAGCAATCTTCATTGGTTTCTGCAATCTGCATCAATTTGCTGAACATTTTAATTCTGAGGGACATAGGAGTTTATCAGATGGGAGGAATTTCTCTCTATTTCAAATGGAGCCAATTCAAATTCACGTAAATTTACTAGTTTAGCAAATTTACGTGAATTCTAATTGTGTTCGGAATGTGTCCAGAATGACTTCCCGTTACCCGAAAATGACTTCCCATTGTCCAGAATTGCGTGAGATACTCTAATACGCAATAACGTGAAACCCATGATTACGTATGGAATGACTTCCCTTTTGCCCGAAATTGTGTGAGATACTCTAATACGCAGTAATGTGAAACCCCATGATTGCATTCAGATTGCCATTGGATTATACTTCCAATTTCTGTCATCTGATAACGTCCATTGCCTTTCCAATGTAACTGTATTTCCAGGAAGAAACTCTATGAGTTAGTCAAATGAGAAACTTCTGGTTCTACATACTCTACCTTGACACTGTGTGGCCTTAATTTAGAAGAGAATACCACTCTTACCTTCTGCATCATCCACTGAATTCCATTCTTAGACTGGGAATTCTTTTATTACCTTTAGATGTTGTGTATCTCTCCCATCCCAGTAGATGTAACATAGGAGAGTGGAAGCTAAAACATTTGATGCTTTTATAAACATCTCTTTTCAGTAATTGTATTAAAATACACATATATATGCAGAGGCACACATGTATGTGTGCACACAAACTCATATACACCCTATACCTTATGTACTACAGTTGTGGAGGCTGAAATTTGGAAAGATATGCTTCTAATTTTTTTTAGATTTGAACCATTTAAGAATCAAGTTTATCTCCCACATTAATTAGAACATGTGTCCTCCTAGATCATACCAAAGTCCTACCTAGTCCACCATTTGGTCCTCACGATGACCAATGAAATGCCTGTGGAAAGTTCACAGATCAGACGTGAGCACAATAACACGCTCTTTGTCATGATCCCTGGCTGATGAGTACTGAGAGAAAGATCACTTCTAATTCTGGAAATAATGTATAGCCATTATGACCAGTAGTCTTCTCCTCCATCAAGATGACTAGTCTTTTTAAACTCTCCAAGTTGGCAGTGACAGCCATTCCTACATGCTGAGCAAGCAAATTCTAGAGTTAACCTGTATGTCATAGTTAGAAGTACTTTATTCTGTCCATTCTGAATCTCTTGCAATGCTACTTCATTGGATGATTGCAGGCTCTGATATCATGAGACACTGTTATTAGACTCCTCTTCAGACTGCAGCCTCTCATAAATAAATCACAGAACTACAAAGAATTTCACTTCCACCCATAATATTTTAAAACCAAAACAATGTGTTGTAGTTCATTCATAGTTTTAAAAGAGAGCAAAATAAACAATACTGACCTTTTATTTTGTTTCTCATCATTTAAAAGCGGATTCCAAACAAACAACAACAAAAATCTCTGTATTCCTATGAAAGGTTACTTGATCAGTAATTCAAGAGTATTAGGTTCAGAGCAAAAATCAAGTATTAGCCTGGCAGTTACAGTTCAATCATATGTTTACAGTATTTGCTGACTTGCTGACAGTTGCTTAATTGGCCAAGCCCAAATGATGGTTTGGAGGAGATTATTCTCAGGGCACTGTCTTTGAATTATCTGTCCATCTATGTGACCTTTTCCTTCATCAATATTCATACATTCATTTATATTCCTGGAGGGCAAAATGTCACCTTAGCAAATAAAATTCAAGAAACACAAGGTGCCAATAGGTCAACATTATGCTTACGGCTAATGAACCAAAGAAAGTACTGTAGCATTCCCCCCCCCCCCCCCACGGTTCAAATCTGAAATGTCTCAGAAAGGTTCCCCAAGGGAAGGTTCTGATATTTTCTTGACAAAATTCAATGTATGGCTATCTCATTGCAAAATGTGATCTAAATTGATTAAGCTATCAGATGTTTGTCTCCCCTTGGACATCTAATGAAGCAAAAGGCCAAATACCACAGCATCCTGCTACATGGTAGTATATTCTTGAAAGCAGGGGGCCAGGTATAAGAATCTTCACTTTCCCCACTGCTTCTAATAACAGATGTTGGGTCCTCTATTGGTTGTGCCACTGTGACATCAACATTACTGCCACTGTTGAATAAATGCTACCACTATAGACATGGTTTCTGAACTCAACAACTTCAAAGCAAGGGGAAATGTGTATAGTTGGTGTAGAGTAACTTATGGTTACAGAATTTCAAGGCTTAGTTGTTATTCTTATTTATTTAACTATTTCAAAACCTAATTGATTCTGCTACACCTCACTAATTCTTACCAATGACTTTTTAAAAAGATCAAGATAAACAATTTAGCAATCACTGCAAATTCATTCATTTTTAACAAGAATTCCTCTACAGTATGCAATGTGTTACTCTTCCATTTCTGACCATATAGTAATCTTGTTGCTGTGGTCATGCACTGAAGAATTCTTCCATAACTCTTTTTATTTAATACAACCAAAAATCCATCAGTGATACCTTTATTGGGCTTTCAAATAGGAGGGGGGAAAAACAATTGGAGATGTTAGTCAGATGTCTACATGTTGTTTCAGTCCTTAGTAAAGATGTTATGATGGGGAGGATATCTTTTGCAGGCAGGCAGGCTCTTCCTCCTTCTGTCCATGAGGTAATAGAGAGATTTTCAAAGTCTAGGAAATTTAAAGTCCATTTGCATCTCAACAGAGATCCCTCTTTTGCAATCCAATATGCCTCCATTCCACTGAGGTCACGGGCCTCTTTGTAGGTAGAGAACAATGGATTCCTCAAGAAGTCTCTATGTTTTTGTATCATTAATATCAAAAGAAAAATATCAGGCTTTAATTTATATTAATCTTTTAAATTTTCTGCATCAAAGTATGCATTTGCACCTAGTACGTTTTAGCTCTTTCACCAGTCCTGTTGTGCCCTACCATCCCCAGGACTTAAACTCAGTGACACAGAGATGGAAGATGAGGCAGTGGGGCAATAGAATAAGACATAGTGTCATCCTAGTAAAACAGAGGGATAAGAAGTTCCCGAACAACAAAGCTGACAGCATCTACAGAGTTAACAGCACCTACCAGAGCAAAATGAAGGGAGAAAAGGAAGGGCTGTGCAGATAGGAGTGTTTAAGAACCAAGCACTCATTAATCAGGGAATAGCTGTGTGAATTGCCATACCATTGCTATACAATCCTTCACTTGCTCATCTTCCATATCAAATTTTAACAGAAGTTTATACATTCTACCAATCAACTGTTCATCATTGTAAATGACTGTAATTCAAACTTGAATTTGTTTTTGTTCAAAACAATTTTTGAACTTAAATCTTTCAGACAACTGCAAATATGACAACCATTGGAATCCATAACCCTTCATCCCAAAGCTTTTCTTTTCTTTTCATGCTATATTCCCCTAAATAATTCTCCAACATATATTGATACCTTAACAACTTTTCTTTGTCTGTTGTCAACTTCTATAAAAAGCTTCTTGTGCTGAGATCCATAAAGGCATTTTCAGGTATTACCTGGTTTTATACCTACTCTGCATTTGAAACAAGGCACAGCTCACATAATGATAATCTACATTCACTTTAACTTTATCATACCATAAATATCTGCCATCCAAACAACAGGTCACTAGTTTCTAATTCCAGGTGTTGGGTTTTTCCCCAGCATCATCCATTCTGTCAACTACACAAGAAACAGGTAGCAAAGTATATTTCCAATTAGTTAAACGTGAACCTTCCTGTTGCTTTGCATCTTGCATCGATTTAAAATTTCACTCTTGGCTTTTTTTTTCCTTTGTCATATAAACTTAGACATGTCCTTTTGTGGTTGTTTAAAAGGTAGATCATTTGTCACAACTTGTATTATTAGAAACAGGAACCACATTCTGTGTAGCACATTCATTTTTATCATTGAAATTCTCCCTAACACAGACAAATTCTCCCATCTGCGCATATCCTTCTCAATTTCATTTCACATCTCAACTTAGAAATTCAAAGATATAGCCATGTTAGTCTGTCGGATTAGTATGTAGAGAGATCTTGTAGTACCTTTGAGACTAACTGTAAGAAATATGTTAGCTTTCCTAGATTATCATTAGCTTTCCTAGACTAAAGACTAAAGCTGATACAGTATTCAGCTTTGAAAGCAATTGTCTCTATCAATTTTGTTTGATAAGACATCTTCATGTTTTTAGTCATCATCGCTCTCTTTTGCACCAAATACCTACATTCTTTTATTTTTTCCATGATTTTTTTATATACACCAATGGATTTTCCAAAGTGATCACCAAATCATTGGCAAATACCTCTTAACATATTTGCCTCGTTTTTAATTCTTATAACTCTAATTTTCTCATCTTGCCTTATATTTCTATTCAACATCTCTAGTACTAGAATAAATGAGGCAGTGACAAAGGATATCCTTGTTTTGCTCCTTTTTGTATCTTACATGGGGTCAGATAATTCTCTATTAACATTTTGCATATAATAGACTGATCTAACCTATTTAATAAAACTATCTCCAAAAGACTTCTCTTAGAAAACTCCAAATAGAAAAGCCCAGTTCAAAATTATCAAAGGTCTTTTCTGCATCCCAAGAAATCAATGTGGCCCATTTCTCATTATGTTATTCTGTTGTTGTTGTGCACCTTTAAGTTGATCCCAACCTATGGTGACCCTAAGGCAAGCCTGTCACAGGATTTTCTTGGCAAGAATTGTTCAGAGAGAATTTTGCCAGTGTCTGCCTCTGAGACTGAGATGGTCACCCAGTGGGTTTCCATGGCTGAGCAGGCATTTGAATCCTGGTCTCCAGAGTCATAGTCCAATGTTCAAACCAATACACCATACTGGCTTTGTACGTAGTCTCATATATTTGTGGGGGAGGAGAGAAATTCAAAAATACATACATTCACATGCATGAGGGGAAAAGAAAAACTGGAGCAACCATTGCCATGTGGCTTCAAATGATGCAATTTATTGGACCAGGGTGATTTTGAAAAGGAGAACTATGTGTGGACAGTTCTCCTGAACTCTCCTTGGTGTGTGTAGACAAGTCCTTGGTCTTGCAGACTGGAATAACCCAAAGGTAAACTAGATTTTCCTGTCAGTGCAGACATGTCCTGAGTGAAGAGACATGTGGTGCACAGCCTGAGATTCTAGCTTTATCATGCCAGGGAACATAGACATGGCATAAATGTGAGAACAAGAGTGCATAGAATCAGAAGTTTGTTCTCACAGAGGCCTTCCCTTACAGCTCCATCTGCCTTTGAATCTTGCCTTCCCACAACCAGGTGTACAAGAAATCCATAAACTTAAGGTGTTGTTCTCCTCACAGCCAGATTGCTCTGAGATTTTTCTCCTAATGTTTGATATTAGGACATTCTACTAATGTATGATATCATTTCATATTCCTTCAAGTTTTAATAGCCTTTTTGCCTTCAAAAAAAAGAAGGGCATTTCTCACAGTGCACTTCAATCAACTTTATTAGCCAGGTGGCCAGGTCCCAGAGGAAAGCAAGATGAGACCATTTTTCTTGGCTGAAAATATTGATTAGCAATGAATAATGTTCATGGGGTAGATGTACCCACTTGTTTCTCTAAGATATCATTTGGTGGCTTATAAACAACGTTACTGATGGGCAGCTCCAGCTGGGTCTTGCAGTGGAATTGTAGTATATTTTAATTATCTGGGGATTTGCCATAAAATATATCATGAATCAATGTTGGGAAAGTGGAGGGTCATTGTGAAATTATCCATGGGTTGGGTATTGATTAAAATAGGGCAAGATGTACCTGAAGGAAGAATTTTTATGGATACAAAAATGTAACATACTTTATCAAATGTATATTACCACTTCTTCCCACTCCCATCCCAAAACTATCTTTCAAGATGGTGAATGGCTAAAAAAATTCAGTATAGATGACTATGTGCTTGACCTTCCAGTGGCTAAAGCAGACATCTAAAACTGGCTGTAGCTGCTCAGGAAGTTATAGAATCATAGAATCATAGAATCATAGAATCATAGAGTTGGAAGAGACCACTAGGGCCATCCAGTCCAACCCCCTGCTATGCAGGAAATCCAAATCAAAGCAAATTAGTCATGGAATTATAATGCAAAACCAGTGATAACACTGGCCTAGATTTTCAGTTAGTCCAATTTACCTAATTGGATTCTGTGATCACAGATCATAAATTACAGAATTATTTTCTTTCTTTCTTTCTTTCTTTCTTTCTTTCTTTCTTTCTTAAAAAATTGGACCTCAATTCAATTGCTAGTCCCAACTTGGATAGATTCTTTGGGTCAGTGGGATATACACAAGTGTTTACTTACAGAATCACAGAGTTGGAAGAGGCCACAAGGGCCATCCAGTCCAACCCCCTGCCATGGAGGATCAAAGCATCCCCGACAGATGGCCATCCAGCCTCTGCTTAAAGACCTCCAAGGAAGGAGACTCCACTACACTCCGAGGGAGTGTGTTCCACTGTCGAACAGCCCTTACTGTCAGGAAGTTCCTCCTAATGTTGAGGTGGAATCTCTTTTCCTGGAGCTTGCATCCATAGTTCTGGGTCCTGTTCTCTGGAGCAGCAGAAAACAAGCTTGCTCCCTCCTCTATGTGACATCCCTTCAAATATTTGAACAGGGCTATCATATCACCTCTTAACCGTCTCTTCTCCAGGCTAAACATCCCCAGTTCCCTAAGGCGTTCCTCATAGGGCATGTGTTCCAGACCCTTCACCATCTTAGTTGCCCTCCTTTGGACCCGCTCCAGTTTCTCCACATCTTTTTTGAATTGTGGTGCCCAGAACTGGACATAGTATTCCAGGTGGGGCCTGACCAAAGCAGAATAGAGTGGCACTATTACTTCCCTTGAACTAGACACTATACTTCTATTGATGCAGCCTAAAATTGCATTGGCCTTTTTAGCTGCCACATCACACTGTTGACTCATGTTCAGCTTATGGTCTACTTGGACTCCTAGATCTCTTTCACACATAGTTTCATTCAGCCAGATGTCCCCCATCCTATATCTGTGCATTTCATTTTTCCTCCCTAACTGCAGAACCTTACATTTCTCTGTGTTGAATTTCATTTTGTTAGCTTTGGCCCAGCTTTCTAGTCTATTCAGGTCATTTTGAATTTTGATCCTGTCCTCTGGAGTATTGGCTTACATTGTGACCAAATGTCCTCCTTTTCCAGGACATGTCCTTCCTTTAAACCTTCTGTCTAGGAAGAATGTCCTCCATTTTGAACATGACTAAGAAGCATGCATTTATATTTATATTAGTGCTTTTAGCTTTTATTTGTTAATGTCCTACCTTTGTCTTGAATAGCCTACATTTTGCAGTGTCTTGTCCTCCTTTGCAGTTAGGACATCTGGTCACCCTGGTTTATTTACCATTCAGTAATTGATTCAGTGGGTCTATTCTTGTTGGGACTAACAATGTGACTACAACAATACAGCAAGCATCATTGTATCAGTACACAACTCTGTGGTGTGGCCAACATTAGAATAGTATGTAAAGTTCTGGCCGGTATGAAAAGATAAAGATCAGACCAACTGAGAATGACAGAACAAAAGATGCATTTTTCTTACATGAAAAGGCAAGCTTTAAAGTGCAGAAAATAATAATTAAGGGACAAGTCTTATTAAAATGTATAATTATGAAAAGTATGTAGATAACATATAGATAAAGTATGAAGTGAGTGCAATATTTTGAATCTGTTTTCCTTTTATAATGGTATTTGCACACTGATCTCACTTATTTAATTTGTTGTACTTTCCTGCCATCTGCTGTCAGATTCTGGAAATAGTATATTTTCCAATGATGGTAGAATTCAAAGATATAGCACATTAGTATGGATAATCAGTATGCGAAGGGAACTTCTTGTGAACATATTTTAATTTTTATTACCTTTAACTTCTGGTGTAGCATGCAGAGGATGGCCCCACTCTATGGAATGGCCTACTGGACAAGATCTGTCAAATTTTCAACCTGGATGGCTTTAAAAAAGCCATCAAGATGGAACTCTTTTGGCAGGCCTTCCCGAATAAATCCCTTGGCCAAAATATCCCCCCATATAGGCACATAGGACAACGACTCTGCCATTGTTATTGTTGGAAACTGTTGTAATTTTATTTAACTATGTTTTAATTGTTTGTGTAAATTTTAATCGTAATTTGTTTAATTTTTTTAAGGGGGCATTTATATATATTTTTGTATGGTTTTAACTATTGTAAGCCACTTTGATTGCTACGGCAAAAAGTGTGGTATAAATAAACGTTTTATTTATATTATTTATTATTATTTTACTAGATAATGGCCCATACAGGAGTTCAGTTCATTGGGTTTTTTACACTGTTGCCTCCATTCTTTTTCTTACAGGAAAAAGGTCTGGCAAAAAAGGAAAGACGTAAGAATGACATACTGCCAGTTGATGGGTAGCATTAAAAGTCCTTCATCTGTTGGCATTTCTTTAGTTGAGCTGTAAGGAAAATGCAGCCCATGGGCAACATGTGGCTCAAACCCATTTTTGGCATCCATAAACCCCAGTATGCTCAATTTAATGGACTAAACATTACCCCCAGATTGCCCAAATTGTAACTAGAGTGGTCTCATGCACTATAAACAAACTCCTTATCCCAAATCATGCCTTAAAACCTTCCCACTGCCCTCCTTCCTCAGAAGAGATAAGAGGGAATGCAGAGGGAAATTTAGATATTTGGTGGGGAGTCCAGGATTCGAAATAGCCTGAAAGTTAATTTAAGAAAAACATTGAGCTGCATAGCTATTTAATAGAACAAAATGTGCAAGCCATTACAAAATAACAAACATAGAACGGAGAAATTAGAATTGCACCCATAACATTTGAGAAAGAGATATATAAATGGGCCCTCCTGTAAAAAAATGCTATATAAATTCAAAAGATGTTAAGTGAATCAAAAATACATGAGGTAATGGTCTAAAGGGATGTGGTGGCTTAGTGGTTAAGATGCCAGTTCTGATGATCCTAAAGTTGGAAGGCTGGCAATTTGAGGTCCAAGTTCTGCCTGAAGGGGTGAGCTCCCATCACTAATCCCAGCCAACTCAATCAGGGCCCAGAAGACGAGCCCTCCCTCCAGTCCATCTGCCTTGGTCCAGTCCTCAGATGGAAAGAAGAACCACTGGACCTCATCCCTTCCCCACCACCATTCCTTTCTCCTTTTGTGTCGTGTCTTTTTAGATTGTAAGCCTGAGGGCAGGGAACCGTCTAATTAAAAATAATAATTGTAAACCACTCTGATAGCCTTTAGGGCTGAAGAGCAGGGTATAAATACCATAAATAAATAAATAAATAAATAAATAAATAAAATTTCAGAAGATAATCAGAGAAATAGCCTGTGCCCATAATCTGGTCAACAATCACAGAGATGCAATCCTGCATTTCATCTCCTCATAGCACAGATTGTAAATATACATTAAGAATAAATCTGTGCATAAGATGATCTGAATAAACACATAATGAACTCAGGTTTGTATGAATACAATTAGTGACTCTTAAAAATGGCCAAAAAAATCTAAAATAATTTTATGCTGGCAAAAATGGCCAAAAAAATCTAAAATAATTTTATGCTAGCAAAAATTTCAAGAGAGATTTGCACAACCACTCCCAGGAACTTGTGAAGTCATTTCAGTGGTCTGCTTCAGTGAAATAATTTTTAATAATGAATGTATTGGATTTCAGTGGTGTGTACGGTCACCACATAGTTGTCACAACACAGGCTGATAGTGTTACATCTTCCTTGCTCTAAATCTGTACATTTCTTTTGTTTTGATCATTTTAGTAAATATTCCTTCAGAAATGCTACAGAGCAGTTAGGCTGTTGATCTGGATGATAAACTGGATGATAAAACAACCCTTATGGTGCAAGAGGTAAAGCAAGGTCTTCTTTCAACTAGCTAAACAAACATATTCATTGACATTTCAGTTGGGTCAAAATTCTTATTTAGATCTATCTCAGGAATGTCTTTCTTTATCAAAGACTATTACCCTAAAGTTCATTGCTGATAACTCAGTTTGGACTGGATGAATGTCTAAAAATTAACAGCAACTTGAAAGATTTGAAGCAGAAAACAATTTTTACATAAAATTTCAGGTTCAATGTGAGGATTAAAACTGTGATGTGTGCATATGTTGCCACTTGTACAAAAAAAATCTTCATCAACATTCTGATGTGTCATAGGAAAATGTTTTCCCTACATCTAGCTACATATTCCAAGCAAAATGAGAATGTTTCAATAATATCAGCCTAGAGGTTTAAATAAGATCAGACATCAAACATCATGAGTTTCTTCAAATCTTGCACAGAAGGAACAGTTATAAAGCAAAAGCAAGCTTTAAAACACCTCTGTTTTCCTAGTACAATGCCTAAATTCCTTTGGGAGCCCAGGAAAGCAAATTCAATCTTATAGAAACCTTTCTTTCTTTCTTTCTTTCTTTCTTTCTTTCTCTTTACAAAGCAAGCATTTAATTCTACCACTCAATAATATTATTTCTTTATACTTATTCTCTCTCTCTCTCTCAGTTTCTCTCTCTCTCTGTGCATGTATGTGTGTTTTCATTCCTGTTTTTTACTTAATGCATTTTAATGATTAGGTTTGTGTGTGTGTTTTGTTTGTTTTTAAAAATTGTTATATCCTATATGCCATTGAATGAATATTTATTCGGTAGGGAAATTTGGGTGAGAAAAATTATTTAATAAATTATATATACCTAAATGGTATTTCTTTGGAAAAAATAAGGTCTGCCTTAGAATTATTACACTCTTGTGGGAAAGGGGCATTTTTAAAACTGATCAAATCCTCACAGTAGGTTTTCCTGTCATTTTATCACATATGACCTTCAAGCTGTTTCCATAATGCCAAATTTCAAAAGTCCCCATGAGTGAACAGTACAGGTTTCTGCAATAACCATGTGTTCTTTTATTTGGAACTCTTTAGGTCCACAATGCCCCAAAATGTCCTCTGGGCATGTGGAGGAAATTTTCACCATGTTTGGAGGCCATATTGACCATCCAGAAGTTTTAAAAAGGGCAAAACAATTTGTTTTGGCTCCAGAATGCCTTCTATGGAGTATGGTGTGCATTTCTTTCCTGTTTTGGGGTCTTCTATGCCAAATTAGGCCCAGGAGAGGCCTTTTTCAAAACAGAAAAGTGACATCTGCCTTGCAGGCTGAGCAGAGCGAACAGATGTCCTAACCACAAAGGAGGACAAAGCACTGCAAAAAGAACGATATTCGAGAAGAATGTAGGACATTCCTAGACAAAAGCTGAAAACACTCTTAGAATATGTCTAAGACAGAGCTTCTTGTCTTCCCACCTAAGCCCACCCTTCAATACTCCTTTTCTGTTTCTTTTGACGGCACTTCTATTCATCCGGTTCAGCAAGCCCGCAGTCTTGGTTTCATCTTTGATTCCTCTCTGTCATTTATCCCCCAGATTCAGGCCACCACCAAGACCTGTAGATTCTCCCTTTACAACATTGCTAAAATCTGTCCATTCCTCTCAGCCTCCACTGCCAAGACTCTGGTCCATGCCCTAGTGGTTTCACGACTAGATTACTGTAACCTTCTTCTGACAGGACTTCCTCTCTCTCACCTCCATCCTTTAATCTCTGTCCAGAACTCAGCTGCACGTATTATCACATCCGCTCGCCGCTTTGACCATGTTTCTCCTCTCTTATCCTCCCTTCATTGGCTACCCCTCCCCTTCTGCATCCAGTACAAGCTTCTGCTGTTGACTTTCAAAGCCCTCTACAGAGCTTCTTTCTCCTCACACTCCTTCTCTTCCCCTCCGCTCTGGTAGTCAAGGTCTCCTGTCCCAGCCGAGGATCTCCACTGCCCTGTCCCGGATTCATCCTTTCTCACTTGCTGCCCTTCACTTCTGGAAACTTCTTCCTCTACATGCGCACCTCATCACTTCTCTAACCAGTTTCAAAACTGAATTAAAGACTATATTGTTTAGAGAAGCGTTCCCAGATGTGTGACTTTGTCTGGCCCGTTTTAACTGTTCATTATGAAGCCGAGCCCTCCCTCTAGTCCATCTGCCTTGGTCCAGGCCTCAGAGGGAGAGAAGATCCACCGGACCTGATACCCTTCCCCATCACCTTTCCCTTCTCCTTTTGTGTCGTGTCTTTTAGATTGTAAGCCTGAGGGCAGGGAACCGTCTAATTATAAGTTTATATGTACAGCACTGTGTAAACCTACAGCACTATATAAATAAAGGATAATAATAATAATAATAATAATAATAATAATAATCAATGCTTCTTTGTCATGCTCAAAATGGAGAACTTTTAGAAATTCCTCCTGGACAGAAGGCAGAATTGTAGGAAAAGGAGGATACTTGGTCACCCTGAGGCTGAGACAACAGGAGACTCCTCATGTGAGAAACCACATAATTACATTCTATCATCAAATTCCTAGGGACCCAGATTCCCCTATGAGGGTATGATAATTACACATTAGCAGATAAATCAGGAGACATAAACCAGAAATACCTGCATGTTTGCATTTGCATCCTTGATAGAGAAGAAGTGAATGGACTTTACAAACCTCCAGCTCACATCTAAGGGCCTATCTTGGATATTGCATGCCATGTTTGCTAAATAGATCTAGGAGAAAATATAAGGTTTAAATAAATAACGACAATACAGCACAATAGAGTGTAATTGTTAAAGGTTTTGCTTTGAATCCTTTGTATTCAGCATAATTAATACTGAATTATGATTGGCATCTCTTTTTTCTGAAAGGCTTCTTATCTGTAATAGTTACAGTGCAAATGGATACAACATGGTCTCCACTATGCTGGGAACATGTGGTATCTGCTGAATTTGATGCAAAATGGTCATGTTTCCCAATCCCTAGTCTAAATCAGTTTTGTAGAAACAACATAAACTGAGCTTGCTCTGTGTGATTTAAGAAAATATTTTAGATGGCTCCTGACTACAATAGTAGAAGAGACAGCTTTTTTTTTTGAACTGTGTAGAATGTGCTTTGATGATATGGCCTGTTCTAGCCACTAGGTAGCAGCAGAATATCAGTTTATATTGTTTTGAGCATTAGAACAGGTACCTGATTATTTTACAACTGTGACTATGAGCCTGTGTGCCTTCAGGTCGTGTGTTGACTGATAGTGACCCCATTAATTTCATAAAGTCTTTTTTTAGGTGAATACTACTCAGATGATTTTGCCAGTTCCTCCCTCTGAAATATAGCCAACAGCACCTGGTATTTGTTTGTGGTCTCCCATACAAAGTGAACTAATCAGGGCTGATCCTGCTTAGCTTCCAAGATCAGTCAGGATCTGATGCCTTCAGGGTATGTACTCTAAGAAAAAAGGGGAATGGGATGAGAAAAAGAAGTGCTGTGTGTGCCCCTGTAAGAAACAGAAACTGAATTATTCCTTTCCACATGTCTTCTCCAGCCACTTCTGACATTGGCTATGAGGCATTGTATTGAGTAGAATATAGGTTTTTTTTTTAATGGCTGGCTTGAAGAGGGTCTCTGTGAGCAAAATGTGTTCTGATTTCGGTTTCAGTGGCAAACCCAATGCTCCCTGCAGTGGTGGTATAACTTTATTCACTATAGCACTATAGTTAACAACAAGCAAACACGGAACTGTATAGGTATCTACAAAATGCTACTTTTTCAAGCAACCATTTTAGGCAATTTGAGAGTGAATAACAAACACCTGTTTGGAGTTTGTGCCAATTCATGCAGGTGGAGTTTAGTTTGATTCTACATGCACACCCAACATTTAAATTCATATTACTTTGCTAGTAACTACCTCCCTGATTTGGAATTCATGATCTTTTCAGTCTTTAGAATGTCTCGAGTATTTCTAGCTACCACTCTGTTTCTCCCTACATCATTACACAGACAGATGCAGCTGTGTTCTGTGAATTACTGTCCTTTGCCTTTGTGTTTTGCAGTTGGATTACATAATAAGTGGAGAAAAATAAAGACACACTATATCCCAGAGATTCAAAAGGCGCTTTTATAAAGTAGTTACAGACCATTATCTGGATAGTTACTATTGCAGTTACAGCTTTTAAAATTTGACTCCTTTCTTGCTGGTTACATAAAGTGAATTAAAATGTGTGTGTGTGTATGTGCCTCAAATCAACTTAGATCATCCCTATCGTAAGTTTTTTTTTTTTTTTTTTTTGCAAACTTTATTCAAAGTCACTGAGGCTGAGAGAGTGGGACTTGGCCAAGGTAACCCAGTGAGCTTTCATGCCTGCCTGGGAATATGAACCATGGTGTCCCAAAGTCCTGGTCCAACACTCAAACCATGCTGGTGTAGGTTCTCTCTCTCTCTTTTCTCACACACACAAACACAGATACACAGACACTCACAAAGAGAAGCAAATATTGGGAATTGGGAATCTGCCAGGGCAATGGTTAGTTGGTTCCATAGTGCCAGAATTAGCATGACCCCTAAACTACCTTCACTGTTATTTTCCTGCCTTAAAGAAACAGCAAGAAGTGTGGATCAATGTTTGCAATAATGTATATGTAAAATTCTCAGTGGAAGAGAGGCTGATTTCAGGCAGTATGAGAGTGAAGAATCATGGAAATGAGCATGAGTGGAGTGTCATCACTGCAGGAGGCCCATGTAGTTTGGACAGAAGGCTCTCCCAAATCCCTAGCAGGTCATTTCAGTTCACCTTGTCTTTCAAAACAACAGCCTGAGATCAGAACTTGGAAATGTTGCTTTTTTTTGACTGCCAATCACTATATCTGGCCATGCTGGTAGTTGGGGAATTCTGGTAGTTGGGGAAAAAGAGGAACCTTTACAAAGGTCTTCCTAAGACACTTCTGAACATTTATGCTTGAATGCTAAGCTCCAGACCATAATGCTAAAGCAAATTGGTAAATTTTGGCTATAAATTTTATTTTACTATACAAATAATTGTAAATCTCAAACCACAATGAAAAACCTGAAAAAGAAAGAATTTCTTCTTTCCTGTTTCAGTTCTGAATTTTTGTTATCTACTTTCTGGCTCTGTCAAATCTCATTAAATAAATGGCTATTTATTACTCCTCAGGCCTTGTCTATACGAGCCAAAAGGCCCATTTGCCCTTTGTTCTGGCATCGTCTTGTTCTGGCATCACCCAGTTCTAGTGCAAGAAGTCTAGATAATGTGCAGCATGTTCTACACCATAACCAGGGTCAAATAGCTTAAAAACTCATTAAAATAACTTGCCTGTTATTCTGGATCTTCCAGGATCTGGAGCCCTCTATTCCTGTGCTGAGGTGACTGTCTGCACAGGATCTCACCAAGCTACCTGGTGCATCCACTGCCACCAAAAGTCACTCATTCTGAAGTCAGAAAAGGGCACCCAGCCGTGTGATCATCACTGGATGCCTCTTTCTGACCTCAGAAGTAACTGATCCAGAGGGTGGTGAATGTGCTGGGTGGCTTGGTCACATGCCTGCATAGACAGCTGCAACAGCATGGGGACTGAGGAAAGGTAATGGGGGATGTCAAGGCAGCTGTGGGGCTAGGATATTGTGGGCTGCCCCCTAAGTTTCTTTGCCAGTGCAGACAAGGCCTCAAGTTTCTTCTTTCATAGAGCTCAAGATGGTCCACATAGAGTTCCCAGGTAGGTTCCCCTGCCTGGACACTGATCAGTCCTACATCTTGTTAGCTTTAGGAAACATGCTATACCATGTGCCTTCCGATCTTATTCCAAACAAATTAACTGTCTCATTTTCAATTAATTTCATCATTTAATTAATCACTTAAAGTTATCCAGGTTTACCTTTGCTTGTTGCTGCAAAACCACAATGAAAGATTTGGATGTAGGTTGCAAGCCACATCTCTTTTGTGACACAGAATGCTCTTGGCATTAAACTCAAGATAGGAAAATGGTTAGCTAGACATTTTAGTTGTCCAAGATTGATGGCTTCAAATTAGGGATGTAAATCTTTGCCTGTCTCATTCTTGTGCATAGGAACAAGAAACCTCAACATTTTTCTTCTCATCTGCAAGATGACAAGAGGTATATATATATATATATATATTTTTGGCATGTTCCCAGGACTCTCATTAGAAGCACAACATGTTGTACTTTGGTAATATCATGAGATGATAAGACTGATGGGAAAATATTATGATGCTCACTAAAGTAGAATGCAGTAGGAAAAGAGGAAAAGAACACTACAGGTGGATTGATCAACCCAGGTAACCACAACCTTGAGTTTAGAAGACCTAGGTTGAAAACTGGGACACTGGGAGGCTTTTCATTGTCCAAGTCACCTTGATAGAAAATACTGTTAGAACAACAACAACTAAAGAACATTTGCACTTGTGATAATATTTTTTGAGCAAAGTGTGCAAGTGATTTTAGTTCAAGCTACACTTGACAAAAAGCCTGTGTTCCCCCACACCTTGTGTTGTCCTGTTTCTATGACACAGACTATTAGCCCCAGGCTGGGATCATGCCCAGGTCCAGCAGACCAAATGCAGAGCTAATGAATCTGGCCCAGGGCAAAGGGACCTTAATGTGGGTCTAAATGGCCTGCTGTTTGCCATGGAATTTGTTTTTGCACAAGAGGTCAGTTTCTCAAAAGAATGTCTCAGCACTGTAGTGATGTCCTTGTCCTGTCTTACTGAGAGTAAGAAATTTTATGAAAATCATTCACATCCCTATATCAAATCTAAATTTATGGGAGAAGTAGAGTTTAAAGAAAACCCAAGCTGAAGCCAAGTTACTACCACATGCAGATTTTAAAAAGTCATATTTCTGCACTTATTTATTATTGCAAAAACTATTGATTTTGGTCTGTAGGTGGCAGAGACTTGCTTCAATAATGGTTGTTTGAGATTCAGTGAGAGAAAAAACTACTTTTACTTACCAATCTAATATACTCACAGCCAATTCAGTAATTCCAAAACCTAGGTGCCTGCATATTTTTGGACTACAGCTCTCAGAATCTCAGACCATTTGCCATGCTGGCTGGGGTTTCTGGGAGTGGAAGTCCAACAATATCTGGAACCACTGAGACAGTGAATACTTATTTACAAATTAACACTAACCCAAAGATCTCTGTGATAGCAAGTTGACAGAATTATATCCAGGAAACAGCAATACAGACTGAGTTTCCCTTATCTTAAATGCTTGGGACCAGAAGTATTTTGGATTTTTCCTGAATTTGAAATATTTACATATACATAATGAGTTCTCTTGGAGATGGGGCTCAAGTCTAAACATGAAATTCACTTATGTTTCATATACACCTTAAAAACATAGCCTGAATCAGGCCTCCCTAATCTTCAAGTCACCAAAAGTTAAGGCATTGACTGTATTTCCTTTTCTCAACCCATGTTTTGAAAGGCCATGGAAAGTCTCTCCTTCAATTCCCACTTATTTAAGTTTGCCAGTGTTGCTAAGCACTGAGACTTTTTAAAGGGTTAGCTTGAAAAATGAAGATATTTCAGTGTTGTGTGCGAATTTCTACCCTGAATAAGGCTATCCAATTTTTGATAAAGATTAAATATACATAGAATGGGGCATTTCTCTGCCTGAAGCAACTTTCCAAAGCCAAGGTGCATATTATGCAAAGCCAGTGAAGTTATTTTGGCACATTAAAAAAAAAATTCAGAAGTGTCTCTCCCCATCACTGGGTCTTAAAATGCAAGAATAACAGAGTAAGATTTTGCTGCCTTTTCATGACATCCACAGTTTTTTGTGAAATGGCCACCTCATTCTGTCTTCCAGTAGGGCTAGCTCCAAATGAGACGAGATGCCAGTCATTTAGCATATAGGGATAACAAATGAAGGATGGCAAGAAGCCCATGCAACTGAAGTCATAGGAAGGGACAGGACGAGTACATGTGTTTAGGGAAATTGCAGCCCACCCAAAATACTAATATACAATATTGTATCATCAACAAAAATGCACTGTGGGAACTAGAATCAAATCAGTAGAAGAGAGGAATTCAAGAGAGTCAGAATTCATACTCTTCCAAAGGATAGATCGGTCAATCTCTGTCTGTCTGTCTGTCTGTCTGTCTGTGAGAGAGACAGAGACAGAGACAGAGAGACAGAGGCCCCATCCAGACTAGCCCATTTGCCCTGGTTTGATCCAGATGAGATCGATCGTGGCAAACCGATTCTATCCAGAGAGGAGTTCATACTATCTTTTGCCCCCATTGAGGCTTCCCGGTGCATTTTACCCCAACGAAGTTCATACATGCAAAAATACCGATTAAAGATGGAGCCTCTTGGTTGTCAATCAAATGATGTCATGGTGACGTCTGATGCGGCCATTGGCCGCGCGAGATGCTTGTGTTTTTTTTTTTATATATTTTTAAATATTTGACAGCTTATGCGCATGAAGCATTTGGCTGGGAGCGGTGCGGATTGAGGCGATCCTTTCCTCTCCTCCTCCTCCTCCTCCTCCCAGTACTGTTTAAATTATTATTTACTATATGTTTCAATATTTTTTTTATTTTTAAATTTAATATATATTTTATAAAATAAAATATTTTATTAAATATTTTATTATATTATATTTATAATATAATATAATATTTATATATTATATTATATTATATTATATTTATATATTATATTATATTATATTGTATTATTTTATTTTATTAAATAAAATATTTTATTAAATATTTTATTATATTATATTTATAATATAATATAATATTTATATATTATATTATATTATATTTATATATTATATTATAATATATTTATATATTATATTATATTATATTTCATTGTATTATTTTATTTTATAGTTATTTCATTTATTATTTATTTCATTGTATTTTATTGTATTTCAGTGTATTTTATTGCATTTCATTTCTTAGTAATTTATTGGATTTTTTTGTATTTTTTTGGTATTTTTTAAAATATATTTTTTTCTTTTTTTCCCCCATTGACAGCTGTAATTCGCTTTGGCTGTTCCGTTTTTATGAATGGGGCAGAGGGGGAACCCCTGTCCATATATGGACTGGGGTTCCCTTTAAAAGGGCCCCATTCATTCCCTTCCAGTTTAAAGAATGAATGGGGCCCTGAAAGGGAACCCCTGTCCATATATGGACAGGGGTTTCCCCTCTGCCCCATTCATAAAAACGGAACAGCCAAAGCGAATTACAGCTGTCAATGGGGGAAAAAAAGAAAAAAATATATTTTAAAAAATACCAAAAAAATACAAAAAAAATCCAATAAATTACTAAGAAATGAAATGCAATAAAATACACTGAAATACAATAAAATACAATGAAATAAATAATAAATGAAATAACTATAAAATAAAATAAAATAATACAATATAATATAATATAATATATAAATATATTATAATATAATATAATAATAAAAAATACATTAAAAATATTAAAAAAAATCAGGAGTGCCCAATTTTGCCAGGAGAGGAGGCATGTCCCCCCCCCCTGGCTTTTTCCCCTCCCCTGAACTTGACCTGAGTCACTGTATTTTATTTTAGTATTTTTTTAAATGTTTTTTTAATTTCTTATATATTTTTTAATTTTTTTTTTTTAGTTTGACAGCTTATGCGCATACTACGAGGCTCCGTTCCCATCGAATTTTATGAATGGGGAAAAAGGGAAACTCCTGTCCATATATGGATTGGGGCTCCCTTTCAATTTTTAAAGGGCCCCATGAAAGGGAACCCCAATCCATATATGGACAGGAGTTTCCGTTTTTCCCCATTCATAAACTTCGATGGGAACAGAGCCTCGTAGAATGCGCATAAGCTGTCAAACTGAAAAAAATAATAAAAAAATAAGAAATTAAAAAATATTTAAAAAATACTAAAATATAATACAATTGAATGCAATTAAATTACTAATAAATAAAATACAATAAAATACAATAAATAAATAAAAAATGAAATAACTCTAAAATAAATAAAATAATAAAATAAATAATTACTTAAAAATACAGTTAAAAAAATATTTTAAAAATGCTGGAGTGCCCGATTTTGCCTGGAGAGGAGGGATGTTCCTCCCCCTGGCCTTTTCCCCTCCCCTGAACTTGACCCGATCGTGATCGGAGCCAAGTTCACATTCCCCGCAAACCGGGTTTTCCCAAAAGAAACGGTAAAAAACCCGCTTTGGGAAAACCTGGGTTATGGGGGATTTACCCCGCTACGGGTGTGCAAAATCCGGATTCAGTAGTGTTAAATCCAGTTTCAGTGTGAACTTCTTGATTTTAAACCGGTTTGCTAACCGGTTTATAACGTAGTCTGAATGGGCCCAAAGAGGGGGAAATGTCCACATTTCAGGGTTAAAGTGCTTGACTTTTCTCAGGCCTAAATGGTCAGTATTGCTCAAGTGTTGAGTAAACTGGTCTGTCACCACATTCCATTGCATTCTAGGTCTTATTTCCCTCCCTCCCTTTCCTTCTTCAACTGCTCCCAGATTCCAGCTCTTCAATTATTTATTACCTCTTTGTCTACTGCCTTGCAAAAGAGTAATATGATTGTTTCTTCCACTCCTATTTCTTCCTCAACTTAGGCCTTCCTGTCTTACTATATTTGACAGATGAAGGGCCACCCACTCTAACTAATTCTAACACTTAAAAAAATCAATTAATTCACTAAAACATGGTTTTAACTTCAGTGTTAATTAGGAAACCTAGGATGTTGAGCCCTATCATGAGAAAAATATAGTGAGTTAATAACTTAATGACTTAATTAGTGTATTTTCCCCCTCAAGCATTGGGGCTGCCCCTATCATTAGGCAGATGCTGGAGGTCAGGGGGACAATGAGATATTCAAAGACTGCTGTGGGTTCTTTTTTATTCTTCACCCCCTAAAATTATATTACATCCTCAGTGAAAGACAATGTCACATTGGCAATGTTGCAACAAGATTCAGCTGTTAGTATAGTTGGCAAAAATATCAGGTACAAAAATATCTTGGAATTGAACTTGATTGATATAGATCCAAGATGGGGAATATGTCAGCTCATGGGTTGGAAACAGAAAGAGGGGCTGTACTGACATTTAGAATTTTTCTCAAAGCCATTAAAACACACACACACACACACACACACACAATATCAACCATTTCCTTATGGGTAATGGATATTATGTTGGAATACAGCTCTCATAATTCTTCAAAGCAAAGAAGACATGACCTGATTGGAAAAAAACCCTCTGTCTTAAATCTAGCAATATTTTTACCCAGTGTTGTTAGCAATCATTGAGTCAATCTTGACTAATGGTGATCCTGTAGATGAGACATCTATAAGTCCCCACACCCCATCCTCCACTGCTCTGGGTAGATCTTGTACAGTAGATTCAGGCCAATAGCCTTCCTAATTGAGTCTAGCCATCTGATGTGTGGTCTTCCTCTCTTTCTACTACCATCTGCCTTTCCTAACATTATTGTCTTTTCTAATGAGTCATGCCTTTGCATGTTGTGGCCAAAGTATGACATCCTCAGTTTGGCTACAAAGGAAAGTTCAGGCTTGATCTGTTCAAAGACTAATTTGTTGGTCTTTTGGCTATCCATGGTATTCTCAGTACTCTTCTCTATAACCACAGCTCAAAGGAGTTGATTCTGTTTCTCCATATTCTGTTCTAATAGTTTCCTCTTGTTTTAAGTATAGATTTCTCATCAGGACTATCAAATGTAGTGGTACATCCATGCTTTGAGAGCATTCCATAGCTTTTCATTATCTATGCAGTCAAAATTTTGCTCATGTTTATAAAGCACATGCTGATTTTATTTTGAAATACCTTGGTGTGCTCCATTATCCACCATGTTTGCTATATGGTCCCTAGTGCCTCTGCTTTTCCTGAACTCTGCTTGGACCTCTGGGATTTCTCTATCCATATATGACTGGACCCTATGATGCAGAATTTTAAGCATAATTTTGTTTGTGTGGGGAAATTAACGCTATTGTCATATAGTTGCTGCAGTCTTTTGTGTCTCAATTTTTGTGGATGGGTACGCATATTGAACATTTCCAGTTTATTGGCCACTATTTTGTTTTCCATTATTTGTTGGCATATTTTAGTTAACACTGGAGAGTTGATTTACTAAAATAAACTGGACTACTTTCTTGTAACTAATAGAATCAATTTATTAACTGGATATACTTTACTGAATAAGTAAGGCTAATGTTAGATTTAGCCCAGCATGGGAATTAAAGCTCACCAAATGTTACTGGATTGCAGCAACCAGCAGTCTTTGCCAGCATAGGCACTAGTGAGGTATGCTGGGAGCTGCCATTCCTGCAGCAATATTTGGAGGCTGCCTGGCTGAGCTAAAAAGACCTCAAGTGAAATGGGAATAATCCCTCTTTTGAGGTGATGCCACTTTTGACCATAGAACCTCTTTGCTTAATGCTGTGTCTGGCACTATGGAACATAATCTTAGCTGCAGTAGATGCAAGAGCATCTGCCAGATGCCAGTCCCAGGGCCAATCTCTTTAACAAGCAGAGACGTTCAAAGCTCAGACAAATTGAACTGGTCCTTGAAAGGCAGCAGATTTGGGAGGGACTACACAGAAAGCAATGAGGTGGAGCGGCTAGGATTGAAGAAAGCCCTTCCTGCAAGAAAACACTGTCAGCATTTCAAAGCCTGTTCATTGTAAAATCCTTGTTGTTAAGGAGAAGTGGCAGTAGGCTGGAAAAAATGAAACTGCAGCATCAAATCATTTTTGCTGTCTGTGTCAGGATGTCTGATTTTGTGTGTTGGGAGCATCTTTATGGTCAGCAAGGGAAAGCTGGACCATTTCCCTATGTGCGTAGGGACAAGTGGCAAACATCCAGCAGACTGCAGACCCAATTCATGTTAAAGGAATAGATACAGGGACTGGTTCAAAAGCCAGCAACAGTGTACCCTATGGCTTTACTGAGCTACTCAAAGTAGTGGGATGAGGTGGGGTGGAGTGAGGTGCTCTCCAAGGTCAGGACATGAGCCATCAATAACTCTCTATAATCCAGTGCAACTATGCATACTACAGGCCAGTCCTTTGTGATTGACGACAAATTGCCTAGATGCAAGGGGTGATCCACATAGAAAAATGATAAAATTTATAGGTTATTGCCTTCTCAATTGCTAACATTATACTTTGTACAACCCTGAAACCAGGTTATGGTTGCAGACCAGTCAAGCCAGAATTTCATACTTCTAACCAGATCTCATTATTCCAGTTAATAATGTTAGAATTACAACAACAAAAACTGTGGTGGATGGTTCCATTTTTTTCACCATACAATTTTATTACAAAACAAAAGGGCCCTTTCAAGGCCACTCTGAACATGCTCAAAAATGCACTGTTCTCATTCTAATTTTTTTAACCTACTGCTTCCATTAAGAAATGTTTATTGCAGCTACTCAAATATACTTCACCCAAAGTGCATTACTCTTTAAAGAAGTTAGTGATCTAGAAGACCTATCTCTTCCACAATCCAATGTCATTTTATGCCTTCTAAAATACATCAGCTGCTGTACAGTGATGGAATGAACAGAACCCATTCGGGATTCATGTTTGCAGAGAATCTGCCCCTATTTTCAGTTGGCATTGAAAATTGAGCATTGTGAAAAGCAGTATGTGCTCCCAAACTGATGTGGAATGTGAAAATATATGAGGGGCTATACAAATTAGCCCAAAGGGGTGGCAAGACACCACCCCTTTATGCCCCAGATCAGGGCCACACAAATCGCATGACATGGCCCTGATCCGGCCTTTGGAGGACACAAAATGGAGCAGCAAAATGCAGCTCTTTCTTGTGCCCTCTTAAAGGGCACCATATTGCCATGCATGGCATGATAGCACCCTTTGGTTCTGCATTGTGTAGATGCAGTGCCAGAGTGGCATCATCATGGCACTCACTGTGTAAATGGGTGAATGCCAAAATGGTGCCATGGGACACTATTCCATGATTCCACCCCCAGGCCAGCCATTCGGGCTGGTCTGTAGAGGCTCTAAGTCTTATTTATATTTTGTTTCCCAGAATCTCATTGGTATTTTTGTCCTGTTCAAGTTTTCTATTAGATTCGAGACTTTCCCTTTTCTTGAATGGAATTTGTGAATATTTTTGTGCCTACCCTTCAAAATTTACAAATTTTATACATTTTTTCTACTGATCCATTTGACTAAATTTTCCACATATTTGTGCTCATTTTTGAGATAAGCATGAATTCTAGTTGTGCACATTTTTCTAATGCATGCATAGTTTTTGTGTACCATTTTTCTTCACAAAAATATATTATAAGCCTTTGACATTTATGTATTTATATTTCAGAACAAAATGGGTGGCCTGTTACCATCTATGTAGAATAAAATAATTGGCAGGGGCTACAAGCAGTTGAGGAGGGTCTGGAAAAGTTGTGTGTGTGTATGTTTGTTTGTTTGGACTACAGGCACCATTGCCAATGAGTGTGTGCTGCTGGAATGTGTGCCTACCATGGCGTGGAAACCATCCATTTCTTGGCAGGCAGTGGCTCATGTGACATTCATCCCCTGCTACCCAGATATCTATGTTTGGTGGTCAGACTAGGTAATTTTAAACCCTGGATATAATGGCATCACAGGACCTTCTCCTAGATGGTTCAGCATACTACTTCAACTGTGAAACATGCCATTAGTAGTCAGGATCCTAGATGGCAAATGGAATCCATGCTTGTAGTTCTATGCATTCACAGGGCGCAGACAAGCCCTGTGGGGCTGCTGCACTGGCCATTAAATGGCCATGGATGGGGAGAGAGAAAATGGGATGTGATTGTTCAGCTGTGACTAGTTCCGATCTTTCTGCAGATTGCAAGACACAGGCAGCAGAAAGTGATGCCCCTTGTTCCTCTGCCTCTCTGTCTCTAATTGCAAGGGGATGAGAGACCATCATACTACTCAGTTTCACCCCAGGGATGATGTTCCATGGAGATGGTGTTTTTGAATAGGATCAAGAGACTAGACAACAGCCTCCTGCATCCCACTAAAAATACCATTTACATGCATTTGTCACTAACAGGATGTTGGATGTCATCTCTCTCTTTCTCTTCCCCACCCACCATACTTTACAGTTGCTGCAGTATTTCTTGTGTGTTAAAGCAAAACAACAAATAAAAAGGATATTGGAAAGATTACTTTTTTGGACTATAACTGCCTATTGTGGGGGGGAGGAGGGTCTGGGAGTTAGTCATAAAAATATTTCTGCACTGAGGTTGTGGAAGTATTCAGTGTGTCACAATGGAATGGGAAGGATGCCATTTCATGTCCTTTTAGGAGGACATAATTGGGACTGGGCTAATCTTCTTTTCCCCTTCCCTCGCTCTCCCTCTCAAACCACCCAATTTGTTTCAAAGCCATCCTGCTTCTCTCTAGTGTGGACACTGACTGGACTGTAGCAGGCATGGTTGCACCTGATATAACCTTTTATCAACACCTGCCCTGGTATTCATGGCCTTGGAACTGATTAGAAGTGGCAGCCGATTGTCTCTGAGCAAAGCATGCCATTTCCCTTCCCCTTGCACAAATAGGCGCTTTCACACCTCATTGAATTAGTGGCTGTTGTTTGATGGCAGAGCTCTGGAGCCTGAAGAGCTCTTGATGGATTGGAAACTGCCAGAGAGGATGCTGACAATCAGGTTCTGTGCTTTATTTTGTTTCTTATCTTTTCTCGTTTTCTCCCCTATAATTTTATATCATTAATGACTAGCGTGGCCCTTCACAATTTCTAAATTCCAGATTGTGCAAGGTGTGTTAAACTGCCCATGCTTCAATCATTGCTGTTTATTATTCACTGTGGAACAAGAAGCCAGACAGCAAATTGCTTTGTTGATCCTGTGAAGAGAATCGATTCTCATATTCTTAGTATACCTGACATATTTATCACTAGGCTAGAATTATGGGGAAGATCTCACTTCAGCTGTTAGTAATATAGGGCATCAACCAGTATGAGGGAACCCCTTGGGCTCAGGCCTCCACTCTGCCTTTTCTTGGCACTGAGCTTCCTCCAATATATCTTTTCAAGGCTAGATAATCAAAGTAGTAAAAGAGCTAGATGCAATCAACTTGTCCAGGGAAAGATGGAAGAACTGCAACACAATGATTCCATGTTATAGGTTTCCTTGCTAGACACCAGTAGTAGATAAAGCCTTGCTTAGATTACTTTCCAGTAACAAACTTCAAAATACTTTTGTGATTAACTGACTGTAGACTGCTGTCTTGAAAAGGAAGCCTGTAGCTCTGAACTAATCTTGAGTTAAGCCAAGCAAGAAACAATTTTGTCATGTAACTAGCTAGAGAGAGTGCTCCATGCTACCAGCATACTTGGTATACTCGGGAAACTTTTATTACTCCCAGGTTCCAATAGGCTAATTTAGGTCAAAAACACACTGCCCCAAAATAATCCAGCCTACAGAGCCCCAAAGTCATTGGTAATATTTATAAAAAAACTTCTGAACATCTTGGTCAAAATTAATAACTGTTAAATAAAAGTAAATTTTACAAATAAAATATAGTATGATCTAACCAAAACATGTTCAAAATCCCACTGATTTCCATAAGAGAAATAGAGAGAGGAAAGGGAGGGAGAAAAGTGTTATACACAATATTTCTCCAGTGTGAAAGTATATTATATTATTTATTGATGTATTTATTTAATAAATGCATTTATCAATCACTTTTTTGCCCATTGGGCTCTCAGAGGGATATCCTATTAATAATCCAAAATATAGTAAAATTGCAGCAAAGCAAAAGGCAAAACAAAACCAGTGCCTGGATGCAAAAGTTTAAAATATAAGGAGCATAGCTTTTTAATACTATAAGAAGAATTCCAGAAATACTACAACATTTGCATAGGGCAGAATTCACTAAGGCAGTTAAAAATGCGCAATTCAGAGTTGTGTGTTTGTGACTGGTTCATATTCACAATCTTTACAGTATATAGTTCCCAGTTTAGAGGACACATAGGGGCAGTACAGACCACCCAAAAGGGGTGGTCTGTAACTGCCCAAAGAAGCAATGAGATGGGGCCAAGGCTGTCTCACCAGCACCCCAGAGGCCCCATTTCACCACTTCTCCAGGCCACAGAGAAGTGGAAAACTGCTGCTTCTCTGTGGCCTCAAAGTGGGTTGGAGCAGGCGCCCTGGGTGCCCGCTGCACCCCGCAACCCCCGGCTTTACTGAGGGGAGAAAGGGGCCACCGCTGCAGTCCCTTTCCCCTCAGGGCCCTTAGCAGAGCTGTCTAAAGGCTGCACCAAGGACCAGGCATCAAAAGGAAGCTTGATTTCCGAGCTCCTTTTGGCACTGCGGAAAGGGCGCCCTTGGCGCCTGCCTGTAGCATCATTATGTCAGGCGCACACAGCATTGTTTAAATGCTGTGCGCGCCATGACGTTTTTATGGCGCACCTGTATGGATGCCGCCATTTTAAAATGGCGGCGTCCATATGTGTTAGGGTTAGGGAGGGTGCAAACGTGTGCCCTCCTTAACCCTAATCGCGCCGTACAGGTGGCCTTTTTTGGCTGTCTGTACCAGGCCACAAACACTATTAAAGTATCTTGATCCCCACTTATTGAGCAACAGCCATGGTGATTCATGGGGATCTGTTTCCCTGTTAATCGAGACTCAATTTATTGATGTTTTGACATCCCTTTCATGAGCAAACTCCCAAGGGAAGGGAAATTATAACAGGGCTCCTGCTTTGGTTTGTTGTACTGGAGATCACTCATGGGAGAGGATGGTAACATCAGTCAGCTTCTTCTGGATCCATAGAGAAATAGATCCCCACTAACTGTAGCAACTGCCTGCTGCCTGGTAAGTGGAGACTTGGAGAGTCAGTCCAGGAAAGACAATGTAACTACAGAACTAAGGTTTTTATCTGTCCATAACTGCTTTAGTGAATTCCAGCCATAATAAGCAACCGTTACACTCTATTGCAAGAAAGTTCCTCTAGAAGAATTGTCATTTTTTTGTATTTGTAGAGGCTTTGTTGATTAAAATAAAAATAAAAATAATGACACTGGTAATAATGCATAGAAGGAACCCTGATAGTGATTAAATGCCCATACTAAAGCCAAAACATTGTGAGTTTGATCCTGCAGGGCTCCAGGTTGACTCAGCCTTCCATCCTTTCATAGGTCAGTATAATGAAACCAAATACTTTGCTCAGGGGAATTATTAGCTCAGTGGGCTGGGTTAGTCAGCTTGGGATCTTCTCTATGTTTGTGGAGGTGAGAGGCAAACAGAACTGCATAGACAAATTCTCCAATAATTGTATTTTATTAAGGGGGGGGCACACACACTTCACATACATTCACACAGGCTCTCAATAACTGAGAAATAGATATTAGCGTGGAACAGAGTAGATTTTCTAATGGAGATATGTTACTAATGGTAGCCACTCCTCTTACTGTGACTCTTACTCCCTGGCTGTGTTTGTTTGGTGAGCAAAAGAGGGGTCTAGCAGAGTGAAATCTGGCAGAGCTGCTGCCAGCAATTCAGGCTAACCCACTGAACAAAGGAAAGGCTGGGGTATAAATTTGGTTTTTGTGCCCTGGGGAAAAGTCCAGAGGCAGTATGGCTGAATGGTCTAAATCTTTAAGGACCTTCCAGGGCGTGAACTGGGGGTATGAATGGGCACGTTCTCTCTGCAGACCTGGTAGACAAAGATGTTTACCCTGACGAGGATCATCCCATCTTCCATGATTGGATCACATCTTACCTCCTTAAATCTGAAAACTAAACTCCCCCCCCCCCCGCCACTCCTAAGCTGGCCAACATAACTCTTTTGCTTACAACTTATGGTGTTCACATTAGGTTAATAGAAGTGGAGTTCATAATATTTAAGGTATTAAATAAGGAGGGGTAGTATGAAGTGCCTGGTGGTGCAGTGGTTAAATGCCTGTATGTAGCCATATCAGCAAAAAGGCTCAAGCTCAACTCAGGCTTGCATCCTTCCGAGGTCACTAAAATGAGTAGCCAGATTGTTGGAGGCAATTAGCTTACAGCTGTAAACCACTTAGAAACTGTTAATTCAGTATGAAGTGGTATATAAATGAAGCTGTTTGTTTGTTTGTTTGGCCCCATAACAATAATGAATACCTAGCTTATTGGGGGCAATTGGCTAACACATTGTAAACTGCTTAGACAGTGCTTAGCACTATAAAGTGCTATACAGATCTAAGTACTATGGCTATTGCTATATAAAAAAAGGAACCCCATGGTGCAGTGGTTAAATGCTGGTATGGAAGCCAGAATGCTGTAAATTCAATCCTAGTGGAGGGCTCCAAGATCCTCTCAGCCTTTGATCCTTTCATAGGTCAGTAAAATGGTTGGATGCAATTGGCTTACACATTCTAAACTGCTTAGGGAGTGCTAGTTCTCTGATAAGTGGTATAGAACATTACTCAAATAATTTTTTTCTTCTTATCCACTTTCTTCACTGTCCTGCTTGAATAATTCTAACTTTTGTCCTCAGTTGTATAGCTTTACTCTTTAGGATCCTTTCTAGTTCTTTCATATCTGTCCTCCACATTCCTAGTTTTCTTCTGATTTCTTGACTGCAGTGTTTGATCCAAGATATGGGAATTCTTTTGTTATTTCAATTTCCTCATTGTCTAAGTTTAATTTGTATGGATCCTCTGCGGTCCTTATTTTGCTTTTCTTTATGTTCAGCAGTTACCCAGCCTTTACGCTTTCTTCTTTGATCTTGTTTAGTAGTTGTTCCAGGCCTGTGAAATTTTCTGCTACTAGTATGGTATCATCTGCATATCTAGAATGTAAGAAGGTGTAATGTAAATCATTACTTACAATGTGTTAATCATAATATTCATCTTTAAATGTGCAACATGTTACTTTTTAGACTCAAATTTCCAAGCCTTGAAAACATTGCTTCAAACAAACCAAAACAATAATAAAATCCTTTCATTTACCAGATGGAATATATTAGGAAGAATATACAGTGAGATGGTGGGGGGAAATCTCACAGTTAGCAAGATGTGAGACAGCAAAGCAATCTGATAAGCATTCTCCAGCCATCATAAAGAGATTTCTAACCTCCAGCATAGGAGTGAGGCATCACATTCTTTTTAGAGCCATTTCCCCCCTGAAATTTGATTTTACACTGTGTCTGCACAAAAAAAGTATATATTATCACTCTGTTTCTGAGAATACCCACAGAGTAAATGGAACAGGACAGCCTGGTTTATCAAAAAGTCACAAATAACTCATCCACTGCCACCACTTTTTAATACACCCTGCTATAAGTCACCATTAATCACAATTTAAATTTCTACTACCACAGAAATGTGATATTGAATACGTGCAAAATCTCTCCAACACTGACCAATCTTCATGAACAAGCAAACATGCCAACAAAAGATCACTCCCAACAAAATCTCAATGTCCTGGGGTGAGGATAATTTTTTGGTGGAGCATTTTCTTTTTTATCATGCAAAGATGAACTAAGTCAGAATATACATCCCTAAGTATAGTACCCCAAATTGTTCCCATCCCCATCCAGAGCACAATCATCTGGATGGGCAAAATACAGGAATAATGGAAAGTCAAGTGACAAAAGAGGATCAGGTGTGACACAAAGGTGGATCATATCTATTTATCTTTATATGCCAAAAACACAGACACCCCAACCAAGCCTTGATATATTTTTACTAACTTATGAACAATTCTTATTGGCATGATCTCCCCCCCCCCCCCACACACACACATGAAGTTCTGGATTGTATAGAACAGGAATGGGGATCAGGTGGATCTCCAAATATTGTTGAAGTCTAGCTGCAAGCATTCCTCACTATTGACTATGCTGTCTGGGGCTGATGGGAGTTTCAGTCCAGCAACACCTTTATGGCCTCATGATTCCAACCTCTGCTGTTATGTCAAGGTGAATATAGGGATGACTAAAATGTCAACACGACCATAGCAATATTAGCAGAACTTCATGTCAGCTGCACACATACTGATGCACTCTAAAAGAAACAAACAAACAACACTAGAAGCAAAACCTGAAGCATTACAGTTTGCACAGCTCTTCCACTACTGACAAGTTCAGGCAAAGGTCAAGATTTTGTTAAGCAGAAAAGAAGCTGCAGACACCTTCCTCTTGTCTCCATGGTTCCTGCCACTATCACCACTAGAGAATTCAAAGCACCCTGTAAACTGGAGAAAATAAGAGAAGAAAAGAAATGCAAAGGGGGAACTGTTAGGAAGGATCTATTTAGGGAAATTTTAATTAGTTCAAATTGTTGAGAGTGGGGCCCTAACAACACCCTGCAAGATTGTGTCCCATTGTGTATACCAAAGGGCCAAAGAATCCCTTGAGAGATGACATGGAATGGACCCTTTCCAATTAAAGTCTAAAAGTTTATTAAAAGGGGAAAAATGCACACAACACTCACACACACGTTCAATGCTTGTGGAAAGTAAATGAGGGAAATCAGGAGATAGGTTGAGAGAGGCACCACTATGGGAAATACTTCCAAAGGTTTCTCCAGGGCTCCGATGTGACGTGGATGATGGAAGAAACATGGTGGCTGAAATGTGGGGGAAGGGATGGCTGAGGGAGCTAAAATCAGAGTTCAGACTGGTGTGGACCGGGCTGTGTTCTGGTAAAAGCACACCGAGTAGTCAAATCTTGGGTTCTTATAGGTGAAATCTAGCCTCTAGCAATGAGCTTAATGGTCAAGACAAAGGTGTTTGATTACCGGGGCTTTGTTATGATGAGCTGAGGACAAGTTGGGTCAAGGCAGTTGGGTCTGGACACAATCAAGGAGGGCAGACAGAGAGATGTGTAGGTCCTTAAGCTGATCACCAACCCATTAGGTGTGAGGCTGAAAATAAACAGGCAGTACTGTCTATGTCTTGGAGGTGATGGATTTCCTTTTAGCAACTCCCAAAACTCTTCCTGTGAGGAATTTCCAAAGTAGATCTTATGAGGCTGATGTCACAGTGGCCAGGATGGCCACCTGACCTCTTCGCCTAGCCATAATGGTGGACCTTCTCATGAAGTCAGCTTAGGGTCATGGAGGGAACTCCACACTTCCAAAATTTTAATAAAGCAGATATTCCAACACAGCATCTTTGGAAAGGAAAAGATTATTTCTTAATGGATCAGGCTGTGCATTGAGGAAAAGGCCATCCCAATACTACCATTCAGTCAGTATAACCCACCCACTGGGAACTTCTGCTACAAACCCTTAATGAAACATTACAGGGGATAACAGATCATAAAGCAGTGGTGTGCGCACAAATCATTAATGCATAAGGGCAACTGATGCATACACAAGGAGATAAGCAAAAAACACAGAGTGAGGACAGGCTAACTCACTTGGGCAAGGCACAGTTTCCTTCTCCCCATTATTATAACTAGCAAGAAAAACAGTTGCAAAACATTAATCAATCATGTATAACTGGAAGCTAAATATTACTAAAAAAGATTTAATTCACATGGTATGCATTCATGTGGTTTTCATCCCTTGAACACAAGAGTGGTTTGAAGTCATCACTCACAGATCTGCAAAAATGATGATGCTACCCTATCCCACTGCACCCATTTCTCTCAAAGTAACTGGGGGGAAATTAATTGTTATCTATTCCGGTTGCAGTTCCAAGTGTTTGGAGATCACAAGGTCTTTCATGGGCAGTTATGAGCTTTTAGCTTTATAAATACCCCCCTCTTGGTGGAAACAACAATTGCTAGAACTTTTTAGCTTGTATAGGTCAAGACAGCAGTTAATTTGGGGCAATTTCCCCCAATATTTAATCCAAACTGTTAAATATTAACACACACACATTAAGTAATATATATTATGAATTTCTAAATACAGTAATAGCTACAAATACACATAAAACAATTAAAAGCTATCAACTCACAAACACACACACACACACACACACAAAGCAAAAAGGAAGGGAAAAGAGAAAGAAGAGAGTAAGATTTTTAAAAAAGGAAAAAGAAAAGAAAAAAGAAACTACAAATCAACAAGAAATAGAAAACAGAAAAACAATGACTTCTGGTTTTCTTTTCTATGGAGCTAAGTTTAAATATATAACTAAACATTAATTTATACACTTTTTCATGTTCTGAAGGGTAACAAAGCAAAAGAGCTGGCCCTCTCATTAGGCAGAGTATGACAATAACTTCAGGTTGTGGACTGTGGGCAGCAGCACCGATATATTGAAAGAGAGAAAGCTCTGTGTCATGGTGCTTGCCCTATACTAGGGATGTAATTATTCATTAATTTTGTACTTGATAGAAGCAATGAATAATTTTAGCTGTTTTCCACTGTGAGAAAGTCTTCAAAAACAGCACAAATACTACTAGTAGTTTGGAATTTAGTCTAAGCAAAATTCACATGTTATATATGCAGCGAAAACAGCATTTTCTGCAAAAGAAATAGCATTTTCTGTTTTGTTTGGTTTTGTTAAAAAGAACCTCTGCACTGTTTATGCTGCAAAAAGGACACATGTGAATTTTTCACAAAATAAATGCCAATCTGTGAAGATTCTTTTAGTTAAGAGCTTCCCAACATTTGAAAAATTTGTTTCTTAACCATTTTTCAAATACTTTCAAGTGTTCCTTCATAACTACCACATGTAGCCTTCAGATGCATTGGAGGATATTGTTACACCATCAGACTTGAAGAAAAGGTTGATTTAGCTAGCTTTTGTATGTGAAACAGGAAGCCATGCTGTCTTTTTTTTTTTTTTTTTTTGCATCAGGCAGCAAGATGTTGGGGCTGGCCCTGCAAAACAATCTATGGGTTACCTAGAGGCAAACATGGTCTCAGAACCAATTCTTTTCCAGGGATACAGAGCATCATAACCTGTAGATGAGAATGAAATTGTTTTTCTTCTTCTTTTCCTCTTTCTTTTTCTCTCTTGCACAGCAGACAGGATGAATCTTTTCCTACTGCTGCTAAATTGGAAAAAAAAAACCCACACAACAACAACAACAACAGCAGTAGGAGCAGCCTAACAATAAATATCTTGGAGGGGAAAAAATAACTGGAGCATTGAAGATAAAGGAATGGCTGCTAAATGAAAATGTTTGGGCAGAAAGGCATTAGACGGCGCTAGTAATTGTTAATTTGTACTCAGTTTCAGTATGGAAGGGCTTTTATTACTTCAAATATGCATTTATTCTGTTTTTCCATTTAGAGAAGTAGCATAGAGATGAACCTCTAAACCCCTGAGGTATTGGGTGAAATAAAGTAAAATAAAATAAAATAGCTCATATAATGGATTTCAAGCTTCTCTGGGCCCAGTCACCAAGCCACCTTATTTTAAACTGCCTCACTGCAATGAGTAACACACACACACACACACACACACACACACACACACACATCCAATGGCATTGGCAGTTTCATCAGTGGGCAGGCAATTAATTTGTTGTGATTACCAGGAAGCTCAGTAAGATGCTCATGGCATCTGTTTTTTTGCAAATATGTACTTGTATAGGGATGTCATCCAGAATTAGGTACTTAGGATAAAAGAGAGAAAAAGAAGAGAAAAACAATTTCATTATCATATTGGGGAACCTGTGGCCCTCTAGATATTGATGGACTTGTTGTCACATCATTTGTCACCATTGGTCAGTCTGGCTAGATTTGATAACAACAGGATTTCAAAAACATTGAGAGAGATCTACAGTAGCAGGTTCTTTCATATAAGTGCATTTCATGTACATGGTACAATTAAGAGAGAGAGAAAAGGAGTGCATCTATGTTGTATATAGCTATAGCAGTTTGGTACCCCTTTAATTGTTATGGTTCTTGTTAAGGATATTTCTCCCTCCCGGTTTTCAATAGGAGACCTGGACCCCAATTTCTTTTAATTCATAAACACCTTTCAACATTCTCCATGCTTTCCAGGGACACTCCAAAAGTCACTGACAGGGGCAAACATACCCGGGGGCTTGTTCACCAGCTCTGATACGAGAAGGCTGGAAGATAGGGGAGTCTCATAGGAAACCTTTATTCTAAGCAAATAACTCTCACATTAGCACATTATATACACGAAAAGCATCCTCTGTTCAGGCCCAACTAGAAAAGTTACAAAGTTACAAAAACAATCTTATGTAAGTCATCTTCAACCATGTAGAAAAAGACACATAACACCCCCCAAAACAGCTAGCTAAATATTCCCTGTTCTTCTCATTATAAAGTTGACAATTGGGTCTTCAAATGTTCATCAAGGAAGTGAAAAGTGTGGATCTCATCGTCCAACCTGTAACCATGCAGAGTAGGCACTCCCCCTGACTACCCCTTCATTATTCCCAAGACATCTCTCTCACCTTATGGTGTCATGTTTTTATAACCTCTCAGTTTCATACATATAAGGAAAGTATTTGGAGGTTTTCTGGGGAGGGGGTTCATTTGGGCTCTCTTCTCTGTATTCTAGATTGGTTTCTATTGTACATTATTTTAAAATATACAATAGTGGAGGGGAGTAGATGTTTCTTAGTTCAACACATTCCTTCTTTTCATTCTAGAATGATTGATCTTGTTCCTATAGTAGAATATACAATATGCAATACATTCCCCTATACTATTGTATATCATATAATAGACAGCATTCTAATTATACACTACATTATACAATAGAAACCACTATAGAATGTAAAGAAGGAGTGTCTTAGACTAGTAGAACAATTTGAATCCCACTCAGCCATGCAAACTCAACTTGTGACTTCAGGCAAGTCACATTTTCTTAGCCTTAAAGGAAGGCAATGACAAACCCCTATGAACAGATATTGCCAAGAAAACCCCATGATCTGTTCATAACAATAAATATTATTATTTGGGAACAGCTTTAATGAATCTCTTTGTAATAAGGCTCATACACTGCTATGCACTTGGATAATTAGGTGGAAGTTTCCCCCTAAAGCCATGTTCAATTTCTTTCATTCATGGCTTCTCCCTCATTCTCTCTCTCTCTTTCCATACCCATTTCCCATTCTATTTTCCACTTAGCTCACTATTTCTTTTTCTTCTGGTGCAGAGAAGAGAGGGTTTGTTAGATACTTGTACATCACAATCAAAGATCTTACAGACTGAATTCAAACCATATGCTTTATCACTGATCTTGGTAGGCCACACTTGATTTGGTATAGAAAGGAAGAAATAATGCAGTGATTCAGTAGTGCAAAAATGTTTTGCACATATTTAGAGACTGCAAAAAACAACAACAACAAAAAAACACCTGATTAAAATATCCCCACCCCAACCCCCTTGATTCACATACATGGGGTATCAGTGTCCTCAAAATGAAATCCATCATTCTTTACCAACATTTATTCTAAAAAGCCATTCAAAAAGGGAGTAAACTGTAGATTTCATATGGAAAGAAAAGAGAGAGATGCAGCTGAGTAACCAACTGAACTGAAGAAGTTTTCTGGAGTTTTCAGCCATTCCTAATCTTACAGTCTCTGGAAGGACTGGACTCTCACTATTCCCTGGAAAACATATTATTATGGGCTTTGCAATCCATGTGGGGAAAAATTCTAAGTTTGAGGAAGAAAACTTTAAAAGGATAAAAAGATTTATTTCAAAGGAGCCACTAATCAAATGTGCTCTCTTTATGTCAACAGTGACAACTTACATGCCATTCTTTTTAATTCCCCAAATCTGCCCCAATGTTAATGTTTTAAGCAAAAAGTTAATTAATGATAACCTAATTATAAATGTTTAAGGTAGTAATTAATTTTCCTGTTTCCAACATCTGACATCAAGTTATTTTTTCAAATCTAACATTCCAAGCTCTGGGTGAAGTTGAATGACAGAATGTCTGCTTAAAATACAAATGATCCCAGCTTGAATCTACAGAGTCTCTAGGCACGATTAGGAAAGACTCCTACCTGAAACCTAGAGAGAGACATTCTCAGTTGTGAAGACATATACATGCTAGATTTTCTGATGTTACATATAGCAGCTCCTTAGTTTCCTAAGGACACTCTGGGTCAAAGCTTGGAAAACGTACCTTTTGCACTATAACACCAAAATCCCCAGAAATCATAGCCCTTGGCCATGTTGGTTGAGGGAAGTAACTTTTCCAAATTCTGTGTTAGTTCTTGTCACTGACCAAAAGACCAAGGGCTAGTGAGTAATTGCTCTACCTACATTTAGTAGAACAGTAAAAGCAAAGAAAGACCAATCTGTACCCATTCACATCTAAAGACCAGTTAGCAACTCACTTTTATATCTTGGCCTCATACTGATCTCCGTCCTTTACCTTTCTCCTCAACACCCATTAATTTATGTCTTGCAATTTATAAACCTGAGTAGAATCTATGTCTTACTTTGATATATTTATAGTATCTAATTCAGAGGTGGACAACTTCTGAAAGAAACGAGGCTATTTCTTCCTTTTTGCCACTATAATAGTAGTGTGAAATTTAACTCCAGCAAGAATCCTGACAGATGGCCATCCAGCCTCTGTTTAGAAACCTCTAAATAAGGAGACTCCATCACATTTCAAGGCAGCATCTTCCACTGATGAATAACTCTTATTGTCAGGATGTTCTTCCTAATGTTGAGGTGGAATCTCTTTTTCTGTAGTTTGAATCTGTTGCTCACAGTCCTGTTCTTATGCTGAAATGATGGCAGTCACAATTATCTCCATATTTGTGTGACCAGGGGAAATCCAAAATTGAGTAATGTCTCATTATCCATTTAAAACAACCAATTCTTGCAGTTTTCCCCTCTACAAGGAACAGGTCCTTTGTAAAGCAAATGGGCAATAATTACCCATGCAAGACCAAACGATCAAGTTGATGTTGTGTGTCTTCAAGTTGTTTCCCACTTAAGGTGACTCTAAGGCTAATCTATCGTGGGGTTTGCTTGGCAAGATTTGCTCACATGTGGGTTTGCCATTGGCTTCCTCTGAGCTGAGTGAGTATGACTTGTCCAAGGTCACCCAGTGAGTTTCCATGGCTGTGTGGGAATTCACCCCCTGGTCTCCAGAGTTGTAGTCCAGCACTCAAACCATTGCACCACACAGGTTCTCACAGCAGGACTAAATCACAATAATATATTGTTGGAAAAATTCATTTCCCTCCCAACTACTATGAGCATTGCCTCTCAGCACAGAGAGAAAAAAATGAAGTGGGGCAGGGGGAGTTGACATCATTATTCCTGCCAATCAAAAAGTGTGGGTGATTCAACCTTGTGAGCCCTGGATGCACTACAAGTGATGCTCCTGGGGATCCATAATTGCAGGTCTGTGACTGATGACCTCATGCCACTCTTGTGCATTGTGTTCCAGGGTTGAAAACCACATGAATACATAGCATATGAATTAATTCTTCTCCTCTGGGATTAAAGATGGGGCAGTGCTGTACAGAGACATCTCACTGATTATCTGGAAAACCTATTCAGCTCTCCCATTAGGGATGGCATTGAAACCATATCTGAATAACAACAGCTGCTCTTTGGACCTCAGATGTCTCTGAATCAAGCACCAACTCAGCTAGATGTTGTGAATATCTTCACAAGGAGCATTCAGCTCCAACAGGAACAGCAAACAGTTGCTGGGCTGCAAATCCATTGTGATCTTGCAGAGAAAGGAAACAATTCTTTTGAATGAAAGAAGGGAAGAAAAGAAAGTCAATATTAGCCTTTCTTTTATGAAAGAAATCTTCCTATGCAAATGTCAGCCATCTGGTTCCAACCTGCCAAAAATCCTAGCACTACACAATGTGTTGTGTCTTTATAGTTTGGGACTAAATCCAAGAGAACCTACTGCAGCAAGGGAAAGCTGGAATTATGCAGTAGCAATTTCCCCCAACAGTTGTGGCATTGATTTTGCAAGGGTGAATGCCACTCAGGAACTCTGTTTGTATGAGTTGTTAGCTCACAAGGGAATGGTGAATTAGCTAGTTCAAAAGGAAAAGGTCACATGGCGCCCAGTTCATCTAATTGTCCATGATTAAAATGCTCCTTAATGAGAAGGATACAGTCAAAGAATAGCATTTAAATCTAGGGATGATACATAATGTCATAGATTTCATATTCTGGTGGTATGTATAGTTGTCCTGCAGAGTTCACGTGAGAAATGGATCTGAAGCTGGGGTTTCCTTTGTGCAAAGATTCTCAGGGCCTCCAGAACCAAAGTGAAGCTAAAAGCTCCCAACCAATTTGAAACAATATCTTTCCTGATATTGATTTCAGACTAACTGGACGATAATTGTTGGGATCCTCTTTTCCCCCCTTTTTGAAGATGGGGACAATGTTTGCCCTCCTCCAGTCTGCTGGAACTACTTTTGTTCTCTAGAAGTTCTCAAAGATTATTGCCAATGGCTCTGATATAACATTTGCCAGTTCTTTTAATACCCTTGGTTATAGTTCAGCAGGTTCTGGAGACTTATATTCATTTAGATTAACCAGGTATTCCTGTACTATCTCTTTACTTATTGTGTGCTGAATTTTCCCTATTCTGGCCTCTGTTCCATTATCTTCAGGTTGAGCACCCTTTTCCTTTTGTGAGAAGACTGAAGCAAAGAAAGTGCTTTCTGCCTTTTCTCTGTCCCCTGTTAGCATTTTGCCATATTCTCCATGCAGTGGCCCTACCATTTCCTTATTTTTCCTTTTGATGTGGACATACCCCAAAAGTCCTTTTTTATTAGAATCATAGAATCATAGAGTTGGAAGAGACCACAAGGGCCATCCAGTCCAACCCCCTGCCATGCAGGAACTCCCAGTCAAAGGATCCCCGACAGATGACCATCCAGCCTCTGCTTAAAGACCTCCAAGGATGGAGACTCCCCTACACTCCGAGGGAGTGTGTTCCACCGTTGAACAGCCCTTACTGTCAGGAAGTTCCTCCTAATGTTGAGGTGGAATCTCTTTTCCTGCAGCTTGCATCCATTGTTCTGCATTCTAGTCTCTGGCTTGCTCCCTCTTCAATATGACATCCCTTCAAATATTTGAACAGGGCTATCATATCACCTCTTAACCTTCTCTTCTCCAGCTCTCTAAGTCGTTCCTCATAGGGCATGGTTTCCAGACCCTTCACCATCTTAGTTGCCCTCCTTTGGACCTGCTCCAGTTTCTGCTCATCCTTTTTGAATTGTGGCGCCCAGTTGTGGTGCCCAATGTCATATTGTTCTTAACCTCTCTAGCAAGCCTGAATTCATTCTGTGCTTTAGCTTTTCTGACTTTATCCCTACAGGTTCTTGCTATTTGTTTGAATTCCTCTTTGGTGATTATCCCATTTTTCCATTTCTTATACTGTACATATTCCATTTAAAAACTTGGTTCAGTTGAAAGTTCCTTAGTCATCCATCCTGGTTTCTTGAGACATCTCCCATTTTTCTTCCTCACTGGAACTGTTTTAAATTGTGCCTTCAGTATCTCCCTTTTGAGGAACTCCCATCTGTCTTGAACCTCTTTCTCTTTTAGTATTCCTGACCATAGGATCACCCCCAGTACTTCTCTAAGTTTACTGAAATCAGCTTTCTTAAAGTCTAGAATGCATGTCTGACTATGCCTTCCCACTGTATAACAAATTCTAGGAGAACATGGTCACTTCCACCTAATGATCCCAACACTTGCACCTCGTTAACCAGCTCATCCCTGTAGGTTAAGTTCACATCTAAAATAGCTGATCCCCTTGTTGCCACTTCCACCTTTTGGACAATGAAACTGTCTTCAAGTCAAGTGAGGAATTTGCTAGACCTTGAAGATTTGGCTGAGTTTGACTTCCAGCAAATATTAGGATAGTTGAAGTCAACCATCACTACTACATCTCTCCTTTCTGAGTGTGTGGTCATCTGTTCTAGAAAGGCATCATCCAGTTCCTCAGCCTCAGTTGGGGGTCTGTAGTAGACTCCCACAATAACATCCCTGTTTTCCCCTCCCCTTTAATTTTTATCCAGATGCTCTCCACCTGGCTTCCAGTGCTGATGTCCTGGATCTCTTCACTGGTGTAAATATCCCTAACATTAAATGCTATTCCTCCTCCTTTCTTGTTTGGTCTATTTTTCTTTAAAAGGTTATACCCCTGTATTATTATATTTCAATTATGAAACCCATCCCACCATGTTTCAGTGAATGCCTATTATACAATATTTGCATTGTTGTGCTAGGGGTTCAAGTTCATGTTGCTCTGTGCATTAGTGTAGAGACATCTAATGTGTCCCCTTTAGTTGCTGACTGTGCAAGGTTTTTTTCTCCCCTCCCACTGTTGGGTCCTTGCACTCTATGACTATTTGACTATTTTTTCCAGTCCTTTTGCCTTCGGGCAAAACAGGATGGAGACATCCTGTTGCACATTCAAATATACAGAACTAAAAAAAATGTTGACACCACACTTGCTGCCCATGGATGCCAAGCTAAATCCCATTGGAACTCCTCCTGTCATGAATTTTACCCAACTCCTAGCTGCCAGTCTCAATGTGTATTCCAAAAGGAGCTGGAGATCATGAAGTGGGGTGGTGTCTTTGATTTTTTTTTCCTTCTTGTACTTCCCAGTATGTGCTTGGAAAGTTTGTGGATATGATCATTGACTGGAGTCTGTACTGTTGTAGTGCCTGGATGGAGAAAGAGGTAAAAAGGGTTGTTGTTGTTGTTGTTGTTGTTGTTTATTTTTTAAAAAATCACTTGAAAGCCCTCAGGTGCTGAAAAGAAGTGCTTTCACTTTGAATCCAGAGGAACATCATATGTTAAAACAGGATTGGGATAGGTATGGTAAGTAAAAATCATTTTACAGGTGTTGATTCAGCCCTGAATGACTTTAAAAGCAGATTGGATGAATTCATGAAGGTGAGGCAGTGATTATTGCTCATAGTGGCAACATATACTTTCTAATATATGAATCCCAGTCCCTAGAGCATTATTGCTCCCATGTGCTGCTGATGGACTTATAGAGGCATCTAGTTGGTCACTGTGTGAAAAGACTGCTGGATCATATAAGTCTTTGGTTTGACCCAGCACTGCTCTCTTTGGATTTTTGGGGTTTTTTTAGTCTGATTTTCTATGCTTTGGAAAGTTCACGTTCTCCATTTCCCTTGTGATGTTACTCTACTGAATTTGGAGTGAAACTTTCCCTAGTATGGTGCCTTCCAGATGGACAGGACTGCCACTCACAGAATCCCCTAAGTAGTCTAACAAATCTAAAGGGCACCAGATTTGTTGAATGGGAGAGGCTGGAGTTGTCTATATTTTAGAATTAACTAGCAGCCACTACAAATTCTTAATGCTTCTACTGTCTGGTGTGATGGGCTTGAAATATATCTTCAAAGATAAAGAAAAGAAAACACCTATTTGCATTTTTTGCATGCTTTAGTAGGAGATGATCCCTGTGTGCATTCTCCTCTCACAGCAGGAATAGGATGTGGTATTCTCTTTGATCCAATTCTTGAGATTGTCAATAAAGCAGAGCACTAACATCTAGGCGTTACCAGGGGAATTGTGGTACAAAGGAACACCCACACTGTCTTAAATCAATTTGGCTTTGCAGGTCCCTCTATGAGAGCATACACAGAGCTTTGTGAAAAATCTGCTGCACCACCTGCTGTCTCTCGGCAAGCACCTGCCACAAATGGCGCATATCACTCAGCCATTAAACTTGGTGGTTGTCAAGCCTTCCAAAAAATTATGAGCCCTAACATACCCTCCAGCTTGGAAGGAAGGAAGGAAGCTTGTTTTACACTGCATGGATCAGCAGAGGGGGTTTATTATGCAGGGGTTCTTGGATTTGTGGTAAAAAAAAAAAAAAAAAACCAGATGCTTCCCAGCTCTGAGGTAAGCAACAGAAGATGGGTAAAGGTAGCCAACAGATGATGGGCATTCCCTTCTTTTTCAGGACTGAGAGGTGCCCTCCAGGTACCGTTCTGTTTTTTTCATAATCTAGACAATGGGTGTAGTGCAGAAGGATATCCCACAATTTGTGTTGATGAAAAAGTTCTGGTCCTTGGCCAGTGCTGAACTCTGGTTTGGGAAGACCATTTGCAGAGAGGGCAGGAAGGGAGTGAGATACTAAAGGGCTTTGTGTTCTGGTATACACCACATGCCAAGGGGAGACAAGGGTATGCAAACCTTGTCTGTTTCCTAGGGAACAGCTATTTTACAGTGTAGAAATAATGCAGTTTGACATCATTGTAAATGCTGTAATGCCGTCCTATGTAATCCTGGGATTTATAATTTTTATGGTCTTTAGGGTTGGCATGGGTTCAGATCAATTCAAGGGCAGTTAACAACAAACAACAAAGCCTTCTCTGACATGGAGTGCTGGTGCCTCACAAAACTACAAATCCCTTGATTCTGTAGGATGGAGCCATGGCAGTTAAAGTGGTGGCAAACTATTATTTCTATAGTACGGATGGACCCTTGTTCAGGCATCTTTCTCTGCAGTGGTTTACAGAGAAGTAGCATCAGTGGAACACTCTTTAAGCCCCTTTTGGGCTATGGTTTGGAGCAATATGGGATGGGGGTGTCTTTAATTCTTGTTAAAATTTAAGTAATATTTGTCATAAACAGAAGGGAGGGAGGGAGAAACTCTTCTGTCAAGCTGGGAGTGAGTCTTGTCTCTGGGAGAACAGGCTGTTTCCCTTCCAATCTCCCACAGTGGCTAAAATATTTTCTTCTCAATTTAATTTTCCTTTGCAGCTGTAGCCTTGTGTGCTACAAATGAATGCTAACTTAAAGGGCTGTAGTTGCTGTGCCTGGGATGACTTCCCTTTCTGTTGTCCCTTTTTCAGACTCATTCCTTGGCATGTGTGCACTTGCACACATCTATATCTATGTGTATGTAGTTAGTTTGGCAGAATCTGCATTGCAGAAATAAAGTAGTTCAACACCACTTTAATTGCCTTGACTCAATGCTACAGAATTCAGGTACTGTATTTGAAGTTTTGTGAGATAGCTTTCTCTGTCAGAAAACTCTGGTGTCACAACAAACTACAAATCCCAGGATTGATTCATGGCAGTTAAAACCTTTCAGTTTCTTATTTGCCTCTGCCTTATGTTGCATTACTGATTCAGTTAAGGCCTGGCAAAGGGGTTTTCTTTTAACAAGCCTGATTATTTAGTCTGAAGGTGGTAGGTTCAAATCCCCTTATTGCCCTTTTGGATTGCTTTTTAAAAATTAGGTTTAAATAACTAATCATAGTACTAATATAAGTTTGAATGCATACATTTTTATAAATGTGATTATTATTGAAAGAATAGAATGTAAAAACTAATTAGGGCAAGTAAATAAATAATTACTTAATAATTGAGAGTCAACATGGTGTAGTGGTTTGAGTGTTGGACTGTGACTCTGAAGACCAGGGTTTGATTCTCTGCTCAGCCTTGAAACTCACTGAGTGACTTTGGGCAAGTCACATTCTCTCAGATTCAGTGGGAGGCAATGGCAACCCCCGGCTCAAGAAAGTTGCCAAGAAAAGATTTGCCTTAGGTTCACCATAAGTCAAAAATGACTTGAAGGCACACAACAACAACCACAAAAATAAATAATAAAAATGCAGCAGACAGGTGATCCTAAACATCTTCCTCCTTATGTTCAGAAGCCTCCTGCATCTCAGTGGGTGCTTTGCCAGACTGATCCCTACTTTGCCACCAAATTGGTTGAGGTTCATCCAGGCAAGGTTTCAGCTCCTTTAGGCTAGCATTGTCTAGGAAAAAAATTAGAAGGGAGAATCTGTTGATGTGTACTCCTTACTCATCAGGGAAAGGGATAAAAGGGATAAAAAGGATACGCACAAAAGTGAAAAAACAAAGCTTGGGGAAAATAAAAAGGGAAAGGTTAATAGAAATTAGCCAAATTAGATAGATGGGTTTTGGGTTTATATGGAGCATCCAACTTTGAAAAAGTGCTGGTGGAGCGTGGCTGGGACTCGGCTTGGACCTGGGCTGATGGCGGGTAGCTATTAGACAGTGATTTAGCATACGACAATCCCCACATCCAGCCTGCATCCTGACTCCAGTCTGGGAAGCTGGAGCCAGTTTTAAAGTTCATGTGATAAACTCCCAAGAGAAGAAACTCAAAAGGGGGCTACTTCTCACAAAATATTTCCTTTATCAAATTCCAGTGGAATATTCTGGCATTGCTTTGTTGCACTATAATAAGGCTTTTATATTAAGAGAGATTAAGAGCAGCCTTTGATCCTTCACTTGGTTGGGATGAAAAGGAGCCTGATTTGTAGCTCCAGTTTAGAAATTCTGCCTGGGCTACCCAGGAAGAGAGAATAGACACAGCACATTTAATCTTTAAATCTACTCTTAATTTTCCTCCCATGGCAACAAAGGGCAGATAGTTCAAACCCCCCCCCCCCCCGCTTTCTTGGGCATTCAAGGGCTAAATAGCCTTCCCCTTTGCAGTGGCCTGCTGCTGCCCCTTTCAGCGCTGGATGGGGGCTGCGGCAACTACATGCTGCAGCCCTGATCTGGCCTTTCCCTGATGCTAAAAGGAATGGCAAAATGACACTCCTTTTCGCCAGCACTTTCTGCTGCATCATCTGGACACAGTGCCAAAGGAGCACCATGATACCATCCCCCATGTGGTCAGGTGCACTGCGTGACGATGGCATCTGGGCAGTATCATGGCATGTGTTGTGCAGGTGCAACACCCCCACTCTGGCTTGAAGCTGGCATATAATGCTGGTCTTACAGCCTACTAGTTCCAGAGGATACTGTGGTGGATCCTGTTTAGCTGCCCAAGAGCTTTAGGACACTGCCTAGAGATAGGCAGCACCCTAGGAAGACAAGGAGCAGAAATCCAGCCCAATCAAGTTGCCTTATTTAGAAGCTCTGGTGAAGTTTTACCCAAAGGCTGGGGATGCAGTTTACTTTATGAAGGAGTTTTATTTTGGTTTTCATATTCCATTCCAGGGAGTTAGATCCTTTTATTTTTCACAGAACCAGTCAGTACTGGGGGTGGAAGATTTTATATAGGATAAAATCTATAAAGAAATTAGGGATAGTATAGCTAGTAGTCCTTTCCCCACACACATGCTTTGCAGTATTCCAAGTCTAACCTAAGGAGAAAGGGAATGTCCCATTGGGTGCAGGGATCAGTAAACAATGCCATTCCTGTGGAATTGTGTTAAGCTTGCTCTGCTTCATTTGACAGCTCTGTCTCTATGTTGCTCACTTGTGGAATGTCTGCTCTGGCGGGAAGGTGTGACATAAGTGGGTATTCCACTTCCTCCCCATCCATCCTGATGATTCTGACTTGCTGGGCTTTTCCTTTCAGGATCAATGTCATTTTGACAGAGCCCTCCCTGGGGAATATGCAATACCATGTTCTGCTTTTGAGGTAGCCATCTTGTTATAGGCTGAGCCTTTCTCGATTCCTCCATATTGTTCTGGTTTAACACTGTCAACTGTTCATGTTGTCAACTCATTTTCATCCAGGAATCCAAAAGTAATGGTGCTAATAAGAATGTTCACCCTTTATTGCTTGTGTTATATTGTTCAGGGTCAGGCACATTCGAGGTTTAAAAATGAAGTGGCCAATTGTCTGTCACATAATCAAATTGACCATTTCTGCCAGCTGGCTTTTTGGATAAGAGCTTTCCCATATCCAATGACTCAGATGCTCTAGGGGAGTGGGAAAAAGAGGCAGAAAGGGGCATCTTGCTTTCTTTAGCAACTTCAATATGGTCTTCTTACCATGAGACATGTAGGCAAGTGTTTGTTTTTAGAGAGGTGAAGGGATTGTAGCTACTCTGACTTATTCCAGTTGATCACCTCCTCCAATTCTGTGTCCACTTACATCATTTGGTAAATCTTTTTAGGACTCTAGAACCATCGGAGATAAGCTTTTAGCCCTGGCATTTTGTTCTAAACATGTTGGATTGCAGATTCTGGATCTGATTTTATGATTAGCAAAATGAGGGCTAGACTTATGAATATCCTTCTAAACCTTATTGTCTCACTGTTTTGATATGGATAGCACCTGTCTACCCCACAAACACAGATGCCGTCACTCTAATTGTCTACCTTAATTTTAGCTTCTACTTTTAGCCTATACAGTATTGTAAATTATTTTATACGGGTTTTTTATGATTGGGATGTGGGTTAGAGTAGGAGATTATTTTTAAATGTATATTTTATGTTTATTGTACTGTATTTTACTGTTTTTTCTCCTTGTGACCTGCCTTCAGCCTGGGTTCCCATGTCATCTGGTATACTAATTGGACTAAGTCCCAGTGGAACTTCTATTTGTTCTTTAGCTTTCAAAGTCTTGCTATTCTATGCAGTAATGGTTTTCTTGGGAGTGCTTAGAATTGCTGAATTACTATGTCCTTCTAACTCCCTTGTGTCATTACATATGAGTGGCATATCTGTTTCTGAGACATCAGTTTCAATTATTTAAGGCACTCGACAGATCAGAGTGCAACAGCATTCAGATTGGGTTGGCACCTTCCAGTATTTAGGATATATGTCTAGTTCAGGCTGTATTAGCTTATGTGAAGCTTAGAGGATGAGCTCCAGGTTTCCTTTTTTCAAATTCATGGTCAGCTATCAATCAAGTGTGAGGTTTGGGAATTGTCAAAGAGTGCCCTGAATGAACTGAGTATGAGAGAATATGAATTTAGGACTCATTCTTTTCATTCTTTTCATATAGATACAGCCTCAATGGTATCTGCAGCTGGGATTCCTAGGCAACACATAAGTGTCATTGGTCAGTGTCTATCTAGTCTATTCCATTCCTATTAATTTTGCTGTTGTTTCTTACTGCTTTCTGGAACAATGAGGAGTGAGTTTGAGTCCTCACCTGGGACATAGGTTGTTCTGTTGGGCCAATTGCAGAGCAGCATCTGCTTATGGCACCCATCTGGGACTGAGTGGGCATGGCTTCATTCAGTTTGTTGTGGCACTAGAACTCTCTGACAAAGAGGGCTAAATGTTTCACAAAACCACAGTTCCCAGAATTCCATAGCATTGAGCCATGGTAGTTAAAATGGTGTCAACCTGGATTATTTTTCTGCAGTGTGGATACAGTCAAAGTGTTACTACACTCCTTTCCTTAGGCTGGTATTATTCACCCTAATTTGACACTCTTTAGACCTTTATCTTGGGGTAGGTTGGCATCACACAAGAGTTCCCTTTTGCTGATTGTTCTCATTGGAGATAATAAATTGTGGCCCTAATTCAACCAAGCCTTGTGTCTGTCTCCTTGTTTCCTTTCTATCTTTGGAATTAATCATCAGCTTCTTATTGAAAAATGAAGTGGTTGGGGTCATCCTCTTATTTTTCTGCCTTTGATACCAAAATGTCTTACAGTCATATTTAAGATTAGGTTACCTAAGCACAATGAAGGCATTTGCCTAGTCATATATAGGGCTACACACCTAAGTCCCCCCTCCCCCCCGGTATGTTGTAACATCCACTAGCATCCCAGTTTCTGTACAGTTCTCTGTAATCACCTTCAATTGAATGCAGTTAGAAAGCTTCTGTGATCAGGAATGTGGCTTTACCAGTCCCCAGACACAGACGCTTTGTAACTATATTTAACTGAGTGAAATTACACAGTCCTACAGACTTTAGAGATTATCGCACTGGCTGTTTTCTCCTGATCTGGGCATGGGCTGAGACTGTTATCACACAGCTCCATGCTGAGATCAGAGGCATCTCATACCCAATCAGGTCTTTTCCTGTATTTAGCCAAAATGGTACTTTTCCATTCGTTGCAAAGTATGGGAGAAATCCTGATTGGGTACAGAATGCCTCTGATCTGGGCACAGAGCTGTGTGATAATATTAGTTTTTACACAGTCTCAGCCCTTGCCCAGATCAGTGTGGAAAACTGTCTGATAATTACGTGCTGGCCTGGGAAGCGTGCAAACAAATGTCTCTGTTCCCTCTTTAGTGCTTATAAGGGGTGGGCTACTGCAGTGAGGCCACTGGCCTAAATTCTATACCCAGGTTCCCCTGGGGACCATAAACACTGCCAAATAAACAAAGAAACAACAACAATGTTTATTTCTTACCTGCCCCTCTGTAAAAACACTCAAGTTGGGGTACAGCAAGATTAAAAAACAATTACAATTAAAATAATTCAATGATCCCATCCCAAACCTCCCACCCCTTAAAATAGAATTAAACTAGCTGAGTTTAAAATTACATTTCAAACAATAAAACAAAACCAACATAAAACAACCCAGAAATACCTGGAAGTCCACTTCTGTTATTTATTTATTTTAAAAATATCAGTGATGCTGGGCATTGTACAACCTATTTTTAAAAGCAAGTTGCTTTCCTGAAGGCTTTCAAGACAGGTAATTCATCCTTTTTGGGGTGTCAAATAAACAGAGTTTGGAAAGAATCATAAAAGCAGATCTGGGAGGCAAAAGAGGTCACAGAGCTACTCTTTGTTTACCCCAGCCTATGTGCAAACAGGTAAATGCTTGCTGTGGTAAAGCATGTGTGGCTAGCAAACTAGAGGAGGTAGATGTCTGACCTTTCCTTCTAAGAACTGTAACTACTGGTGCCTGAGCTTTCTTTGGAGTTTATCACATGAAGGGAATTGGAAGTATAATCCAATGGCAATCTGAATGCAATCATGGGGTTTCGCATGATTGCGTGAAAGTTGATCACACACATTTTCAGGCAAAGGGAAGTCCTTCCGAACGCAATCATGGGGTTTCGCGTGATTGTGTGAGAAAGTATCACATGCAATTTTGGGCACTGGGAAGCAATTTTGGGCAGTTCTGAACATAATGCAGTGTCAATATGCAATCATGTAAATTCACTGAACTAGCGAATTTACTCAATTCCAAACTGGCCTCACTTCCATTTCTTTTGAAACTGAGAGAAATTCCTCCTGTGTGATAAACTCCTTTCACTCCTCCCCATTCCCCTTTCCTTGCATGTCATGTCTTTTAGATTGCAAGCCTGAGGGCAGGGACTGACCTGTTGCTAGTTTATGTAAGCCACTGTTGGAGCCCTTTCAGCTAAAGAGACAGGTAAAAAGGTCTTGAACAAAAAAGCAAACAGCATGTAGCTTGTCTTGCCTGAGTCATTTGGAAGGACTATTTCTGCAGTACAGAGTATAGTGTTCATAGCATGCTGAGCTATATTTTGATATTTTTTGTATATTTTGATCTGTATATTTTGATCTTGGTGAAGCTTGTAGATAGGTAGATGTTCCTGCCTTTTGGGGAGGTGCCAGAACTAAAGGCTTTTCGAACACCTAGTTTCAGATGTTGTGATATTTCTCCAGCAATTCTTGTCGGTGCCCTCCTAGATCAAGGTGGGAATCACACAGTTCTCCAGATGCTATTGCTCTGATGTGCTCAGCTTTTCTCACCATTGCCTATGCTAGCTAGGGCTGATGAAAGCTAAAGTCCACTAATGTTTGGAGATCTGCATGAATCCCATCCCCATTCTAGATGTGAACATAAAATAAAAGTAGCCATGTTGGTCTATGACCATGAATAATTTTTTTTTGAAAAAAACTCTAAGTGGGTAATACCTTTATTAGGATCAAACACATTGTAAGAAGAGCATACAAGCTTTTTGACCTCTAGATGCAGTGGCTGTAGATGTGATCATCTGTGAACTGTAAATGATGAAACCATTACTTTCATGAGCAGGTGGTACTCTATTCCTTATAGCCCTTCAGGCCATTTTTGCTGCTTTGCTTTCTCGGCCACACTTGTGGCTCAAGTGAAGTCTTCAGTGAAGTATGAGATTGTTCATGAATGTAGCCTCTTGTGTGACTGTTCCAAACCCTACAATACAAGGTATAATGTCATTGAGACATAATCTTTTCCCTGGAATTTTGCTCATCCCCCCCTCCCCCAAACAGGAAAAGAACTCTCTTGCAAAGTTTGTTTTTGTCCTTCTTCTCCCTTTTGATATTTTTGAGATAGTGTGTTTGTATGGCTAATTCTATATTCCCCAAAAAGAATAACCAATAATATACAGATTTACTTGTCCTGAGATATATCCCACCCCCCTTTTTAAAAAAGTGTGCAACTGGACACAAAATTGCATTTCGAAAAATGTGCAAGTTTTGAAAACTGCTAAGATGCAGTTGAAAAAAAAAAGGAGGGAAATTAGGTGAATTTACTGTTTCTTAAGTAGTTAAATGGCAGTGTTTATCAGGCATATGGTGAAAACAGATGAAGCCCAGTTTTGCAAAGGTGTCAGTTTAGACAGTACCAATTCTGACAGGACATCTGAGAGGTCAACCAGACTACCTGAAAATATCAAGACTTTCCAGTTTTGCTTTTTGTTTTTGATTGCATCTGCATATTTCTGGATATTCTCACTCCTTTATTTAGTCCTTCCTTGAAATATCCCAGGTTTTCCTCCATCCCTTGCATCCCTCCCCCTCCCCCTGCATATGTCACATCTAGTATCAGTGGCTTTGCCATCCCTGGTTTCATCCCATGCAGGCGGTTAGGCTGCTGGGGTTTGTGGCCAAAAGGTTGCACTCATCCCATCTCCTTCACTGTGGTGGCAGCAGCCTCCCCATGAACAGACTGCTGCTGCCATGGGGAAGCAGGGCTGGGGGCACTTTGCCTTCTCATTCCCTATGGTGGCTCCTCATTAGAGACCACTTCTGTCTCGTGGAATCAGAGCCAGGGGCCCAATGGGAGGATGGCTCAATCGGGTGTCACCCTTCTTCTGGGGTGTCACCCAGTGTGGACTGCTCCACTGTACTCCTAATGACACAACTGTCCAGCATCATGTAACATTCCAGAACTTGATTTTCACCAATTTCCACTCAGCTTTTAAATATAATTATCCAAGAATTATAGTTTTTGTGCTAAAGGGTTTCAATATAATATTTTAGAATTCAAATATATAGCTATGTTAGTATGTAGAATCAGTATGCAGAGAGATCTTGTAACACCTTTAAGACTAACTGAAAGAATTTGGCAACATGAGCTTTCATAGACTTCAGTCTACTTCCTCAGATACTTTTGGTGGAGTGGAAGCCAGGAACAGACATATATATGCCATAGGTATGTGAGAATGTCAATCCAAATTCAAAAGCCTTTAAGTATGTAAATAATATGGCAAGTCCAGTTTTAATGATGGTCGTTTGTGGACAAAGACATAGCCATTGGGTATGGAAATGAGGTGCCAAGACCAGTTTGTCCTTGGAAACTAGCCTGTAGGTGGGGAATAAATGAGTGTAGGATGCTCCTCTGATAATGGGGTCAGATAGTGTTGAAATGTATGTAGTGAACCAGAACTCTTCCCTTTAAACACGAAGATGAAGCGGGAAAGATGAGGAAATATTGAAAGATCCTGCTATACTTAATCACAGCGGCAAAGGTAATTTATGCTAAAAGTTGGAAAACTGAAAAGATACCAACAGGAGAAGATTGGGATCTCAAGGTACTAGAATACATGGAAATGGATAAACTAACACAATTGTTAAGGGAAAAATCATTAGATAGGTGGGAGGAGGACTGGAGATGGGTAAGAGAGTTTATTGATGTTAAATCCAGAAACTCCTAAACCTAATTGAGCAAAAGGTGTATAAAGTAAATTAGAAATTATCAATGTTCATCTAATTGCTCTGGCCTTGTTGGATGACAGGTATGTATATTCAATGTATACATAGAATGTATTGATATAAACAATATTTCAAAATAAGAGATTACATGGTTATAGGTAACTATATACTTGGTGATATTATAGAGTTAGTGTGGTTAGATTCATCAGGAATAGTTAAATATAGTCTAGGCAGATTAAGAAGAATAAAGTTCACTATGTATGAAATATAAGTTATAAAAGATAACTACCAGGTCTGAGCATATGGATTGGTTGCTGTTGTATACATGCAGTATTGTTAATTTATGTGTAATTCTGTTTATTTTATTATGAAAACAATAATAAAAAAGAAATGTGTGTCGTGAGCCAGGAAGACATTATCCCTGTTCAATCAATTGCTGAGGAACTATAATTCATGGATGAATTCTAATTCTGCTGTTTCTCTTTCCAATCTACCTTTGTAGTTCTTTTGTTCAAGGTTTGCTGTTCTGAGGTCTGAAATGGAATGCCCCGGGAGATTGAAACGTTCTGCCACCAGTTTTTGTGTATTCCCATTCATAATGTCAAATATTTTAGTTAACCATTAGGATCATTTTGTGGCGCAGGATCACTGGTGAACTGCAGCCACTCACTCAAAAGCATAAGGTTGTGAGTTCAAGACCAGCAAAAGGGCTCAAGCTTGACTCGGGCTTGCATCCTTCGGAGGTCGCTAAAATGAGTACCCAGCTTTTGGGGGGCAAATTAGCTTACAGCTGTAAACTGCTTAGACACTGCTGAGGCAGTGTGAAGCAGTATATAATTGAAGCTTGTTTGTTTAACAAATTGTAAGCTGCTCTGATAACCTTGGCTGAAGAGCGGGGTATAAATAAAACATTATTATTATTACTGTTGTTGTTGTTGTTATTATTATTATTATTATTATTATATTAATAGTTCTCTTCCCCTTGATCTCTCTTAAATCTGCATCTGGGAAACAACAGATGTGTTTGATTGGCAGCCATATTTTCTAATTCCAGGAAAGTAAAACACATAGGTAAGTACTGATCAATTTTGGAATGTACAGGGTTACAAATAAGCCCACATGGGGAGTGGGAATAAAAGGTTTTGGGCAGGACAGAAATAAAACTTCTGACTATCAGAAATAAAATTGATTAGTACAGGAACAAAACCTGGCATTTCCAATATATTTTTAACCCCTCTGGAAGCTGGCTGAGATAAGTCAGAAGAAATGGATCATGCACTGCTCTAGGTGTCACTGAGTTGGGATTTAAACTGGTGCATGAACCATTGGATTGTCTTTTATTTGACAAACTAAGGCAGCTTCATAAATGAATTGTTGTATAGGAGATAAAGGGTACTGCTTCCTGTGGAGCAGGAACTAGGGTTGGTGTCACCCCAGTGCAGTTTCTCATGGTGTCACTCCTATGGACCCTCCCCCATCATGGAGGGGAGCCATCACTGGAATTGGGGTGCCTATACCCATGTACATGATGCTACAACCCCCCCCCCCCCACTGCTTCTCCATGCATGAGTTCATATTGGGCTTCAAAAAAAGCTCCACCACAAAAATAAATAAATAAATAAATAAATCCCCTTCCCCCCACATTCATGGTTTACCAGAGCACTGCTGCTCACTAGATGCCACCCCTTGGGGATATATGGCTGGCCTGACCAGGATGAACATGGCTAGCAAACTCGAGGGGGTAGATGGCTGACCTTTCCTTCTAAGAACTGCAACTACCGGTGCCTGAGCTTTCTTTCTCTCCTCCCCATTCCCCTTTCCTTGCATGTCATGTCTTTTAGATCGCAAGCCTGAGGGTAGGGACTGTCTAGGTTTTTGCCCAGGTAACTTAAGGTAGTTCTTTATCTTTAAACCATTAATGCATAGGTCAACCCTTCATACAGAGAAAGGTAAGAAACCTCAGGATTTGACCTTAATGCAATCCTCCTAGGGTCCCAATCTAGCCCTGCGGGGTTCCTCAGATAGCTATGGTTCCTCCCCCATTACTTTATTTATGTTTGTTTATTTCAGAGGCCAGTTTTCAATCCTGCACTGGAACTGAAAAACAGCCAATGCATTCCACACTGTACAATTGAATGCCAGGGAAGCACACTGGTGGATACACAATTGGTTGCACAACAGCAGTATTTAGTAGTAGGGCTGTGTAGTGCAACCACTGTATGTGAGTGTAGGTTTACATTGTAAAAGCATGATGTAGGATGTCGGCTCCTGAGTTTTGTGGGATGTAGCTTTAATTATAGGTTTCTACAGGGTTTGTCATGTCATTCAGCTGAAGTCAAAATAACAAAGAGGCTTGTGGCAACTCCAAGATGAACCAAATTTACTTCGTACAATCTTATATGGGCTCTGACCTGATAGATCAAATGCAGTCCACATCATTAGATGCATTTAAGGAAGAGGTCTGTCTGGAGTTCACAAAAGCTTATGTCAAATAAAACTTGGTACCCTTTTAAAGTGCTGCCAGACTCTTCATTGGCTTTAATTTTGGATGGGAAGCAAAGTTAAGGTTAGGATCTGTACAACAGCCAGTTTTCATATATGGTTATCTTCACAGTGTGGTGCCAAGAAGAAGCATATGAGGATTTTTATACTACTCTCCTTCCTCTCTCTGGGGGACATTTTATTATTCCCTCAGCAGTTCCACAGCAGACTTTGAAATTTAATGCAGTGCAATCAGTGGCAGGACTGGAAGCAAATGGACTCCATCGAGAAAGCAGGGGATGTTGTCTCAGTTAATAAGATAACAATTTAATATGTTTCCCCTTTCCCCCCTATTTCTTAGTCCCCACTTTAAAGAGACTAGCAAATGTTCAGAGTTGCCTTTAAGTAATTTAGTGGAAAGGCTGCTATGATTTCAAATTCCCATCTGCCCTGCTTCCCATCCAGCGATGTTTCTTGTCACCAGCTAACAGCATTTAAAATATTTACAGCCCTGCCTTTGCCCTGGGGAAGGATCCGAATAAATCATCTTTGCCGACGATAAATCAAAAATTAATCTCCCGAAAGCGCGATGCCTGTCCGATCCCTCAAATAACAAGCAGCAGAATTTATCAAGTAAATTGGTGCTGGTGTCTCCTTGGTGCCATGGTGGGGTGTAATGAATGGGGCGGAAGGGCAGGCGGCACAGCCAAACCAAGGTGCTTAGTCGGTATGAGAAAAATGGCCGGGCATGGAAATTAGCATCATTAAAACGCTGCCTTACATCTCTGCCAACGTAACCTTCATTCATCTCTCCCATTTCAGGGAGTTGTTTCTCACCATTCTCCATTCCCATTCCTAATCCTTCCTCTCTGAAATATTTGCCTTTGCTTTAGTTTTAGCGACAGTGTGGCTTAGCAAACAAAAATATCTCACTGTCTCTCATTCTCTCCCATATATTATGACAATGTTCAGTATGAATTAGATCTTTTTAAAAAAGGAGAACATTAATTCCAGCTGAATGGCACTTGTTTCAACATTCTTTGAGTCAGGCCAGCCACAGTGCATTGAGAAGTATGTAGTTCCACTCCTATTTCCTTCATAGATATCTTAAGACCTGCTAGATGTCAGTTCTCAGGATGTATTGTGGAAACTCAGCAGCATGCTCAAATTCAAGTGAGGGAAATAATTTGGCAAAAGGAAAATATTTGCTGATGCAACACATCCACTTAAAAATGACATTTCTTTACAGAATCTGTTATGTTTACTATGATTATCACACTAGGGTCAATTCCAGAACCATTCCATAATTATCCCATTATTGGCAATGAATATCCCATTGCCATTAATGGGATATTGATTGCCAATAATGGGATAATTGTGGGATGGTTCTGGAATTGACCCTAGTGTGATAATATCATGGTTTTGCTGTTGGATGAGCATCTTAAAAGATAATTCTAATTAGCTTTCCCCAAAAGGAAATGAGCACATTTTATTTCAGTTTTTAATAATCCACAATAATCTCATGTTATCAAAATTTGCTAGTTTTTCTGAGGCCACAGGATGCTGTGTTTTGGTGCAGCAGATTAGCACAGATGCTCTTTGGTGTATCTGACTCATATTCCATAGCACTGACAGAATCAGGAATGCCCATGGCACTGTATTATTCACTGATGTTGCTATAGGTTTTTTCCCCCACCATGCATACCTGTGCATCCATAGTTAAGTGACAAGATGTTTGATGGATTGAAATCTGCCACTTGTTCTTTGGATCCTTGTCTTTCCTGGCTGGTAAAAAACTACTGGGGCTGAGCTGTTTATATGGAATTCAGAGGGGGTTAATGCTTCACTGAGGGACATTATCTTGAAGGAGGCGGTGGTAGAACTTTTACTGAATAAGCTTATATTTTATATCTATTATCTTATATCTATTGGTTTGAAAATTATCATCCAGTGTCATATTTCTCTTTCTAAAATAAGTGGAGTATAGAGTGAGTAGTATCTCTTCTGTCAGCCTTGCTTATTTAGCTGTATATTTGTTTATTTATTGTAGGCTAACCAACTTATCCCCTTTCAGTCTGACAAAGTCACCCTCCCCAATAACATTAAAGCAAGAGATGGCAATGGGAGCATGAGCTGCAGCATCTCTGTTACAAAAGTGGCCAGACAACCATGCAAACTGTTGTCCTTCCCTCACTGTTTGCCTCTACCTGTCAGGCTGATGGCAGGTTTTTATTTATTTGTGCTTTTACCTTTCAAATGTTCTCTTTCATACTCCCATTCAACCACCAATCTTCCAATGTTCCCAACACATTCTCCCATACTACCATAACAGATCATAAACCATCTTACATGCTGAATGTCAATTTATACAACATCATAAAACACAATACCTTGGTGTAATTCATGTAATATATACACAATAATATTTATACAAACTGCAGAACATCATAGTCACCACCCACAGTATGAGGATGACAAAAAGCTCTACCTCTCTTTATTGATTTGTAATGCATAATACATGGATTGCCTTTAAAGATGACTCAAAACCTTTAGTCATAGTATGAAGAACTCCTTATGGGGACTGAATGGTCAGAAAATATCATATGCATTCTGCTTTCAGTTTGCTTCTAAGCCCCATTTAAAGTGGTGGTTTGGATCTTTAGAATTCTAAGCATTTTGGAACCAGATTATATGAAGGATTGCCTGCAGCTTTATGTCTAAGCGTTAAGATTAATTTCTGAGTCTCTATTTTCTAGAGTCCATGGTGGTGCATGCATGTGGCTGCTCTAGTGGCCGCATGTATGTCATGCAACCATTAGGATTTAAGGACTTAAGGTCCCATATTTTTTGTTACCTGCAGGGGGTCTGGAACAGATTCCCCAACAGATACCATGATCCAACTGTATATTTAAACAAGAACTCTGAAGACATTTTTATTTCAGGCCTATTTATTTATTTCAGGCCTGTTTCTATTAATTGTTGTATTGAGATGAAAGTTTATCACTTATGTTTAAAGCAGTATAATATGGGTTTCAGCTTTTAAAAAATATATGTTTTATAGTGCAGTTGTTTTGCTTATCACTTTGTTAGAACACTTGTCTTGCAACAGAGGGTTTATAAATCTTTTAACAAACCATGAAGCAAGTACAATGTCAAACGTTGGCATCCTTGCTGAATTTAGAATGCCTTCTCATAGGGTCAGTATCTAGGTTGGGGGAAACAGTTCAGCCGAGGAGGCAGGCAATACCTTCACCAACAGCATAGGGGTCTGTAAAGTCAATGGAGGGAAATAAGGAGCTATTTAGGATGTGGACATCTGGGTCTATGTATCCTTAAGGTGAAACAATAAAAACAGCTTTACATTTTGCTTAAGTTTCTGGATTCTAACACAGTTTCTATGCAATGACAACTAATATTCCTGTTATTTAAAATTTGTCTAATTGTAGAAATGAAAGATATTTTGGCAGAGATTCTGTTTAGTGCCTGTGGAATATAAAGTTTGGGATGCACTAGCACACAGACACAAACCAGTGAGAATGAGGGAGGCAGCAACAACATTCTGTTTGCTGCTCTGGACATGACAAGGAAGAAAGATCTCTTCCTACATAACAGCTGACCTTTAAGACAGCCCTCTGCACTATGGGTGAATGGCGAATCCCATGCATTGCAACATATGCAGGCAGATCTTGTATTTTAATGCCAGATGATGCTAAATTTGGAAATTTCCCTTTCTACTTGTTCCCAAAGGTGCTCTTGGATTCCTTTGTTCTTTTTAATGCCTTTTGCATAGTTCTACATTTCTGTCTTTTAGTTTTAACACTTTATCAGATAAATAACACCACTGCTTATGTAATCAATGTAGCAAGTATAACACCCTGGAATATATGACTTGCAATTAGTGTTACTTTGGGATATGTTAGCTAGCATGTCAGACATCATTCTATATCTTACGCTGGGCAAATATTAAACCAAAAGGTTAAGTCAAAACAAAGCTGCCTGAGAGACATTATCTGAAAAATGAGAAAATAGCCTGCAGCTCCAGACACTGAAAAAGAAACACTTTCAAAAGGCTGATTTAGGTCAATGAGATTGAGTGAAGATACATGCCTGTGTATTTATTGAATGAATCTAGTCTAGGAAGCTCAGTAAGAGAGATTGCAGTCTCACTAGAAGGAGGAAGAAGGTGATCCCTGCTGGATGAAGAATACATTCCAACCCAAAAGCTTGTCTCTGAAAGACACTGGGTGTGTTCCCACAATGAAATAAGGTGAGTTTCTGATCAGTTTAAATGACTGTCATTCCCATTTGAAACTGGTTCCTGTTGTAATGTGATTGATTCCTGTCATGATAAAATGAGGCAAATGCAAAAAACAAACAAAAAAAAATCCAAAAACTATTTTTCCAGACACTAGTTTCCTAGCAGTTCTTTTGAGAAGAATCGATTCTGAAGCATATTCAACAAGTGGGAACGACAGATCTGAATCATATCATTCTGGAGAGGAAGGGCAAATGGCAGAGCGGTGTTTCCCATCCCTCCTCAGTTTTTGGTAGATCCACAATCCCCACCCCACCCCCGAGCTGCCTTTCTGCTTGTGGTGCGACCTATGGGTGCATGTGGGTTGTTTTTTTTTAAATAAAATTGATAGAAGATTTGATTCACTGATGTTGCAGCTATTTACAAAGGCTGATGATGCATGTCAGTGATGATGCACAGATGACAGACATGCATTTTTAAGTGGTGCAAACTAGTGGGGATGACAATTGGGCCAAAAAAAGAAGCGATGACAGGGGGTAATGAAAAGATCTGCTTTCCTAGTGGGAACCGATTTACCAACACGGAGCGAATGTGAATCGCACACACTGGTTTAAATGTAAGTGGGAATGAGCCCCCTGTTTCGAAAAAGCAACTATGACTATCACTTTCAAAGAGGATGTCCTGAACAGCAATGTGAGATCCATATAGACACCCTAAATCCATGGCATGGACCCTTAGTGATAAATGAATCAAACATATCCTACCCCACATATGTTCTCGTGTTCATGTGTTCTGATCTGCTCAGCCATCTGCAAAGCACTTTTTTTCCAGGCTACTGGACTTTTGGTAGAAAATAATATACAAAATATTATGCATTTCTCTATAAAGCACATCAATACAAAGCCACTTTTATGCATTTTTGTATATGCAAAAATGGGTTGTTCCTACCATTTCTTTTATTTTCATCTCTTTCATTATAGAATCACACAGTTGGAAGAGACCACAAGGGCCACCCAGACCAACCCCCAGCCATTTAGGAATACATAATCAAAGCACTCTTGACAGATGACCTTCCAGCCTCTGTTTAAAAATCTCCAAAGAAGACTTCAGCACTCCCTGAGGTATTATCCATTACTTTCAAAACTAATGCAGCATTTCCCACAGGCATACACAGAATTATCTCCTTAAATTCTAAGGTGAGGGCTGGGGATACTTCCTATTTAGCCACAGATGTAATTTAGGCAAGCCAGTCAGGCTTTGCAAGAATGCTGCTCCTTTCTAACTAGGAAAATGCAATAATAGCAGATTCCATGACAGATTTTGACAACACTCCTAATGAATTCCTCTGCCAAAGGAAACAGAACTATGCTGAAACTGATGAGTTACTGATGAGTTTAAAAAGGACTTTTAAAAAGTGTGATATACTACTACATTGCGTTAAGTTAAAAATTTTAATGGGTTAAATTGTTTTAACTTTGCTGATAGTTAAATTTTCATTAATCCTCACATGTTGGTATGATTTTAATCATATGAGTTTTTAATTTTCTCTGTTAATGTTTTTGTAGCTTTCCCTAATTTGTAAGCTGCCTCGAGGCCCATTTTAGGAAATAGTGGGGTATAAATAAAGAGATCAATGGATGCATGGAAGGATGTGGGCAATTCTTTCTGTGGTTGTTTCTGCATGGTTTGCTATGTTGTTGGCTATCTTGAATCAAAATTTTCACACTTGGTTTCTCCTTTGTCTTCCCTTTCTGCCTCTGGTAAGCACCACTTTTTCTCAATAACTTTCTTCTCTCTTTCTCCTTCAGGAAAATAAAAGGCATGTTCCTACTCTGGATTTCAGGAATTGCTAGGGTGCCCCCCCCTCATACTCCCCTGGCCTCTGAATGCCTAGCTAAAAACAGATAAACTAAGCATGTGGGGCAAGAGGGATCAGATGTATCATGCCTGGCAGAATGCTGAGATCTACCAGTGCAATGTGGAATCTTGGCCAGTTAGTGCTCTAGTCACAATTTAAAAACCTATTTAGGGGATATGAGCAGGGGATATTCTTTTATAGAACATGTATAATGACCATGCACATTTCCAGGCCCCACCCATCATCCTCATGGATTGCTAGGTAACCTACATCCATCAATATGTTCCTGAAGAGAAATGGTTCATGCAACATTACAGAAAGCAGAAGCCTTTATGATCTATGAAATAGGTGTTATGTGCAGCAAAGTTGAATCCAAAGAGAAACATTTGCCAGGTTTTCCATCACGTTTTCCATTAGAAAATCCTCAATCAAAATTTGCATCCAGCTGCTGCTGAGTAAGTAGAGGAATCTGATCCCAGAGCAGCACACTGCATGCAATATGGAACAGCCTTTAAAAGGTGAAGGGATGCAAGCAGAGCAGGAGCATGGGCAGCCTTTGTTTATAGCCTTTGACTTGACTATAAATCACTGCTTTCAACTAGGGCTATTATTTCACATGCCTTGATTGACTCAGAGCAACACTTGACAGTATAACCTTGCTCTGTCAGTGAGTGAGTGTAGGTCTGTTTATAACCCCAGTAATCTTGACTTGGTGTGTATATATATTTTTTATTTCTGTTTTGGGCTCTCCCCCCCCCCCCAAAAAAAAAACAACATTTGGCCCAGCCCATGTTTCACTTTACTTATCTTGCCTTGGGTACTATTACCAGAAAGAAATAAAGGAATACTGATTTAAAGGCAAAGTTGGCTTGCATGACTTCCTTCTTAGGCCACACCAACTTAAGGTAAATATATATTGCCCATTCCTCAGGTAGGTTCACTTTATGCTCAAAAAGGGTAGATATTTGAGGATCACAGGGAGAGCAAGTGAACGAGCAAGCGAGAAAGAGAATAATAAAAAACAGATTTGCATAAAATTTGCACTTGTTTAAGTAGTGATTCACATATAGACATAATTAAAATACAGTGGGCCCATCATATTGCAGGCTAGCCACCTGCAGATTGGAACACCTGTGGATTGGTCTGCCCCATATTAGTCAATGATGCAGCAGGCACTCAAATATCACTGATCATTGACTAATATAGGCTTGAGCGCCCAAGTTTTTTCAGTCCTTGGGGCTCCCCATAACTGAACTCCTGCAGATCAGAAACGTGCACTGTAATTTAAACAGAAATTCAACTCACTTCAGGTTAGTTATGACTATAGAAATGGTATGTAGGTTGAAATGTAGTGGAAGGAAAAAAATGCAAATGTTAATGTGCTGAGTTTGCACAATTAGTATTCAAATTAGTATGATTTGCATAATTAGATTAATTTGCATACTATTCAAGTTAGATCCCAAATTTGATGAAGTGAAATATGGCAAGCCGAACCGTAGTAGGGAAGACTGGGGCGATCTAGACTGCCCAAAGGGGGTGGTCTGCAATCGCCCCAGGAAGCTGCGGGATGGCGTTGAGGATGCCATACTGGCAGCCTCCGCGGCCCCATCCTGCCGCTTCCAGAGGCCGTGGGGAAGTGGCAAATTGCTGCTTCCCCACGGCCTCTAGGCGGGGTGCAGCAGGCACCCTGGGCGCCCGCTGCACCCCGCTTCCCTCGGTGGGGCTGAAGGGAGGAAGGGGCCATTGCGGCCCCTTCCTCCCTGGATCTTTGCCATGGCTGTCTAAAAGCCGCGGCAAAGACCAGCCCACAAAAAGGAGCTCTGTTTGGAGCTCCTTTTTTGCGCCACGGAAAGGGCGCGATTTGCGCCCTCCCGCAGCACAAAGGCATCATGGCGTGCACAGCGTGTCTAAACACTGCGCATGCCATGATGCCATCATGGCACTCCCGTGTGGACACCACCATTAATTATGGTGGTGCCCATACGTGCTAGGGTTAGGGAGAGTGTAGAAGCTTCCCTATTTGCGCACTTTTGGGCTCTAGAAGCGCTTCTTTTGGCATGTCTAGATCGGCCCAATGTGACCCCTTTTGTTGTTGTTGTTGTTGTTGTTATTAAAGTTTATTTATAAAGTGCTGTAGATTTACACAGCACTCTACACCACCAGTTTAGTTAAAAATAGAGACCTGCCTGAGGCAAACAATCTAAGAGCAAACATATACTATGTTAATACATATTAATATTCAAAACAGTAAAAATATATTGCAACAGGTTAAGCTAGACATAAACTATTTAATTACGTTGTGTCTTGGAACCCTTCCCTAAATATGGTTGTCTTCAGTTTCATCTTTAAAGCTGGATAAAGAGGTGATGGTCAGTATTCGTTGTGGGAAGGAGGCTCCAAGAATAGGGGGTGACATGTGAGAAATGGCGGCTCCTAGCCGAAGAGGTGGAGAACCTTGGTTGAGACAGCAGTCCTTGACTCCTAGACCTTAGGGCAAGAACAGGGAGGTAAGAGGAAATCAGCACCGACAAGTAGGGAGGAGCCAATCCATACAGAGATTAAAAGTTACTAAATTGAGTTTGTAACAGATTCTAAAAGGAAGAGGGAGTCAGTGAGGGGGTGACAACAAAGGAGCGATGTGGTCAAAATGGTGAGCAGACAAAATAATATGAGCAGCTAGATGTTGAATGGAGATTAGGGGACAGAGGTTGGAAAGAGGAGGCCCCATGAGCAGAAGGTTACAATAATCCAGTCATGAGACCACCAGCATGAAAACCAATATCTCGGCAGTAGATGCCAAAAGAAATGGTCTGATTTTCACAATGTTATATAGAAGAAATCTACACAACTTGGCTGTGGTCTGAATCTGAGGAATAAACAATAAGGAGGAATCAAATATAAAACTGAGACTGTAAGCTACCTGCACAGGTTGAATAACTGATATCATTGACTGAAATAGAAAATGAATATTGCACAGTTGGCCTAGGTGGGAAGACATGTAGCTCAGTCTTGGCCATACTGAGCTTCAATCGCCAATGGAGCATCCAGTCAGATACCTTCACATGGCAAGATGATACTTGCTGTTCCACAACCAGAGAAAGTTCTGGAATGGAAAGATACAGCTGAGTGTCATCGGCATATAGATAGTATTGAAAGCCAAAGTACCTAATGTCCAAGTGTTGATGTCCAAGTGATGACTTTGATGGGCACTTTCAATGTACCTGCTCTTACTTCTTATGGTTATTTATTTCTGAAAGGGATTTGGACTGAATAGCCAGTATGGCAAAGGATAGCTTTAAACAGAATAATAATAATAATAATAATAATAATAATAATAATTTCTTACCCTCCCCTCTGTCTGAGCAATTGGGGCAGGTACAACAAATTAAAAACAGTTACAGTTAAAATAGTTCAACAATCCCATCCCCATCCTCCCACCCCTTAAAATAGAATTAAACTAGCAAAGATTAAAACAAGTTAATATAAATAAAATAAGACAAACATATTAAACCCCACAGTTCTAAGCAGCATGAAGTGACATCAAAATGCAGAAGGCCTGGGAATTATCTGGGAAGTTCTAGGAGCCGGGGAGATTATACAATTTCTGAGAAGAGATATGTCATTAAAGTTGTTTTGAAATTGTCTAACGTTGTAATGAGACGGATCTCATCCAGCAGGCCATTCCATAGCCTGGGAACAGAGGCTGAAAAGGCCCTCTTGGAGGTCTGCAACAGTCTGGTCTTCATGGGCTGCAACAGGTTCCTCCCAGAGGACCGGAGTGTGTGTGTGGGGGGGGGAGGCTCGTATGGGGAGAGGCGGTTTGTACCTTACTGTACTTTGTAAAGTAAGGCACATGGTTATGCTTGCTCCATATTATTTGTCCATTACTAGCTCAAATGGTCTGTTTGAGAAACCTACTGTTTGTTTCAGAAACCTACTGGGTGACCTTGGGCAAGTCACACTTTCTCAGCCTCACAGGAAGGCAACGGCAAACCTCTAAAACAAATTTTGCCAAGCAAACCCTGTGATAAGTTTGCCCTAGGAGAATCATAAATAAAATTACTTTCAATTAAAAAAAAAACGCTTCAAAGGGATCTGCTAAGTTTGATTGTTAAGTATGTTGATCTGTTGATTTGTCTGTTGCTGTTGTGAACCTTCAGTCCATTCTCATCTTATGGAGACCTGAAGGCAAACCTAACATGGCATTTTCTTGGCAAGATTTGTTCAGAGGAAAACTTGCCATTGCTTTCCTCTGAAGTTGAGAGAGCATGACTGGCTCAAGGTCACTTAGTTTATCCAATCTTATCATGAAAGTATGTGTTGATGTGAATATTTCTGCCTCTATGGTATCAAATAGTTCTCTAGGAATGAACGGGTTTCTATTTTACTCCAGAATTTCACCTCCCTGCTTTCTTTACACACGTATTTTACATATTATATTTTTATTTATTAAATAAATTCTCAGAGAGGTAGATATGGGGAGAAATGCTCTTTCGTATTTTGAGGTTCCAATCAATCAGTCCATCAGCTTCATTTATATACTGCTTCATACTGCCTAAGGAGTGTCTAAGCGGTTTACAACTGTAAGCTACTTGCCCCCAAGAATCTGGGTACTCATTTTAGCGACCTCGGAAGGTTGCAAGCCTGAGTCAAGCTTGAGCCCTTTTGCTGGTATTGAACTTACAACCTTATGGTTTTGAGTGAGTGGCTGCAGTACAGGCATTTAACCACTGCGCCACCAGTATAGGTCTTTACATGTCACCACAACCACCTGTAATTTGAACTGGCATCATACTGGAAGCTAGCACAAATCCTTTAAAACTGTAAAACTGTTTGGTGATGTTTCTGTCAGTGACCAAGATGCTGTTTTTTGCAGAAACTGCAGCTTCCAGGTCATCTTCAAGGGTAGTCCCATAAAGAGCAAATTGCAGGAGTCAGCAAGTTACTAGTGCATGGATTTCTGTGGTTAAGTTACCCCTATCTAGGAAAAACTTTAACTTGTGGATCTGTTGAAAATGGTGCTAGAGCACTCTAAGGCACAGAATTCACCTCAGCTTCCAATGACAGTGATAGATCTAGAAGTATTTGCAAGTTACATACGTGCTTCTTTTTGGGGGAATGCAACCCCATCTATTGCAATTCTTGGACCCATGGACCACCAGTCCATAGAGCATTCATGTTATCAGGATTCAGTTTCAGTTTATTAGTCCACATCCAACCCATTCCTTCATCCAGGCACTGGTCCAGCACCTGCATGTTTGCAGCTGAGTGTGATAAAAGAATGAAAGCTGAGTGTCACCAGCATTAGACCACTCCTGTATTATCTTTCCCTTGAAGGCCCCTCTGACTCCATAATACATGCCTGCATGCAGGCTAGCTTCTTGATTTTACACAAACTGAAATTCAAATAACTGAATCAGTTGTAATTCATATCCTTAATTTGTCTGATGGTGGTTTGTGTATGAACACACTTATTGCCGATTAAGAACATCCTGTTTTGATTTAGCTTAATAGACTGAAAGCATTGGCTATAATTAACATAAAAGTGATTCTTCATTGAAGCTGCTGAGTTCAGGCAGTCTGTGCAATGCTCTCTGGCTATACAGTTCTGAAATTTTCAACCTCTTTTAATTTCAGAAGAAAAAAAAAGCTGCTGCTTCTTCTTTTCAGGACAGATTATTCTGGCATTAATTTGTTTGCAAATCTATGACACAAACTCATCCACCCAGACTTTTGTAATAAGAAAATACCAAACCTGTGTAATTTAGAGAAATAAGGCAAATCCATAGAGTATTCAATTTAATTAGTAAATTTAGGCTACTTAGTGTAAATGGCATGCAATATTAAATATAAAGGAGGAGGAAAAGAAGGGAATCATGTGCAGAAGAAAGGACTAGAACCATGGAAATAAACAGAACAAAGATTCCAGTTTGTCATTTCAACATTAGTATTGTCATGACAGGGGATGAAGTATGTTCTTAAAGCTTAAGTTAGATCCATTACCATTCTGTGCATACTGAAGAGGCACGGAGGAGGTCCTGTGAAGTGCGGATGATCTCTCCTTTTTACAGACAGAGATCACTCTCAAGGATAGAGAAATGATGCTCTGGAGTCCTCCAAGGCAGCCATGAGATCATTAGGATGACAGGTGTGGTGTAGTAAGTGATTGTGTGGCTGAAAATAATGTGAAAGATACATGGACCATCCCCTTGTGATGAGATCATCAGGGGGAAATGTGTGGCTGGATAAGCTGATATCACCCTGATGTGTGTGAAGTTCATAATAATAATAATAATAATAATAATAATAATAATAGGATTTATTTCTATTCCACCTTTTCCAGTGGGGAATCAAAGCGGATTACAGCAAGTCAAACAAACAGCTTCATTTGTATACAGCTTCATACCGCCTAAGCAGTGTCTAAGCGGTTTACAACTGTAATCTACTTGCCCCCAACAATCTGGGTACTCATTTTAGCAACCTCGGAAGGATGCAAGCCTGTGTCGAGCTTGCGCCCTTTTGCTGGTATTGAACTCGCCACCTTATGGTTTTGTGTGAGTGGCTGCAGTAGAGGCATTTAACCACTGTGCCACCAGGGCTCTTACATGGGGTTACTATGGACCAGAAAATGTGATGCAATTGTTTTCGTCATTGCAGAGAACCTCCTAGTCAACACAGAAAATTGTGGTTTGTTATACAATAACATTGGGAAGTTCCCACTATCCCCACCCCTAATCTAGAGCATGGAATATCTTTATGGATTTATGGCAGAGCAAATACCCCTGGGTGGGAAAAATGCCATTTTAGAGCAGATCTATATATTGTCCTTCTCAGAGGAAGTTCCACCCTGTCATTTCCTGGTCCATTATTGAATCTGGAAAGACTTCTTCAATCCCAATTTTTCCTTTCTTTAAATCTATCCTGCTTTACAACTATATAAATATGGTTTATGCCTGAGGCCTTAATATCACTTGGTTTTGCATCTGAAGAAGTGGGCTTATATCCATGAAAGCTCATGCGAAAATAAAAATCAGCCTTAAAGGTGTTGCCACATTTCCTTCCCCCTCCCCTTTCCTTTCTCCTTTTTATGCTGCAAGAGTAACATGGCGACTTTTTTTGGAAATGGAACACTTGTGATTCCACAGAGGGTTAACCATCAGTAGCATATGACTAAGATAAATATTATAACATTTTTACAGACCAGAAGTAGTGGGAGGATGGCTAACAGGTCACCTCGCCACACTTCACATAATTGTGCCAGTGAATTTAGAAATCGCTGCCACAATGTAAACAATTTCCCAGAAGTGGGGTCAAACGCTTTCATGGCTGGCATCCATAGTTTTTTGTGGAGCTTTCGGACTATGTGGCCATGTTCTAGAAAAGTTCCTTTCTGACATTTCGCCAGCATCTGTGGCTGGCATCTTCTTCTTTGAAGATGCCAGCCACAGATGCTAGCGAAACATCAGAAAGTAACTCTTCTAGAACATGGCCACATAGCCCGAAAGCTCCACAAAAAACTAATTTCCCAGAATCTATCAAACACTTTACTTCAGTAAAGAGGCTGTCCTTTATGACTGGGGTGAAGGTCAGGTAGTTTGTCAGATCTTGTTGTACTGCAGCTTCCATAATCCATAAAGGAATGGATGACTGGAGTTGCAGTCCAACATAGAGTTTAATTTTATATATATATACAACTGCAAGATTTCTCCAGCCAGCACTGTTTGGAAAATTCTGCAAACTGCAGGCTAAAAAAGTAACTTATTTAAGCTTGGGTCCAGCATCTGAAAGGCCATATGTTCCTCCTCCCTGATTTATGAGATACTAAGCATTATCTCATAACCCATCTGGTTTTTAGATTGTGAACACATTCCACACAAGTTCGGTAGCATTTGCCTCATAATGAAGATGTTCACTGAAGGACTTTTTTTTTTAAAGGAAGCTTTCTGAATGTAACTGCACTAGTAAAATCATCTCATTCTTGACTAATTTTATCTGGTTTTGGAGCCTTGCAGCATCTGAAGTCCTGTTGAGTTTTTTTATTTCTGCATAAAATCTTCCCTACTTTGGAATATTAAACATGTATTCAGTGCCCAGATTTTTTAAATAACACATGAGTGCAGATGTACCACAGAGATATTTAAATCTTTGGCACATGTGTGAAAAAATGCATGTCTGTGTATAACTCTGAGATGATGCCATGGACTGCAATACTGCAATCTGCTTTTCACACATAGGGTGAGCTGCCAGCTACTAGGCTGACCATTAAGGAGAGGAAGGCAGGCAGATGGGTAGATGATCAATCACCCAGCACAGTGGAATACAACAAAACAGAGATACATTTATTGACTGACCAATGGAAATGCACAAAAATTACATCATGCAAGCTTTTGAAGTTCTACAGGCTTCTTCATCAGGCAAAAGATGTTTAAAAATCACACCAGAGAAGAAAATAATAGAATCATAGAATTGGAAGAGACCACAAGGACCATGCAGTCCAAACCCCTACCACGCAGGAAAAGTGATGATGGTAGAGGCACAGGCCTACATTTTGAATCAGGTGTTGTTTTTGTGTTGTTGTTGTTGTTGTTGTTGTTGTTGTTGTTGTTCACTGTTCTGGAGGGATCTCAGTGTAGGCAAAGGCCTTCCCTCTCTTTGCCATGTAGAAACCAGAGAAAAAGGACAATAAAAGACAAGTAATAAAATGTCAGTTTCATTAGCAACAGAGAAATAACTTCTCTTGAGACCCAGGTTAATCCCTATCATGTATGAAGCCAACTGTTCCTTTCTTAGGTAGAAAACTTTCTGAATAAATATCTGAACTCTTACATCTGGTCCTTACATGGCTAAGAAGGGGATTGGTCTTTGCCTGCACTGAGATCCCTCCAGAACAAGCGAATTGCAACAGAAACAACATGTGATAGAAAATGTGGGCCTGTGACTCTACCACTGTTATCACCTCTCCTCTCCTATATGGAACAGCCAGTGTGGTGTAGTGGTTTGAGCATTGGATGAGGACTTTGGAGACCAGGGTTTGAATCCTGGCTCAGCCATGTAAACCCACTGGGTGACCTTGGGCAAGTCACACTCTCTCTGACAGATAGGAGGGCAAATGCCAATCTCCTTTGAAGAAACCTGCCAAAAACCTCATAATAGCTTCACTTTATGATTGCCATAAGTTGGAAATGACCTGAAAGCACATGACAACAACAACAACAACGACTTTTTAACATCTTTTGCATGATCATCTTGTCAAATGAAGGGGAAAGGAAGATAATAATAAAAGAAAAAAAATCAGATAACACAGGGGCAAAACAGACTGCCCTGAAGGAGCAATTTCCCACCGCCCCTTTGTGTGCCAGATTGGAGCTGCAGCAACCGTATGCTGCAACCCCGAACTGGCTATTGCTGGCTCAAAAGGAAATGGCAGGAAACCACTCCTTTTTGAGCCAGCTGGCTTTTCCACTGTAGTGGCAGGGTTTTTTTTTGTTTATTTTTTGCATTTCTGTGGTGCAGTGCATGTAAACACCACACTACAAAAATGCCATGACCCCACTTGCAGTTGCAGCACAATTTTTAAAAGAGGCACCATTTGGTGCCTTAGCGCTGCCGGAACTGTGCAGCTCAGTGCAGAAGCTGTGCAGTTGCGGCAGCGCCATTATGTACGCCATCTAAACAGTGTTACATAATGGCACCAGTGCCATTACATGAGTTTGAGTTGCTGCGCTGCACGCTCACGAATCCTAATGGCACTGCCCAGGCACCTCTCAGTGCCCATCTAGATCAGGCCAATGATACAGGAAAAAGGCAAATGTGGGTGGAATGGTGGAAATACAGCACTATATAAATAAAGGTTAATAATAATTAATAATTGAATGAATGAATGAATAAATAAATAAATAAATAAGCAAGCTAGGAACAAGCTGGTTGATACCATGCACAGGCCCATTTCAGTATTTTTGGAGTAGACTACAGAGGGTGTTTTTCCTATTCAAAAGAGACCACCTCAAATCAGAAAGGGAAAGTGGAGAACCAAGAAAACAGATTTCCATCAGAGACAGAGCAGGTTAGCAGTACTGGCAGAATCAGTGCTCAATCCATCCCATGCAGTGCCTGCAGATCAGGATGCACTTCACCCTGTGAAACATCATAAACAAAAAGTTTGATAGTAAAAGGATAGAAAATGCTCTGTGCCACTTTAAAAGAAAAATGCTGAACTATGAAGCCAGCTGGGCTACTTTATTGCTAGCCATTCCATTGCTGTAAACAAACACCTCCAATCCTCCCTTGCAAATTGATCTGAATGAAGTGTCTGGCTTTGCAGATCTCTGATCTTTGGTTGGCACCCTGTCTAATATTTCTGGCAGCTCTCTTCTTGGCTCTGGATGTTGCTCAGGATTGCTTTTCCCTTTTATACCTTGGACTTCCTGGACCACATTTCTGCTTCCATTGAAACCCTTTCCATGTCCTGGGACTGGCTTGGTTTCTCTCCTGTCTATTCCTGTGGACTCTAGGTGCATTGACCTGGGCACTTGTCAGTGTCAAAGAAGACAGACAAGACGGATAATGGCTGAATGCCATTATCACATGACAAAAAATTCCAGTCCAATCCAATGTCATCCCGATCCCAATCATGTCTATTCTCGTTAATTCACAAGAGATTATCACATGCAATTGCTGTCACTTCACAGTCATTCTGGGCTGGATCCTAAGTCAATCCAAAAATAGGTATAATAGTTAATAGTAACTTGATTTTAATTCTTGTTAGTTTAATTCTATTTTAAGAGGTGGGTGGCTGGGGATGGGATTCTTGGGACATTTTAACTGTAATTGTTTTTAATCTGTTGTACCCCGCCCCGATTGTTTCGACAGAGGGGCGGGTAAGAAATAATAATAATAATAATAATAATAAGAAGAAGAAGAAGTAAATTTAGTGAACTAGTAAATTTACAAATCTTATTCCAAGGTTAATTCAAAGTCAATTTGATGTGGTGTTGGTGTGGCATGCAAGTTTGCATTGGGCCTGGTATTCCCACCAACCTCCAAAGTTCCACATATCCCATGGTGCAGCGCTGCAATTTTGCATCATTTTGCACCCGGCAGTCCTTCTGTTTCCAGTGCTGGCAAGGAGGGGGAAAGTGGCTGTTTCCGATGCTGCTGGGGAAAAGATGCAGCCAGAGACCCATAAAAAGGCAGCTTGGTTGGATGAAAAAAATGGAGCATAAAGCCCATAGAAAGGCAGCTTGTTTGGATGTAAAAATGGGGCATAAAGCCCATAGAAAGGCAGCTTGTTTGTATGCAGAAATGGAGCATACATTTATCTGTGTGTGTGTGTGTGTGTGTACACACGCACACCTATATATGCACGCACACACACACACACACTTATACACAGATACATATATATAGATGTTTATATTTACATATATGTGTATGCCCACCCAAGTCCATGGCTCGCCCATTGGGGGGGAGGGGGTTATGTGTTCCTGCATATGTATGTGTGCACACAAATATGTGTGTGTGTGTGTGTGTGTGTGTGTGTGCTTCCATGTGCCCATACATATATGCATGGAGAAGAAGAAATGCAAATCAATCCTTCAGGTGAAGCTTTATACTCTGGAAGTATAAAGGGTTCACGATGCATTCAGAGCCCCACTGAGCATGCGCAAGGGTGCCAATTCGAATTGTTGAATCCGCATGGCATGTACTGATGTGATAACTTATTTTGCGGTTGCTCTACTTTGCCTTTGGAATGACCACAATTTCGCTCTCCACATGGTTTAATTAATCACATAAATTGGCTTATTTTCAAATTGGGTCTACTTTCCCTTTCCTTCGGGATGGGGGTACATTTCCCTCATGTGATAATGGCCTTCGTAGATCTTTCTCACTCTCAGCCTGTCTCTAAGGACCAGCCATGTTTACAGACTGGCCCTTTAATGTATCCATCATGCCCACTTGCCCAAGTGTTTGAAGAAACACTAGCCAGGTTGTACATGAGGAAGGTAGGGGCTGTCACCAAACACTCTCCCTGCATTGTTGAAAATGGGAAGACCCATTCAGTGGGCACATAGCTAAGATGAATCCCCTTCCATGTCATACAGTACATTGAGCTGATATTATTGATTAGACATTCTAGTTAGAAATGCTTGCTCTTATGTCTTAATGACTCAGCCATTTTTAGCAGAGTGAAGTAGATGGAAGGGGCTTTTTGCTGGGACCCTGAGTACAGTTTGCCTTAGACTTTTTAGGAATGCATTTAAAAACGAAATGATGGAAGTAATGTTGAGTACTCGAGTTAAAAGAAAGGGATGACGTTAGTACAAATATGAAAAGTATGATTAATAGCAGCAAGAAGTACAGAGATGCATGGAAATGAAATAATGAGATTAATGTAACAAGAATACCTTGGGATCCTTCAAATTTTCAACCTGGATAGCTTTTGTTTGATCGGAGATCAGAGTTTCATCTAATACTGCAACCTAGATTGCTCTGCTAAATGCCACCATTCTGGGGATTTTTGCTCTGGGAGTTGATCGCTGAAGAAATAGTGACTTGAGCATGGAGAAATGAAGGAGTAGTGGGTTTACAAATTCCTCAGCTTGTCAGAAAGCAAAAAGCCAAAATTGGTGCTTACTTGACATGCAGAAAGGATCCTGAGGCTGCAATACAATTACTCTTCAAAATTCATTGATGTTTATCATGTAACAATTTTCTATAATTATACTGACAGTACCTGACAGCCCCACGTCATCAGCAGAAGGAACAAAGTCAGAGTCAGTTGATATATAGATATCCCTGGATTGCTGCTGCCTGCTTGGTTGTGTCCACACACACACACACACAGAGAGAGAGAACTTTGTTTCTAAAGGAGCCTTTATATTCTCCAGATTTCAGATTGCTTTTAACTTTTGTTTGATCTAAGAAAATGAATGTCACTTCTTTTGTATACGGATTTGAGTCTGAAATAACAATCTCATTTTTTTAGTTAGATTAGACCCCATGTCAAGGGAAAGATGGGATATAAAATAAATACTTACATGTTTTTCAACAGAATTTCACCATTCCCTACAGCAGTTGGATTTTCTAGCTTTCAGTTTTGCTTGTGTGATAAGGAATATTATTATTATCACACAGTCTGTTCCCACCACCTCCAAAGACCACAACATATTCTTTTCAGGTAAAAGACCATTTTATTAGTACTTAGTCTCCAGCAGCAGCCAATAACATGGTGTAATTTATATGAAGTGTGTCAGAAGCATAACAATTATAGGTTGCTCCATTTGTCCCTTTGTAATCTACTTATATTTTCAGCACTTCAAAGTTCAAGCACATTGTGGTCACAAAGGCACATGTTCTCAGAGAACCAGTGTGACATAGTGGACAGGAGAGAGCTTGATTCCACACGGTCTACACTGAACTGTGTTGTTGACAAGGTGACCTTGGACAAGCCACTTAGCTGTAATAACATCACAAGATAGTTGTTGCAAGGACAAAGACATATCCCCACGTATGCTGTTTTTTCTGGAAAGAAAGGTAGATAGAATACAAGTGTGCCGTGTGTGTTTTTTTAAAAAAAGGCTGTCAGATTGACTACTGATATCTTTCATTTCTAAGAATTTGTCCTCACATCATCCTAGGGAAGTGAACTGCAAAGTTTCTTTCAAACTATATATCAAAGGTCTAGTACCATAGTTATGACATAGAGCACATAACATTTTGACAAAGACTTTAGGACTCCAGCTCTAGCTTAAATTCTGAATTTATATACGTTTGGGACTAGAGCTTTTTTTAAAAAAACCATTATTTTGGACTACAGCTTCCAGAATCTCCCAGTCAAAATCATCAGTAGCTATACTGTCATCAGGATTCTGGGAGTTATACTGAAGTCCAAAGTAGTATCTTTTCTAAGGTTGTTTAGGACAACATCCAAGTCTAGGTTGCACAGCGAAAGTGGTGTTAATCAGGTCAGCTCCAGTGAAGATGTTTGATATATTCACTTTATATGTTGCCTTTTCCCCTAGAGGGGAGTGGAACCCAAGGCAGGTCACTAAGCTAAAACACGATCAGCTGAAACCTGACAAATAAAAATTAAAATACCATTAAAAATAATTACATTAAATCTGTTAATTAAAAACATAAATAAAAAAAAAACAGTATGACAAAGTTGTTTTTTTTTTTTAAAGAGCCCCCTCTCCGCACTTTACAAGCCATTACTCATTAACAGCCTGGTTTGAACAAAAAGGTTGTCACTTGCTGGAGAAAGGAGATCAGAGAAGGGGCCAGCCTAGCCCCCTGTTGAAAGGATTTATTTATTTATTTATTTCATTTATATCCCACCTTTCCCAGCTAACAGATTAAAACCACAGGGTGAGAACAGCCACTGAGAATTGTCTCTCCTTTGTCCTCACTAAACATGCCTGTGATGGTGGTGGGACTAACAGAAAGCCCTCCCTGAAGATTTTATAACGCTGGCAGGTTCATATAGAGAGATACAATCTTTTAGATAGGCTGGATCTATGGTCTATAGGACTTTATAGGTCATGAACACTGGCACTTTGAAAGGTGACCAGAAACAAACTTGTTTTCATTAAAGAAGCTATATGCTCTCTGTGACTGGCCTCAGTCAGCTTTCTGGCCACAGTATTTTAGACCTACTGAGGTTTCAGAACAGTTTGCAAGGCAGCTTGCAACACAGAGTGTGCTACATTATTGAATATAATCAAGGTGTATGTTATTGTAGCCTGATCTGACTTTTCAAGGAATGGACACAGCTGGTTTGCAATGCTCTCCAGGCCACCAGTGAAACTTGGGCATCCAGACTCAGGGTTGGGTCCAGGATAATGCACAAACTGTGGGCCTGAGAAACCCATCCAGCAAAAGGTGAATACCTATCTCCTGATCTGCCTTCCAACTAACCAGGAGCACCTTTGTGTTTTCTGAATTAGATTTCAATTTGTTTGCCCCCATCCAGTGCATTACTAACACCAGATGCTGGCTTAATACAAGACAGCTTCCATGAAAGTAGATGGAAAGGAGAGATAGAGCTGGGTGTCATTAGCATACTGGTGACACCAAATCCCCCAAATGTAGATGATCTCTCCCATCCATTTCATGTATATGTTAAACAGTATAGGAAACAATACTGAGCCCTGAGGAGCACCACAGTTACCAGTTTCTGAGTTTGCACCTCCAGGAAAGGCTGAAACCTGTATAATAGTGCCCCTGAAGCCTATCTAAGAGAGGTGATCCAGAAATATATTATGGTTGAGGGTATCAAAAGATGCTGTGTGGTCCAACAGAACCAAAAGGGCACATGTCCCCTATCCAGTTCCCAGCATAGGTCATCCACCAAGATGACCAAAGTCTCCACCACATAGCAGATTATTACACACCTTTTTCTCCCGAGCTGGGCACAGGCTGGGCATGGGCATAAACCACTTAAAAATCAAATTTACCTATTTTGGGATTGACTGAGGATCGGGCCAAGAATGACTGCGCAATCAGCAATTGTGTGTGATAATCTCACACCTCCGTGCCCAACTCAGAGTCATAGTGTACTGTACTTGATCTGGACTTTGCAAAGAATGGGACTTTCCTGTTCTTTGTGAAGTCTAGGAAAAGTCTGGATTGGGTATGTGATACCTCCAAACTGGGCATGGAGGTGTGTAATAACATTTTTAAGTGGTTTATGCCCATGCCCAGCCTGTGCCCAGCTCAGTAAAAGCTATGCGATAATCTCCATAGTCAGGTCTAAAGCCAAACTGAAATCCTCTGGAGCTGGAGGTCATCACATGCTTTAGAAACTTTCTGATAAATTGAGATCAATACAGAGCAACTGAGAAACAGTCCAACTTCCCTCCTCCCCTCCTAATTTTAAATGCATTGGATCAGAGTGCAAGCAGTATACTCTTCAATGACCTGGCTGCTTGCTGTGCCTGTCAAATGTCGCTGATATATTTTTTTTAAAGACCCATTTTATAGTCAGTCATACTAATGTTTCCCTTGAAAGGAAACTTCAGTGGGTCAAATTGTCATTGTTGCATGCAGGCCAGGTACACCTGGTAAATGCAGTCTGGGTAGAGATAGTCTCTGGAATGCATTTCTTTTCATTAGGTTGACCTTCCTTTCCATATCTTTCTCGTACACAGGCACTAAAGTGCAAATGCATCACCTGGCCAAGCCACAGACTTCCCCTTTGTCTCCAAGGTGATGTGAGGGGTTATATTTTAAATTTTCTTCTTTCTTCTCCAAAACTTTCTTTTTCAGCTCAGTGGAGTAGGTCTCCCTTTCTTTCTCTTTCTTTCTTTTCTCCCCCCACCTTTAAAAAACCCACTCATTTGCAATTGTCCTTGTCTTTTGCCAAATTATTCCTGTGTTGCATTCACAGTGTCAGCTGGATATTCTATCATATTGTGTAACTCTGTGCTATAGCCTGGATTTCCATGGCTCATTTGATTTTAAAAATGATTAATTATTTAGGGAACCATATATTTTTGGAAGGGAGTAATAAGTTTTTCAGAGAAGTGACACTGCTGGAGAACTGGAGTAATAGATGGAATGAAGGGCAATCATGGACTGAGGGAAACATTCATGTTCAGACTGCTTCAAATGATCTTCTTTCTGTCATTCTTTATTAACCTAAGCTACAGCAAACAGGTTAGAATGGGAAATTCCCACATAACTTGTTTAGGGTACTTTGGGGATGATAGATCCTATGAAGGACCTACAATCATAGAATTGTAGAGTTTGAAGAGATGGACCTACATACATTCAACCTAGATGGAGGAAATCAAAATAGTAGAAAAATTTCTATACCTTGGATTAAGTATCAATCAGGATGGAGACTGCAGTCAAGAAATCAGAAGACAAAGAATGGGATGGGCAGGCATGAAAGAACTAGAGAAGATCCTAAAGAGTAAAGATATACAACTGAGCACCACAGTTAGAATCATACAAGCCATTGCATTCCCCATTACTATGTACTGATGCAAAAGCTGGACACTGAAGAAATTGGATAGGAAGAAAATAAATTCATTTGAGATGTGGTGCTGGAGAAGAGTGCTGACAGCTGAAAAGACAAACAAATGAGCCATTGAACAGATCAATCCTGAACTCTTCCTGGAAGCCAAGATGATCAAGTTGAAGTTGTCATACTTTAGCCACATCAAGAGAAGGCACGACTCATTGGAAAAAACACAATAATGCTAAGGAAGGTAGAGAGTAGTAGAAAGAGAGAAAGACCAGATGCCAGACAGATAGACTATAGGAAGATCAGGGATATGAATTCATAGGACCTAAGCAGAGCAGTGGAGGACAGGGAGTCTTGGAGACACCTTTCATCAGGATCAACTCAAGGGCAGTTAACAGCAACAAGAATATCAATTCAGTGCACACACACACACATTCATGCACTTTATTTTTCAACCTTTTTAAAAAAATAGTGCTGAAGAAAGATGGCGTTTCTTCACCAAAGCCCATTTGGTACTCAGTTATTTTGCTCCATGAAGGCAGAACTTCTGCAAAAATACTGTTCCTGTAACACATTTGTCTTCCAACCATGTCATCCACTACTGTTGTGAATGGTGTGTTGTGTGTAGTTCTGACACATGTGGTCAGGTACATCTTTGATAACAAGTGTGACATCACTTGTAGTGAGTGACATCATATCCTTCCTACCATTCCCATGCATTTTGTGTAGCTTAACCCTTTTCATTTTATATTTGATATTTAGAGGCTGCATGCTTGCTTGCTGGTACATACAGATGGGTAAGGGGTCACCATTAAATAACAATAACAAATAGGAAAGGATACCAAGAGCATCTCTTCTCACTGCAATAGCATCCTCCACATGACACACCTTTCCTGTATCTATCAGGCCATAGATTGGACGTTTCTGGGAGATATAGTTTTTTGAAGATATAATACAGAAAAAATATAAAAATAAAAAACTTTTCTGACCTTCAGTTAGCATGCCTTGCTCTTTATCTGTGTCCCTCTGGCAAGTGAAGACATTTCTTTGTCAACAAATATTTGCTTCTGCTGTTTTATTGATTGTTTACTAGGCTTTGTGTATGTGTATTTTGTTGCTTTTCTCTTAATGCATTTTAATGATTAGTAATTGTTTTTACTTCTTTTCCAGTGTCTGTAAACTGCTTTGAGTGACTCCTTTTTTGTAGGCGAAACCAGGGTAAAAATAAGTAAATAAACCAAGATAATAAATATTCTAGCAAAACTGGCTTTACAACAAAAGCCGGGCACATGAGAGTTGCCTGTAGTTAATCTGTGGTGACAGAACTGCATTCTGCACTTGACAAGAGATTATATGAATGCCCGAGTCCATGGTTGTTGTTGTTTTTAACTATTGTAGCTGAACTCTGATGATTCTTCCCTCTGTAGAAGGCTACCATCCAAAGGAGAGAAAATCTAACAATGGAGCTTTCTGACCCTGGAACTTTCAACATTTGCAGAGCTGAGCTCCTATCAGGTGGGTTGAAGGAGAAACAGTGGAGGATTTGTCAGTTCTTGATCCCCATGATTCTTTAAAAAAATGTTGTCACAAAGTTTAGGGGATTCAGTTGGACTAGCCACAAATCTGGTCTTACCTACAGTGGGCCTTCCACATTTGTTTGGGTTGGGGTGCAGGACCTCTGTGAAAGCAGAAAAAACTCAAATTAAAAAAAACCCTATTTTTTAACCTGGGAGAATACCTCTCTAGGAATCTTTAGGTCCTCCAGCACAACTGTGTGGTCAACATCTGGTCAACATGTTGCTGCAGGACTTACAAAATAGATAATCTCAAGGAATCTCTAGGTCCTCCAGTGTGATTTTATGGTTGACCTCTGGCAGAGTCATGCTGCAGAACCTAGGGAGAACGTATTAATCAAATCAGTGAATAATCAAATCCTCAAAAATCATAGCCTGAAATGTGGAGGGCAGACTCTGCAGACTGTGTTGGTAGCATGGTTGGAGGTTAAGGAGGGCTGTGGATCCAGCAAATCCACATCTTTTTATTTCATGATGTCCAAGACATCACCTCTTTTACCCCTCTAAGCACAAGTGTGGCAAATTGTGGCCTGTGAATTCTATTGGGCCACCATAGATTTTCATCATGACTTCATGCCCCCTCTCAGCTATACTAGAACTAGGATATACCCCCTTTTTAAAAGGAAATAAATGGGAAGTGTTCTGATTACTTCCTGATGCTATAAAAGTCATTTCCTAGACTTAAAGTGGCCCAAAACCTCCTCCCTCCCCTCACAAGTTAGTGAAAACACCTGTATGGGAGTGGTAGGGAGCATTTTCATGCAAAAAAACTGATTTTTCTCCCCCAGGGGAGTACAGTGGGGAGGATGTGGCCCTCCAAAGTCTTCTGGGGAGCTAATATAGCCCTCACCCTTCTATAAGAAATTTGAGGTTGAAAATCTTTCAGGAAAATTTAGTCAGTCTTATGACCCTAGAAATTTGTCCCCAGAGGACCACAGACATTGCAGCCTGAGCCTGGTTTCCAGATGAAATCCAACTGAGTTTTGAGATTAATTAAGATTAATGTTGGAAAAATGAGGTGTCTTTCTGGGCAGGTCACCCACAGTATTCTGGAAGGGCAGGCTACAGAAAGAAAGAAAGATTTCACACTGCCTCTGATCATTTGTGCTCTCCATGCAAAGTGAAAACATATGCTCCAACAGTTCACAAATCAAAACTGGGACATCTGGGGCCAGGCAACATGAAAGCATGGTCAAGACAGCAAAAGTTATTAATGAGGAAGAACAGACAAAGTAGGAAAAGCTGAAACAGTTTTCTTTCACCTGAGACTACTGAGAAGGGCGCTATTTCTCTTCTTGCCCCAGCTGAATTAACTGAGTCCAAACTATTCTTGCACTTTGAATAGTGTACACCATGGAAGTCAGCCAAGAATAAAAGGAAAAAGTGGGAGGAAAAAGAAACTGGGACATTTTAAAAAGAGCAGAAAAAGTGGGACAGATGATTAACTGGGATGGTCAGCTGAATAATATTGATAAGGCATACTGGGAGAAAATGGTAAACCAGTATGTGATACTGGTAGAAAATACTGTGCCAGTAGAATAGAATAGAAAATATATGTCTGTCTCTGCCTGCCCATTGCAATAGTTCTTCAATATAACAGGCAACCCTGGTAATGTCAACTTGACAGAGAAGCAAAGAATGGAATGCAGCAAGGAGAATGATAGAGACAAAACTGTGACTCCTAATGCAAATATGGTGGATAAAGTGTGGCCTAACTATTCCTAGCTGTGGCCGATGCCTGGCATAACTTGGAGGCTTCCCAAGTTCATACAGAGTTTCTAAACTCTGGGTGCCTTATTGACATCAGAAGCTCTAAAACACACCTCTCTGCCAAAATGTACCCTCCCCAATTTTTTTGCTAGGCAATGCAGGGTCATTATGGGATAGAAGTGCATGATCTGTTTAGTATGCATGCTTTAGAAATGTGACCTGCTAATTAATGACACTATATCCTATGCAGACATAGGGCCAGTACAGATTAGGAGAAAAGGGTGGCCAGAAGCTGCCCTTTTCTCCTCTGGATCATTGCCACGGCAACCACACGGCCACAACAACGATCTGCCCAAAAAAGGAGCTCCAAAATGGAACTCCTTCCGGCAACGCCACCAAGTAACCATTAGTGCCCTGTGGCACATCTATGACACAAGCACGGTGCCACAACGTACAGATGCTGCACTGCGCTTGCGTGATCATGGCAGCCATCGTGTGGATGGGAGGCCGCCATGATGGCAGTGTCCATATGGACTAGGGTTCCACAGCATGTGGTTGCTGTGTGCTCCAGAACCCTAGAATCAGCTGGCATGCCACTTCCCGCAGGTATGTATTGAGCCATATAATTTCTGTGTGATTAACATATTGAAAGGCAAAGGATGTGGGGCCCACTGAAGAGGGTTGCTCTGGAAAGAGAGGGTCACTGAAGACAAAAGCAGAGAACCAGAGATGGGAACTACAAGATCCAACAGCCCTTGGGAAAGAAGAAAGAGAGGCAATGCCTAAGTGGGAGGGCCTAAGGAGGGAGGGGCCCATGGATAAAAGGGAAAAGGGTGAGGTGTTCGTGGAGAGGGAGAAACATGGAAGAATTGTCAGTGAGGCGGACGCTGGAAGGGAAAGAGAAGTACACTCAGGAAAAACTGCAGCTCTAGCTAAGAGAGAGGCCCTGGCAGGAGGGGAGGTAATTGACTCTGTCAGGCTCAGCTCAGAGGAAGGGCTTCTGGCCAAGCTGTCCTCTCCTCTGACAAACCTAGAGCCAAAGGAGGCTGGACTAGGACTGGGCTATTGGTCTCAAGGGGCTTTCTATTGGAACCTTCAAGGTCGGGGCTGGCCTGTTGAAGACGAAGCTGGGGAAGCGGAACTGTCAAGAGGAGAGAATAAAAGGCATAGGCTGCGAGCCAAAAGGGAGAGTGTGAAGCAACATCTCTCCCCTCTCTTGGGACCTGCCTTGTGAATGTAGTTTTGAGTTCATTAAAAGTTATAGAGCATCCATCTAGAGTGGTCTGCCCTTCCTTCTGTCCTCATGGATACATCCAAGAAGCATGGAGTGGGAGGAGTCCCTTGTGGCCCCGCCACACATGCATGTCTGTTTCTTTTCTTTTTGTCAGTATTTTGGTACATGATACCACTGACACCTATTTGCTACAGGTATTAAACTACAACTTCTCTTTGTTCTGTGTGGACATTGGCTTGATCATACCAGGGCAATGAGCCCATATGTATATGGATATCAATCTGGAGGGAAAATAACAGCACTGTTGAAGCAGCAGGCTCTTGTTTGGATTTAGGGTGTCAGCCACCTTTAGAGTGGGTTCTGGGCCCAAAAGGCAATGAGGAAATGTAATGCTCAGGATTACTGAAATACAGCTGGAAAAGTATCCCTCCCACCAAATAGGCTTAATATATTTTGCTATTAAACATCCTTACAGCACTGCCCTGGGAGATCTGAGATGTCTCCTTTCTCTGAGAAAAGCAAACTTTTTGTCTGCGCAAATTCATCATGTGCCACTGTTTTGACAGAATATTGGAATTATCTAGGGTTGTATATGTGTGTGTGTGTATATATTTGAAAAAATAATGGCCTGGTGGGCAACAGAGGGTCTTGGTCCCACTCGCCCCACCCCTGGGAACGACACACCACAAGCCTCACCATCTACTTTCAATAAAACTGAAATGGTCAAAAAAATCCACATTTATTTGGGTTTTTTTAAACAACTTATTTCAATTCAAGAGGCATGGGGGTCTTATTTTCCATTTTTTAAAAATTTTTTCTTAGGAGAGGAGTCACAGAGGGTCACAGAAATGGATTATGAGGACTGCATGTTACCCACTGCTGGCCTAGTCTGATAGTATCTTTTTAAAAACACACACACGTGCACACACACACACACACACCCTTCCACCTCTCTGAATATCAAATGTACTAAAAAAACAGAAGCGAAGTTGGCCCAGTAAGGCACAATGTCTCATTTGCTGCTCACACTGTCAGAGAAGAAAGTAGGATTAGGACTTTGAGATCAATGAACTCTGGATACAAAGGCAAACAGAAATCTTGATATCAAGTCCCTCTGGCAAGATGGTCACATGGTGGTATAGGCCACAAAGCAATCAAATGCACAAGATGTGATGGTGCCTTCACCAGCCAAAGACACCCAGCGGCTTTTATATTAGCCATTCCATCAGTTGTTCCAAATTGGGGTCTTGCTTCTTTGCTGGAGGAAGGTGAGAGCGAAATCCAAAGCGAAGGGAATTCATGTCTGACAGTCTCTACACAAAGACTGAAAGTGAACAACTGAGCACAGCCCTGAGATCAAAGTGACTACTAGCTTAAGGCTATTCCACTCCATTTTGATGCCCAATCCATTTTTCACACTAAACAGGGCCAGGTCTTGTCACTGCAAGTCAGGGAAGCCTAGAGCAACATAGTAAGTTGTTGTTGGATTAATTAGCAGGATAGTTTTTTTCTGCTGGCCTGGGACTTAACCCATTGCCAGCTCCTATAGGTAAGGAGAATGTGATGCTGTAGGGGATGGGGATCTTTGCAGAAAGTAAACAAATCCCCAAAATCTACAAAACAGTCATGCCTTTATTGGACCAGCCAAAAGGCACAGAATACATCATGCAAGACTGGTATATGCGAAAAACTGGAAAAAAGAAAATGCAGAGTTATTAATAAATTAATGGTTATTGAAATTACTGGATATAATTGAAACAGACAAATTAACAAGGCAAATACAAAATGAAAACACCAAAAATTCTTTGAAGACTGGAGCAAAACATCAGATAATTTAATTTAGGAATGGGGAGAAATAGTTAAATGGGAACTACATAAATGAATAGGTACATAAACAAACAAAGGTATCAAAAGTACAAACAATACAATTGAGAAAAAGATTTAAAAATATTGGTTTAATGTCTATAATTAAAAGTACACTTGATTGTTGCAACAGTATATTAAATTTAATCATACAATACACATAAAATTGTCAGAAAACCAATAAATTTTCTGGACAGAGATTGCCAAAATGCATAAAGCTGGAGTTACCTCAAAGGCTGTGGGGAAAAGGAAGCAACAAATATGATATGCAATCAATTGACCTATAAGAATTACTTTAATGTATCTTTTGTGTATGTGGGTGTGGTATGTAGACAGTGTGATGCAGCAGCTAAAAAGGCCAATGCAATTTTAGGTTGCATCAATAGAAGTATAGTGTCTAGATCAAGGGAAGTAATAGTGCCACTCTATTCTGCATTGGTCAGGCCCCACCTGGAATACTGTGTCCAGTTCTGGGCACCACAATTCAAAAAGGATGTGGAGAAACTGGAGCGGGTCCAAAGGAGGGTGACTAAAATGGTGAAGGGTCTGGAGACCTTGCCCTATGAAGAACGCCTTAGGGAGCTGGGAATGTTTAGCCTGGAGAAGAGAAGGTTAAGAGGTGATATGATCGCCCTGTTTAAATACTTGAAGGGATGTCACATTGAGGAGGGAGCAAGCTTGTTTTCTGCTGCTCCAGAGAACAGGACTCGGAACAATGGATGCAAACTGCAGGAAAAAAGATTCCACCTCAACATTAGGAGGAACTTCCTGATAGTAAGAGCTGTTCGACAGTGGAACACACTCCCTCGGAGGGTGGTGGAGTCTCCTTCCTTGGAGGTTTTTAAGCAGAGGCTGGATGGCCATCTGTCGGGTATGCTTTGATTGGGAGTTCCTGCACGGCAGGGGGTTGGACTGGATGGCCCTTGTGGTCTCTTCCAACTCTAAATTTCTATGATTCTATGATTCTATGACAATGTTATATGTTCATATGTTTTAGAATGATAACATTAATATGAAAATCATAAAAAATATACATCATGCAAACTTTTGAAATTTCACTGGCATCCTCATCAGGCAAAGACGTTAAAAATCATTTGGGAGAAGAAAAGTAGCAAAGTTAGAGCCGCAGGCCTACATTTTGTCTCAGATATTACTTCTCCTGTTAGTTAAAATGGTCTGGAGGGTTATCAGTACAGGTGGAGACCTCTTCTTGGCCAATTAGGGACTGGGCAGCAAAACACAGGCAATACAATTTCAAACCCATTAGCAGCAGGAGCAAAGTCACCTTGGACTGGAACAGATGGCCAATTGTGCTGGGACCATAGTGACCACACAGCCTGCTCCTGAAGTAGGCTGCCAAGCTTTCCTGACCAGAAGTCAATCTAAATCGACTCCTTTTTAAGCCGGATTTTTCTGGCTTGTCACTGGCTTGTTGTAGCCTTGTCATGGTTTCTGGACACTTTGGGGGCATGTGTCATCTAAATGACATGCCTTGGAAGTGGCTGAAAGCTGCCTTATTCAGCCCATGTGTTTTGGGCCTTTGTTACTCAGAGCCCCGTCTTGCCAAGTGTTAGGTGGATCCTACAACTCACACATTAGCCTACAAACATTACATAGCCTAGCAGCATAATAAAGTAGTAAAGTTACTCTTTGGAAGGACTAAAGAAACTTGAGAAATCATCTGCAAAGTGCATCAAACTATGGAGTGAATATGTGGAATCTCATGTACATTTCATGACTCTAGGGCATTCCATTCTTGGTTGAGGAATAATTGGAAGGTTGTTTTTTAAAACTCCACTTCTCTACCAACAAATCTTTGAACATGTTACGCACCATACCTTATGTCCTCTAACTCCTTTGTTAGATCAGAGGTTTACCAATGGCGGATGAAGATGCTGCTTTGGTCCATGTGCAGTCTTCACAGAATCAAATGTCTGCCTGACAAAAGGCTTTTCTACAGCTACATTTTGAACTGTCACGTTCCTGTCTTAGAGTTACCTAAAATAGCATGACAGTATTTTCTTTTATCTGTGCTATTCTTCCACAGAAACAAGGGAACATCAATTACTGTACTCCAGGTGCAATCCAGAAGTACCCAATAATCTAAAACCTATCTTAGCATGTGAATCAGAACACTTACTCATTTATTATAAATTCCATTACTCTTACCTATTAGTATCAAATGCTATAGAGGTGTGACCTTTTCACATTACATAATTATAATACTTTGATTCTACTTTAAATATCCAACTCTATACTACACTCTCAGTTGCAAGTCCCAGGATGTCAAGGATGTTGCTATGTCAATTAAAGTGGAATAAAAGCACCATGTACAACTATGTAGGGTGAAATTGCCCTAGGAGTCAGGATTGTCCAATTGGCAGAATGTGTTATGGCTGAAATGTAATCTGAAATTAAAAGAAGCAGGGAAGATAGTAAATAAAGAAATGATAGCAAAATACCAATCATGTTTTTCTGTGCCTATGTTCAATTTACAAGTTGACAGAAACTGATTTGCTCTAGGAGGAATGACAGCTCACCTCTGTAAGACTCTTCCTTTAATCAGCACTTCTTTGAGGCCAATCTTGAATGCCAAGTGTTAGATAGTTCTTAAAACTCACAGCAGATTGGCCTATTGATCGGTCTACAAACATTACAGGGGCTAGCCAACATAGCCAATGGTGAAATACGGTATGCAGGTTTGTTTGTCTGTCTATTAAAATATTTATATCCTGCCCTTTATCTGAAGATCTCAGGGCCATTTAAAATAAAATGAACTTTTAAAAAATTACAAAAGTTTAAAAGATTAAAAAAATATATAAAAGTTTCCAAGGTAAAAGCAGCCAATTTAAAAACAGTAAAATAGTTTTTGAATAATATAACTATAAAGCATGTGTAGCCTGGAAAAATTCAGTTTGGCCTGAATGCTTTAATAAAAAGCAGGTTTTAACTCGGCACCAAAATGATCCCAATATTGATGGACCTCCAACTATGCCTCCAGAGGGATGAATTCCATAACTGGGGTGTCACCACAGAAAATACCCTCTCACATGTCCTCCCACAATATATTTCCCATGCCGATGGGACATGGAGGAGGGCCCTTCAAAAAGCTCTCAGTTCTTAGGCAGGCATATATAGAGAGAAGCTCTATCTCAAATATCAAGGTCCCAAGCTGTTTAGGGCTTTAAATATTATTGCCACTTACTAGCACCTTGAATTCAGAATGGAAATGTATTGGCAGCCAGTGCAATTTCTTTGAACAGGCTGCAGTCCAAAAGCATATAGAGTTGCTTGCACATGATAGAGAGGAGAGAGTGGATTGCTAGTGAATGGCCAACTAGCACTGTCATATACTCCTGGATTCTAGAAGTTAATGTAATACTCTTAGGAACAAGGTTGCATATACTTGTGGTTGGTATATGGCTGGTTAAGCCAATTATAGCATTACCATCAGAAGTCAGAGAATACACTTTTGGGATACCATTTTCAGTGGCATATCTGTAGAAGTATAGCATGCATTTCCATTCTTAGATTTCCTGATCTCTTGGAATAATACTCACAAGGAGAATAATTTACTTCATTTAAAAAAAAAAGTCTTCAAAACCTAGTGCGTGTTTTTTGTTCTATGGGAAAAATGTCATGCCTTTGCATTATGGTCTAAAATACTTGCAAAGCAATCTAGATATTCCAAACACACAGGCCCCAGGATATTTAAAAGCCTAGGCAAATAAAGGGCTCATTCCCAGTCCCTTTTGAAGGCAGTGAGGTTGGGGATTTGGAGAATGGCATCTGAATCAGCGTAATAAGTAGGTTCATATGGACAGTAGTGGTAATGTCCATCAGCTTCTTGGTTCCTAGAAGGAGTGAGACAAAGTTCAAGAAGTCAGATGATTCACTGAAGCGTGTAATCACTCAAATGGAATCCCTTCATAAATGGCCCCTTTGTGATAGGTCTTCTGCATCTTCTCACATATGACTGTAATACATGACATGGCATGCTATTTTGTGTACTGCATTTCTGCCAACTGTAGATGGTAGCCTAGAGAACTGTGATGTGATGTGAGATGTTCATGCAATAAGCTGTTCTCAATGGCATGGCTGGATGTTAAGAGAATTCACCACAGGGATTCAGTTTTCAGAGGCTTCTCTTTGGCAAGTGCAATGTGCCCCGTTTTTTAGAATTTACCTTGAAAACCCTTTGAAAATGCATTTGAGAATGTCTTGCCCCATAGTCACAAATGAGTGAACTGGTCCCCTCTCTTGTCACACAATGTAGTTATGGTTTACCAGTCTTCAGAAAATAATGGTAATAAATTATGAATTATATAGAATAATTAGTACTGCTTGTGAGAAGGCCTTTCACTGGATCTTTCTTTTTATCTTTCTTTTACATTTTTAAAATTTATTTAACATTTTTACGCTTATTTTTTCTTTCTTTTACATACATCAAGAAATCTAGTTTTATGCCTAAATCAGCTGTGGAATGATGTCACCTCGTATGTGGTAACACTCTGAGAACTGCTCCATCTGAAAGGTGATCTAAAAGTACAGAAGATGGGAAAATAAAATAAATATTAAGGAATGCAAAACACAGAAATAAGAAAAGAAATGAATAAATCTGAGCAAAATGGCAACCATATTTCTCTTTGCCCAAGTTTAGTTTACCAGTTGATAGGAACTGATTTGCTGCCCCAGGAGTGCACATTTTGTAAGACTATAGATGTCGTTCTTTGAATCAGCAATTATTTGAGCTAAGTCTTGAACGCCAAACATCAAATGGTTCCTTCCTTCCTTGACCAATCATTCATTCATATGCCTTAGTGAATGATCCACCATTTTTAAAAAAATGTTATCAGGTACTGTTGGCTAAACTTCCTGCTAGGAGAGATGTGGAATGCATTTTCCTTATCTGTTCATTAGCTTAAGAACATTGCCTTTACACACTGGTAGAACCACTCAAAATAATCTGTTCTACAGACAGGAAGAGGCTCATGTACTCTTGCCTGGAGAATGCTGTCACTTCATGCAATGAAGGGTCTGTGGATTTTTTATATATATATATATACCAATCCAACACTGTCATTAGAAGAGAATATCAACACAATGTCTCTGATCCTCTCCAAGGCCAAATAAGGAGAAAGTATCATCAGTAGAAAATAGTATCTCTTCTTGATCTTTCTTTTCCAGCTTAGATTGTGGGGTGATAAATTGGGTGGCCCTCTCTCCCACTTTATAAAAGACAACTCTCTTTTTGATTGGTCATCCAACCCAAGCCTAGTTTAAAGATATAGAATTGTTTGCCCTACAGTTGATTGGCTGTGGCTTAGTCACATTTCTTCCCTCTCTTCCTTTCATGGGGATCAGGCTTTAGGAAAGGGAAGGCTCTTATTCTTACAGTTTGTGGGTCAAATGGCCTGGTATTCTGGGTCAAATCTGATGCCAAAATTGGAGGCTTTCTAGCCCTAATTTAAAACATAAATACAATGCATCTGATCATATTGGTGAGATTGTGACCAGATGCTAAATATTGGTGGGCAATTCCAAGTACCCTGCTTTCTCTGCTTATGGCTCTTTGCCTTTAAAAACAGTCTTGAACTGGGCAAGCCTTCAAACAGAAGACACCTTCAGACAGAGAACTATCTTCTGACAACCTTTAAAAGAGGACTATCCTACATTAAATAGGATGCATGGTCACATGACCCCACAAAGAGGTCTCATTTGTTATTTTGTGCTTGTATTTGCAAAGGTGTCTGAGAATACCAATACATTTTTGACAAATCTTGTTTTGCAAAGCATTGTGATAACAATGTGAATTATATTATTCAATGTTCCAACCCACAAAGCAAATATTATCATTGTTGTGCAATGCTAGCATCACACTGTGGCCTTGTAGATGCTACTAGAGGCTGGAGAGTGAACAAAACAACTTTGGGTTTTATGCAAAGTTGCATTGCCAGTCTGCATAATTAAGCTTCTTGACAGGGAACCCCATAGTTCAGTAAGTGGAACACTTATTTCACAGCATTACTTTGGGAGTTGCTGTGAACTTTTGGAGAAAGAAAGCCATTGTGACAAAAATGCAGCTGCTTTAACAGTAGGTGCAGGAAGTGTGCCTGCGGGTTGACAGTGCAACTTTGCATAAATATAAGGCTGACTATAATAGGCTCTTAAAGCAATGACAGCATGGATAAACCACTGAGATGGCCATGGTGCACAATAACTATAGAATAAGAACACATTTTTGGCTTTACCTGAGGTTCTGAGCATTGTGGCTTTAAAAAACAATCTCTGACAGCTTTGAACTGTTAAAAAAAATACACACACACAGCCCAATTGTTAGAAACTTAAATATTCCAAAATGATAGCCAGATGGTGACTTCCTGCTAAGAACACAAGGTTGGGAATGTGGAAAGTATCATTATCATTATCTTATTTATTTATATTCTGACTTTCCCCAGTCCAGGGACTCAAGGTGGGATATAAAAGTTAAAACAAGAAGCAATACCAACAATAGCATGAAAAGCAATTATAAGCATGCCCATTAAAAAAAACACAACAAATATAGATTGTACAAAACATTATTAAAGGTCTTTTTCCCATGAGCAATTGTTCTAAAAAGCTGCTCTATCCTGGGTGGAAGATTTCCTCTTTTTTTACTTTAGCTCTTTAATGAATAGAACAGTTATTCCAATTTTAAGTTTCTCACTTGTGTTTCTTTAACAGGGTTACAAGAGCTGCTTTTATTCAACTGATATATTTAAACATGTCTACCTTCAGAAAGAAAAGGAAAAAAGTAGACCCCTTAAGCCATGGCTGTCTGTAAATGTGACCCTGGGCCTTACAGACACATACTGTAAGACAACCATGTGGAGGACACAAACCCTGATCATTCAAGACCTATTTTCTATAATAGGGAATGGAAAGGATATTTGAAAATATTTGAAAAAAGCTTTAAAAAATTTCTCAGCTGTCAAGAGGTGAATCCTGGATTAATGTGAATCTTTGTCATTTGGGACATATTCTATGAAAACTGATATGCCTTTCTTTTTCCCCACAGAAGACAGCTTTCTCTGCACAAGAAACAGAATTTTCTGCACAGAACATGCTGTATTTTGGGACTTACTCTGGACCTTTTTGGCGCAGAAAACAGCATTTTCTGTGTAGAAAACAGCAGTTTCCTGTTTACAAATTGCTGGTGTTTTCTTTTTGCACAAGACAACAATGTGCAATTTTTTTTCAGAATAAGTCCTTAAATGTGAATGGTCTTCAAAAACTGTTTTCAAAGATTTTCTTGCAGTGGGAAATAATTTTCTAATATTACTCATTTTTTATTTCAAGAATAAGCAAATTAGCAAAGAATTACAACTCTAAATTCTATTATGGGCTGAAGCATCATGATTACTCTAGGAACCATACATACCAAAACACCACTTCTGAGTTGTGAAACTCTTTTTTGTTTGCCTGTCATGCACACTGACTGCAGTATCAGGAAATTGCATACATCTCTAACAAAAACAACAAATTTTATTTCTTTCCTGCCTCTGTTCAAGGCTTGAAACAGGTTACAGCATGTTAAAATATGAAACACAATTAAAAATCTATTAAAGCATCAGTTAAAATACAATACTTTAAAATACTTTAAAGCAGTTAAAAATTTAGTATACAGTATACTATATACTATATACTTTATACTTAATATATTTATATAAGTATATACTTAAAATATATGTAAACGATATAATTAAACATACTTAAAATATATGTTAAAATGTACTGTATACTAGTATATAGTAAAATATACTACAAAATATACTACTCTAAATGCACTATGACAGACAGAACTCACTTCCAAGGGAAGCCAGACTGGTTTATTCTCATCTTTAACACCTATATGGCAGGCAGGTACAATACAATTATCTCCATGCTAGGCAAGGATATATCTATTGGGAGGGAGCATGGCAAAATGAAGGCCCTTCAAATAGAATTATGCCCTAAAATGAAATTTTCCTTTAGTCCCAAAATTTCTATCAGTGTAGTACCTTAAAACTTCAGTTGAGCATTTAGAAGTATGTACAGTTTATCCATTCAAAAATAGGGGACAAACTTTTCAAGGGAATGCAAACACAGCCAATGTAAGAGTTCTAGGTATAAATAGTTTTTAGTGTTTCATTCTCTAAAATGCTAGATATTTGGGAGCAAAAGGAAAGATTCATTTTAGGGGAAGCGTTCTCACTGCCCACATTTTGCTTCCCCACTACTCCAGGATGAATAGCTCTGATGCTGGGAATAGATGTACCTACTCAATGCAACCAGTGAAGATGGATGCATTTTTCATTTCTTCCTCTTTGAACAGAACTTAGCAAGACCTGAATGTGAAAGAAAGGGAAATAGATTTGATCATTGCTAATCACTTCTTCCATTCATCTGCCACTCATCAAGTGTTCTACATTCATATTTTAATCTGACCCAAAGTAGATCCTGCCACAATTCCATCTACGTCCCTGCATACAGAAACTCGGGTGTGGAAACATTGGGCACAGGATGGCAATGTGTCTAGATGAAACAGGCTGCCAGTATGAAAATGAGTGATGCTTTGCAAATCTTAGGCCCAAGGAATGAAGATAAACATTTATTTACCTTAGGGGGAAATATATACAACCAATTCAGACTAATGCAAATGAAGAATAGCAATCTACCAGAAAGCACTAATGTTATGGATTTGTTGTTTTTATCACTCATCCATCTCTCCTCCCCCCTTCCAGCAGCCTCTGAAAGGAGGAACAAGAAAGCACTTTGAAGGAAAAGCTGCTCCTGCAGTTTCTGCCTGGTGATGTGATTGCTTCGGCATTGTCACAAAAACTAGGCAAACACTTGCTTTTAATTTTAAAAGGAAGGAAAGCAAGGGAGAATGTCAAATGATGAGTTATTGTTAATTAAAGGATTAAGAGTCTTTCATGTTTTTTGAGTGCAGAAATGTGCATTTTGTTGTGTTTGGCTTATAATGGTGGTAGCGGTGAGGGGGGGGGATGAGGCAATACAAAGCAATTTGTGTAAGAGAAGCCATCCTCCTGCTGGATTCACAGGTTTGCAGAAGATCCCTGACTGAGTAACTGCCAAGCAAGAGCAAATCAGGAGTGCGTGCTTAACCCCTTGCTCATGCAGCACATTCATTTTCCTCTTGTATTCCTCATTCTTTCCTTAGTTCCTTATTTCCCCATAGAAAATACCCAGGGGATTTGAGCCAGTATGGTATAGTAGGTAGGGTGTTGGATTATGGGCTCTATCACATGGAGGAGGCAAGCATCATTAAAACGTGATTAAATCGTGGCACTAGCATGATCGGGGGAAGATTATCACCACCACCCCTGCATGCTTCTCCCATTTGTGTCCCATGTGTAAACTATAATGGACATATCATTGGGCAATAATGGGAGTTTCTGTTATTAACTAATGATGCATACATTACAGTTTACACATGGGACACAAACGGGAGAAGCATGCGGGGTATGTGTGATAATCTTCCTCCTAATCAGGCTATTACTACTGATACTTGCCTCCAGTGTGAAAAAGTCCTATGACTCTGGAGACTAGGATGTGAATTCCTGTTGCTCAGCCATGGAAACCCACTGGAGAACCTTTGGTCACACACTCATGGCCTCAGACAAAGGGCATAGCAACCTCTTCTGAATAAATCTTCCCACGAAAACCCCATGTTAGGTTCACCTCAGTGGAAACAACATGAAGGGACACAACAACAACAACGCATAGGGGGTTAAGGAAGGTTAAAGAGACACATTTGGCACATTTCTGCTTTCTGCCTCAAATTACACCCTTTCCCCACCATTTCACAATTGCTTAGCAGAGACCTCAATCACCTAAACTGAAGCCCTGTTCAGTTTGTTCACTTGAACACATGTAATGCTAAAACTGGGGATAAGGGTGGATGACATGTAATGATGGGTTTAGTTAAAAACAATTGAGATTTGGTGAATCTCTTGAGCACAGTTTAAATTGTGTTGAAGCAATAGGCCAGAAGCAGCAAGAAACCAGCTTCTACCATCCCATGCATTTGTATCTAGCCTAGTAAAAGAATCAAACACAGTCTTTGTTTAAGAAGACATAAGAAGTTTACTCACAGTCTTGTGCATCATTCATATACACAAGTCCAGCTTCTTGAGGTAGACAGAAAGAAGTAGAAAAGTCTACTTGCTAGGTCAAAGTAGGTCTGAACTACTCAGAAAAGGCTTCAGTCTGCATCCTAAAGCAAGCATAGTGTTGAGAGAGAAGGGTTTCTCAGAAACAAAGGATGTGTACATGCTCCCAGAAGAGAGGGCTGTGTGTAAAACATAAATAGGAAATTACCACAAACATGCATTAAGCCAGCATGGTGTAATGGTTTGAGTGTTGGACTACAGCTGCACACACCAGGTTCCCAGTTCAGCCATGGAAACCCACTGGGTGACCTTGGGCAAATCATACTCTCTCAGCCTCAGGGAAAGACAATGGTAAAAACGCTTTTGAACAAATCTTGCAAAGAAAGTTTTCATTAGGGTTGCCATAAGTTGTAACAACAACAACAACAACAACAACAACGCAATCTAAACCTGAAGTGAGGTAGCACGCACTCTAACTATCAGTGTCTGTCTTGTCAAACAAAAGTTGCTATCTTCAACATGTAAGATCCAGCCCCAACATTCCTGAGCAATGCCCTGATGTCAGGAAGTAACACCTATGAACACTGAATAAGAAGGTATCAGTTGGAGTCTGTAACTGCATTTGGACAAACATGGTCCCTATTCAGGGGAGCTTTATAACAATGTTCAGACAGATGTTACATATTTCTCTTCAGACCTTCATGTTCAGTGAGTGATGCTCTAACTTATTTCTAGGTGCTCTGAGACACTGATGAGTAGGGTTTGTGTGTCACCCAAATACTTGTCCCTAGTTTTTGTGTAGTCAGGTGAATGCTTAAAAAAGGATTGGTGTCACTGCCAGTTCCACAGTTCTGTCCTCATATACAGCAAAAATGGGCCAGAGAACTCATTATCCAAGGAAGCAATGGCTAAGGCCAAGATTTTACTGATATTCAAAGGGAGAACAGAATCCTTTCTAAGTCAGAAGACCCAGAAAAGTTGTACAAAGTACACCATTTCTTAGAACTTTGTAAAGGAATTGGTACAGTTACTATTTGTACAGATTTAGGCTGTTGAATTCCCATACTGATAGTTGAGAGACTGCTTTGAGTTATGTACATTGTAGCTGTTTTATCATTTCTGACAATCCACTTTATTCTATCTTCAGTCCAACAAGTAAAAAGAGTTCAAAACCAGCTTTTTGCCAAGCAAAAGAAGGGAAGAATAAGGATATGAAGCTTATAATATTTTGCTGAGGAAATTTGTGACAAAATCCGTAAACTGAACACTTCTCTGAACCAAATACTTAAACCAAGGGTGGATAACACATGGCCAAAATGTGCCATATATGGATGCCTTTCCAATTTGGTACCCCAAAGCCTCTGATGTGTTGAACTGGTGTGCATTGTTAAAATCTGATGTCAGAAATAGTTTAAACAAGCTTTACCCCTTCAAAACAATGTGTGCATAAAGCCTCCCGGAAGTAAAGTTCTCTTTTAAAAGGGGAATATAATCTCTTAATAGTTTGTCTTAAGAAAGAAAGTATGTGTTTTTTCTTGCTTTAGAAGTAGGTGTTTTTTTGTTTTTGTTTTTTTAAAAATACTGTTTGGCAGGGTAGTAGATTGAATGTAGGTTTTTTTCCGCATGACAGTGGCATTTATACTAATTTCATATATGTATGCATAAAAATAGTAGACATAGCAATTCTGAATGAGGGCAGGGAAATGTCTAATTAACAAATTGTAAGCTGCTCTGATAGCCTTGCTGAAGAGTGGTGTATAAATAAAAATTATTATTATTATTATTATTATTATTATTAGTTGTGTGCAACCAACCACACACAGAAACTGTCAGTCCATTGAGGGCAATCTTCATCCTTCTTCATATTAAAGGATCTCTCCAGTTCAGGGATGACTCAAAGAGCATGCAGTACAGATGTCAAAGTACAAATTTGTGTCCACATTGATTGTAGGTGTAGGTTCCTTTTTTGAAAGTGGATCAACCTTGCTCTTTAAATAAATATGCAGAGAATTTTGCATGTGGAAATTAACAAAAAAAGAAAAGAAAAGAAAAGAAAAAGAAAGAAAGAAAGAAAGAAAGAAAGAAAAAAAAGGGGGGGGGTTCTGAAAGTCCCCTGTTCTGTACAGCTCTTAAAAGTGTGTGAATCATGTCCCATTTTGTCGCTGGTCACCACAGAAAGACCTGAATTGTTTCCTTTCTGTCAAGGAAATGTTTTATATCAGTGGTTCTTAACCTTATACAGACCATATTGCCTTTTGAGAATCTGATGAAAACTACTGACTTCTTTCCAGAAAAACACAGAATCTGCACATAAAATTTTGCACATATTTTTTTCCATTGTAAATTGGTTTCCTTTGCAGAGACTAGAGTGGGGGAAAATACAACAAACCCTTGAGAAGCCTAAATTTTTATCTTAACAATTTACCATTACAGTTCCCAAGCTGTGGAAATCCACTATATTCAAGGTCTGGTTCCCCCCACTCCCCATTTCCACAAACAGGTGAAGATGTTTTTTATTTTTTTGAATTTTATTTATGGATCAGTAGTGTGCATGTGTGAGGTGGTGTGCTGTATTTGAATCTTTTACTGGAAATAATGTTTAAAATGTTTTTAACAAATTGTTTAAAATAATAATATTGTATTCTTTTTAACTTTTGTAAACTAATGTTTTAGCTGCTTAATTTTTTCAAAAATATTAAAAGCCATTTTGAATCCCATCTGCGACACTGTCTACTCCCTTTATAGGGAGTGGCACATCACAAGCTTCAGCTTTCATCAGCAACCAAGGAAATGCCTTGGGAGCCAAAAGATCAAGTAAAGCCATTTGTTTGCTCCAATAGATAACAATAAACATAAGCTCCTCCAGCACTCAGATAGACCAATAAGTCTGAGATTGTATTCTAAATCATTGGTGGCTACAGGGTAAGCTGATTCAGCATTTCTCCTGGATTTTCTCTCCTTCTCCCCTTCCCTGAACAAGACCATACCTCCTGGGGCAGGGGGCAGTAGGTTGTTCTCCCTTCCCCTGCCTGAGCGTTCTTCCAGGACTGTCCTCTGCCCCAAGGATAAGTCCAGCCCCACCTTTAACAGTCACTGCTTCTACTCCCCAACACCTCCCTCCCCATGGCTACAGTGCTGTTTTTTATAGTTGGGTTGCTCCACCATATTACCTGTTGAGTTTCAACTGTCTTCCTGATAATTGTTAATTACCTTCTCTTGATTATTTGTTAGCCCTGCAGCAGCCTGAGAATTTTACTTCAGTTTTGGAGAAAGAGCAGAGGAGGAGGTAGGTAGTATGATAGTTCCTGATACCATTTGACACCATTCAATAAATAAATAAATTGTCCCCAGTGGTGATGAGGCCTTGTGGCTATGCCACCATTGAACACAATGGGACTTGAGCATCTGCAGATTTTGGTATCTGTGGGGGGAGTTCAGAATGGATCCCCTGTGGATACAGGATAAATGCCCTGCAGCACTTTACATAGAGCAAATGAGCCAGTCCCTGCACCAGAGAATAGACAGACATAAATCAGACATTAGGGCATTCTGTCTCAGACCTCAGAACAGCAGGCCTTGAACAAAAGAACTACAAAGAATGATTGGAAAGAGAAACAGCAGAATTGGAATGTCACCATTGATAGCAGTCTATCAGCAGTGGGTTGTACTGAGATAATAGTTTCCTAGCACACTGCACACATTTCAACACTGTCTAACCCTCACAAGGGCCCTCTTGATCATCACATCTCCTCTCTGTTTCCCATACTACATTCCAGTACTCATTCATATGGTTATCTGTTGTCCTTGGTTTTAGACAACAGCCTTCCTCCTGCCTTTGTCCTGCAATGACTATGGTTAACACTTAACTTGCCATCTCATCTCCATACCCATAAGGTTTTCAATTTCAGTGGACATTCTCATACACAATTGGCTTGTATAGGTCTGCTTTCTTGACTCCACTTTATGCATCTGAGGAAGTAGGCTCAAGTTTATGAAAGCTCATGCTTTTTCTTTCAATTAGCCTCAAAAGTGCTACAAGATCCCTTTGCATACTGATTTTCCAGACTAACACAGCTATATTTTTGAAAGTTGCCCTCCTGTTTCCCCCCAAAATAAATTTGATACAGGTAACATTTATTGTTGTAACACAGTACTTTCATGCTCAGGTCCTTCAATATAAACTTTCTGCCTTGGCTCAGATTTCATTTTTTCAGTTCACAGTATCTGTGTATATATATTGGAGGAAGGGACGAGGAGTTTGAACTCCTTGCTGATCTGCTTCAGAGCATCTGGTCAAACAGTAGACCCTAGTCTACTTTCTGCCCACTTCTCCCATAAAAAAATATCGTACCATCCAACTGTCCCGATTAATCCTCTGTCATCCTACCTCTTTAGCTGCTTTTAAAATGTTCCAGTTTCTCTCTCCTCCTTCCACTTTCTTCGTTTGGCCTCTGGTTATTTCTATTGGTACAAATTGAATTCAAAGAGCAAAACCAGTCTGTATTCAATAAACTCAGCAAGGGGGAGAGGAGAAGAGTGAGCAGTGGGCTCAGGCAAAAGCAGATTGCTGCAGCCTCTTCCAGTTTCTATGTTCTTCCCCATTGATCACAGGCCTACAATATAAAATGTTTTTTAAAAAATATTGTAGCTGTTTTTAATGGATTTTAGATGCTGTATTAAAAAAACACAGTACAGTGGGACCTCAGTATCCGCGGACTTGCTCTCTGTGGAATTGAGTATCTTGGGACGGCAAGTCCACATTGTCCCCGTTGGAGACAACTGCACTGAAGTCCTCCCTCCCTCCCTCTCTCTTGTTTTGTCTCCTTCCTTCCTTCCTTCCTTCCTCTTCCCTTCTTCCCCTTCTGAGGATTCTGCCCTGGGTTTATCTTCAGGGGCAGTTCACAGGTGGAGCCTGGAGCCCCATCAGCTGGAGAGAGCTGGGGCAAGGGCCAGGGCATGGGGCTCAGAGCCTGGAGGTTCCATCTTGGGTGTTGGGCCTGGGGGGGGGGGATGAGCTCAGAGATCTAAGCCCTGCCCCAGCACTGGTGCTGGCTCCCTCAAGTTTACACGGCTCCAGCCTCCGCCTCCGAACCACCCCGAAGCAAAAAGACTGGGACAGAAGCCTCAGAGGGTGAGGGGGGGGGAGAGGAAGGAAGAAAGAAGAGAGGGAGGGAGGGAGAGCCGGAGGGAGAACTTCAGTGCATTCAAAGTGTGGCTGTGCTGCCATTAGGGACAGTGGGACTAGAGCTACAATGGATTTTGGTATCCACGGGAGTGTCTGGAATGGATACCAAGGGCCAACTGTAAAAATGTTATATCCCACATATTTCCCTCCACCCTCAAATTCAATATTTTCACCAGTTTATTGGTACTCAGCTTTGTTTAATTGCAGACATTGATATTCCAGTACAATTTCTTGGAGTCCATTTGAACAATTTTTTGTGTTTTTCATCAGCAAATTATAGTGTTTTGAAAATCTATTTGAAGACTTGAACACCTTTTTTATTCTTTGCAGGATAATTCTTTGCAGAATCATTTCATTCAATCACATATTACAACATAGAAATGTTAAAGCAACTTGTGAAAAAGAGTGTATATGATGGCACAAATCTGAGGTCATTTTTAGATTTAGAATGCTAAATTTCTATAAAACCAGCATATATTTCTGAAAACATTTCTACAACCCTCAATTTTTCAGGCCTGTGACCACACTCTGATGTTGCTTGGGCACACACATCCTTGTTTTCATCTATGAAATGTCAGAGAGTATGCTCTATGAGTGGAACACACTCCCTTGGAGTGTAGTGGAGTCTCCTTCCTTGGAGGTCTTTAAGCAGAGGCTGGATGGCCATCTGTCAAGGATGCTTTGTTGGAGAGTTCCTGCATGGCAGGGAGGTTAGACTGGATGGCCCTTGTGGTCTCTTCCAACTTTATGATTCTATGATTCTATGAGGCATGGAACAGACTAGTTCCCATAACCCTTATATTCTGAGATGCCTTTTCACATATCCACACACGGAATCCTTAAGCCTTTCTCTCCCTGATGAAGGTATCAATGTCCATTTCATTAAAAATTCTCTGTACTGCATATTTATTGTTGCTGAGCACAAGCATGAGCTAATTAGCAAACTTAATTAGTCCTGTACTGCAAAGCACAGAGTATAAGGTAAAGGATGGGTATATGGGAGAGAGAATAAGAGATAGAGAGAGTAAAAGATAAAAGGCCTATAAAAATAGGAACTGGCTTGTTCAGCCTTATTTATGTGTGACATGGAATTGAATATCAGCAGCTTGAGACAGGCTTCCCACCTGGGGATCTGACGCAGACCTTCAGGGGAAACATCTATTACACAGACAAATCCTTTCACTCTATCCTATCTCCATCAAAGGAGTGAGCACTCCTGCTGGGAACCCAGAAGAATACTTCATTCCTCTCCATATTAACCAGGCTACACCCAACCAGAATGCTCTTTTCTAGGGCTAATTGCTAAAATTATAAGTGCCAGAGCTCAAAGCAGTCTGGAAGTCTTATTCCCTGGAAATCTGTCCCTCTAATTATATGTATGTGTGAGACTCAGAACAAGGAATGGGGAGGGGGAGAGAGAGAACTATTGCAATAGCTCATTAGGAAGTTAAAGTTACTTTGCTTGTGTTCTGATGTATTTTGTTTTGGCTATTTTTGCACACATTTCTACACTTGGCTTCATCATTGAATAAGGTAAAGAGCAGGTCCCTGGTGAATTCTGCTTTATAAGTAAAGACCTCCTTTTTTCTGCTTTCAATTTTTCATTGAGGCTGCCGCCACACTGCAGGAGTAATGTAATTTCACACTGCTTTAACTGACATGATTCCATCCTATGCAATCCTGGGATTTGTAGTTTGTTTTGGCACCAGAGCTCTCTCGTAGAGAAGGTTAAATATCTCACAAAACTACAAATCCCAGAATTCCATAGCATTGAGCCATGGCAGTTAAAGTCATGTCTAATTGGATCAATTCTGCAGTACAGATACAGCCTAAGCACACTGCACATGCAAAATCTGTGAAATCCTACATGACAGACATCCAAGTGGGAGGGAAAAACCGTACAAACGTGTGCAGATAATAGTCAAAAGAATGAAAAGCAAAATTCTACATATTAACACTGAATATTAATACTGAATGATTCCCAGATCTGCCAAGTGTTTGGGATATTCAAATTCATATTAATTGCTACTTCAGTTCAGGCTACAGTCCTAAAACAAGTGCATTTACTTTTAGTAGACATGCAATGGCATTGTTTTGTCAACAATTTTGCCACACAGGCTGGTAAATTATGTAAAAAAGAAACCCACACTAGAACTGCAATATGCAAGAAATAGTCAGAGCCTTTTAAGGACTTTTAAGCCTAATCAAAACAAACTTAAGAATGCTACAAACGATTCCTTTGCTATGATTGAGCAAAGGAAACATTTTCTCAGTGTGAAGATGAAGAAGGAAAGGAAAGCTTTGCTTATTGAGTTTCAGTCTATCATCCAGCTCATAACTGAACAACCGCTCTATCTGGAAGAAGGTGGAATGTGATTTAAAAGCTCTCAATCCAACGAAGGGGCCTGAGCCTTTTAAAAAACAGGGTCAAATGAAGGTTTGAAAGATACATATTCCTCAGTTATCTTACAAAAAGAAGTTTCAGTGTAAGGAGTATTAACCAAGTCACTTTAGCAATATGAAGCCACACCATGAGGTAGTAGTTTTGGGTGGCTATCACATGGAACATTGATCACATACCACCTGGGTCTTGAACATAATTAGTTGTACAAATGTCTGAAATGTCATGGCATCACTGTGATCAAAATATTTTTGATAGGTTACAAGGGGGTACTAACACTCAAGAGTTGCTAGTTTCTGGCTTGTCATGGCTGGAGATAATCCAAAAGATAGTTGCTTACTTCTTAGAAGAACTGGAGCCATGAGTTCTCTGCTCTGGTCTGTCTTTAGCAGAAAGGTTGCATGAATGGATTGTATGTGCTGCACCTAAAATTGTTCCCATTTGTTACTGATAAATATGAGCTCTAAATATGAGCTCACAATATTTTTTGTACTCATTCATAGAAAGCATTTCATTATACTTTAACATGTTATTGTTGCTATTGTTTTGATTTATATCCTTCTTTTTGCCCTAGAACTGGAACTCAAGGTAATCACAATAACAATCACATTTATTTCTTACCTACTTCTCCCCATGGATCAAAGTGGGGAAAAACAACAAACCAACAAATATGCATCCGTTAAAACACAACTTCAGTTAAAAGATAAATCAGTTTAAAAGAATAAACAAGATACATGCATATTTAAAAAGTATGTTTAAAATTCATCATCTAAAATTTACAGTTTTAAAAATAATCTGGATAGGCCTGCTGTAAGAGATTAGTCTTCAATGCTGTTTTAAATTCAGACAGCATATTTGGCTGTCTAATCCCTTCTAGCAGATCGTTCCACAGTCTAGTGGTGTCTGCAGCTGTACAGACTGGCAATTTGTGCTAGCCTGTGGGTGGGGTCAAGGCACAGCATCCTGAAGCTGGACACCCTAACTCTGCCCCCAGGGCATCATGATGCCATGTGCTGTTCCAGATGGTGTTCAGCATCATGGTGTGACTCCAACGCTGCATCCATATGATACAGCGCTGAAGGATGTGTCATACATCTGCTCTGCCATAGCTATGGTACCCCTTGGAGTGGAAAAAATTGAGCCACTTTTTGTGTCTCCTTTTTCTGCCCTCCAAAGGCTGGATCGGGGCCATGGCCTGGGGTTTCCATGGCCCCAATCTGGCCAGGAAAGGGGCGGCTGCATGCTGACCCTAGGGGTGGTCTGTATAGCCCCTTAATCCTGGCTGTCTGGAGTAACCATCCACCAGAGGACCTGAGTGTACAGGGTGGATTATATCGGAGGAGATAATCCTATAGGTAATTTGGACCCAAATCACCTAGTGCTTTAAAGGTAATAACCAACACTTTGTACTTTGCCTAGAAAATAAATGACAGCTTACAAAAGTTAAAACAGAGATGAATAAAAACCATATACTGTATGTAATCTTAAATTATAGGGGTTTAAAACTGATGCCATTTTTCTTCTTCCGCATATGTCTCTTCTGTGTTCTAAGAACCAGTCTTTCTCCCTTTGGGTTGTAGATGAGAATAAGTTTGAACAAGTTTGATTGTTTAAGTATCTAGAAGTCATCTTGCAATATGGATGTTCCACCTAACTGCTGTCACCCAGGTTATGATGTGATTGCATAGCAGCAGGTTGCATGTGCAGTAAAGGTGAATCATGTGTGTGTGTGGTCCAATCCAGCCTACTGTCCAGGAGAGATTCCAAAACGTCCTCCATTTTGAGCAGGGCTGAGAAGTATGGTTTTAGTTTATATCTATATGGGTGTATTTAGCTCAGGGTTACCAGACTTGGTCCTCCTCCTTTTCAGGACCTGTCTTCCATTTCAACCTCCTGTCCAGGAGGGATTTGAGCAGGGCTGAGAAGGATGGATTTAATATTTAGATGAGTGGCTTATTTGTTTTGTTTTTGTTTTGAGCTTTTATTTGACCAGGTTCCTCACTTTTTCTTTGCATGTTTCCCCCTGGAAATTCTGCTCCCAGAAGTTCCCCCCCCCCTGGAAGTCCCCCCTCCCCCCGGCACTGGGTGACACCTGCTGCAGGAATGCCACTGAGTTTTGGCACTTGGTCTCTAAAAGGTTTGCCATCACTGGTCTATAGCGTTAAAATCATTTATAGCATATCAGTTAAAATGATATGATCAGTTGAACAGGGAACTATTGAAAGCCCTTGTACTAGTTCCCCAAAGCTTGTGAGAACAGAAAATGACAGGTGACAGAAGGAGAGAACCAGCCCAGCCTATGTAGGAAGGGAGATCCAGAGCCTGGGAGCATCCACCAAGAAGGCCCTCTCTCAAATTCCCATCAAAGATGCCTGTGAAGGTGAGAAAAGAGCCTCCTCCTTGAGCAGGCTCCTACATTAAAACACTATCTTTCAGAGAGCCTGGACCTGAACCATATGCTAGAATCATTGGATTTGTGGAGACAGTTCACCCATGCCAGCCATGCTTATTTGTTTGATATAGTTATTTAGAATACATGCATCCAAAGGAGTGGGTTTATATCTATGAAAGTTCATGTGAAAATAAAAACCAGCCAGTCTTAAAAGTGCTGCCATGCTTCTTTTTCTTTTTCCCCTTCCCTTCTCTTCCTTATTTTTATAATAGTTCACATAATATCAAAACAAAACAAAACAAATTAATGAGCAATAACGGCAAACAATAACTATATAATGGCTGAGATCCTATCTCATACTTACATAGTATAAACCTATACTTATTTGGTTATACAGTGGCTATTTTACACCATCATTCTGCTGATTTTTGCTGTTGGGAGCCCATTATGTATCTGCCAGTTTGCCTAAGAGTCAGTGTGGTATAGTGGCCTGGGTGAACAGGGCTGCAGTGGCTGGGGAAGACAATCCCAGTTCCATTGGATACCAAAGAATCGTATCCTGAAAGTATCTTTTATCTCCTTCTTTGTAAAGCAGCTCCTGGCTATTAACACATTTTGCTGTCTTTGGGCAAAGTCATTTGCCTCTTGTTGAGTCCAGAGTATCCTATTTAAAAAGGTCTGTTAATTCTTCCTCCTTCCAACAGATCAAAACATATATTTTGCCTCTGGCTTGTGCCTCATCTGTGCAGCATGTAGGGACTATGTTCCTGCTTCTTCTTTTTCTTCCTAAGCAGTAATAACCTAAAGGTTTTCTGAATTGTTTTTAGTCAGAGTTTAACAGTTTGTTAAAAGGTGAGGAATGTTTTGGAAGGGGTGTCTCTCAAAAGTAAGACCTTCAAGCAGGCCGGTGGGCTGTGTGTGACTGTCTTGTAATCTTCTTTTAAAAAAATGTTTTTTGATACTAAATCCAGTACTGTTTCCAACCATTTACTTCACATTCCCTTCCCCTAATTTACCTATCCCCAAAATGCTCCATCAGCATATGCCTCTGAATGGAATGAAGCTTTTGCAAGTTTACTGTGGCAGCATTTCTTGTACAAATGGGCATTGAAAAGGCAGAGCTGGGAGCCTGTCAAGCCTGAGATTCTGGTCATTTCAACTTCAGGAGAATTGGCTGCTTTCTGCTATTGCTTTGGGACTCTTTATGTTGTTTAAAGAACGCCTCACCTCTCCAGCAAACATGGAAGCTCCAGGCTGTAAATGAAAGATAAGCAGAAGTGTTAATATATCTGTGGAGGGTGGTTTCTCAGCTGTTGTAAATTGGTACAGCTGGATGGGACAAGTCAATACAGTATAGCAGAGATGAATTGATCTGGGGGTAGATTTGTCCCATGCTGCATTACAAATAGCTTGCTTCCTTGCCAACACAACTACAGTGTTTGAGCAGTTTGTTCCCTGCTTGCTTAGTTCTCCTAACCAAACACTAGCTTCAATATGTGAATATATTAGGCTAGAATCCTATGTAATTTTGAGCCTACAGAGCTTCTACAACACAAAAAACTAGGAAAAATTTCAGGGTGCCAGTCTTGGAAATGTAACAGGATATAGCAAAGGAAAAATCCACCCCATTATATAAACCAGAAACCTGGGTGCCAACAGATTAATGGCCATATGTTTATGCCTGGTAATGCATAGTTCCAAACTATCTGAAACTCCACAGGAGCCTGCCCAAATCTTATGAACTTTGTGGCAGGGGCTTTCTCTCTGTTTTACCTCTACCACAAGCTCATCTGGTGAGGACATGAATAAGAACCTTCTCAGTGGCTGCTCCTAGGCTGTGGAATTCCTTCCCAGAGAAAACTCAGTTGGCCTCCTCTCTGCTCTCTTTTTGCAGGCAAATACCTTTTTATTCAAACCACTGTTCAGCTTTTATCTGGTTGGGGCAGAAGATAAGTTAATGGGTGTACTGTATCTTTTACTATGTTTTGAATGTGCTTTTAATTGTTCTAGTTCAGTGGTCACCAAACATTTTTGGCTACCACACCCTTTCCTCTTCAGCACCAACCCTAGCACTCAATGCCTATTTCTACTATTTGTGCAGCCACCATCTGGCCTGAGGTCTACCTCAACCATGCCCAGCTCACAACCACCACTACCTCCTCTGCCATATCTTCTGATGTGTGGATAGAGCAGCAGTAGCAGCCTAGAGCTGCTCCTCCCTTTCTCACCCTCTGCCTTACAGCAAAAGGAAGGCTGGCTGGCTGGCTGGCTGGCTAGCTGCTCTCAATGTGGCCAGATACAAAGACAGCAGCAACTGAGCATCTAGCTGAGCAGCAAAGACTGGTTTTGGCAAGAGGCTTCACAGTCACTGCTTGACTGGCTGCTTGATTGCTGTTCCCAAGGTGTCTAAGTGCAAAGAGAGAAGCTTCTCCCTGGAGAGGAAGGAGTCTTGATTCTCCTTTGCCAGGGCATAATGCTGTACAGCTGGCTTGTCAGTTTTTCTCCCCGTGAAGAAGGACTCTCAACCTGAGAGAGGCAAAGGACCATTTCAAAGAATTGACCCTGGACAGTCCTCCCCCACCTTGCCCAGAGACCTGCCTTCGCCAGACAGCTTCATAGAATCATAGAATCACAGAATCACAGAGTTGGAAGAGACCACAAGGGCCATCCAGTCCAACCCCCTGCCATGCGGGAACTCCCAATCAAAGCATCGCTGAGAGATGGCCGTCCAGCCTCTGCTTAAAAACATCCAAGCAAGGCGACTCCACCACTCTCTGAGAGAGTGTGTTCCACTGTCGAACAGCCCTTACTGTCAGGAAGTTCTTCCTAATGTTGAGGTGGAATCTCTTTTCCTGGAGCTTGCATCCATTATTCCGGGTCCTAGTCTCTGGAGCAGTAGAAAACAAGCTTGTTCCCTCCTCAATATGACATCCCTTCAGATATTTCAACAGGGTGATCATATCACCTCTTAACCTTCTCTTCTCCAAGCTAAACATCCCCAGCTCCCTAAGTCGTTCTTCAAGGAGAATGGTTTCCAGACCCTTCACCATTTTGATCACCCTGCTTTGGACCCGCTCCAGTTTCTCCACATCCTTTTTAAATTGTGGTGCCCAGAACTGGACACAGTATTCCAGGTGGGGCCTGACCAAAGCAGAATAGAGTGGCACTATTACTTCCTTTGATCTAGACATTATACTTTGATTGATGCAGCCTAAAATTGCATTGGCCTTTTTAGGTGCTGTATCACACTGTTGACTCATGTTCAACTTGTGGTCTACTTGGACTCCTAGATCCCTTTCACATGTGGTCTTATTCAGCCAGATGTCCCACATCCTATATCTGCTATATCTGTGCATTTCATTTTTCCTCCCAAAGTGCAGAACCTTACATTTCTCTGTGTTGAATTTCATTTTGTTAGCTTTGGCCCAGCTTTCTAGTCTATTCAGGTCATTTTGAATGTTGATCCTGTCCTCCGGGGCATTAGCTACTCTTCCTAATTTGGTGTTGTCTGCAAATTTGATAACTAGGCCCTCAATAATTTCATCCAAGTCTTTAATAAAGATATTGAATAGCACTGGGCCCAGGACAGAACCCTTTAGGACCCCACTGGTCACTTCTCTCCAGGATGAAAAGGAGCCATTGTTGAGCACCCTTTGGATGCGGCCAGTCAACCAGTTACCTTGTCTAGTCCACATTTTACAAGCTTGTTTGCAAGAATGTCATGGGGAACCTTGTCAAATGCCTTACTGAAATCAAGATATACTATATCCACAGCATTTCCTTCATCTACCAAGCTGGTAATTTTATCAAAAACAGAGATCAGATTTGTCTGGCATGACTAGTTTCTCTGAAACCCATGTTGGCTTTTTGTGATTATGGAATTATCTTCTAGATATTCACAGACTCTCTGTGTAATGATCTGCTCTAGAATCTTTCCTGGAATTGATGTCAGACTAACTGGACAATAATTGTTGGGATCCTCTTTTTTCCCCTTTTTGAAGATTGGGTCAACATTTGCCCTCCTTCAGTCTGCTGGGACTTCTCCTGTTCTCCAGGAATTCTCAAAGATTATTGCCAATGGTTCCGATATTACATTTGCCAGTTCTTTTAATATCCTTGGATGTATTTCATATGGTCCTGGAGACTTGTATTCATTTAGGTTAACCAGGTATTCCTGTACTATCTCTTTACTTATTCTGTGCTGAAATTTCTCTATTCTGTCTTCTGCTCCATTATCCTTAGGTTGGGCACCCTTTGCCTTTTCTGAGAAGACTGAAGCAAAGAAGGTGTTGAGTAATTCTGCCTTTTCTCTGTCCCCTGTTAGCATTTTACCATCTTCACCACACAAGTAATCTTCAAGTAATCCCCAACCCCGAATATTGTTTCTTGTGCTACCTCTTCTCTCAGCCTGTCTGATGAAAGAAAGCAGGAACAGCAGCTGCCCAGGTCCAATGTGATAACCAGGTCCCACTTTGGAATCACTGTTCTCAGCCTGGCATCCTTCCATAGGTTGCTAAAATGAGTACCAAGCTTGTTGAAGGCAATTAGCTTACACGTTGTAAACCACCTTGGTTTAAGCTCAATGATAAGTGGTATAAAAATTTACTTGCTATTGCTATTGTTATTAATGTTTTAATTGGAATGGATATTTTATTTTAAAAACTTTTGTATTATATATGGTTTTAGCCATTTTGTTTTAAATTATATTGTAAGCTCCTTTTAAGTCCTATATTGATAGAAAGTCAGAATATACAGGGAAAAAAGATGAATAAACAAATAAATATGATATGTGTTTTTGTTGAAGGATGTGTGTAACTTGCACCAAGTGCAAGTTGGTTCCCCCATTGGAAGAGATTCAGCAACCTGAGGCCCATTTTCCGACTTTGCAGCATATTAGGGAGCACAAGGATTTCTTGGAAAGAGCAGAGTAGACTGTCCTGGATGGGGAACACAGGGGATGTTCCTGAGGAGGAGCTCAGTTCACATACACAGGAGATAGACAGTTGGAGGAATGTGACATGTAGAAACAGCAGGACCAGGAATCATTCTGTGAGTCTGGAGCTGCAGAGTTGGTTTCAAGCTCTCTTTCTTATCAGTAATGATGAGAAGAAGCAAGAAGAGCATCAACATCAGTCCTTAGAGAATGTGCACAAAATCTTGGAAGGTTCAAATAATAATAATAATAATAATAATAATAATAATATTTATTTATTTCTAGCCCGCCCCTCTGAACAAGCAATCGGGTTAGGTTACAGCAGGTTAAAAGCAGTACAAATTAAAATATCCCATCCCATCACCCAACTTCCCCCTTAAAACAAGATTAAATCACAGCAAGATTAAAATAAGTAGATAATCAAATAAAATTAAAGAAGAAAGAATCACAAAATTCCAACCTCAAAGTCCTGGGTGTATAAGAGTAAAAAATGCAGAGGAGAAGGGTGAAAAAAACTCAGGACCTGCATTTCGGAGCCAGGAGGTGTTAAGCATCTTTTGGGAAGGCCTGCTGGAAGAGATGCGTCTTTAGGGCTTTTTTAAAGCCTTCATTACATGGAATAAGACACATCTCGTCCGGTTGGCCATTCTACAACTTGGGGGCGACGGCTGAAAAAGCCCTCTGGGAGGTCTGCACCAACCTGGTCTTCATGGGTTGTAGCAGGTTCCTCTCAGAGGACCGAAGCATGCGGAGAGGTTCATATGGGAAGAGGTAGTCCCTCAGATAGGATGGACCCAAGCCATGAAGGACTTTAAAGGTCAAAACCAACACCTTGTACTGTGCACAGAAACTGATCGGCAGCCAGTGGAGGGGCCTCTGCTAAATCTTGGAGGAGGCATGTGATGGTGGTGGTAGAGGACTCACTGAGGAGTAGAAAATCAATAGTTTGTGGGCCTGAGAAGATGTCTTGTGCTGTCTTCCTAGAGTAAAATTATGTGATGTGATGGAGAGGCCAACAAGACTTGTCATACCCACTGACTGTTATCCCTTCCTTTTGGTTCATGTGGGAACTAATGATAATGCAAGACATAGCTTTCAGAATATCACAAGGGATTATGAGGATCCAGGTAGGAAACTGAAAGATTTGGATGTAGAGGGAGTTATTTCATCTTTCCTTCCAGTGAAAGGGGATGGCTCAGGAAGGGAGAGAAAAATAGTGGAGGTGAATAACTGGCCCCACAGATGGTGCTGAGAGGAACTATTTTGACTTCATGGACCATGGTGTGCAGTTTCATGGAGGTGGCCTTCTGGCAAGGGACGTGTTGAACCTCACAGCAGTTGGCAGGAATATTTTTCATGATTATCTGAAAAAGCTGATCCAGAGGGCTTTAAACTGAGACATGCAGGGGAGGGAGTGAGTATTCTTGAGGGCAGGAGTTCATCAGGTGTTGGATATAATAGTCCAAATGTTATACAGAGAACAAGACAAATACCACAAGAACCCAACAGAAGGAGGAAAAAAACCTTTACAAGACAGATGGGGGGATTCCTCATGGTTTTAGATGTCTCTATACTAATGCACAGAGTATGGAAAATAAACAAGATCAACTTTCCTTATAACACAGGAAAGCAGAAATAATAGGCATCACTGAAATTTGGTGGGATGGGTCCCATGATTGAAATGTAGCAATAAAGGAGTATAACCTATTTCAGAGAAACAGACTAAAAAGGAAGGTAGAGTAGCATTGTGCATTAAGGATGTGTACACCTGTGAATAGATTCCTATCTTAAATCCTGGAAGCCAAGCTGAGAGTATATGAGTAAAAATTAAGGGGGAAAGAAACAAGAGGGATGTGGTGTGGTGTGGTGGATGGGGGGGGGGTGAGGTCAGTCTCCTACAGACTTTCAAGCTAAACTGAGGACTTGGATGATGCCTTACTGGACCAGATGACCACACATTCAGAAAGGAAAGATACAGTAGTAATGCAGGATTTCAACTATCCTGATATTTATTGGAAGTCAACCTCTGCCCATAATCTGTGGACCAACAAATTCTTCACTTGCCTTGAAGACAATTTGATTGTCCAGAAGGTGGAAGTGGTAACTAGGGAATCAACTATTTTAGATCTGATCCTAACCAGGTGAAAGTGGTAGGATCTTTAAGTGGGAGTGACATGTTCTCTTGGAGTGTGTTATACAGCAGAAAGGAGAAGCCAAGTGTAGTCAGACACACATTCTAGACTTTAAAGATGCTGATTTCAGTAAACTTAGCAAAGTACTGGCAGTGATGCTATGGTCAGGAATACTAATATGGCTCACGAGGGATAGGAGTTTCTTAAAAGTGAGATATTGAAGGCACAAAACAGTTACGATCACTAAGAAAACATGGGAGGTGTCTAAAAAAATCAGGATGGATGTCTACAGAACTTTCAGCTGAGCTAAGACTCAAAAGGGACATGTACAAGAAATGGAAGGGGGGATCACCAAAGAAGAATTCAAACCAATAACCAGTTCATACTAAAAGAATTAGCAGAAGTGACCACTGGGAATACTCTTTGAGAATTCCTGGCAACAGGAGAAACTAACTGAATATAAACTAACTTTGCATTTTGAAGTCAGTTTTCAGAGACTGAGTTAAGCTGAGGCCAAAGAGGAAAAGTGGGAGGAGGAAAGAGAAACTAGTACATTTTAAAAGCAGCTGAAAAAGTGAAATGACCAGAGGACACTGTTCCTGCCAAATTGGGCAGTTGCAAAGTAAGTTAAGGTATATTTTTCCAGTGGTAAAAAATATGCAGTCATCATACACACACATTTTTCTCCAGGAAAGAAATAGCTCTGATGTGTTTGACTACAACCATTAAAGCAGTGCAGAATGGAAGGTATGAACATCCCATTTCCAGTTTCCTCAATCTATTTTGCACCCTCCTGAAGCTACCTGAACAGCAGCACCAACAACACTGATGAATATGTAGTCATGAATCTGCAAGGGTCTCAACCAAAGTGGCTTTCAGATCCTATATGTATGAGCATTGAAAAACAAATGTCTCTGGCCTTCAGCACACTTGACAAATGAAACTTAATCTCTTCTTATTTTAAAGTGCTAAAAATTAATGGCCAGTGCTTACATATCTGGGTGGTGTGAAATATGAAATGAAAAGCCAAAGCATGGCCCTAAGTCTTTTTTGTCAGGGTGCCAGAACGTTCAGCCTAAAACCAGGGAAGAAGTGGGTGGAGGAAGAGAAAAAAAGTCAAGCAGCATTTTTAAAACTATGCTGGCAGATTTTTGTTGATTTCCTTCTGTGAATTGTCTTGGGTCCCTCTCCAGAGAAAGGTGGCATATAAGATAATAAGACTGATTTATTTTAGACTGAGATTTGCAGATTTCGGTCCACTTCATACTGAGTACATGAATGCCTCATGCTAAGCAGATTCTACCCCCCTCCATTTTCTTTCTATACTGTGACAGACTGAAGAAGTGCTCATCCAGAACATCAGCAACTAATGCTGTGATTTAAAAAAATGCACACTCCATTTTCCTTTTTAATTATTGTACTGGGAGCGATTACCCATCCCATACTCACACAAGACAGTCTAAACAGTGAGCTCTGACTATTTCTTCCCTAAACATCTTTTTCCTCTTTCTAGCACCTTTCTTATGCCCACACAGAGCAGTTTTGTAAAACAATGGGGAGAGAAGGATGGTGTCTTCCCTTTTCCTCTCCCCTCTTCTCATGCAGGTTGTATGTGTCTGTGTATGTGTGCATGAACACACATAGAGCACAGCAAATCCAACTTAAAAAGTGTAGAATAGGAATATAAGGAATGAAAAGGAGAAGCCTAAAAGACTCTCATCTCCTTTTTGAATCTTGAACTCAGATTGCAGGCAACCAAAGTAAGCTGAAGAAGAGAGAAAGTGAGAGTTGGAAAGAGAAGTAGTGCATTTTAAAAGCAGCTTTAAAATGGGATAACAAATGATTGAAACTGTCCCTGCCAATTCAGGACAGTTAGATGGTATGTAATATGTGGATGAAACAGGTCCCCAGGACAGAAGCTATTACTTTTCCATAATGAAGAAATTATGCAGGATCAGGCCCTGCATATTGAAGTGGTAGTTATTTTCTCAAAGGAATGTGTTATGGTATCTTAGCCACTATCACATCTTCTTTTATTATGCCATGGAGCCATCTTAGTTAATCAGATGTTAGCAAATGAATGACTATTCAGCTCCAGGACTAGACCCCAAAGTCCCCAGTAATGGGAATTCTACCCTCACTCTGTAGATATTATGGATACCTGCAGTTTCATGCATAAAATATGTTTATAAAAATGCAGACGAGTGGCTGGCTCTTCCCAGCACTGCACTATTAGCATAGATGGTTCCATTTAATGCTGACTTTTGTCAGATTCACATGGTTGGCTTTTATTTTTTTAAGTTATCTATCTTATGCAGAAAAACAGTCCCCTGGTGGAAGGATAATAACTTTAACACTTCTTTCTAGAAGAATTAAACTTTTCTTTAGTGCCAAGTGCTATTGATTATCCAAAGGGGTCCTGATGGAAGTGGAAGAGCCCAGCATGATGCAGTCCTAATGCCTGCTGTGCTGAGCCCTGCCAGAACTGCATCTGATGCTTTTCCATTATTATCTGCCAATGGGTTCTTTTGACAATGCCTACAGCTCAATTTTTGCTGGGCCTGGGGAACTTTTTAATGGCATTTGGGAGGAAAAGTGAAACCTTGTATATATACTCAGAATTCTTTCCTGTGATTTATTTAATATATTTTTGTTTAATCAATGTACCACTTAGTAAGTTTAAAATGATATCTCAAAAGAAAAACCTGATTAAATTTAGGGTAGTGATGGCATGTTTTCTCAGTATTCAACTGGAATGAGAACAGTCCATTGTGAACAGCTATCAGGCCCAAGTCCATTTTAAAGATTTAAAAAAAAAAAAATAGAAAGGTAGGGCAAGAGCTTTGCCTTTTGTGAAAAAGTATTATGTTTTCCTAGTTTATTTATGATTCATAATGTTTATATTATCTGAGTTACCTTATGAGGGATATTATAGTGAAAATGAATAGGCCTGAAACATAGATCTGCTACTTAACATTGGCCTGGGCTTAAAACTACCATGACTGTCTTGGTTACAGTTATTATAAAACAAAGAAAGGGAAATTTCAATCTGTGTTTGAAAATGTCTAGTGGAAGAAGCTAACTTTGTTTGGATTGGTTAGTGATGGTCTACAAAATGGGCAGCATTTATTAATCCCATAAAGTATATGATTGGGTAGGAAATTTAGCAACAACTCTAGCAACAGATGGGTATACTGGTTGCTGGATAAAGAGATAATATTCATAGCTGAGAAAGTCAAAAGCATGGTCTAGCTTCTGCTGATGATGGTGGGTCCTACCATGTAAGACATCTACTGTGAAATTTTCCTTCAGTCCCCAAATTTCTATCATTCCAGAGAGACAATGAAAATTCAGTTATTACTGAGGAGATGAATACTGCACTAGCAGTATTTCCCTGCATTATCTATTTCTTCCTACTGACCCTAGTGATGGTTGTTGTTTGAGAAACTTTGAGGGAAGAAGAGGTAGAGGAGAAGGTGACTAGGTGTAGCTAAAGGGGCAAAATGAAATCATTATTTCCCCAGAAGAATTCTGCCCTCCAATGAAATTTTCCTGCAATTTCCACACCTTCTAGCATTGTAGAGAATGAGGCACTAAAATCATTCACACTCTTATGTTGGTTGTATTTCCATTCCATAGGTAACTTGCTCTGCCTCCTTTCTACTTGGGGACTAAAGGAACATTTTTTTGGGGGGGGGGGGGAGGCATAATTCTTATTGGGTGGACAATGCCCTCATTTTGCCTTCTCCTGTACAATTGAGTCTAAGAGGTCTGAAGGGTCTGAAGAGCACAGATGGTTGCTGAGAGGGCAGGATGGCATGCTATCAGGTTGTGTCACAACACAGAACCAGACACCTTTAGGCAATGGTCTGATCAGGAAGGGCTTTAGCAAATAGTCTCTGAAATGATTCAGGAAGCCGTAAGTGACACAAAGAGCTAGAAGCAGAGGAAGGCTGCTGTATATCACTTTTTCCTCATTGTGAGTGATTGACTTCGGTGGAATGCCATGTCATGTGTTATGTGGGAGAAGCTACTGTGAGCTTATTTGGTTTGGAAGAATCTTATTTGGGAATGGTAACCAAGAATATTTAATCTAAGCACATTTCCAGCAGTTGCAGCCTATTATTTAGAGACCAACAATTTATTCCTTTTTGTAAACAAATTCCTCAGTAAATGCCTTAGTTAATACCCTCGGTAAATAAGTAGCTTTATTCATCTTGTCTCTAGGGATTATGCCTGTCCCATCCCTTTGTCACAGGAACCAAATTATTGGGTTCCTAAAACAGCCGAAGCTTGACTTTCTGATAGTGATGGTTGAAGGTTTATAGCTGAAATAAACTTGTGCCAGGGAGCTCCTGAGTTCCAATATTTTAAAAAGGAATATAGGAGGAATGATCTATGCAGTCTTTTCCTTCTCAACTTTGGTCACTCATGGTGGGATAACCTGCATGTGCTCCTTATATTCATCAGTAGTTGGTATCTGGAAAACAAACTAAGTAAGCCTATGGATCAGTTGGTCACTATCTTTCACACTATTATATGATACTGTGTTATTTTGTGCCTTCAAGTTATTTCCAACATATGGTGATCCTAAGGTGACCCCATAATGGGTTTCTTGGCTCAGAGAGGTTTTTGCCTTTGTCTTCCTTTAAGGCTGAGAGTGTGTGACTTGACCAAGGTCACCAAGTAGGTTTAAATGGCTGAGTGGGGATTCAGACAATGGTGTCCAATGTCATAGTCCAACATTCAAACCACTACACCAAACTGGCTCTCCATCACTACATTACTATAGACATACACATCTTTTAAATGTGTGTATACCATTTAATAAATTTCTCTCCCTAATTTGTACCCACTCATACATATATATGTGTGTGTATGCTTACAGTACAGTTGGCCCTCCTTGTTCACAGATTTTTTTTTAATTTACGGATTCAAGTATCCAGAATATTTCTGAAAATATTCAGAAAAAGCATAAATTCTAAATAGAAAACGTTGATTTTCCATTTTATATAAGCGACACCATTTTGTTATGCCACTGGATTGAATGGGACTTCAGCATACAGAGATTTTGTTATCCATGGGGGATTCTGGAACCAAACTGCAGCGAATAACAAGGGCCCACTGTATTTCTAAAACTGCAAACATACACATATACATGTGTAAATGTTTACAGTAAGTATTTCTCAGATTCTATGTGTGTACACAGACACACCGAGAGACACACCCACACAAAACAAATTATCCTTTTGCCAAAGATCTCAGGGCAGCATAGAATAATTAGTTTTAAAAATTTAAAACAACTTATACTGCAAACTACAAAAAAAAAGTAATTGACAGTCTAAAGCATAATAAATTATATAACAGATTAAAATAAGTTAAAGCTATTTAAACTGTGGGATAGCACCATTACATTCCAAGAATTTTAGTTAATAAAATAGAAAAGGCCCTCTCACACATCTTCACACTGTACATTGTACCACTGGTGGAACACAAAGGAGAGCCCTTCATTGTTGCTGTCGTTGTTTTAAGCCTTTCCCACTTATGATGACTATAGCTGGAATTTTCTTGACAGGGAAGATTTGCCATTGCCTTCCTCTTTGGCTGAGAAAGAGTGATGTGTCCCAGATCACCCAGTGAGTTTCCATGATGGAATAATTATTTCAACACTGGATTCCCAGCATCTCAGTGAACTCAAACTCAGTCAACTCAAACCACTACACCTTCTTTACATTCCACTAATAGATACTGAGTCAATTGTTTGCACCTTCTATATGTATTGTAATCATTATAGACACAATGTATGCAAAGCAGTCTGAGCACATAAAGCAAAATGACATATGGAAATGCTAAGGATTAGTTTTGTTCTTTTTGAGCCATTATCTTTCACGGATAAGATTTTTTTTTTAAAAAAATATGTAAACTTACAAGACTTGACACTTGCTCTCCATCATTTGTTAGGAGGATATAAAACAATAGAATTTTATAACAGATACTATATTGCAAATTTATCTCTCTGTGGGCATGCTGTGCATGCATAAAGCAAGAGTGGAGATGTTAATTTGAGCAGGTATGTAAATGCAGGGAGCTATTAAAATAACATTTTGGTTAGTACCAACAAACTAAAGCATTAAATCCTTGGTATCATGGAATTAGGATTAGGGACATTGAAAGGCTTAACACCTCAGGGAATTTTACATCATTTTTAAAAACAGAATAGGTACATAACAGATATAAAGTGATCTACTGTACCACCCACCCCCACCACACCAAAACTACATGAGTACCATAGATACTGCTCCAAAATGTACAGCAGTGAGGTAGAGTAGGAGATGGCTAATCAAGTATTCTGGAACCAAGCAATTCGGTCCCTAAAAAGTTAGCATTTTGATAAGAAAATTGTTGTTGCTGCTTCTTTTGTTGGCATTATTATAAATTATGTTTCAAAACACTTCAGAAATAATCCAGTTTGAGACTGCTTTAACTGCCCTGACTCTGTGCTAGGGAATTATCCATGGCAAGTCTGTCTTATCAGCATTCAGCTTCAGTTTGCTGTTTCTCATCCAGCCCATTACAGCATCTAGGCACTGGTCCAGCATCTGCATAACTTTAACTGATTCTGATGGCAAGAAGTAGAGATGAATGTCATCAGCATTCTGATGGAACCCAACCCCAACATTTGTAATGGCATCACCCAGCAAATTCATATAGATATTGAATAACTAGATGAAACATGGAGGCATTCCTCATCTTATTGACCATGCAGCAGAACAGGAACCCCTCAGTGCTACTTTCTGGATCTGGCCCTGTATATAGGAGCAGAACCACCATAACACGGTCCCTTCTACTCTCTCTTGACAGAGTTGGTCCAGTAGGATTCTATGATCAATGGTACTAAAAACGGCTGAGAGATTTGGGAAGGCCATTGGGGTACAACTTTCCCTGTTTCCTCCAATAATGTCTGCAATTACCCAGCCATATGCCCAAGTATCTTGCCCATAAAAGGGATATTAGTGATTGATCTTGTTCTCATGTACCTGTGGGTCCAGAAAAGTCCTCTTCAGGAGCAGATGGACATACACTTCCTTCAAGGCAGCAAGCATCTCTTCCTGCTTTAGTGAGGCATTTGCCACTTACTGGACTTCCCTGATCAACCCATTCCTGTGAAATCTTATCATCTAAGACAGGCAAGAATCAAGCTTGCATGTGGTAGAGCAGCCACATATACTGACACATTCAAACTGAACATAAAATTTGTGTCTTCTTTTTTTGGTGATGGGTTTCTTTTTTTGTTGGTGGGTTATAAGTACAATAATTTGTAAGTATAAAAGATTATAATAAGAGTAAGAATAAGAAGTAATAACACCAACTATGGTAGGCTCATAACACACTGTTAGGGATTCATCTGGCTTGAATTGAATTCTTTCAGCAATCTGCAAGAGATAACCTGCTCAGACCAAAGCAACATTAATAAGAGCTTCCTAGCTAGCTCTGATTTGCACCTTGAGTTCTTCTTTCCTGCTGTTCACTAACTAGGAACAGTCAATGAGGAAAATAGGGCAATTTGCTGTCCATGGTAACTGGTGGTCCTTAGTCAGCAGGTCTCTGCAAGAGAGCAACTCTGAACAGAGCATGGAGAGTAGTATGTCAGTTTCCCTCATTTCTCCAAAGGGAAGCTTTGGGAAGACTCATCTCTACAAGTGCTATGACCTCTCCTGTCTCAGGGATAACAGTAAAAAGGCCAGAAATTATTCTTTGGGAGGCAAGATTCAGCCCTCTGACATGGACCCTAGTTTCTGATCCCTGTTCTAGAACCTGCCTTAGAACCCCATCTTGGTTTTTCAATCAGAATCCATTTTTCAAGCAGCATTGTACTTCCTGGGTATTCTATCTACACACATCAGTCTAGCAGCCCACAGTTAGTGAAATATACCAGTAATTAACTGGTTTAGATAATAATATTCCTTTTTCTGATGACGCCGATGTCCCCCCCTGTGCCCCTCGCCAGCTTCTCACACCCAGCAAGGGCAATGACAAAGACCTTCCTCTAGAGTGTGAATTGTTTCAGAGGACAATTATTTGAAGCAAGTGAGCCTTCTGTTGGGATGATTGCCTCATTTCACCACCCTTAAATGTCAGGCTTGGTGGAAATACTTAAATGTCTTATTTAAAGGATGTGTTTTGAAATGCCCCTGCAGGCATTTAGTTCCCATTCCTGACCAGTGCAGGCTTACCCAGCAGCTTTCCTTTACTGGAATACATAGAATCATAGAATCACAGAGTTGGAAGAGACCACAAGGGCCATCCCGTCCAACCCCCTGCCATGCAGGAACTCCCAATCAAAGCATCCCTGACAGATGGCCATCCAGCCTCTGCTTAAAGACCTCCAAAGAAGGAGACTCTACCACTCTCTGAGGGAGTGTGTTCCACTGTCAAACAGCTCTTACTGTCGGGAAGTTCCTCCTTATGTTGAGGTGGAATCTCTTTTCCTGGAGCTTGCATCCATTGTTCCGGGTCCTAGTCTCTGGAGCAGCAGAAAACAAGCTTGCTCTCTCCTCAATATGACATCCCTTCAAATATATAAACAAGGCTATCATATCACCTCTTAACCTTCTCTTCTCCAGGCTAAACATCCCCAGCTCCCTAAGTCGTTCCTCATAGGGCATGGTTTCCAGACCCTTAACCATCTTAATCGCCCCCCCTTTGTACCCGCTACAGTTTCTCCGCATCCTTATTAAATTGTGGTGCCCAGAACTGGACACAATATTCCAGGTGGGGCCTGACCAAAGCAGTATAGAGTGGCACTATTACTTCCCTTGATCTAGACACTATACTTCTATTGATGCAGCCTAAAATTGCATTGGCTTTTTTAGCTGCCGCATCGCACTGTTGACTCATGTTCAGCTTATGGTCTACTTGGACTCCTAGATCCCTTTCACATGTGGTCTCGTTCAGCCAGGTGTCCCCCATCTTAGATCTGTACATTTCATTTTTCCGTCATAAGTGCAGTACCTTACATTTCTCTATGTTGAATTTCATTTTGTTAGCATTGGCCCAGCTCTCTAGTCTATTCAGGTCATTTTGAATTTTGATCTTGTCCTCTGGGGCATTAGCTACTCCTCTTAATTTGGTGTTGTCTGCAAATTTGATAACTAGGCCCCCAATACTGTCATCCTAGTCATTAATAAAGATATTGAATAGCACTGGGCCCAGGACAGAACCCTTTAGGACCCCACTGGTCACTTCTCTCCAGGATGAAAAGGAACCATTGTTGAGCACCCTTTTGGTGAGACCAACCAATTACAAATCCATGTAACAGTTACCTTGTCTAGCCCACATTTTAGAAGCTTGTTTGCAAGAATGTCATGGGGAATCTTGTCAAAGGCCTTAATGAAATCAAGATATACTATATCCACAGCATTCCATTCATCTACCAAGCTGGTAATTTTATCAAAAAAAGAGATCAGATTTGTCTGACATGACTTGTTTCTCTGAAACCCATGTTGACTTTTTGTGATTATGGAATTATCTTCTAGATATTCACAAACTCACTGTTTAATGATCTGCTCCAGAATCTTTCCTGGAATTGATGTCAGACTAACTGGACAATAATTGTTGGGATCCTCTTTTTTCCCCTTTTTGAAGATGGGGACAATGTTTGCCTTCCTCCAGTCTGCTGGGACCACTCCGGTTCTCCAGGAATTCTCAAAGATTATTGCCAATGGTTCCGATATTACATTTGCCAGTTCTTTTAATACCCTTGCATGTAGTTCATCTGGTCCTGGAGACTTATATTCATTTAGATCAACCAGGTATTCCTGTACTCTCTCTTTACTTATTCTATGCTGAAATACTCCTAGTCTGTCCCCTGCTCCACTATACTCAGGTTGAGCACCCTTTGCCTTTTCTGAGAAGACTGAAGCAAAGAAGGGATTGAGTAATTCTGCCTTTTCTCTGTCCCCTGTTTGCATTTTGCCATCTTCACCACACAATGGCCCTACCATTTTCTTCTTTTTTCTTTTGCTGCTGACATATCCATAAAAGCCCTTTTTATTGTTCTTAACCTCTCTAGCAAGCCTGAGTTCATTCTGCGCTTTAGCTTTTCTGACTTTATCCCTACACATGCTTTCTATTTGTTTGAATTCATCTTTGGTGATTTCCCCATTTTTCCATTTCTTATACATATTCCGTTTAAAACTTGGTTCAGTTGAAAGTTCCTTAGTCATCCATCCTGGTTTCTTGAGATATCTCCCATTTTTCTTCCTCATTGGAACTGTTTGAAATTGTCCTTTTAGTATCTCCCTTTTGAGGAACTCCCATCAGTCTTGAACTCCCTTCTCTTTTAGTATTTCTGACCATGGGATCACCCCCAGTATTTTCTAAAATCAGCTTTCCTAAAATCTAAAATGCGTGTCTGACTATGCCTGGCTTCTCCTTCCACTGTATAACAAACTCCAGGAGGACATGGTCACTCCCACCTAAGGATCCCACTACTTGCACCCCATTAACTAGGTCATCCCTGTTTGTTAGGATCAGATTCAAAATAGCTGACTCCCTTGTTGCCTCTTCCACCTTTTGGACAATGAAATTGTCTTCCAGGCAAGTGAGGAATTTGCTAGACCTTGAGGATTTTGCTGAGTTTGACTTCCAGCAAATATCCAGATAGTTGAAGTCACCCATTACTACTATGTTATTCCTATCTGAGTGTGTGGTCATCTGTTCTAGAAAAGCATCATCCAATTCTTCTGCTTGAGTTGAGGGTCTGTAGTAGACTCCCACAGTAACATTCCTGTTGCTTCCCTCTCCTTTAATTTTTATCCAGACATTCTCCACTTGGCTTCCAGTATTGATGTTCTGAACAAACTTCTAAGCAATCCATTTTCATATATGATTGCTGACCTAGAAATTCATTGGTCCCCTTACAAATGAGAATTTCTCAGAGACAAATCCTAGGGAACCAGACTGCTGCAGAGAAAGTGAGAGGGGAGGGGGTTATTTGTCTAGAGAAATGTTGCAAGGGTCACTGATGAGAAACTCAATTTAGTCTCTATTTTAATCAAGAGTAATAAATATTAATACTAAATGCTTACAAGGCTCCATTAGCTTCCAAAGCACTTCACTGTGCTGATTACGTTGATTAGCCCTTGACACAATAGCCTTGCAGGGGAACGGAATGGGATAATGCTTAGATTGCTCTTCTACAGATAAAGAAGAGCCTGTGGTGCCAAACCTTAGAGATACCATGATTCAGGTACTATGAGAGTACTGCTAGTGAAAATGTTGGCTGGCACATGTGTCCATAAAAAGGGATCAGATCCCCCTTCACTAGACAGATCAAGGTGGGTATCCAGCTCCCAAATTGCAGGTGGATGGATGTCTGTTAATCCAAACATCATATATTCTCCTAAACGAATTCAATATCTTCCAGTATTTGGTGGAGGAAAATGGATGCATTAGGCTTTTCTGCTTCTGCTCTCAGGCTATGGAATGGCCTGCCGGACAAGAATTACATCGCTAGACTGTTTCAAAACAGCCTTAAAGACGCATCTCTTCCAGCAGGCCTTCCCTGAAACCGTATAATCTACCTGGCTCTTAAAATCTTTCAGCCAATTCCCAACTCCCTATCCCCTCCTCTGTATTTTGTTGCTACCCATGCTGTGGCCAACATTGCGGTTTTTATTTTTGTATCATGTTGTGTTGTACTCACAGAGAAGCGGGCTAGAAATAAAGATGATGATGATGATGATGATGATTATCATTATTGTATTTCTATTGTCAGTAATTTAATTTTAAACTTAACTAGTTTAATCCTATTTTAAGGGGGGGAGGTTGGGATGGAATTCTTGAATTATTTTAATCTGTAATCTGTTTTTTAACCTTGTTGTACCCTGCCTCGATTGTTTTACAGAGGAGTGGGTAAGAAATAAACATCATCATCATCATCATCATCATCATCATTAGTTTGTACTTATATCCAGCTCCAAGTAAATAAGTGTTTCAGATCAGCCTGTAAGTTTGATAGGAAGGGTTATTTATTTATTTCGTAAAATATATATATCCTTCCTTGTGTTCAAAGATCTCAGGGAAATGTACAGGCTATAAAACAACACTAAACAATTGAAACTATATAAAACAACCATTTGGAACAGTTTGGGACATTTCAAAATAATTTACTATTTAGTTTTTTGTAGGGTTTTCAGGCTATGTTGCCATGTTCTAGAAGAGTTCCTTTCTGACATTTGCCTTACCCACTAAAATAGAAAGCCTACCATCAAGCTATGGTCACTGGTTCCCAAATCCTTCAGCGAAGTGCCATGTTTTATCCTGATATGCAAATATGGCTAACATTGGCAGTGACTGAACCTCCAAAGGAAAAGTATTCCACCATATCTCTACAGAGTATATTGCTCCCATCCATGGGTCAAAAGGAGGACTCTATGTGAATCATTTTCCATATGTTCTTCCCCCATCAAGCCCAACTGCATTAGGTCCAAATCCATTTCTGTATGTGCTGCTTTGGATCTTTAAAATTCTTCATGACTTGGGGCCAAAGTACATGAAGAACTGTTTGTCACTAAATGGGCTGAACCATTGTACATGCTTTCTTCATGAAGAAAAGGAAACACTGCTCTGAGGATAAATTGGATTTTAACTCCCATAAAGTAGAGGTGGATGTGACTTTCAGACTTAAAATTAGGAATCTGGGAAGCCATGTTATATTAAATTAGGCCATTGGTTAATCCAGCTCACCAAGAGAAACAGCAGCTCTTTGGGTTTTTGGAGAGCCAATCTGAATTTATAATGCCAAGGATTCCCTTGCATGCAAAACAACATGCCCTGAACTATGGGAGAAAGGTGAATTGGGGGAAATGGACAGTAATTGTTCATTAGGCTCTCCCTGCCATTGTATCTAGCAGGGAATACCAAGATGTAGAGACAAAGACATCTCACCAATTTGCATGCTACAATAGTACAAATGTAGCAATATTAACTTCAATATAAATTTCCATAAATCCCACAGAACACATTTGCATTTTTTTTCTCATTAATTACAGTGAGCCAAGTGATGAGATTCAGTTCCCAAGAAAGAGAGGCTGTACTTTATCAATCAAGGAGGAACCCTTAAGAAGTGAATTTCAGCATGGAGCAACAGGAATTTGGAACACAGTAGTAATATGTGCATAGTCATATACTTATTATATGACAAAAGAATTATGACCACGAGGTATATCACAGACATTACACTATATAGATTTTAAAACTATATAGATCATAATTTAGCTATCAGCTCTGTAAAAATCAGTTTCTGAATGTTGGTCACTCTGGTTGCTGTATTTTTATGCTAGAGTTTTTTTAGGGCCTATAAAGCGAAGCAGCTCCATTACATATGATAGATACACATTGATTAATACTGGTTAGGACTCTGGGCAAATCCTGTTGTTTTGCTAACATGGCTTTAACTGCTTCATATATCTATGATAATAAACAATCTTTCACTACTTTTCCAGTCAGCTCCTAAACAGCATGCACTGAATTCTACTATGCAAAACCTCTTGCTTTACTGTTCTGCAGCACTGTCATAACAGTTAAATGCTGTTTAGGACAGCTTTATACCTTCACCTGTAAAATGTAACCGCTGCCACTATTTGACTTTCAGTGGATTGCCTTTATCTTAGGTCCTTTGGTGAGTAGTGTATCCACCTATGTCTTATGGTGCTTGGAAGGAAAGAAAGTTGTCCAGAAACTACTTTTTGTTTGTGTTTTTTCGAGCTCTCTAAATCTCTGTATATTTGGAGACTTGCCCACTTGTAAAACCTAGAGTCACCCTAATCCTTTGGTACAACCGTCTTGTGACTGCAATCCTAAATGGACTTTTAAAGTAAGCTCCACTATAGAAAGTAAAGCTTGCTTTGGTGTAAGACTGCACTGTACATTTTCTTTCACATGTTGGTTCTTGCTTGGTCTACTAGGCAGATTTTATTTTGTTTTGTTCTTCTGCTCTGTTTTATCATGTCTTTTCTATGTAATTGTATTTTTATCTGGCTGTCATTTTTATCAGCTTTTATCTGATTTACTATGAAATGATATTCATTTGAGAATTAGTTTTTTTTAAATAGTTGTGAGTTGTTTTGGTCCTTTTTCATGTGAAGACAGGTTTGATATAACAAATAAACAATATTACTTTAGGGCACTGGGTCTGGACTTGAGTACTGTAATATTGGCCATTCTAATTGGACAATGTACAAATCATAGTCCAAAAACATCAGGGGCCAGTGGCAGATGTTGAGTTCCATGTTAGGAAAGTAATGATTCTGCTCTTAGTCTGTATTTTAAAAGAACTACGCAAGATGTCGAACCTCATTTTTAAATAGCTTAGCATCTTGGACAGATTCAGATTCAAAGTAAAACACAGAGGGATTAACCACCTGTTTCACATGGAAACTACCAGTTACTACTGATGGGAGCAGAATTGCTTCCTTCGGGCAGAACTTATGCCTTTGTATCCTTTAATCTAGGCAGTATCCTCATGTGTCACACCTTCTGTGTCAGGAACTCCCTTGAACCTTCACTAGAGCATGGAGCATAGCACTTGCTTTTAAATACAAGCAGATGGCTTCTTATTGGGATGTAGTCTGCCTGTTTTCCAAATTAACAGATGAGATGTCTAAAGGAAAGAATGTCCTTCTGCACTTGCTCAGAATCTTCTTTCCTGTTTCTGCCTATCATTCCACATTATTCGATCGATACAACCATGCAGCCGGAAATGGCTGATTAGCACTAAAAGCAGAGACAGCAAACAAAAAACCTCCCTAGAGAAATTACAAAGAATGGCAAAGATAAAGTCTAAGAAGGACCTTTAGTGCTTTGAGATAATGTCCTTTTCTTCTTCCACCGAGCATGTGTGCAGAAGCTGATGGAAGCATGCACATAATGTGGTTCCCCCTACAAAGCATAGGTGGCCTGAAGCAAGTTGCTGTTGCTCTCCTGCTCTAAAATTGCTGCCTGATACTGTACACATCTATTTCAGTGGCTTTAGGTCTGAAATAGGTATGGAAAGAAAATTCAAAAGTATTTTTAAAGCAATTGAAAAACATTTTTTTTTTAGTGTCAAGAAACACTGACAGGGAGACTTTTAGGTGAGAATCTTCACAGTTTGGGACTTACTCTGCATGACAATTGCATGTGTTTTTGGGCTAAAAACAAATTTCCTGAAAACTTGCAGGAAACAGCATTTTTTGTACAACCCCCCCTCCATTTCTATGCAGACAGTGCTGTGTAGCAAATCAGTTTTCCATATCAACCCCCCATACATTTTTTTGCACAGATTAGTCTGCCTCAGAATGTGGTGGTGTCTCCTTCTTTGGAGGTTTTTAAACAGAAGTCGGATAACCATCTGTTGGAGGTACTCTGATTGTGAATTCCTCCATAGTAGAGGATTGAACTTGATGGTCCCTGTGGTCTTTTCCACCTCTATGATTCCAAGATTTGATTCTGTTGATTACGGCCAGCAGGATAAACGATTTAATGTACAGTGTACATCATAGACGTCCATACTCTTGGTTAAAAGCCTTACAGCTCCAAGCCATCTTGAAAATATATTTATGGGGGGAGGAAATGGACCAGAGGCCACTTGTGGTTTCAGTTTCTTGATTTGTGGAATTTTTCTGATTTAGAGTGGTCCATGGAATGTCACAGAGACTTACTGCTTTATCACACTAGGGGGCAAACAGGATTTAAACGAGAGTTAAACGAGAGTTAAACGAGAGTTAAACAGGGAATGTCCTATGAGAAACATCAGGCATTTCCTGTTTAACTCTCTTTTAACTTTCATTTAAATCCTGTTTGCCCTCTAGTGTGATAAAGCAGCTAGAACAGACTTCCAGACATTTTGCACTTGGTCACTTCTGATCTGCACAAAACGTTGGGTTGGGGGGCAGCATCTTGTTGTGGCATATGCTGGTAAAACCCCTGGATCTGCTGATACACACACTTTTTGAAACTTTGAGCAAGGAGGATTAGTAATTGATAATTAGCCTCTCCTGCATTGTTCATTAATATTTCCTTCTGAAATGCCCTGCCCCAAATTATGAAATAACAATGGGGAGGGAGCTTGCCAGATACAGATTCATTTCCCTTGTTAGCCATCATGAGTGTGTGCCTGAGCATGTTCCCACTGAGTATCTGAGGACAAAGTGGAGTGTCTAGGCTGACAGACCTATGTTGGAAAGCCCACTGGCTCCTGTGGCACATCTGAGGAAGAAGTGGGGGAGAAGGAGCCAACTCCATTCCCTGGGCAACTAGATACATATTTGACAAGCCTACTAAGTGTACCTCAAGGGTGTGTAGCTTCAAGAGGCTGGACATTTTTGTCTAATGTTGAACTAAATATGTTGTTGTTGTTGTTATTGTCATTGTGTGACTTCAAGTTATTTCTAGCTTATGGTGATGCTATGGTGAACCTATCATGGGGTTTTCTTGGTAAGATTGGCTTAGAGAAGGTTATCTATTGCTTTCCTCTGAGGCTGAGAGCATATGACTTGCCCAGGCTCACCCAGTGGGTTTCATGGCTGAGTGGGAAAATCAAACCCTTTTTTCCAAAGTTGTAGCCCAACACTCAAACCACTATGCCAAATGTGACAGTGAAGATTATCACACATGGACTCACCATGAGTGAATTGCTGGGGAAATGTTAGGGAAGTGTGCCTGTGTGTAACCCTGAAGCGCTTCCCTAGTGATGCGATCGTGAGCTCCCTCTAGTGTCTGGAATCGTTCAGGGAGAGTGACTTTCCTATTAATGGAAAATTAGTGTTAATAAGAAAGTCACTCTCCCTGAACAATTCAGTAACGGTAGAGGGAGCTCACAATTGCATCACACTGGGGAAGCACTTCAAGGTTACACACGCACACGCTTCCCTAATGTTTCCCTGGTGATTCACTCACAGTGAGTCCATGTGTGATAATCTTCTATGCCAAATATGACTTTCGGTTAAAGGTAGTGGATGTGGAGCATGTGATGCTATTGTGCATGTTTGCACACTGATATCTATGTTCATCCCTCCTAACACAGCCATTTCTGTGTTGCCTGAGAGTTGGAGGATGAGTCCTCACAAGATGATTACTCAATAGATCCCTACTCAGCCTTTCCAATCTCTTAACTACTGTGTTGGGGGTGGGTGGGGTGGCTGCATAGTTAACAAGGTTAATGGGTGGGCATAGCATTGGGAGATATAGCTACAGAGGCATTGCTGTGTGATAAATGTACATTTCTTGATGCAAGATCCTGGCCTGTATTTTTGGACATGAGGGATAAGGCCTTTTCAGCAGTGATGCTTTATGTGCATTTCATTTAAGGAACTTCCTTCTGCAAGATAGGTAATATACTCTATCTCTTGTAGGGATGCCAGGTCTCATGGCAGATATCACGGATTATATCCAGGTGGGAGATGAGGGTGCAAATTTTCCTGTTTTGATGGAATCCAACTCCTTAAATATTCCTGAAATTTCACACAATCCTGGGCGCAACTCAGATCCAGTTTGCATTTTGGAGCCCTCAGGCATGTGAAGACATCTAAAAGAAAAACTTACCTCCGTAGATATGCAAAGTACCTTCCTTTTCTCACTCAGTAACCACCAGCTTTTCCTCACACTTGGGAAATTATAGAACAGCAGAATTTCCCAGTCAGAGTTTGGCTTCCAGTTAAGCATGAATCCTAACATTTCTCATTTTAGATGTTGATACTTCTATCTTCTATTTAGCTGCTACATTTTAAGCACACCCCATTAAATGTAAACTCTGAATTCAGAAACAAAGATAAAAGCACAGCAACACATGTACACATTCAGCACAGAGCCCAGATTGCCTGTACCTTCTTGTTGATGGTCAGTGATAACTTCAGATTATTTCTGTGTATATTAGGAGTGGACAATGTTTGTGCATTTCACAGCCAGCATTCAGGCTCTGAGACACGTGGAGGGCTGCATGGACATCCAGAAATGCCCCAACCAAGCAAAATCCCCCAAAATGCCTGGACATGGATCTTTTTTTGCATGTTATGTGATGCAAGAGGCCCATTGGTGTTGCTTCCCTTAAGGCTCCCAGGAAAAGCAATTCAGTGTTGGTTTCTTTTTGCCAGAAAAGGGCAGTCTGGGGACTGCGGGGGAGGGGGGGATCACAGGGTTGGGGCAAAAAAAAAGTTTTAGAGGGGTGCAAACAACTCCACAGCCACATTTTGCCAACCTCTGGAGTTTGAGACAGTCTTAAGCAAGTCCCAGGTGTAGAGTTTCCCTTCACCCAAAACAGTGTCTTTCTTGTTTCCTAGGCAACCAGTTTATAATATGTCCTCTGAGCACTTGCAAAGAAGGAAGATAAGATAAGGGGCTCGTGTTCTGTAGCAATCAGATGCTGTCCAGCTGTAACTGAATGCTTCTGCTGGTAAATTTAAACAGAGAAGTAGGGAGGGATAATTATGTTCTTTGGAGGAGTTAAGAAATGGATAGTTTAGCCTGTTTAAAGTTAACAAGGTTCCAAGACCCAAGTTCATAGATCTTATGCCCATCCTTGATATGCATTATGTTTCTTCCAGCCTTCTTCCAGCCTGTGTGTGTGTGGCTTGGTTGTGCATTATATAAGTTGGGTGTATCCAATTATCTATGACCAATGGGCTGTGAGGGCCTTAAGCAAAGAAAATCCCCACATACTGCAGACTAGGTGTCAGTCAGTTCTGCTGATGCTAAATATTCCATGACATTGATGCTTCGGTTAAAGGGTTTTTCTCGAATGAGCAGACACTTGCAAACTCACATCAAAGGGCTCAGCAGGACATCTGCACTGGAACACTTTTGGGTGTTGTACCCTTCTTGCCTGTAGAATAGACATTCCCTTATGCCGATGTTCCTACCAAGGGTCTTAATACAACTTCCCCCTCTGTTCCCAATAAATGCACAATTGTGCAATTTGTACTCCAAATGTCATTCTCAAGGCAGTACTCCTGTTGTGAGGAGATAAAATTTTCTGAGACGGGAGGAAAACTTTCTTAAACCAGTTGAAGTTGCTGTTATCTGCCTTGTGAAATGATGTCTCTGCAGTGGTTCCCAAAATTTGGTCCTTTAGATATTTTGGACTTCAGCTCCCAGAATTTCACCTGACTTTTGGTCAAGGTGGTTGGAGCTTCTGGGAGTTGAAATCCAAAACACCTGGAGGACCAAAGTTTGGGAATCGCTGATAGAGCATTCAGAATGCTCTTCTTTGCCTGAAAGTTGAAAGTGTTCTTCAAGATTTGAAGTTCCAATCTGGAAAATCTTTAATAATTATCTTGTTCAAAAGGTTGTGCAAGTGCCTATATGTGTGTGTGTATGTATGTATATGTATGTATATATACACTCTGCTCTTCAGCCAAAGAAATCTGCCAGGGCAGTTGCAAATCATAAATCTGAGAGTTCCTTGCCTTCAAGTTTATAATCTAAATAAGGCAGAGCTCATAAGGAAAAAGGAATGGGAGTGGGGAGGGGATTAAAGCCAGCAGATACTGGCTGCTCTTCTTTTCCTGCAGATGCCACAGCAATGGAAATTGAAATGGAGGGATGGCCTCTTGTCAGCTGCTTGAGCCAAGGCATGATGGAGCTGTGCCTGGCTGCTCTTTAGAGGTCAGAGCATAGCAGTTGTGGAACATGGAGGAAGAGGCTGAATTAGAATCTACTGAATATAGCTTATCTCCATTACCAATGGTAAGAAGTAACACATGCCATTAAAATCATTATAATGCATGACTGGTGAAAAGCAACATAATGTCTCCTGTACAATTAGTACACATGTGAATTTGGGCTTTTATTTATTTTATTTTTAAAATGATTTGGAAGCTGAATGCTTTTCCCATCATAGGTACAGTGGCATCTCCAGGCTTGGTGTCACCCAGCTGGGGTGTATGTGGGGGCAAGTGAGGAAAGGGATGGAGGCTTGCCCCCCTTCACCTCTGTGCAGCGTCCTCGCAAGGAAAGAGCCACATAGAGGCCAAGCTACAAGAGTCAGGCTCATCCCCCTTCACTTCTGTATGGCTTGCTTATGAGAAGGGGGCCACTCTTCTGCTGTCTGGGTTTCTTTCTCAGGGAGAGAGCCACAAGCAGAGAAGAAGGGGTGGGCACTGGCGCCAGCACCAGTCTGCCTACAGCAGGAGGAGGACCCCATTGGGCATCACCTCAATACTGGGATGTCACCTGTTGTGGTCTGCACCCAAATCCCCCACCCCCGCAGACATCATTGCATAGGAACAGCCATCAGATTTTTGGCAGACACCAGCAGGGTTGGTACATACATCCCCTACAGGAATACTTACTATTTTTGTGAATTTCTTTTACTTTTCGAGATTTCTGTTCTCCATCTCTTTCCTGATCCTGTTGTTTAAGAAAAGAGATGAACCACATGTAAATAAACAAATAAGCTTGGACTGGATATTTGTATAATCTCTTTGTCCCTTGCTTTGAATATGGGGGGAAAAGTGGGATAAAAACAGTTGGTAATTGACTTTCTTTTTATTTTAAAGGGCTTTTAAATAAAGTGCTATACTTTTATCTTTTTAATTGCTCTTTATTTTTTGTCTTTTTAATGTATGTTTTAACATATTTTTAATGTTGTTGTTAGGTTAATTACATCTTCATGATAAGCTTGTTTCTCCTTTTATCTATATTGTATAACATTTTAAATTGTGAACTCCCATGAATCCCAGTTCTAGTTGGAAAAGCAGGATATGAATAAAGTGAATAAATTGATGAGTGAATCTAATGGACAGAGAAAATATAACCACATCTCCTTTTTCTCCTCTATTTTGCTGTGTGTGACAACTCTACCATTGTCTCTGAACTGAGAACTGGGAGACTATCATAAATAGCACAGCATAGTTGGACTCACAACATGCATTCATTGGTCATTTAATTATTGACTGGAAAGTAGTTATCTCAGTTGAGGCAACAATATGTCTTCTAATGAAGTCATTCTCTCTTTGAATGAATGCCCATTGAAATCGAGGTTAAACATAAAGAATAAAGAATAATAAGACGGGAGAACAGGGAACTCCAAGTTGCCCATCAGCTGTACTGGGAGAGCAGGTAGAACAGATGGCCACATAGACCACCTGGGCTGCATCTGCACTGCAAAAATAATCCAGTTTGACACCATGGCTCCACAAAACTACAAATCTCAGAATTCAATAACACTGAGCCATGGCAATTAAAGTGGTGTCAAACTGGACTGTCTCCGCAGTGCAGATGCAACCCTGGTCACAGCCTTCCCCAGTGTGGTGGGATGTATTATATTTCTACATGCGTTATAGTGATTGTTTTGCAAATATATCTCTGTGCTTGCATACATTTTATGAAAACCAATATCCAGTTTTGTCTCGCTTGAATAAATATGATGCACTCCTTTCCTCTTTTGGGGCAACGCATAAGTTGCTTCCCTAGTCTAAGCAGAATGGAGCTGGTTCTAATTTTAGACTGAGATGTTTTCAGTCATCAGTTAAGATAAACTTGTGGATTTCGAACATGCATGCAGCAAATTTTTTGTTACAATAAAGTTTATAAATCTTTTACCTTGCCTTATCCTGTATGCAGTGTCAAGCTGAATATCAAATGGAATCAGTAGCTGATGTTTCAGTGTTCTCAACAGTTTACTTTCAACACAGATTTGTTCAATCCACATCTGTCCACATGCATAGAAACTTGGGAATTGCCCCATCTCACAGTTTGGAAAAGTTGGCTGGAATTTTTTCAGGGCCTTACATCTTTGTAAGTGGACTTATGTCAGTGGGGATTAGAACTGAACAGTTGCATAATGTCTGCATCCAGTAGAGGACTGCTGTTATTTTACTATGTATCAGAGGCAGCAAAGTGACTGGCACACAACAGGATCAATGCGCAACATGACCAATGCAGAATGGGATGCACATTGCATTCATCTCAACGCACATTGGGCACCAATATGCATTGGGCACTGTTGCTGGTGTCTTGTAACACAATGTTCCAATTCAGTGAAGAAGTTTCTTAGCAACTCTGCTACATAGCTAGATACATGTAAACTTGCATAACATAATATAACAGGTCATATAGGATTTCAGTGTTTACTTTTTGTGCCATAGCTCCCATGCAGGGTGACCAGATGTTCTCACCACAAAGGAGGACAAAGCTCCACAAAATGTAATACTTTCAAGAAAAATATTATTACATAATAAAAGCTAAAAATACTAATATAAATTCTTTTTATATGGTTTATTTATTTACAGCTACATCATATACACGGTATTTTAGTATGTACTCAACTGTATTCTTCTGATGAACATTAAAATGCCTGGTTGGTTTGCAATATAGTTTATTGCATGCACTTTTCAGCCTGATCTGGTCATGGGATTTGCTGTCTTTTCCCACTTTGCAAAACCAGCACCCCCTCAGCTCTGGGAGCAGGTCTTCACTGCTGCTGCTCCTAGGAAAAAGGAACTCTAGAAGGATCCATCATATCCCCCTATTTGTAGCAAGAACAGCTGCCAAGAAGTCATATTTCTTGAAGGGGAACAGCAAACATGATGTTACACAATTGGCTTCTTAGTTATGCTCAAAATGGAGGACATTTTGAAATTCCTCCTGGACAGAAGGTTGAAATGTAGGACATGTCCTGAGAAAGGAAGACATATGGTCTCCCTGCTCTCATGTTTGCTGTGGATTCTGGGAATCATAGTCAAAAGGTAATTTTTCCCATAAGTCAAAAAGGTAATTTGCTGTCCTCGGGTATCATCTCAGACATTTCCTGGAGTAATTCCTGCATTCCATGTTTCCATATAACTGCAAACATTTCAATTGATCCAATATCTGGTATTGCAGGAATAAAATTAGAATGGTTTACTGCTAAAAATCTTAAAGGTCTCCAGTGATCTATAGTGTGGACATCCAAGGAGCCAGGAGATTCAGTTTTTCCTACCGTACTTCGCTACTTGGTGAGTACTGTGGTTAACTCAGGCCTAGATATTGGACTTCACTGCTCAGTGGTTTGGTATAGACACAGAGTTGCATCTGAACATCTAAAAAAGTAAAGGATTGATCACAAATCAATAGCTTCATTGCCCACAATTTCTTCTTTCGCTCTATGGAAGGAGAAAGATACCAGAGGTAAGTAGTGGGGAAAGTTATCACAAATGCAAGCACTTGTAATTATTACCACATGATGGCTCTGCCAGGGTTCCTATTTACTATATATAACTCATCCTCTTTGTTTATAATGTGAAGCTTCTGAAAGTCCAAATGCAACTTATCAGAGTCAGAGTGCTTGTGTATTCTAAATGGGTTTTGCTTGGCCAAACATAAATTGCTGGGGTAGAACTGTTACTGATAAAACACTCAGCATAGCTATAATTTGTGGGCAGCTAAGTGCAAGAGCCTGATTATTCAGAGGTGATGCTTGTGGTGTCTGTCAAAGGAAAAGTTCATTTCCCCCCGATTAGTAAATAAGGCCATTAAGAGCAAGACAGTTCATGAGTTTTATTCTGGATTATATGCTAAGACAATATAAATCAGAATGATGGTGTTAAAATCTACAGAGATGCGCTTCTACTAGGCCATAATGAGGATCCAGTTTTTTAATCATTTGAATGCTTGGCTGACTTTTGCCCAAGTCACTAGACCCAGCATACATACTCTGGCTTGCCCTTTACAGTAATGATGGTAGATAATGAAGAAACAGCAGCAATTAGCAATCAATTACTTGACCACATAAAAGCCAGAGAAGTAAAATGGTTCCATTTTGCAAGTGGCATAAGTAATGAAAAGAAAACCCACATGCACCAGTACAGCCAAACCCCTTCAATTTATTTTACTGTTTTACTGGAATTCAATTAGCAAATGAACACAATTAGTCAAAACTTTCTTTTAAAACTGCTAGGTATTAATAGTGTCGTTAGGTCATACATTAAGGCCATGAGGCAGCACAGCAATCATCCGGATCAATTGCATGCATAAAACTGTCCAAAGTACTGTGACTCAATCCAGTGAAGCCTTTGAAAGGATGACCTTTGTTTAAAATAATGTAAAAGTCTCTCTCAGTCAGGACTGTCCACAAGAATTTTTTCCAGGGGGGAGGGGGAATTGCATAGTGATTTGTAGCATAATTTCTGCATGTAGCGCATGTTTCTATGACACACTGGAGGTGGAAAGAAAATATCTGAAAAATGTACAAAAATATGTTTCTTATTTTTCATGAAATCCTGATGATGAGAATTCTTCACAATCTGAGGCTTATTATGTGCAAAATTTTCATGTGGGTATTTTTTTTTTCATAGAAAATCATTATCTGCGTTGAAATGCTATTTCTATGCAGAAAAGGCTTTTTCCTGTGCATTGCATTATACTCAAATTCTGTCTAGAATAAGTTCCAAACTATAGTATTTTCTGCACAGGAAACATTTTCTATATAGAAAAATGTTGTTTGTTGGGGGAAGGCCCCTTCATGTGAATTTAGATCACCATAAATCCTAAACTGCAGTTTCAAAAACTCTGCAATTTTTGAAGAATTTATTTTTGCAGAATAGAGAAAATTACTGAAATTGCTCAATGCTTCCATTGAGAATGAAATTTGTACAGAATTACACACCAATAACATGCTGGTGCTTATTTGTGTGCTCATGCTTTCCCCCTGAACATTACATAGAATGCCATTTAAAGAATGAGAAGAAAATCTGCATGACTTGGAATGTGACAGCACTTACAGAGAAACCAAGACAAACCATGAATTCCAACAAAAGATTTATGTAGAGGGCTATTTACAATAAAAAGCATAAGAAGAAAGATGGGAGAATCCAAATGAACAAACACAGTGCTTAAGTATGTATTTGATATTTTCTGGCATCACAGCCTTTATTATAGCATCAATGTTTTTTGAAGAATTGTCAGAAAGAGGAGTGGGAAGGGATGCCATGTTCTGGAATGATTTCCATCATCTTGAAAATCATTCTTGCTGGATGCATATTAGAGAGTATTGGTGGGGTCTGCACAAGAGTAAATTTGAAAGGAGGAGGAGAACTGGCTGTGCTTCATCATAACTGGGAAGTCCAAGAGGAGCCTGCATAGTTCAGCTTGTTTTGTATATTGTTACCATCTGCTTTTTACATAAGCTCCCATGAAAAGACAGCTCTTATATTAAATGAATTTTGACTGGTACAAATGTTCCTTTGGAACCACATATTTTGTATATGAAAAAATGGCCATCCAGCCATAATAAATTGTACTACTACTACAATTGACTTCACAGAATTTTCATTTTTCTACAGAAAGTCAGCGTACCTGGAAACTGAACAACAATTGTGACTTACACATAGTTGTTATAGAACACTGTAATGCCCACAACAAAGTGAGTATAACAATAATGGACAATTTTGCAGGGCAATCTCTCAGTGGTAGCTTATGTACCTGAGAAGTGGATAATAATAATGATTTCATCTGTCATCAGTAATAGACTGGATGAGGGCAAACAAGTTGAAACTTAATCCAGACAAGGCAAAAGTGCTCCTGATGAGTCGGAAGGCAGGTCAGGGAATAGGAATCCAGCCTGTGTTAGATCAGGTTACACTCCCCCTGAAGACACAAGTTCACAGTTTGGGGATACTCTTGAACTCAGGTTTGAAGCAGGAGGTCCAGGTCTCTGCAGTGACCAGAAGTGCTTTTGCACATTTAAAGCTTGTGTGCCAGCTGCACCTGTTCCTTGAGATGCTGGATCTGGCTTCGGTGGTACAGTAGAATCTCGATTATCCAACATAAACTGGACCGGCTAATAGTTGGATAACCGAAAATGTAGGATAATCTGGAAGGTCAAAGAAAAGCCTTGAAATCACTATGAATTGCAAATGTATTGAAGTTTTATTGCAATAACAATAAAAGTAAATGTAAAGAAATCATTGATCAACATTGTGATGTACAGTATAAACAGTTCAGTCCTCTGAAAAGTTAGAGAAATCACAGAAAATTTAAAGAAATCACAGAAAATTTAAAGAAATCACAGCAACCGCAACATTGGATAATCTGGAATGTTGGATAACTGAAGGCTGGATAATCAAGACTCTACTGTATATGCCTTGGTTACATCTCATTTGGACTACTGTAATGGGATCTATATGGGGCTGCCTTTGAAGAGTGTTTGGAAACTTCAGCTGGCCCAAAGAGCTGCATCCAGGCTGTTAACTGGTGCAAGTTACAGAGACCACACAACACCCCTGTTGAAACAGCTCCATTGGCTGCCTGTTTGTTTCCAGGCACAATTAAAAATGCTTGTTATGACCTATAAAGCATGATATGGCTCAGGTCCACACTATTTGGCAGACTGCATCTCCCTGTATGAACCGGTCCATGCCCTGAGATCCTCTGGAGAGACCCTTCTCTCCCTCCCACCACCATCACAAACATGGTTGGTGGGGATGTGAGAGAGGCATTCCCTAGACTCAGGAACGCTCTTCCCAGGGAGACCAGAATGGCTCCCTCCTTGTTGACCTTTCACAAGCAGGCTGAGACCTACCTGTTCAGACAGGCTTTTAAAACAGAATACTTGTAAAGGACCAGCTTGGGATGTTGTTTCATTTTAAAGCGTTTTATACAATTTTATCTTTTCAAAATGCATTTTATTCTTTTAACAGCAATCTATTTTAACAAAAATAGTGACCACAGAGAACCTACACAAATTTGAATTAGACAACAAAGAAATAGAAATAGTAAAAGAATTCTCATACCTGGGATCAAACATTAATAGAAATGGAGACTGCAACCAAGAAATCAGAAGAAGATAAAGAATGGGAAGGACAACTACGAAAGAACAAGAAGATCCTAAAATGTAAGGATATACAACTGAGCACAAAAGTTAGAATTGTACAAGCCCATTGTATTCCCTATTGCCACGTATGGATCTGAGAGCTGGACAGTTAAGAAGGAGGATAGGAGGAAAATGAACTCATTTGAAATGTAGTGCTGGAGAAGAGTGCTGAGGATTCCATGGACAGTCAAAGGGACAAACAGATGGGTCCTGGAGCAGATCAAGCCAGAAATCTCCCTAGAAGCTAAGATTATAAAACTCAGGTTATTGTACTTTGGAGGCATCATGAGAAGCCATGAATCATTGGGGGTGGGGGGGAAGTAATGCTAGGAAAGGTAGAGGGGAGTAGAAAGAGAGGAAGGCTGCATGCAAGATGGATGGACTCTATTAAAAAGATCACACAAGTATGGGTTAGCAGAGCAATGGAGGAAAGGGGAGATGTCTCATCAGCAGGGTTGCCATCTTGGGTGGGGGGTGGGTTAGCCAATTTTTTTTTCCAGAAAATTTTGTTGTTTTGTTGGCTAATCAGCTCATAAGTAGGGTTGGTTACCAGCTGCTACTGTGATTTGCGACTAGTCACTCCACCATCTTCCTGGAACTCCCAATTTAATTCTTTTTAAATACACCTCTTTCCTATGTTTTTAATTGTATTTTTTTGTTTTTTTAATATAGTGAAGTCACACTGGGTCCCAGTTCTGGGAAAAGAGCAGGATACAAATATAACAACAACAACAATTTATCTGTCTGAATTGTCAAGGTAATTTTTAAATATTTACAGTTTTTCATTTTTTTTTTTAAAATAGACCTATGTTCACAAACTCCTGTTGCTGCTGTTGCCATTTGGAGGGGAAAATATAGACACATTACTTCACAACTTTAATAAACTCTTCAATTTTTTACTTTTCAAAATAAATAAATAAATGGGGCAGCAACTACTTCCTGCTGGAAAGGCCAACACAATAGCTATAAAATTAACCAAGAAGTTGCTTTTCTAGAGTGAAGATATGTCAATCATTGTGTGACTCAATTCAAAGTCTAAACACTATTCAAATACTGCTGAAGCAGCTAATGCGCACAAAAGAAGCAGGCAGAATAGCAGCTGCACATTTTGCTTCATATCTTACCTTCAACAGGGGCTAGAGGCTTTCTTTCTTTCTTTTTTAAATTTAAAGCTTTGAATCTGGGACTTAAAGTTTATCAAGGTCTAGGATGACTGCTCCCTTGCCACCACCACCCCCCGCCACCCCTGTTGATGTCCATGGCTGCTCTGAAATCATTTTCAATAAATGCAGTATTACAATAAATACGATAAATACAGCATACATTGCTGTTCCTTTTAGAAAATATATTCTTGAGAGAAAAACCACTGAAAATGCTTAGATTGTCAAACCACTTTTCTAGAAAATATCAATTGCTTGCTTTTTTTGAACCTTGGGACAACAGAACAATTAAGAGTAAAGGCAGCATGAAAACAGCCACTCTCAGGGTCAAAATAGATGCTAAGGCAGGTGCTACAACTGCACAGAGGTTGAGGGTCAATATTCTCTTACACATACCCCTGGTGGGATACATTGGTGCATTGTTGGTGCACTGGAAGTGACATCATAATGCCATTTTTGCTTGTTTCAGCTGATTTACAGGCTGTTGGGTCAGGATTGTAGGATTTTTAGAATCACAAATATAAGCCCCTCCTGAGGTGTGTGTGAGAGTGCACCCACCTGCCCATTTGCCTTCATGTTACCTGACAATGTATGGGGACCACATGAATTTCATAGGGTTTTCTTAGGCAAAACACAAACAAACAAACAAAAAACCTCAGAGGTGATTTGCCAGCTCCTTTCTTGAAAATATAGCCAAAAGCATCTGGTATTATAAGTGGGCTCCCATCCAAGTTCTAACTAGGGCTGACCTGGCTTAGTTTCCAACATTTAATGGGACTGGTGCCTTTAGGCTTACAGGGGCAGAAAAAAAAGATCCAGAGTCCTCTTGCAGTCTATGAACTACACTTTCTGCAGCACAACATTAAGAAGAATGCACATTCCCAATGATTAATATATCTCCCCTTCCCTAATGGGATTTTTTTTCAGAGATACTTTTGTCCTTCATCAGACCTGCAAATTCAGCCTGTGGTTACCTTCCAATTACCAATTAACAAAGTACATTGGATGCAAGATATCTAGATGAGGGAAATACATGGTGAATAAAAAAGAATGGCACAAAACTAAATAAGAACAGCTTTACTTTTGCACAATTCTTTTTAATTACCCAGTACATTATATATGTCACAGTATGAGAAAACACCTCTTCTAAATACATGGTAAGTGTATAATCTAGTTTGATCTACAAATATTACCTGGAAAGTATAGTCTGTGAATGGATCACCTTGTATTACCCCTTTGCCTGTTGCTGAGGCTGAGAATTTATCAGAGTTTACTTAAACTATGCCCTAAATACAGCTGCAAGTCTCCACTAGAATTAACCTTATTCAATCAATTGCTGAGTTGTAAGTCAACACTTGCATAAATCCTGTTGGTTGAAAGGGTCAACTAGATGGGATCAAGAATAGGATTTAGACCTATCTCTGCTCTCTGTCTGACAGAAGTCCAAAACAGATTTACTTCCTTCAGTTTTGGGTACTTATTACAATTAGACAACCTGTAGCTTCAGGATTGTAATTCAGTCCTAAATGTAGTTTCAAAAGCCTTCTGTAAGCAATCACTTGAAACCTCTGGATAGAGAGGTCCATTGTTCCCATAGTAGCACACTGGTTGTGAGGAAGCAGAGAAGCAAATGCCAGAGAGAGAAAGAGACACAGAGAGAAAGAGTGTGGCTAGTCAATTTTTGGCTCTAGTCTCAGGCTTTGGACCTCCTGGCTGCTAGCATGCAACCCCCAGCAGATTACTTTCAAGAATGTTATAATCCCAACTGAGGGGAAAAATCTATTCCTTGTTTAGAAAATCATAGGGAATATGCATGATGGAAATTATCTCATAGAATCATGCAACTCTAGAGGTGGAAGGGACCGAAAGTGTCATCTAGTACAATGTTCTGCCAGTGCAGAAATCCATGGCTAAAGCATCTTCATAGAAGGGCATTTAATCTCTGTTTAAACACCACTCTTTAAAATTTAAAACACCACTCTGTTCAAAAAGCTTCTTAAACTATAGTTTGAAGTTGGTTTGTTTTATTAAACCGTAGTAAAAATTAATTATAGTGTGTGAGGATCAATAGACACAGGAAGCTGTATATAATAAAAATGAAAGCAACAGTTTGATATTAGGAACATTGGAGCTTAAAGAACTTCCTTTTTTGCACTAAAATCCCCTTATTCATTCAGCCAATATGGTCAGAAAAGAAAAATATTTCAGGCAAAACCATTTTATTGTTGATGTATGCCTTCAGGTCAACTGCAGTTTATGGCACCCATATCCTAGTTTTCTTGGATATATTAATTCAAAGGAGGCTGAGAAAGTGCCTTGATGAAGGTCACCCAATAGCTATCCATGGCTGAACAGGAATGTGAAGCCTAGTTTCCTGAGTTCTTAATCCATCACTCACCATACCATGCTAGCTTCAAGCAAAGCCATTACAACAATGAAATGTTATAGTCTACAGGTGAACATTATTATAGGCAAAGGGATGTTATAATACCTTTGAAACAACTGTGCCAAAGAACTTAAAGCATAAGCTTTCATAGACCTGGTCACAGACCAAGTCTATGAAAGCTTATGTGACAACTTCTTTGGCACATTTAGTCTCAAAGGCACTACAAGATCCCTTTGCATACTGATGTTCTGGACTAACACAACTATGTCTTTGAATTCTACTATTATAGGGACAGTACATACTGCCCCCAAAGAGTGCCCTCCTGGCACCTGTTTTTGCACTGGAGGGAAGCCATAGCGGCTAAACCGCTTCCCGCTGGTGGAAAAAGAACCCGCAAAATGCAGGTTCTTTTAAAGCTGTAGTGGCATGTGGCGACAGCATAATAAGTGTGCCACTGGCACACTCATTACGTAAGCACCTCATGGCACCGTGTGGATGCTGCACGGTGCTTACGTAATGATGGCAGTGCCCATGTAGACAGGGTGCTGCCATCTTGACATCCTTGTCACATGCTAGAGTTGTGGGGTGTGTATATGCTCCGCCCCCAGGCAACCCTAACACATGACAAGGGTACCGCAAAGGGCCGCTATGTATCGGCCCATAGGCATGTTACATGGAATTAGTGAAGGTGTCCAACCTTATGATTTCTGTCACTTACTTACCCAAGGCACAGCCCCTCCAATGCTACCAGTTGGCTGTCACGCTTTGCAGCATTTGTTAACTCATGTCACTGGCAGCAACAGCTGCCGTTTTAATATGACATTTTCTCTGGCTTTCCTGCCTGCTTCAGCCACAGAAAGAGACAAAATTTACATTTCCAATTCACAGGCAATTCAGTCCATTAGGTTTAACAAGTGAATGAACTTCATATGTAACCTACAGCAAGCATCAGCTCCGTGGCTATTCATTTTAACTGATTGCCTCGTTTGCTACATCTAGAAGCCCCTGGCGTGGCCATGGCAACTGGTTTTGCTTAAATGCAGCTGAACAGTGGAGTTAATTTTAGATTAGATGAGGAGGAGGCAGGGAAACTGAAGGGAAGCAACAGCAGTGACTTTCCCTCTCTAAAGAAGTGGATTCTCTGTCTGACAGTTTATTTGCAGATGGCTGCAGAATGGCATGAAACTAGAGACATGCATACATACTGCCATATTACAAATCACAGCTTTAATGCATATGCTCTTGAGATACAGAAGCCTACAGGCTGATACCAAAGGATCTGGATTTCCTTATAGAACGCCAATGATTTTCAGTTCAGTGAGAAGGATTCCTGATGCCACGTTGTTTATTTAACAGTGTTAATGACAAAAACACTCTTTCCACAAATAATAAATATATTGCTGAATTGAAGAAAGTCTGAGGTAACCAGGAGTAGATTTTCTGTGTTGAAAGACTATGAACACTATTTGGTTCTGTTAATCAAATAATAAAAAATAAGAATCCTGGTATGGGTTAAGTTTTCCATTCTGATTGGATATCTATTGCACTGGGCTCCAGTCAGTAGATCTGATAAAAAACAAGGTTGTTCCTCAAGTTTAAATTCTATCTTTGCCTGGATTATACAGTCACAGTTAGCTCAGCATCACACAATGCAACGTGCCTGGATCTAGTGGGCTGCTGTATGTGTTCTCTGGCCATTCTCAAACAACTGCCTTACCTGTGAGACAGAGGTGGGAATCCTGAAGCCCATGAGCTGCATGGGGGGGTCCCAGGGTCACATTACCAACTCACGCTCCTTCAAACCCCCAATGAAATGGAGTGGAGATGGTAGTAAAGAAAAGTCCATCTTCACTTGATCCCCTTTTAAGCAAATTCTGACACACCCAATCCTTGCATCGTTTTAACACTCCAAAAAGTATTTTCCTCAAAAACAGAAGTGGATTTCTGTTTTGTTTGTCCAGTGTTTTTGTTTGTTTTGTAGGGTTTTTTTTAAAGCTCAGTGCAACTCCTGGTGGGTGATGTTTGGGAAAAGTACTTCCCAGACCGACAGTATACATCCACTTCTACTGTACTGTCATGGCATGACACAAAACAGAGAGGATCACCTATAATGTGAAAGCGGTAGAGATGGTAGTGTCAGTTCGGAAACCACAAGAAGTCAAAGTGGTAGTTTTGCAACTTTGTGGTATGTCATATAGGGACAAACTTCCAAACAAAACGAGAAATGCAAGTAAGCTAGTTCCATACAGATTGAGTCTCCTTTATCAAAGATACTTTGTTTGGACCATGATTCTTTTAAATTTTTGAAAATGCTTGTTTAGGATGCTGGACTCCTCCTGCCCAAATTTTGGAATATTTGCATATAGCAGGGGATATCCAAAAGTTTTAATGATCACCTTTTTAAAAATTTGACAGAAAGTTTGTTTTGATTTGTAGTTGTTAACTTATCTCTATGTAGTCACCATCCAGATTTACACATTTTCCCCAGCGTTTCTTGACCCTCCAAATGCCATTATTGTAGAAGTCTGCAGATTGCGCCTGACAAGGATTTTACACTTTAGTCACTTCTGGCAGAGCCAGTCACAAAAATAAAGGACGCAATAAGTTGATTCTCTCAGCAACGTGCAGTTAGGGACCAATGATGACACTGACAAAATTTCATCAATATGCCATAATAACTTCTAGGTGATAATTATTACTTTATGATACCCCCTCGTAAGGTGCAATCTGCAGACTTCTACAATATCAGGTATTCAGAGGGTCAAGATACGCTGAGGAAAATGTATAAATCTAGATAGTGACTACATAGAGATACGTTAACAACTACAAATCAAAACAAACTTTCTGTCAATTTTTTTTTTTTAAAAAAGGTGATCATTAAAACTTTTGGATACCCCCTCGTATATAATAGGGTATCTTGGAGATGGGATAAGTCTAACATGAAAGTCGTTTGTTTTTTGTATACACCTTATAAACACAGCCTGTGCATAAAACAAAATGTGTGTACAACACTGAACCACCAGAATGCAAAGGTGTCACTATCTTAGCCACCCAAGTGGGCTATTTTGGATTTAGAAGTATTTCACATTTCAAAATTCTGGATAAGGGATATGCTGTATTGCTTACTGGAGTGGTGTCACAGACTTCAGAACAGATGCAGTTTGTTGCAGAAAAATTAATCTGTGAAGAGCATCTTAGTCTCAATATAGATGTTACTAGGAAGATGAGGAGGAGTTAGCAAAGTCTGACTATTATGGGAATTTGTGTTCAGCCCATTAGTGGAGAGTGACTATTGTTTTGTCCAATAGCATAACATTCTCCATTTTTGAGGTCACTTTATATCAGAAAATGTAGTGGTTTAACCCATTTCCAGGGCTGCCAAGAATGAAATTGAACTCCCTTGATTTTTTCCAAATGAGCCCCCCTCCCCACAACTGTTGAGCAACAACAGTCCAGTGCAATGAATTGAGAATACCAAAGGGTTATAATGAGCCATTTATCCTGATTGGTGACTTTTGGCCAGGGAGACAGTGTCTGCCTAAGTGGGAGAGGGGCTTCAAGCTGTGCATGAAGTAGAGGGATCTGAAGAAGGGGTTCTTCCACTCCACTCATCTCCACTCATTTTTTTTTAAAGAGGAGCATATTGTTAAAAAAATATTAACAGTAGAAATAAAATGCTTTTTTCCCTTTCTCCTGCACCAGAAGCAGAAAATAGCTAGGGAGTCAACTGGAACATTCAGCAGCAAAGTTAAAGGTACTAATGGAAGATCAGGAGATTTCAGAAGAGCTAAATGAATTCTTGCATCCTTCTGTGCTGTCTAAGATACAGGGTGGATCAGATAGCCATTCCGTAACTGACTTCCTCTGGAAGAAAATGTGAAGAACTGAGGCACATAGTGTTCCTTAACATGGCAATAACTTTCCAGATCTGCAGTATATGCTATAACTGAGCTTCTATTATCATAGTTTTCAATAACCTTCAAGTCTTCTGTGGAGATTTGAGCCTTTTGGCTTTCCCTTTCAACCTTCCTTATATCATTTTCCTGATTTCTACACATTTTTTTGAAGTCAAATTAACTGTGTTTTACTTTCTTGTCCATTTCCTGCTCATACATACATCGAGTTATATAGCACTCCAAGAATTATTTCTAAAATATGTAACAATAATTACATTTCTTCTCAAAGTATGTGCCCAATTTAATATTAAATCCAGCTCCCATTCTCCATTTTGCAGTTTCTGTGATTAGTTCTTCCAGGGCATATATGTTTAGATATCTAGAAATTTGCCTCTTCGTGGCCAGAACATGCATCCATGTGAGGGCAATTGAACTCAACCACTAGTACACTGTAAATTTTGGAATTCATGTTTGTGCTTGTTGCATCATTGCAGTAACTGAAAGCATTCTCCAAAACTTACCATTGAAACTTCACCAGTGGAGGGATTTCCAAGGTGTGGGATGATGAGCAAAGAAGTGTCTGTTCCCTTTTGGTAGTGAGTCACTTTGGGACAGCAATGAGCTCTGGGATTGTGATAGTACCAAAGTACCTCATGGCCAGGAGAGGACTGGATATTTCTACACTCACTTTCCCACTGCCCGGTGTCCTGGAAATCCCTCAATTCATAGGATTGTCAGGCTTCTATGGAAGGGTTTTTTGTTTTTGTTTTTTGTTTTTTTGTTTTTTTGGTGATGGCAGATATAGCTAGGATTTATTTATTTATTTATGGATCCACTCTTCAGCCCTAAAGGCTCTCAGAATGGCTTACAGATAGGGTAAATTTCCACCAGGGAGAACTATGCCATGCCTTCTGTTTCCCTTCCCTGAAATGCACCATAGTAGTCACCATGGGCATGTCATTTAATGGGGTCGAAAGAGAGTGAAACAGCAAACCATGAAGTAATGGGAGGTCCTTGATAGTATGGCTTTAGATCTATTTTACCTTATTACCTCAGAGGTAGATTATACAGAGCCAGATTTGCTTATTATGACACTGTACTTATAGGAATACTGCCCTCAGTTGACACTAAAGTGCCCCATTAAACATGATACGTCTCACAAGGATGCTTCTGAATTCTTGATGTGAGATACCCAACTGATTTCTTTTCTTTCATCCTTGTAAGATGACAAAGAAGGTGGGGAAACAGGGAGGGAGAGGGAATTCACTATTTCTGTATGTCTAGAGTTGAAGGTATTGACTTCAGACAAGGATAACAGTGTATTGAGGCTCCCTGAGGCAGTTCTGCTGATATAGCTCATTTATAAACTCTAGCTCCAGAATCATGAATGACTTTGCTCCTGCTACCAGTGTTCTCAAATGTCAAAATCTGTTGTGTCCAAAGTATCCTCTTGCTATCTTGCTATTTTGTTTCTGAATATATCAATTACTTTCAACATGAACTGAAGCTCTTCCTGAATTTCAAGTTCCTCTAGAAGGATCCAGCCTCCCAGCTCCCCAGCCTGCCAGTTGATCACTTCTATAGACATGCAGATCTCTATGCTAATAAAACCTCCTGTTTGGACTTGAGTTTTGCACTGTGCCCAGAATTTCCAGAGGTGGATTTATATACATATGTGAAGGACAGTGTGGTACAGTGCTATTCAGATCTCCAGAAAGGTACTTTTAAATACAACTCCCAGAATCTCCTGGGCAACATGGCCTGTTAGTGTTCTGGCTGGGGATTATGGGAGTTGTAGTCCAAACCAATAATATTTCCAAGTTCTGGTGCTTGGCACTCAGGATAGGCAACATTTTTGGCCCTAAGAAACCTGTGTACAGTAGTGGCAGGTGGAGGGACAAAGTCTCTCTCTCCTAAAACACCCAGTGTATTTTGGATAAACTTTGCCTTCCTTCACCTGGGGCACATGTAAAATATACAACTGTAGAAAAAGTATTTTCCTCCCAAGAACAAATACAATATATGTAAAAATATAACACATTCCTACATTCCATATTAGTTATAAATGTTTCAAAATGGATTTTTACATCGATTAGTTTTTAAATAGTCTAATTAGAAATAGAAAAAGTCAAATCCTTTTTTGTTTTTATTTATTTTATTTATTAGAGTATTTATACCCCATCCTTCAGCCTTAAAAGCTATCAGAGTGACTTACAATTATTTTTGTAAAAGACAAAAGCCTCCTCTATGCCATACTTGACACATTACATAGAAGAGTAAAACTTTACTGTTAGTCCTTAAACACCTTTCCTTCCGTTCTCTCTCTCCATCTCTCTCTCATCTTTAACTAACCAGATAAAAGCACTCAGGTAAGCACTTAGGAAATAAGAATAATAAGAAAACCTAGTGCAAGCACACTACTTCTCTTACTTGCACAAATATGTATCATTGGATGAATCCCACCTAAAGCAGAAGGAGCTTATGGTGTCTCTGTGAATGCTGGGTTCATCCAAGATCAGTCCCAGCAGCCTGAAAGCATCCATTCTGAAGAAGCAAGCAGACATGGAAAGCAGCAGCTGAACTTCTCTGAATGCTAGCTTCCAGATTCCTCCTAGCTTCTGCTTTGGTCTACATTGTTTCGTGCCTAATTATGTTTTCACCCACCTGTCTCTTCCTTCCCAGCACCTACCTTTATGCCTTTCTGCATGAGAACTTCAGAAGAGATAAAAGTCACAAGCATCCTCTCCAGCAATTACTACAAAAGATGCTAAGAATACACAGACACAAATGATATTGAATGGCTACTGCCTCTTTTGGATAGAGTTTTCTTTTCTTTTCTTCTTTTAATGGGCACAGAGAAACCTACTGAGATTGATTAGCCAACATTGTGATTTGTAATTTTTCTTAATGCTATTAAAGAAAAGCATTGACCATTCGTGCAAGAGAGTTTGGTCAGATGCCAGGATTTTGCATAATGAATTCAGAGGATTAATCTCATTAGTTTTCCACCTTCCCCTGCCTGTTGCTACCCGTCTGAAGGCAGAGCACAGATGCAAACCAACAAAACAGCCTGATACTGACTGGATTGTATCTGATGTCTCAGAAACCTTCCTTCCTGTGCTGTCAGATAACAGTATGACTCAGAGCACAGTGGTAGGTGAACAGAACAATGGCAAGACTATTTGAATGTCTGGGTGTGCAATTCAAAAGCCTCTGGTAGCTGAAAGGTACAGAACAAAAGAAGAAAAAACACTTGTGCTTTTATATAGATTTATTACCTGGCTATAAATGGGTGAGCATGGGAGTTACATACAAGAGCATAAATTGGGGTCACATGGCAAGAACAGTTGAAAGCATAGGCAGCTATTAGGTACTCCTATTAAAAAATAGGCTGTGGCAATATGGTGGATGGCTTTGTAATCACAGCTCCAAGTGTGGGTGGTTCTAGGATGTTGAAGTGGAGATCAACATTCATTGTGGATGAATGTCATTGTAGCCTGTGAGTCATGCTCAGAGGTCACATTCTAAAATGTGCAGCTGGCAGGAATGTGACTGGAAAAAAGGTAGTCTTACAGAAATTGTAATGTGGCTTTCCTTTTTAAAAAAAAATTGTAAGATTGCTGGCAAAGGGCAAGGCTGAAGTAGTCTTCAGGGAGAAGGAGATGTGGACTGTGTAGGAAAGGATCTGCTTGGACTGTTTCAGTGTTTGTCTACACTTATCATACCTGAATCAAAACATCAGAATTATGACAATGCTTTTCCCAGCCCTCTGGCAAAAGCTCTTTTTTACATTACACACATGTGTCCAGACCCTCCAAAACTAGACTAAGTGGTTGCTTTGTATTGTGTTATTGTTGTTGTGTGCTTTTACATCATTACCAACTTATGACAATCCTAAAGTGAATCTATAATGAAGTTTTCAGGGGTTGAGAGTGTGTGATTCACCCAGGATTACACTGTGGGTTTCCATGACTGAGCAGGGAACTGGACTCTGATCTCAAGTCATAGTCCAACACTCAGACCACTGTATCACACTGGTTCTTGTATTGTGTATGTATATGAATAGTTGCCATCTATTCCCCTGCATTTGCATTGTTCCTTTAGAATTTCTGTTGCCAGTTTTTCAATATGGACACCCTGTCCATGCTCCTCAGATTTCTTGTTCGTTCCCACCCCACCAGGGTTGTCACATATGGTGGTGTATCCCACAGAAAAAATTAAATAGTATCCTTTTCTGGTCTTTCAAAATAGGATCTTAAGCCATTTCACCCCAAGAAAGTTCCCCTTGATGGAAGGTGAAATGCTACTTGTTTAAGATTTGTATGTTAATCCAATAGTAATAATAATAATACTGTAATTTAAAGCTAGTTTTTGTAATGTTGCCAGAAATGTTTTTGTTCTATATTTATTGATAAAAAGCTGTATTATAAATATGGATCACTTCTTTGATATGTGATAACAGCACCAAGAATATATTTTGGTCAAACATGGAAACAGACTGAGGCACAAATGATGGAAGAATGGATTGTTAAGGTTGCTGACCTAGCCTAATGGCCAAATTGATATGAGTTCTAAAGGCTAAGCCAATTGAAGACATTTTGAAACCATTTTGGAAATCGTTTATGGACTTTTTGAGCCATAAGAAATCTAACAATATAATAATATAGGGCTATGGTTATTAGCAATTTTTGTATGACTGTTTGGTTGTATCTGTAATGGTACAATAATATTTTTGTCCCTCCTTTTTATTTTAATTTTCATTACAGTCAAGATTGTAAGACTGTATGTCTTCTTCCCTTTTTTCTTTCTTGCGCTCTCTTTCTTTCCCCCCTTCTTCCCCCTTCTTTTTGTCTTCTTCTCCCCCTCGCTAGTTTTATATATCTTTGATTATATATTATTTTGATTGTAAATTATATTGTTTGTGTTAAAAATTAATTAAAATTAACCCTTTAAAAAAATGTGCCCTGAAATAACCCAGATCCATATACTACTACTTCTTCTTCTTCTTCTTCTTCTTCTTCTTCTTCTTCTTCTTCTTCTTCCTTATAAAGCATATTTTATAAAGCCTTATTTATAAAGGTTTACACACTGCTGTACAAAGTAAATAGTCAAAATACAGATAAAACCCTGCCTACAGTGTACAGTCTAAAAAAAAAATGAAAGAATTTATAAAATTAAATTTTAAAAAGGGGGAAACAAAGGTTAACATGAAAGCTGACCTATCAGGCAGTCATAATGCCCTTCCCACAACTGCTGGCATCCAAGATAGTGCAGCAGTGAGCAAATCTGATTTCTTGTGTATTTGCTCATGAGACAGCCCATGAGATGGGTCTCACTATTGTGTGGAGCTCCCCTCCCCAAAACCAAATCCAATTTTTAGGGGTAAGTTTCCTAAGATGATTAAAGTAAAAGAGCAAAAAAGGAGCAGGGAAAAGGAGCACAATGAAGGAAGAAGAGGTACAAGGACAGTAGAGAAAAGGATAATAATTATCTGGAGCTTGTTTATGTGTCAAATCCAGCCTAGCAAATCTTCATTACCAGGTGTAGACCAAAAGAAAATGAAGCCTGTTTCACAGTAATGCTCTTACAGCACACTCCTATATATATATGTCTACTTGGATATAACCCTCATTATGTCTAGTGAATTCTTTTCCATTGTATAGAAGGAAACAGCCTTAAGGATATCTCTTCCTGATGGTACCATCCTAAATGGCTGATTACAACCACAAGACCTGTTTAAGTGACAATAAATGATGAATGTATAAAATCCTTCCAATCTGAAGTAGGACCTTGCTTGTGTATTTTTACAAGCCCCCCTATCATCTGCAGAGAGCCAGTGTTGTGAAGTAGTTTCAGCATTGGCCTATGACTGTGAATTTCAGGGTTTGATCCCCTGCTTGGTGATGCAAATCCACTTTGGTGAGTCACACATTCTCAGGCCCAGAAAACCCCATGATAGATTTACCTTAGTGTTGCTTTGAGTTGGCAAAGACTTGAAGACACATACAACAACAATAAGCTGTATCTGTGAAGCTGGTCAAAAGCCAGTGGTCTCTCACAGTGGATGCTTTTTAAGCCATGTAGCTGAAATCATGTCTCTCTGGTTAGCTGATGAAACTCAGTACTGTCAGAGCATTCCAAGGCATAGGCTTGCATAGTGCTGTCCAAGCTACTCTATGAAGAACTTGATGATTTCCTCAGGAGCCCAACAGGCTGCATGGTGTTTGCAACTTGCAAGCATGAGTGAGAACAAGCTGCAGTGGTGAGGAAGGTTTTCCTTCTGCTGACACAATGTGACAGTCTTATCCCATTAGTGGCACTTCATCCAGCTGTTGTTATGTCATATCCCATTAGTATTTGTTGTTGCTTGTGGGAAGAGAGAGTGACTAATGTGAAATGGCTCTTGGGACATGCTAGTGAGAAAGCAGAGGAGACTGATACTAGTGCTTGGTTTTTTGTTTTTTTTTTTCTGTTAGAGAAAGATTAGTTGGATAGGCAGTCCTGTTTTGGTGGATACCAGGGTAAAGTGCCAAACACAGCTTGTTATACTGATTCTTGCATTGCTTTCAGAAAATACGAATACTGTAAATATTATGGTCTAAGGAACAGGTCCCCAGGGCCACAAGAAGAAGCAGCAGCAGCAGATCTCCACTTTAGATTATACTTGATTATACTTGATTTTAGATTATACATGAGGATGCAAACGCACAGAGAGGGTGGTGGCAGGTGGAGGGAAACTATTGTATCTTACCTTCTGACCCTACCAGCCACTGCAGATGTTTCTGTAATGGCCTCTCCTTCCCCAAGTCAGAACTTTAACCTTGTAATGTTTGGAGAATTTAATGTTGGGCAGAAAGGGAGAAGTGGTCTGGATTCCATGGATCTAATCCCTCTTAGCACCTCTAATAAGGAGATAAATGCTGAAGAGCAATGGGAGAGGTTTTTGTGTGCAGCAAAAAAGTGGGGGAGTGGAAAATCAACTCCCACCAACACTTCTATGTTTCCAGTAAGAACCTAGTAGGACTTTGGATATATCAATGTTCTCACCTCAGTTCTTCTTCCTATGTAGGAGTTCTAATGAGTTCAGAATGGCTAAGGCAAGATTTTTCAATTAGGGACTTCTCAGTTCATTTGCAGCACCAGCTCTCAAGTAACAGTAAGGACAACTTTTAGCCTAGAGGGTGTTAAGTAATGAGGGATAGGAAGCTCAAGGAGATATATGTAAAATTAAATGAAAAGTGAACCTGCATCAAAATCCCAGGCCCAAGAGTTTAACCACTTGTTCAGTTAGCCAGGCATATCCGCATTCAGCAGGTCCTTCCATTTCTCTGCTCTGTCCAAACTCATTTTCTGCTTTTCTGTTCCAACTGACTCCGAACATGCCATGGCTACTGATGCCTCTCTGTTCTTTCTAAGTAGTCCTATGTTGCTTTCATTTCTGGCCACACTTGCCATCCTGACTTTAACTGACAGAGAGGTGATTATTCTAGTCATTGTGGTGTTTACAGTCAGATTTCAGAAAATGCAAAAACTGATCAAAATGTGTCTTTAAAAATCATCAGCATCACAGATTGTTCTTCTTGTAAATAGTTATATTTCCTACTCATCTTAGGGCTATACACCAGACTCTATGTATTAAAAAAGTGCCCAGGATTGTATCCACCAGGCTTCTAGATGTTACTACACGGCAGGTCCCATCAGTGGTGTCACTAGAAGGGAGCACCACTGCTCCTCAACCATCTATATTTTGGCAGAAACAGGCTGTGGCATTCATCTGTTTCCCTTTAAAATGTTTTAAGAGATGATGGGAGTGGGGTGAAGTGGGAGGAGATAGGAAAGGCCCCCAATTTTTTTAAAATTAAAATTTTAAAATTTAAATTTAAAAAATAAAACTAAAATAAATAAAATTTTGAATTTTTAAAATTATTTTTAGATGTTCTTTTCTTTTCTTTCTTTCTTTTTTTAACAAAAAAACAGATTTTAACCAAATCTTCATTATGTATATGTAAATACATTTAGGTTGTGCATATCATGTTGTAATTTGAAGGTATAATTTATTTTGCTAGTTATCACAACTATTGGCATGACATTCAGTGGTGTATGGGAATTACTATTTACAAAAAACATTAGTAAAAAAAAGCATTACTAAGGATTCTGTATGATTTGAAATGGGAGGAAATCAATGGGGGGGAGTGACACCATGAGTGACTCCAGTGGGTAACACCAACACTAGGAATGTCACTGGCTCCCATCATCCCTCAACATTGGCTATTCTGGCTGAATTACATTCCAGGAACACCAACAGGGTCCTGGTATGTAGCACATACCCAGATATATAGTTGGGTTCTTGGAAATATCTCCTTCGTGAAGGGAAGAGCTCCTGAGCATTTAAAAAGCTTGACATGGTTGCTTTGTACAGATTTACTGTATTTCTCACATGGAATTTCTGAAGTCCCTATTGTGGTAACCTAAGTGTTATGGTTAAGGAGCCAGGTAGAATAGTTTGGGCACTAAATTATGACTCTGAAGACCAGAGTTTGAACCACTGCTCACTCATGGAAGCCTACTTGGGGATCTTGGACAAGTCACATTCTGTCGTCTTCCAAGGAAGGCAAAGGCAAAACGGGTCAGGATAAGTTGGAATAACAACAGCAACAAAATGTTAAAGTTGAATACTGCTGACAATTACTCATGCATGGAGCTAGGGGGAAAAATCACTTTTTTGGAATAAAATTTCTAGAATTCCTCAGTCAGTACAGCCAGTGTCCATGATGGCTGGGCCAGTCGAGGAGTTATATTTCAAAATGTAATTTTTCCTTGCTTGGCCTGTGTTAACATATTCAGGTTGTTCCCATGTCATCTGCCAACTGGAAATATTCAGTCATTATTATTTTTTTTGGAAACTCCAGATGTTGTTGCTGACTTGTGGCATTGTAACATTTTATTTGTCATCCCCTTGCCTCTAGAACTGATTTGTGACTGGGGGGGGGGGGGGGAAGGATTCAGTTACAGTGCTGAGATGTCCAGATTGGACTGCCAAAATCCTGTAGGGACTGCTTAGTAATCTCTTTGCAGCATTCTGCTCTGTTATATGCATATGTCAAACAAGATGTCAGTCATTAGTGCCTGTCCATCATATCTGTATCTCTGAATTATAAATATACAATGGTTCTAGGTACCTTGGTGATTTTGATCCCACTTCCAGATTGTACAGTCACGGGTGTAAGCCAGTGACTGTACAAGTCCAGTTAGTGGGGACTAGGATAGCCAGGGACTTCAATCTCAGTGATGTGGTGATTCCACTATGGGATTTATTCCAGACTTTAAAGTAGCTATCTGAGGCTCTGAACCTATTTTAGAGATAAAGTTCAGCACCTTTGACAATTCCTTCCAAGTCTGGAATAAAGTCGAAAATGGACAAACTACAACCTTGACATAGAAGCCAGCAGCTTAACTTTTATATGGAGCTGACTGTCACAGGTGCAGTTCTTTTGACCAGTGTTATGGAACAGCATATCATTGACTATACTTATGCTTAAGATCTCATCCTAAATATTATTTGCATAAACCATTGACAAGATTGGGCTTGTCTCCATTTTACAAACAGAGAAAATCAAAGTGGTTTGTTCAAGGAAGAAAAATACGGAAGTGAACCTGCATTTCTTTTGTTCCTAACAAAGAGTGAAATTGAGGATTGGATGGTGACCACGTCTTTTGAACTAAACAAGCATCAGTAATGTAGGCAGACAATGAAAAGGTCTTGATTTGAACTGCCCATGCCCCCCAGTATTTACGCTTGTTGTTTTCCTAGCTGTTCAAAGAGCTGTGCTGTTGGGCAGTTCTGCTCCTGCTATGTGCCGTTCAATTTTGTCCTTTGGTAAAGCATTTCAGCCTACACATGTCACCTGCAGACAGTATCATGTTACTCTCACATAATTGCATGTGACAAACTTCAGCAGCACATCCTATAAATATTTATAAAGTGCTGACAAAGCAGAGACAAAGAAGAAAATTCTTTGTGCTGCTCAGGGATGAGGGAGGGCATTGTATAGTGGATTTCTCAATGGATGAGATAGGTCTCCCTAGAATTAGGAGCCCTCTCCTGACCCATCTCAGATGTTATCTAATATTTTATAGGACCAGAAGACTTATTGCCCTTTTCAGCAAACTAATATTCTACTTATGTTTATTGATCTGTGGTGGTTGTGATTGTTTTCCTGAAGCTTCTTCTAATAGGACCATAATGGTATGCTGTATTCCATGTACTGTTTTTTTGTTTTTCCATGGATCTCCATCTATAATGTCTAGAAGCAAAATCCAGAATAAATTCAGGTGCCCTTAAGTGAGATGAAACTGCCCTCCTATAGAAACTGAGTAAAAACAGTTCATGCAAGTGAGTCAGAAGTCCAAAACACACTGCAGAAATAGTGCAGTTTGAGACCACTTTAGCTGCCCCGTCTCAATGCTCAGGAATCCTGGGAATTGTAATTTACTGTAGCATCAGAACTCTCTGGCAGAGAAGGCTAAATGTCTCACAAAACTACAATTCCCAGAATTCCCTAGCATTGAGCCAGAGCAATTCAAGTGTTCTCAAACTGGATTATTTCTGCAGTATGTTTTGAATCAGCCCTGGTGGCGCAGTGGTTAAATGCCTGTACTGCAGCCACTCACTCAAAACCAGAAGGTGGCGAGTTCAAGACCAGCAAAGGGCTGAAGCTTGACTCAGGCTTGCATCCTTCCGAGGTCGCTAAAATGAGTACCCAGATTGTTGGGGGCAAATAGCTTACAATTGTAAATGAAGCTGTTTGTTTAACAAATTGTAAGCCACTCTGATAGTCTTGGCTGAAGAGCGGGGTATAAATAAAAACATTATTATTATTATTATTATTAAACATAGTGTGCCAGGAAAGTACAGAGTTCAGTTCTTAGAAGAAAGAAGCCAAAAGGTTGTGGTCTTCCATTAAGAAAGGTATAATTTCAGTTTGGATTTGGAGGAATCATTTAAAAGATGAAAGATGAAAACCTACTTTGATCGAAAACACATTGTAGAAATAATCCAGTTTTAGACTGCTTTAACTGCCCTGTCTCAGTGCTAGAATCCTGGGAACTGTAGTTTATTGTGACACCAGAATCATAAACCTACAGTTGTGTCTTACAAAACTACCGTTCCAAGAATTCCCTAGCACTGAACCAGGGCAGTTAAGTTCTCAAACTGGATTATTTCCGCAGTATGTTTTGGATCTATATTAGGCTAGTAAGGCAAACTTGAAAACCTTTCCGAGGCTGATAGACTCTCATATTAGACAGTTTGTCCATACCAAACAATTCAAACAATATGCTATCTAGATAAATACAAAGATGGTAATATAAATATGAAGAATGGTCATATTGTCTAAATTGAACATGTCTGGACCTCATTTATGCTTGGATGAGTTCAGACAACTAATTTCTTGGCTTGCTGAGATTTGTTAGAATTATGTCTCAACTCCCCCCCCCCCACACACACACTTCTTTTTAGAGTCCCACTGGAATTTGGCCCATACTCCCCATTTCAAAGAAAGATATATCCTTGTAACCATTGTTCACATTTTCTAGGATTTTCCTACTAAGGCCCTGAAAATCTAACAGAAAGAAAGCAGGTGGTTGTTCTTTTCCACTAAAAGCTGTGATCATCATGCCTGTAGTAGCTGGCATCTGTGGTGTTTTCTAGCAGTAGCAAAGGACTTACATTGCGCTTAAGAGTGGTTGTGAGATATCGCCCATTTTCAGTTTCCATCCATGAGCTACTGTGGTGTCTTTGCAAAGCACTGTTCACAAGCTTAAACAAAAGCCTGTCACAACAAAAGTGGGTAGGGGCAGTATGTTTTGACATGGAACAAGCAATGAGGGCAAATGTCTGAGGGTGCCCAGTACAGGCACCCAATTACTGGTTCAATATTTGTAGTGTTCTTTATTTTCTAGTACAGTAGTTCATTCTAAAATATTGCAAGATTGGTCAACTATAATACAAGCTGTCCAGACTGCAGTTTGATGTTCTCTAATAATCCAGACTAATGGTGCATTAGTTGTTTGTAGTTTTACAGTTTTACAGTTGTGTTTTAATGGGATAAATTGCTAGTTACTGTATAATATTTAATATCTTATGACTTTTAGATTGTATGCCATTGGCAGGTTTTATGTTATTTTAATGACTTTGTAAAGTGCCATGTAAAACTTATGGTGCTAAATAAACAAATATGTAAATAATACAATATAGATAAAAGCGCCTGGTGACAAAGTTGTGAACAATAGAAACTATACTTGATAACAAGACAGTAAAAGTGTCCCATTACCAATCAAAGATATATTCAAAAAGAAACATTGCAAAGATTATACATTTGAAGATATTTTTAAAAGTACACATGAAGAAAGGCTGACATATGATCAGTCAGCCACAAATGCATCTGGTACTTATGAAATGACTGGCAGATACTTACTCATAACTTACTCTAACTGCCACATATTAGTCTTTCACTCAAGAAATTGGTTTGCTAATTCAAGGCAGAGATTTCAGTCTGTTGTTAACTGAGAAAGGCCATGTTTCAGCCCTTGGTGTGCTTGTCAGATATTACCTGCCATGCCATTAAAGGCCATCAAGCAAAAGATACAGACATTTTGGCTCTTCCCCCCCCCCCTTTATTCAAAATACAGGTCATACTTGGCGGGGGGGGGGAGAGTTTGTGGTTCAATATTGTCATAGAAAAATATTTTTAATTCTTTGTTCTAAATGTGCATAGATATTATTTGTTTGGAAATAATACATTAGCCCAGAAATGAGGACTCAGCCTGAAACACAAAGGAAGTGGAGTGGTGAAGAGCCATCCTGTTGACCAAATATGGAAACATCTTGTGGGGCTAAAGAAGCCTTATAGATAAGGTTTACACCTCATGGTCTATGATGAAAACCTTGAGAGTTTTGTACAAAAGCTATCAGTTAGCATGACTATGGACATACTGACTCAGAGATTATGTGAGCTGTACTACAAAAAGTAACTTCTCCAATCTCTGACAACAAGAGACATATGCCAATGATCTATGCCCTATTGACATACTAGAATGGCAACAATTCATTCACACTTTCACTAGCAGGCCAGTTTCAGAAGTATCAATGGGCACATTAGATTTTATTGGAAGGCACATCTCAAAGTACCACTCTTTCAAGGAGCTGTCTTCTGCTTGAAAGATGGTGATAAGCATTTCTACCCGCAGTAGATTTCATTTTGCGAGCTGTAGTAGAGCTACATAGTGCTCCATGGTCCATGGTCCTGATGCCATGTCTACCATTCTAGGTTCTGAGTGGCATTATGTGTTCATTACTTTGGTCTGCTTTGGTCAGACCTCACCTGGAATACAGTTTTGGGCATCACAGTTCAAGCAGGATATTAACAAGCTGCAGCATGTCTATAGGAGGACAACCAAGAAAGTAAAAGCTCTGGAAAGCTTTGTTAAGCTTGGTGAAAAGAAGATTGAGGGGACTGTGTTATAGCCATCTTTCATATTTGAAGGAATATCAATTGAAAGATGCAACAGGAGACTAGAATACAAACCAAGAATATTGCTCAGGAGACTAGAATACAAACCAATGGACTCAAATAACAAGAAAAGAGATTCTGCCTGAACATTAGAAGTTCTTTACTGTCATAGCTGATGAATAGTGGAATAGATTGTCTGTGAGGATCATGGGCCATCCTACTTTGGAGGTCTTTAATCTGAGGTTAGGTGACTATCTTTTCAGAGTGTTTTACTGAAGTATTCCTGCATGGTAGCAAGTTGGACTAGATGGCCTTTGTGGTTTTATAGTTCTATGATGCTACAGAGCATTCTAACCTCCCTATATGACATATTTCAGGATTCCATAAAATACAGTCATGGCAGTTAAAATGATATCAAACTGCTATATCTATAAGGAGTGAAATGGATGCAACCCACATTCCTCTACTGCCAGACCCTCCAATTTCTACATTTACCCTGGGAGAGAGGATAATGTTTGAAAAGCTTTATGGCAGGAGAAATATTAGGATTAACAAACCAACTGATGCAGAGAAGCATAGGAAATAGATGCCGTTAAGTATCAAATCTCAATTGCTCCATGAGATTCCTCCTACCTGCACCACCATAGGCATTGGTAGGGGGTGCATGGGGTGCAGACCACACCAGGTGACACTCTAAGGGGGTGTGACACCACCTCTGCTCAAACACCCACCTTTGGGCAGAAATGGACTGTGGCATTTGCCTGTGTCTCTTTACAATGCTGAAGAGATTGTGTAAGTAGGGTGAGGCTTAGTGGGAAGAGAAAGAAGAGGCCCCCAATTTTATTTTTTGAAAAATGAAAATGTTTTTAAAACTTTACTTTAAAAAATATATTTAAAGATATCACATTTTACTAAATTTTCACTTCAGTCACCTGAAACTATGTACATATAAATACACTGAGACTGTGCGTATGATAACATTAGTACAAAAAACATGACTAAGGATTCTGTATGGTGTGAGATGGGAAGAGGTCAAGCTGGGGGGGGGGGGTTGACACCATGAATTCCCACACCGGGTGATGCCAACCCTAGTGATGCCACTGCTCACTCCTACTCCATGTAATTATGGGGAAAGCCACTGCAGGAGTAAATTCAGTTCCTGCAGAAACCTGAATTCTAACAAAGATCCTTTTGTTTTAGGTGTTACTTTCCTTTCTGTGGCAGTTACCAAGGAATAAGCTTGCTTGTGTGGACACACTTGAGGTATGTTTGGTGTTCAGAGAGCTAGTCTATTGTATAGTGAAAAATAAGACTAAAAAGCCGGTAATATAAATGGACTGCCAATGGGACATTGATTAACTGGCACTTTTCAGCCACAGAGATGGTAATCCACTAATTGCTCCATCTCTGTTAGAGGCACAGTGCCAGGCTGGGTGGAGCTAGATTTTTCAAACATATGGCTTCTTTCCAAGGAAAATGCATTGACCCTGTATTAAATAGCATTATGCTGTTTCAGTTTAGCAAGTGAAAGCAGTCCAAAGAGGACACCTACAGACTGAATTATTGCTGCTTTACATGAAAGTGCACAGATATGAATGGAGCTAGTGAACAATATGGTCCTTCCCATTGTTAGAGTTTTGCAAAAGGAAACATTGTATGCTTGTTAGTTCTAGAATTCAATCCTGGTTAATGCCACCCATCTCGCAGAAGTGGAAGATGTTAAGAATAACACAGTAATAGCAGTGACAGCAAATTTATTCCTATAATATTCTCTGTATATACAGTGCTTCACTAAATAGCTCAGAGAAAAACAGTTGTGCATCCCCAAAGAGCTTGTAATGAAATATTCAGCATAGGGGTAGACAACCAAAGGAGGGAAGCAAGCAAGCAAGCAAGAAAGAAAGAAAGAAAGAAAGAAAGAAAGAGGAGAGGACAGGAGAGGAGAGGAGAGTTTTAAGTTTAATTTATTTTGGTGATACTGGTGAGGAATATATTGATGACTTGTACTGGCATAGCCTCCAGTTAGGCCAGCATTAAGAACTTTCTAAAGCATTGCTTTTGTTCACCTCCTTGTGTAGTGTGTTTACCCCCAGCGCAGGTCCTCCATGCCATTGACTGGCCATGACTGTGTGTGTGCCTCAATGCTGTTTCATGCCAGAGAGGAAGCAACAGGTTTACACTGGAGGGCAATAGCAGAATTTTTTTAATGCACAGAGGCACATAGAAAGCACCCAGGTATACTGCTTCAGCCAATCAATGGCTGGGGAGATGGCTCTGCACTAGAAGGTGTCTGGGTGCCATTGCATGCTGGGGGAATGAGGCACTGCCATGTTATTTGATATTTATTTATTTATATCCACTTGTCAGCCACAAAGGCTCTCAGAGCCTTCTTCTGGACTGGCAGTGGAGGAGGTAACACTGATATTGGGGGAAGTACACTGACAGAGAATAGCGCTCTGCATGCTCTCAAACAAGATCTTAGCTACAGCCTTCAGGAATACAGTGAAATGCTTTGCAGAAAATCTGGATTCTGACAAGGGATTTGAAGGAAGAGATGGAGGTACAGCCATTCTAATGAATCAGGTATAAGGTGTAACAAGAACAACAAGAAGGAAAGATGAAAATATTTGAAAGTATAGTTGCAGAGCTGGAAGCATGGTGATTACACAGCAGTGAGAGAGACATCAATGTGTGCCAGCAATAGGGGACCTCTGGCTTGTGAGCTGGATGATACCTGTCAGGGAGAATTCTTCAAGGAGGAGGCAGATTCTTAGAATCATAGAATCCTAGAGCTGGAAGATACCTCAAGAGCCATCTGGTCCAACCCCCTGCCGTGCAGTAATGCACAACTAAAGCACTCCTGAAACATGCACATCCAACATCTGCTTAAAGACCTCCAAAGATGGGGAGTCAACCACCTTCTGAGGCAATTACCTTGCTGAGCCAGATGGTCCTTGATTGAGCATTTTCTCCCTTGCAAAAAAACAAGAGTAACCAGTTATTTCAGGAAGTGCCATCCCAAATCACTTGGAGTGCCTTGAAGCAAGCAACAATTGCAGCAGAAGCGGGTATGCCCCAAGAAAAACATGACGCAGGTTGGCATTAGAAAAGGCCACAACTTTATTTCAGCAAAGCCAAGGGTAGGGTTGGCCCAAAGCACGAGGTCTGGATCTGCACATCACCAACACCGAGGTTGGACTGATGTGAGGTTGCTTGTACGCCAAGCATCGGGATCACTTTGAGGCAACGAAACGCCCTTGCGCAATTACGCAATTACGCAGCTATCGGAGGAAAGCCTCTCTCATCACCGGGATAAACTCCATGTGACCCACTGTTGGCCAAATTGCACCGTGATGTTTCCGGGTCCAAAGGACTCCTGATCAAGTGCTACCAAGCACAGAAACCAGCCCGCCAGATCCAGCATCTGTTCTGCCGCCCCAACAGACAAGTTGTGACAAGCAACACCAATCCCAGGGAGGGAGGGTGGGGAGCCGAGCAAGGACTGGGGCCGACACCTGCCGCACCGGCCCAGGATGGCTCCACCGCTGGAGGCCCACCAGCAAGCGTTCCTCCTCCCGAAGCAGCCACCAAGGGAGGAGGAGAAGGGACAGCAAGGCCGATCCCTGCTGCACCCGCTCAGGCAGCCTGGGATCCAGGGCCGAGTGGGCACACCCAGCAGTGTGTGTGCGGAGCTGTCTTCCCACCAGTGGGAAGCAGGCGCACTGCAGGCTTCCCGCTGGCGGGAAGCACCGCATGCCAGGAATGGCTGGCTTGGGGCTCCCATGCCCTGCAGCAATTGCGCCTGCTTTCTGAGGGCATGAGGCGCCATTTCCTTTTCTCTAGCTTTTCCTTACATGTGTGTGCTATATTAGTAACCACACCAAGGTACAGAACATTTTCTGGTAAAGGCAATTGACACAGAGCAGTTACCCTCAGCATTCCCGAGCAGAAGAGGGACCTCACTGGATTTCTATCCTATGGGGTGGTAATAGATTATAGTGGTGGTATTGGAGGAAGATTAAAATGATGGCAGTGGCCTCTTTCTTCACCTCAGAATACACAAGCAATTTAGTTTATTCATGAAGAAGGAGATTTTGCTTCCCCCCCCCATGGGCAGACTATATTGATTTTGTGCTCTGTGATAAGAGAAGAAACCTCTTTCACACCATATAACACAGAAGCAAAGCAATGTATGTGAGTTTAATAATCACGATTTGGAAAAGTTATGCTTGTGAACTACAGCTCCCAGAATCCCAGAGACAGCATGGCCAGTTTCTTACTCATGCTCTATGGAAAAGAGAGATAAGATTCAGTTTACCCCCCCCCCCCCATTTCATTTATGTAAATTCCCTTTGCTAGAAATTCACAAATCTTTCATTTCTCTTTCATAATCTAGAGAACTAGTTTCTTGGCAGGAATAATAGCAAAAATGGCCAGATTTGAAGCAGGCATCACTGTCTATTCACCACCACTAATCCTCAGTTTGTTCAAACAAGTGTTTGCTGTGGAAGCCTGAGTCCAAGGATTAGCAAAAACTCATATGACCTATGGGTTCAATACAAAGCCAGTCAAGAGTGCTTTAAAAAAATTAGAATGTATGATTTCTTGCTGGATAGGTCACAGGCAGAAAAGCTGTCAGAAAGATTCTCCAGCAAATGACTTCAAATGCCAGATATATTAGTAGGGGGATGAAAAGATAACAACAGTTTTCAATCCATGAAAGAAAAATGCAGCAACATTTCTCTAGAGAATTATGCATTGCAATGCCTTTGGTTAACTCTAAGTGTGTTTTTGAAGGACCCTGCATTAGCCTCTATATTCTAAAGGCTCCTGGAAGCACTGCATTTATCTTCCTTATGCAATAGGCTAACGGCTTTCTCATTTCACCAAGTCCTCAAAAAGAAGCAAGATAAAAAGATGCCCATTTGCCACTAGGCTCACTTTCCAGCTTTTGCCCACTCACACATCTGGAAAGGGGGATTTGTTCTCTGAATAGTCCCAACTTCTAGAAAGCAGTCAAAGCACCAAGAGTTTCAATTCTTTTCACACTGAGGTGTTACAGGAAAGGGAAGCAAGTTACCAAGACACCCCTCCCGTAATGCCTCACTTTGAGACAGATCCCTTCATAGTGAGGCATTTGAACCTTGCAGGTCATTGGAGAAATGTACAGCCCTTTTTGCAGCTGCCCAGCTCTCCAAAAATCTTAATCCATTAAATTTCTTACTTGGAGAGGTCATCTCAGAGAAAGAGAGAGAGAGAGAGAGAGAGAGAGAGAGGAGGAGGAGGAGGAGGAGGAGGAGGAGGAGAGCAGAGTACTTGCTCCTGGTAACTCACTTCTTGTATCTTTTGACCTCAGGAGAATCATAGAATCATAGAATCATAGAATCATAGAGTTGGAAGAGACCACAAGGGCCATCCAGTCCAACCCCCTGCCATGCAGGAACTCCAAGTCAAAGCATCCCCGACAGATGGCCATCCAGCCTCTGCTTAAAGACCCCTAAGGAAGGAGACTCCACTACACTCCGAGGGAGTGTGTTCCACTGTCGAACAGCCCTTACTGTCAGGAAGTTCCTCCTAATGTTGAGGTGGAATCTCTTTTCCTGCAGTTTGCATCCATTGTTCCGCGTTCTAGTCTCTGCAGCAGCAGAAAACAAGCTTGCTCCCTCCTCAATATGACATCCCTTCAAATATTTAAACAGGGCTATCATATCACCTGTTAACCTTCTCTTCTCCAGGCTAAACATCCCCAGTTCCCTAAGGCGTTCCTCATAGGGCATGGTTTCCAGACCCTTCACCATCTTAGTTGCCCTCCTTTGGACCTGCTCCAGTTTCTCCACATCCTTTTTGAATTGTGGTGCCCAGAACTGGACACAGTATTCCAGGTGGGGCCTGACCAAAGCAGAATAGAGTGGCTCTATAACTTCCCTTGATCTAGAAACTATACTTCTATTGATGCAGCCTAAAATTGCATTGGCTTTTTTAGCTGCCGCATCACACTGTTGACTCATGTTCAGCTTATGGTCTACTTGGACTCCTAGATCCCTTTCACATGTGGTCTCATTAAGCCAGGTGTCCCCCATCCTATATCTGTGCATTTCATTTTTCCGCCCTAAGTGCAGAACCTTACATTTCTCCGCATTGAATCACCTCAGACTGAGAGAGTAGGGGGGCCTATACTCTAGAGAAGCACCTCATCATATTTCTTGCTCTAAGGAGAATACATCAGAATGGCTGAAAGCCTGCATCACTTCAGTATGGCATAAATGTCGGCTGGCAAAGTTAGGTTATATGCAACCCATGTAATAAATATCCATATAGGACAACGTATGTGGATCAATCGTCAATAAGCATGGGTGAATAATCATTGTGCAAATGCAACTCTTAATGCTCCAAGAAAATGTACGTTCCCATGCTACTCTGTGTACTTTAATGCACTTCCACATGCACAATGGTCCACTTACACCATTACCAGCGCTGGTCATGACTTGCACATTGTTCCCCCCTGTAATGTAGCTTGCACATGTGCATTTCACTCACAGGATGCAGGCCAAGGAGACACTGTGCCAATTATTATTCTCTTGCTGTTCCATTTGCCACAGCAGTACCAGCAGGACTTTCTGGAGTAGCTGCCATGGTGCTCATCCCAGTTTTGCTGCCTGAGGCATGGTCATTACTCCATCTCATTGAATGAGGGAGAGGTGAGCAATTCTACACATGCCTTTTTAGAAGTAAGTCCAGTACAGTTCAGTAGCTCTTAACTCCCAGATCACTAGGTTTCAGTGTGCAGGATTACCTGCCTGTACCATAGCCAGCTGGGGAAGCTAGATTAGCAAACAGGGAAGGGGGACAGTGATCACCGCCTTGATTAATGGCTGAGACAATGTAAAGGATAGATAGGGGTAGGAGTCATGTAACCCTTCAAATGCTGTTGAACCCCAACTCCCAGGAGCTCAAGCCAGCATAGCCCATGGTGAAAAATTTTGGAAGTAGCAGTCCAGTACCACCTGGGTGGGCACATGATTTCCAATCTTACCTTAGATTTCCTTAGACTTTTTGGACTGCAACTCCTGTCATCCCTCTGAACAGGCTATGTTGGCTAGTACTGATTAAAAATGCAATACTGTCACATCTGGAAGGCTCAATGTTCTCACCTTCCATTCATAGGAGTAGTATCAAACCAGTAATTATTCTGAATGTGCCATTTTATAAACCAAGCACTGTCTAAATTTGTAAACATATGACAAAGACAAAGGAAGATAAGTGTGCAAGGCAAAATAGCAGCAGGACATAAACAGGTTTTGATATTATTGGCCTCTGTCCTTGTGCCTTTAACACAAGTCTGAGCACAAACAGCTTGAACTGGTGAGAATGCCTCTCTGAGATGGACAAATGCAACCCTCCAGATGTTGTTGGATTGCAACATCCAACGTTCTTTCCTATTAGCTATGCTTGTGAAGGCAACTGGGAGCTGTAGTCCAACAATATCTGTAGGGCCACATTCCTCACTTCCCTGTTGAGAGGCAAGGAATGCATTTCAAGTAGATGAGAGCTAACAAACTGCAGTGTTAACACAGAAAATCAGAGATGCTCCTGGCTAGTTATTCTGGACATTTGTCTGAAAAAAGGAGTTCAGTTTGATTTTTTGTTGTATTTTTTGTTGTTGTTCTATTAAATGAAAAGTCAGGTTCACAGTCCACTTTGCTGTTTGAAGCCCAGAGTGCTCCCGATGACAGCTGGAGAAGTAAAGGAAATAAAAGGAAAGAAATGGTTGGAGGAGGGGGAGAAAAGCCAGTGAAGGAGAAATAGGCTAGCTGAGGAAAAAAGACAAGGAATTCAGAAGCACAGTGAAGCAGAGCCACTGAAAGGAAGATAAATAAATGAAAGCAGTGGCAAAGAGAAAGAAGAAACAAACAAACAAAACCAATCTTTGGGCAGTGAAACTTAAGAGCAAGAACAGTCCGTGGTGCTTTCAGAGCAGTTGCTGCTGCCCTATTGACAAGGCCTATTGACAATGTAATTTGTTGTGGTTAATAGTTATAAATGCTTGCATTAGGCTTCAGTAGTTTTGCTTGTTATTTAGTTATGCTTGTTATTTAGTTGTCTTTACCCCCTGAAAATCCTAAAAATAATTAAATGTCTATCTACCTACCTACCTACCTATCTATCTATCTTTACATCTATCTCCTGAATGATGGTGTACTTGCTCTTCCAGTTTGGTGGTGTATCACTGAGATATTACATTCACTTTTCTTTGCAATAGCAATAGCCAGTACATTTCTATACCACTTATCAGTGCACTTAAGCACTCCCTAAGTGATTTACAATGTGTAAGCTAATTGCCCCCCCACAAGTTGGGTACTCATTTTAGTGACCTCAGATGGGTGCAAACCTGAATAGACCCTGAGCCCTTGGCTGGTATTGAACTTACAACCTTATTGTTTGTGAGTGGGTGGCTGCAGTACAGGCATTTAGCCACTGCACCACTAGGGCTCTTCCATAGCTGAAACCATTGTTGCATACTTTTGAACATTTCATAGATGAAAACTAGGCCATGAAACATCAGAGTATGGTTAAGATGACAACAGTTATCAGTGAGGGTGAACAAATAAGCTAGGAGAGGCTGCAGCAGTTGCTTTTTCTTGAGCCTACTGAGAAAGGCAAGATTCTAGACCCTTGCTCCTGCTGAGTTCATTCACTGCAAACTACTTTTGCCCTTGACAGACCAATATCAAATGCCAGCATGGGAGCAAAGTGGAGGTATAGTATCTGCATGCTTCATGTCTTGACTCTGCCCCATGCCAGCATGATGCTGTGTGCCCCACCACATGGCGGGCAGCATTACAACGCTCCTCTGGCACTGCATCCAGATGATGCAGCACCAAAGGAGCACCGAAAAGCCATGGCACCAGCAGCTATGACACCCTTTACGTGGCACAAAAAGGAGTTGCTTTTTGTGGTTCCTTTTTGTGCTATGGAAAGGCCAGTTTGGGGCTGTGGCATGTAGTTGCCACAGCCCCAATTTGGTGCTGAAAGTGGCGGCTGAAGGCTGCCCCTTATGGGTGGCTTGTTCAGCCTTGCAGTTTGCAGCAACTGGAGTAAGTCAAGAGCAAAGTGGGAAAGTGGGAGGAAGCAAGAGAAATTCAGACATTTTAAAAAGCAGCTGAAAAGGTGGGACAACAAAGAATTACCTTGGACTGACCCTGCTAAACTGGGACAGTTGGAGAGTATGTATGTACTCAGCTAGAAAACAAGACAAGTCCTTTTCTGAAGCTGTACCCATACTGTGGAATTCCTTATTGTGGAAAGTGCAATCCCTATCCTTACTCCTGAACTGCCCCCATTTATCTGAAGACATTTCCCCCCAGAAAGCTTTTATTCCTGCTGCACTGATTTATTTTTATACAGCTTTAGTAAACATATCTGCTTTTTTCTATTCATCTTTGCTCATGCTATTTTTGTCTTGTTTTGCTGTTTTAAATCCATTGTTAAATTTAATCTGTAATTTTATGGTTGTAAGATTCCCCACATATTACAATTGTATTAAGAGGGTGGAGTGTACACTACTTTAAATGAGCAAACAAACCACTTATTGATGTATTGTTTGTATTTTTAAGATGCCTATAAAATAATCAGTGTCAGACAATTATTTTAAAATAGGACAGTAATGCAGTAATGCAGTAAACTACAAACATTTTAAAACGGAGCAGTACAAGGCCAGCACAATGAAAACACACACACACAAATGCCAACCTAATTTGAAGCTAATACTACAAAATATATAGTTGTTGTTGTTGTTGTTTTTAAAAGCAAGCTAAAATTGTGTGAAATCCTGGTGTGGGTTGGGGTAGTCTTAACCCAGCAACAGCAAGACAATAATGTTGGCTCCAGGTGAATTTCCTTGTAAAAAGTATTCCAAAGACAATTTCTTGCACATATGAACAAGTCATCAATCTTTAACTGAAGACCTTCAGTAGGCTTTCTGTATTCAGAAATCTGGGGGACTTATTCTCTGTGGGACTGGCAAATGTCAAAAGTGAAGGACTTCTCCTTGCCTATTTAGAGCTTTTCCACAGGTGAGCTTTTCTCAGACTTCTATTAGGTCTGCAGCTCACCCAAACCTTAAGATCACATTTTACCCACCTACACATTTTGAAATAATCAATACTTAAATGCTGCCAAATGAGCTCTTGTTCATTTTGATATGCTTCAGAGCTGACCATGGCACTAAATTAGCATCTAGTTAAACATCCCTTGGGACACGGGAAGATCAATCAGTTGGGAAGGAGCATTGTTCAGGCAATAGATTAGCCAGAGAATGTCAAAATGAAAAGTGAAAAGGAAATGAATAGGGATTTTTCTCAGGTTGTGCAAAATGTTCATATTTCTGATGCATATGAGCAGCCCTGTTGTCCATTTTTCTCAGATCATTTTTCTATCTAAATCTGCAGTAGTATTACTGTCCCTTAAGATATGGTATCACTAAGGCTCCATTCTCCTGAACTACTCATCCTCCCCACTGTTGTGCTTGTTCAGGTGTAATTGTTCATGCTTTACCTTTCCTGCATGTTTCCATCATATGTTATTGCTACAGAGCAAGTATCCCCTCAGTTTGCCTCAGGGAAAAACAGAACACTCCAGTAAGTATGATGTGGCCAGACACCTTATTGCAACTTCTTGCATAATCTCCATAGAGTGCTGCCAGTTTCAATATGGGTCAAGGCTCCTGTTCCATAATAAAAAGGAGGATTTTGGCAGCCCAAGTTTTTGTTTTTGTTTTTGTCAAGAAGCAGCAGCCTGGGGAAAACTAAACATATGGAAATTTTGAAGGGCATATAATGTTAGATTCCCTCCTCACCTGATTCCCCTAAATTAAAAGGAAACTCAGTATGTTCAACAGGTGTAAGATATATTTGGTTCTCTGGATAGTTTAGACTAAAATACTTGTTGCTCTTTACTATTGGCTATGCTGGAGGAAGCTAATGGGAACTGAAGGCCCAAACATTTAGAAAACCAAAGGTTCTCTACCCTTGCTATACACAATAATTTAAATAATAATAATTATTATTATTATTATTATTATTATTTCTTACCCACCTCTCTTCATAGACTGAGGAAGGGAACAATAACAATTAACAGACACACCACATCAGTTAAAATACATCAGTTAAAATACACATCAATTTAATTTTAATACAGTTTAATACAAATCACCTAGAGGAAGCTGGTATTGTTGAACCAAGCTTGCTAAGTAACTATCTTGATACATATAATCTCCCAAGTGGTTCAGTTCTGTCCATGTGCTGATGAAGTTTTGGTGCACTTGCACTGAAAACAAATACTGTCAGATCTTCTGAGTGGGAGTGTGGAATCCCTTCCCAACCAGATGTTAATACCAATCTTCATCATTAAATTATAGTCAGTTCTCCACATTTGAGGCTTTGACTTTTGTGGATTTGATTATTTGCAGATTTGATGAATATGTTATCTCTAGGCTCTTCAGCACAACTCTGCCAGAAGCTGACCATAGAGTTGTGCTGGAAGACCAAAAGAGAAAACATTTCTCTAGGCATTTGACAATCCTTTGGCATGATTCTATGGGCAAATTCTGGTGGATGGTAACCATAGAGTTGCACAGGAGGACCTAGACATTCCTAGAGAAGTGTTCTGTTAAGTTTTAAAAAATAGTTGTTTTTTTATTTGCAGTTTTTCCACTTTCAGTTTTGTGCTTGTTGCATAAGAAAGTACAGTGGTCCCCCGGGTTACGAATCCCCTGGGGTACGAAAACCCCGGGGTACGAAAGAGCCGGGGCCACAAAAACGGCCCCGGCTTACGAAAAAACCCCGGGGTACGAAGAAAAAAAACACGCGTCCCCTTTAAATTTGCAGCACGGTCTGGCAAACAAAGCGATCCCCCGGGTTGCGAATATTTCCGGGTTACGAAAGGTAATCCGGAATGGATTACTTTCGTAACCCGGGGGACCACTGTAAAGGTATGTTCAGCATAGATGCATTTTAAATATTGATGCATTTCAAAGATGTACCCATTTTAGTCTGGAAAATCAGTATGCAAAGGGATCTTGTAGCAGCTTTGAGAAAGAGAGAAATTGGTAGTGTGAGCTTTTGTAGACTTGAACCTACTTCCTCAGATATACAGAGCTGAAGTCAATGAAAGCTCATTCTACCAACCTCTCTCTTGCAGTTATTCTCAAAGGTACTACAAGATCTCTTTGCATCTGTAACTCTTGTGATACTCATTTACACTGCAAGCAGATATCATCACCCCAAAAATGTTGTCCCATTCATGCTTAATAAGGAGATGCATTGCATACTGGTGCCACCTTTTTGCGCAAGAGCATTTATCATATGATTCTGCTGAACTCAGGATTTTTTTTCAGCACATCCTCTGAACTTGATTACTTTGCCACTTTGTAAATTTTTTGATGAGAATCTATCCTTCCATTTAGAGAGCTGTTGAATTTTCAATACAATTTTAGCATTCACGTTGCTGGTGTGTGTGTGTGTGTGCATGTGTACATTTTCCACTACAGAGATTTAAATCACCAAGTCCTAATGCTCCCCCCTGTAATTTTGCCTTTACAAACCCACACTGTGAAGAATGTGTGTCATTGAAATATGTACCTATCCTATTGTAGCAGCTATCCCCTTCTTGCCAGGCAATATCTCATGTCATGTACACCCCGCTTTATATTCTGCCATGAGAAATATTGAATTCCCATGGTGAAGGTAAGTGATCTTAGATCCTGAACTGAGTGGTCTTAGGGCTCTATGTATTACTTTAGCTGTGAAAGGTGTCATTAGCATTTTTCTCTTCTTCTCCCACATCCATTATTTTGTGACTTACAGATGCATTCTTGATGTGTGAGAATAAACCCAAACTGAAAATAAACCTAAACAAACAAAGGTAACCCCCCCCCCCCCCAAACAAACAACAAAATATCACAGCTTGAAAAAGAATTTTTCTGACTACACTTTCCAGAACCCTGAGAAGCATAAGATTGGCCATGCTGGTTTCAGGGCTTCATGGAGTCATGGTTCAAAAAGCAACTTTGATGGTTCAAAAAGCAACAATACACACACACGTGTTTGTGTGTCTGAGAGAAAATGAGGATTTTTAAAATAGAAATGAAAGATTCTGAGAAAGTGCACTTTCATTTAAACTCTCCTAAATCAGAGCACTATTGTAACTAAACTAATAAAATGGAATTTGCTTCTGCTGTCATAAAGGGAAACACATTTATCTGAGAATAACCACCATTTTGTTGCAGAAAAGGATAATATACATTTTAAAGGGAAAACAACAACAACAATATAAAAATGAGCATCTGTTACCATGCATGTGTCTGCCCAAGTTTCTGTTTTTAAGAAGGAGGGAGGGAAAGGAAGAGTGCTGGTAGGCTGCAAGATACCTAGGTACCAATACTTCTCTTGGCTTCTGCTCCCATCATATCTTCCTCTCTGAATGGTCATTTGCAAGTTCCCTGGCACCACTTGTCTTGCCTCTTCTTCCTTTGCCTTCCAGCAGCCAGTCAAGGGCATCATGACACACAACAGAACACTGAAAGGCACTTAGGCAATGGACTACTGTCTGCCTATTCATGCTCAATCGTCCACAGGCAGTATTATATAAGAAGGTGCCTAAGGTGAATCCATCAAAGGATTATTAGCCTCCTGAGAATTCTGTAAAAGGGAGGAAAGGCATTTAAAAAACAAAAACAAATACCTGTTCTCAAGGGAAGCTTGTAATTAACAGACAAAAGTTGAAATGATCAGTTTGCCGATTACTGAGCAGTAACTAGTGACAATTTCAGGGAGAATGATGGTACCTCTGCCTATCAAGGTTGTGTTTTTTTTTTTTTTAAGTGTGCATATTTACTACCTAGCATAAGGCAATGAGTGAGGATAGTTGGAGTGCAGCTAGGTCCAGTTTCATTCTCAACTGGAGACCAAAGCCAAGCCTGAGAACTCCCTTGCTGCTTCTGCACAATGGGAGCAAAGTCAGTGCGCAAGGAGGTACAGGTTACCCCTTTGCCCAGTTATTCAAGGTACATATGCTGGTGTGACCAAGGTTTACACCAGCATATGTCATCAACCAGATCTGGGATTTAGATTACTCTATTGTCATGCTAGCGGTGGTACCACAGATGCATTTATGTGTGTATATAATTATTTCCCCCATTTCCACACCTAAATTGCAGTGCATAAAATAGAAGAAGTTGTTTTGAAGCTTGTACCTCTATATTGCACACTCTGAACAAATAGAATTTGTCAAAAGATGGTAATGCACACCCTATTAGTGAACAAGGAAGGATTTTTCCTATCAATTTATCCTTTAATCTGACATTATAACGATTTTAAGTGCTCCTCACACAGAGTCGGGGTAATTATTGTACTGCATGTGCTTGGATAATTACACAGTAGCTTCTCTCCCCACAGAAAGAGAGGGACAAGTTCATCCTTTTGAGAACAGCTTTGTACATGATGAATATCTACAGCACATTCCTATATGTGTCTACTCAGAAGTAACTTCTAGAATGGTAGCTGTATTAAAACAACAAAGATCTAATTACATCTTCAGCCATGTCTTTGCAGGCCAAATAACATGTCCTCTCCTCCATCCTCATGGTGATTAGTCCTGACAACACAGTGCCCAATCTCTGATTCTGCTGCAAACTGTCCAGATGACATAGAGCTATTTCAGCACCAAATCTGCCTTATACCATCCACCAGTACTGGCATGAGTCACTACCTCTGAGGTCAGAGCAAGGTGGCCAGCCATGTGATTGATGCTGGGCACCTCATTGTCAGCCTGAAATGGACTGCCTTGTGGCAGCCATGGCAGCAGCACAGTTGGATGATGTGTTGACAGTTCCCACCATCCCTCTGGAGTGCCCAGGTAATGTTGGGGGAGGGGCATAAGGGTGGTTTTAGAGGCAGAATACATGGGACTGGTCCTGAAGTATTCTGATCTGTGCAGACACCACTTTAAGTTTACTCAGAAGTAAATGTCACTGAGTCTGATGGAGTGTATTCTCAACTAAGTGGGAACAGTATATCACTCTTATTGTCAGAGCTTCCTCCAGCCATCTCATCTGTCAGAAATTAACCAAAGAGATATTTATTATGACTCATCTTTCCCCCTATATTTTCAGTTCTATTTGGGACAGGGAATGGACAGAGCTTGAATACAACTCTTGGTATTCCTGGACACTGGCCAGTGAAAGATTCCTACAGTGGTGAAAAAAAAAATAACTCTTCTAAGCACTGGCCTTGGACCTGTGGCCTGTTGGGGAGCCCAACATTTGTTGCTGATTCAGCATTGTTATCCTGTTTGGGTGTTGTTTGCTTTTTGCAGTAACAGAATGGCTTATGGAAGTGAAAATGGCAAAGAAAGGCAGCCAACTTTTGTCCATTACTGCTTTGTTACACTAAGCATCAAACTGTAGAATTGGAAGGGCTCCCATTGGCCATTGAGTCTACCCCCTTTTCAGTGCAGGATCTCAAGCTAGAGCATCTCAGCAGGTTCAGTCTCTTTTTGAAGACATCCAGAGAAGGAGACCCCGCCACCTTTCTAGGCAATTGGTTCCATTGCCTAGTAGCTCTTACTGTCAAGAAGATCCTTCTAATGTAGAATTGAAAACTACCCTCATGTAACTTAAAAGCATTAGACCTGGTCTTACCCTTTGGCTTGGCAGAGAACAGATTTGTATCCTCTACTCTGTGACAGCATTTGAGGTATTTAAAGAGTGAAACAATGTCACCCCTTGGTCTTCTCTTCACTAAGCCGAACATGCCCAGCTCCTCCAATCTTTCCCCATATGTTTTGTTCTCCATACCTCTGATCATCCTTGTTGTCCTTCTCTAGACTTGCTCCAACTTGTTTATATCCTTCTTAAAATGAGGCACACAGAACTAAATGTAGTCCTCCAGATGAGGCCTGACCAAGGCAGAACATAGTGGGACTATTATTTCTCTTGACTTGGAAACTACAATGCAGACTAAAATATTTACCTTTGCTTCAGCATCACACTGCTGGCTCATGTTCAACTTATGATCAACAATAACCCAAGGTCCTTTTCATATGTGATACTACCAAATCAAGTATCCTCATCTTATACCTGTACTTACATTTGATTTTTGTGACCAAAATGTAGACTCTTTCACCTGTTTCTGTTGAATTTCATTTTAACAATTTGCTTGAAACTGTTCCTGCAAGCTTGGGCTACACATATATACTCTTCCTTGGTGATTTGTCATTCCTTCCATTCTTTATACCTCCCCCCCCCCACTTGCCACTTCTTTTTTGAGTTTACTATGCTGCCATAATGGCTTTTTCAGATGTTTCCAATTTTTCCTCTTCCATGGAATTGCTTATGATTGTGCTTTTTCAAACTCCTTCTTCAGCAACTCCCACCCTTGCTGGGTGTCTTTTTTCTTTAGCATCTCTCACCATGAGATTCTATCCATATTCCTCTGTGTTTGATAAAACTAGCTTTCCTGAAAGCCAGACTTCATGTTTAACTATACTCTGCTTTTGTCTTTTTCACAATTATGAATTATTGCACATTGCACCCACACTGTACATGGGTGCACCATATGTGGCTTTCAGCCTATGTGGAAACCACGCAGGGAGAAAAACGATGGTGCACTTTTGCTCTTACGTGTGTGTGTGGGGGGGGGAGGGTGTGGAATGGATTCCCTGCATAAGAAAAGGGTCCACTGTATTACATGGTCACTAAAGTATTAACTGCTTTGATTCCAGGGACTAACTCTTTCCTATTGGTTAGGATCAAGTGTAGGACTGCTGAGCACCTTGTTCCTGCCCTCCATTGTTCATCACTGATTCTGCTACTGTGACCACTGCCAGAACTAGTTGAAAGGGGCTAGGAAAAACAGCCTTCCATTGCATTATCATTGTGAGATCTTTGACTGAGAAATGCTTTCAGAGTTCTCATGACAAAAATTGGTTTCCACAAAATGCTTCTTATTGTTGCTGTGATGTGGTACCTGACTCTTGCAAATGTTTTATGCCATGGTAATTTTGTTAGCTGCATTGAACATCCCAACATAAATCTAGCAAACAAAGGAATAAAGAGAAAGTATGAATAAGAGTAATGGTGGATGGGGTCTTTAAAATCTGCATGGGCAAGTAACTGTTGTATATTTATTTATGCTCCTTTGATCTTCTGGGCACAGCAGGATATATTTCTGCAGAATGGCTTTTGAGCATTTCAGTTGCAGTACATATTTGCTGCATAAGAGAAATCATCAGCAGAGCCACAAGTTCCACAAGTTGAGGCCAACAGGGAATTTCTGTGCCAAGAAGGCATTACAGGAGGTAAAGGGAAGAAAAGCTTGCTCAAAGTGAACATGTATATCACTGCACTATCAGCAAAGTTTTCATGCAGGAGAAAAATAAGGCTTGAGAAACCTGTTTTAAAAACATAGACAGCCTAAGTTGCCCACTTATGCATTGTCATTTAAATCAAAAATAGTAAGCATCCACCTGGGTGTATTGGGTGTGTGTGTAAGAGAGGGCATTGCCTCCACAAGAACAAATTCTCCACCACCCCAGTTTTTTCCCCTTCAGTCCCCACATTTTTTGCATTGCAATAACTTCAAACTGTAGACAAGCATTTAGAAATATTAGGTACCCCCCAAAAAGAAGCATTACAAAGGGAATATAAACATAGCAGGCACAGGAGTTTTAGGAGTGGTTACCTTTCAGTGTCACTTTCTGTCACTATTATGACAGGAACTCCAGGAGAAAACAGTTATTTGGGCTTGGTGTTAGAGGTATAGTCCACAAGCATCGGTGTGGAGGGGGTGGAATTTGCCCCCCTGTGTCTCTGCCTTGTCCACCTCTAATGTAGAAGGACAACTTCAAAGCTGAACCCCCCCACCCAGTCTGATGTGGCAACAGAATTATATGACTGAGAATACTAAATGATCATCTCTAAACTGCAAATCTATAAAATATAGGCATGGCAGCTAAGGGGGAATTACAGTGCTATAACTGTGTAGTGTGAAAAGATCCAAGATTCTTACTGTCTTGGCTTCCTCTGGTTCTTTATCTTTAAAAAGGAATTGGAAGGACAGCACTTTCAAGAGAGGATATCTTTAAACTGATGATTCTCCTCCAAAAATTAGAACATTTGTTGCTCTTAGGTGCCCTCAGGTTGACTTTGACCTCTGGTGACCCTGTAAATGAGACATCTCCAAGACACCCTATTCTCAGTGGCCCTGCTCAGTTCCTGCAGACTTAAAAACTGCAGTCCTCTTTGATTGAGTCTGTCCATCTGGTGTGTGGTCTTCCTCTCTTCCTTTAATCTTTTATCTTGCTGAGCATTGGTGTCTTTTCTAATGATTCATGTTGTCTCATGATGTGCCCAAAATATGACAGCCTTAATTTAGTCATCCTTGCTCTTGGGATAGTTCAGATCTGATTTGTTCCAGGACTCATTTGTTTTTTTAGCCATCCATGATATCCAAAAAAACTCTTCTTTAGTACCACATCTCAAAATGAATTAATTTTCTTTCTGTCACCTTTCTTTATTGTCCAGGTCTCACACCCATACATAGTGATGGGAAATGCAATGGTTTGAACAATCCATACCTTAGTATTCAGTTGTCTATCTTTGCACTTTAGAGCCTTATCTAGTTCCTTCATAGCTGCCCTTCCTAATCCTAATCTTCTTCTGATTTCTTGACTGCAATCTCCATTCTAATCAGTGATTGATCCAAAGTATGGAAAGTTTTTTATTTCAGTTTCCTCATATGGCCTCCTTAACCCAATTACAGGCTTTGTTTGATCCATTTTCTATGACTACACCAAATTATTCCACAGCAAACCATCAACCCTCTCTGATTCTTTTAAAATTTCTTTAAATTGTGTGTTGGATGAATCAAGCCACAGGAACAAAAGGCACAGTAAGTAATGACTGGATGGGCTAGAAAATAACATAAACATCTAATGGTGCAGTAGAAGAGGCAGCAGCAGTTGGGGTGGTGGCTTAGCTGGGTTGCCATGCAGATGGAAGAACAATGTGCAGAGCTGTTATTCATGAGGGGTTGTGAATGCAAAAGAAACATCTTGGAAATTGTTTCTGTCTTGTTCCTTCAAAGTGTTTTGTAATGAGTCTTGCAAGCCATGAAATTTTCAATACTACAATGATTCTGCCCTCTCATTTCTCACAGTGTGCCTCTATGAATTAGCTGCTTGAATACGTAATGACAGCTTGAGCTAAAAGAAGCTCATGAATGCATGATACACTGTCTGGCCTAAAGTCTTGGACTTCTCAAATCTCTCCTGTACAATATTTTACTGTAGACAGTTTACAAATGGTAGTATTATAAAGGCTACTGGACATTTAATAGAGATAGGTACTACCCAAATTCAGGGGAGGGGACAGTTAAGGATTTGAATTTACTCAGCATTTGTATGTCTCTCAAACTAAACATTATCTCTCTGCGCCCACTGAAGTAAAAGTTATTTTCCATTTTGGGTAACAGTCATCATCTTGCTCCCCCCGCCCCCAGTAATTCCCATGTTGGAGTTATTTTCTTTTTTAGTCCTTTGTATGTGGAATCCAAAGGGCCCAGCACAGTGTAGTGGTCTGAGTGTTGAACTATGTCTCTGGAGACCAGGGTTTGAATCCACGCTTGGCCATATAAACCCACTGGGTGACCTTGTGCAAGGCACACTCTCACAGCCTCAGAAGATGGCAGTGACAACCCCCCACTGAAGACATTTGCCAAGAGAACCCCATGATAGGTTTGCCTTAGGGTCACCATAAATTGGAAACAGCTTGAAGGCACAGAGCAATAATAACTATAATCCATGGCCTGGTTATTCTCAACTTGGATTTTGCATCAGAAAGCATATTGATGTCTTTATATGTATATGTGTGTACAACAGGGTTTTTTCTTACCAAACAGGGAACACATGCATGCATGCATCACCACATAATATTTCCCTCAAACCAATGATATCTGTGTCTGTGTCTGTATATGAAGCTCATTCCCCAACAAGAGAAATGACGGGTGGCAGGTACAAAGGTGTTTCTGTCTGGGGGCAATCCAGGGAAAACTAGGGGTTGGGTGATTGGTAGAGATCCTTTGTTGCTGCTGCTTCCAGTAAGTTAAAGCCTGAGCTTTTGCAACATTTTGCAAAAATCTGGAGGTGTTTGCCAGAACTGCTTCCAACATCTGATGTAACAAAGATAAGTGATGGTCAGGGGATCACTTTCCATACCAATCTCTCTCCTTCACTTTCTCCTCCAGAAGCCTGGATTGCTCTCTAGGCTTCTTCATACACGGCATCTGCAGGAAGAAATGCCAGACTCTTTTCTCTCCAAAGTGAAGGGAGGCTCCATCTAATCCCCCAATCCTGAAGGACCCTCAGGAAGTTACAAGGAGAGGTGGGAAAAGACTCCATCTGATCCTATCCCAGCCATGTGAGTCCATCTCAGCTCCAGCACAGACCATGTCAGCCCCCCCCCCACCTTCCAGAGAGAGGAGAGGAGAAACAACTGGGAGGAGGAGGAAGGGAAAAGCCATCCGTGTGGGTACATCTCAGCCCTGACACAAACCATCTCAGCCCCCTGACTTTCATGGGGAGTAGAGGAGAAAACAGAGAGGGCAGACAAGGAAAATCAAACAAAGGCCAGAAGATAGATGAGAGACTAAAATAAAGAAGAACATGAGGGGGGAAGGGAAAAGGAGGGAGGAGGGAAGAGAAGGGTTGGGAAAGAATCAATTCAACAATAATGGGGGGAGGGAGAATGACATAGGAAAACAACTACTGAGCAGCAGCAGTAGTGGTGGGTGTCACTAAAGTGAAGAACAGCAGTGACATCATAGCTAACACTTGTTAGCACTCTGCACAAGGAGGTGTAGGTGGTCCTCCTTGTGTAAACCCCCCCCCCCCCAGAAAACCCTATGATGAGACATCAAAAGTGTCACACAGGCAGAACAAGCGCACTAACAGAGAGAAAGAGAGGAACTAAAAGAAAACACACTTGCAAGAGCTGCTAAGGATAGTAAAAAATGATGAAATAAGCAGTAAGACAAACCCTGTCAGAAGCAGAACCACATATAAAATAAGGACATGGAATGTGAGAAGCATGAGTCAAGGGAAGCTAGACTAAGTGAAAATGAAAATGCAACGCATGAACATAGCAGTACTGGGGGTGAGTGAGTTAAAATGGACAGAAACGGGGCACTTTGAATCAGACAACCACACAGTGTTCTACTCAAATAATGAAAAGACAAGAAGAAATGGGGTGGCTTCCATATTAAGAAAAGATGTTGCAAAAGCAGGCAAATGATACAATGCAAAATCAGACCAAATCCTCTCAATAAGGCTGCACGGGAAACCTATGAATATCACCATAATTCAAGTATATGCACCAACTACTGAGGCAGAACAAGAAGAAAATGGTAAATGTTACGAAGGAGTACAGGAAGACATTGGCAACAAACCAACACAGGATTTCAAGCTGATCATTGGAGACTGGGACGCAAAGGTTGGAAGTAAAGAAGAATAAAAAGTAGTAGGTAGATTTGGACTAGGCAAAAGGAATGAAACAGATGAGCATCTGAAAGATTTTTGTGACATCAACAACCTATTCATTACGAACAATTTTTTTTCATACAACCAGAAAAAAGGTTATACACATGGACATCACCAGATGGGCAACACAAATATCCAATAGATTACATAACTGGAAGCAAAGCATGGTGAAGCTCAATACTGGTAGCCAAGACTAGACCAGGTGCTGATTGTGGCACAAATCATGAACTACTCATTTCAAAAATAAAGGTAAAACTCAAAAAGAGAACAAAACCAGTCATCACACCAAAATATGATTTAAACAACACTTCCACAGAATTTATTGCCAATATGAGGAACAGATTTGCAGTACTAAGAATAATACACCATGAACCAGAAGAGCTTTGGTCTGAAACCAGGGACATAATAAAAGAAGACTGCATAAAGACAGTTCCAACAGACAAAAGGAAAGGGAAGAAACCATGGATGACATATAAAACACTACAAGCAATAAAGGAAAGAAGAGAAACAAAACAAAAAGGAGATAGGAATAAACTAATAACCATGAATGCAATAGTACAATAGTGCACAAAAGTAAGGAAAATTACTACAATGACAAATGTAGAGAAATAGAAGACAGCAACAAAAAGGGAAGAAAATGAGACCTTTTCCACAAGATTTGAGAAATCAAGGGAAAGTTCAAACCAAGGACTGGGATGATCTATGACAATAAAAATAACACAATTCAAAACCAAAAAGAAATAAAAAGACAATGGATGCAATACACAGAAGAACTATATAAAGGAGATTTCAAAATGAAGGACACATGGAACAAAGAGCATATGAAGATGAACCCCGCCTTGTCAGAACTGAAATGGAATCTGAAATAAAGGAAATGTTAAAAAAAGGACTCCAGGAACAGATGATATTCCAATAGAACTTTTGCAATCCACATTAACAGAGTCAACTCTAGTGCTAACCAACATATGTCAACAGATATGAAAAACAAAATGATGGCCAGCAGAATGGAAGTGATCAATATACATCCCCATCCACAAAAAAAGAGACACAAGAGACTGCAGCAACTATAGAACCATAGAACTAATCTCCCATGCAAGCAAAATCATGCTAAGAATTCTGCAACATTGACTCCAATCATACATGGAGAGAGAAATCCCAGAGGTCCAAGCAGGGTTCAGGAATGGAAGAGGCAGCAGGGATCACATTGCAAATATATGATGGCTAATGAAATGTAGCAGGGAGTTCCAAAAGAAAATCAGCATGTGCTTTATAGACTATAGCAAAGTCTTTGACTGCATAGATCAAGAAAGGCTATGAAACACCCTTAAAGACATGGGAGTGCCAACACATCTGATAGGCCTAATGGGGAATCTGTACTCAGGACAAGAAGCTACTATCAGAACAGAACATGGAAACACAGAATGGTTCCCAATTGGCAAAAGAGTCTTATAAGGCTGCATCCTATCACCCTACCTATTCAACTTACATGCAACACATATTGTAAGGAAAGCAGGCTTGGACATGGAAGAGGGAGGAGTGAAAACAGGAGGAAGAAATATCAACAATCTGAGATATGCTGTCAACACCATAATACTAGCAGAGAACCTCACAGATCTGGAACTACTAAGGAAGATCAAAGAAGAAAGTGCAAAGGCAGGCTTACTGTTAAACATAAAGAAAACAAAAATAATGATAACAGAGAATTTACACACATTCAAACTAGACAATGAGGAAATAGAAATAGTAAAAAAGTTCTCATATCTGGGATCAAACACTGATTGGAACAGGGACTGCAGCCAGGAAATCAGAAGAAGATTAAGAATGGGGAGGGTGGCTATGAAAGAACTAGAAAAGATCCTAAAATGCAAAGACATATAACTCAGCAGAAAAAAAATCAGAATCATACAAGCCATTGTATACCCTATTACCATGTATGGATGTGAGAGCTGGATAGTCAAGAAAGAAGATTGGAGGATAATCAACTCATTTGAGATAGAATCATAGAATCATAGAGTTGGAAGAGACCATAAGGGCCATCCAGTCCAACCTCCTGCTATGCAGGAACTCCCAATCAAAGCATACCCGACAGATGGCCATCCAGCCTCTGCTTAAAGACCTCCAAGGAAAGAGACTCCACCACTCTCCGAAGGAGCATATTCCACTTTCAAACAGCCCTTACTGTCAGGAAGTTCCTCCTAATGTTGAGGTGGAATCTCTTTTCCTGTAGCTTGCATCCATTGTTCCGGGTCAAGAAGAAGAAGAAGAAGAAGAAGAAGAAGAAGAAGAAGCAGCAGCGGCGGCGGCAGAGGCTGGCATTCAGTACTGCAGTTACAGTTTAATCAGAATTGCAGATACTTTACAAATATAGATGATAACTGTTCTGCGATCAGCAAGACTATATACTCCGTGGCCATTTTAAGTGGTGAGTGTTTGAATTTTTAAAAACTCTTGGGAAAGTGTGTTTGTTGCAAAGGAGGTGGACCTTCTGTGAGTCAAGTAAAAACACAACACAAGGGGTGGGGAGCTGCAAACTATGTTTTAAAGATTCTCCTTTAAATCTTTTCCTTTTAAAAATAGTACTTTTGAGGCTCCCCCCACCCCCTCAAGAGAAAGTGAGTATGAGTTAGCAGCCAGGAGATCTCTATAAAGTTATATTCCTGCTAGATTGTGGTGGAGAAGAGTGCTGACGATTCCATGGACAGCCAAAAGGACAAACAAATGGGTCATAGAGCCGATCAAGACAGAAATATCCCTAGAAGCCAAGATGACAAGATTTAGATTGTCATACTTTGGACACATCAAGAGAAGGCATGAATCATGGAAAAGACAATAATGTTAGGAAAGGTGGAGGGAAGTAGAAAGAGAGGAAGGCCACATGCTAGATGGATGGATGGACTTTATTAATGAGACTACGAATATGAGTTTGCATGAGTTGGGCAGAGCAGCTGAGAACAGGGGGGGCTGGAGATGTCTCATCCATAGGGTCGCCATTGATCGAGATCGATGTAAAGGCAGTTAACAAGTCCCACTGATGTCTTATCTCTACATAGACAATATGAGATTGTCCTGTGCAAAGCAGAGCTAATGCAGAGATCAGAAAACAAATAAGCCTGAGATAGGGCAGTGTTCAAAATACACATACATTATAAATGAATGATTTTATAAGATACTTGAATTCTTACATATAAACATATGTAAAAATATGGATATAAAATACATGTGCATATGTAAGGGAAATTCTATCCATCACATATGGATGGCACCAGATGAGGAAAAACTGATCTAGTAGATACCTGCAGCACTCAGATCTCAGAGTGCTTGGTCATTTGTTGTCATCACCGTTGTATGCATTCCAGTCATTTCTGAAAAATAGTGACCTTAAGGTGACCCTATCATGGGATTTTCTTGGCAAGATTTGTTCAGAGGAGGTTTGCTATTGCTGTCCCTTGAGGCTGAGAGCACAAAACCTGCCCAAAGTTACCCAGTGGGTTTGATGGCTGAACTGGGAATTGAACCCTGGTCCCCAGAGTCATAGTTCAACACTTAAACCACTACGCCATGCTGACTCCCAAACTTTGGTCATATTCTTGGTCATACTTTGGGGATATTTAGATTTGGGTTTGGCAAGATACAGTTTGAAGCACATGCAAATCCAAGTTGATACAAGAACAGGTCAGAGGCAACGGAAGGGGGGGGGTGAGTAATAGCCATGCATACCAGGAAGAATAGCAACTCTGCTACAATGTCACCTCCAAGAAACCTTTGAAAAGCTATTGTCTGTGCAGAGCCTAGAACTCTGGAGGGACTAAGGGAGTTCTGTGTGCTCTAACCATGTGAAACTAAAGACAAGTACTTCTGATGCCTTCCTGGAGGCTATTTACGCAGCCCTGATTGATTCCTTGCAACCTGTAATTATTTTAGCTGCATTTGTTTTCATGCTGTGTGCGTGTTTCACTCTCAGTCAGATGAATGCTTATTTCTGTGCCTTCAGAGCTACTTTGGTTATGGTGAGGAGAGTGAAAGAGCCACCCAGTCTCATTGTATGCCTCAGCAGGCAGGAGACAAGCAGCCCTAAGAGAATAAGCTTTTAACATGAGCAGATTTCATTTTTTTGAGTCCCACTGCTTTAGCAATCATTCTTTTATCCCAGCTTTCTTTCAATTGCCACATCTTTAAAAATTGATTTAGAGTATTACTTTTTATTTTATACATTTTCTTTCCTTGTTTTGTTCATATTTTTCAACTTCTGTTTGTCCATACTATTTGTCCACAGTAGTCATAGCTAAGGGCCCAGCATGGTATAGTGGTTTGAGCTTTGGATTGTGGTTCTGGAGAACAGGGTTCAAATCCTGACTCAGCTATGTAAACCCACCAGGTGACCTTCTGCAAGTCAAACCCTCTTGGGCTCAGAGAATGGAAATGTCAAACCCTTTCTGAAGAAAGTTGCCAAGAAAACCTCATTATAGATTCCCCTTAGGGTCTCCATAAGTCAGAAAGAACTTGAAGGCAAACAGCAACAATGACATGTAGAGAGATCTTGTAGCACCTTTTAGACTAACTGAAAGAAAGAAATTGGCAGCATGAGCTTTTGTAGACTACAGTCTACTTTTTCAGATGCATCTGAGGAAGTAGACTGGAGTCTATGAAAGCTCAAGCTGCTAATTTCTTTCTTTCATTTAGTCTCAAAGGTGCTACAAGGTCTCTCCAATACTGATTCTACAGACTAACACAACTATGGAGTTTATCATACAACAGAATTTGGGGGCATAATGCTATGGCAATCCAAACGCAATCATGGGGTTTCATGTTATTACGTATTAAAGTATCTCATGCAATTTTGGGCAATGGGAAGTCATTCCGAACACAATCGTGGAGTTTCATGTAATTGCGTATTAAAGTATCCTACACAATTTCGGGCAATGTGGGGTCATTTTCGGGAAATGGGAAGTCATTCTGAAAGCATTCCAAACATAATTAGAATTCATGTAAATTCGCTAAACTAGCGAATTTACATGAATTCGAATTGGCTGCATTCAAAATTGGGAGAAATTCCTCCCATGTGATAAACTCCTATATCTTTGAATTCAACAACAGTTAGAGCTAACTAGCAGAGGAAGTCACAGAACTTCTTGCTGTCCAAAGTAAAGAACAAGGACTGGCAAGTGAATATTTCTTCAGTACAGATGATAGGAAATCATACTCAATATGAAGACTAGCTAGTTTAGGAGGCACAAAGGAGGTGTGCATCTATACTGTATAAATAATGCAGTTTGACACCACTTTAAGTGTTATAGCTCTATCCTATGGAATATATAATATTACAAGGTGTTTAACTTTCTCTGCCAAAGACTCCTGGTGTTTCCTACAACTACCTATCTCAGAATTCTGTAGGTTGGAGCCATTGTAATTAAAGTGATCTCAAACTGTATTATTTATACAATGCAAATGTACCTTAGCTCTCATCACAAGGAACTCCCTCCTCCAATGCCTGGCTGTTGCCTCCAGCAGCTGAGGCAACTGTCTCTTTCTTCATAATGGTAGATCCAGCCAACTGACACTGATTTTAGGCATTCAATGGTGTTAGTGCTGTGCTAAAGGCAGTAAAGCAGGGATGGGAATTGTACATCTTGCAGGCTGGAAAAATCTAGTGTGGTCCTTGGAACGTGCATGGAGGGCCTGAACAGATCAGTGATAAATGCCAGCCTCAGGGCAGAGTGGGGGCATGGTGCCCACACAACACATGGTCTGATGCTGGCCTGACATGGTAACAGCACTCTCTTGGTGCTGCATTCAGATGATTCAGAGCCAACAGGAGTGCCAGAAGGTGCCACGGAAGCAGCGAAGGCACCTTTTCCATGGTGCAAACCGAAGCCACTTTTTATGACTCCTTTTTGACCAGCAGAAATGCCAAATCAGGGCCACAGCATGTAGTTGCTGTGGCCCAGATCTGGTGCTGAAAGGAGTGGGGAAAGGGGCAGCACAAAGTCGCCCCTCACGGGTTGGTTTGTAAAGTCCCACTGTTTCAGAAGGTCTTTTCCCCAGTACAAGAACCTGCTTTGAAGCTGCCCATTCAGTTATAAATGATGCAGTGTGACTTCTGGTTGTCCGAAATGGCCCTGCAGAGCCTTGGAGGAAGCAGAAATAGGCTGGAGTCCTCTTCATGCTCCTGTACATGACTCCTGTTAAGATGTCCTGACAAGAAGTGATGCATTCCATTGCATATCACATATTCCTCCTTATGCTTATGCCCTAGCTGACTATTGTCTGTCTTCTTGACTGTTCCTTGTTAGAATAAACAGTCTACCAGAGTACATACTAAACCAGTATAATCCTTGTACTTTTTTCCCCTTTTGGTCAAAATGTTTGGGTAAGAATCTTTCCTCCCTCATGTCAAACAAAGGTGTGAAACAGATAAAATAAAGTGATTTCCAGCCGCTTTGAAGGTGGACCATTTATATGACAAACACCTCCAAAATGGGTGGAAACTGAAATGGAACCACATTCCAGGGCTAAAAACCAGGGCAAAAAGAAGCCAGGATATTCTGGCTTACCCCAGAAAATGTGCATCTTTGTGCCTGCATAGAAATAACCTAACATGAGTATAGGGCTGTGGCAAAGCAAATAAATGAAAGTGCAACATCTCCAGTAGATGTTACTACACCATAGCAAACCAGACAGTACAACAGCAGGGCACGGGGTGAAGGGGTCATGTATGGGGGCATCTCCATGTTTGTGCTTTGCCAGTGTATCACTCACATACCAATGCACTGATGTCCTGTGTAGGTGGAGCACTGAATGTGTGATTGTGTGTCCAATCAAAAGGGCAGCCATGCAATGGGATGATGTCTGGGCAGATGCAGGATGGTGGTGTCTTTGCACAATAATGCACATGTATGTTGGGGAAGGAACAAAAAAGATTGCAGTGGTGCAGCTTGATGTGAGGTCAGGCTGTGTGTATTTGGCCCGCCTTGAGAGTGAGCTGTGTGGGTAGCAGTGGTTTGACCCACCGTTGGAAAAAGCAGGATCAAGCTGCATTTTCCTGCCCATTTGGCTCCTGCCCAAAACTGTTTTCCACAGTAGCTTAACAAATTAGCCCTTTCAGATATACTTGCTTTGCCTGTGTACAATGTATATACGTGGGGTGAACATTGCTTTAGCAAGCTCTCTCATCTCAGCACATGTGTGCTCCTTTTTCCTCTCTGTTCATTTGGGAATCCTGGCTTTCCAAATGGGTTTTTAAAAACAGAACAAGGAATGTAAGTCTGCCACACTCACACCCTCACTCATTCCTAAATCCAGACAAATTCATTGTACTTGGCAAGGTATTTAGGCTCACTGGCTGTTCTTGGCAGAACTTGGAAAGTTACTTTCAAAAAGTAGCAAGGCACATTCATAGCTCCAGGGCCACAAAATATACTTTGTTGCCCCTATAGTTATAATTTTTAAAAATGACATTTCACTTTCCCATTTGCCAAAAGTTACTAAAACAGTCACTTTTTTAAAAAAGGTATAAAATGGCTATCACAAGCTGCTGGCTGTGATACAAACACAGTATCTATCTTTGCACCTCTTTATTGCATCAGCCCTACTATAAATTCTGTAGCATGAGGCAGTGCTTAAATCATGTACACCATTCCTCCATCAGTCAACCATGAATGGACTGAAATGATATCTTGTTAATTACAGCAATAATATAACCATATTAATATAATATATGTATAATTTTGTTATTGGAAGAGGGAAATATTTATGAATTCCTTTTTTCTAACACTGCTACCATGATCCATGCTGTGTCAACATCTGATTATTGCAAAGCATGATATGCAGGCCTTTGAAAAAATATTCAGCTGTCAGCTGTTTCTGGACACAGCAGCCAGTCTTCTAACTGAGATTCATGATACTAAGAGAATCTTTGAGTATTTCCTCAATACTCAAAGATCTTTCACTGGCTTCCATTTTTCTCTTTGGTATAATTCAAAGTTCTGACTTTGATCTGTGCAGTACTAAATTAGGGTTAGACAATGAGACCTTCCAGATACTGGACTGCCATCAGCTATGCTGCCCAAAGCTGATGGGAGTTATATTCAAAATCCTACAGATGTCCACCTCTGCCCTAAATCAGGGAATAGGATGGGGCTACACACCCTTTGAGGACAGGTTCTAAGTTCAGGTCCTGAATTAAGTCCTGAACCTGCACATGTGGGTTTTTGGGGTGGCCAAAAGTGTTTTTGCCAAGTGGTAGCTAGTGGCTGATGGTGCCTATTTCAAACAAAATGTCTAATCTGGTCACAGTGATATAGGTCTTAGTAACTTACATCCTATTTGCACCCCAGGACTCATAGCACACAACTCCTGTCGACTTATATCTTCAGCTGGTGGAACAGTGCACCTGGGGTTGCAGGTCTGAATCTTGCTTTACCATCAATTCATCTGATAGCAAGCCATTAAAAGTATCCTTTAATTTGTTGGGAAAAGATAAGAAAAGAAAAGATATGTAGTGTTTTTTAAATAGTAATTTTTATTGAAAACATTTTCAAATACAATAAATGTTACAGATATTTAAAGAGAAAAAAAGCAAAAAGAAGGAAATAAATGAAATGAAAAGAGTAAGATATAAAAAGAAATACAAGGAGATGGTAATATGGCTTCTGACTTTCTTTTCAGAAGCTCTCTCTCTCTCAGTCTCTCTCTAATATACTGTATATACTCATGTATAAGTCTAGAAATTTTAGTCAAAAAAATTGACCCCAAAAAACCAAGTCGATTTATCCACAGGTCAATGTAAGTACTGCACTTAACTCTTATTTAGAAAAGAACCATCTCATGGTGAAAAGCAAAAGCATAATCTGACCTGAATGTACTGATTCCCCTTTGCATTCTCATCCATCTAGCCTTTAGTGTAACTACAAAAAGTTATGCCTCCTGGAATTTATTTGGCATAGTTTTTTATTTTCTATATCCTTTACATCCTTCGTTACATGCCTCTAAATTTTACCTTCGACTTATCCATGAGTCATATTAAAATCCATAATTTTGGCTCTAAAACCTGCCGAAGTCGACTTATAGTCGAGTATATATGATAGTCATACCTCTCTCAATAAAACTGCACTGTACACTTCTTTAGATAAACTAAATCTTACTACATTTCTAAACCTTTTATTTTTTTTTTCTTTAAAAAGTCTGTTGGGTTTTCCAGTCTTTTTGAAATGTCACTAATAATTTTTCTCTAATTAAACCAAATAATTTGTGTATTTCTGCTAACTCATTCGGTTTCAATAATTCGGTTTCTTCTTAGCAGATAATATTGAATTCTTCCATCTCTGTGCATACAACAATCTTGCTGCCTTTGTCATATATTGAAGTAGCTTTGATGGCTCTTTTCCAGCTGTTCATCCATAAGAGAAAAAAACACAGAAAAAAAGAGGAAAAAATATGGGTTGAATGTTAATCTTTAAGACCCTCTGCATATTTGAAATATATCTTGATATACATGTCCACCACACATGGCAAAATGTTCCTGCATGTTGTTCCTATTTCCAACATACATTCAAACCCCTTTTACACATTTTAGACTGCTTATATGGTGTCATATACCAATGGTACACCATTTTGTAAAAATTCTCTTTAAGATCATAACAATGTAAATTTCAACTCTTTTGACCAATCCTTCCCCATTGTTCCATCTGTGTTATATCCAAAATTCTAAACCCATTTTACCATACAATCTTTCACTTGATCTTCTTCTATGTAAATTTGAAACAAAAGCTTGTACGTTTTACCAATCATATGTTCACCATCTTTATACACTTGCAGTTCAAACTCTGAAATCTTTCAAATGGCTGCGGATTAAAAAAAAAACAACATTGGAAACTATATCCCACTGCAAGTAGCTGATCATTTGTTTCAATTTTATATTCTTGGCGATTCTCCAAAATATTTTGGTATGTTAATCATTTTTCTTTGCCTATTGTTTCTCTTCTTTAAAAAAGCGTCTTCTGCTGAGGCCCAAAAGGGCATTTTTGGACACAGCTTGGGTTTATATCTATTTCATGTTCTCAGTAAGGCACATCTCACAAAGTGATTATTAAAATCTACATTCACTCTAACTGTATGAAACCATGAAAATTTATGCCACCCAAATTTTAAGTTGTATCCTGCCATTTCTTATATTATTTCTCCAATTCTGATATTTCTCAGCACCATTCATTCTTTCAACCAAGCCAAACAATAAAAATACAATTTCAAATCAGCTACACCCAATCCTCCTCTTTGCTTTGCATCTTGCAGCACCTTATGTTTGACTCTTGGTTTTTTTCCCTTGTCATATGAACTCAGATAAATCCTTCTGCCATTGCTTAAATGGTGACAGTTGTCAAGATCAATATTGTCTGGAATAAAAGCAGCTTTCTAGGGGAAATATTCATTTTAATCTCTGAAATTCTCTCTAACAATGACAAATTTTATTTCTCCCATCTTTACATATCCTTCTTAATTTCATTCCATGTTTTAACATAGTTATTTTAAAACAACATAGAATTCATATTTGTCACAGTAATGCCTCAATATTTAACTTTCTTGTCAATTTTAAAACCAGTTTTATCTATCAGCTCTGGTTCATCTCCCATTTTCATGTTTTTATTCAACAATATTGTCTTTTAATTACTAATATTAAAACCTGCCAGCTCCCCAAATTATTTTAATTTTCCCATTTATTATTATTATTGCTATTATTAAAGTTTGTTTATATAGTGCTGTATGTTTTACATGGTGCTTTACATAGTCATCAAACAAGTTATAGATAAAAACCTGCATACAGCGTACAATCTAAAAGTAGAAAGCAATAAAATTATAAAATAACAACTTACCATTAAAATAACTCTAAAACAGTAGGCTATAAAACAATACACATTTATACATATTTATCTAATGGTCAAAATCAAGCTGTAAGCTGAAAATATTCCCTAAACAAAGTCATATTTAGTTTGGACTTAAACTTACCTAAGGAAGGGATAGTCCACAAATGTTTGGGAAGAAGATGCCAGCAGTGAGGAGCTGCAAGAGAGAAGGGGTGAGTCTGAGCTGGGGAAGAAGAAACTCTTGACTGGGTCAGGAACATAAAGTGCAAGCAGGATGATAAGAGGAAACAAGAGCTGACAAATAAGGGAAGGGCAAACCATGCAGGGCTTTAAAGTTTAAAAGAAGTTAAGAACTCTATACATTCAAAATATACATTCCAAAGAATTTTTCAATACTATCACCAAGCCATCAGCAAATGTCCTTAATTTATACATTGTTTTTAAAAAAATCTTTATACCTCCGGGAGAGGTGGGGTAAAAATAAAATGTTGTTATTTCTTATTATACCCCAAATTCTCTCATCTTGTCTTAGGCTTCTATTCAAAACCTCCAGAACCAAAATAAACAAAAGTGGAGACAGTAGACACCTTTGTTTTATACCTTTTTGACTCTCACATGGTTTTGTTAGGTCTCCATTGACCATTATTTTGTGTTTTCTGTAAGGTGTAAATCAATCTGAACTATTTAATGAAATTGTCGTCAAAGCTCATCTCTTCCAAAACACTAAATAATAAAGTGCAGTTCAAGATATCTAGAACTGGGAAGGAGAAGGGGGAGATTATTATGAAGGTCAAATGACATATATTCACATAAAATATGCAATCATTCTAGTAGATTAGAACAAATTATTAAAACTCAATTTTCACAGGGAGAAATCCACTTCCCATCCAAATAAACCCCTGAAACATTGTTCAATTAATTTGCACATCACTCCCTCATTGCCCAAAATAAGTTTATTATTTTCTCATACTCTCTTTTTCAACGTGATCTCTAGCACATATTGAAAATTCAGCGCAATAATAATACTGAAAATAGTTGTTGATTTCTCTGTGCATGCAGTCATACAGGTGACTCTTCAGGAATCCCATAATTTGGGAAGGGAAATGCTTAGAAGGCACCTCCTTGAATTTCTCTATTCATCCTTTACTGTTGACTGTATTCTCCATTACTTTTTCTCACCTAGCAAGGTAGAACCAAGATGCAGTTGTTTCTTAGCAAGCCACATTAAATCACTGTGCCATAGCTAAATCCGCCAGCAATGCTTGCAGCTATGCAGCATAGGGAAGGTGGTTCCATGAGATAACAACCCTATTACTGCTTCATGGTTGCTGTTGCCTCTTGAGCCAAGAAAGTCTCCTGCCAACATTCCTACTTTCTATTCCCATAATGAAGGCAAGGCACTTTCCCAGTACCTTGCTATGTGCCAGGCATTTTCCCAGAGCCAGGGCTGAAGATCAGGATGAAAGGGACCTGACACCAGTTATATTTGAATTACTCCAAAATGATGAAGGGAGTGTATGTCAAGGGGATATGTCAGCAAAGACATCTGTATCTGCAATGTGGAGTGTACCACACCTGTGTTGAAGGGACAGAAAAATTGTTTGTTGCTATATGTACATAGTCTTGCAGAGTTTAGAAGTATTACAGCTCTTAGGATCTCTCCAACTAGCAAATGGGTTGTAATCCTAATTTCTTCAATCTTGTGTGACTATGTGTGCACATACATCCATGTGTATATATGTGCATGTGTGCATACACATATGGTTACTTCCCCGTGTTCTGTGTTGATAATTCTTTTTGAGATGATCATCCAGTTATCAGGATTGGTCATGGTTTTAGTATACCTCTATGTTGAAGTTTAGAGTGGTAAAACAGATGTCTGGATTCACCATGAATCCAGCGTGCAGCAGAAGAACAAGTTCACATTTTGCAAAGTGGGAATACCAAGTAAAGGGTGGCAAAGCTCAAGCCTTACTTAAGAAGCCCCTTATCACAGGTGTTTGTGGATGGAATGCAGCTACTCAGTGTTTCAAACAGCTTCATTTATATACAAACAGCTTCATTTATATACTGCTTCATACCCTTAAGGAGTGTCTAAGTGGTTTACAATTGTAAGCTATTTGCCCCCCAACAATCTGGGTACTCATTTTAGCGACCTTGGAAGGATGCAAGCCTGAGTCGAGCTTCAGCCCTTTGCTGGTCTTGAACTCGCCACCTTCTGGTTTTGAGTGAGTGGCTGCAGTACAGGCATTTTAACCACTGCGCCACCAAGTATGCCTTAATTGTTACTTCCTATGTTCTATAGCTCAGCATTGGTATTAGCAATTGGACTCAGCTGAGAGCCAGCACAGTTAGAAAATCCTAATAATAATAATAACAACAATAATAGTAATAATGTTTTATTTCTATTTCCAACCTCTCCCTTCGGATCGAGGCGGGATTCCAACAGATTATTAAAATACAATGTCACAGTCAATCTACAGTCTAAAATTATCTTAAAAACATTATATAAACAATTATAAAAACTACAATACAATTTGATCCTAAAACCTAATCAGTTGTTACCATTCCTTCCATTGTTGATCTGGTCCTGGTTCTGAATCATTCATAGTCCATTAAAGCAATTTGGGCAGGTAGGCCCCCCAGAAGAGATCTGTCTTAAGTGCTTTCTTAAAAGCATCTATTATTATTATTATTATTATTATTATTATTATTATTATTCTACATTTCTAAAGCACTGTAATTATACTCAGCGCTGTACAAAATTGGTAAAACTTAAGAAATATATAAAAGCCTACCGGATGCGTACACTCTATGATGGTAACAATTAGATAAAATTACAAAGGGAAGGAAAGACAAGTTAAAACATCAGACATAAAAGCAAGTCACATGAAACGATATCAGACAGCCAGATGACAATCACAAGTTCCCTGAGAATGCTTCCCTAAACAATAAGGTTTTCAGCTCCACCTTAAAACTGGTTAGGGAAGTGATGAGACGAGCATGCAGAGGGAGAAGGTTCCAAGAATGAGGGGCAGCAAGAGAAAAGGGACGGATCCGGGAGGGGGGCAGAGGAAAACCTGGGTTGGGAGAGGAGACCTTGGTTACCAGAGCGGAGGGTACGAGTAGGGCCCTAGGGGGAGAGAAGATCAGCTAGATAAGGAGGGGCCAGCCCATGGAGGGCTTTGAAGGTGAGTAACAAAAGTTTGTACCTGATGCGGAAAGGAAGAGGGAGCCAGTGAAGGGAAGACAACAGAGGAGAGACATGATCATAACGGCAAGCAAGTGAAATAATGCGTGCAGCTGAATGCTGAACAGAAATTAATGAGTGGAGGTGAGAGAGAGGAAGCCCAGCCAGGAGGAGATTACAGTAGTCTAGTTGTGAGACCACTAGGGCATGGACCAGTGTTTTTGCGGTAGAAACTGAGAGATAGGGACGGATTTTGCCAATATTATAGAGAAAAAATCTACAGACCTTGGCTGTGGTCTGGATCTGGGGAATAAATGACAAAGAGGAGTCAAAGATGAAACCAAGACTGTGGGCTTCCTGGACAGGCTGAATAGAGATGTTATTGACAGAAATAGAAAAGGAGTAGTGAAGGGTGGGCTTAGGCGGGAAAACCAGAAGCTCGGTCTTAGACATATTGAGCTTCAGATGCTGATGGTGCATCCAGTGGGAGACAGCTGTTCAACAGGATGACATTTGCTGTTCTAATTCCGGGGAAAGATTAGGAAGAAAGAAAGGTACAGCTGGGTGTCATCAGCGTACAGATGGTAGGAGAAACCAAAGGAACTGATTAGTCTGCCAAGGGAGAGTGTGTATAAAGAAAACAAGAGAGGACCCAAAATGGTAATAAGACAGATCTCTTCCGGCAAGTTATTCCATAGTTTCGGGGCCACGGCTGAGAATGCCCTGTGGGAAGTTATCATCAATCTTGTGTTATTAGGTTCTAACAAATTCTTCCTGAAGATGTGAGAGTGTGGGGCGGATTGTGCAGGGAGAGGTGTTCCTTCAAGTAACTTGGGCTCAAGCCATATAGGGCTTTAAATATAACGACCAACACTTTGTATTGCGCCCAGAAGCTAATCGGTAGCCTGTGTAAGGATTTTAGTACAGGGGTGATGTGGTCCATCCTAGATGCCCCTGTAAGTAACCTGGCTGCCAAATTTTGGATCAACTGAAGCTTCCGGACTTGGTACAAAGGTAGCCCCATGTAGAGCGCATTACAGAAATCTAAACGAGAGGTTAGCAGTGCATGTATCAATGTTTCAAGGTCCTCTTTGCCCAGGTAGGGACGCAGCTGGCATATCAACCGTAGTTGGTACCATGCATTCCTGGCTGTCGCCTTGACCAAGACAGTTGGAGGAACAAATCCAGGAGCATGCCCAGACTGCGAACTTTGTCCTTTAGGGGAAGTGTGACCCCATCAAGGACAGATTGGCAAATCTCCGTCCCTGGACCAGGGAACCTATCACAAGTACCTCCGTTTTTGGTTTTTGGTTTTTTTAAATTCAACCTGAGTTTGTTTTCCCTCATCCAGCCCACTACCGACTCCAGGCAGGCATTCAGAGGTGAGATGCCATCCTTGGTCACTGCAACAGTCGGAGACATGGAGAAATATATTTGAGTGTCATCAGCATATTTATAACACTGCGTCCCATATCTCCAGTGGCTTCGTGTAAATGTTAAACAGCATGGGGGACAGAATGGCGCCCTGAGGGACGCCAGATGTCAGCTCTCTTTTACGAGAGCAGCTGTCTCCCAGCTTCACCATCTGGAATCTGCCCAAAAGGTAGGAACCGAACCACTGAAGCACAGAGCCCCCAATTCCCAGCTCCTTCAGGCGTTCCAGAAGGATACCGTAGTCAATGGTATCGAATGCCACTGAGATGTCCAAGAGCACCAAGAGGGTCACATTTCCCCTATCGATGCCCAGGTACAGTGGATCTGGCCAATGCCATTAGGCAGTGCACTAGTGTAAAAATGGTTGTGTTTTCACATAAATTGTGTAAGTAGAGTCCCCAGTATGTACAGCCACTCATCTCACACATCCATCCCTTATTGATTACTTGGTGGATGATAATTGTGTGACCAGTGAGCTCAAGACCCCTGTGCATCTCACACAGTAAGTTACATAATGTAATGTAATTACATTGGCATATATTTGTACTATATTGTTTATGATATATTGGCTGAGACGTCCACAATTGAAAATAATGGTAACAATCTATTAAGCACCATATAGCTTAGGCCCTCACTATCTGAAAGGCTTTCTCTCCCTATATGAACCTATATGAGTCTTAAAATCCATCAGTGAGAGATTTTTCGCAGTTCCACCACCATTGCCTTTCTCTCATTTTTTTTTAAAAAAGTATGACTTTACAGATGCATAATATAAAGAGATGCATAATATAAAGAGCAATATACAATTAAAAAAATTAGAAAAAGAGAAGAAAAAAGCAGGCATGAAAGAAAGTGAAAAGAACAGCAAGAGAGAGAGAGAGAAACAAAAGTGATTTCCCATATTCTTTTCATCAGTTATAAACAAAAAAAAATACATATTCCATTTGTATTTCTCAGGTCTATCCAATTCTCCTCCTCTCTCTACAGCCTACCTAGAGAGAAACACAATCTAAACATGTCAAAACATTCTTACTACAAAAATACAGTAAGGGATTAATAATATTTGTATTTATAACATTTATCACATTTAATCAAAGGATTATTCTAACTCTATTTTTTAATTTAAACCACTTCTGAATATATCTTCCCACAGATAATACCTTTGATCATTTTCCACCATGTTTTAGCATAATGAATAAATGTTATAAATAAAAAATGTAGTTATAAATGAAGAACACAAAACTTCCTGCCTCCTTCATACATGTATTTGGGCTTAAAACAGTGGCTGTGCTGAGGGTGGGGTGTGTGTGTGTTGAAGTCCAATGCACTTGTAGGGCACCAGTTATGCATGTCTTGGGGAAGCCTGATCTAGAATCTGTCCAACATAACAACGTAGCATGTGGGTAGAAACTCACTTACGCTAACTTGCATCTACTGTGAATGTATCATTGAACAGGAAGATCTTAGCTCCACTCAACACAATTAAGAATCCTACCATTTTACAGGCATTTTTAGAACAGCTCAAGTGTATAGCTATGGTTAATTATATGCTTTGGAAACCCTGAGCTGGCTAAATGTGCCAATATGTATGGACTGATTATTTGTAGTTTATGAGTCATAGTCCATGTTGTTGTTGCTGTTTTTCAGGTAGTAGCAGAGAAGCAATATTCTTTTTTGTTGCTGTTGTTTTCTGAGATGGAAATTTGCAGTGATCCAGGAGATCACAATATCACAAACTCATGCTATAAGAATGTTTGGTAGAAATACAGAGTGCAGAGTGCTAGTACTATGAGAACATGGCTGTAAAACACAAGTTATGAATGCTCATAGTAAGGTAAAAGGGGAGAGGCAATGACATATGACATCAAAGGTAGTACAGAGTCCTTCACTTGGTTACATCCTAAGCAACTCAGAAAGGCATTATGGAAGCAGTTACAAACCATTTCTATGCCCCACACCCTAGAATTATTATTATTAGCTTTATTTATAAAGCGCAGTAAGTGTACACAGCGCTGTACAAAACATTTGGTTAATGTTTACACCCCCGAAAAAAGTAATATCACATTTGAAGATGAAGAAATCTAATTTCTCATTTTTGAATCACAAATGGAACCACATGCAAATGAACAAATTGAACTTTAAAAAACAAGCTTTTAACTCCATGCATAAAATGCTAATCTAAATTGAACAATTAGAATCTAATTTATTCAGAAAAAAACTAAGCGATGACTCATGACTCATTATTCAAGGACACAAGCCATCCTTTATCACTCCCCTTGAAATTCTATCTCATCCCCCCCCCCCCCTGAGTGTGGTCATCACAGTTTGGGTCCCCCTGCATTATAGAAACTCCATGTGCTACTTTTGTCTCTCTGATTAGCATAAGAAGAAGCAGGAAGAGACCTCTAAAAAAAGAGGAAGAAAGTAAAGCTTCATTGTGGCAAGATACACAAGAGAAGACAGGGAGCAAACGCACCAGGAATTATCTATGTCTATTATCCTGGTTCAAGCTGTTTGCTGCATGACTGTCCATGTAATGGAGGTCTGGGGACAACCTTGCTTCAATTGGGAGATTATCACATTAGGGACAGGGCATTATTGTCTGATCCCTGTCCCATCCTTTCTGCCCGATCGCAGGAAGGACTTTCACACATAACCTGCATTTGACCTGGCAGTGAAGCATGAATGAAAGTGATCATGTGAATCACTTTCACTCACAAGTGCGCTGTGCCCGTCATTCAGCCGCCCAGGAAGCATGAGTGAAAGTGATAGTGCAAATCATTTTCATATGAAAGTAGGCTGAAAAGCACTTACAGCCATCATTTCCAGTCTTTTGTAATAATGGAAGAGCCCATTACTACAATGACAGTTGAGAGTGCTTTCAGCTGATGAGTGAAAACACTTTTCAGCCCTCTTTTTCATGTGAAAGCAATATGCACTATAACTTTCACTTGTGTTATGGACAGGATAAGGATGGGGGAATGATCCTATTCCTAGCCCATCCCCATGTGAAAATCTCATTGTAAACTGGCATTCCTACAGGAGGGAGTTGAATTCATGTTCACTACTCTTTGACATGGCTCTATTTGTATTAATATCATAGTGGCTACCATGTTGGGGATGCCTTGGCTCTACTCTGGGTTTCGTTACAGATTTTAAAGGAGCTATACCAAGTGCTACACCTTGGATAGTTTGTTTAAAGGCTCAACTTAAACCGAGAATGGATCCACCTCAGCTCTGCCACAGTTGTCACTGGTTATCACTGTTGCAAACTGCTCCTCTGTGTTTGATTTTCCCTTTATGCCAGCCCTTGCTTGCACTTAGGAGGTTATCATTCTCCACCTCCACGAACTGGAGTGCTCTTTTTCCTTGAAGCTTCCTGCTATAATCCCATCTAGGGAGAAATCCTACATTTTAGTGAATACAAGCAGCATTGAAAAGCAAAGCCATAAATCAGGGGGCTGAGCAGCCCGCTTGGCAATGACAAGCCCACCCCGCATTTCTGCAGGGTCTTAGCACTGACAGATGGTGATAAATAGCTCAGGGAACCAGTTCCTACCAACACTGCAAGCCAGCCTACCTGGCAATCATCATATCCTTGCTTTAAGACCATAGGGTAGTGAGGAAACTCTGAAGATGTGGCATGGTAGGCAAGGCTATTATGTTAGCAGATGATGGAATTCAGATCCCCCCCTGCTTTTCAGTGCTTGCAATTCAGAAAGAGGCAAGGCTGTAGTTATAATACACAGTATATTGTGATGGTGTGAACAAATACTATGGGGCAGCTATAAAAGTGAAGCAGGATGCCTGGCCACTAAGAGCCTTACACAAGGCTCATGCCAGTTAGGGTTTGGAATCCTACCATTAGGCAAGTATTTGGGGCCTTTGGAGGATCCATTCGGCAGGCAATTCCTAAAACAAAGATGGCTAGTTCAACAGATGGGCTCTGGCAGGCCTATTCTTGCTTGACTCGTCTACCCCTCCCCCAGTTGTCCTTCTCCCTGCTTTTGTTTAACTAGGTATGATAGGTTGTGGAAACTGACAGTAGAATTACCTGGAACTGCAGGCTCTGTCAGTCTCTATTAAGTTTACAGCCAGAAAGAAACTGGTTCAACAGATGCAGCTTGGCAGCCTGTGGCATGACAAGAGGGACATCTAAAGTGACTCTTTCACTCACAGTGGAACTGCAAGCTCCTGGCAGGAGAAGTAAAATGTACATCACCAGACTGCTTTTCACATTACCTTGCTGTGTCAACTGGAAGGGGTAGGACTCAATAACACAAGGTGGAATAACACCCCTAATCTGGCTCATAGAAGGACCTTTGGAAGTCCCTGAACAAACCTCTGCCCGTTTATCCTCAATAATTTCTTTGTCACCTGAGCTCCTGTGGCCCCCAGGGTTGCTAGAACTCAGAGCCTGGGCCCCTCTTCTCCAGCATTCAGGGCAAGAGTAAGAATTTCAGCTTTGAAACATAGGTGTATCTATAGTTTTCTCATTTCTTAGATTTAATGTGTGTTTTTTTTTAATCGAATGTAGAACTGTGATTAAGGACATCACCATATGCTATCTCTTATGACATCACCAGGATCTCCCTTCTATGGCATCAGAAGAAATTGCTCCTAGATCTCAGGCTCTAGCCTGGGTCTGAGATAGTCCTGACTTGGCAACTTTATCTGTGGGCTGCACCTGGACACCCATTTTTGGTTTTGAAGAAACGACTGTTTGGGGTGTAAAACACACACACACACACAACCACAGCAGTTAAACAGAAAATCACAATTTCTCCATTAAAATGAAATATCACCATTGATTAGCATTTGTTGGCATTGGGGGTGGGAAGGTGCACTTTGGCCTTGTCATATTACACATGGCCTGTATGCGTACAGTGTCTTCCTATGTTGCCTTCCTATTCTTCCCTTTGATATAACTACTGCAAACAACCTTAGGGGCCGTTCAGACTACGTTATATACCGGTTAACAAACCGGTTTAAAATCAAGAAGTTCACACTGAAACCGGTTTAAACACTACTGAATCCGGATTTTGCACACCCGTAGCGGGGCAAATCCCCCATAACCTGGTTTCTCCCAAAGCGGGATTTTTACCGTTTCTTTTGGGAAAAACTGGTTTGCAGGGAATGTGAACTTGGCTCCGATCATGATCGGGTCAAGTTCAGGGGAGGGGAGAAGGCCAGGGGGAGGAACATGCCTCCTCTCCAAACAAAATCAGGCACTCCAGCATTTTTAAAATATTTTTTTTACTGTATTTTTAATTAATTATTTATTTTATTATTTTATTTATTTTAGAGTTATTTTATTTATTATTTATTTATTGTATTTTATTTATTAGTAATTTAATTGTATTTAATTGTATTATATTTTAGTATTTTTAAAATATTTTTTAATTTCTTATATATATATTTTATTTATTTTTTTCAGTTTGACAGCTCATGCGCATTCTACAAGGCTCCTTTCCCATCCAATTTTATGAATGGGGAAAAAGGGAAACTCCTGTCCATATATGGATTGGGGTTCCCTTTCATGGGGCCCTTTAAAAATTGAAAAGGAACCACAATTAAAAAAAAGATGTTGAGAAACTGGAGCGTGTCCAAAGAAGGACAAGTAAGATGGTGAAGGGTTTGGAAACCATGCCCTACTTAGGGAACTGGGGATGTTTAGCCTGGAAAAGAGAAAGTTAAGAGGTGATATGACAGCACTGTTGAAATATTTGAAGGGATGTCATATTGAGGAGGGAGCAAGCTTGTTTTCTGCTGCTTCAGAGACTAGGATGCGGAACAATGGATGCAAACTGCAGGAAAAGAGATTCCACCTCAACATTAGGAGGAACTTCCTGACAGTAAGGGCTGTTCGACAGTGGAACACACTCCCTCGAAGTGTAGTGGAGTCTCCTTCCTTGGAGGTCTTTAAGCAGAGGCTGGATGGCCATCTGTCGGGGATGCTTTGATTTGGAGTTCCTGCATGGCAGGGGGGTGGACTGGATGGCCCTTGTGGTCTCTTCCAACTCTATGATTCTATGATCCTATGATCCTATGATATCTTGATAGTGCTGTCAGCATTGGCCTCAGACTGCTGCTCACCTCCTTACCCCTCCTCTATGTTAAAGTCCTCATCCTCATCTCTGAAAATGCTTCAAGAAGGCATTGCACCAGCTGCCCCTATCCTAGCTATGACTGTGGTAATTCAGCTCATCTGATGAGTTGTCAAGTGAAGTCAGATTTTATTTGCATTAAGCCATTGGCTGTTGCAATTTTTACAAGTTCGGTAAATTCCAGCAAAAATGACTAGCATAAAGGCATACTAACACTAATAACTAAAGCAATCACTTATCAGCTGTAAGCACCTAGTCTGCAAGTGATGTAAACAATGGAAAGAAAAGTGTCTTGCCAAGCAGATAAAATCATCTAATTCATTTAAAATCATGAGATTAAAACTCAGGTCTTGAATGCAGCCCACATTTTTACAACCTTAATTGTAATCATTTTAACAGATTTAAAAATTGCACTGGTAGATTTTAATTGATTTCCTTCTATGAGCCACTTTAGGTTCCATTCCAAGAGAAAGGTAGCATATAAAGCTAGCAAGCAAGCAAGCAAACATTTTAATAGCAATTGCTAATAGTTTTGCAGTTTTTAGTGAATCTAAATTTAGTGAACTTAGTTTTCAAGGGTGAAATATTCATAACAATTGCTGTGGAGGGAAGCGGAAGAATACAAAGGACAATGAATTGGCAAAGAAAAGGCCACAACTTTATTGAAAACCGCAAACAGTGAAATGAGGGTTGGCCTGAAAGCAAGAGGTCTGGATCTGCCATCTCCCAACCCGTGTTGGTCGATGAACCGAAATGCCTGGTCACGGCCAGACTTCGGGATGACAGAGGGGTAACCGGCCAAAGCGTGCATGTCACTTAATGACCCGGCCATGCGCATAAGCGCATCTTCGACCCATGTCACCGGGGAACGCTGAATCGATGTCGCCCGCGCACTGGCGCCATCGCTACCCACAGCACCCCCGTGTCCCGGTGGGACTCCCGATCCGATGCTCCGCAGCACCGGAAAACCACGCCCATCAGATCCGAGACCTCTGCTGCCGCCACAAAAGGCGAGGACAGCCAGGCCCGCCTTCCGCCAACCCTCGCCGACGAGGCCTAAGCCTAGGTGGCCTGAGACACCCCGCCCCTGAGTTCCTGGCAAATGTCCTTGTGCGGGCGGATGTAACTGGCAAAAGCCTTGGACCTCCATCTGCCCACCCGCTTGATGGCATCTGCAGGCAATCCACATTGAGCTGCCGACGTCGCAGCTCCGATGCGAAAAGAGTGGCCACCGAAGTATTCAGCTGGAAGCCCCGCCTTGCGCAGTGCCATGCGCATAACTGCTACGAACTGGAACCTGGTGACTGGTGTGCCATTGCAGCGGATGAAGAGGGGCCCAGGAGAAATAGGGCGAGTAGCCAAGAGTTTCTTGAGAGTTCGAACAGGGCAAAGCCTGTGACCATGAAGTCGACGAAGGGTGATGACGGTCCCTTTTCCCAACTGGTCGCACTTAGACCTGCGGAGAGCTAAGAATACAGCATTGTCCCCAAAAGACACATCCCCCACTTGGAGATATTTACCAGAGCCATCTGACAAGGAAGCAGGGACCAGCTCGCCCACCCGCAGCGCCCCAAAGAAAGCTGTCACATATGCAGCGCGAAAAAGCTTGGCCTCGGTCTTGGAGTTACAAACGTATCTTAGGTGATCGGTAAGCATGCAAAGTACTTGGAAGCAGATGGGCTTTCTGCTGTCTAACTGGCAGGGGGCCAATCTCCTCCAACCTTCGAGGGTCCTCCTAACAGGGAAGGACAAACATGGGTCTTGAAAGCCTCCCATCTTGGAGAAGAAGGAGATGCCTGCCAGATGAACAGACATGGTGCGAGGAGTCATATTAGCTTGCTTCAGCCAGACCAAAAATTGCAAAACAGTGGTGGAATCAATAGGCCAATGAGGGGGGAGCCCAGTTGCCACAAAGAATGACTGAAGCTTGGTGATTGCTCTCTTGTAGGCACCGAGGGTGGATGGGGCCAAAGACGCCAAAATGCCCTGTGTCACAGCCGCTTGCCAATCTCCCACAATTCCTCTGGGAAGGGCGTGGGGGAGAGGTCTGCTCCAGGCACAAGCAGGCGGAACCTGGCTACCTGGAAACGAGAAAGCGAATCTGCGATGTTATTATTGAGGCCGGGCACAAAACGGGCTCTAAAGGTGATGTTTCGCTGGAGGCAGAGGAGGACAAAAGGACGCACCAGGAGCATGACCCGCTCAGACTTACAAGTCTGGCGGTTGATAACCCTAACCACTGCCTGGTTGTCACACCAAAAGCAGACGACCCTATTGGCCAGTCTATCACCCCAAATGTGTACCGCCACCAGGATAGGAAACAGTTCGAGGAAAGTAAGGTCCCTCAGAATCCCTTTTTCTGCCCAAAGAGCAGGCCAGCGTTGGGCACACCAGTGACCTTGGAAAAAGACACCAAAGCCCAAGCTACCAGAAGCGCCAGAATGGACCTGCAGCCCAGACCCTAGGTCCCAAGGGCGCTGCCACAAGGAAACCCCATTGTAGCTTTTTAGGAACTGCTCCCAAATGAGAAGGTCCTCCTTAATGCCCTTAGAGAGGCGAATGTGGTGATGGGGTGCCCGGACCCCTCTAGTGGCCCTGGCCAGCCTAGCGCAAAAAGCCCTCCCAGGAGAAACCACCCTGCATGCAAAGTTAAGGTGACCCAAGATGGACTGAAACTGTTTGAGGGTGGCCTTAGATGAAGAGAGGGCAACCTTGATCAAGGACTGAAGAGAGTGGAGCTTGTCCTCTGGGAGACGGGAGACACCAGCGACCGTATCAAGCTGAACACCCAAGTAGGTGAGAGATGTGGCTGGGCCCTCGGTTTTATCAGACGCTAACGGGACACCTAATTCGTTGGCCAGGGACTGAAATGTGGAAAGCAGCTTATGGCAACTATCAGTCCCTGCCTCCCCAATGAAGAGGAAGTCATCCAGGTAATGAGTGACCAGGGGCGAGGCAGCGCGCCTTTTGACCTCCCATTCAAGGAAGGTGCTGAAGGATTCGAAAGCAGCTCAACTGACAGAGCAGCCCATGGGCATGGCTTTGTCGAAGTACCACCTGTTATCAAACTTAAATCCCAAAAGGCAAAAGTCATCGGGGTGAACAGGCAGGAGCCGGAATGCAGACTGAATGTCACATTTTGCCATAAGGGCTTGTCGGCCACATGCCCGTAGGAGCCTAACAGCATGATCCAGCGAGGCATAGCAGACTGAGCAAAGCTCAGGGGGGATGGCGTCGTTAACAGACTGACCAGGAGGGTAGGAAAGATGATGAATAAGGCGGAACTCGCCAGGGGCTTTCTTGGGCACAACCCCCAGAGGGGAAACCTTCAGATTGGGCATGGGTGGTGCAGGGAAGGGGCCTGCCATCCGGCCAGCCGAGCACTCTTTGGCAATCTTGGACCTGAGGACATCTGGCATTTTCCTGGCGGATAGTAGATTGCGGGCATCAGAAGCCTCACGTGGACCCTCTGCAGGGATCCGAAAACCCTGGGAGAAACCCTCGGCCAGAAAGGATGCTGCCTCACGGGAAGGGTATCGCTGTAAAAGCTGGAGGAGAACTGGCAGGCGAACCGGAGAAGGGGCAAGGTGAAAAAGCCCGGGTGCAGCCTTGCCGGACTCATTTCTGACCCCCCACCCCCCCCGGATCCAGGGGTGGAGGTGCCATCCCTTTTTCCGGTGGCTGCTGGAGTGGGGCGTCCCTGGCGAAAGGGCTGTTGGGAACCTGCTGAGCGAGGGCACGCTAGTTTGGCGTGGGGGCCCGAGCAAGACTCACAGCAATGTTCATACCTGCAAACTGAACGTACACACTTGCCCTGGTTGAACTCCCAACAGAGTAGCCTGCGGGGATCCTTTTTACCTAGCCACTTGGGGCCTCTAGAAGTGTCAGACCTGCCTCTAATATGGGGACCCACCCTCAGAAGCCAAATGTCGCTGTTAATGAGGTCCCACCTATCCAAGGTACTCTGGGCTGCCCTTTTGCGGAATGCGGTGTCGTAGGCGATGGCGGCTGCCTCGCCCGCGACCGCTCTGGCCCGGTGAACATTGGTCATATGATTGGCCAAGTGCCATGCCCGTTCAGGATAGGCCATGGAAACAACCCCTAAGAAAATAGAAAAACCTTCGGACCAATTAACAAAAGAGCGCTCCACATGGCGTGACTTACGATCACGCTTGCCACCCTTCTTAGAGGATGGGGAGCTGGACTCATTACCCAGGGGCTGGAGGAGGGAAAAAACATCTACAAACTTGCCCCTCAGGATCTTTTTCCTGATACTTTTAGACAAGTGGAGCCCTGGGGGGTTCTCATCCCGGGTGAACTTAGGGAAAGAAGGGGCTTGAGGATCGACCCACACCCCCTCCAACCCTGGGCGCCTGGCCCTACGCTTTATGGCCCAAGAAGGTAGTCCTGGCACCAGGGCCCCACCCAACCAGTAGTCATCTCTAGTGAGGTCCCCCGAAGAGGACTCACCGGCCCTGCCGATCGAATCCCCACCGGACCGACCGCGGTTCTTCCTGGACCTCTTCTTGGCCTTCGATCGCCTCTTGCGCCTTGAAGATCTGTCAGATGAGGAGGAACTTGATCCGCCAGAAGAGGAGCTGCTAGAGGAAGATGAACTTGCGCTGGAAGAGCTGCTGCTGGAAGATGAGCTTCTGCTGGATGATCTGCTAGAGGAAACCTCCTTATGTCGCCTCTTCCTATGCTTCCTCTCCCTCTCACGCCGCTCCATGAGCTCCATGAAAGCAGACATGCGGGCAATGACATCTTCGCCGGGAACAGGGAGGGCGGCCGGAGGTACCGATGACCCCCCAGGAAAGGGCTGACTGGAAATGGAGGACACCCCACCGTGCTCCTGGGGGACAGGCTGGATCCCAGCAGGCTGGATTGCTGAAGGTTGAGGAACAGCCGGTTGCTGTAGCACCGAGGGAGGTTGATGGGATGCAGTATGGCAAACCACGTGCTGAGATGATGGCTGGATAACGGCAGGATGCTGAGAGGTATTCTGAGGTCCAGCATGCTGCAAAACTCGAGGTACTTGGGAGGGCTGCAAAGCGACTTGTGGAAAATTGGGCTGGTGGACCACAGGATCTTGAGAGGGAAGCTGCGTAACTTGCTGGAAGCTAGGTTGGAGCACCACAGGCTCGACTGAGGGCAGCTGGATATCCTGCTGAGAAGCAGGCTGGAGGACAGCAGGATCCTGGGATGGCTCCCGAATCACATGCTGGAAAGCAGGCTGGAGGGTGGCAGGATCAACCAATCCAAGAGGCTGTGAAGCCGGAGGGGGATGCACAGAAAGTTGCTTCTTCTTGGGAGCCAGGAAGGTCCAAGACTTAGGGGGCCGCCCAGACTGCCCCCTGGTGCCAGGCCGGGAAGAGCCCTCTTGCATGTCAGGGGCTTGATTCTTAGAAGGAGGCATGGTGCAAGGTCCTAACTCCACACAGCACCCCCCCCCCAAGCCACCCCAAGAGCAACAGCAGCAGCTGGTCTCCCCTCCAATTACTAACCAGAGCTGATCCTGCTTGGAGAGGGAGGCAGAAAGCCCCTGAAAAGTGTCCACCAGGGCTTCAGATGCTTCAGATGATGGCCCCCATGGGGAGGGGGGAGAAACACGTGGCCACAGCACCCAGAGGAGGCTGCAGGTTAAAGCCTCCTCAGATGCCCACAGTGGGCACAAAGGATGTGCCTGCAGCTCCAGGCAGAGCCTGCAGGCCAACACTGCTGGGCTGGAGACAACAGCAACTTAAAAAAGACCGGCGGAGGGAGCCTGGAAAATGTACATGTGCTCCCAGAGCCGGTGAGGCAATGGCGCTGGAGCCAGGGCACCCAGGGCCAGGAGTGGCCTCTCAACCAATGAGAGGCCAGGAAACCAGGGAAGGCCCGCCCTCCCCAGCCTCCTGGCCTATCCAGGGTGGCACCAGGCAGCAACCAATCAGGGGCCACTTCCTCCCCCCCGAGGGATGCTGGGAGTTGGAGTCCTTCCAGCCTGGAAGCGGCCCCAGCAGCTCGGCACCTCCTCCCAGCCCCCAAAGGAGCCTGGGAGCAGTAGTCCACATGCATGGACAGGAAGAGCTGCCTCCAGCCTCCTCCCAGCAGCAACCTGACCAGCCCGTTAAGTCGGGTGGTCACATTTGGCTGAGCACCCTAGGTGAGACAGCAATAATGGGGCAATTAACTCAATTGTCTATACAAGGAACAAAATAACAAAACATGTGCCACCCTTTGAACATTTCTGTCTCTGCATACATATACCCAATTCTGAAATGGAATTCTCTGTTTTTGCCTTCAGGTACTGCTGAGAGGAGCAGCTTCAAATGTGTGCTTGAGAAGGCATTCCTATATTTTGAGTATGTTAAGTGCTGTAAATAAAAGTGCATCAGAAAAACTAGATGAACTCAGCCAAACCAAGAGTTCAGTTTTGTCACTGTAGACAAATTATTTTGGACTTTAGCATCCAGCAGCTGCGGTTTCAGTATTTCTTTCATTTCAATCATATCCAAAGAGAATAGCTGCTCAGGTGAAAAACTGAGTAGGTGTAACCTCAGGTTAACAGCTTTCAGACAGCTGCTGAGTTATTTTTTCTCCTTTGCACAATGTCCTTGCAATTGCACAGCATCTTCCCTTTGCACAATTCCCTTTTCCACTTGGGTACCCATTTGGGAAAAAGGTGGAATTAAATTAAAAGATTAAAAAAATGATAATATAGTAACATGTGCTGCAAGTTTATAGCTGAAGGATCCCAGTAGATTGTGGTTGACATCATACTTAAGATTAACATATTAAATACTTATGAACAAAAATATTATTTGTTACGGATAAGATTCAGTAAAAAGCATTTTCAAGGCTAAGTTTAAAATGCAACCTGCAACTTCTACTTTTATATCTATGCATAATTGCTGTGTATGTGAGTGTTTTAACCATGGGTAGTAAATGTTTCTGTGTGCAAGGGCATCTCATGGCTCTGTTACTTCAGAGTGATGGATCTACACTGAGTTTTGCTCTACCACTACCATCATCGTAATAATAAGAATTTCCCTCAGAATCTACTGTTTTTACCAGGGTGATTTGGTGCTGAACCTATTTTGGGAATAAGATTCAGCATGGTGGACAGCTCCCATAAAAACACACCTGTAAAACAAAGAGTCAGTGTAAAGGCATTAGGGTATGATTCTGGAGAACAGGGTTCAAACCCCCTGCTGAGCTATGGAAATCCACTGGGTGATCTTGGGCAAGTCACATGATTTCAGACTCAGAGAAAGATAAAGGCAACCCCCCCTTCCCCAGATAAATTCTTGCAAGGAAAACCCTGTGATAAGTCTGCCTTAGGGTCACCATAAGTCAGAAATGACTTGAAAACACACTATTAAAACAAGCTTTTGTCCAGTGTAGATTCATTCCTCTAAAGCAAGGCAAACTCTAGCTTGATAACTGTTCCTAATCTTTTGGGGAGTAAAGTATCAATAAGTTAACATCTAAAATATATCTCCACTATGTTCACACAAAGGTCATACAAACATTTAACTGCTAGTCCTCACAAAGCCTCTGCTGTACTATCAATCAGCTGTATAATGTGAAGCCGCAGGCACCCCCCCCCCCCCCCCCCGCTGATCCTCCTGTGTGTATCACCACCTGAATGGAGAGTGGCCTTCAAGGCTCAAATAGCCTAAAGATTTTCTTGATTTTTGTATTAGAATATTCAGATCCTAACATTACCTATGCCTGCAAGTTATGCACACTATGAAGGGACTTTGATTTGTGTGAATGCTTCTATCAGTGATTAGGCTTGTTTTTCTTCTAATCATTGATGCTGTTGGATGCTTCCCATGGTATCATGGTTAAGATAAGCAGTTAGAACCAAGGAGGAGACTCGAGGAGAGTGTGACAGTGAGTGTTTTATAGTCCAGTAGCATTGCACCTGGACTAGGAGATCCCATGTTAAATTACCACTTATTTATGAAGCTGAGACCCGATAACGACGGGCACTTTAGGGCACCCTTGTCACATGCTAGGGTTGCCCAGGTGCAGAGCCAATAGATGCTCCACAACCCTAGCTTGTGACAAGGATGTCCTCACTCTGCAGCGCCGTACAGCTAGCGCGCAGAGCGATGACATTGCAGGTGCACAGCAACTAAACAGAGCTGCATACCTATGACATAATGGATGCGCCCTATGGCGCTTTTTGCATCACAGATGTGATGCAAAAAGGAGCCAGGTTTTTGGGCTCCTTTTTTTCCTGCGCACCTGCGATGCTCTGTCTGGTTGCTGCGGTGAAGGTGCACAAGAAAATGAGGTGGCTCCGGACTGCCCCTTTTGGATGGTCTTCAAAGCCCCTGAATTAGTTTTTTGTGGGTTTTTCAGGCTATGTAGCTGTGTTCTGGAAGAGTTTATTCTTGATGTTTTGTCAGCATGTGTGGCTGGCAAAACCCAGAACATGCCCATATAGCCAAAAAAAAAAAAAAAAACCCACAAAAAACAAATAATTTTGGCTGTGAAAGCCTAACGGAATTACCTTGAACTAATCCAATGGTTCTCAGACTCTGGTATCAAGATATTATTGGATCAGTTCCTGTTATCTCAGTTAGATGTCCAGTAGTCAGGGATTTTGGAAATTACAGTGAACTAAATTTGGGTACCACTGGACTTTTTTTTATCTCTCAGTCTTTTTTAGGGTTGCTCTGAAAGCTGAATAGGTCTCTGCCTAAATATCCTGAAGGCACAAGATCCCTTCTAATCTTGGAAGCTAAGCAGGGTTAGCCATGGTTAGTACTTGGATGAGAGAGTGCAAGGAATATTAGGTGCTGTAGGCTATAATTTCAGTGGAAGGAACTAGCAAAACCAACTCTGAGGATTCCTTGCCTATGAAAATCCTATGAAATTCATGGGATTGCCATAAGTGGACAAGTGATTTGAAGGCACACACACAAAGATAAATGGGGTGGATGAGTTGTGTACACTGCTCTGCATTCATTTGAGGTGTAAAATATTGTCTGAGATCCTCCATCACTAGATGCAGAGTGTGAAGTACTGCATGCACAATTCTGCGCTACTCTTATGCACCAGCAGCTGCCAAGCTCCTTTGGGATGGGGACTGTGCACTGTTTCTACTGGTAAGTGGGAGTAGGGGAAGGCATTGTTTTGGTGGGTTTTTCAGGCAATGTGGACATGTTCCTGAAGAGTTTATTCCTGACATTTTGCCTGCATCTGTGGCTGGCATCTTCAGAGGGGAAGGCATTGCTCGTAACTAAGAAACAGTTGAGTAAGGGAAGAGCAACAAAGTTGCTTTCCCAGCAGTTTTGGATGCTTTCCAAAGGGCTAACAGTCCTTTACACAACATCTAAAACAAGACGCTGTTATGCCCAGCACAGTTACATATATGTATGCCACAGGATTCCAGCCATTGAGTATTCATGCTAGCAGAGTACAGTAAGGAGCTTATCACATTAACAAATAAGCTGCTTTACCTCTTCCAGCTCAAATTCAGGATCTGGGATTTCCCAGGATGTTATCATACCTAAATCGCTGCTGAGTTGGGATCCTGCTGCCCAGATGCATTGCAGATTGTAGCCTTGCTCAGCCAGCCAATTGTTGATGTCAGAAGCTCCCCAACTTCGAAAAGGTGCTGGCTGAGCAAGGCTTCGACTTGGAATGCATCCAGGCGGTGGTATCCTGCCTAGATCAATGGATCCTGAATTCAAGATGAAAGAGGTAAGACAGTTTATTTATTAGTGTGATAAACTCCTAAATTAGGGCTCTGAACCTTTGTCTTTGGAACAGGATTAATGTTCTGAATTCTCCTTGTAAATTAAAAGGAAAAAAAGGGAATCCTTCTGGCTTTTATTGTTTTAGGAGATTTATTTAGGCATAGAAGAAACTCAAACAAAAGAATATAGACTTAGTTTCAAAGACCCCTATCACTAGTTTATATATAAGTGAAAGGGATGGGAGCCATCATGGAGACCCAGCTCATGTATGATTAACCCTGTCTAATAAAGAGAGAGTCAGTATGATGTCATGTTTGAGTGTTGGACTATGACTGTGGAGACCAAAGTTCAAATCCTTGCTGGGCCATGGAAACCCACTGGGTGCCCTTGAGCAAGTCACAGTCTCTCAGCCTCAGAGGAAGGTAAAGGCAAACCCCTCTGAACAAATCCTGCCAAAAAAAACCCGAGTGAGGGTTGCCATAAGTCAAAAACAAATTGAAGGCACACAACAACACTGAAGGGAGTTCAAGTCTGACCAGCCTTTTCAGAGAAGGAAATAGACCTAAGAATACTAATTCACATAGCAGATGAGTACTTGGTAAGAAGTCCAAGAAGACTGCACAAGATGTCTACGACCATTTGGCTATTTCTGTCTTTCTATCCCTCCCTCCACACTGGTTACTTGTTAAATGTATTGCTTCATTTTACTTCTAACAAGAGGAAGGGAAAGTTAAAATGTGAGATGACAGAAAGGATACAGAAGTGCTTGCACATAACAAAGCATAGTGATTTGGAACAGAATCTTGCTGCATCTACTTTTACGCAAAAGATCATTCTACAAAACTGTGCTCTTTGCCATTTAAGTAAAGCAATTCCTTGACTGGGTATCTAAAGAAAAAGGAATGTTATTTTCTCTGCTCTTCAACTATATCATCTCTATATCTGCCAAAGTGGGTAGGAAATCCCTTTAGGGGAGGGTTATCTATTTATCTGACTAGGAGCATCAGGGAACTGGCATATTTTTACAGTACCTGGGCCCTTGCCTTGAAGTTGGTGAAAGATGATAGATTATTTTCCAGTCTGACAGAATTTTAATACCTGTGAAATTAAATCTTCCCCAATATAACGATTGCAAGTATGACTCACTTTATTATATAGGGCTCTTTTGCAGAAATCTCCACTGCCCATATTGCCTCATGCAGACGTGAAATGAGTTGTGGGGGATGTGTAACTATAACCTGAAAAAAGGGACATCTAGCTGTACAAAAACCAAGGCTTGTACCCAGACATGAAGACTAACTATATAATTTTGTGCACTCCCTCGGAAGTTAACTACCACTGCATTCAATGAGACTTTCTCCCAGAAAGTTGAGTTTCTATGGGACTGCAGTCTTAATGGGGGATATTAAGAAAGAGAAGCAATTACAAAAAGGAGTACAAGATTAGGATAGCATGAATATTTGATGAATAAATTGATGATGCTTAATGAAGAACAATGGCAGAACCATCAGCCCACAATTCAGGAGTATGGAGTCTGTTTGTAAAGGAGAAATCATAGAATTATCCAGATGGAATTGTGGGCCATTACATCCATCAAGCCCTTGCTCACTGGAGAATCTCCAGCTGAAGTATCCCCAGAAAAGAGCTGTGCAGCCTCTTTTTGAAGATGTCCAGAGAAGGAGATCCCGCCACTGATCTAGGCAATTGGATCCATTGCCAAGCAGCTCTTACTGTCAAAAAGTTGCTTCTAATGGTCAATCAAAATCTACTTAATTTAAAACCTTTAGACCTAGTCCTACCCTTTGGAGAACAGGTCTGTCTCCTCCTCTCTGTGACAATCATTGAGGTATTTAAAGAGTCCAGTCATGTCACACACACCTGGCCTCCCTTCACCAGGTTGAACAAGCTCAGCTCCTTCAACATTTCCTCTTATATTGTGTTCTCCATGCATTTTACCATGTTTTGTTAGCTTTCTCTGAACCAGCTCCAACTTGTCTATATTTTTCTTAGTATGAAGCGCCAAGAACTGAACACAGTACTTCAGATGATATCTGACCAACACAGAATATAGTGGGACTATTATTTCCCTCCACATGGACACTTTACTAATGTAGGCTAAAATAGCATTTACCTTCTTTGCTGCAGCATCACAATTCTGGCACATGTTCACTTTATGATCAACAATAAACCCAAGGTCTTTTTCATATGTAGTACTACTGAGGCAAGTATCCCCCAACCCAAACCTGTGCACTTGGTTTTAATGGCAGAATCCTGCATTTGCGTCTATTGAATTTCATTTTATTAATTTCTGCTCAATTTTCTAGGTTATCAAGGACTTTTTGAGGCGTCATGAACTGGATTATTTCTGCAGTATGTTTTAGACCACACCAGCAAGTTCCTTCAGTACTTTGTGATGCAGTTTGTTTGGCTCTGAAGATTTAAACTAATTTGAACCGAGATTAGCTAGGTGATTCCTGACTATCCTGTCAATCTTGATTTGCAATCTCTTGTTATCCAGTTTTTCTGCAAGGGTGAGGAAGACTCACCTTACTTGTTTCACTTGCATTTAGGAGTGAAATACAAGTTGCAATAAGCTCACACATTCAGGAAAGTATTGCAAGTATTGGACTGCTCCAATTGTCCAAGTTCCTTCTTGACCCCTAAAGGTTTAAAATAATTAATAGATACAAAGATCTGACTTAGCTTTTTTTTAAAGTATATTAAAAACCTTTCATGAAACATAAAATGATCATTTATTTTATGTATTTCCAAATAAGAGATGAGACCAGCCCACAAATAGTATTAACCAAGCAGAAATGAAAAGAGAGGTTTAACAATGTACTTAGTATGTACTTGGAATATTTTACATGTGATGGTTTATGGCAGAGTCCAGGGGTAGGTAAAATATAGCCTATTTGTTATATGGAGGCCACAGCCATTTTTACATTTATGCATGAGTATGCACACTTCTGCTGCTGCTGCCCCCCCCCCCCCCAACTCAGGAATTTTGCTTAGAAATATGGTTCCCAGTCTGTTCTTTGCCTTTTGAACTCTGGAAGCTTCATAGTCCTCAGTGCAGATAGGATGATGAGGTATTCCACTGCTAACTATATTTTGGATACGAACCTTGTAAAAATTTGGACTGGCTCTAAGAAGGTTGTTTGGCTTCTGGAGCACACCAAATTTCCCTGCATTATATCATCGTACTGCTCTTATGAGTTACTGCAAATATAAATAATACTTCTGGGAGAATGCAAGCTACAAATGTATGAGACAGTGAACTGAAATACTGGCAGGAAAAAAATGGGTTCATTTCTGAATAAATATAAGCATAATGAGTGTAGCTGGCAAAATAAGAAGCACAAAGGGACCACAGAAACAACCCAGGAGGAATGAACAGGGGAGCTCAAACAGACAACAATGCTCTTGATTGGGCTTTATAGAGCTTTCTGGGCTTTTTATCACAGACCAGAGGTGGGCTGGCAGAAGGGTTCTACATTCTTACCATACATTTCAATTGTGTAAAAGTGTGGCTTCTGTAAAGAGCAAATACAGTAGGATTAATTTTTAAACGGATAAATAAAAGGGCAAGAGTTGTTGGGGAGAGGGGTCATGTAGGTATCATTGCACAGTAATGACCCTGTCCCCACCACACACCCTAGAAAGAGTCTTGGAGTAAACTTGCATTACATAAACTAAAGGAATGTGAATCCTGCTAGATCTCACAATGTTGTTGTTAGTGTTGTTTTCCTAGGTACTCTGTCTTTCTGCTTATCCTCCTTTTGACTAGAAGGCTGTACTAAGACTGCACCAAGACTAGATAGTAAGTGGTGGTGGGTGTCTCACACTGTTGAATGTTTCTCCATGCCATCAATGTCCTCTTTAAAGCAAAGCCAGCCCTCAGAGAGGATTCTAGATCTGCTTCTCCCTGACCTTGTTTTCTCAGTATGAAAGAACATCTGAGTTGGAATCTCACTGTTTTTCTTGACTCGAATGGACTCCTTGATGCAATGGGATTTACCTACTCATTCAATAATTGGTTCAGTGGGACTGCTATATTTGGGACTAGCCAATAAGATTCAGTCAAGCCTGAAGAAGGTGAAGAGTCTTGAAACTCAGAAAGAACTGCATCTTGGTTAATAATCCTCCCATAGAGAGATACCTGTTGGGGGCTGCACTGCGAAGAACCACAAAGAAAGTTCCTTAGCCCTTCTTGTTGCAACAGAAATGAAGAGGAACAGGGAAGAATAATAGAATCACAGAAGTGACTGGGACTGCCATACAGATCCAAACACCTGCCATACAGAAATAGACAATTGAAGCCAGCAAACCTCTCTTTAAAGACCACCAAAGACATAGAGTCCATCAACCTGTGAGGCAATCTATTTTACTGTCAAACAGCTCTTAGAATCAAGAAATTCTTCCTAATATCAAGGCCATGCATCCCATTCAAGCTCCTTCCCAAAATACTCATGCAAAACACCATTTGTCCTCTCCCTGTTCATGTAGCTTTAGAGAGCAAGGCAGCAGTTATATAGCACTAGTAGGTGATAGGCCCACTTCCAACCAAGTCAGTGGACCACCTCCTCACAGCAGTAGATTTGCCCTCTTAGACCATGCACTTAGAGAGAATGCATGGCTTAAAACACAAATGCAAATCTTCAAGCAACTCATCAAAGCAATCAGCTTTGACTCTGAAAGCACAAGCTTACCTTCTTTGTGAGTGATCTGCAGAGATTGAGTCAGTAGCTATTATAGAAGAGGCTAAGTATGGGTAGCAGTGGCCCATTTTAAGTGCTAAGCAGTGGGTTATAGAGCAATAGGAAAAATGGAAGATCACTTCTCTCATTTCCATAGCTACACATTTCAAATGTAGCAGGCATTCTGCAGAGCATAACTTGGGCCACCTCTCTTTCATGGTGCCAGGACTGCAATTTTGTGGAATTAGAAAGTCGCCTATCTGAAGCATCCAGCAAACAAGAAGCGGGTTTTTCTCTTCATTTTTCCATCTGCCTTCCTTTTTAATGATACAGAATGAAAAATTCATTTCAGTTTAGCTTTGATGAAAATATTTGAAGCTTTACAAAATTCAAATTTGGGGTAAAGCAAAAACAAGATCCGCCTTTCTTAATCTTGGCTATGAAACTGGATCCTGATTTTTGCTGTCTCCTTTTCAAAAGGGAAACTTTCAACTCAAAGGAGTTCATATGAAACCATAGAGGACAAAGGGCATGTATATATGTGTGTGTGGAGGGAAGCGTGTTATAAAATTATTTGTGACTTGCAAAGTTCCCAGGAAAGTGGTGGCGAGGGAAGGAAAGAGAAGAGTAAAAACCTAATAAGACATGATCAAAACAGACTCATTAAGAAGTCATTAGTCTCTGTCAAGGGCTGCTTTAATTAACAAATGCCATGAACTGCAATCCTGACTTACTGCCAGTACTGTGCAAAACACTGTTGTGACCACATGAATGTAGCTAATTAAATGCCATTTAAATCTCCCCCAAAGTTGGCAAGGGTCCCTGCTATTCTGCCAGAATCCCCAACAGTTTCAAAAATTGCTTCGTTTGTCATGTTTTCCTGAGAGAAACATGACACTAAGACCATTGCTTCATGGGTGTGTCTTCCTTTTTCAACAATACAATCCACAATATTTCTTCTTGGAAGTCAGTCCCGCTGACCTAGTGAGAAACAATTCTCAATAGTTTTGTTTAGGGTCTAACAGATGAGGACATTCCGCCTTAGTCTTCATTAAAGATGATGCAGGGTTTTCACGATGGTGACACCCCAGTTATAGAATGCCCTTTAAGTGCCAGCTGTCCTAACTCTCTTGTCTTCCAGGCACCAATTAAAAACATATATACTATAGAAGCTTTCCACATAACATTGTATCTACTATGGATTTTCTTCCAAAATAAGAAAAAATAAATAAATTGGACCTCCCCCCCCTCATTTTAGCTGAATGCTTATGTTAATTTATATTCTAGAAATTTACTAGAAATCTGTAATTTATTATTTTAAATAATTTATATTTTATATAAATTGTTATATTCACACCCAACTCTTCTTCAGAAAGGTGGGGTATAAATCAAATGAGATGACGACAACGATGACAATGACAATGACAATACTTTGTGCCTTTGTTCTGGAAGAGAAACAATGATGTTGAGCAATAGATTGAGTATAGTCACTCGTAAAGAGGCAATGAAGCTGAGCAAAATGGAGCTTTTGCAAATTCTTTCAACCAAGCAAAATATGTTAATTATGAGAAATCTGGCTCACTCCAAACACAGGTTAAACGTGCCAAACCTGCCAACATCAAGCACAGGGGTAAACAGATAAGTCTTACTACTACTATTTCCAATATATGACCTGCTACATTACATAGTATCCCTGCCAGATTTTGTTATACTCCACCCTCTGACCTGGAACAAAGCATGGGGAACCTATCTGTGAAGAGTAACATGGCTAGATTACTCTACAGAAGTTGTGCAAGGATCTTCCATCATCTATAGCAGCCAGCCATATCAGAGTGTGCCAGTCGCTTCAGACACATGAAAAAGGAAAAAGAGTCAAAAGACATCAGTTTATCAAAATTCCTTCTCCATGTTATGTATCATGTCCTGTCAATATCAAGATGGTTAGGTTTCTACCTGTTTTTCTGTTTGTTACCACATCATGGGAAAATGGCTGGACCCATTTTTGCCAAATCTGAAGGGTGTCTAAGGTATTGGTGTGCACAAAATTCAATGGGGGGGGGGGGCTGGGGACATTAAGATTGCCTTTTAATTCTTACAGAGGAATTTATCACATGGGAGGAATTTCTCTCAATTGTGAATGGAGGCAATTTGCAATTACATGAATTCGCTAGCTTAGTGAATTTATGTGAAATCTGACTGCATTCAGAATGCGTTCAGAATGACTTCCCATTTCCCGAAAATGACCCCCCCCCCATTGCCCAAAATTGCGTGAGATACTATAATATGCAATTACGTGAAACCTCATGATTGTGTTTGGAATGCTGGATGAGTTCCAACCTGTGAGTACCGATGACGTGGACAAGCTTCTTGGAAGTATGAAAAAGACGACCTGCTCTCTCGATCCCTGTCCATCTTGGCTGGTCGTCCAGGGAGGGGACACACTGAGGGTATTCCTTCGGGATACAATCAATGCGTCCCTCAGAGAAGGCTGTTTACCATCCTGTCTGAAGGAGGCAGCTGTTAAGCCCCTCCTGAAGAAGCCTTCTCTTGATCCCCTGGACAGGAACAACTATAGACCAGTGTCCTTGCTCCCTTTTTTGAGCAAGGTGATCGAGAGAGCAGTTGCCTCTCAACTTCAGGTTGTCTTGGATGAAACCGATTATCTCAATCCATTTCAAACCGGCTTCAGGACAGGACATGGAGTGGAGACTGCCATGGTCGCTCTGACCGATGACCTCCGCCTGAGTATCGACAGGGGTAGTGTGACCCTGCTGGTGCTCCTGGATCTCTCGGCGGCTTTTGATACTGTAGATCACTCCATCCTCTTGAGTCGACTGAGGGAGTTGGGGATCGGGGGCACCGCACTCCGGTGGCTCCGGTCCTTTCTCTCTGGGAGATCTCAAAGGGTGAGGCTCGGGGACAGTTGCTTCTCCAAGATTGAGCTTAACTGCGGCGTCCCTCAGGGTGCCATTCTGTCCCCGATGCTATTTAATGTCTACATGAAGCCGCTGGGTGAGATCATTCGGAGGCATGGAGCTCAGTGTCTTCAGTACGCTGATGACACTCAGATATACCTCTCCATGACCAGATCGTCGGTTCGAACTTCAGATGGCGTCTCTCCTCTTAATGACTGCCTTGCAGCGGTAATGGATTGGATGAGGAAAAACAGGCTGAAACTCAATCCAGACAAAACGGAGGTACTAGCTGTTACAGGCCTGAAACCAGGTTCAGGAATACATCTTCCGGTCCTAGATGGAGTAACACTCTCCTCGAAGGACCCTGTTCGCAGTCTGGGGGTGCTCCTTGACTCGTCGCTTCACATGACTAGTCAGGTGAATGCGGCAGTCAGGAGTGCCTGTTATCAGCTTCGGCTGATACGCCAGCTGCGCCCCTACCTGGATCAGAGGGACCTGGAAACAGTGGTGCACGCTTTGGTAACCTCACGCTTGGATTTCTGTAACGCGCTCTACATGGGGCTACCCTTGTGCCTAACCCGGAAACTCCAACTAGTTCAAAATATGGCAGCCAGGCTTGTTAGTGGTACACCTAGGAGAGAACACATTACACCTGTGCTTAAAGCTCTCCACTGGCTGCCGATTAGTTTCCGGGCGCAGTACAAGGTGTTGGTTTTAACCTTTAAAGCCCTACATGGCTTGGGTCCATCTTATCTCAGGGACCGCCTCTCCCCATATAAACCCCCCCGCACGCTTCGGTCCTCTGGGAGAAATCTGTTGCAGCCCATGAAGACTAGGTTAGCGCAGACCTCCCAGAGGGCCTTTTCTGCTTCTGCTCCCAGGCTATGGAATGGCCTGCCGGACGAGATGCGTCTCATTACATCACTAGACTGTTTTAAAACAGCCTTAAAGACGCATCTCTTCCGGCAGGCCTTCCCTTAAACTGTATAATCTACCTGGCTCCTAAAATCTTTCAGCCAATTCTCAACTCCTTATCCCCCCCCCTCTGTATTTTATTGCTACCCATGCTGTGGCCAGCATTGCGGTTTTGTGTATTATGTTTTATTGTACTTTTATTGTTAGTAATTTAATTTTAAACTTAACTAATTTAATCTTATTTTAAGGGGGGGAGGTTGGGATGGAATTCTTGAATTATTTTAATCTGCAATCTGTTTTTAACCTTGTTGTACCCCGCCTCGATTGTTTTACAGAGGGGCGGGTAAGAAATAAATATTATTATTATTATTATTATTATTATTACTTCCCATTGCCTGAAATTGTGTGAGATACACTCATTCGCAATAACGTGAAACCCTATGATTGCGTTTGGATTGCCATTGCATTATACCCCCTAATTCCATCATATGATAAACTCCAGAGCAGCAGTGTGTTTGACAGCTGATTGGGAGATACATGCTTTCTCAAGGGAAATTGAGACTGATGTGCAATGTGAAGAACACTGGAGTACCCAAATGAGAGGTGCTCATTTTCCACAGCAGTTGAAAATAAAGATAATTAATAATGGTTATTGATTTTATTGAGTACTATTGGGTCCCACAACTAGTCTTTTGGGGGAAAGAAAAATATTGGGGAGAACAGCTTTTTTTAAAAACTAATGCAAGCTCCCATACTTAATTGGTCCAACAGTGAGTACCTGGTCTCTGGATGTTAAAGAGAATGCATTCAATAAGAAATATTCCAAAAATATTAAAGAGACAAAGGGATATTATGCAATGTGATCCATCACTGATGACTCAGGCACTGTCCAATAGTGCCCACATTTCCCTGCACAACTGAACAAGTTGTATTGAAGGCTGGGGGGAGGGGGGTCACTCACAGGTAATGGCTGAGTCATCTTTGTGATTACAAGAGTTCTTTTTTTCATGAAGAAACGATGGCACAATGCCAGTGAACACAATCTCTGTGACTGCTGCAGGGAGCATTCCTGGGAGGAATTATGAGCTGAATATTACTGGCAGGGATAGAACTTAATTAGTAGATTCAACAGAGATTCCAATTAAATAAAATAGCAGCAGGAGCACAGTGTGCTTGCCTCATGGCATTTCCAGAGACGTAGAGCGGGGACAGCAGTCCTGATCCAGAGTTCTGAAAGGCCTCTGATAAGAGGCCATAATGCTAGCCAGGAAAGAAAGGCTAATGGGATTACGAAGTCTAGGGCTAGCTATATTCTGAGCCAGGGGTGATGCTTAATGAAGGATCTATTTTGCTTAGGAAGGCAGGCAAGGAGCTGAAGGTTTTGAGAAGAATAAGGCTGAGGGATTGTCACTACAATCTCTGCTGGGAAAGCTGCAAAAACACTTTTTAAAAAAATAATCACAGCTTAAACCCAGAGGCCGCTGATAGCAAAATAGGCCATCTGCATAGCCTCTAAATTTGAGAGTGTAAAGGAAGGCTGTTAACAAAGAAAGATATTTTAGTTTTGCTATCACAGGTATACTTGCTTAGGTATATTATGGAAATCATGGCCAAGATATTGTTCAACATATGCAGAGTGGAAGCTCTGTGTGTGTGTGTGTGTGTGTGTGCAGTTGTAGGCAGTGGTGGTGGTAATGGTTTGTGTTGTGTGTGGGACTGGTAGCTTCTCAGCCATTCCAGTGGCCATCTGCTCATGGGGGAAGGTGTTGTCCCTATACACTGTTGCCCTATGGACAAATGGTAAATCACATTTAAATAATTACAGACACATTTAAATAATGCAGCCATCAGTATAATCAGGTACACTGGCACCATGCCCAACAGGATTTCAGCTCCCATTTGTACAACTTGAGGACCCCAAAAATTCATTTCAAATGTATTCCATAACATTCCAATCAGCCCACCCTGGCTTTCTGACTTTTAACTCTCCTACTATTCCTTCCTCTTTCCAAACAGTGAACAAAACGAAGCATTTCAGCATGGGAACTAATCTGCCCCCCCTTTGCAGGAGTTTATGGTGGGTCAGAGGGCATAAATGGCCATGGGCATACTCCCTGATGTTATTTGGTTTCCAGGCAACATGCTGTAATAGTCTCTCCCCAGTGTTTTAGCCAGGAACTAAGCATTGCTATTCTCTTTCTTCATTCTCTGGCCATGTTGCATGGGGTAAACTGGGAGTTGTAGTCCCAAACAGGAATGGTTCCAAGCTCTGCAGCTTGTACCTGCAAATGCCATCTGAGAGCAGCCACTGTTCTCCTCCTGCTTCTTTCCCATACAGGGAAGAACTCAAAGTGCTTTCAGCCAGAATTGCTTATGAAAAACAGATAGTTTTGGAATCCTGGGTTGGTGCTCAGAATCTTCAACTTTCTGTGCTGAAGACAACTATTGTGAGAAAAGGCAATCTGTAATTTGCTGAGCAATATGAGCTCAACAAATTCAGATTACCAAATAAGATATGTAGAAACACTGGCAGTATAACTGCTTCAGGTTTTGCATTATTTTTAATCTGAAATAGAATTCAATATTATTGCTATGGATAGTCCAGCCAGACCAGAATTCCCACATGAAGTATTTTCTGGATGTTTCAGAAGAAGGGCAGGGAACAGTGATGAAGTAATTTTTCCACTGTGATTTAGTCCTAGCTTTCTACTGTTTAATACCTGAAACGTTTCTTTAGAGTGTTTCTCCTTAAAGATTAAGAAGTTCAATCACAGAATGTAAATTTGTGAAAAGGGCACTACAAACTCCATAAGAATCATATACAGCCATTCAACTAAAATTATAATTAAGGTTTTTAAAATACTATTTTATTTCTTTTAAAAAGAAGTCACATGGGGCAAAAGTGATCAGAAGTGTTGTTCAATTAATAACAGCTTAATCAATATGCACAGAAACCACAGGAAGCCTTGGAAGGGATGAATGTAAGTAAACTAAACATAGACTAGCCAGGTGATCACTGCACAGTGCCAAGTGATCAGTGCACATAGCTACAAATCAGATGGTGAAAGGGCAGGGTTGAACTGTTCTCATTTTTTGTATGAAGATGAGCAGTACAATCCTAACCCAGTGATATGGAGACTGTAGGGAGTTATGAAATCCCCTTCTGCTAGCAGAATCCTTTTCTGCAGTCTGTTCTCAGAAATCAGGCAATAGAGTAGTCTGTCAGAAGAACTGCTCTGTTGGCTAGGAACAGCCACACAATAAGGCAGAGAAGGTACAAGGTGAGGGATAGCCTGAGTTACACCAGAGCCAAAGTTCCTCCAGTCCAGAGACAGAGACAAAGGGATTGCACCAAGTTAGGACAAAACAAGGTAATCCTAAGGAATCTCCAGCACCCTTAGACAGAGAGAGATATGGAATCAGGATAGCTTTAGTTGGACCAGTGTCTACTCAATTGGCCCTTGGCTATCTTGGCCAATTAGGACTGTGCTCTAATTAAGTCTAGAACTTGGACCTGAAGGAAGACTAGGAGGGCAAGATAGGTTTTTAAATGGCCAAGGTGGTTATACAATTGATATAAAATTCTGAGACTTTTCTGTAACCCTCTTAGAGAGATGCATTGTACTTTTACTTATCTTTTGAATTTGTAACACTTTTCCCAGCCTTTAACAGTATATTTGTGAGCACATTAGCACCATTGTTCCTGCCTACACCTATTTTGTTGGTGCTCCACATGCAGTGAATAATAATGAGCTATATCTCTCCCTTCTAAAATCTCTGTCAGAGAAGAAAGGCTTCTCTGTATTGCCAGTAGACATGTATTTCCTATATCATGTACTCACCAGTGACCCCTGAATTCATCTTAATGATGTGCAGAAGGTGGAAAAAGGCAGAAGTACACCAAAAAATAAGAACTGTATCTCACAAATGCTGATTCTTTTCCTCTCCCTAGTTTAGACCAAGCAGTGTTTCAGCAGCTCACTCCTTGTGGTTTAGTTTAGTTACCAGTAAGTGCATCCTGGAGGCTGTGGAACTTGCCTTTCATATGGAAATGAAATCATGAAAAACAGTACAAATTCAAGAGCAGGTTTTTAAAATATGTCTGTGTGTGGGGTGTTTATATGTGGGGAATGGGCTATATATTGCTATGGCACAATCCTTGTCCTCCTGTCTTGTTTTCCCTCATTGTAAACTTCTCATTGAGCAGAAATATTTCATGCAAACATAGCAGAAAAGACAAGCAAAGTACATGAACACAGAAAACAAACAAACAACAAATTCCCTGCATTCTCCCTCCCTCTCTCCCACTGGTGGAGCCTCCAAGCCCAATATTTTGCTTTTAATCCCTGTTTTCTTATTTTTGTATTCTCTTAGCAGATTTCTAGGGCAGACAGCTACAGGGTGACATCAATCCATGCCTTACATTGTCTCCATCACTGGGGAAAGGGCACCACAGAGATGTAACAAGGGAGAATTCTTGAAGAAACTTTTGGTTTATTTTTAAAAGAGGCTGTACAAAGGCTGGTAGAAGTATACGTCATGCAGAAGAAGAAGAAGAAGAAGAAGAAGAAGAAGAAGAAGAAGAAGAAGAGACAGCGGAGGAGGAGGAGGAGGAGGAGGAGGAGGAGGAGGAGGAGGAGGCTGGCATTCAGTACTGCAGTTACAGTTTAATAAGTATTGCAGATACATTACAAATATAGATGATAACTGTTCTGTGATCAGCAAGACTACATACTCTTACTGTAAAACTATGTATTACCCCCCCCCCAACAGTCCACCAGCAGCCAGCTGGCAATTAGGATACAAAGATGTTTCCAGTCCCCTCCCATCAGCAAGTGAAGCTGCGACAAGGATTTGCAAGGGGGTGTGTATGTCCTGTTCTGATTGTTGTTTTAGAAAGATGGTCTTGGTTATTTATGGTTAAGAAGTTTAGCAGCAGCAGCAACACAGCAATAAGCATGTACTCCCCAGGTATTTGGTAGAAACAACTAGATCTGAGCTTCTGGTAAATAAACAGGATACATTGGAAGGTAAAAAGAAACTTACTTTATTGCTCCATCTAGGTTCTATAAAATAACTACTCAGTAGAGAAAACTATACAGTTGGCCCTCCCTATCCACAGATTTGATCATACACGGCTTGAAAATATTCTCCAAAAGTATAAATTCCATATAGCAAATATCGATTTTCCATTTTATATATGGGACACCATTTTGTTGTGCCATTATATTTAATGGGACTTGAGCATACATGGATTTTGTTATCCACGGAGGGTCCTGGAACTAAACCTCAGTGAATAACAAGGGTCCACTGTACTTGGTAGAAGAGTCCCTATAGCTGACTCTCATGTGTGTAAGAAGAAAAACATCTTTAGTAGCACAACCTGGTTTCTGCATCCATGCTTGTTGAGAGCAGAAAGAGGAAGAGGACAGAGAACAAAGGGCAATAAAATTTATTGACCCCCAGAAAAGGGAGGAGTATGGGAAGACACCTCTTCACAAGTAACACTGACCATATGACCATAGAGATATGCATCAGTGTTCTTGCATAGAAGACACCCCCTGCTCAAGGAAAGAAACATTGATCTACAAAATAAGCATTGATGCTAATAATCCCAGCATGTTGTAGTCTTGCTTGATGGTGGGAGGGGTTTGGTAAAATCCTCCTCCTTGCAACCCAATTGGCAACTGAACAAATCTCCTTCAACCTGTCCAGTTGCTTGCTGTTCAGATGATTTTTTGGGAGGTGGGGGAAAGAGAGAAGTTTGACCAGATGTTACCTAGTTATGCATGTGAAAATAAAGCCCTCTTCAGATGGGCATTAAGGCCAGCCTGGGGGTGGAGTTGGGGCATCACATGCAGATCACACCAGCCCTGACTCTACCCCCAGGGTGCCATGATGCCGCACGCTGCTCCACACAGTGCATGGCATCATGGCACTCCTCCGGCTCTGCATTCATATGATGCAGCACCAAAGGGGTGCCCCCAAGCCACGGCAACGCTGCTACAGTGCCCTTTCCAGGGTGCAAAAAGGAGCTGGAAAGGCTGGATTGGGACTGCAGTGTGCAGTTCCTGCAGCCCTGATCCGGCTAAGAAAGGGGTGGCATCACACCGCCTGTACAGCCCCTCTATAGCTTATATATAATATAAATGAATATTATATATTTCTTAACAAGAGTGTACACAGAGCCACAAGTATTTGCATATTAACTTTCTCATGTTTTACCTCTGTATATTTTCCTTGGTTTATGTCTCAAAACACACTGTGGCTGTATTGATTTGACAGACTTTGGTGGGCAGGTAAATGAATGACATTAGAAGAGCTGCTAAATGTTATAGGGTTAACTATCATAAAAATCATAGATTAGCAATAATCATCTAATTAGTGCATCCCAACATTATTGCCCACAGTAGATTTAGTTCTCGTCAGGACTCCTTCATTTAACCCCAACGCCATGGTAAGTGCTAACAAGTTACAGTATCTCCATTACTGTATAAACCTATTCCTGGCATCTGTTTCTTTTCAATAACATTTTATTCTATCTAGCATACACAGGTTTAATTCCTCAGAGTTCAAGTGATGGAGTTTCCAGTAAAGACAGAATGTAATCACTCACAAACCCTCCATATTTAGGGTTGCCAGTTCCTGATTATTTCAGGGCCTGAGATTTCCAGGCAGAAAGCTGAAACCTAGGGGACATTCACACTCAGTTTTTTGTCCTGAAGACATGCGGATTGCCACACTGATGCATATCAGGATTGTTGTTCCCATTACATTTTGGGTTCACGAATCTATCTGAGTCATTTTAACCCTTGTGTTATTCACACATGCCATCTATGAGGAATAAGAGGCTGACACTAATAATAATAATAATAATAATAATAATAATAATGTTTATTTATAATAGAATAATATAATATATATTATAATATTATAATAGAGAAGCCTTTCTAATAGAATACTCGGAGCGGGGTACAACAAATTAAAAAATACAAGAATAAAACAGCAGTCAAATCCCTTCCCAACCTCCCCCCCCTTAAGACTAGATTAAATCAAAACTAGTTAAAATTGACATCAGTTTAAAAATTTTAAAATAATGAAAACTACCACTCCCGCCCCACCCCAGAACCTGCTGCCTGAGGTTTCTACTTCCCTCTAGAAGCATGAAGATACCCATGACACTCCACTAATTTAAAAAGAGAGCAACTATGACATTCTCTGCATTTTGGGCTATCTTCTGGGACAACTTGTTTGTGCAGAAATACATTTTTTTTCTGAGCAGAAAATGTGTTTTGTGTACAGAAGTCTTATTTTCTGAGCAGGATACAGGGTTGTGGGCTTTTTCCTTTGCACAAAATACAGTTTTCTGGAAAATTCATTTATATTTTCTGTGCAAAGCAAATTCACATCTATTTCTGCACAAATGAATTGTCCTAGAAGACATCCTGAAATGTGATTACTTGCTGAAAACTATACTGAAACTCTTGTATTTTCACTCAGAAGGGGTAAGACTTCTACAATGACTAATTCTTGCATGAAAGGATGAAATAAACAAATATTTACCTCCCTACCTCACTCTGACTCATGGTAGGGCCACTCCTGTCCTTTACCTTATATATAAGTTAATGCTCAATTAAACTATGTAATGTTTACTTGAATACAGGGTCTCTCTCCTGACTCTCAGTAGTGAATGGATGTGGTTATGAGAAAAACACACAAATATATATTTTTTCTTCCAAATAACAATTGACATTCATGTTAATTAGGTTCTAAATGTTAATATTCATTAGGTTATATAAGTTAGATCACACTAGCTGGAATTAAGAAAAAGTACTGTACACTGGGACTTCGGTATCCACTGGGGGTTGGTTTCCAGAACCCCACCCCCACCCCATGGTCACCAAAATCTGTGGGTGCTCAAGTACCATTAAATATAATACATTGTAAATTGTTCCCCTTATATAAAATGGCAAAACCAAGGCATGATTTTTGAAATATATATTTTTAAAATATTTTCAAGCCATGGATGCTTGAATCCATGGATAAAGAATCCTTAGATATGGAGGGCCAACTGTATTTCTATAGCTTAAATTGGCCTCATATGGGGGAAGGAGGCATAACTCAGTTGAAGAGTATTTGGTTTTGTTTTTTTTACAGGTTAAATGGACAGCATCTCCTAATAATAATAATAATAATAATAATAATAATAATAATGCAGAAGGTTGTTGTATAGTAAGTGAAAGACCTCTGTCTGAACCCCTGGAAAGTTATTGCCAGGAGACAATGTTTTCCTAGATCAGGCAGGAGTGGGCCAACTATCTTCCAGGAGTGATAGTTAAAGATAATGTATGTCTAGTTTGAACTGGCTGTAGGTCATGGTGCTTATCTCCGTTACTAAGCCAAAGAGCCAGTGTTATCCAAGGACTTCTCTGGTGGTCATGTGGCCAGCATGACTGCACCGAACACTGTTACCTTCCCTATGTATCTACTTACATTTGCATGCTTTAGAACTGCTAGGTTGGCAGAAGCTAGGACTAGTGACAGGAGCTCACCCCGTCATGTGGCACTTGGGCCTTACATTGCCATCATTCTGATCTTCCGGTCATCAGAATTGCCATCTTAACTGCTAAGCCACTGAATCCAAGAGTGGTACTTCATCTTTCAAACTAATTGCAGGGTCCTCTTGTTCTATTTCACATTAAGGACTTTATCAAATGAGGGATTTTCTCCCATTACAGTGGTGTTATTTCTAAAAACACTGCAATTGAGATTGCTCTGTTTTTTATCATATCTAAAACCTTCCCTCAATTATAATGTTAATTGCACTAAAAGCTTATCACACAATGCCAAGACAGTATCCCTGCCCATTTTGGTACATATACACATACACAGAGATGCCCCCTGTGAAATATAAATGAAATATAAATGAAAACAATCCTTGTCATTGTTGTTTTGTGCCTTCAAGTCATTTCCGATTTATGGTGACCCTAAGGCAACCCTATCATAGGGGTTTCTTGGCAAGTTTCTTCAAAGGGGGTTTGCCATTGCTGTCCTCTGAGGCTGAGAGTGCGTGACTTGCCCTAGGACACCCAGTGGGTTTATATGGCTGAAATGGAATTTGAACCCTGGCCTCCAGTCATAATCCAATGCTCCCACATATTTTGGGGCTTTTGGCCTTTCGTGGGGTCTCCAGAGGCTCCTGATAGAAGCAAATTCACTCTATACATGTTCCAGTAGTCATTCCTTCTAAGCTTGGTGTAACATATTATTCTGTATTCCAGAACTTCCATTCATTGCAAAATACAGCTTTAAAAATGTTTCCATGGGATTTAAAATAGGTTTCTCCTAGGCCTTCAACCAATGAATTGCAAATCCAGGCATAGCCATCCTTTATAGGTCTCTTTTCTTCCACTGTAATAAGAATGAATAAAGCCTGTAGGAAATAGATCCCCATTATTTTTTGTTTATTTCTGTTTTGTTATTTCTTACTTGTAGAGCTGCCAACTCTTGGTCTAACCCCAGGAGAACAGTAGAATGCCATAACTCTGGATGTGTAGCTGGATTTTTTAAAGTAAGCCTTTACTGTCTTAGACATTTCTACTGCATTTTCGTTCTTTGAACAGATGCTACTAGTAATAGATTAGTTAGAAGATCAGTGCTTTATGGACAAATTCTCAGAATAATAATAATAATAATAATAATACAATTTATTTATATTTCCCACCTCTCCCCATGGATCGACTATGAAAGATATGTGAGATAATAGACAGCTGAGATAATTATTTATCATGGCAACTTGCCTCTTTTCCTGAACAGCTTACACTGGGAAGGCTTTACTAACATATTTCCGAGGAATTAATCTGAAAACTGTTATCTACACACAGAGAAAGTCATAGCAAAAAAACAAAAAGCCTGACTCTTACAAGGTATTGTAGTGACACCCTCACCTGAATCCTACTGGTAGTCCCAACCTGAGCAGACCCATTGAATCAACATTGTCACCAAATTTTAATTGCTGACAGACTTTGGAAAAAGAGAAAGTAGGCACATGACATTTTTAAACTTGGAATCTCCAAGGGAGGAACTACCTAGTGTGGGATTATGCTGAGACAGGGATACATTCCCAATTTCCTCCTCATTCAGCCCCCAATGAGGCACTTGAACACTGGGAGCAATTCAAATAAACTGGGTTGCTCTGTAGCCAGCAATTATTTCTGGGAGGAATTCTGAATTCACATGTTTAGGAAGTTTATCACACTAGCGAGTTTACATGGGCAAATGGGAGTTAAATGGGAGTTAAGCTACATTCGAATTTAAAGAAATTCAGTTCAGTTATTCATAGCAAAATAATGCAAAAGCACGATAACGCATCCACAGTTAAAGTGGAGGAAACCAGCAGCTTTTTAAATTCGTTTTTTTCCTAATTTAAAAAGCTGCTGGTTTTCTCCACTTTAACTGCGGATTAACTTTGTGTTATGTCATGCTGTGACGTTGTGTGAAAAACTTCGGGCATTCCTTCACGTTATAACGCAATTAAATCCTGTTTGCCTGCGGGATCTCGCCAGTGTGATAAACTAAGTCCATTACTCTGAAGCCACACCTTGAAGACCCATGCCATAAAGGGAGGATATTCTACATGCACACTCCAGGAATAATCTTCCACAACATCACCTCAACCCCCCAACCTAATTGAGCAATGCTGAAGACCTCATCAGTGTTATTTGTGATGTTATTTCATTTTCTTTTTTCTGCCACTACATGGCATGGACCACCGATTTAAGATTAGACACAATGCCAATCCCTTTCCCCCTAAGCTTCAGTATAGGGTGGGCAACAACAACAACAGAAAAAGGGGAGAAAATTCCTACTTGCCCAGTTGTGACCAGCCAAAGCCTATGTTAAAATAGGCAAGTAAATTGAGAGTCTGGAGCCAAGGAGAAAGTGAGTGGGGTAGAGTGAATCTATAAGCCCCTACAGTTTGCTCCCCTTTCATTTCATGGTGCACAGAGCTACAATACTTTTACTTTCTGCTGGCCTCCTTTCCATACAGGGCTAGCAATGGCTACCTTTCCCAGAAAGGGTGGTGCTTGCTATTATGGGGCAGAATAGTTCTTCAGCATTTCTTGTAACAGAAGTCAAAAGACTGCTCACACCATGGGTTTATCTAAGAACAGTATGATACTGACAGGCTTCTTCATCCAAAGCATCACTACATTTTTTGTTAATTTTAGAAATGGTGGAACTCTGCCTTTCAAGAATACCAACAACATTTAGCATTTAGCAATAGCATTTCCATTTCTGTACCACTTCATAATGAACTAAGCACTCTCTAAGCAGTTTACAATGTGTAAGCCAATTGCCCCCAACAAGCTGGGTACTCAGTTTATCAACCTATGAATGGATGGAAGGCTGAGTCAACCTGGACCCCTGTGGAATTAAACTCACCATGCTGAATAGCATTGTTATAATGTAATTTTACTGTCTTAATATAAGCTGATGTCTTGTATGAGTAGCTAGGTAGAAGATAGGCATTTTACCACATTGTCACTTGAAAGTCTTAAGTAGTGTCCCTAAGTTTCAACCACAGGCCACAAAATTATTCTGTGTGTGTGTTGCAAAGAGAGCAAGAAGCAACTCAAAAGAGACATTTCACAAGTGAGCATATGTTTTCAGTGTTTGAGTACTGCGGAATACCCATGGTTAGGGTTGCCTGGTGTCTATTAATGTAAGGGTTATCCTTTATTTGAGGGTTTAGAAAACTTTCCCTTACATTACTGGAAGTATCTGATATTTTAAGGGATGTCTCCTGCTTGAGGGTTGGAAAGCTTTTTCTTTTGTATAGGCTGAATGAGCTACCAACCCCACCATACTTTGGGCTATGGACCCTTCATAAAGACAGAAATGTGTGTGCCTCATGCAATTTATGAATCTGGTCAAAATGTTAATTTTACACCTGACTAAGGCTCTTTACAGACCAGCTTGAAAGATCAGCCTGTGGGCAGAGTTGGGGCATCACGTCCAGTTGAAGCATGCCCTGACTCTGCCCCAAGGGCACCATGATGCCACGCATCACTCCACATGGTGCGTGGTGCCATGGCACTCCAGTGCTGTATCCACATGATGCAATGCCAAACGAGCACCATATAGCTGCGCCGCTGCAGCTATGGCACCCTTTCAAGGGCGCAAAAAGGAGCTGCCTTTTATGGCTCCTGTTTTGAGCTGTGGATCAGGACCATGGCATGCAGTTGCCATGGCCCTGATCTGGCTAGGAAAGGGGCCGCATCCCACTGCCTCTTTAGGGTGGTCTTTCAAGCCCCAAAGTTAACTGAAATCATTTGCGATCTAGGTAGACCACAGACTTGTTAATAGCTACTTTGTGATTGTTAACCCCGCATGTCATAAATTTCAACTGTCCCTTGGTGCTATTTTGAAAACTTGGTAACACTATTCTGCACCCACAAACATTTAGCTGTTCAGAGGACATTTTTGTATTCTACAATACACTGGAATTTTTATTGATGTCAGAAAATGCCACAGATTAAGTCACTCAATGGAACAGGTTTAAAAAAAATCTTCCTGGATGAGGGTTAAAAATACTGGAAAAGAAGCACAGTGATATATCCCAAGATGCAGTGAGTGCTGTTCTCCTTCCTTGTGTGAATAATATCAACAGCAGATAGAACACACAAAAAGTCCAATTTTATCTTGCCCTAAGGCTGCATCCTGAGACCAAGCTAATGCACTCTTACAATCTATTGATTTCAATGAGATTTGGGTGAACATAACTTGCAAACTGGATTGTAGCCTCATGAGCTTAAGTCTAATAAAAATAACTGCCTTCCCCTAAAACACACAGCTAACTTGATTTCCATAGCAGTCCTCTAATTGAATTCGAGTCTGACAATAAAATAATATGAATAAAAAAGGACTCTTAAAAAGAAGGCACTATGACTATATCAAGCAGTTTAATCACATTAAAAAAACTAACAAACAGAACAGTAACATTGTGCTCTTATAAAGAGTTTATTTTCCCCCTGTGCCAATTGCCTGCCCATAAATTTGACTAGGGAAAGGGGAGGAATATAAAACTTTTGCAATGCAAAGCATCTTCTTTTAAAAAAGGAAAACATACATACACAAGAAACAGAGCCGTGGCACTGAGCCTATGCAGAACTCAAATGCATTCATATAACAAGCTGGTTCCCTCAGCAGCTTTTCACCCTGATTACTTCCCCCCCCCCTCTCAAAATGCTTATAAGGATCACTTTGGGGGATTCATCAAACAATAGCTGCCCATATATTTTAGAGTAAAGGCATTGATTTATGGCTAAATGTTATCATATGGTTACTATAAAAAGTAACATGATAAAGCAACTATATGGGAAAATTTCACCCCATCCTTGGCTTCCTAATCCGTTTATGGCATCAGACAACATTAGATGAAATGCTCCCACACCGGCTTCGTTTTTATTTTTATTAGTCACCATTGACAAGGCCAACACAGCAAGTAGTAAAAGGCAGACTGGGGTCCAAAACACACAGGCCAAATAAAGTAGCTTCTGGCTGCTTTGAGGGTATGGTGTTTAGATGACGCATGCCCCCAAAGCAGCCCGAAGCTGTGCCATGGCTGTGCTGGGGAACAAAAAGCCAGGCTCAAAAGGAGTTGACTTACATCGACTCCTGTCCAGCATAGTTTGGGACTGTGGTGGCAGCCTGCTTTGGGAGCAGGCCGTGCTGTCTCCATGGTCCTGGCCTGATTGAATTCACTGCCCTTCTATGGTGATGGGATTAGGTATTCCTGTGAGGCACTCCTGTGAGGCAGGAGGCTATGTTACTGGTACCAGTGCTGCTAGTAGGCTCTCCCATTGCAGACAACTTTTACCGAAGAGCTGGATTAAATAAGTCAAACATCTATTGGGCAGCAGAAATGGTAAGGGGTGACACTGTTGGATGATCTTTCAGAGATAAGGGCAGTGGCACTATAGATAATGCTTGTTAATGCTGCACACAAAAATGCCCTGCAAGCCACTCCTGAACATTCTACTTTGAAAACCCTATGAATGAAACAAAATAAAGCAAAAGATTGTGACAGAAGGTGAGACTCCTAGTTCATAAGGCACCCAGTAAGCTACTAGAGAACAGCAGAAGACAAGTACAAATAGCACTGTGGCTAAGACACAATTGGACTCAAGTTGAAACGACATTCAGTTGTTGATGTGCTCAGTGGTAAAAGGAAAGTCTGAAGCTATACAATACTTATTATAGGAACATGAAATGTGAGAAGTATGAATCAGGGAAGGCTAGACATTGTAAAAAAAAAGAAAAGAAAAAGAAAGAAAGAAAGAAAGAAAGAAAGGAATAAACATTGTGATACTTAGAACGAGTGAGTTAAAATGGGCATGAATGGGTCAAAAAATTTCACAGTGTTTTACTCAAGAACTGGAAATCTAAGAAGAAATGAGATGTCATTAATAGTGGGGAGTGATATAGGGGATATAATACACAGTCTGACCAAATAATACGAATAAGAATGATTGGAAAATCCATCAGTATAACCCTAATCCAAGTTTATGCTCCAGCTACAAAGGCAGAAGAGGAAGAAATTGAAAGATTCTATACTGGAGTCCAGAAGGAAATGAATCACACACCAAACAGGACATAGTGATAATTATAGATAACTGGAATGCAAACAAAACCTTCAGGCAACCAAAGAAGCAAGTGTATACATGACACTAGCTGATGGCCAATACAGAAATCAGATAGGCTATATAATTGGAAGCAGAAGATGGAATGTACCATTCTCACTCACAACAACAACAACAACAACAACAATAACAACAAAAGACCAGGAGCAGAATTGTGACACAGACCATAAAATGCTGATAGCAAAATCAAAGTAAAGCTAAAGAACATCAGATCAGCATTTATGCCAAAATGCATCCCGAAGAACATCCTTGTAAAATATAAAGATAATTTTTAAAAATTGCATTATTAAGCTTAATTGACTCAGATCCAGAAGAACTATGGACTGAAACCAGGGAAATTGTCAATGCCAAATGACACTATCTGCAGACAAAAAGGAGAAAAAAACCTGAGAGATGAAACTGTTTAAGCAGTTAAGGATAATGAAGAAAGCTGATAGGAAGAAAATAAATTCAAAATGTGGTGCTGAAGGACAGTTCTGTGGATACCCTGGATTAACAAAAATGGGCCTTTGAACAAATGAAGCCTAAACTCTCCCTAGAAGCCAAGATGATTAAAATGAGCCATATCATGAGAAGACATGACTCACTAGAAAAAACAACGATGCTTGTCAATGCAGAAGGTGGTAGGAAAAGAGGAAGATCACATTACATGTGGATAAACTCAGGGAAGCCACGGCCCTGAGTTTGTAAGACTTGAGCAAGGCTGTGTATGATAAAGTGACTTGGAAACCTCTCATTCATTGGGTCAGTATAAGTCAAAGTCAACTTTACAGCAGTTAAGAAGTCCAAATGGTTGCTGCATTTCCTGCCCAGCCAGATTTAAGCAAAATGCTACCTGTGGGCAATATAGCAGTTTTAACATCTAGAATTGTAAAAACCCATCCCTATTCCACTTTTTTAAAAAAATCTTCAGTCTGTGCAGCCAAGCAAATAGTACAGGGAGACACATTTGATGAAGGTGCTTGATGAAACACTTCATAAAAGTGACTCAGTGATCCAGGCAGGAGAAATACTTTGATGAAATAGCCCTCTTTCCAACCCAGCACTTCCAAACCATTTTGCTGATTTTTCAGCATATTTGCTTCAGAATGAGTCCCACTTAACTTGATTAAGCTTCATTTTAATTAAATAAGCATTGGATTACAGTCTTAATTGCTGATTCACACTTCCCCCTTTTGCAAGGCAGGGGATGCCTTTTAACCCTTTCCATCTGTTTTGAATGTGGCATCCAATATTCATTACACCCACACATGCATGGATGAACGCACACACACAATACTACAGGTTGAGTATCTCTTGTCTAAAATGCTTAGGACCAGAATTGTTTTGTATTTCAGATTTTTTTTTTCAGATTTTGGAATATTTGCATATACATAATGAAATATCTTGGAGATGGGACCCATGTCTAAACATGAAGTTTATTTCTGTTTCATATACACCTTATACACATATACACCTCATACACTGTGTGACTTTATATTTTCAAGGTAATTTCATACAATTTTTTAAAAATAATTTTGTGCATGACAAAAAGTTTGTGTACATCAAACAATCAGAAATGTGTTATTACCTCAACCACTCATGAAAACAATTCTGGATTTTGGATTTCAGATGTTGGAATTCTGAATAAGGGAGTTTCAACCTGGAGTAGTCTAGATTTAAAAATGAATTGCATGAAATGGCATATGCTGTAACTTTATATTTTCAATAAGTGTACCTCATTATCTTTTCTTTGGAGGGATATTTAACAGTACACCTCTCCAATAAAGTAAGCTGCTCAAGGAGTCTGTAAAAATGTGTACACTTCTATTGATACTCAATTGCAATTTTACATCATGGCATCCCACATAGTGGGCAGCAAAGGAAATAGCCAAACAAAATGACAACTGCAACACTTTCCTTCTATTTTTTTTAAAAAAAACTTGAATTGCAGCTGAAACAAAATGGCAGATTTGAGATGGTTATGCAATCATATGGTCAGAGCTTGGAAGTAAAGTGCTAGAGGTAATTCTTAGGGGGAATTAGGGGGTCATGATAATCCATTTTGCAAACCACACACTGACTGGTAGTATCATTGTGTGTCTCTCTCTCTGTGTTTTTTCACATACATGCACAATAATAAATATTTGCTTGTTACTTCTAAACATTTGGAAGATTAAATTAAAAAATCATTTTCAATTAATCTAATTGAGTATACTGAAATGGATAAATTGACAATGTTAGTCAAGGAGAAATCCTTAATTAGTTTTTTAAAAGATGCAGATCTGTTTATTACATTTTAAAAACAAATATAGGGCCAGCTTTTAATATATGGCTTTGAATAATAACTAAAATGTATTAGCTGTAGAAGAAGTTTTATAATAGTATTAGCTGGAAATCAATGTATACTTTTAAGTATAGCCAAATGTTTAGGGGAAGGAAGCTTTCTTTTTCTCTTTGTAGAGTTACTTTGTTTGTTTGCTTCCTTTTTTTCTCTGTATGTTTCGCCGGAGACAGATGGGCAGGAAGTGACGTCCTCAGGCCAAATTTATGGCTCGGGAGCATGCAGCACCCATACACTCCCAAGCCCTAGTTCATGTGGGTGCTGTCATCATTGCATGGCCCTGCCCACATGAGGCACACATCCATGACATGTCCTGTGCGATAAGTCCAAATGGAGCATCGCACAGGACATGTCACCATGCTGCTGCAGAGCACTTATTTCACTTTACCAGCAATGCAGAAAATAGCAACCAAACGGCCATGCCAACAATCCAGAGGAGAAAGGGGTTGCCCTTTCTCCTCTTTAGGGTTGGGGTGCAGTGGGCACAAGGCACCAGGGCACCCCTTTTCCGCACCATGGAGAAGTGGCATTTTGTCACTTCTCCGTGGCCTGAAAAAACGCCTGATTGGGGCCATAGGGCTGCTGGTGAGGCTGCCCTGGCCCCAATCCAGTGTGAAAAGGGGTGGCACAGACCCAAAAATTCTTTGTATTTAATAAAAATATATTTGGAAGATTGTTTGGGGCATTTGGAGCCATTTTTGTCTATTTTTTTTCTACTTTTAATTCTATTTATGTGAAAGTAATGATGATAAAAAAATAAAATGAACATGTCCCTAATGCATCCTCATCCTACTCTGCCCGGCCCTCTCCTCAGGAGAAAGTAAAGCAGTAGAGGAGCCTTGCAGGGCCAGCAGTTGCCTGTCCTCCTCCTCCGCATGTCCCAGGAGAAGGCCGAGCAGTATAGGAGCTTTGAAGTTGTTCCACATCTTCATGGGCCACCCAAAATCCTTTGTTGGGCCACATGCAGCTTCTGGGCCATATGTTGTGCAGGCTTGGTGTAGATGATGCTTTTGGAATTGCTAGTCCCCAAGATCCACTCTCCAAATCTGTGAATGCCGGCTGTTCTATATCATTGGTTAAGTGGCTAAGAAATGGTCCATGACAATGCAGTACAATTCTAAAAGGGAAGTACATAGTTCCCTCCTTTTGCATGTATACAAAAAGGGATGTTTTACCTTTCACTAAATACCATGTAAGAGAGCATGGATGGTTTCCCTTACCTCCCTTCCATGAAGGGCAGAATTCTAAACATCCTTCTCTTGAAACACTCATCCTTATGAACAAACACTTTACACACATTTGAACACCTGTTGTTTGGCTAGGTATCATTACTTTGTCAGTCATCACTTTGGGAAACTACAACTCACTGGGGGTGGTTACAGATTATTTTGTTTCTGCGTACCCTGAATAATGCTTCCTGCTGGCTTCCATATTCAGGGAAGTCATTACGTAATGATTCATGCAATAGAAGCAGTTTATTTTTGAAAGGACTGAATTACAGTGTTAGAAAATTACTGTTTATGTTATTTTTGTGCAATTTGCCATCTCTTATGTCTTTACCTTGAACTATTTAATAAATATCTGGAATCAGAAACCTGGCATTGATTAAAAAATCTTTTTCAACAAACAGGCAAACTTGGACAGTTCTGCCACACAGCTGACTACTCTGTTTAAATTCTACCTAAAACTGTTTAAAGTGGGACAGATTTAGGACTGTGAATCCTCTCCATAAAGATCCTGTAGGCTGGGATTCCTCAAGTACAGATTAGGAATGTAATACAGCACCAGGTTGATTCTTGAAAGAAGCAGTGAGTAATTTTATCAATTTTTTTCCCTTGCTGCAAGAAAGCATTTGAAAACTGCACGGTTTTTGAAAGGTATACACAAATCTGGACAATTTGTAAAATTTTCACTTTTCTGTACATAAAACACTATTTTCTATGCAAAAAAACAAAAACAAAACCCTCACATGTGAATTTTAGAGAGAAAGTCCCAAAGTTATGAAGATTCTCACCAGCCTATGATTCTTCTCATCAGGATTTCCTGACCCTTAACATATTTTTCTATCATTTTTCAAATATTTTCAATTTTTTTCCATCCCTAGTACAGAGTTAGGTGAACTACATGGCATTTTAAACTTCAAGTTCTTATCATGGTAAAGATGAAGAAATTTGTAAGTTATGGCAAATTCTTCAAATACAAGCTAAAATGAAATTGTCTCCTACCTGCAGTTGCAAAGTTCAGCAAGTTTAGCTATTCCCAGCAGGGAGAGGACAACCATTTCTACCTGCTCCTCATATAATTGCTAAAAGTTAGAGCCCTGCAGAAAAAAAAAGTCAGAAACTTTAATTCAACTTTAATGTGGCTGAATACAGAGAGATTCAAAATCAGTCATACAGAGTGCATCAGAGTTATGTGGCATGTGCAATTTGTCCTAATGGAGTAGTGTCCAGGTAAATGCAGGGCAGTTTAAAACACTTCATCTTTAGTTCAATTGCTTTAACACTGAGCATGTTGATCCAGTGGGTCTTCTGTACATGAGACTAACAATTGGAGTAGGATATGGATACCCAGCCCTTTGCTGCAGAGGAGGGTAGAAAGATATATAGTGTCATTGTTTCAACATTGTCAGCTCAGGTGGCAGCTTCAGAGCTCTACAACTCCCCAAAGTACCATGAAATGGTGGAGTAATATAAATTCTTTATAGGCAATCATCAACAAGCATTAGATTTCTGCCTTACATTATTATGAACTTTGCCAAACAAGCAGATGCATTTTGGGAGAGGCTTCCGAGTACAGGGATCAACCTACCAACCTGCCTTCCTCCCAGTACAGGGTTCAACTCATTTCCCAACAAGTTTTCAAAAGCATGAGCCTGTTGTCAAAAAAGGTGTCACACTATTGAGTTCTCCCCCCTGTAGTATACAATGCACCAATTCACAGTGCCGTTCTGCTTCCTTAGTGGGAGTTAATGTTCCCACTGCTGGCACAAATAAGTTGCTGGACCTGTGGGGAATAAGGGGAAAGATCTCAAGGATGGCAGAGGTAGACACTTAAGTTTCAACCCAAACAGGCCTTGCATATTCAATTTAAACCTAGTTATGAAGAAGTGAAAAGGGGTGTGCATTTTGTAAACACTTTTTATAAGGGGGCAGCCCTGATGCTTCAATCAGGAAACAAATTACCTCCCCATATGACCCGGCTCCAGTTAGGGCAGCCCCCATTCCACTCGTGGAGGAGGAGAATGACTCCCTTCTGGGGAAAGAGGTGAAAGATGAGGTGCCAGTAGTGGCACCTATATCTCCATCTCATCAGCCTGAGAAGCACACGTGTGGATCCAAGAAAGAGAAGGGTGCATCATTGTTACCACTTTCCTTACTCTTGCCATCTAATTAGACTTAGTGGCAGAGAAAGCTTTTCCAGACTGAGGGAGAGAGGATTTTTTGTGGGCCAGATTCAGACCCCCAGACTCATCCCAGGGTGGTGGCTTTATTTATTATGGCTGCATTATTTATTTCAACATGTTGCTTGAAGACTAGTATTTATTATTTATGCTACAATATATATTTTATATTTTGTGCTGGTAAGGCTCCATCTGGATTACTGTGCTTAGTTCTGGGTGCCTCTTTTTAAAAAGGATATAGACAACTTGGGAGCAGATTCAGAGAAAGGCAATAAGAGGTATGAAGGGGAAAAAACCCTATGGACTCTTTCAAACGGGGAGGAATTTCTCCCAACTCCGAATGGAGCCAATGCGGATTTATGTAAATTTGCTTGTTTAGCGAATTTACATGAACCCCTGCTCCGTTCGGAATTACTTCCCATTACCCGAAATTAACCCCCTCCTGCCCGAATTTGCATGCAAAGCTTTAATTCGCAATAAGGTAAAACCCATGATTGCATTCGAATTGGCTTCCCTCCTGCCCGAATTTGCATGTGAAGAGTTAATTTGCAATAACGTAAAACCCATGATTGCATTCGAATTGACCTTAAATTATACTTCCAATTTAGCCTTGTATGAAAGAGTCCTATGAGGAAATGCTGAAGGAGCTGACCATCTTCAACCTGACAAAGAGAAGGGTGACACAACTGCACTTTTTAAATGCCTCAAGGGCTGTCACAGAGATCAGGGGGCAGGTCTGTTCTCTGCTGCCCCAGAGGGCAAAACCAGGTCTAATGGGTTGAGATTTCAGGAAGATTGATTTTGATAGAAGGAACCTCTTGACAGTAAAAGTGATTTGGAAATGGAATCAATTGCCTTTAGAGGGGATGGGGTATCTTTCTCTGGATGTCTGCAAAAAGAGGCTGGGCTACTTTCTGAAGATGCTTTGGCTGGAGGTCCTGCACTGAGCAAGGAGTTAGACTTGATGGCACATGAGGATACTTCCATATCTATGTTTCTATGATTCTATGAATTATCCAATAAACATATAGAGTACAGAATATAGAGAAACAACATAAGTCCAATTTAGCCATAGCAGGAACCAGGAGAAGGAGGAAAATATTCTCATCTCATAATCAAAGTCCTTAATAAATCAGATTCTATGTAGGTTCTTACCTACAAAACAGAATTGCAACAAGATTACAGGGGTACTCTGTTTGTGGGAAGTAGTGAGCTTATACAGGCTTCCCCAAAGCCCTTATTAAATCTATAGTTCCTAATCTTCTGAGCATTCCAATGAAAATCTGCAGCTTGTGCCTAGTAAAAGGCAGCCTTCAAACTCTAGGAAGCAAGCAAAGGGTGTGCCAAAAAGTACACAGGTGGAAAAGAAGTAGGTGTAACAGACTTTTTAAAAATACCTGTTTTCTGAGATTGACAGAAGTATGTTTCCAAGCCTGGACAAACTTGGCCTGATAGTATTTTACACAGTCAATTTTTCTCAGTGTCACTGCCAAGTAGGGAGGCTTATCGACCCTTGGCTTAAAAGCAGCCACACTGGGAGCCCTGAATGCCAGGGGTAAAGTATGGTAGCTCTGCCAGGGGCATGAAGGTGACCATAATTCAGGAGTGTGCAGGGCCAAGGTGAGTTATGACTCTGTCCTACACAAGTGACAAGCCTGCAATCATTTACTTGGTGCTGCAGGCAGGTGATTCAGTTTATTCTTCACAGGGGAAAAGGAGGGGAGATTAGGCCTTGCTCAAGCTGCAAAAGGATTTTTTTGCAGCTGCTTCTATTTATTATCTTCTCTCTCTCCCAACCTGCTGCTGCTTCTTATTTCATTAAATCAATAAAAAAACATAAAAAGATTTCTGCATGTGAATTGCAATGAGATTTGTCTTTGGGATGGTTTAAAGGCTTCTGAATTCATTTGTCTTTGCCTTGCCTGGGCTTGCATCAGGGACAGGCAGACTTCCCAGGAAAATGCCTGTGAGAAAAAGGATTTTAAAAAAGCAGGGCTATGTCACTCTCTGAGTAAATAATCCCCTTTTCTCAGGTGCAATTGACTACTATTCAAGAGACTTACGCACCACTTCACTTGTGTTTCATCAACTCTGGAAAAGAAGTTAGGGAGCCTTTGTGCTAGAAACAGAAGGATGTACCAGATTGATTCTGGTGGAATCTAATTTTGAGTAAATCTAACAATGGGATGAGGAGTGCTTGAATGTTAAGAAAGCGAAAACCTTCCTTTAAAGAGGACAACCCTCTGTTTGGAAGCAACCTCTGTCAGAATGGCCAGTATGAGTCCAGTTTCAAGACAAACACAAGAAATAAGGAGAGGAGGGGTCTTGAGGTTGCTCCTCAATACTTGTCCCCAGGACCAGCAGCTGAATAGGTGCCCAGTTCAGCAGGTGACAGTCAATGTCCTATGTTGAGGAGTTTTACTAGGGTTGTGTCTGTATTCAACCACAGGCAAGCCAACTGACTAAAGCAAACTTTCTTATCTTCTTCCCCCCAGATGTTCTTCCAGACCCTGATAATGCTGCGCAGTACCAAGAGTCTTGAATTCAACCACTTTTAATTTCTGAATTTTAAAATCATTTGGGTCTCTGCCCCTGCCTTTCTCTTAAAATCCCCCAAAATGGAGGACACTTTCAGCTGGAGTACGGTAAGTGTGGTCTTGATTTACAAGCTGAAATCAATGTAAACATTTAACTTTGCTGGAATAGGTCCAGTTTAATTAATTCACAACGGTGCTGAAACATTTTCTGAAGGTTGGGCCATATTCTTTTAGACCTGTTTACTCTCCTTGCCTAGCATTGTTGATTTTAGGTAAAACCCAAGAGGCTGGGAGAATTAGTCGTGCACCTCATATGTCTCAGATGATTAGTTCCTGAGTGAGCAAGAGAAGTGCCTTGTATACTTTATCCTCAGGGGTTAAAAACCAGGATTCATTGTTAATGTGTGGGTTGGCAGTGCAAATTGAATTTCTGTGCTCCTGATTCATGCCTTGTCTCTGACTGACTAGGGACAAAGGTTTGGGACAAATCATTGTCTTTCAGCCTTGGTTCTCATTGTATAATATGAGAATAGTAATAGCCAACTTCATCTGTAATCCTGCAGATGAGTCATCTGAAGATTTTGAAGCATTTATTATATAATGATGCTGCAGTCCTCTTGAGGACTTGTGCTACCATACCCAATAGTTATACAATCTTATCTCCTTTTTCAGATGTTGCACAAGGTTATAACCTGTATCTTCTTCTGCAAAGATTTTTCACAAGCTGCTCAATGGCTGCCAGATGGCACCTGATGAAGATCTGCCCCCTCATCCCAAATGGCCACTGATTGGCCACAGAAGTGCAGTGGAAGAGCTCCTTAATGTCATTGTGCACCAGACAGCTGCCATCCTCCTAAACCTTTTGCATGAATATGTTGCAGATTTTTGTTTTACTGCTTTGTACCAAGCCAGCTTTTTCTGACTGGGTATAGAAAGTTGGAAGCCTCTGATAAGCAATTGCCCACAGCTTCCTAGCATGAGTATATTCTATCTGCGTGGAGTAAACTCATCACATACTGGTTCACCACACTCAATAACCTATGACCAGCTATGATAGCTGGGGAATTCTGGAAGTTGTCCAAAGAAGTAACTTTTCCAAGTCCTGTGGTTTGCATATTCATTGTCACATGGATTATTATTTTCAAAGAAGTAGCCATGTAAGTCTCTTACAACATGAAAAAGATGGGGGGGGGGGAGGGAGAGAAAAAGAAATATGGAAGTACCTTTAAGACTGACCAGTTTTTTCCAAGAGCTTTTGTGGATATAAATCCATTTGTTCAAATGTAGTACAGAGTGTGTGCATGTGCATGCCAGCAATCTTTAACACCCTTTGAGAAGTTAAACAACCAATGTCACATAGACTATTTGAGGACCTTAGAATATGTTGCTCTTCTGACTATAAGAAAACCATCAGGATACAAGGCCTATATTTCTTAAACAGCCACACGCTCCATGGAGACAAAATGATATGAAGATTGCTAAACTCAATACATGTACAATGCTGCCCAAGGCCTTGATTTAAAAAAAAAAAAAAAAAAAACAGCTGCTGCTGCTCTGCAAAGATAATCTTTTAACCCTTTATTCTTGGAGAATAGGTTCTGGATGAATTCACTCTAGTAAAAGCACGAAAATCGCTGAAGCAGCAGAGAAAATAAATTAGCACCGTCTCAGCTAAAATCACACCCAATTTAAACCTGGATCAGAGTGTACTTGTCCATGCAGAGATAGCATCTCAAAAATGACATGCATTACTCATTTGCTGCTGTTAACAGTCTGAATAACATAGTGCATTTGTTCTCCTGAAAGCAGTGCAGTTGGTTTCCAGCCTGGCAGGAGGAAGATTTCTCCACTATATGTTTAATGCACTGCGTGCCTGTTGCATGTGGGAACAGATGGGGAATGATGAAAAGAGGTCCATGTTCCATTGCTTCCAATTACATTTGCAGCATCACTGGCAAATGCAAAACATTTCAAATGAGCTGAATCATATATCCCATTGCTTTTACAGAAATCTCAATACAAAGGGCAGAATACTCTTGATTACTTGACACTAGTGAAACATCCAGTTATACCACATAATAGGTTGTGTTTTCAGAGGACTAGTGAGGAGTGTAGTTACTGGACTTCTCAGCTGTCAAGTGATTTTTTTTTAATAATGCATGACCCTGGCTGTATATTTTAGGATGTTTAAAAGGCTATATGCTAGTACTATGGACTGTATTACTCTCTCTGTGTGTAATCCTTAAAGAGGCCCTAGAAATATCTGTTTAGTAGACAGTAAGGTAGTGTCAGCCTTGGTACTGGCAAGGGCACTTCTCCCTGAAAACAGGAATGTCTAGCCTCTCTTAGCATAACAGAGATGGTGGGCTTACCTCCTTCCAACCTGTAATGATCACCATAGCTTCTTGATAGCCAATCCTGATGGGTTATATAAGCTCCATCTGTTGGGGTATTTCTTTGTTTAGAACTCAGAAAGGGGGATGATGATAGCTTTTGCAAGAACTGTTGTGGCTTATAGGAGTGATTCTGACATTGTGTGCAAGTTCAGGGACATAAGGCTGTGTCCAAGTATGACTACATGAGAACAATTTGTTTGCCTTTTATTTCTCTGACAGCTTTCTTTTTCTCTCTGTAAGAAACAAATCTATAGTTTCTCTCAACACTGGTTTTTACTTACTTTAGTATACCTTTTAACCTAGATTTGGCAGAATGTGAGTAGAGCAGGTACTCCAGGATATTACACAGTTGTGAATTGTTGTGGAGCAATGCACAAAAGTACTTCCTTGTACAACTCCTTTGCCCCAGAATGCAAAGGCAGCTTGATAGCTCCAGGTTGCAGCTCTGTCCCATGGCCACTAATTGGCTGCAGAAGGGTAGCCAAGCAATATTTTGCAGCTCTTGCACACCAGGGGAAGAAGAAATAGATATTGTCTTTTTTTCCCCCAGGTGCCCAGAGGGAGCCAAATGGAACCTGGTCACATTCCCACACCCAATAAATGGTCACGGGTGGAGCTGCATTAGGGAACCATCTTGCTTCCCTGGCACACCTGGAGAAGAGCAAGCAGACTTGCTTCATTTGGTATTGCCTTCTTATATGGAAGTTGTGGTAAAAGACCATTAGAACTGATTTACCACTGCTTCCTTCTGTGCAGTACTACCAACAGTTAAGTAAAGTTCTGCTGCTGTTGTTATCTGAGAGCCTCTGCCAGTATCACCTCCCACTGCTGTTCCTGCCCAGTAGCTGGTGCATTTAGTCTAGCTCCTCAGCAAAAGTCTGCCTGACTTGAGAGACCCTACCAGAAGCAATGCTATCAACAGCATACCCTTTTGCCTCACAGGAATACTCAGACCCTCCACCATGGAAAGCTACTGCTGTAGTAGGAAACTCAAAGTTTACTGAAGTATAAAATCTTTCAATTTTAAGATTTAATTACAATGATGGAGACTTGGCATAGCACAGGACAGCTGATCCAGACCTAGCAAGATCTGCCTACGAGCCAATGAATCCCCCTCTCTTCCTAGTTCAGCTGCTGGGGAAAATTATTAGAAAACAGAAAGTGAGAATAAGCCAAATGGACATAAGGCATTGTGCAATTGCCCACAATGTCCGTGGTATGCCTGGGGAACAGTTTTATGTTCCCCATGTGGACTGTGGATGTGATTCCTCTCTTACCTGCCCAGAAGAATTCAACTCTCTACTCAGCTGGTGGGTTTTTCAACTGGATGGAAACCATGGAAGAATCTGAAAAGTCCATTAGAAGAGCCAAAATGTCATCTTGAGCAGATGCCATGGCTCTGCTTGACATGGCAGGGTGCAAACAGAGACCCAGTGGAGGCTGAGACCAATATATCTGGGAGCATAAACAAGTTGGATGATTCAGTGGAAGAACTACTGTTCTGAGTGATGAGATGAGAAGCACCAGCATAGCCAAATACAAACAAATGTTACATGGGCAGTGAACTCATCAAGACATCCTAGTTCTCTCGTAGTAATGATTTACCTACTGGATCGCACTAGGCACAGAGTAAACTACATCTTCCAGGGAACTTGCTTCAATTTTCTTTGAAATGATAAGAATCAAGAACATCTTCTAATGTTTGACTAGGAATGATTTTTAGTCTAGGCATGCAAACGAGGCATAATGAGAAAAGAAAATTCCAAATACACATTTCCCAAGTTAAAGTATGAAGCAACTGATTTCCCAAGAAGGAACAGGAGTGTGGAATGAGACCTTCCTTCTGACAACTGCAATCAATAAACTGAAATCGGCACAGAAGAAACAACAGCAATCAATGCTTTAATTCACCAGTGAGAAACTGTAGGACCTGTAGATGTTATTGGACTACAGCTCCCCTTTGTTCTATGCAACAGACAGGGGTGAAGGATGGTGGAAGTTAGAATGCAATAGTTTATAGTTACATGTTCTCCATCATTGCTTTAATTTAAGAAAGATTGTGGAAGTCCTAACTCTGGGCTGTGAGACTTATATGCAGAATAAACTCTTAAGTATTTGTGAACCTTTGCTAATATTGTAATAGTTATTGATGGAGTCTTCAGCAGCAGTTCATCTCCATTCAGTTCTCTGCATGAGGTTTGCTCACCCAGCTGTGTTTGAAACAAGGTCACCACCAAGCCAGTGACACTTGATCAATAGACTTTGGCTGGGAAAAATAAAGCCCTTGGCAACATTCATTGGATGGTCCCCAATGCTATAATACATGGTTGGAATTCTCTCTGGTTCACAGCATCTGCTGATGATGGCAAGAAAATGACATACAGGGGCAATGCAAAGAACTGCCAATATTGGATTTGTTACACCAGATCAAAGAAAGTTTCCATCTGGCTTAGAACTCCCAGATCAAAATTTGAAAAATAAGGCACACATGGTGCTATAAAACATTTCAGTGTATAAAGCATGCCCCAGTTGTGTTTTATCCTTTGTCCAATAAACAGCCTTTCAGACTCCAGGGAATGTATTTTCATATTCTGTTCCTATATATTGCAGTAAGAGAAATACAGATAGTCTTGCTTCAAGAAGATACTTGTGATACTACAACAATTTATTCCCCTTTGATTTAACCGACCTATTTGAGTACTCTGTCACAGGAAATGCATAGCCTCCCAAGAGTAAAGCAGATTATAACACAAAAAAGCAATAGCATCCATGTTTTAGGCTGAAATCCCCTCTCACCGTAAGTAGTACATGTTGAAGCACACTTCTGAATAAACACATATAGAATTGTAACATTAATCCTAATAGGGAATTGACCTATATAGGACCCTTAGTCAATGTATAGCTGAGATATGACAAGGGGTCTCATACTGACTCAAAAGGTTCTGCTGGGTATTCAGTCATGGAGTATAAAGTTTGGAGAGGTATCCTTATAGAGCAGGAGTAGAAATCTTTAAGACATTTTGGACTTCAGCTCCCATAATCCCTTATCATGATTGGCTATAATGGGTGGAGATGATGGGAGCTGAGGTAGAAATATCTTGAAGATCAAAGGTTTTCTTCTCCAATATAGGGACTTCATTTCTATGAGATTAATAACAAGATATTATTATTGAAATTCCCTTAGTAGGAGCTAAAGGAGATGCGAGTTTCATGGTCAAGTAGGATCAAGCCATGGTCTCCAGAGTCATAGCCCAGCACTCAAACCACTACACCAGAGTGGCTCCCATTTCAGAAGTACAAACTGGTATATATAACTTTGTTGTCATGTGCCTTCAAGTTATTTCTGACTTATGGCAATCCTAAAGTGAATCTATCACAGGATTTCCTTGGCAAGATTTGTTCAGTGGGGGATTACCTTTGCTTTTCTCTGAGGCTGAGAGAGTGTGACTTGCCCAGTGGGTTTCCATGGATGAGAGAAGATTCAAACCCTCGTCTCCAGTGTTGTAGTCCAGTGCTTAAACCACTATACCACAATGGCTTTCTTGGTTAATTTTAATAATATGTGTATGTGTGTGTGTTATTAAAAGATGAACTAGATCCATGTATCTATAGTCCTGTAACATACTAATTTTTGTCTGTTTGCTAATGTTTATCCCAATTAATCTTTCCATAGAGTTCAATATAAAAGGGCATAATGCATACTCAGCCTATTTCTGTTGGCCAAATTAGTACGTCACATTCTTTATGTATTTTTTTATACAAAGGATCCTCTGATGCTTTGAATCAGATTCCAGTTGCTGTATAATAAAACAGTGAGACCAGTATCATATTATTATTATTATTAGATTTTATTTATATAGCGCTGAATGTTTTGCATGGCACTTTACAAAATCATAAAATAAAATAAGCCCTGCCAATGGCATACAATCTAAAATAATATAAAATATACAGTAAATAAGTAATATATCAGATTAAATAACTATAAACTATAAAACTGTAAACTTAACAACACACTCTCAGACTGCGTGATTCCAGGAATAAGGTGCGGCAAGAGAGAAAGGGTGAATCGGGTCCAAGAAGAAGAAAGCCTTGGCCAGGTCAAGAGCTCTGAGTCTATGGATCACAGAACTCAAACAGAATTGTAGGCAGAGACAAGAACTGACAAATGGGGGGGGGGGGACTGTGCAGAGCTTTGAAGGTTAAAAGAAGAAGTTTGTACTGAATCCTGAAAGGAAGGGGGAGCCAATGGAGAGATGTCACCAGTAGGGTGATATGGTCAAAACGCCAGGCCAAAAAGCTGCAAAGTGTTGGATGGAAACCAAAGGACCAAGGTGGGACAAAGGAAGCCCCATCAAAAGAAGGTTGCAGTAGATAAGGGAAGAAATAACCAGGGCAGGAACCAGAATCTTAGCAGTAAAAACTGAAAGAAAAGGTCTAATCTTTAGCAATATTATAAAGAAAAAATCAGCAAGACTTGGCTGTAGCCTGGATCTGTGAGATAAATGATAATGAGGAATTAAAAATAAAACCAAGGCTACATGCTTCCTTCACAGGATGGATGAGAATATTATTGACCATAATTGAAAATGTATATTGTGAAGTAGGTTTTGGTGGGAAAATGAGTACAGTCATCCCTCTGTATTTGCAGCTTTGGTACTCACGGTTTTGATCATTCATGAGGTCAAGGCTGCCACATGCAAGCACACTCCCCCTCCACTCCATCCTCTCCCTGCTGCTCTGTAACGGGCCCAGTTGAGCCGGCTGCAGAGCAGCAAGGAGAAGAAAGAAAGGTAAGCATGCTCCTCTCCAATCCCTCCCTGCCATTCTGTAACTAGCCCAGTTGAGTTGGCGACAGGGAGAGAAAAGAGAAGCAAGTGCATATACTCCTCTCCAACCATCCCTGCTGCTCTGTTACTCGGGGGAGGGTTATTCATAAAATTTTCACATTTGTGAGGGTCCTTCACCCCTAACCCTCGTGAATATGAAGGGAAAAATGTAATTCTGTTTTAGCCATACTAAGTTTGAGGCACCGATGAAGCATCCATGTTGATATAGCTGAAAGACATGAGGAAAGAAAGTCAAGCATGTGGACATTATTCAGTGTCCGGAGAGAGTTCTGAATTATACCCAAAAGTATAACTGGGTGTCATCGGCATAGAGATGATATTGAAAACCATAGCAACTGATAAGATTACCTAAAATAGAGTGTATAAAAAGAATAACAACGGGCCCAGGACAAAGCCTTGGGGGACTCCAACTGGCAGCGAAATGGACATAGAAACCTGACCTCTGGCTACCACAGCAAATGACCAATTTAAAAGATATGATTGAAAACAATTAAGGACAATGAGGCTGTACAGATGAGCGGCCTGTAGCTGCCCCTTTGCTGTCTGGATTGTGGCTGCAGTAACCACACACTGCAGCCCCCATCCAGCCTCTGGAGAGTGCAAAAAGGAGCCACCAAAACCAACTCCTTTTTTGCACCCTCTATAGGGAATGAAAAGTCTCCACCTGGTTCTGAAAGTCCATATATAGACATGAAGAGGTGCTCCAGAAAAGGTCATAGAGACACAAAAAAGCAGAAATGTTACAAACAATTTAATATACAATATTTGTGTCAGTAACTGTGTCCCAATCCCGCACCTAAAAATTTGTAAAAGCAAATATCAGGCATGTCTCCCTACCAGCTAGATGTGTATATGGACAGCCCACATTTTCTCTCTGAAACATGCATTATTGTGAGGGCATTTTATTTATTTACTTACTTACAGTATTTGTATGCAGCCCAATAGCAGTGTTCTCTGAGTGGCTTCCAACAATAAAACATCACAGCACAATAGCCATCGAATAATCAATAAAGCAGCATAAAACATTCAGCTGCAGCAAGTAAAATAGTACAATGAGCAACACAACATCATTAAAAACAGATCAAGTCCTCTATGGAAGAGCACAGATCTAAAGAGCTTATGAAAATAATAATAAAAAAGCTCTCTTCATATGATGCCCCCAAAGGTTATAAGTAAAGCATCAAGTGAGCCTCTCTGTGGTGGGCATTCCATAGCCAGAGTCCCACCGTGAAAGCAGCAATGTCATAGAGGCACCCAGAAAAAGGGAGGGGTACCTGAAAATGGATACACAACAAAAGCACTCCTGAAAGGTTTTATTTATTTCTCAAAATATTTATACCCTCTACTACATTGAGAAATCATAGGGTAGTTTACAATAACATTAAAGTAGGTTAAACAGGCTAAAAACAGTAAGATAGTGAAATAAGCTAAAACATATTGAATAATATAATGAGTAAAAATCAGATTTTTTTTGGAAAAAAATAGGTTTTAAAATTATAAAAATCTTTAGGTTGCATTAATGAAGCCAAAGGGATTTGGTGAACAACCAGGTTTTAACTTGATACCTTAATGATAAGATGCCCATCCAACTTCCATTTAAAGATGTCAAAAGAAAGATTCCAACTCCCTCTTGCACTGTTGATCAGTGTCTCTTTGAGACATTCTTCCTAATGTTTAGGTGGAGTAATTTTTCTTGGATGTTTGAGTCCATTGGTTTGTGTTCTGGTCTCTGGAGCAGTACAAAACATGCTTGATCCATCTTCTAGATGACATCATCTCTTCAAATATTTAAAGAAGGCTATCTTACCACCTATCAGTCTTCTCTTCTTCAGACTAAACATTCCAAGCTCCCTAGACTAATCCTCATAGTGTTTGGTTTCCAGACCCTTTACTATCTCTGGACATGTTCCAGACTTGTTCTTCTCTCTTGGTCTCTCTCTTTCTTTCCTTCCAGATTCACAGACTGGCCTGACTCCTATCAGTTATTCACAACCAGAGAAGACTCACTGAATCAGTTGTTGAAGGAGGAACCAACATGTAGGTAAATCCCATTAATTCAGTGGGTCTACTTTGTTTGGGAATAGCAATAGGATTCATAGAGGGTTTTTTGGGGAGTAGCGCACAGACATCAAAGCAGGCAGCCCTGCTATTGTATGAAGTGGGACTACTGCCTTGGTTGGCAAGTATTTGGGTGGAGCAATGGGAGCCTCCCATATTCTCTTTTAGGCCATTTTCCTCTCTTGGAGGTACATATACAACACAGCATGTCCTGAATCCTTTAAATTGGCCTGCTACTCTCAGACGTGGTGGGGGGATACTATCAGGTTCCCAGTGTTGAAGCAAGATACAACCACTAGTAGAGCACCTTTTTGTCCTTTGCCTCAGGCAGCAAGCTGTCTTCTATGGCCCTATGTCCAATTGAAGTTGGTGGTTTTCATGTCAATGGGGCAGTGAATCTGCTCTGGATTTTCAGAACCCTGTTTGGAGGAACAGTGTTCATTACCATGGTGAGCTCTTCTGAAGTACAACCTAGAGAGGATTCATAACACCATAGTGATCAGAGCTATCAGCTGTCTTTGCCTGTGTCTCTGTTCTACAGATTAATGTAAAGCTTGCTGTATTTGTACTAAGAAATCATGACTTAGAGGCATCTTTTGTGAAATGCGTGTTCTTTAGGGGTATTGTTACCTTCTTCTGGGATTTACTTAACTATTCAATGATATGTTGTGGTTCTGTGAAAAACCCAAAATTTGTCCAAAGTTCTGTTATCCAACAAGATAACTCATGCCCAACTGCCTGATACCACCTGATACAACAAGGGGGCAACTTCTGTTTATATGGCCCTTGTGGTCTCTTCCAATTCTATGATTCTATGATTATATATATATATATATATACACGGTATATATATATATATAGAGAGAGAGAGAGAGAGAGAGAGAGAGAGAGAGAAAGCGAGTTTAGTTGACTGCAAAACAACTGAATATATGGCCCTTGTGGTCTCTTCCAATTCTATGATTCTATATATATATATATAGAGAGAGAGAGAGAGAGAGAGAGAGAGAGAGAGAGTTTAGTTGACTGCAAAACAACTGAATAGTATGAGTGATCACTGTTCCTGTTCATTATTTTATCTGATCCTTCTGCATTTGTTTCATATTATAGGGAAAATATATAAAGTCCATCCCATGAGGAATGAATGTTCACTGCAGGATTTTTCTGCATAAACTGAGGCAACCTGATGTTTCCAGAAGTACTGAGAATTCATTGCACTTGTTTATTCACTGGAATGTTAATTAACACACACACGCACACACACATTGTGCACACAAATCATGTACTTCTAGCTTATTCAATACCTTTAAATGCCTTGTTTTTCTGTAAAATGGAGAAAGGGACACTTTTCACAGCAGGGAGAAAGGATATTTTAAAATACAAAAGAAAGTCAACACCTCAAAAAGACCATAAGTATTATAATTATAATGCCATAAACACAGAACTGAGTAACTTGGGAGCTAGACATCCTGTTAATGTAAATAGATGACTACATGCTGTGTATACACACACACACACACACACAAACACACTGAAGACCAGGCCAGGAGCATAAACATCTGAAGACAAGAAGCATTTGCTCTTTATCATGTGATGTACTATAATAGCAGACCGAACCATGCATTCGTGAGGCATATTCTGGGATCATTTGAAATGCTACCTAAAGAATTCCCAGTTACAAGTTGGGATGGTATCAAAATCTACCATAGTAGTAGATTTCCTCTTTTCTGAAGGGCTGGATTCCATGTACTGCCAGGGTGCCTGATCTCAACAGAATATTTGCCCAAGTGGGAAAGATTGTCTTGGTATTGGTAGGAGACCTTGGTATTGGTGGGGGATCCATTCTGGACCTTTCCACAAATACCAAAAAAGCGGGACCTCAAGTCCCATTGTCCCTAATAATAATAATAATAATAATAATAATATTTTATTTGTATACCACCCTTCCAAAGATCAGGGCAGTTCACAACATCTATACAGATTAAAACCATTTATACAACAATAAAAACTGTGTCATTCCAATATAGCTACACAATGGTGCTCATGTTAATAATACAATTGACAAAGGGGGAGACGATGAGATCAGGGGTAGGCCTGTTCAAATAGGTAGGTTTTTAACCCCCTTTTAAACTGAATGAGGGAGGCGGCCGACCGGAGGTCAAAGGGCAGTGAGTTCCAGAGGCTTGGGGCCGAGATAGAGTATGCCCTCTTTATGGTGGTAGATAATCTAGCCTCTGGAACTTTTAATAATGGCAGCACAACATATGCACAGTCACTAGCAAATCTGCATGCACATGCTACCATTGGGGATAACGGAACTTAATGTATGGGGATGCTTGATCTCTGTGGATGGCAAGCCTGCAGATAACAAGGCCCCACTGTACTGTTTTAAATACTGTCAGTGTTTTCTGCTATCCTGTCTCTTCTGGCAGGTCATTACACAGTTGGGGGGGGGGGGCAGCAAACAAAAAGGTTATCTGGGAAACCATTGTCAATGTAATCCTGGCTGGTTGGAGCAAACATTATCCAGAGGACCTGGATCTGCAGCACGGATTGTACTCGAGAAGGTGGTTCTGTAGGTAACCTGGACCCAAACCATGTTGGGCTTTAAAGATAACAACCAAGACTTTGTACTTTGCCCAGAACCTAATTTCCAGCCAATGGAGTGGTTTTACAATTGGTGCAATGTGGTCACTCCCTGGATGTACCCATATGAAATCTGTAGTATCCTCCTGGTTGCAGGATGCATGTTCTTGAAATGCATGTTCTTCAAATATACAACTGGGAGTGTTGTAGATATCATTTCCAAGCATCTACAAATCATTCAGCTGGGGCACTGCCATTCTGAAAATATTTTTAAAGGGTGGCATTGTTGGGAGTAAATGCGACAATGACACATTGTCACCGTAGTTAGTTCTGACAATATAGGATCTCAGTCAGTATGCAGGAGAAACCAGCATTGGCAGATTCAAGTGTCCTGATCCAGGACTTTAAGCAGAATTAAGTCTGATTTTGACCCCTGTATGTTCAATGGGGCTGGTGCTGAATTAAAATCACTGCCTCCTTTGTTTGAGAAGTTCCTCACCTTCATGGCGAGCATGAAGAGGGAATAGCTAGAGCAATTGAATTTGTGTAGCCTTCTTAGTATGAGGAACTTGAAGCATTGTCAACTAGTTTGGAGCTGGTGCTACTTGACTGGGATTTGCCCAATAAGAGTTAGGAAGTCTGTCATTCCAGATCAAGCAACTGTACCCAGGTTTTACAAGCCTTTGTCCCAACCATCCTATCTTTTGAAACACCATCTTTTCAATCAAAACTTCTTTATGGTGACACTGTAGGTAGCCTGTATAGAGTTAGGTCTTTTTGTAACTTTAAGAGGATTATTGTGCAGAGAAGCATAAGTCTGATAAGTACTAATTCAACTGGACATAATATGAGCAGATGTTTTGTAGGGGATACCTATCCTCTCCCAAGTCACATCTCTCAGCAAAGTGCATGTGGACAGAAATTCCAGTTGGTTGAACTGTTTTGTAAAGAAATACCAAAGTACTCCCATAGAAATGCTCCTGTTGCTTATGCCCACTCTGAACTAACTGCCCTTCTTTTGCAACACATTTCAACCACATTGTCACTTAGAAGGTAGAGCAAAAATGAACTCATGACAGCTAGATAAGTGACTTCCAACATTGCTATCCAGGCAGTAGAGTGAGCTTTTATAAACTGCCCCAAAAGACAAAATGCATTGTTAAACAAGAAGGAAAAAAGAGGACCAGTTTTGAACAAAATTGGCACATGTTCATAGCCATGGTGGCTGAGGAGTGGTGGGAGTTGTGCTCTAACACATTTGGAGGGCAGAAAGTTGGGTAATGCTATACTAAAATTTCAGTCACCGAGGTGGGAATGAGCGAGTGTTATCTCTATGTAAACCAGGAATGGGAATTATGGAACCCTCCAAATGTTGTTAGACTACAACTCCCTGAAGCCCTAGTCAACCTATCCAGTGGTGCTAAGTGCTGGGAATTGCAACCCAACAACAACAACAACAATAACAATAATAACAATAATAATAATAGTTTATTTATAGCCCGCTCCTCTGTACATACACTCGGAGCGAGGTACAAGTAAAAAAACCACATAGATTAAAACAATCCCATGACCCGTTCCCAAACCTCCCACCCCTTAAAAATAGATGAAACCGGCAGTGATTAAAACAGCTATTTAAAAACATATAACAACATCCTAACCCTTCCTTATGTGGCCACGTCATAAGTGGGGATCAGAAACATGGGAGTAGGCAGGAAATCAAAGTCTGGAACCGAAGCCGGGGATAGGGAATTTCAGGGGAAGGCCTGCTGGAAGAGATGCGTCTTTAGGGCTTTTTTGAAGCAATCTAAAGATGTCATGAGACGCATCTCATCCGGCAGACCATTCCAGAGCTTGGGAGTGGTCACAGAAAAGGCCCTCTGGGAGGTCTGTGCCAGCCTGGTCTTGATAGGCTGTAGTAGGTTCCTCCCAGAGGATCGAAGTGTGTGGGGAGGATCATACGGGGAGAGGCGGTCCCTGAGATAAGATGGGCCCGAGCCATGTAGGGCTTTAAAGGTTAAAACCAGCACCTTGTACTGTGCCCGGAAACTAATTGGCAGCCAGTGGAGAGATTTAAGCACTGGTGTTATATGTTCTCTCCTAGATGTCCCAGTAACTAATCTGGCTGCCATGTTTTGAACTAATTGAAGTTTCTGGGTTAGGCACAAGGGCAGCCCCATGTAGAGCGGGTTGCAACATCTGAAGAGCCACATGATTCAAATTCCTGATGTAATAAATACATGTTAATAGTAAAGCACTGTTTCACACATAAATGCTAAGGCTTATTTTGAACCATTGGTAGCCCATAGCCCATAATAATTTCTATTACTTGTTGTTTTGCCTTGATGTTCCCTCACTCCACCCCAGACTGGTACCTTCTCTTCAGTTTTGTACAGGCTTTAACTGTAGAAACTTTTCATTTGGTTTCAGCTATAAAAACACTTGGTCAAGTGGCAAAAATGTCCCCTCTCAGACCAATTTTGGATATGGAAGAAAATCCTCAGTTATGTTCCAAGTAACTCTGGTGTAATTAACAGAAAATACCATTAGAAATCCAGGATAAATCCAGAAACAAAATGTGCTCTGGAATGCAATGTTGTTTTCATTCCAGCACCTGAAACAATGACTGTGACTCTCATTTTATTTTGACATAACTCCTGGAATCTGTCAAAATTCAATGGATATTGACTCTGGCTGAAAAATTTCTCCATCCTAATCAGCATCCAGTCTATTCTGAAATTTAGTGTAGGCTGAAATTGTCCAAACACAAGCATAGTTGACTAGTTCTTAATCTCAAAAGTGAACCAATTAGCTAAGAATGAGCAAGTTTATATCTTGTCCTACTTTTCTCCTTATTAAGAGGGAAAGGTTTAGAAATAAAAGTGCAGCAAGCATATATGGTACTATTTGAGTCAGAGTAGGCTTACCTTGGTGCACTTGATGATAGAGCTAACCACAAAATGAGAGAATGCATTTAATTGATAGTGTGGCTTGGTGATATAAAACAAGCCTGCTAGATGATGTAAAGTTGTTCTTCATGGGCTGCATCTGTACTGTAGAAGTAATGCAGCTTGACACTGCTTCAGCCATCTTGGCTCCATCCTATGGGATCCTGGGATTTGTAGTTTGTTGTGATACCAGAGTGTTCTGACAGAAAAGGCTAAATATCTCACAAAACTACAACATCCTGAGTATGCATCTACACAAGACAGTTTCTGCTTCTGAGGTTCAGAAAAAAGGAGAAGACTAGAGAAAAAAAAGAAGATAAAGTGAGGGAGGGAGAAAGAGAGGGACAGAAAGGCAGTGCCTGAAGGATGTGGCAACACATGAAAACCAGCAGATTTTACAGCTTTGGCAACTTATGTAATAGAGACTTTGTGACTGGATTAAGGGGGAGCTCAATGTTTCATTTCTTTTTAGATGTTTTAAATGTATGCTTTAATTTAGGTTTGTCCTGGAGACAGTACAAAACTGATTGTGTTTAGAGAGAGAGAGAGAGAGAGAGAAAGCCCTCTTTTCCACCCATGGGGTTCAAAGCAATCAAGGTAGTTCAAATTTCTCACAAACTCAGAAGGAAGCCATGACTCCATTAAACTTGCTTGTCTCTAACTTTCTCCAAATATTTGTGCAGCTAGTGTGGCCAGTGAGCAGAGATAGTTGGAGCTTTAGATCAAAGTGGGCTTCAAACAGGACTATAAGGGGCATGCCATGCATGGAGGGAAGAGTTAGAAGCCTATAGCAGATGGAGGATCTTGGGTGGCCAAACAGGCTGTCAGAACCAGAAGGTACAGATCAGCATCCATTAGGTTGTTTCAGCAAGTAGATAAGCAGTCTAAGGGGTCATTCAGAAATAATTTTTAAAGCACTATCAATGATGCAGATCTTTTTTAAAAAACTCAGGGGAAACCCTAATATCAATTATCCCAGAATAAGTGGTTTTTTTGGCAGTTAATCAGATGCATTTGAACAATGGAGATTCAACCCAGATATATCCTGGATTATTTTCTCAGTGTGAATAACTACAGGCTAGGAAGATGTAGTGCTAATAGTAAGGTCTCTAGTACACTGATTAGTGTTGAGTGTAGAGCTAAGCTGCTGCAACAAACCTAATTCCCAAATGAGGTCTTATTTATCTGCCCTAACCATTCCTGATAACTGTCATTAGTACACTGCCTCTCAAGATGGAAAGCCAAACAATATAAGAAAGCATTGGTTCACTGGTGAAGCATTGATGGGAGACCAAAAGTTGTTTGCATGGCTTCTTCAAGCACAGGCTTCTAGAATAGACATAGGTGGCTGGAAAGCTGATAGAGTAGGCTCCCAGCCTTCCTATGCAAAGGACCCAAATCACCATTTCATGATGCAACACCTGACAGTCCTGTCCTTGGGGCTAAATTAGAGTTCACCATATATATATATATATATATACACACACACACACACACCACACATACACATCTTTTAGAGCCAAATGATAAGGAAGTAGAACATGGTCTTTTCCACATGAGGAACAGCTGTAACTACTCAAACTGGCCACTACAGATGGGAGATATTTTTTTTCACTCCTTTTTTAAAACTCAGCATTTGTAAATTTTTTCATACTGGGAATGGAAAGATCTGTTCTAAATTAAGTGCAGGGAAAAATGAAATCCATGAAGAAAAAGGAAACATGTCTTAGGAAGCTAAAAATACGGTATTTGTTTTCTACAAAGCTAACTGTGTTTTGGTCTGTGAATGTTCTTTAGGGTTTCCTCAAGCGGCTGCATAAAAAAAAATTCACAGAACAACACATAAATATTTTTATTTTATATTATTTTTCTTGTCTTATTCATATTCTGTCTTTCTCCTGAATGGGAACCAAGGTGGCTCACACATGAGTTAAAACATGAATTAAAAACAGTAAAAAATTTAAGCACAATTAAATAAGAATCCATTTTAAAACATCAATACACTTATTTCCTCCCTGGCACCTTGGAGTTTAATTCCAGGACACCCTATGGACACCAAAATTTGTGGATCCTCAAGTCCCATTGTATACAATTGTAAAATTGTGTCTGTTATATAAAATGGCAAAATCAAAGTTTGCTTTGGGGTCAGGATTTTGAATATTTTCAAGCCATGGATTATTCAATACATGGATGTAAAATCTGTGGATACGGAGGGCTGACTGTACCTTTAAATATATATATATATATATATATATATATATAATTTAAAGCTATGACAAGAATAATTAAAAACAATACAGCCCATGGACTCCATTAAACATCTTTTCACACTCCAGAATTATTACTAAAGCCAATATGTGTGCTGCCAAAAAGATTTTTAACTTTGAAAAAATCAACCAAATATGTTTTACAAAAAACGTTATTCTCATAGTTCTCCTCCTCCCCCCCCACTCCTCATATGAAGGATGTGATTCCATTTTATCAGAACTACACCAAGTGCTCCACCAATGGATTCTTCTGTGTTTGCAAGCTGCATGTGCATGTAGGCATTGATGGATGAGATGACCTTTGAATTCTGTCCCCCATTTAAGTTTCATCATCACTGGATTCCCAGTTGACCAATTTGTGAAGGGCTTTGGATTAAGAGGCTAACTTAGCAAACTGGCCAATACATCACATCCATTTACATAATAACATTAATATATATGAACATAGTGCTCATAGGATGTACATAGCTACTTCAAATCAAAGTGGCAGAAATTTCTGGGCCAGGAAATTGAAAATGACTCACTGACATAAGGAAAGAATATGCATAAAGGCTGAGTTTTTAATATCCTAAGTAGCTCTTAGTGAAAAAAATGAAGATTACATTGAAGGGCATATGGAAATAGTTGGGGAAAAGGAAAACAGACTGTGAGAAAACTCTGAGAGCTTTGGTTGGGATGTAAAATGGTCAGCTTCCCTTTCTAAGTTTTGGACTTTTCCCATGAACATCATGAACACAACAATCTGATCAAGACCTCATTTTGAAATTGGTACCCCACCTTGTTCCCCACCACCACCACACCCCACTGCCATTGTCTAACTTCTTGTCACATTGTCACACTTCTTCCACCCTTGCTTCTCAATTTGTACAGCCAGGGCTGCTTTACAAAGGTAAGCAAAGCAGACATGTAAAGTGAAAAGGGGGGGGGGGGGTTGCAGTGGAGTGTAAGGTGCTGGGACACATGGAGAAGCAAGAGAGGATGATGGGGAGCAATCTTCAAGGAAGCGTTGGTGCACAATTCACTATTCCTGATATTCCACCACCTTAGATAATTATCACTCTGCCTAGTGGCGTGAGGAAGTAACAGTGTCAAGAAAGAGAAGAGAAGCATCATTGCCTACCTGCTCACCCACTTTTTTCTCCCTGGCATATTTCTGGCAAACTAGCTTTGAGTATTCCTTGTCTAAGAAAATCCTGTGAAGGTGGCAGGCAACGTGAAGATACAGTCTCTCTCACACACAAGAGACTCTTTCACATGGAGAAAAGTGACGGAAGCATAGTGGGATCAGTGGCTGTGCTTCAAATTGGAAGGTTTCAAGTGGAATGCCACAAGGTTCTGGGGCCCACACTCTTCAACATTTTTATCAGTGATTTAGATGATGGGATGGAGGGGGTCCTTATCAAATCTACAGAGAGGTAGCTAACACACTGGAAGATAAGAACAGAATTCAAAAGGACTTTGGTAAATTAGAAAATTGAGCAGAAATTAATGAAATGAAATGAAATTCAACATAGACAGAAATCCAAAATTTTACATTTAAGCCTTATAAAACACATTCACAGGTATAGAATGAGGGATATCTGTATGTGAAAAAGACCTTGAAATTATTGTTGTTCATAAGTTGAACATGAGCTAATAGTGTGATGCTGCAGCAAAGAAGGCAAATGATATTTTAGCTTACATTTTTGCAAGATTTGTTCAGAGGATGTTTGCCATTGTCTTGCCTTAAGGCTGAGACCATATGACTTGCCCAGTGGGTTTCATGGCTGAGCAGGGAATTGAACTCTGCTCTCTAGAGTCAAAGTTCAACACTCAAAGCACTATGAGGGAAGTAATAGTCACCTTATGTTCTGTGCTGATTAGGTGTACTACATTTGATTCTGAGTGCTTCATTTTAAGGACAATGGGGCTTTCTAGATTGGCAGGAAAGGGAGACATGAAGTTGCCTTTTCCTTAATGTTTAGCAGCTACACTGCAAGCCCCAGGTGTGTAATAAAAAGGCACAGGGCAGCTACATTGAGGAGGTGTGGGGACAACTTATCTGAAGTCTTTTCTGTTGCTCAGCAACTACATTTGATGCTGGCAGGATGCTAGAAACACAGGCGGAGCAGCTGCATGTGTGGCAATGAACGGGGCTTTTGGCCGCACTGAACTTTTAATTTTGTTGTTGTTGTTGTTGTTGTCGGCTGCGAACAGTGCAGTTGCACTGCTACATCATACAGGCAATTGTATTGCCAACTGCGAACTGCGCAGTTGTGCAGGTACATCACACATGAACTGTGCAATTATGAAGATCTGTCAATTTACCATTGTGGTTTTGCTTCCCTTTTTTAAGTGCACAGTTGCATCGGTGCACCATGAATAAACCCCTTTATTTTATAATAATAGTTGTTGTTGCTGTTGTTGTTGTTGTTGTTGTTGTTGTTGTTATTTATACCCCACCTCTTTGAGATCAATTGAGGTGGCTTACACATTAAAATACTATTACATCAATAAAACAAACTGCATCCCTCCCCCCCCTTAAAAAGATATTAAATCTGTTACAATTTAAGTTTATGAATAAACTTCTTTATTTTATGAATGAATTGACATTTTATGCACAGTTGCATAACAGTTACAGCATCCAAGAGTCCCTACTGTGCATGTCTAGGGTTTGGATTAGAGCTGGAGCTAGAGTTTGGGAGCTTTAAAAAACTGCACAGTTGCACTGCAGCATTTAGAAGCAGCTGCACTGTTACACCCTTTTTAAAAAGAAGCTGGGAAACGCAGGCCCTTTTTATAGCTCCTTTTCCCCTACTAAAATGCAAAAGAAGTGCATTCATGCCAAACTTTCAGTGTGGGTCATCTAAAGGCTACACTTTCATGCAGGCATGAACACACCCCTTTTTGCTAGTCTAGATCAGCCCCTTATAAACAAATTGGAGCAAGTTCAGAGAAGGGCAATGGGGATAATAAGAGGTATGGAAAGAGGTTGAAGATGCTGGGCATGTTCAGCTTGGTGAAGAGAAGACTGAGGGATGATATGACTATACTTTTTTGAATATATTATTATTATTATTATTATTATTATTATTATTAATTATTAGGCTTTATTTATTTAGCACTGTAAATTTACACAGTGCTGTACATATAGTCAATTGAAATAGATGGTTCCCTGCCCTCAGGCTAACAATCTATCAAAACTCTAACAGAGAGGAGGGGGCAGGCCTGTTCTCTGCTATTCCATCACATTATGTTCCAGAAAGATTGATTTTGATTGAACATTAGAAGGAACTTCTTGATAGTAGGAGTAGTCCAGCAGTGGGACCAATTGCCTAGAGCAGTGGTAAGGTTTCCCCTTCCGGATGTCTTCAGAATGAGGCTGGACAGATATCTGCTGGAGAGGCTGTAGTCGGAGATTTTGCACTGGGTGGTGGGTTGGACCTCCTGGCCCATGAAGCCCCTGCCAACTCAGTGGTTCTATGATCCTTTTCACTTTGAGCTTTGGGCGCACCCACTGCTGGTTAGGTATAATTCACTCCCATCATGCACCTGCCCTGTAACAGATGGCCTATGAAGTAATGTGGCTCTCAGATGAAGAAAGAATGGCCATCCTTAAAATACTAACACCTTAAAGGTTAGAGCAAGATATGGATACGCAGATATTTCTCTGTGATCCAGCTCTAAGATAAGGTCACATTATTTCTTTCTTCTGTAAGAGAAAAAGCATACCTATTTTGTTAAATCAATTGAAACATTTAAGTTCTGGCAAGCAGGGCTTGTATGATTATTACTTTCTGTAAGAATAAGTGGGCTGATATGCTAAATGAAATCAGTAGAATTTTTTCATGACGGTGATAATAATTAGAAATTGTTTTCAGTTTAGGTTTCTGCTGTGATGGGAAAAGACATTTTAGGACTGGGATTGTTCTGCTTTACTGGGCACGGAGGATCCACTAGAGGGAGCTTTCTGCTACAATAAACTTCTCTTTCCTCTGTAGCACAAGCTCTTCCCTTCTTCAAAATACACTCATAGCTACGCTACTCCAATAGTTCACCAAGTCTCTGAATATACTAGCTGGAGTTCTGCATGTTCCTCCTTTTGGAGGATACATATGCAAGATTACAGACGAGCTTTCCATGAGAGATTTGTACCTCGGCTGGTCCTATCATTGGGCAGAATATGGTGGCTGCCTCAGGGAGCAGACACTAGAAAAAGGAAAGTAATTGTGAAGCATTTGGAACACAACTCAGACTTTCTGGACTTTGTCCCTGAGGATCAGCCAGCAAGAAGCAACATAAATATATTTAATGACTTTACTACCTAGATGAAAAGTTGGTATGGGGAGGGAAGCATTGAACTTGTGTGTGGGTGTGGATAAAAGGATTGTGAACATAGGTAGAGGCAGGAGTCAGGCTAGCTAATACAGATTTTAATTTTTTTTAAAGAATCTCTGTAAGGACAGAGGGAGGAATGCAGTGAGTCATGGTACTTCTAGATGTGGCTTTTATTGTACAATTGTTGTTCCTTGTTCATGGAATTTTTACAGGGGGTCAATTTTCCATTTGTAACCTTCCCCATTGCTTCGTTTGCCTTTTCCCTGTTAAGTAGGAAACAGTTGCACAAAACCTTTTCACTGCTAGATCTAGAAGGCACCTGTTAAAAATCACCCAAAATCAACTAGGTCGGTTCCAGTCCTTTACAGAATGGTCGCTTTTTTTAGACATGAAGTCAGTCTGTGCATAAAATAAGTTCTCATCAGTAACTTTTTCTTTGATTTACATTTCCTATGACTGCAGATGTGCTCAGATTGCCATCTCCTTATTAAGGTCCTTCTCTTCCTCCTTAGCTTTCTGTGAACTCATCTCCTTCGTTCCTATTGCCTTTTTGTTTCTCTTTCATTAGGGCCCTAATATTCCATCGGTAGACCTGTATTCACACAACACAATACTAGCAATCTGATACCACTTTAATTGTCATAGCTCCATTCTAAGGAATTCTGGGATCTGTACTTAAGTGAGGTCTTTAAAACTCTCTGAAGCCCTTGAACTACAGAATAAATCTCTCTAGCAAGAAATTCCAACTCCCAGGTCTCTCACAAAACTAGAAATCCCAAGATTCCCTAGGATGCAACCAAGGCAGTTCACATTGTTATAATTTTTTGGTGTAAATACACTTAAGGCACATGACAATCTCTGCTTTAGGGTTGTAGTCATCACATGTGCACATTGCAAACAATTACACTAGAATCAGGATGCACTCATTTTCTACTCAGTTATTTTAAGTGCATGACAGTTTGGGGAAATGGGCAAAAGCCAAACAATTCTATAGGCGTACATTTTCTCTTAATATCTGGGGAAAAACCTATTTCAAGTTTAATTAAATGTTAGAAATCTTAGGGAGGATACCAGGATTCTCAAACACTTCTAGGTCTTTTCTTTTCTTTTCTTTTCTTTTCTTTTCTTTAAAAACCAATCTCCTGATCTTAAATTAATCTCATAATTAGTCTTAAGATTGAATTATGATATCTGAGTAGCTAAGAGATAGTAATGCTTTAACCTCTGACTTCTTACTAGGAACATGATTTTGAAGTTTTAGGAAACACTTGAAAGGCTTGCTGATAAATACATAAGTGCTTCCATTTATTCATCCATCTCTTTGGGTGCTTGAGAGACTGCCAAACTTGCTGTGCTTGAAATAGGCTTCCATCTGAAACCCAGCAAGCAGCCCAGACCTTTTGCAAATGATTAGAACAGCACAGAATCAAGTTGTGGTCACCACAACAGACTTCAGGTCAGCATAGCTACAAGGTGATGATAACCTCATGTTCCCAAAGAATGGAATGAACATTATTGCTGAAGAAAGTATTGATCAATCTGTGTAAATGCTTGTACTCTTGAACAGACATCTCAAAGGCAATATGCAGTGGTAGTTTGAGGAATCCATGCCTGTGGTGAATCTGCACTGTGTTTTAGTCTAAACCAGCCATCACTGGTCTAAACATTAGAAGAGTTATCTAAATGCAGGATCCTTCCCCAAAATTATGTTCAGCACCTTGGACAGCTCTTTTAAATTCAGGCTAAAATCTGAATAATTCACTCTTGCAGAGATGTAGAAACCAACAGCTATTGCTGGCAACATGAGCAAAAACAGCTGGCCAAAAGTCTGTGTCTGTCCCTGTTTGTGCCTGTGTGGCATCCATATCACTCTGTGTATGCATGCTCTCTGCAAAACAATGTTCTGCGGCTGTTTCACATTATGCAGTCAGGAGAGGTCTAGCAACACCATTGGGACTGGCCTCAAGTTGAAGTGCCCTCTCTCCATGGCAACACTATCTGGCCTAAGAGGGAGTGAAGCAGAGGCCTAGCAACACCATCGGACCTGGCCTCAAGTTGAAGTGCCCTCTCTCCATTGCAACACCATCTGACCTAGGAGGGACTGAAGGAGAGGCCTAGCAACACCATTGGGACTGGCCTCAAGTTGAAGTGCCCTTTCTCCATGGCAACACTATCTGGCCAAGGAGGGAGTGAAAGGACTGGCCAAACTCCATCGGGCCTGTCCTAGATTATGAAGCAGAGCCCTTCCTCCATGCCATCTGCCTTGGTCCAGGTGTCAGAGGGAGAGAAGAACTTTTGGACCTGATCTCCTTCCCCACCACCATTCCTTTCTCCTTTTGTGTCGTGGGAACCGTCTAATTAAAATAATAATTGTAAGCTGCTTTGATAGCCTTTAGGGCTGAAGAGATGGATATAAATAAATAAATTAGTATTAGTATTAGTATTAAATATCACTTTGATCCCACTTTAACTGGCATGGCAACATCCTGGGAATTCTGGGGTTTGCAATTTGGTGAGACATTAATTCTCTCTGACACAGAATATTTAATATCCCTCCATAAACTGCAAATCCTGAGATTCCATGGGATGAAAATTGGCAGCTAAAATGGGATCATACTGCTGTAATTGTGTAGTGTGAAAGATCCCCTGGAACGTCTTGATGTTGGCATTCCTCTGACTCTCCTTTCTATTCTTCTTGTTCTCTCTAAGCATCGCTGCTTAGCCAGCAACAATATGTATTGTGGTAAGCTAATATTGTTGTAATAATGTAGTATTTTGCAGTGCACTAGTCTTGAATGAAAAATTAAAATCCATCACTTTACCCAAGTTTGCAAAAAAGAGTTTGGTCTAGAACTTTCAGAACCCTCCAGCCAGTGTGTGTTGGTGATATTCTTCATTTCCTTCTTCCAGTGAGGTTTAGTGGGTAAACAAAGCCCAAAGGCTCTAATAATTCAGACATTCTTGGAGTTGCAGTACAAAAAGGAAAATTTCTAAGCTCCGAACTTTACAAGAGACTGTTTATTAGTGAGAAAGTAAAACTGCTAGAACTGGTTTGGATTAACACAGCCACCTGTGTTTTTGGACTCTCCTTGGGGAGACTATCATGAAAAGTGCATGTATTTCAAAAGTTATCACTAACCACTGCCTCACCTGCTACACACAGAGTGGGGTTCCTATTTGGCAGTCCTTTGGGAACAATCAGAGAGGGCAAAAATGTTTGCCTCCCATTAAGTGGCCATTTAGAAAGGCAAAGGGTGGACTGCTCTCGCCACTTGTTGTGGTTTATGCCTTCTTTTTAAGTAGCTATTGCAACCACTTTGAATCAGGCAATCTACAGTACAAATGCCCAGCATGCTATCTCCACCTCTCTTGGCAAGTGTTTTGCCAGAAGAGAGGTAAGTTTCCCAGGCAAAACAGAAAAGTACATTTTCCCACTAGGGAAGCACTACCTCATGAATGGTAACCTTTTGTTGTGAGAAAGGAACCCCATGGAAATTTTGCTTACCCTTAATTATAGCCCATGTCTACAGTACATCCAACTTGGCACTTGGTGAAATTACTCTTTGGGTCAATTACTCTAGCAATGCTGGCTGGTAGATTCTGTGGATTTTGAACAGAAAAAGTAACTTGTCCAATCAACTATAGCTGTTTCCTTCTTGCACTGCTGGGCCAACTATCTAGAACCATTACTGATAGTGCTGTGAGCAGCTGGTAAAACTATACAGTGCTGAAGGGAGCCTAAAGGTGCCAACATTGCCAGAACTAGACAGACCCCTGTTGAAACAAGGTTAACCCATTTCTTGCTTCTGTGTGTCTGCTTCCTCTTTACTATTCAAGGAAAGGGAAGGAAGACAAATTTGCCAGTACTTGCAAATGTCAGCTGAGAAGGTTGGGTCTTGCTGTTCTTTCTCACCTGGGACAGAGGAAGAAGGAGTAAAATCAGGAAGGGAATCCTCACTGGCTCTCTTCAGCAATCTCAAATAATGGGAATTGCCTTCAAGTTAGCATTCAAGATATCCAAGGGCCAGGCTTAGCTGGAAAGGCAGGATCCATGAGAGTTCAGGTTACAATGCTTCACTTGTATGTTTTTAATTGAATTGTTCTTTTAATTTTTAAGCTGCTTTGTGTCCCAATTTTGGGGGGGGGGAGGGGAGTGGGTCAAAAATAAATATCATACATACATACAGGTATCTGTCATGCTGAAAGCAATGGCGGCTGGTGGTTTCTATGTCAATGGATAATGAATCTGCTTCAGGTTTTAAACAAGCTATCTGAAGTCTTGAAGCTATTTGAAGGTTTGGGTTCAGCAGCTTGGATAGCTCTTTTAAAGTTTAAGCAGACACCGAGACTGGATTCATGCCCCACAGGCAAAGAAGCCATCAGTTGCTGGTTGCTGAGATTTCCTCCATTTCAATCCAATCACAGTTCCTCCTACCCTGATGTCCCTTTTTGTAGCACAGAAAGTGCATGGCAACCTTTGGATGTTGAGATAACCCCAGACATTTAAAGTTAGCATATTTAGGCTTGCTACACTTTGTTGGGGAGAATGTTTTGCAGAGGATATGAGAATCTCTCTGTCTTCTTCAGTAATTCTATACAGGGTCAGAGAGCTGCCAGGTCCCTATCCCACTCCAGTGTCTAGTGAGGTGTTTTAATATTTGGAATATGGATACAGAATTTCTTTTGCAGTGAGAGATTTCAGGAGGCTTGCACTACTAGGGTTTTGGACAGTTTCAGCATCACAATTCAAGCATAGTGATAAATTATCCAGAATAATCAGACAGCAGATTCACAATATTGTTCTTCATGCTGAAAGCAAAGCCATGGAATTTAGGACATTACTACTGCAATTACACCAGGAAAGAAGTGGTATTGGCCTTATGCACAGCACAATGACTCCTCTAGACCTGCAGCTGGCTGAGAGATTATCACATGGGAGGCACAGCATTCTCCTCCCATCTTTCTCCCATCCTTCAACTCTGCTAAACATGCAATCGGGGCCCCATGAGATTCCCCCATTTTTCTCCCAGGTGTGAAGTGTAATGGAGCCATCCTCACACACTTCTCCCATCGGTAAAGTGTAATGAAGCCGCCATGGGGTATTAAGAGGAACTCCATTAATACTAAATGATGGCTCCATTACACTTTACCAATGAGAGAAGTGCACACAGACAGTTCCATTACACTTTACACATTGGGGAAGGATGGGAAAAGTGCATGGGGTGTGTGATAATCTTCAGCCCCCAATCACATGATTAGCAGAGTTTAAGGACAGCAGAAGGATGAGAGGAGAATGCTGTGCCTCCTGTGTGATAATCTCCTCTGTCTCTGACCTGTTTTCTTTTATGGTGGTGGAGTGGGGGGGACCCATCAGTGACCTGGCAAGTACACAAATCCCCATGGGCAAAATGTCACTCCCAGAGCAGTTGCACAATTGTGAGTCATTTGATATCAGTGTCCCCTTCTCCCCCTGTCCACCCTCACCCTCACTTTTCCTGATTATCTTTATTACCTTTATTTATTTATTTCTATTGCTTTTCTTTCTTTCTTTTTATTTCAATCACAGTAACAGAGCTCTGGGACTGCATGAAAAAAGTGGGAGGAAAAAAAAATAAAGGCATGCAGGGAAGCAGGGTTTATAGAGAGTCAGGAAGAGAGCACAATAGAATCATGTAAATCAGTGCCTGCAAGAAGAACAGCAGCAACCACAATAAAACCTTGGGGCCAGAGGTGTGAGGCACACCCATCCATTATATCTTCTTGCCAACCCTCTCAGTTTGAAGGCTGAAGGATTTTTCTAAAATGGAATTTTTATCCTGAAAACCATCCATATTTAGAATGCCATTTAAATAAGTACACATCTAAACTAAAATTTACATAATCTAGCTACACGCTTACATTTCTGCACCAAGTGTAGCAGTTAGAAACAGTCATTTAAACCAGGCTTATGGGCTTTATCAGCCAGGAACAATGTGCTGCTGCAGCATCGCAAACAAAATCAGGTCACTGCATTCACTCCCCCTCACCCTCTTAACACACGTGTGTTCTGTCTCCTTCCTCCCTAGTTCACTGCCCCAGGCAAGTTGTTAGGAATGGAAGAAAACCAAGTTGCCATCTACAATGTGATGTCTGACAAGGAAAATACAAAACTGGAAACCAGTGGCTATAGTCACAGTCACAGTTGGTGCTCCCAGAATCTAAGACATTCATGGTTCCAAGAGCTGTTGCTGAGAGAACAGTGGACTGGGGACCATACTTTTGTTGACTTCAGTCATCCAGCATAATATGTCAGGACCAGATGAAGTAGAATGAGAATAGGACCCCAAATCTGACTCAGCCTTGCAATCATTTAACTTCCAATTCAGCTCCAAATTCAGGCTACATGATGGGGTTGGAAAATATCCTCTTGCCAAGACTGGAGCCAAATTCTTAAAAATAAAAGTTTCAAGCTCTATATTGCAAGGCCAAGGAAAAGTCTATGGTTTAAAGTTGCTTCCAGCTCCCATTTTATACATGGGATAGATAATTCTGGGGTAAATAATAGATACCTCATATTGATTGTTTTGTAAAGTATACATAGAACAGCACTATGGGCAAGAGTGCTGCTTTGTGACTTTATCAAGCTGATTTGAGAGAAAGCTTAGAAGGACAACTAAAAACAGAATCCAAGATGATGCTGTCAAAATCATGTCAGCCTTTGTGTTAGTATTTGGAGCTGACTCTGAAATGTAGATAACAGCCCAGCATTTCTCAGATGGAGGTTTCTACCTCAATCCATACAATTTGGATCCACTCTCTGAAAATAAATAAATAAATGTGTAAACAATATCCAGAATTTTGGCAGTAGCAGTCATATAGATCTCAGTTCATATTTAGCTGTCAGGGAAGAGAATTGTTTTTTCTCTGTCCTTTTTGCGGGGCCAGGCCAAGACATTTTTCTGCCTGAGGCACATCAGCAAATGACATAATCCACACAAATACAGGTGTGTAGTACTCAAAGACAGTCAAGTTATTTTAGAACATGAGGCAGAATTTCCCAGAAGCCTATACCCCCGCCCCAGGAGCAAAAGTAATAGAGAATCAAATAACAATTTACTGCCCTTTAATGACATCTACCTTTCTGTCTAATGGCAGGGCTGGCAATACCCAAGTGATCTCTCATTGGACTCCTTGATATCATTCCTTCTCGTGTCTGCTATTAACTGTGGGGTGAAACAGATGGGCAGGAAAAAGTGGCTTGAAGCTGCCTTTTCCAAAACAACATTGAAACACCACCAACTGCACCTCTAGCTCCCAAGGCAGCTGGAGTGCTCATGCCATGACCACATGACATGGCTTCATGCCAGGAAGAAGCAGAAAAAGCTGCCTTTTTTTTTTTTTTTTTTTTTTTTTTTTTTTTTTTTTTGAAATGGCTTTTCTTTGCATAAAGCACCTAGAGGGCACTTTCCTGCTGGCATCAAGGCATGTGTCATCTAAATGCCATGCCTTCAAGCCAGCCTGAAAGCACCTCTTTTTGCCTGTCTGTTTAGCCCCTATATTTCCAGATAAAAGATTTAGAACAATCATCCTATGCTATGATATAATGTCAGGTTTTTAGTAGGCTCTAGCATTCATAGATAGTTCAGGCAAGTCTTGGGGGGGGGGGGCGGGCAGGCCTAGGAAAAGCCATGGGGTAAGCAAATCTTGCTATGGGGCAAGACCTGTAGGTAATATAAGGACACAGGATGTGAAAGGTATCCCAAGCTCTTCTCAATCCCTTGCTGCATATACTTCTTCCTATCAGTTTCTGTTAGATGACCAGAAGTATACAGATGCATTTCCCAATGAGGGTTCTATTAGTCTTCCTCTTACACTGTTGTTCATTAAGTAAAAACATGACAAGGAGAATACTAATACATTCTCCAGTCTTGCTTTGTTTTATGTGAAAAAGTAATGAGTTTGTAGAGGAGACACTCTTCTGTCTATGGTGACTCTTCTCATGAGACAGAAACCTGGAATATAAAGGTTCAGAATCACTAAGACACAGAATGATTACATTATCTGCTGAGACCTCAGTGGATCATTTGACATCTAGCCACAGGGACCTAGCTAGACACTTCCCCAATCCTACCTGCTCCCCACCAGCCATGAAATGACCATGTTTGGGGGGGGGGCTTAAAGTGTGTTGGCTGGATTGTGGTTATAGAGTTCCATGTCATTGGAAATCCTGGCCAATCACTCTTCAAATTTCCTAAATCTTAACACTTATAAAGAGTTTCTATCTAATCCTAAACTACAAAGGCAGAAGCACTGTAACTAAAAAAAAAAACAAAAAAAAACCACTCACCAAAATATCTTTCCATATTCCATACATTTGTTGCCCTCATGTCTGCTCATGCCTTTGTGTCCAATATCCATTATTTGTATGCCTTTTCATGGCACTACTTTTCAACTGCTTTTCAAGGTAGGTAGAATTGCAACCAATGCTTTCAATTTGATTTTCAGCATGGTCCACTGTGGCAGGTGGTGACTACCATGTCAGAGAGATGGTGAATCTGTGCTGCATGCATTGAGTTCAGTACCTTGGATAGCACCAAGGTTGTAGATTTAAAAAACAAACAAACAGCCCACAGTGGCCTCACTGATATGGAAGGCATGAGCTGCCACTGATAATCTGTGCATGATTATGTAAAACTGGGTTGATGAATTACTGAAGGAGCTTTTCTGAGCTATAGGGTGGCTCCTTGTTGGGGATAGCTATTGCCAATAAGCAAATGGTAAGCATTGACTGATGCCAATAAGCAACCTCACTCAGTCAAGCAGATTTTGACTGTTATGAAGTGTCAGAAATTGTAGTGTTATTAACTGAGAGTTATGGTGGCAATAATAATGGCAGTGTTAAAGATAATGGTAATGGTGACTGATTCCCACCACCACCACTACTGTACTAGTGAAGAGAATGGATGTTTTAGGTCCTCATGTGTTTTGGAATATTCTACACCATGATCTGTGCTGCATGCACAGCTGGGAATGTTTAGCCTGGAGAAGAGAAGGTTAAGAGGTGATATGATAGCCCTGTTTAATTACTTGAAGGGATGTCACATTGAGGAGGAGCAAGCTTGTTTTCTGCTGCTCCAGAGAACAGAACTCGGAACAATGGATGCAAACTGCAGGAAAAAAGATTCCACCTCAACATTAGGAGGAACTTCCTGACAGTAAGAGCTGTTCGACAGTGGAACACACTCCCTCGGAGGGTGGTGGAGTCTCCTTCCTTGGAGGTTTTTAAGCAGAGGCTGGATGGCCATCTGTCGGGTATGCTTTGATTGGGAGTTCCTGCATGGCAGGGGGTTGGACTGGATGGCCCTTGTGGTCTCTTCCAACTCTAAATTTCTATGATTCTATGATTCTATGAATGAGAAGAGGGAACACCATTTCCTCTGTTCTTCGGACAACAAAATATTTTGGACTGGCTCTGTTTTGAAATCACCAAGTGAATCATGATGCATTTTGTTTTTCAACTTGAGATTGCTCCTTTTTCTTCAGCAGCAGCCCAGGCAGTTCTGTTTTACTGTCTCTTTATGGACATAGTATATTTCGACATTACAATTCGACTACTTTTAAATGTATCTATGAGACTCCTGTAGTAATAGTTTTCCTATATTTAACATTTTGTTTTTTGGAGAGCTTAGAATAATGAGGTTGTAAGTCAAATTTGAAAAAGGGAGAAATTAATTTGTTGTCATTGATATTGGTAACATAGAAATTTAATTTGTTGTGATAATGATTTATTCATTTTAAAACAACTGTGAAATTTTATTTATTTGTTTATCTATTTATTTATTGACTTTATAGTCTGCTTATAATCCCATGATGGGATTCAAGGTGGCTTTACGGAATACTGCATGTTTAATTCTCAATGTTCCCTCCTAGTGGCATGGAATTCAATTAGGTTTTGCCACTGTTACTATTACTATTCTATTGAATAACTGCTTCATCCCTCCCCTAGCCCTCTGGGAATCAAGAATGATGAATTAGTGCTATAACTAGTTACATTTAACAATTTTTTCCAGTCTCGCTGATAGTGAGTACCATTATCAAACAAAGGAACGAATTAAACCTTCTTGGAGGTTGACAAGATCTAGCTAGTGAGATTCAACTAGTTGTTTGTAAGCTCTGCTTTTTTGTAACATGCATTTAGAACTCATGGCAACCCATTTCAGCATACACTCACATGGACCTTGATAAACAAACATATCGCCAACAACACCCACATTCAAGTATATTCACCTGCCATATCTACTGAGAACACTGTTTACCAGAAATTGAATAATCTACTGTTTGAGTTATGAATCTCAGAATCCTCCAGCCAGTATTGCCAGTTTATTCTTCTGCCTACAGGATTCTGGAACTTCTATCTGCCTCCCCACAAATTTTCTGATCAATACACTTTATTTAAACCTAAGGAACAGTGTAGAGACAGTGTGATGTGGTGGTTCGAGCACTGGACTATGACTCTGGAGACCAGGATTTGAATCCCAGCTTGGTCATGTAAAATTGCTGAGTGACCTTGGGAAGACACACTCTCTCAGCCTCAGAGAATGGCAATGGCAAAACCCCTCAGAGGAAACTTGCCAAGAAAATCCCATGATAGGTTCTCCTTAGGGTCACCGTAAATCGGAAATGACTTGAAGGCACACAACAACAGCAGTAATAATAATAATAATAATAATTATTATTATTATTATTTCTAGCCCACCCCTCTGAGCTAGCAATTGGGGGCGGGTTACAACAAGAAGTTAAAACACAACAGTTAAAATAAACCAATCCCATCCCCACCTCCCACCCCTAAAAAGGGATTAAATCAAATGTAGTTAAAACATAGCAACAAGGAACAATGATTCCTGACCACCACCACCACAGTCCAGGTAATTAAGTATACTATAGGGGAAAAATGGTGAAGCCTCACTCATAGACCCTGGAATGGTGAACTTTAAAAAGGGCTTCATCTACTGCAGAAATGGTTGGGGGGATCTCTCTTTCTCTCTCACACACACACAGCACAAAATCATCTGGAAAAATTAGCCCACCCATGTCTATGTAGCTTGAAGCTCCTTATCTATTATCCTCATCTATTGTCAATTAGGAGTGTGCTAAACGATCATGCACAAACAAATATTATCAGGAATAACAAAGACTTAGACAATCTATCCTATGCACACTTCCTAAGAAGTAAGCTATGCTCAAAACATGGAAGAGACCTCTAAGTAGACATTTTTCTTGTAAGAGTCTTTATATTTAAATATGTTTGAATGACAATGATGGGAAAAGTCATTTGCTGACTCTTTGCAAATATCTGCAAGTAGACAAAATTAATATTTTTAAAGTTAATTAGTTGCCTGACAATGTTGACCAGCAGCACCTCTGAACAGGTTTGAGGTTCCTAGTCCCACTAGTTTTAAGAGCTGCACAGGAAGCAATCTTGAGGGTTGTTTTTATATTGTTCATTGAATAAAAATCCTGTATTTAAGTTCTATGATAGAGATTTGAAATCCATGGCAGAGTGTCAAACTCAGGTAAAGTGGCATTATAAGCATACGTCTGGGCATCTGAGGGATTCTAGAAGAAGAGTATGTACAGAAAGATCAAGCAAGTACAAGTGCAAGTACAGTTTTCAGGTCTACAGCCACTGAACAGTCTGTGTGCCCTGCTCCATTCCTTTCCCTAAATGTTCAGCTACATGTTCTTTTTATAAAGGGGGAAAGAGCAACCTTCTCCAAGGACTACAACTTCCATTATTCTGGACCACTGGTTATACTGGGAGAAGCTCATGGGAGGGCTCATCAAAACCCAAAGCTTAGAGGTTACATTTGTGGACTACAACTCCAAGAGCCTCTAGCTAGCATGATCACATACTCTCTTCAAGCTCTCTAAAACATTGACCCGGACAGGTAAGCATTCCCAGAACTAGGACTCAGAGCCACTTCACAACTTTATGACCTAGCCTAAAAAAGAAGACCTTCCCTCCTTGCCTTCTGCCATTGACTGGCCTCGGAGAGAGTGTAAAGGCAATCCCAATGCCATGAGGCTGAGCCAGAGCAAGAAGAAGGGCCCTCCCTCCAGTCCATCTGCCATGGTCCAACCCTCGAAGGAGAGAAAATCCACTGGACTTGATCCCTTTCCCCACCACCTTTCCCTTCTCCTTGTGTCTCATGTCTTTTTAGATTGTAAGCCTGAGGACAGGGAACCGTCTATTTCAATTGACTGTATGTACAGTGCTGTGTAAGTTTACAGCACTATATAAATAAAGCTTAACAACAACAAGCAGCAACAACTGGGGAAGGCATGTCAGGACCATTTCCCAAATGAAATGGGGAAAGGGACAACAACATTCTCTCGAGTTGCTCAGAAAGAACCACACCTGGTTCCGCCTGCTAATGTTCTGACCAATTAGAGCAAAGACAACACCATAGATGACATCTAGGGTGACAAGCATGGGCAACATTCAGTCCTGAGGCAAAGCTGTTTTTGCGGCCCTTGACTCTGACAGACTCCCAAACTGCCCCTTTCTGAGCAAAGAAAGTAGTAAATTGTGATCTTTTTAGAAGCCTGCAGGAGAGGTTGCAGGAAACTACACTGTTCAACATCAAAATATAATCATTTTCAAAAACTGAAAGTTTTTCTAGTAACTTTTTTTTTTCATGTTTGTCAGCCCCAGTCTGAAAACTGGCCCCTGGACACATCACAGTTGCCCATCCCAGCTCTAGGAATTTAATTTTAAAAAAAAATTGAGGCCAAAAAAACTCACACCCCAATATAATATTTTATTTAAGATTATATAAAAATAAATCAAGTTGATGTATTAGTCTGCTACCTGCTGTATTTAGGTCCTGAGTGTTCTGCATTTCTTCCTCCCTGCTGGCACAGTACTTCAGCCTTGGCAACTTTGAAGGATTTTGCCTGAAGGCCCAGCAATGGCAATCTCTGTATGGAGGCAGCTGCCTTTCTTGAAGCTTGACACTTCCACCAGTGTCCCTACCCACCCCTGTTCTTGCCTCTGCTGCCTGCTCCCCCATATACACACAGTTATACCCTCTCTCTCTCTCACACACACACACGTATACTGTTGTTTACCACATGGAGCTTGCTGGTGCCTCGGGAGTTAAGTGGCAAAGCAGCCAGAAGCTGATTCAGGTGGGTGGCACATTGCAGTGACAAGACTCCAGCTAGAGAGAGGAGGGAGGGAATCTAGAAGGGGAGGAGGTGAGCGTGGTGTGATGGTGGTGGTGGTGGGAGCCGATGAAAGGAAAAGAGAGCCAAGTGTGTGTGTATGTGTGTGAGTGAGCAAATGAGATGTGAGCTGGGAAAGGAATGAGAGCCTTTCTCTGCTGCTGCTGCTGTTGCTGCCTCCAAAGAACTAGCTGGAAAGGAAAGGGAGACAAGGAAGGAAGGAGAGGATAAAGGCAGAGACTGTTCTGCCATCATCTCCTCAGTGCTGGAGGAAACCTGAATCCTCCTGAGCTTCATCTGGGCTACAGAACCAACACCCCCTCAGCCTCCTTCTGTCTACCAACTCCAGGCATCAGCCAGAGACAGATGTGCGTGCAGCAAAGGCAGCAAGAGAAAAGACAAACAAGACTGGCTCTGGGAGAAGAGAGGAGAGTCCAAGGGTAAGTTCAGCTCTGTTATTCATCAGTGATGGCAGAAGCAGGAGCAAAGAGGATTCTCCAACGCAGATAAGGGAGCTTCTGTTTGACACCCTTTCTTCTTCTTCTTCTTCTTCTTCTTCTTCTTCTTCTTCTTCTTCTCCTCCTCTCTCTTTCTCTTGCCTCCTCATTTTAAGAGAGGCTGGATGGTGATGGCAAAAAAAAAAAAAGTGTTGTATGTAGCTGGCTTGTGGAACCTGTCTTTATCTCTATGTTTTCATGTTTAGTGGAAGGGAGACAAAATGGGAAAGGAAGGCAGAAGCACTATCTCAGCCAGGAAAAATTATGGGTGACTGACAACAAAGTTCAGTTATAGATCTCCAGTCTAACAGGGTAAATCTACCGTTGACTTGAGATAGTAGAGGATATATTATGATTGCTCTTGCTTGACAATGAAATCCAGATGTGTGCCATCCCCCTTCAAGGAGATGGGGCCAAACTTTCAGTGACTGGTGTAAAAGGATCAGTGCAGAAGCACCTAGTCAGATTGTGATATGGTTCACTTTTATGTTTAATCCAGAATGGCTTCAGAGTGGTCCCTGTAGGATTGTACAGGTCTTGCTTGTAATCATTATCCACCCTTGTTTTATCCAGGGATGCTGCAACTTGTTAGCCATCGTGTATGTCTCCTAATTAGCCCTTCATGTCGCAAACAACAACAACCACAAACCATTGAATCATCCGAGGTGTTATATAGGAGGAAGATATATTAGTGAAGGTAGTCTAGCCTATTACCTTCTATCCCTGCCCTACAAGAGAAAGGTAGTTGGTAGAAATGAAAGGGTTCAGACCAGACTCCCAAGGAGATGAAGGAGAAAACAAAATAAACAGAAAGAGGTGATACAGACAAGGGAGCTCTGAAGGTAAAAGTGCTGAGAATGAACTTGGTGCATTAGGAAAGAGGGTACCCACTTCACAGGATTTGTCACCTAATGAAGGCAAGTCAAAAAAGAACTCCCTTTCACCCTCCTTTCCATTAGTCCTTTAAATCCTATATAACACCACATAATGGCTGTCTATCATGATCTCTAGCTCAGAGAATGAAGAAGCTGGTCTAGCCTGTGACCAAGAGGTTTAGGATGGCCAGAAAGAGTGAACGAGAAGGGGTCAGATCTGTTGAAAGGTTGATGGAACAAGTAAGGCATCTGGGGGAGGTGTCTGCATGATCCTTCTTTTTCTTCTGCACTTAGGAAAAATGCAGTGACCGAAAATGATTTCATGCTTTTGTTACAGCATCTAATATCCTTGTATAAAGAGACTCTGTTAAGTCTCCCCTTTCATTGCCTTCCTGTTTTTTTGCAATTCTTTCCCCTTGCTTTGATAAACTGTATGTCTGATCTGCACTGTAGCCCCATCATGTTAATCCTATGCAGTGTAGAATTGTGTAGCTGTCTAGCAAAGGCAGAGGGAGTTTAAAACATGAGCTTTCACAAATAACAGATCTGTAAGAATACATACATCCTTCACTTGGATTATGTAGTTTTCATGGATCTGAAACAAACCTTTCCCTAGTAATTGGAAAGGTGCTCTCACTAAGGGGAAAGGGAAGGAGAGGTCAATGGAAAATGAGTTTGTGATTTAAAAAAAAAAACAATACTCTGCAAAAAGACAACTCTTTGGCCATAGCTTTTCTTGCTCTAAAAGCCACAGAGTTGCTTTTCCCCTGCTTCACCTTTATTTTGCATACCTGTATCTTTCAGTCTCTCATCCTTTGTGTAACTCTCTCCATAAAATGTCAGCATAAAAAGCATCATGTTGAAGGACCAGAAAAAATCTTCCCCAGTATCCCTAAGCCTAAAACCATGTTCCAGAAACATAATGTTGATTTCTGGTAAAAGAACTAGAACTCCATTACATGGCACTTAAGAATGAAAAGATTTGACTGAAGGTCTGCATGAGCTTTCCGTGTGTGTGTGGGGGGGTGTCTTTATTTGGGGAGAAAAGTGGGGAGACAAACACACAGGCTTTGCACTTATTTTTGTATTTGCCATGTAATGTAGCTGGAACTGGAACTCTACTGGGGAGGTGCATCAGCACAGCTGGAACTCGCATTTCACACCTAGGTGGTGAGAAAGGTCCATAAAAAGAGGTTGTAAGTCTTTTCCTTCCACTTCTGCAAAATGAACAAAGCTACCTTTGGTGACCTGATCTTCATGGGTTTTGCTATGCACACTCAGCATCCTCAACATCGATATAGCTTTCAGACCCTCTTAGCATGCTCTTTAAAGAAAATGCTCATGAGGTGTTTGGCAGCTGCTGCTCCTTCATCTGGGGGAGATGTTTGTTTTCAGTTCTGGCATAATGACTTCCCCCTTGTTTTAGTGTATGAAGACTAGGTATTCATGAATCACAGCTGAAATCTCTCAGTAATTTGAGAATGAAGGATCTAGGTTCCAAGCTTTGGGCAACAAGATACCAACTGCAAATTCAAAGTGATGTAGAGACATTTAATCAGAAAGCTTGGTGTCCCACCACCACCACCATGTGAGTGTGGATAAAGCTATGAATGCCTTTAATTTTTAGTGACCATAGTTCCCAAGCTAAAAAAAAAAAAATAGTGGTGTTTGCCCTTGGGAGCAGGGGACCTTTGTGCTTTGTTCAGCATCCAGTAAGAAAGCAGGCACGTAGCATCATGCTAAGTAAGCAGGGTGAATGCTGCAGTTTGCAGGTTCTTGATGTTTCTTCATAAGGAGGAATGAATTCTGTTCAGAATCATCACCTGTAGCATAACCCGAAGGGACTTGGAAACTGGAATCCTAACATAGAGAGTATTCTTCCCTCTACCATCAGAACTTCCAGTAAACTGACCCAATGGCTGAACTCAGGATCAGAAAATAATCTTTTTTCATCAAATATCTGCCAAGGGCTTTTTGCTTGTCCTAACTCTTATGGGTCAAAATGTCTTCTGCTCACCAAATTGACCCCTTACCTTCCCATTATTAACTCACAGAAATACACTGCAGTCTTTCTAAACCTGGTGTCACTGTTCACCTTGGGGAAACCACCCCTTTTCTGTTGACCTAGTTCCACACTGCTTTGTAGCCTTATGTTGTAGACAGTGACATTTACACTAGTTCAGCATCAGTGTTAAAGGCAAGTATAAAACACTTGCCATTTTACATTGATAGAAAATGATTGCACATGAAATTACTATGCTGTTGGAAGAAAAGGCACATTTACTCCTGAAGCAGGAACAGCCTTGTCAGAGCAAGAAAGATGGTTGCACAGTATGAGATGTCCAGTTTTAGTGAGTCAGCTTTCATTTTTGTGTAGGGCTAAATTGTTGATATTCACATGTGGTAGTTCTGAAAGTAGAAATACAGTGGGAATGTTAGTCATTAAGTACTGGAATGCTCTGTAAAATATTTGTTGGGTATTCTGTTTGAAGAGACTTTTCATCAAAATGTAAGGTTTTATTATGACTGGTATGTGTACTGGTCCAAGAGTATACTATTAGACAACACGGGCAGAAGTTATTGATTGAACCATTGTTTGTTGCCCTAACTGTACAAGCTCTGAGCTTTACAGAGTTTACCTTCAGGCAAAAATAAAAAATAACTAGATTGCTGTGTTGCTGGACCCCAAGGCTTAAGAAAGCAAAGTTGTGGTGATATTTTTTTAAAAAAATTAAAAAGGCTACTGAAGATATACCAATTTTGTAATTCTGGAAGACTGACCAACCCAGGGCTATGTAATTATCAAAGTTGTTTTACCATTTTCTTATATGGCATGCATCTGAGTGTTCGAGCACTTCACATACATGATTTCAGTAAACCTAGCAACAACACTATGCAATGGTTCCATTATCCTCACATTATAAGATGTTAAGGTTTTTTAAATGAGTTTGTAAACATTATGCTAGGGCTATAGGCACAATTATCCCTCAACCAATTCGGTAACCAAGGGACTCAGTGGGTTTAACATCTTGAAAAATTGTGACTAAATTGAGATCTGAACCTTGGACATATTGTCTGGTGATGGTGAGTTGGTTTTGACCGGAAAGCCTTGAGTTTCCACTGGCACTGCTGTCTGACTATAAGAATTCATGGGAAATCCTGTTGGGATCTTTGGATCTATGAACACTTCTGAAATACTAGAGGCTATGTCAAACAAAAAGCCTTTTCTCTTACAAGGTCTGATCACACCACAAGTTTTGAGGGAAACTAATAAAGATGCAGGTGTGGAAAGAGTCCCTATTTTCCCTCTCCTCTTTACCTGCAAAGGAGCAAGCTCAATTGACCTTAATTTGGTCAAAGTGAATTTAGATTAATTGTGAGGTAATAATGCAATAATAGCAAACTGGGGCTGGGTACAGACTGGTGCTTTGTGCCATCCTGGGGCTGATGCTAGAGTTCCATAGGGCTGGGCATCCATATGCATCCAACCCTAAAATTGGCACCTCTGCACCATCTTGCCATGGCCCCATCCACATGGGTCACATGACAATGATGCATGAGCATCCACGTGCCCAAACGACACTCGCTGGAAGTGGCAGCATTGTGGCGCACTGGCACCATTATGATGTGTCTCAAAAGAAGCTGCTCTAGGTGGCTTCTTTTTAGGGAGCATGTCAGTGCTTTGCCATGCAGCTGGTGCTGCACTGATAAGGGTCTAAGACAGGCAGCATGGAGCCGCCCATCTGTATACCCCCTAAGTCTGAGGAAATTTGTTTTTACACCCTTATGACTCTGTACCAAAGCTTTAAAAGGTTACTTTCTTGAATTAGAATTCCCATAACCCTTAACCCTCTAAAGCCAGTATGATAGAAAAAAAATTTCCAAGCTCTGATTTATACACCAACATCTCTTCTTTAGCCCTCACCTTATAACCATTCATTTATGAATATGCCAGGGGCAGCATGATTGTAAAATTTACTGGTTTTTCTGTCAGCATCATGAATTCAGGAGGAGAAATGTTTTATGCAAGAAGGCTTTAAAGATTGGGCACCCATTTCTACCTACTCCCATCTAGCAGCAGGACACTCTAATACAGTGTTGCATTATTTCTTTGTGTGCTGTGCTTATCCAGTGTTGGTACATTCAAAATGGCAGGAGTGAAGGAGAGACAGAAATGAGCCTTCTGCAATCCTCAGAAACAGTGTAGGGTCTGGAAAAATCCTTTATGTGTCATGTGTGCTGATGCAATTTCTAGTACAGTGGGCCCTTGATATCCATATGGAGTTTGGTTCCAGGACACACACACACACCATGGATACTAAAATCCATGGATGCTCAGGTACCATTAAAAAGAATTGCAAAGTAAAATGATGCCCCTTATATAAAATGGCAAAATCAAGATTTATTTTTTGGTATTTATATATGTTTTTAATACTTTCAAACTGTGAATGGTTGAATCCATGGATAAGGAATCTGTGGATAGGAAGGGCTGAGTGTAACAGCTGTATGCATGTTTTCACCCACTCCACCTTTGAAAAATGCTCTACTTTCCCTGGTAGCCATATTACCTGATTAAACAGGTTTTATCCAAATTCTGGGCTCATTACTCTCATGTCTGTTTCCACAGTCAGCTGACCCAGAATGTGTTCTGGCCTGCCTTCCAGTTCCCCTTGCTTGCTCCACATCTGAGACATCACAAGGACCCAATCCCTAGGCTCAGGGTTTGGTCCAGAAAGCTAAGGGATAGAAATAACACTAATTATTAAGCTCGGGTACAGCCCAAGAATCTTTCATAAATTAGAGGCCAAGATCCCATTGAATCCAACATATTTTGTAATTCATTCTACGAAGCAAAAGGTTTACAATCTGCTCCTTAAATGTTTCCACAAAAGAATAAAGAACTATCTTTATACTTTACAATGTATACTAGCATCTCCCCCCATCTGAAATTAAAAGAATACAGCAAAGAGGCTGCTAAATATCAAGGTGAGTTTATTAGTAATTTCTATAATTTTTTTCTAGTTTGTTATGAGTTACTATTTTGGATTTGCATTTTGTGGCATTACTCTGTTTGACTTTATGAATGAGGAAAGTCATGGCTTTTCTTGGTCTAAGTGTGTAGGTTCCTTCGATGAAAACACTCATAGAGTATAAGCTTAAGGCTAATACCTAGGTATTCATTTCTGTCCAACAGAGAGTTATATGTTGCTTGAACAATTCTCTACTGCTGAAGCTGGCTCAGTAAAAGGTGACACCTTTCCTTCCTACAAAATCTTACATATATCTCCAATATGAGCTTGGTGAAAATATTATCTCTCCCCCCCCCTTTTTTTCCCCTGCTTATTTCACTGTATAGCAGGGGAACTATTATGCAGGGAAACATGAGGGTTGTCAAGTCTTGTCAGAGATGTGTGCTGTGATATTTGATATTCCATAATGTCTTATAAACTGGATTCACTTGAACCCACAGATGAGGAAAGAGGTCCACTGAAAGAATTAAGATGATCTTTTGTGGCTATATTAGCAAAACGGCTGCGCATATGTTGCAACTGTGTGTGTTCACTGAATGTGTTCAAAGGAGGAGGTGTGCCTGCCACAGGTCCTGCTTCCTACACCAAAACAGTCCATGTATACATGATATACACATTATGCTATGTACACATTATTGTACAGGCTGAGTCTCTTCTATTCAAAATGTTTGGGATGAGAAGTGTTTTGGATTTCAGGTTTTGGGGTTTGTTTGTTTTTTAATAGCTGTATTTGCATATACATACATATTGAGATTTATGTTTCATATATACCTTATACACCTAGCCAAAAGGTAACTTTATACAATATTACAGACTCAACCTGGAATCCAACAATGGAACATCCTCCCCATGGCTGCCACAAACATAAGAAATTGTTTTGATACCAACTCAAACCTTCTTTGTTTACCCAGATTTGGTTTGTTCCCTTATATCTGCTCACTTCTCTGTTCTTCCCATGAAGATATTCTAGTTTTTTTAAAAAAACTCTACTTCTGTTTCAGTTTAATCATATCTGTGTTCCACTCTGCTGTTTGCCAAGAGGAATAGCAGTTAAAATATGTTTTAATAAGGCAGACTTAAATTATATTCATGTAGCCTCTGTCCCATGGGTTAAAGCCATGCAAAAAGTACAAACAGACTGTATGTGTGTCCTGTTTGCATGTACAAGCCCTGGTCAGATTCCCCTAAACATATGAAGCTCTATAAGGATGGTATGGATATTGGTAAGGATGGAGAGGCCCTATCCCCCAAATGTCCCCATATCAGTGCTTTTTAAGCTGTCTCATGTGAGGAACTGGCAGTTCCCCACCACCACCATACCAGAAACCAGCCCATTTGTGCCCATATTTGTTGCCATTGACTATAAGCGTTTCTTTCTTTCCTGGAAACTTGCTGTGGTCTGGTAGCCAATAGCTTGTGGATCAGCACCAGTTCACAGATCCCCACTTTGAGTAGCACTGTACTAGCTCTTTCTGCATTGAACACAATGTTCTATAGCCCTTTCTAAGGCTGCCAGGTGCATGGATCTTTGTTTCATTTGGCTGAACACAGAGCTCACATGATTGGGAAGCAAATAATAAGGCACAGTTCCCAATCACAGGAACTCAGTAACAGTGTTTGACTGCTGCAATGCCCTCTATACATCTTACTTTTGATGCACAAAGGTCTCTAAGGCTACTAGGAGGAGCAGGGTTATGGCCACACCTATGTCCCCACCATCTATTTAGCCCTTTGCATTCAGATGCCTACCTGAAATAGCTATAGTCTATGTATGCTACACTCTATACATCTAAATTCTATGCTCTTTTGAGTATGGTCAGTTTACACAGTTATGGTGTATGGACAGGGCTATCAACACAATCGCTCCCGTCCTTTCCAGCCCGCTTCTGATTGCAAACCCTGGTTCACAACAGAACTCAGGGAGATGGAGCAGATTGGACAACGACTAGAGCGCAAGTGGCAAAAGACTCGGTTCTTGTTCAACAGAACTCGCCATAGGCTGCATCTTCGTGCCTATCAGGAGGCACTACGTGCAGCACGGAGATCTTTCTGCTTTGCACGTATTGCATCTGCAGAGTCCTGTTCAGCAGATCTGTTTAAGGTGGTGGGGGAGCTGACACAGGTTCCCCCTGGACCAAATCCCCTACTTGACCCCACGATGGCCTGCTGCGATGCATTTAACATTCACTTTGCAGATGCAATATAGATGGCATTTGACACCTTATATCTTGGCCAAAATAGATTAAAAATGTAATAATAAATGCTGGAAGTGTTCAACAGAAATAGGAACGTACTATCACTGTTGGTGGATTTGTAAAAAAGCAAAAGAATTCTGGACAGGAATACATACCAAAGTATGTGAAATACTAAAGATTAACTTAACAAAAGATCCCAAATTGTATTTATTAAGTATGGTCGAACAGAAGGAGATAGAAAAGAATTATGGGAAACTTTTATTCTATATGGGATGCGCAGCAAGGACTCTATACGCTAGCAAGTGGAAGTGTGAAGAAATACCTACTCTAGAACAATGGCTTACAAGACTATATGAATATATGGAGATGGATGATCTTACTCTGAGATTAAAAGATAAACCAAGAGAACAATTCCTCAGAAATTGGGAACCTCTGATAAAATATATGAGTGAGATAAAGGGGAAAGCTTCATTATTAATATATGAGTGATACAGATGTTGAGACATATAATTTTAAAAGGGAAACATTGGGTGAAATATGAACTGTATCTTATCATTTATTTCTCTTTTTTGTATGTGTAAATGGGTAAATGTTTGATTTTGTGACCGTCATATTGAGGAAAGAGAGAGGTTTTTTAGTTAGTTAAAGTATTATAAACAATTTAAGATCAATTAGCTCATCAAGAGAATTAAACAAAGATAAAAAGTAACATGGAACTGAAGAATTGAGCTTGATAACTGGAGAGATAGAAAAATGAAGTGTTATAGAAATTTGTATATACAATACTTAATATGAAGATGATTGTATATCGAAGACTTGTGATGTATGGGATTTTCTTTTATTTTTTTTAAAATCAATAAAAATTATATATACATATATATATATAAAACATTCACTTTGCAGATAAAATCTCTCAGATAAGGACAGACTTAGATGAGGTATCCAGCAACTCCACTGTTGCCATTTTACTGGATGAGTTTAAATCTGTGAGTACCGATGATGTGGACAAGCTCCTTGGAAGTGTGAGGAAGACAGCTCTCTCGATCCGGGTCCATCTTGGCTGGTCACCAGGGAGGGGACGCATTGGGGACATTCCTTCGGAATGTAATCAATGCGTCCCTTAGGGAAGGCACTATTCTTCCCTGTCTGAAGGAGGGGGCTGTGAAGCCCCTCCTGAAGAAACCTTCCCTCGATCCCCAGGACAGGAACAACTACAGACCAGTTTTCTTGCTGCTATTTCTCAGCAAGGTGATCAAAAGAGCTGTCCCCTCCCAACTCCAAGCCGTCTTGGATGAAACCGATTGTCTCAATCCATTTCAAACCGGCTTAGAGGCAGGATATGGGGTTGAGACTGCCATGGTTGCTCTGACGGACGACCTCCGCTTGAACATCAACAGGGGTAGTGTGACCCTGCTGGTGCTCTTGGATCTATCAGCGTCTTTTGACACAATAGACCACTCCATCCTTTTGGATCAGCTGAGAGAGTTGGGCATTGGAGGTACTGCGCTGCAGTGGTTTCATTCCTTTCTCTCTGGCAGATCCCAAAGGGTGAGGCTCGGGGACAGTTGCTCTTCCAAGATCAAGCTTAAATGTGATGTTCCTCAGGGTGCCATTCTGTCCCCGATGCTATTTAATATCTACATGAAGCTGCTGGGTGAGATCATCCAGAGGCTTGGAGCCCAGTGTCATCAGTACGCTGATGACACTCAAATATACTTCTCCATGACCAGATCGTCTGGTCAGTCTTCAGATGGCATCTCTTCTCTCAATGACTGTCTCGTGGCGGTAATGGATTGGATGAGAAAAAACAGATTGAAGCTGAATCCAGACAAAACACAGTCAGTCTCAGGCCTGAAAGCAGTCTGGGAGTACAACTCCCAGTCCTAGACGGAATCACACTCGCCTAGAAGGACTCTGCTCGCAGTCTGGGGGTACTCCTTGACTCTTTGCTCCACATGACTAGTCAGGTGAATGCAACGGTCAGGAGTGCCTGTTACCAGCTTCGGCTGATACGCCAGCTGTACCCTTTCCTGGTCATGAGGGACCTGGAAACTGTGGTACATGCTCCGGTAACCTCACGCTTGGATTACTGCAACACACTCTACATGAGGCTACCCTTGTGCTTAACCCAGAAACTTCAACTGGTCCAAAACATGGCAGCCAGGCTTGTTTCCGAAGCTTCCAGGAGAGAGCACATAAAACCTGTTCTTAAATCTCTCCACTGGCTGCTGATCAGTTTCCGGGAACAGTACAAGGTGTTTGTTTTAACCTTTAAAGCCCTACATGGCTAGAGTCCATCCTATCTTAGGGACCGCCTCTCCCCATATGAGCCCCCTCGCATGCTCCGGTCCTCTGGGAGGAACCTGCTACAGCCCATGAAGACGAGGCTGTCGCAGACCTCTCAGAGGGCCTTTTCAGCTATCGCCCCCAGGCTGTGGAATGACCTGCCGGATGAGATGCGTCTTATTATGACTCTGGACGGCTTTTAAAAAGTCGCAAAGATGCACCTCTTCTGGCAGGCCTTTCCGGAAAGTGGTTAATCCTCCCGGTCTGCAATGATGCTTACCTAGCTTTCCCGGCCATATATTAGATGTCATCCTCAGACTGCCCAAGAATGATGATTTTAATATATTGTATTGTTTTATTGATATTATTTTAACTCTGTGCTAGTTTAATTTCATTTTTAGGGGTGGGAGGTAGGGATTGGGTTATTACTTTTAATTGTATTTGTCTTTTACTTGTTGTACCCCACCCCGATTATAACCCGCAGAGGGGCGGGTTATAAATAAAAAGTTATTATTATTATTATTATTATTATTAGTGAGTGCTGTCAGTTTCAGAGCTTGGAAAAGTTACTTTTTACTTTCCATCATGGAGAATTTAGGAAATTTTAGTCCAAAAAAAGCAATTTTTCTGAGCTCTTGTTTCATTATATTATGAATGTATAATTCCATGAAGTAAAGCAACACTATAGTCATTGAGAAAGAAATTAGGTACTTAAACTACTGCATTAACAGTCATGCCTTTGACATAGTGATATGAATACAGAAAAAGTCAGTTAATTTTCTTATTGAAATTCAAGATACACTGAAGTAAAGTGTTTTCTTCCTGGGATATATTCTCTTGAAATCTTTGTTCTACTAGTGTTTTATCTTCCTATGGTATACCCTTAGGTATATTCAAAGTTACAACAAGGTTTGTCTTATGTTCTATTCCCCCCCCCCCCATTACATCAAAGGCTTCCCTGGAAAAACTGTTCCATCCTGCTCTCTGCTGTGTTTATTTTCAAAGGCATGTTTCACATAAAGTAACTGGTTGCTATATGACATTTATTTTTGAATATACATCTACATGTCTGAGTCAACCATCTTCAGTGGCTAGGTAAGATTCTCTCTCTCTCTCTCTCTCTCTCTCTCTATATATATATATATATATATACACACACATACAGATATGAAGATACCAGAGGAACATCTGGAATACGTCTGCTCTAAATCCACTAAATATCTATAGGGTTTTTCAAGTCTTGCTTCCACAACGCCTCCCCCTCCCCCCCCCCCATACAGTAACATTATAGTGTCAGTCTAAAAAAGAACCATAGCTAGATTTTGCTTTCCTGTGACTTAAAGGTCCCTTCTGCCAAAAATGAATCCTCAAATTATCCTACATTTGTAAGTCTCAGACATCTTGCAATAGCTTACAACATGAATTGCCACAGGAATTAACATTTTGTTCCTTTATAAAAGTTCATATTTTCTTATACTTAAAGAAATGCTTTTCTGGTTTAAGTAATTCTTTTGCAGTTGTATGATTCTGTTAGAAATTATTCAACTTTTGTGCCTCAGCCATTTTGGCCTAAGCTACCAGAACAAGTGATAGAGTCTTTCAGAAGTAAAGCTGGCCAGCCATGAATTAGTATCCCATAACCCAGACACAGAATTCTCATAGTTATCAAGTTTTCTCAGGTTCTCAGTAAACTGAGGTCATGAAATCATCCATTGTGTGGAAACAGCTGGGTTTTCAGAATGTGTTTTTGGAAGACCTTAGAAAAGCTACTTTGGGGACTACAATTGTCACACACACACACACACCCCTCCGCAGCCAGCATGGCTGTTTACTGAAAAACATCCCAGTGCTTCTTCTAGCGCAAATCTGAAAGTATTCTGGAGAAATGAACTAATAAGGAATATCCAGAGGAAATTTCTGCAAAGTTCTAGCAGTCATAAGGAATGGCAGCAATTCTAATGAGATGTCAGATAAAACACAGTTTGGAGAAATAAAGTGATATTCTCCCCTCCCGCTCAGTTAACTTCCTGGACTTTGTAACATACATTGCGAAATGAAGCCAGTTATAAAATGGTTTGCCAAAAAATGACATTTGGCTGTATAAATAATGCCAGATAAAACCACCATATGGCAGTTATATCACCTTATTTATGCCATTGCTATTGGTTTTCTAGCTAATTCGATTCACCAGGCAACAAAGTTGTTTTGTAGCTGTTCTAGTCAACCTAATGGAAGCAGAAGAGCTGCAATTTCACAAGAGAAAATACAGTTGCTGTTATTTGTCAGTCTCAGGGAACATTTGGCATACAACAACTAGCAATTTCTGCTGTTATGTCTACTATCATAATCATATATATATATATATATATATAGCTTGAAGAAACAACTAGTAATATTAATAGCCATCAGTTTTGATAAAACACCCATTGAATAGCTAACCTGGGAAATAATTGTGTAGAAGAAGTTGTGTGAAGGTGGACAGTCTGTGGTCAAAAGAAGTGGCGGGATGGAACACCTGTTGAAAGACATGTCTGCTAGCTAAAAAATTCACAGGATTTCACTTTACACAAGAGATACACCTGTTTCAGGAAGATTAAAATGATGACTGAGAGAGATAATGAACTTTTCTCAAAATTTCCTTGGGGCACAAAGCTGGCAAATGTTCATTACTACTTAGATAAACAGAGATTCTGTATCCCTGCCCCTTGGTCTCCTTTGACTCGCGATTCCATACTGTGCTAAAATAACCCCTGAAGGTTAATTGAAAAACAGTATGTCTATCAAAAAGAAATTTCTAAACAGAAGAAAAGTTGCTCAAATAATACATTGTTTAATGTTAAAGATAAAATGTTTATTAACAGCACACTGGAGAAATCCACAACCTCTGGTCCAATTTGAAACATTCAGAAAATAGCAGAAAGAATGAAATTTTATTAGACCATTATGACAAGTTACTTTTTTTAAAAAAATGTCATTATTGGTTCTTTATTGAAATGATTATCAGGATTTCTTTGTACAATACTTAATTTGTAAAACAATATTATTATTACTTCTACTTAATGAGAAAAATACAGTCCACTCTCTTGTTTGAAAATCAAGAAGCTTTTTCTTGTGACAATATTATGAGGTTGATAGTACCTTGTCAGTACCCTAAGCACTAATCCATATTACAAGAGAAAGAACTGAATTTCATTATCAAAAGCATTATAACCTTCATCAACTTCTTAGCTTTATCAATGAACAGCTAAATGCCACTATTTGATGTCCAAGTGATAAGGAAACTGCACAATTCAGATGTATTTTGGTATACCTAACTAGGTAACTAGATAGATAGATAGATAGATAGATAGATAGATCACACACATATTAATAATATATTATAGGACATTTTATTTCTTTGGAAGAGGAAGAATTATGATGCAGTAGCCACTAGCCAGTATAACATTATGATCCTCAACCTGTGTAAATCAGTCTGTCTCCTGTCAGTTTTCGCCTTGCTCTTTAAGATCATGTGGGGCTTTGGCCTGCAGATACCCAAGGACATACAACGGGGGCCAACTAATTAATTCCCTACATGTAGGAGCTTGCTGTAGCCAATTGCTTTTGCAATCTAGTCCTTGTGCCTGGAAGCACAATGGAGATCTGTGTCTCGCTTGGACTCTCTTTGCAATGAGGTGTGAGCCACTGGTGCGTTGATTGATGATATCTTCTTCTGCCTTTTTCTATGAGCAGGATGTGCCAGCAGCTACTTTCTCTTATTCTGCTGGGCGGGTTTCTGGAAATGAAATTATTGTTTCTTGGGAAATAACTTTCCTTTTTTTTCTCTTGAAGTTAACAGTTTATCAACCACTAACAGATTTTGCAAGAAAATGCTGAAAATACATGTGTGTACGAATATGAGTACCATTTTTTCGTACCACAAATCAAGCTTTTGTGCTAACACACATCATAATAAAAATTAAATTTGCAAAATGCTTGAAGAGATCAAGGTTGGTGTTACAATTTAAGGGGATAATCTAAACCTCCAAGTACGATCCCCTGCAAACAAGTTTCTTTAAAATGAACAGATATTGCACAAGATCTGCACTGGTTATGCCACCTTTCAGTGCTTTTATTCTCTTAAAATAGGCTATACCTGTAAGCTTTTTGGAGATACATTCTAGTTGTTCTTCATGGAGACCATATTCTGCTTGCTTTTCATCTTTGCTATCTACATTCAGTTGTGGACAGTAGTAGCAAATCACTATTGAAAGTGTAGTCGAAGGCTTTTGCAGCCAGCATCCATAGTTGTTTGTGGTTTTTTCCAGTTTTTCAAGTTTGCGTTCATAGGAAATCTGCTTCCCAGGAATGATTCAGGGATGCAAAGGAGGGAGGAACATTTCCATGGCGATTGAGGAAGTGTGGCTGGCTTTCAGACACAGGTGCTTCCTAACTTTTAGGTCCGTTTGGAGGACATTTTAGCAGTGATGCATCCAGGTATGAAAATCTTCATTATTTAAGTTGTGAAGTACCCAGCTAATATTTCTCATCTCTCCACATGATTCCAGAGTTTACAATAGGGATGGACCCTCCAGATGTTGGTGAACTGTTACTCTTAGTATGACTTACCATTGGCTATGTTAGCTAAGGATGCAAGCTGCAATCCTGCAACACCTGGAGGGCCGCATGATTCCACTTCTACTTTACAATTATTGCTGGGGAAGACTCTCTCAAAAACACTTATTTGGGGTACTGACTAAAAGAATATAGAGTCTCAATTATCCAGCCTTCGGTTATCCAACATTCCAAATAATCCAACATCATGGCTGCTGTGATTTCTTTAAATTTTTGATGATTTCTTTAAATTTTTGATGATTTCTTTAAATTTTCAGAGGACTGAACTGTTTATACTGCACATCACAATGTTAATCAGTGATTTCTTTACATTTACTTTTAATGTTATTGCAATAAAACTTCAGTACATTTGCAATTCATAGTGATTTCAAGGCTTTTCTTGAACCTTTCAGATTATCCAACATTTTTGGTTATCCAACTATCAGCCAGTCCAGTTTATGTCAGATAATTGAGACTCTACTGTAACAACATTGGGAAATAAGATCATGAGCCAGACTGAGCTTGCCAAAATGGCCCATCCATAACTCCAAATCCTGGCATTCTGGCAGAAATTCTTAAAAATAAAAATAAAGTAGAACGGAGGCCTGAAATCCACCCACTCTTGATTTAGGCTGCAATAATCTATCTGTTGGCCTGGGGCTGTAGCAATGGGACTTTCACCTGAGTGGATAGGTAGAAATTTATACTGTTAATTCTTTGTTATTCCTTAATTTATCTGTAAACTCTGTTTGCATATCTTACCCACCTCTGCTAAGAGCAAGGATAGGTGTTAGGCAGCTCTGCTATGTCCTTGGCTGTTTCAACACTGGTTCTTCCATCTTCCTGTGTCTTGCCCACTTCCTCATTTCTGCATTGTAGGCCATTTTGAACTTGGCTTCTGCTTCTTTCTTACCCTCTTTTATTCCCCCCCCCCAAGCCATAGAGTATGAGAAGCAGGATAGGAAAAGCTGTTTTAAAAGTCTGAAACAGTTCCAGGGCATCAATCAGTTTATAGGCAGTGAAATATACGTGCAGGTCTAGAGGTTGTTGATGGGGTAGAGTATTTTGTGATAAATATATTTATTGCAGGTTGTGTAAAAGGCTGTTCCAATGAGTGGTTTTTAGTAAGGCAATAAATGGTCAAGAAAATTGCTCCGATTGCACAGTGGTGTATCTCAGGCACAGAAGTTAATGCAGGTCTGTTCAAGTCCCTGGCTTTGCTGAAAGGAAAGCTAATGGGGAAGAGTGACCTGAGGTGTGTGACTTCTCTCTGTCCAAGGTAGATACTGTTGATCATGGTTTGGTAGTATGCAGGTAATATCCTTTATTTTCAGCTAGCAGTTGGACCTTATTAGGTATTTTCTGTACCTATATGCAAAAGGTGCTGTTTGAACAGAGAGGCCAGTTTACTTGGAGTAAATAATAATGATAGTAGTGAAAAGGAGTGAGACCTGCCCAAGGTTGGACACAAAATGTAATGAGCATTTCTCACTATGAATGATCCATCTGGAAGAAAAGAGAGGAAGAATAGGACTGCTTATGTATATTACTTTGTTATTGTGTGCCTTCTAGCTTTTTCCTAAAGGGACCCCATTATGGGGTTTTCTTGGCAAGATTTGTTCAGAGAGGGATTTCCTTGCCTTTCTGAAAGGCTGAAGGAGTGAGACTTATCCAATGTCCTCCAGTGGAGTTCTGTAGCTGAACAGCAATTTAAACACTGCTCTCTCAGGTTCCTAGTCCAACACTCAAATTACTATATCATTCTGGTTCCTGGGTATTACTTATGATGGCTATATATTAAACTCCAGTATTGGGGGCATTATGCTTCTGAACACCACTTTTTAAGGGACACAAATAGGAAGTTGCTGTCTCAATGATAACTTTACTATTGGAGCATTTGGTTGGCCACTGTAGGAACAGAAAGTAGGATTACATGCCTTATCAAGTAGATGGAACATGTTGTGTGCAGCAAGTTGATGAATGAAAGAGATGATGATGATGATGATGATGATGACGACAACAATGATGATGATGATTATGATGATTGCTCTGCCTGTGTCACATTCATCTTCCAATTGGTTTAAGGAAGTGTGCATGGCTTTTTTCTTGCTTATTTCATGCTCACAAGAACTTGAGGTGTGCTTTGCACAAAGCAAGTTTCATACATGGCACACATCACTTGTGTGTAAAACAAGTGTTCCAGCAAAAACACACTATCATTGGTAAAGAATATTTATTCCCATTTAATCAAGCACATCCACAGTTAGAAGCTGCAGCCAATTAAGCTTTCTGAGAAATCAGAAATGCATAACATTTAAGTATTTTCCTTTTTTTAAAAAAAAAAAAAACTCTTTAGAACACAACAAACAAAAAAAATTGCCTAAATAACATAATAAATTCAGCTCCGATGGTCTGTTTTATGTTCATAAAATGTTTCATTGCATTTTATTTGGAAGAATCTGTATACCTGAAAAAACTAGAAAGTACCAATCTATATTGAATGTTGGGCCATCTTTCCTGTCAGTGATGTGCTGATAATGTAAATGGTAAATGCACAATCACAGATGCCCAAAATAATTTACTTTAAATGAATTATTCAGAAGTTCCATTAGGCTCTAAGGCCAGTTTTTCCCTCCCGGACCCTCTGTGTCTAAAATACTTGGAATATCAACTGACCCCATAGAGTGATTAGTGATTCCCATTAGATACTAATATTTTTTCTCTGTGTTATTACGAAGTAATATTTAGCAGAGATTAGCACTGGGTATAATTTTCCTTCCCAAATTTATATTCTGACAAATTATACTCTACAAGGGCACCTCATTCATATCAGATGGGCTTTGTTCTTTTCCTTACATTTGAGCCAAATCAATATTAAAAGTTCAAAGACAAGACACAAAGTTGTTCTGTTCTCTAGAGAACTATATGTGTGTGTGTAAAATTGAGTAAGCTTCATTTTAATCATATTAATTGCTGACAATTTTTATTTTTAAAGAAAAGAAAGAGGAGCATTTCTGATTTGTAGTCTAGTGAGCCTCAGGTTCTGCTCTAACAGGTCCTGCTCTAACAACTACAAGATATTCATACTGTTTTGCATAGCTAAGATTTCCATCTTTCACACCACGTCCTACTCAACTGACAAAATGTCTTCTAACATACAAGGAAATATTAAGATGGAAATAAACTGAGCATTTCCAGTCAGCTAACCACTGTGTTCATTTGTTCCCATTTTTGACTGAGCAACATGCCATATCCATGCAAAATACATTTTTAAATAAAGAAGGAGATGAATCAGATTGCTTTAATTCCTATCCTAGAAATTTTCATTGGTTAAGCATCATTCACCCATAGGCACCGCCTCCATGTGGTGAGATCCAGTTCAATCTATTTAGTGACAGAAGATAGTCAAGAATCAAATTAGCATGAGATCCATTTTCTAAACATAAAATAGAACTGATATGCTTTGAGAAAACAGGGAAGACTTAAAGTGAACCACAGTCAAATCATTTGATTTAATAAGACCTGTAGCACATGTCTTCCACATAAAAGGGGAAAATCGGGGCCTGAGGAATTGTCTAAATTAGGTGCTGATGGCAGAAGCTGAGGATGCTGTGGAGGGCTGTTACCTTGGAATCATAGAATCATAGCGATCACAAAGGCCATCCAATCCAACCTCCTGCCATGCAGCAATACACATTCAAAGCATCCCCAACAGATGGCCATCCAGCCTCAGTTTTAAAAAACTCCAAAAAAGGATATTCTACTACACTCCAAGGAGTGTGTTCCACTGTCAAATGGCTCTTACTGTCAGGAAGTTTTTCCTAATGTTAAGGTGGAATCTCTTTTCCTATAGTTTGAACTCCTTGATCTGGGGAGTTTATCGCATACCCTTTTGTTTCTGTTCTGGGCATGGGCAGGGGACATGCGTGGCTGAGTGAAAACAGATTTTATTGCATGCTAAACTGTCGGCAAGGTGTCCCCATGCCATCGCTGACCCTAACCCATCCCTGAGCCATGCTCAGGCACATGAATTTTGCTCAGCCAGAAAGTTTTCTTGCTCAGCCAGAAGCTTTCTGGCTGAGCAAAATTCACGTGCTTGAGCTCAGCTCAGGAATGGGTTAGGGTCAGCGATGACATGGGGATGCCTTGCTGACAGTTTAGCATGCAATAAAATCCATTTTGACTTGGCAACGCATGTCCCCTGCCCATGCCCAGAACGGAGATAACAGTGCATGCAGTAAGCTCCTGAGTCCTATTATTTGGAGCTGCAGAAAACAAATTTGCTCCATCTTCAGTATGACATCTCTTCAAATATTTAAACAGGACTATCATATCACCTCTTAACCTTCTCTTCTCCAGGCTAAACACACCCAGCTCCCTAAGTTGCTCCTCATAGGGCATGGTTTCCAGACCTTTCACCATTTTGGTTGTCTTCCTCTGGACATGTTCCTGCTTGTTCACATCCTTTTTGAACTGTGGTGTCCAGAACTGGATTTAGTATTCCAGGTGAGGCCTGACCAAAGCAAAATACAGTGGGACTATTACGTCCCTTGATCCTTTCCCTTCATTTCCTCTTTGTGAGATTTCCAGAGGCATCAGGCTGACCATTGTTGTAACAGAATACCAAGCCAGATGGCTCTTTAGTCTGATCCAGCAGCACTCTTATGATCACATGCAGGGCTACTAAGCATTTCTGCAACCCACAATTTAGGGATAGGGCACATAGTTAACCCCTGAATCTCTCTGCCTTTTTAGTTACTGCCAGAGGTGGCTGACAGCTTCCAGGTGAGTGCACCCACTTTTTGTTTGGACTAAAACTCAAAGTAGATTCACTGCCTATCTGACAGTAAAGCCACCAGGCACCACAAGTGACTATAAGCCTATTCAGAGCTGCTTTTTCTGAGCAGGTAAGCACAGATCAGAGTGCAGAAACAGAAATAACACCATTCTGATGTTGCTTTGTGTTCTTCCTCTGGTTACCTGTAGTAGCAAAGTGAAGGCAAGTAAATGAGCAATGAAGCACTAGCAAGAAGGAGCAGAACAAAGGGATCCAGTGGGAGTGGGGTGGGTGAGGTTTTTTAAAAGGGAAACAGATGTCCAATTTTTGACCCATGCATACTGCTTCCAATATATTTTGGAGCCCTGCACACTGGGAATCCAAATTACTTGGGATATGAAAAGAAAATTAGGTTCAGCTGCATGTTACATATAATTTTAGCACAATGTGTGGTTTAGTCATCTGCCCAGAGAGGTTCACAGTTTACTGTAAGAGCCAGAGCAGCTAAAAGGCGAGAAAGCAGGAATGAAGGCACCTGGGACAAATGCTCTGCTGTGCCACTACTGAGTTAGCAAATTAGAACATAAAAAGTGATAGCTCATAAATGTTTCCAGTTGTCTTGTGAACACCGATGAGACTATCCAAAGTTGCGGACTAGGGAATTATTTTATTAGCAAATATCCCATTTTGAATATTGAGCTAATGGAAATCAAATTATTAAATTAACAAATATTGAATGAACAGTTCTGAAAAGCTCTGGCAGTATGTTTTAAACTGGGTAAGAACCTGGTATAACATTCAAGTGGCTTCTTGCTCTTTCAGCTTTAGAAAGGAACTTTGGAGCTGTTGGGCTCACAATTTGTTCACGCAGAGAAACACACACAGATGTCAGCAGTTGAACAATGTGTTCTGTATGCTAAATTAGAGGGCACTGCTGACAGTTCAAATGAAATGTGGTGGTTGATGTAATAACTATAAAGGTACCCAATGTCTACCAGTCTGCAGAGGAGTAACTAATGACATTTTGAAATTCTAGTAAAACCATTGGGATATATTTCTATGTAAATGTGCTTCATGTTCATTGAGCCATTACATTCATAATAAACATGAAGCAAATGTTTATGTTAGGTGTCTACATCATACACCTGCATACATCATGATCAGAGCTTGGAAAAGTTACCACCAGTAAGCAAAGGCAGTTGTAATTTTTTTTAGTGACAATTCCAAGCTCTTTGCTTTGCTTGATCTACACTCCAATAAGAAACACTTTCCCCAGCAATGTGATCAGGAGGAGACAATATGGACAGCCAGGTGGAGGAGTAGAAAACATCTCTACATCATGCAATATATTCATCAGTTTTAAACTATGGATAAATGATGTAATCATATTGTATGGTTTTTTTTTCAAGGTGTTAATCAGAGGGAGGAAGGAGGATAAAACAACAGAAAGCTGTTTACTGAGAAACTGAAGGTCCAGCCTTACACATACTTACTGAGGGTATAAGCCCCATTCTAATTAGGAGGACTTACTTCTAACATGCATAGGATTGTGCTATTAATAAACATAGCTGATGAAAGGGATATCCCTGCAAAATCTATGTTGACTTTGCTTTAGCGGCCTAATGCAGGTCTAATCTGCACTGCAGATTAATACCGTTTGACACTGCTTTAACTGCAATGGTTCAGCACTATGGAAACTTGGGATTTGTTGTTTGTTGTGGCACCAGAGCTGCCTGACAGAGAAGGTTAAATATCTTTTAAAAATACAAATCTCAGGATTCTATGGCACTGAGTCATGGCAGTTAAAGCGGTGTCAAACTGCATTATTTCTGCAGTGCAAATTAGACCTCGGGGGAAATATATGTGATCTTAAATGTATAATAGCAGTTAATGTCACTGTGTATAATACATAAAACATATGTAATCTTCGTGAAGTGATTTGGAGCTGATACTCAAGACAAACTGATTGTCTTTTTAAAATGAAGAATGGCAAGGCTGGCCACGAGGATTGGAATGGCATATGTTGAGGGCCCACACTCTGGGAAGGAGGAGGAATTGTCAGGAATCCCCTCCCTTACTTCACTCCCACAGTCTACAGTTCATCCGGGTCTCATGGTGGCTCAGAAGGAGTGAGCCACAGTGCTGGTGAAAAGGAGGAGCAGTAGCTACCTAGCTGCAGATGGTCTGTTCTTTGGTTCTCAACCATGAGAGCGAGCAGTGATGATGAAAAGTAAACAGTGATGATGGCAATGAAGACAAGGTTGATCCAATGAGGGAAGGACTCTATTGAGGATGTCTTGGCCATGGATCTGCCAAATTCTGGACCAACTACTGAAGAATTATTTTTTTCTCTAATTGGTTGAAGCGGAGCATTTTGGAGCAACTCATTTTCTTTTTCTCTCCCCCTCACCCCCATAATTATCTCCCTCTCTTTCAACACATACTGAGATGTGAGCAATGTGTGGCCTTCTTGCTGACATTGACCTGCCACCTCTATCATCAATTTCTACTTGCTATCTGAGGCAGCCAAACAACACCTGGAAGAATACCCCTTCACCAGCCTTGATATATATTTTTTAATTTCTAGATACAAGCCAGAATGCAAAAAGCCCATTTTCCTGGTTTAAGACTTTCCCATTTATTTATTTATTTATTTATTTATTATCTAAATAGCCACACTATAGATTGTCAAACTTGGCATGGAAGTGATACACCTTGGCACAAATTTTTAAAAGGGAGATATTTAAAATACAGCATGTATGGACAGGTTAGAGGGAGAGCTGGATTTTTCTTCACCTAGTTGGACTTTATCTCCAGGGTTGCAATTCCCCATTATCTTTACACATACCCAGGAGGGGAAAACAAACAACCAAGAAGACAAAAGTTATTCAGAAAAGCAGCAACAAGAGTAGGGGAAATGTTCTTGCCCCATTTACTCATATATTTCTCAACTTCTCCCTCCGCCATTGCCATCCTTTACAGCAGGAGTATTTTAGCTGGAGTGAGTGGCTTGAAATGGGATGAAAGTGCTGCAGAGAACCTTCAAGGGCTGCACCTTGGGGTCCCAAGAATTCCATGTGGCATTTGGACCACCTGCTTTAGAGGGATTCTGATATATGGCCCAAGATATTTTGTTGGCATGGTGACTCCATATGCTGTCAGACACCATATCCTGATGTCTCTCATGTCAGTGGGCTGGTGAATCCAGTTCAGTTTTAGTCCATACTTAGAAGTAGGTATCCAAGGCATGGACCATATCTGCAAATTAACTTCAGATCCTTGAATAGCTTCTTTCAAATCTATATTAAAATCAACAACTTAGTTCACTGTCATCGAAGACACCAAGGCACAACTGTCTGTACACACAAGTTGGTAGCTGAAGTGTACTTAAGCACTGGCAATACTGCTGCATTCTTCACCACACCTGGGGATCGGAGGCTAGCCTCACAGACACAGTTCTGTCAGTTCCTGATCCCTCGCCCTCTGCTTCTTCCCTTTGTCTAATGATAGGGTTAGCTCTAGGGGATTAGAAGTTTGAGAGTATTACAAGGCCAACTGATTGTATGGCTCAAGAATCCAGGCTAGACATTGACAGTGGTTACTATTTGGCATGCTTAGTAGGAAAGAGTCTTTCTATGTCCCTGACACTTCTAAAGAATAGGAAGTCATTTCCTTGTAGTCTGTTCCACTGCAAGGCTTCCAGGTTTAATGTAATCTCCCCCTGACACCATCTGAAGTCTGAGCTGTTCCAGATGCCTGCTGAGTAAACTGTGTCTAGATTACTCTGGAGAGTCATATTCCAGGGCTGAGATCTTCTGTTGTGCCTTTCTTTTCATTATGTAACTATTTAAAACAGGCAAAGCTGGATTTCAGCAAAGCTCTCCAGATATGTTAGGGCATTTAATGCTGTGTAGATTCCTGGTAAATTTATTGATAAGCACACACAACATCTCTTCCTCTTCTCCATCCACCCTGATTTTCCAAAGCAAAATTTCTCATCCCCAGCTTGGCTGAATATGTCCTTTTCCATTTGGCAAATGCTGAATCTCCTCCTGTGCCATTTTGTGTTTCAAATGGAAGTTAAATTAACAAGACCTGTTTATGTTTAAAGGAGATAACTTATCATACCCGAAATCTCCCTCTTTCTCCTGCTCTGATTATACACCAGTGCCAGTGAAACTCTCACTAAAACACGTGAAAAATAGTGCCCATTACTTTGCAGCTGATACAAACCAGCAGGAGGGCTGAATGAGGATTGTACTTCCAAGAAGGGCTATGAAAATCAATTTTGCTTTTTATATATAGTAGAAATTGAATGGTAGATTTGGATAGCAATTGAATGAGGTATAAGTGACATGAAATGGTGACAATATAATTTAATTACTTTCCTTTACTGGTAAAATCTCCTTTCCCTTTTCACATGCTTCAGTATCCTATTTCGAATGCTAACTAGTATGACATAGACCTATCATGGAATCATAGGGTTGGAAGAGACCACAAGGGCCATCCAGTCCAACCCGGTGCCATGCAGGAAATCACAACCAAAGCATCCTTGACAGATGGCCATCCAGCCTCTGCTTAAAGATCTCCAAGGAAAGAGAGTCCACCACTTTCCATCGGAGTGTGTTCCACTACTGAACAGCTCTCACTGGCAGGCAGTTTTTCCTAATGTTGAGGTGGAATCTCCTTTCCTGTAGCTTGCATCCATTGTTCTGGGTCCTGTTCTCTGGAGCAGCAAAAAACAAGCTTGCTCCATCCTCAATATGACACCTGCTCTTCTGTCTCCTGTATTTCATCCTTGGGTCCAAAACACACTGCAGAAATAATCCAATTTGAGACTGCTTTAACTGCCCTGGCTTAGTACTAGAGAATCCTGGGAACTGTGGTTTATTGTGGCACCAAAGTTCTTTGACAGAGAAGGCTAAGGGGCTTTCTAGATTGGCAGGAAAGGGAGACATGAAGTTGCCTTTTCCTTAATGCTTAGCAGCTACACTGCAAGCCCCAGGTGTGTAATAAAAAGGCATAGGGCAGCTACACTGAGGAGGTGTGAAGGCAACTTATCTGAAGTCTTTTCTGTTGCTCAGCAACTACATTGGAAGCTGTCGGGATGCTAGAAACACAGGCAGAGCAGCTGCACGGGTGGCAATGAATGGAGCTTTTGGCCGTACTGAACCTTTAATTTTTGTTGTTGTTGTTGTTGCCAGCTGCGAACTGCGCAGTTGCACCACTACATCATACAGGCAATTGATGCAGGTACATCACACATGAACTGTGCAGTTATGAAGATCTGTCAAATTACCATTGTGGTTTTGCTTCCCTTTTTTAAGTGTGCAGTTGCATCGGTGAACCATGAATGAACCCCTTTATTTTATAATAATAATAATAATAATAGTAGTAGTAGTTGTTGTTGTTAATACCCCATCCCTTTGAGATCAATTGAGGCGGCTTACACATTAAAATACTATTACATCAATAAAACAAACTGCATCTCCCCCCCCCTTAAAAAGATATTAAATCTGTTACAATTTAAGTTTATGAATAAAGTTCTTTATTTTATGAATGAATTGACATTTTATGCACAGTTGCACAACAGTTACAGCATCCCAGAGTCCCTACTGTGCATGTCTAGGGTTCGGATTAGAGCTGGAGCTAGGGTTTGGGAGCTTTAAAAAACTGCACAGTTGCACTGCAGCATTTAGATACAGCTGCGCAGTTACATCCTTTTTAAAAAGAAGCTGGGAAAAGCAGGTCCTTTTTAAAGCTGCTTTTTCCCCACTAAAATGCAAAAGAAGTGCATTCATGCCAAACTTTCAGTGTGGGTCATCTAAAGGCTACACTTTCATGCAGGCATGAATACACTCCTTTTTGCCAGTCTAGATCAGCCCTATGATTCTATTCTATAATTTGCAATATAGCCAAACTGAATGAATCTCCACTTTTTTTGACCTGCTGATACCATTATACTGATATGTCAGGTTTCCAATATTAAAATCACATTTTTATATGTGCATGTCTCTTGAGAACAAGAGTTATGAATTGGAGAAAGGAGGTAAAAATCAGAAGATGAGCTCCACTTTCATAGAAAACACAGGTGGTTCTTTTACTGAAAGGGGTTTTGGCCATTGCTTAGACAATTCTCACAAACTGTGGGAGTTAAAGATTAATACTGTCGAGCTATTTCTAATGTGTTTGGGGCTTGTTAGCCCTCAGGTATAAGGAGCAATCACATTGTGAAGTTTTTCTTTGCAAGAATCAGATGAAGGCTCTTTTATAAACAATGCATGTCAACACTGAAATGGTCTCAGTTTGATTATGAGTTTCGTGACTTCAGGCTTTAAGAAACAGCAGCTTAAAACAGAAGTGAATTGTGACTTTTTGAGTGCTTTGATATGAACAGTTGATCATGGTGATGATGGAAGACTAAAGGGAGAAGACGAAGCCAGTTAATGTGATGCCTTGCAATTCAGTGCAGTTACTGAAGACCTACATCAACGTTACTGGGATCAGAGTCAGTGACAAGTTGCTGTTCCAGACAAGCAAAAGTTTATTTCATGCAACACCCGTCATGCATATCTTTCATTGCAAGGAGCACTTTAGAGTTGCTGCCAATCATGAGTTAGAAGCAAATACCATACATTGGTCAATGACCCATTTAGGACAGAGAATGCATTTAGTTTTGCCCTAGGATCTCTTGAATGAAAGACTTATTATTATTATTATTATTATTATTATTATTAAACTTTATTTATATAGTGCTGTAAATTTACACAGTGCTGTACATAGAATCAATTAAAATAAACGGTTCCCTACCCTCAGGCTTACAATCTAAAAAGACATGACACAGAAGGAGAATGGAAAGGAATGGAATGGAAAGGTGGCGGGGAAAGGAATTAAGTCCAGTGGATCTTCTCTCCCTCTGAGGCAGATAGACTGGAGGGAGGGCCCTCAATCTTCTTGCTCTGGCTAGGCCTCATGGGCCTGCCTTTACACTCCCTCCAAGGCCAGACAATGGTAGATGGCATGGAGGGAGGGTTTTGTTCTTTAAGCTAGGTCTCTTAATGTGAAGCTGCTCTGAGTCCCAGTTCTGGGAACGCTTCACTGAACAAAGTAGTCTTTAACTCAGTTTTAAAACTGGCTAGAAAAGTAATGAGCCCTGCTCATAAGGGAAGGAAGTTCCAGGAGTGAGGGGCAGCAAGTAAGAAGGGACGAATCTGAGATGGAGCAGTGGAGATCCTAGGCTGGAGCAGGAGACTCTGAGTTACCTTGAAATGTTTACTGAGTTATGAAATTACTAGGAAACTTGCAGTTATATTACAATCCTAGTGGAGCCAGGAAGGGACTTTGCAGTGGAGGTCGGCGTCCCAATAATGAAAAGACATTAATGGCAGTAAAATGGCCACAACTTTATTTATGGATCTGCACATCAACAACACCGTGGCTGAATGATGTGAGGTTGCTTGACCTTTAAGCATCGGGATGACATTGAGGGAAAGGCATGCAACACCGCAATTTTACAATTGCGTAACTATCCAAACTGAGCCTCTAGTCAACGGGATAAATTGTTGTGATGATGGGATGTCAACAACATGCCCTGTATGTTTACTGGGTTCGAAAGATTCCTGATCCAGTGCTCCTGTGCACTGGAAACCAGCCGCCCCTTCCAAAGTTGTGACAGAAAAAACACCCTATCCAAGGGAGGGAGGGTGGGAGAGACGAGCAATTCAAGAAAGGCACTGTCCAGGTGCTGAGCACGCACCTTTATAGGCCCCTCCAACAATGGAGGGCCTTGAAAAGGGTGCGAATCCAGCCCTGCTAGAGGCCTGGCCAATGGGAGGGCCCTGAGGTGAGCAAGTGCCAATGGGCAGAAGGGAGCCTGGCCCCAGGACTGCATGGAAACAGTAGTTCCCTGCACCGAGCCGGGCTCTCCTTTCCCACCCAGTTAATGGCCAGTGCACTTGGCGCTCGTCTGCTGGGTGGGAAAAAGCCCGCCAAGGTGAGTTTTGGCTCTTGGGCCCCACAGCTACTGCGCCGGCCTGATGATTCAGGCAGCACCATTTCTAGGGATTAATCCTGATTATTTTCATCTTCACATGATGATTCACAAGAAAACAAAATGGATATATATTTTTTCCTTAATGCATGATGGTAAAATCTGTTGATTTGGAGGAATGAGGTATTCTTCAGAAAAATTATACATTTTGTAAAATGTGCAGACTTTTACTGAGTTTGTTAAAATATGCAATGTGTGTACTAGATGCATTTGATATACCCTCTCCCTTGCATCTTTTTTTAAAAAAGAAGAAGAAGCAATCTATTGTTCCTGTTATTGCTTTCAGCAATTAGTTTTGCACAAATTACACTTTCAATTTGCACAAAATATGAAAACCATAATAGAAAAAAAATATTAGCATCTCAGTCTCACACCAGAGTTAAGCTCTTTCAAGGGAGCTGCATTTAGTACAGTTGTTTCATGCTGAGACAACAGAAATTGGATAAAATCTTGGAAGCACTCAAGATCCTCCAAATCCCTATTCCAGATAGTGTCCAGTAATCACATGAACATTCTCACCACAAAGTGACAGTTTTCAAGAGCCAGGAAGTGTGAGTGGCTCATTCACCATCTTCAAAGGGTGCACATAACTGGGTATCAGTATATCTGCTTGGTAAGTATTTATATCAGTTTCTGCCTACCTCCAATTAACTACTTAGTTTAACTTTAGTGGTGGCCAAAGGCCACTTTATCCTCCTCTGAAATGGAAATGCTAAGGAATAGTTTTGTTCTTTTTGAGCCATTGACTTTCATGGGTAAGATTTTTTAAAGTATGTAAACCTACAAGAATTGACACTTACTCTCCGTCATTTGTTAGGAAGATAGAAAACAATACAATTTTATGACAGATACCATATTGAATATTTATCTCTGTGTGGGCATGTTGGCATGCATAAAACAAGAGTAGGGATGTTCATTTAAGCAGGTATGTAACTAGAGGAAGATACTGAAATAACACTTTGGCTAGTACCATTAAACAAAAATAATGTATTACAGTAAATCTTTGCTATCATGAAATTAGGTTTAGGGGGCACTGAAAGGCTTAGCATCTCAGTAGGTTTGCCATATTCCAGTCCTTCATATCCAGGTATCTAATTTGCATATTATACACATTATTATAATTATGCATATTATAAATTTGCATTCTGATTATGGAAATTGAATGCATTCATCATTGTACTTTTTCTACAATTATGTTTCAACCTCAGAACCAGTGCCAAGCTAAGAGCTCTTTATTTCTTCTTCTTTCCCTAGCTAGTGTGAAGAGATGGAGGCTTCCAAATAGCTCCAGAGAGTAAAGGGTCTCCCTTTGTTCTCTTGAGGGTGTTTGAAAGTGAAGTTTCACCATGCTGCCTAACCCTAGGCTCAAGCCACCAACATGATCACCATACAGCATGGCTATTTCTGCTTGCCTCCTTTTGTTTCTGGGCCTGCTGGGGCAAGTGAATAGAAGAATAAGGTGGCAATACTATACCTGTGCAGGAGCAGCCAAAACCTGCAGGGTAGGATGTGGCTCCTGCCACATTTTAACCTACCCACTGGACTGTGATGGAGGAGAAATCTGTGATATACTGCTTCAACCAGCCCAGCTGTTTGGGACATTTTTTTAGTTCCTTCAATCTAGGATTTTCCAGGTTTCCCAGGACAAATGGCAAGCCTACACCCCAGGGAACTTTCATATCATATTTTTAATGGATTGGGATATAAAAGGATCTACCATGCTATCCACCCACCACACCAAAACTACATAATATATCTTCTTTCCAATTTCATGTCACACACACTTGTATGACTAGATACTGCTCCAGAATATGCAGCACTGAGGTAGAGTCGGAGGTGGCTTATCAAATATTCAGTAATCAGGCATTCCAGTCCCCCAAAAGCTAGCGTTTTGATGAGAAAATTGTTGCTGCTGCTGTTGTTGACATTATTGTAATTATATCTTCCCCCACTCCCACCCCCTGCTGCCTTCTAATAAGGAAAGCTAACAACAAGGCACACAGCTATAGATCCTTGGATTGCTGCAACACATAACTGCCAAAAGAAAACTATGAACTCTCTGTGGTCACAGCATCAAAGTGTGAAAGGAATAATATGTTTAACATTTGCATCTTAATTGTGGGGACATGATTGTAAGGTTTTAAAAAGTACGATGGATTCAAAATAAGAAAGACAGTCTGTATTTCTAGGAAATATTTAAAAGGCAACTAATTATATACAAAAAAGAAGAACTTCAAATGGCCCTCAGGGGGACAGGGCAGGGAGTGATGCAAAATAGGAATTAATAAGGGGCTAGGATTGATACTCTTGAATGTCATGTGCAACATGAGAAAAACCAACTGTGCCTTGCCTACCCTTTAGTGGGAGGAGGTTGAAATTGATGTGTATAGCTCCAGACAGCATACACAGAGTATAATGCCTGTAATTTCTCACAGGAGATGGATGAAAGGGCAATGTCACCTCCTGTTAAGTAAGAGAGGGGGAGGGGGAAAGACAATCCACTTGGCAGCACTGGAAGCCTGGTCCTTGTGTACATAAGTATTAGGTTCCATTTCATCAATGACTGAAGCCAGTGGCTCTCCCCCCCCCCTCCCACACACACACCAAATGTAGGAGCACAAGGTGTGCATGGGGGACATAATTAAAGAAAGCTTTGGTAATGCAGGGAGAAGCATCAAACCTTTAAAACATTTTTTTTTAAAAAAACAAGGCAGCTTTAAATGTATGTGGATTCTAATAGAGAGAATTGAAATGCTACAAGGGAATGTTACATATGCTTCAACATCTGCACACTTTTCTAACTAATAAAGATAAACCCATGCTTTTAGATAAAACGGTATCTTGATGAACAAAATTGCGAGGATGTTTATGAACCTTTGGGTTTCTTAGGCTGGTGATGAAAGTATATGTTTCATTTCTTAACCTTTTACTATTGATTTGTACTATTTGTTTCAAGGTTGAAGGCTTTAGAAACTTGGAAGTGAGCTGAACTGTAGTGTCAACATAGCTACTGTGCATATGATCAGGATAGGTCACACACAGAGAAAACAGCCTCACCTGGGAGTTATGATATGATTCAATTAAACTACTTTGGATATACAACACAAGTGCAGCCAACATCAGCACCAATCTCTGTTTTTATATGAAATGTACAGTAAATTGCCAGATCCTTGTTGAGTTCTGCTGCTCATCATATGCTATCAGCAGAACTACTATGCGTTTTTTTTTTTCCAGCTGCAAATAGGTTTGAGAGGCTGTGTGAAGCTTCATTTTATCTCAGCAATGACAGCTGGTCTCTGAGATTTCTGTTTCTTGTGATAACTGGAACAACTTTTTATTTTATTTTTCAAATGTTCTGGGCAGTTCATCATCAAGCATGGAATATCACAGAGAGGACATTAGAACAGAGAAGGCAATCTTTTTTTAAAAAAATCATCTTCCCCACCTGGGGAGAGGAGTCACTCTAATTTGATACTTAAGAAGAAAAAACAAATGTGTAAACATGAAGCTCAGGCATGCAAAGATTACAGCTTTCTAGAGTGTTTCTTGAAAAGAAATTATGGTCTGTTCTCCACTAGAGATCAGAGTTCAGAACAGAGACAACAGAAATGGCTGGTAATTGGAGCAGGACGTAACAGCCATTTTTGAATAACTATAGCATACTGAGGTTCCTATGAAACAGTGATGCCCCCCTGACTCTGGTACTAGTTTTCCACTGGAAAATCAAATATGTTCTTCATGAGTGCCCAAGCCAAGTAGAGCTTTGCATGTAAACAAGACACATCCCTTAGGGCTAGAATCCTAAACCTATTAAAGTCAGTGCCTAATCCTGGATCTTTTTCATGCCATGTGATATTCTTGTAAAATATAGATGATCAATTGATATAGTTTTATAAATATCAGGGCAGCACAGAGAAGTTCCATACCTGTGTAAATGGAGCCTCCTGGTAGGAAACATGTGGCTCATCAAATGTTTGATGATTGAGAGTGTGTGCGTGTACAGTGGCTGTCAGTTTTGATTAAGGAGTAAAGACAAAAATGGCTCAAGAAACAAGCTAGAGCTTTATTGTAAGAACTCCATTAAAGATAAGGACACTGTGCTAACACAGAAATAAGCTAGTTTTACTTTCTAGGACATCTGTGAGAATAAGGAAACAGGAAAATTATTTCTTGGGCTTTTGTGATTAATGTCTTTTTGCATTTATATGTTGTACAACACTGTATGCTTTTGAATGTTTTTGATGACTTTATATGGAATTCTCATGGAACACTGGATAAAGCTGTTTATTAAAAATACACACACAAGAATATCAGTTTACATTCCATAGAGGTCAGGATTGCTGGATAGGAGATGAGCAGGTGTTGGGTTACCGGAAGATGTTTAATCTCATCTGTTCTCTCTAGTGCTGAGCAATAGAAATCCAAATGGGCAACATTTTGGACTTTAGCTCCCAGAAGCCTCAAAAGGTATGGCCAATGGGAATTGTGCTCTATAAGATCTGAAGGCCAAAAGATTCCCATCCCTTGTTTAAAACCCATATGAATGAGATTTTATGGGAGCAAAAGCCCAACACTGGCAAACATTAGCCAACAACCTATTAGCAATCTATGCACGCATAAGTTGTGCAATACATACAGAATACTTTTTTTTTTCCAGACAATGTATAATCATTATATCATCAGAGTAAGCAGAGTTGTATATGTTGGACCATAGTGCATGCATGCAGTTCTACATTAAAGCATGTGAATGTACATTTTTATACACAATACAATACAATTCTTTATTACGGCCATTTAGCCAGCATATAAAATAAAATAAAATAGACACATTAGTGACATGCCTTAAGATTGAAACAGAGACATAACAAAGTCTCAGGTTTTATACACAATTGCACAATGGGTTATCAGCCATACTCATTAACTGTTGGTCCACATATGCTGCACTTCACTGGTATTCATTGGTATTTCTCAGATGAAGAGTGGGATATGAAGATGGCAAAAGGTATTAATGAAGAAGAACATATATGTTAGGAGATGCTGTAACAGTTTGTTTTTGCCTGAATCTATCAAGGACAAGAAAATGCCTTTTCTCTCCTCTTCCCTTGCTAATTGGGTACAAACTAATTTTGCACTTTGAACTCCGTTTGCAGCAATTGAAGTAAGCTGATGGCAAAAAGAGAAAGTGGAAGGAGGAGAGGGAAATGGGATGTTTTAAAAGTGGCTGTTCCTGCATGGCAGGGGGTTGGACTGGATAGTCTTTGTGGTCTCTCCCAACTCTATGGAATTTATCACATGGGAGGCAAAGCGCCTAAATCTCATGCATAAATGGGGTTTAAATCCTGGGAAATCCCACAAGAGCAGGATTGTTTTCAGACATATCACACAAATTAAGCATTAATGTGACATTAACCCACACAAAAAGAAGCAAAATCACACCACTGTATAACTTCGGGATTTTCCCAAAATTAAGAAGTGGTGCAATTTTGCTGCCTTTTTTTAACCCATACAAAAAGCAGCAAAATTACATGACTTTTTAACTTCAAGATTTTCCTGAAGTTAAAAAGTGGCATGATTTTGCAGCTTTTTATATGGGTTAATGTTGTGTTAATGCTTAATTTGAGTGACATCATCTGAAAGCAACCCTGCTCTTGCAGGATTTCCCAGGTTTAAACCCCATTTATGCATGGGATTTGGGCACTTCCCTCCTATGTGATAAACTCCTATGATTCTATGATCAACAACAATAACTACAATTGAACCAGATGTATCAACCTATTATCCCTTGACTGGAACTATTAGGACTTCCTTCCTTCTGTTCTTTGTAGCCCAGTTCAATATTGAAGATTTCATTGTCCTAGGAAATATCATGTGTTGCAAAATGCAATAATACACCAGAAATGCAAGAAGAACAGAAATATTTCCCATCATAGATATTCTGGCCTTATTTCCCTCATCTTGGAATGCCTCCCATGCATTTTTTTTGTTCAACTTTGTGTTTGCTTGAACTCTAGCCCATCTTGTGCTAATTTCCCAATCCTCTTTTTTTCTGGAGAGGCGACTATATTAGGCCTTGCTCTCATTCCCCTGGCTCCTCCTTCATCATCAGGTTCCAAATGGTAAGAGTCAAGACAGTTTAATTTAAAATAAAGTGGAAGTGAATTTGCTGAGAATAAATAGAACTCCTCACCCATGAAGGGCAATTCCATCTCTTTCACTCTAAGAAAGGATCTTCATAATTCACTCTGGCTGCTGGGAGGGGGTTGGAGAGAGAGAATGAGTTATTTGGTGGTTTGCAGTAGATGATCCTTCCCTTGTAGGTAGAAAGTGTGCAACATCTTATTCTCCTCTGACAGTCTAATCCAGGTGAAAACATTTAAATTAGCTATCATGGCAAGGAAAAGGTGTATCTTTCTATAAAAGGCAAAGGGTGCATCAGCAAGCCCCTCATCTGAACTATGTGAACCAAATAATATCATTTCTCCCACCATTCCGAAGAATCCATATTTCTTTTATCAGTAGAACTGTATATAGTCATGTCAGTTGTCATTCAAGCAAGTATGAGAAGAGATGCCCTGTTCATCTTGGGGCAAAACAGACCCATTTTTATGTGTTCTGGGTTACTTGCATGTGTCGTATCACATTTTTTCATATGTTCAGTCCAGATTTCATAAACCCTTTTTTCTCATGGGTGCTCTTGACAGAAGTCCTCTTTGATGTACCACCTACATAAGACTTTAACCCTGCTTACAAGACTTCCAAAGGTCCATCTCCTCCCATTAGCCAATAGTTTGCTGGAAGAAGGGAGGATTTTGACAGGAATTTTTGTGGTGGTTGCTGTGGAAGCTGCCTTAGTTATATCTACTGACACCCTGGTTTCTGTTGCTCCTTCTGCTGTCCACATCCTGCTTTTATTTCTGATTGAGACTGATGACTGTCATCATGTAGAGTCATTCAGTTTGCAGCACACCACTTTGTAGTTTGGTGAGATACTTGGCCTGGTCTGTCAGAGGGCTCTGGTGTCTCACCAGACTATATATCCCATGATTCTGTAGGATAGAATCATGGCAGTTAAAGTGTTGTCAGACTACTTTAATTCTACAGTGTGGGTATGTAAAATATAAATATGTAAATATGCATATGTAAAATTTGTAAAAACCAGTTTAAACCTGAAAAAATGGTAGAAACTGCTCGTAATAGCAGTATTAGACACATGGATATCATCATTTGTATGATGCACAAAGACATTCCTAGAAAGTGTACATATCAGTAGCAACTGGGTATGTGAAGATCTTTTTCCTTTGGTCTTATTACATTTCTCTGGGTCCCATTTTCTTCCTGTCCTTTTTTTTGTATCAGGCTGTGATAATTTCTGGTTATGATACTTTTAGAAATTGATACATATTTTTGCACACATTTGCATAAAGTGCATTTATGCATTTTACATAAGGTACACATTTCCCCCATTGACCAAAGTATTTTTTACATATATTTTTTTCACCTGTGCATGTTTGTACCCCTATTGCATGTTGTAATGTGTGCCTCATGCACACTTTATTTTTCTGAAATGCCATGGGAAAGCCTTGCAGATATATGAATGCTTGAGATGAGGTATGTTTCTTCTTTATACATCTGGTGAGCCATATGAAAAGCCTACCTCTGTCAAGACTGTTGAATATAATGACATTCTTTTCCATCCCTAGGATCACCTTCTACAACAGTAGGTCACGCTTTTTCTTTCTTCTTGCAATTCTTTGTACTTTTCTCCTCTGCCACCCCCGGCCCCTTTTGAGGCTCTGTACAGCACCTTGCAATTATGATGGAGCTGCTATCCCATCCTATACATGAAAAAATGGATGCCAAAGTTAATAAGCAGCTGATGTTTCTTGTCCCGGTCCATGCCTTCATGCTGCAACCCATGTGAAGACAAGAGAGGTTGATTGACATCCTTGCTTCCCCGCCACCCACCCTTGGGAGGGTCTGTCCAGTGAAACCCAATTGTCAGCTTGCCTTTTGTATTCCTTGATGAATGCCACAAGTTCCCTTTCTGCCTGGCATATTTTGACTTCCACCCGCAAACCTCCCCACCCTTCTTTCCCACCCCCAGCTACCCATGGCATAATAATTGGGAGCTGCACACTTCTCTTTCTATCTCCTGCACACACCTGAGGAATGAGAGAACACAGCCCCCGGAACATCGCCTGAAAGCTGTAAATGTCAGTTGCTATGGCAACCCCACATTTTTCTTGTGCTTCCTAATGACTTATTGGCATTTGTTGTAATTTACAGCTTTTTGGCAGCTGGAGATTGGCTTCTCTCTCACTCACTCTCTCATTCTCTCTCTCTCTTTCTTGCCCCCCAACTGCTCCACATGCCCCAATCCCTTTAATGTTAGACACACTAATTAAGCAGGGCTATGAAAAAGACACAGCAAAGCCCCTCATCTCAACCCTAGTCAGATGTCCAGGGAGCCTACCCTCCCCTTCTCAGAACTCAAAGCCTCCTCGTTTGAATGGACACCTCTTTTCTCTGCACTTTCCGGTTCTAATAAATAACCAAGGATTTACTATTCCACTCACGATGTTAAAATCGTTGCTTCTTTTCCTCCTGTCAGACAAAGGTTGAGGTGGGCAGGATGTCTTCATGAGGAATATTGCTTTGAATCGCTACCAGTTTTGCAGGACAGCTCTAGGTTGGCCAACACAACAATAACAAGCAAGGGCATAAGTTGGAGTGCTAAGTCTGGGTTAGCAGCACTGGCCTATTGGCTGACGCATGGATAGGCCTGGGCATCTCTGAACAAGGGAGCACTAGGAAGGCTCATATTCACAGGACTGGGATGCACACAGAATGGAGTATCTAACACAAGATCTATTGCTATGAGTAAATTCAGCTGGCCTTCTTCCCAGAAAAGTTTATGGAACATTTAAAAAAAAAAAAAAAAAAGAATTACTCAATAGACTACATATCCCACTAAGGACATTATCAGAGGATGGAAATTGGAAGTATATATCTCACGCAATTTTGGGCAACAGGAGGTCATTCTTAACGCAATCATGGACTTCACGTTATTGCGGATGAGAGTATCTCACACAATTTAGGGCAATGGGAAGTCATTTTGGGACAATGGGAAGTCATTCTGAACGCAATTAGAATTCACGTAAATTGACTAAACTAGTGAATTCACATACTTGTTAACTGGCTCCATTCAAAATTGAGAGAAATTCCTCCCATCTGATAATATCCATAGATGGTTGTTGAGTGCCTTCAAGTCATTTCTGACATATGGCACCCCTAAGGCAAACCTATCATGGGGTTTTCTTGTCAATATTTGTTGACAAGGGGTTTGCCTTTGCCTTCCTCTAAGGCTAAGAGAATGTGACTTGCCCAAGGTTACCCAGTGGGTTTCCGTGACTGATTCATACCCTGGTCTCCAGGATCATAGTCCAACACTCAAACCACTGCACCATGCTGCCTGTCCTGTTACATAGTGCACACCCCAAATATATCTATGAACATATACTGTATATTTCTGTAGACACATACTATATGTAGGCTTGCTGTTGCTGCATTTAGTTCAGGGATGGAACACATGCAGCCCTCTAGGTGGTGAACTGTAACTCCCATAATTCTTCATAATTAGCTGCTCTGGCCAGGGTTGCTAGGAATTGCAGTTCAGAAATGTCTTAAAGGCCTCACAGTTCCTACTTCTCTTTTGGACATATGTGCAATGTAATTCAATATCCCCTTAGCATAATGTAATGATAACTGCAATGCACAATGTGCAATGTCAATACACAGTACACAACTTCAATGCATACTATTGCTGTGTGTGTAATTCCACTTCTGCCATTGTCAGTATAAATCATCCATTGCACTATGGTGAATAATTTGCACTACATATTTAGCATGACTTATGCATATCTAGTGCCTACATACCCTAAATGCACCAGATCCTGTCTGATCCTCTAAGGAGGGTTAGTACTGATTAGTACTTGAATGGGAAACCACCAATGAATACCAGTTGCTGTTGGCTATATTCCATAGGAAGGATCTGCCAAAACCACCTGTGAGTGTTCCTTGCCTAAGAAAACCCTATGAAATTCATGGAGTCACCATAAGTTTACAGGTGACTTGAAGGCTTGTGCAAACACACACACACATATCACTAGCAGGATGTCAGCTGTAGTACATTGAATGGAAGGCTTTTGATCTGTGATAGTGTTTATAACTTTGCCTTTGCTGTCCCATCACCGGTGATAACATATCCTTCATTTACCAACTTTGTGCTTCCATTTGTGAATGGGCAGGAAAAACATTTTATCCTTTGCCTGTGGCAGAAACACACCTTGAACCATCCCTTCTAGATAATGGCCCCATATTTTCACTTCATCAGCTTATAATAACCAACAAAGACTCAGGCGGAGAACAGTCAGCACACAAATGCATACACACACACACACACATGTACAAACATATAAACACATTTTCCAAATGTTTCAAACCCTTGCCTCAGACCATGCCTTTGCCCTATGTCACTCAGGACTGAGGGAAGGGCAGAAGGAGGCAGCCTCTTGGAAACCCCTGTGGTTCTAATTGAAGAAACAGCTGCTAGAATAATAAGTGTCTCTTGGCTGTGGCAAACAGCAGGAGAGAGCCTGCAGTTTCTATGTGGGGAGGGGAGGAAAGAGTTGGGGAGGGGAGGGCTTCTTGCAAACAGATGTTCCTGTTTTCAACTCAGTGTGACAAGAGAGCAGAGTTTGAAAGACTGGAGAAGTCAGCCATGCGTAGAGGGAAAAGGGATGGCACCATGGGTGCTGCCCAAATGCCTCAGGCACAGTGTTCTCAAAAGGCTTTGCTCCCACTTAGCTAATGACAGTAGCCTGATGCTAGGTGGCCTGCCTTTCACTATTGGATATGAGCTTCTGCTGTGTGAAATCAATCACAAACATCAAAGTACTTCACTTCTAGGTAGGGCTATAAAATATCCAGAAAAATTGGAGATGTTCAAGGAAAGAGGATGGAGACTCAATTTTGATGTGTGTGTGTGTGTGTGTGTAGAAATAGATTCTGTTTGTTCCCTTGTCAAAACTGAATGATGAATGTAGCTTTATGAACCAATACAGTTTTATGCAAATGTTTGCCAAAGGAAAATGAATCTATGTTTACTCTTCTGTGTCTATGTAGTGGGCCCTCCCTATCCTCAGATTCCTTATCCATAGATTCAAGCATCTACAGCTGGAAAACATTCAAAAAATACATAAATTCTAAAATAAAAAACCTTGATTTTTCAATTTTATATTAGGAACGCCATTTTACTATACCATACTTGCACACCCATGGGTTTTGATATCCACAGGGGGTCCTGAAACCAAACCTCAGCAGATACCAAGGGCCCACTGGTAGAGTAGTAGATATGAGGAACAGGTGCTTCCTAGCAAGGGCTTATGCCCATTACTTTATGCCATATAAGATATGGAGAAAAACTGATGGATGCATATCTAGGCAATGCTTTGTTGTTCCCTACTTACATTATTTTGTAGCAGGCAGCATCACTTGTCCCAGCCCCGCCCAAGCCCAGGCAAAGAAAAAGAAAGCCATAGTGCAATGTGAAGTGAGGGAAGGACTGTCTGGAAAAGTTACTTTGTGGGACTACATTTCTCAGGGGCCCCAGTCAGCATGGCCAGAAACATTGTAGAGTGGTGGATGCTTTGATGGAAATAAATAGAGAAAATACACTCAAGGGCCATAGCTTCTAGAACCCTGCTGAATACTTGTAATAGCACAGAAGCTGCTTCAGGTGGAGTCTGTAAGAATATCCTGAATCATGTGGGTTCACTTATAGAAGGAATGATGCAGCATAAATATGGTATCACAGGCTGAGGCACAAGGACATTCTTTCCAGACTATCATATCAACATGGAGAATATTAATTATGATTCACTGGAAATGTGGTCATGTTCTAAGGGCCCACTCATGCTCATAGGATGAACTATGACAGTTAATGGATTAATAATCATGTAACTGCATCGTGTGAATGGGGCCCAGATCTCTGGTCTAAAACAAGCTTGGCTGGAGACACATTGGAAAGAACGTTACATTGTGAAATGTTCAAATATGAAGCTCCTCATACTTCCTTGTGGCTTCTGATATTTGGTGTAGGTCAACACCTAACATACTGCAGCTACATTTTTGGAGCAATCCTTAATTGCTGGGAAGGACAACTGTGCAATCCAAGAAAGTTGACACTGGTCTCACACATGCACCTCTTAAGAGAGAGGGAATCTGGAGGCAGGCTAATGGCTTCCATGTCCATGGAGTGGCCAGTGCAATGCAAAGTCTGAATTTTGAAGGAACTACCCAAATTACTACACCTATTTAGGGGATAAGATTCATCACCTTGGATAGATACAGCTCTGTGTATGAATGGGAAAGCTGGATAGTGAAGAAAGCTGATAGGAAGAAAACTCATCTGAGATTTGGTGCTCAAGAAGAGTTCTGTGGATACTGTGGCTAGCTAAAAAGACAGATGGGTCATAGAGCAAATCAAGCCTGAACTTTCCCTAGAAGCCAGGGTGACTAAACTGAGGCTGTCATACTTTGGACACATCACAAGAAGTCAAAACTCACTAGAAAAGATGATAATGCTTGGCAAGGTTGAAGACAGTAGGAAGAGAACAAGATCTTGATTGAGTCTAGATGGATAGACTCAATCAAGAAAGAGATGGCCCTGAGGCAGCAGGGCAGCTCAGGACAGGTTAACTTGGAGGTCTCTCATTCATGGAGTCACCATGACTTGAATTACATGGCCATAAATACCTTTTGTAACCCTGTAAGCAAACCTTGTGATTTGGGTCACTTCCCTTTCAGAAGTTAGACACATAAAGAGCTTCTTCTGTCCTTGTTGGGTCACCATCTCCCACACATCTTCCTCTGTAGGATGGTGAGACTAAAGATTTCTTCATCTTCTTTCCTTTCTAGTTAGGATGCAGGCTCCCCACACATATGTAAATTCAAACCATTACAGTAGTAAACTTTTTCATGCTTGTTTGTTTTTGAGTCAGTTTCAGTTCTCAGAGAAGCAGTATCAGACTTGTTCTTCTGTTACTCTGCAAATGAGAGCTAATCTCTAGCAGACTTAGCTTTGATATTTTTGATATTTAAATATTTTGTTTCCTGAACAAAGGCTGAAGCCTTAGGAAATCTGAATTGCCAGACATTAGCTTGTCCATGATACCTTCTTCACTCTTACGTCTCTAATGGTAGCAGGTTGGGCTTGGGAAGTGTTTTTGGACTATAATTCCCAGGATTCTCCAACCAGCATGTAGTTCAAAAAACCAGTTTTTTCAGTTCTGGGGAGGGGTATATCACATACATATTGGTTGAGGGCTTGAGTTTGCCAGAATGTAATTCTCTCAGAGTGTCTCCAAAAAGGGGAAAGACTAGACCAACTTGAACTGTCATTGTGCATAAATATTTATTTTATTAGAAAAGGGAAAAGATGAGTATGAGTAAAAAGAAAAAGAGATAGAGGAGCAGGAGGAGGAGAAAGGGAAAGAGGGAGGGGAAAAGAGTAAAAGAAGGAAAGCTTCTTCATACCATCTTTTGTCAAGCCTAGAATGTGTAAGCAGAGCAAAGGAGATGGTATTTTCTCCACAATGGGTGGTCTACTGAGCACTGTACTACTATTTATTCTAATCTACTGCTTAAATTATGTAATGGGAATTTATCTAGTAATTTTTGTATCAAGTTCAACACCTTCTGATTTATCAAGATTTTAAGTGGACATGATGCATCCCTCCAGATATTCTTCATCCCTAGCTGGCATCCCTAGCTGTTATTGGTGCTGTGGTCCAATCTGTGGTCCAACCCATACAATCCTTATTGCTGATGCATACATTTTCTTGTAGGAAGACCTTCCTTTGTCTCATAGTAACTAATCATGTAGCTCACTGTCAGTGCTGTTTACCTACAATAACACAATAGCCTACTGAATTTGAATCAAGATACTCTACAGATCTTTCACTCCTATATCTGAAAAGTCATGTCTGCTAAACTGTAAACTCCCCCTTCTCTTTTCAACCTTAATTTTGCCTTGTTCAGTTTAATCCATAATCACATCTCCTGAGTGATCTCCCTCTCTTTTTACTATCAGGTTTATGTCACAGTTAGTAAAGGTAAGATCTATGACATTCCAACATTCCTAATGGGATTTCTTACTGTCAGATTGCAAATGGGGATTTTTAGACAGTACAAATTAAACAAGCTGAACTTCTTGTCCAAACAGTTCAGTGTTAAACAATGGGGCGAGAGTTTTGCAAAGATGCTGGGCATCATCTTCTCTCACCCACATCAAAGACCCCCCCCCCCAAAAAAAAATACACAGGGAACAGAGTGACCAGGTTTCTGGAAGGGGGAAATCCATAACTCCTTTCTGTTAGAGCTCTACATTACTTGGGAGCATTTTTAAATGGAGATAGAATTCAGTGATATAGCCAGTATGGAAAATCGGCATGCAAAGAGGTCTTGTAGCACCTTTGAGTCTAACTGAAAGAAAGAAGCTAGTAGCATGAACTTTCATAGACTTAAACCTATTTCCTCAGATGCATATGAGGAAGTTGACTCAAGTCTACAAAACATCTTGCTTCTTTTTTTCAGGTAGTCTCAAAGGTGCTGCATGATCCATTTTCATATTTATAACTCAAGTTAATGAACTGGAGCTCTAAAAAGTAGCATCTTACCCAGGTAAACGTCTTTACATTTGATTTCTTTGGTCAGAGAAACTCACTTTCTCCTTAGCAAAGGAGATTGTTGCATTCAGAGAGCTTCCTTTCATTCATGATTAATTGGCTGCATATACTCTGGTGCTGGAAAATTCTTTGATCCACCTAAGGTTCCCCCTAAGGAAAAGAGAACATTAATTGTTCTCTCACTCATCTCCATCTAAATTGGTCTGCTGGATTGAGGGACACTTGGAAAGAACATGGGAGGTGGTGTGGTGTGTGTCTTTCAGTGTGGAAGGAACATTGGTGAAAGTACAGAGGCTGGTCATAGGTTGTTCACTTGTACTGAACATTTAGATGGCATTACAGATGTGTTCTGCTTTTACAGTGACCTCCCCCAGACTTTTCTATCCTCTGTATGTTGCTGTTTGTACTCATTCTCTTTTGTTTTTAATGCCTCTGACTTTGTTTATATGTTGGTCTTTTATAGCCTCACATTGTAATGTTCTTGCTTTAATGTTTTTGCTTTCATTTATTTTACTGTTTCTTTCATTTGTTTAACTTATCTGAAGCTACCTTGGGAAAGTGTTGAAAAGTGGGCTATAAATCAAACAATCAAATCAAATAAGATATTGCTAGAAGCTATACCCTGGTTAAAACCAGAGCAAAAGCTCTGTTCTCAGCCTTATATCCAGTTAAGACATTAAATGCAAGGCAAAGAGATTTACCAGGAAGAAGCTCCTAGTTAGGTGACTGGTGAATAACATATAAGGATCTCAAAATGTTTGATGAAGACTTGACCTCTTTTTTACTAGTAATAATAACTACTTCTACGACTACTACAGCCAACCCTCCTTTTTCATGAGGGATGCATTCCAGGCTCCCTTGCAAAAATGGAATTTCACATATATTCAAGCCCCATTGGTTTGAATATAGTCATGGGGCACGGGAGTGTAGGGCGTGCACCATGGGGGTGCATCCCATTCACTCTCCCTCCATTCATCCCTCACTTACAAGTGAGAGACGTGAGTCTGAAGACAACGAGAATGGAAATGTACTGTACTATTAGTACATTTATTTTTAACACTCTTTTGATCACATATGTCATTTTTGTTCACATTGACAGCAATCCAGGAGAATTCAAAAGCCTTAAAGAAAAACTTCACTTAAAGAGAGGGACAACTGAGAGCTCCACAAGTTCAATGTTTGCATGTCAAAACTGTCCCCACTATTGAAGAGGAAGGGGGAAGAACATGAGCTTCACAGGTTGTATGTAACCTCTAGGGCTATTTTTGAAGCCTCCTGAGTCCCCATCATCCTCAGTATTTTTGCAATAAATAAATAAATAAATGGAGCATGATACCTCCAGAAGCCTCCAGAATATGGTTTTTCTACAAATTTTCTAGCTTGCCCTTCTTTGTTTTGTTGGGAGAACCCAAAGAAAAACAAAACAACCCACCCAGATTTTATCTTTTGATTTTCTTCAGGTCACTTCAGGCTTTCCAAGGACATGTTAGTGCATTTCAGAGCATATCTGAGGCTAATGGAAAGTGGCTCCCAGGAAGTAGTGTCACTGGGGGGGTGCAGAAGATTCAGACTGCACCAGGTGAAACCCTAAGGAGGGGTGACACCATTGCCCCCAAACATCTGCCTTTTGACATAAAAACAGGCTGTGACATTCACCTGTGACCTTTTAAAATGACGAAGAGATGCTATGAGTGGGGTGAGTCTCAGTGAAAGGAGAAAGGAGAGGCCTCAGGTTTTCTTAATTTTTTTAATACTTTAAAAATTAAAAATTTATTTCTTAAAATAAATATTATTTTAAATTTTTCTTTAAAAACATAATATTTTACCAAATTTTCACTTTAACCACATTTAGGCTATGTGTAGGCTATTGTAATTTAAAGGTATAATTTTAATTTTGCTAATTGTTCATGTCCCAACTATTACCAGTGCAGTCAATGATATATAGGAATTATGATTTATGAGTAACATTGCTATACAAAAAAAACTTCCTAAGGATTCTGTATGATGTGGTATGGGTGAAAACCAGGGTGGGGTGACACCAAACCTAGTGATGCCACTGCTCCCAGGCTCTCCAAATTTGCAAACTCTTAATCTAATTGCACTCTTGTTAGGGGCCAGATTTTAACTACGTAATTGCTCTGGAACTTTTGGGCCTCTTTATGTTTTCACCTATAATTCCCATAAACTCCATCCAGGATGGTCAACAGTAAGGGATTGTGTAAATTGTATTATGCTATCACATCTTGGAGTTTTTTCACACTACACAGTTATAACCTCATGATTCCACTATAATTGCCATGGCAATATCCTATGAAGCCCTGGGATTTGCAGTTTAGGGAGAACCCTCAGCCATAGAATTCTAGTATCATATTCCAAAAACTAGGATTCCGTAAAACATTGCCATGACTGTTAACATGGAACTATAGTGGTATAACTCTGTCGTAAGAAAGGGCCCTTGGAAGAACAAAAGTTCTCCAACCCTGCACACTTGGTTCTAAATAAATGCAAAATTTGACAAACTGGATCAGATTGAAGGATTATGTAATCTCATGTTCTATCTCCTACAATGGCCAGTACATGTTCTCAGCCCTCCAACCCTCTTCTCAGCACACGTTTAGAGATACATTGTCATTGTAACTACTTCATAGGCACCTGGAACCTCTTGATATTAAATAGAGGCTCTGGGACATAGGTATGGGTTCAGATTAAGTGCTGACTCTGTATCTTTGTTTTGACAGAGGAGTTTATCACATGGGAGGGATCCTGTGAAAAATTTGAATTTAAGGTTTAAAAATCCTGAAAAAGTGGATTTATTATCAGACCATTCCACATTAATCCAAAATTAACCCTGACAGAAAGTAGAAAAGACACGCAAAAGCACAATTGATTGTCAGACTACATTGCTGCTAAGGTGCATAACGTAATATTAACCTGGCTAGAAAGTAGACAAAACACAATTCTTATTACTTCTAGAAAATCCTGAAAGTAATAAGAATCATGTTTTCTAGGCAGTTTAATGTTATCTTAACCCCAATCAATCAATCAATCATGCTTTTGCGTGTCTTCTTACATTGGGGGGTGGGTGCGTTTAAATCTCATTTTAAATCCCGTATCTGCATAGGATGCCTCCAGTACGAAAAACTCCAGAGTCTTTGGACATGCAATTGTGTGGTAGTATTCTCTTTACCAGGATCAGTCCTACCATTAGACAGGATGAGGCAGCTGCCTCGAGCAGCATATAGTGGTGTCACAAAAGGGTACTAGCTCTTTAATTTGTGACTGCACTGTTGAGGATGGGGAGAGGTGCTTGTGGACCCTTTATGTTGTGTAGAAAATGTCTTTCCTGAGTTTTAGATAATATGTAGATGACTTGAGTTGTGATGGGTGCCATTAACTGCTCTACTTCAGAAAGCAGAATGCCTTGAATGAACCTTCTTCATGACATTGGATTTTTGTTCCTAAAGTGCTAGTATGTTTCCCTTCTTTCATTCACAAGCCTATCATTAAAGCCAAAAGCTGCTTATACTATATGAAGGATTCAACCACTCTTTCCATTCTCTGCCAATGAAGAAGCCTCAGTGGAATCAGAAAGAGCACTAGAGATTTCTTCTTAATTAATGATTAGCTGGCACTTCAAGTTGCTTACACAAGATCATATTGCCACTGTCCTAACCTTGCTTATGATTAAGCCAAGGAAGCTTCATTCACACTGCCACTTTTCAGTCTTCTCTTTGCATTCATAATGATCTTTCCGCTAAATCCTTGTTTTGCCAGTTATTAAATTGCTCTCTGGCTAAGGGACTTTCTGCAGTAACTCCTCCTCTCAACAATTCGCCTTATATATGACACCCTCATCTAAGAAGATGATTTTCAGATGTGGTAGGCTACATGTCTCATCATCTACAACCAACAAGGCCACCAAGCATGCACATATTCAGAGGGAACCAAATTGGGGAAGACCAGTTCTATGATTTACAAAGATTTTGTCACTTAAATATTGGAAAATATTCTTGGGAGTGTTTTCTTCTAAAAGACACTATACATCTCTCTCTTTAAGAAAAAGAAAGAAAGAAAAAATAGCCATTCCTTCATCTGGTTTTGTTTTTGGTGCATGTAGTTTGAGTTTCAACAAAACGAAAGAGAGGTTCATTTTAGACCATTTTTAAAGCCCTGGTGATGCAGTAGGAGTCCTAGTGTCGCCATGGTTAAATGCCTGTACTGCAGCCACTCACTCACAAACTGCAAGGTTGTGAGTTCAATACCAGCCAGGGGCTCCAGGATTGACTCAGTCTGGCATCCTTCCATGGTGGCTAAAATGTGTACCCAGCTTGCTGGGGGCAATTAGTTTACACATTGTAAACCACTTAGGGAGTGCTTAAGTGCACTGATAAGTGGTATAGAAATGTACTTGCCATTCCTATTGCTAGATCTGAAAATGAAGAAAGAAGGAAATAATCTAACCCATATATATATATATATATATATACAGATCTCAATAACTACATTATTTGATAGCAGTTATCCTGTAACTCCCATATTGACAATTTCTTAGAATAAAACACATTAAGGTGGAATCCATTATATTGTCAAAACATCTGATGGCAAGGGGTTATCCACAACATACTATATCGAATGATTAAAGAAAAGCAGTGGAGTGAATCAATTCACAACATTTAAAGAAACAACAAAGAGTCCAGACTAATCACCTGGAATCATTGTTCTCTCACATTTAACCTGACTGCCTGTATTCATAAGAAAGAACAATAGACTTGTTTTCTTTGCTTAATGGTCCAGTTCTTTGGAGTGTCTTATACAAATGAAGGTGTGTATGCACACTCTCTGTCTGAAGGTGTGTATGCACACTTTAACATGTTGAACAATGTATTTTATAAGTTTGAAGAGAACATAACTGATTTTGTATTGTCCAAGTTAATATCTTAATGGAATTTTATTTGTGTTTTATAGTGTAGCTCCTGAAGAAAGTCATTTTTGATAGGGCAATAGCAATATCATTTACATGTGTGTACCACTTATCAGTGAATTCAACACTAAGTGGTTTACAGTCTGTAAGCCAGTTGCCCCATTTTACAAACCTACAAAAAGATGGAAGGCTGAGTCAACCTTGGAGCCCTGGGATCAAACTCACAACCTTGTGGCTGCAGTACTAATGTTTAACCACTGCACCACCAGAGCTCCCTATAAGATAGAGGTCAAAACATGTTGGGCTTTCTAAAGTAATAAGAAAATAAAGAAGTGACCATCTATAAGCATATAGAGCTTGTTTCCTATTCTGTTTTTGAAAATCTACTTCAGTCAGCCAGGATTAGGCTGACAACTGTTAACCAGAGGACATTTTCATCAGCCACCCCCAAATTGTGGAATGACCTGCTGGAAGAGATTCAGCAGCTTGATGCAATGTCTGCATTTAAAATAGCATTAAAGATTAATCTCTTCTGGAAGGCCTATCCAGATGGTTTTTAAATTGTTTGTCTTTAATATATATTATTTTATAACTGATGTTATGCTCTTCTAAGTTATGTTATTTTAATTTAAAAGTAAGTTATTTTAATTGGTGATTGATAAGGAGAGTGGCTAAGAAACAGTAATCATCATCATCTTCATCATCATCACTACCACCACCACCATACCAACATTGCAGGTAGAGAGGGAAGTTTACTCTCTGCTTAATAACCCATTATTTCCACATACTTCCAAAAGAAGAAAACTTGATTTATTCAAATACTGGCATTAATGTACCACATCATTTGAATATTTCTTCTTAAAATATCTCTGGGTAGGAGGAAGAAGCATTGTCTAGCTTCTCAAGTAATAATAGCAGGAATGAGCCACAAAGAGAGCTCCCTCGTATCTGCTTTCAGTTTAGTCTTCATTTAGTCCAGGCATTTTCAAGAAAGGTCCAGAAAGATCCAGACAGGGTTGCAATTCTTCATTAATTTCATTCTCAACAGAAGCAACAAGTAATTTTAGTATTTTCCCCGAGAGCAGGAGAAAGTCACTGAAAACTGTGCAGTTTTCAAATACTATCCACAGTTTGGAATTATTCTGCACAAAATTCACATGTAACATTTTAGAGAAGAAAATAGAACTGTGTTTCCTGTACATAAAATGCTGTAGTTGCTAACTTTTTTTTTCAAAATTTACACCAACCCCCCCCCCCACACACACACAAAACCCCCCACAACATTTTCTGCACAGAAAAAAATAGCACAAAAATATTTTACTTTAATCAAATATTTACATACATGCATCATTAATTAGGCTACAATAAGCTCCATTACACCTCGGGTTTTTATTTTTGTTTGGCTTATGTCTTAGTTTAAGCACTAAGTGATGGCCTATGGAGAGCTATAATCTGACATAACTGGTCATGTTAAATTTCTGAATCAACAGCCCATTCATCTTTAAGAAATAGCAGGAAAGCATGGGGCCTAAATAACTTAAAAGAAGCCTAAATACCCTAAAGACACCAGATTCCATCTGATCTTGGAAGCGAAGCTGTGTCAGCCCTGGATAGTACTTGAATGGGACACCACCAATGAATAACAGGTGCTGTAGGCTATATTTCAGAGGGGAAAAAAACTGACAAAACCACCTGTGAGTATTCCTTGACTAAGGAGTCTATCATACAATGGAATTTGGGGGTATAATGCAATGGCAATCCGAAAGCAATCATGGGGTTTCACGTAATTGCGTATTAGAATATCTCACACAATTTCAGGCAATGGGAGGTCATTTTCAGGAAATGGGAAGTCATTCTGAATGCATTCCAAATGCAATCAGATTTCACATAAATTCGCTAAACTAGCGAATTCACGTAATTGCGAATTGGTTCCATTCGCAATTGAGAGAAATTCCTCCCATGTGATAAACTCCTAAGACCCCTACACTGGCCAGAAGAACTTTATATCACCTCAAGGGCCTGCCTACTTCTTGAGTTGGAATCCAATCCCTGTTGTATCTCTGCCAAGGAATGTGACTGCAGGTTGAGCATGCATGTGCAGATGTAATGATGGGTTAAGAGGAGTGAGAGGAAAATATTTCTTTTGTTGCCCCTGGATACTGCTGCTCTCTAAGGACTGGGAGAGTGCTCCAGCTCTACTTCTTCAGAGCATCTGCTAATGTGTAACTAATAGGGTTTAGGAAGGAAATTCTCCTTGAAATGGATTATATAGTCTATTCTTTTTATTCTCTCTTAGACAGATGATTGTGCTGAAGTAACAGGGCTACAGACACAATTCTGTTCCTACTTTCCAATGATTTCATGAGATGAAAGTAAAGCTGATGAGCTTGTTTAATATTAAGTGAGAGTATAGTTCTCATGATAGAGTAAACATCAAGAAGCCACCATGAATAAACTACTCTAATAAGATCTGCTGGAAAAGGTTAGTCCGAGACTTTTAACACATTTTAAGATACCCATTTGTACTCATTACTCGTGATTTCTATCAGAATAAAACACTTGTTTTTTGAAACATCCAGCAAGCTGCTGATAGATATTGATAGGATAGGTCACTATATTCAACATATTGCATATTCACCTTGGCAGGTGCATATTTCTATTTCTTCTTCATAAACCGTTTTCTGCTCCTGCTTGCCCTATTTATTTGTTTTTGTTCTGAGGGATTAAATGGCAATGTAGGTAATCCCATTCCTGCCACATTTACTTCGAGTGGACGGAATAAACTTTTCAATTTCAACAAAGCAGTCTGTATTTCTGCTTGCCAGTCTACCTAGAGTCTTATGCAATATGATGATGATGGTGGTGGTAATGATGCTGCTAATATAAGCCTACTGTAGAAAGGTGTTGTGAAGACTGCCATAATGTATGTGAACACTTTTGCATATGACAGTGCCATGCAAGTTTCTATTAGTTAGTTAGTTAGTTAGTTTATACCCTGTCTTTCTCCCACACAGGATTCAAGGCAGCTAATAACCATTTAAAGTCATAGTGCAACTCATCTTTAAAAAGTCCAGAAGGTTGGATGCAAGCAGGACAGTTGTCTCTATCAGAGCTCTCTGGTCCATGAGTGGAAAACACATGAAGTTCATGTATCTCCTCTGCATGCTTGACCTTATAAAAAGAGGTTTTTGCAGCATTTCTGGCCTTTTTGTGTATCTTTTATAATGAGAGCAGGGGAAAGTGGCAGTAGGTTTCTTTCCATATATCTCACATGTCTGTGAGCACAATAATAGTATCATCTACCATGTTTGATACTTGATACTAAAAAAAGAAAATAATCACAGCTGGAAGTTAAGCTCTCATAATGGGCACAAAAATAACATACACTATCAGGAAAAGGCCAAAATGGAGATGGACGGCACAGCTGTGGCTGTTAATATTTGAAAATACAGCCAGTACATACAACTGCCTGTCAAATGGACTATCTGCCTGTCATATGGACTATTTGAAGTGTTCCTCAAAAGTCATACAAAGAGAAGCTTTCTTAAATCATTAGGTTGGCTCCAAAGTAGCCATACTTTGAATGGGAGGGCCTCTGCCATTCACAGAAGGCCTCAGGATCCAGTAGAGGCACCTTAGGGGAAGGTGGGATGAATGGACGGTCTTTGTCAATTTCCCTTTTCGACTGCAACCCAAGCATCATTCTTATACTGCACCAGAAGAGGTTGTGGTAAGGTTTCTGTTTCAGCCCATTCTTGATAAGAATTTACCAAAAATAAAAAAGAAGAAAGAAAATAAAAGAAAAGAGAATGTGAAAGAAATGTAAATGCATAGAAACATCCACCCAGGCAGAGGAATTTGAGAGCCTAGATCTTAAACATCTTATTCAAATTCCTATGTATTCAGACAGTTCTGGTTGTACTGAATGAAGGTTCAGGTCTTGTTTTCTGACAGTTTCCTCATCTTTAACCTCTCCATGGCAAGCAGACACAACATGATCCTTTTTATCCTGGGAACAGTTGAATTGGCTGGTACAATTTCAGTTACTCTGTGAGGAATTTACCCAAATTTGGACATGTCTTCAAATCTGTAATGGAAAGAGCTTGAGGGTAGGTTTTTTTTTAATGAATGAATGAATAAGTGGGAGAAAATGAAATAGATTTTCTCATCTCTGCTCTACCATTCAGCTCTCCAGATCAGCTTTTTAGGATGTGTAGGATGCTGCAGGAGGAAGATGGAGTTGCAAATATTGCCTCCCCCCACTCATCCTCCAGCATAGCATGGTTAGGCTTTTTACTCTGGATCCATTCCAGTACTTCTTTCAGCATGTGTACATGGTGAACAAACCTGTCTATTGTCATTCCCCAACTTTTTAGGTTAGTTGGTCTACTTGTTTCATTTTACCCATTGCAAATCACATGTTGCTCTGTAAATGTTCTTATTCAGGAAGAGGAAATGAAATTGCATTTCCCAAATAATGTCAACTATTTGGGTTCTGGAATATCTACACTGTGCTTTTGGGTTAAAAGGCAAATATTCACCCTGCCCATAAGACCCCCAACCCTCCCATTTCCAAAATAGCAATACTCAGAGGGTCTTGCCCTGCCAACCACTCCTGTTCTGCTTGCCAGGCTGCAGTAGGGGTTATAAATCATTCCTGTCTTCTGACTAGCTAAAAAGCCCAGTCGGGGAGCTGCTTGGGCTGATACAGCAGGAAATGCTTTTGAGGCTAGGCAAGCCAAGATACAGATTAGTGTGACGATCAATCTTCTTGCTTTGGGGCAATCAGGATCATAACTTTTGCCACTATGGTACAGGTCTAAAATAGAATATAGCCTAACAGCACTACATATCTTATCAGTGGAAGTAAAATTTCACATCTTTGGACAAAATGTGCTGTAAAATCTCATGGGCAGGAAAGGTCCCACACATTTCTAAACTATATCAAATGTGTTGCATTTGCTGACCCACCAAGGGAATAAAGAGACCAGGCACAAGAACTTGGGTTGAAAAGGGACTACTTTATTGACCTATTAAACTATTTAAATAATTTAAACTCTGTGATAAGCAATATGGGGAACAACCTTGTGAGGGAGCAACTGAGGCAGTTGGTCTCCCCCATATCTCTTCTTCAGCTTCCCCTGGGGGACCAGCAGAACCCTAATGAGAATCCGAATACTCATGCTCGAATTTGTATGGGTGATGTGAACAAGAGCCCCTGTGAACCAAATCGCCAGAACAGACATTCTGAAATCTGTATAGCCCTCCTGCCTGGCCTCCTGCAGTTGGGGTCCTGTTAACTATATGTTTGTTGTAAGATCCATCATCTTGCATATGCCTGACTTGTTAATAGCCTGCATACATAACTGGGCTTGCAGCAGATCCTATCAAAGTGATGGACTGATAACAGCCTGATTCATCATAAAAGCCATGTAGTTCCCATTAAGTCTACATTGAGTGGTAAATAATGTCAGTGTAATAACTCGGTGATAAGGCATGGCAACTTTGCACTCTAACTATGACCATAACATAAATAAGAAAAGCTGAGAGCCAGGTTTTGGCACAAATCTGGTCCACCCACTCTTTATTAGGTTTTACCCTTTCTAATCATTGATATCCTTCTCCATGTCTTTCTCCCTTTCCTTATAGAGCAGTTAAAAGACATTTGTTGATGAAGCCATAACTGTTTGCAGGCTGGTGCTCTGTGGATACAATCCAATATGCAATTATCCCTCTCCCTGTGCAGAGAAGTCCCAAATTCATCCCATAGATTCCTCACAACCTAACACCATGTTGCTGAGCCCTACTGATTGTAAGCTGCATTGTCAAACCCACCTCATCCATGCTGTCCTGCTCATGGACTTTGAGACAGAGGTACACCTTCAATGGACTTAGGCCCCTGACTCCTCCAGAACATGGATTATGGCAGCATCACTCTTTGGTACCATGTCAATAATTTCTCAAGAGATGCCAGCAGTCAAGAATCTCATGAGTAACCCATACCCTGTGAACTTGTGTGTTTCCCAAATGATGGAAGGAGGCATAGTCCACACTGACAGGGCCCTTTTTAAAGCTGCCACCTGCTCTGAGTCTGGTCCAGAAGTTACATGATCCTTTGTATGTGGATGAAGATGAAATAACTGGGAAACATACATGGATGGAAGATTATTTCTAGTTTCTATTATTTTTGCATACATTTTACTCTTGAAAAGCCACTACAGACTTACAGACTGATCCACCCAAACAACAGTACACACCTCTCACTCCCAGTTCTTTCAACCAAGTTAAATGCAAGATCTTCTGGCCTCAACTAAAATGAAGCCCATCAGGTAATAAGAAGTTCCTGGGAAGCACTGGAGAATTCGAACACACATCTGGTTGTAAATTTACCAGGAGAATGTCTCAGGACCATAGACAGTTCTAAATCAACTGTTTACTCAAGCCCAAGCCCATCTGGAGCCAAACAGAGCCTTTTTATACCCCCCTGGCCTGGCTTTTTCTCTCAAGATCCCCCCCCCGGTCCTTGTTTTTATTTTGTTCTTGTTCTGGTGTCACCATTTATCTTTCATACAAATCAATTTCTGGCTGCTACAGAGTCTTTGGGGGATATTTTTATGTTCATTGCTATATTTTAAATGCATTTAAACTGTTTTAAATTAGTATAACGTTTAATAAGGTAGCTACTCTGATTGTTTTTAAAACTGTGTTTATTATAATGACTTTTTGAAGTTGTATTTTGTTTTAATCTCTTGTGAGTTGCTTTGGACCCCAGATCGGGAGAAAAGCAGGATATGAAGCACTAGTCTGGTGAGGCACTAGAACTCTCTGGCTGAGAATTTGAAAAGCCCTTCCCTAAACTGCAAATCCCAAAATTCCATAGGCTGAAACCATGGCAACTAAAGAATCATACCACTATAACCATGTAGTTTAAAAGGGTACATGGAGGCATCCTAAGCAAATATCCTGCATTGATTTAGTCAAGGGTATGTAACCTGTAACCCTAACAATATTGTTAGATTGCAGCTCCCATTATCCCTCACTGTCAGCTTTACAAGCTAAGACTTGAATTTTAATCACATCCAAGACTAGGCACATAGGAAATCACAATAGGCAAGGTCAGACTCTTAAGGCATTTTCATTGTTGTTTCAAACCCATTTGAATGTGACCTGATACTTTCAGCTATAGACAGCAGCTCTTGAACCTGAGATATTCAGCAATCAAATCATTTGCTCTACTGCTGAACTGAAAGTTGCTATAAGGAGAATCCAGTTTGTGTTTCCACTTCAAGCTGGTTTTTTCTTGCACTTTGCAGATATGCTAATAGAGTGTGGGTTGGCAGCACTTCAAATCTAGGGATGGAATACTGACATCTATGTCATTACATTAAATACCAAAGGAAAATCCAGAATGATCTGTAGTGTACAAGCCTCCACTAATTAGCAACTGAGGGGGGGGGGGGTTGCCACAACGGAAGCATCTCATCTTAGAACATATAATGTGCTTCCTCATTTGCAGCTGCATACCAGCTACAATGGAAAGCACCCAAAGAGGAAATATGTATTGCGTGGAACTCAGGGATGGCCTCATCTATTTATACTGGTTAAATGAACACTTGTCAAATCCCTGAGTCCACCAACTATTAATGGCAACTGTGCTATTCCATCTGGAAGCTTGCAAAGGATGTAAAAAATAACCACGATAGAGGTGTCATAAGTTTTGATTGAGTAGTATGCAACTAAAATCTTCAATACAAGCAGGCAGCTGGTACTAAATAACAAAAGTAGGAGCTGGGAAACCAGGGCCAGATATCTGAATTGCTAGCAGAAGTCATTCTATGATACACCCTTATAAGTTTTTTTCCCGCCATAAGTGTAAAGTGGTACTTTTAAAATACACCTTTAAAGTGCTTTTGCACTTTTAAAAGTTGGTGTAAGTGTATGTAGCAAAGAAGAGCTTTTGATTTAGGTCCATGTTCTCACCCTCTGGTCCTCCAGATGTTTTGGGCTTTATTTTCCAGTAACCCTGAGTATTGGCTATATTGGGTAGGGATTCTGAGGACTGAAATCAAAAATATCTGGAGGATCAAAAGTTGAGCTGTTGATTTATATGTTCTGATAAAAGCAATTTTTCAGTGATGCTGCATTTTCCAATAAGCATCTTTCTAGTGTTCAAGACTGAGATCAATAAAGAGAGGATATGGGAGCTGACCTTGGACCCTATCCCATGGGGTTAAAACCCCAGCTTACCTTTCCTAAATTCAGTCCTAATTCAGGAGGCAGTTGGGTGTTATTGCAAAGAAATTGCGGCTGAATTGCTGCCTGGGTCCATCGTGGAAGCTTCTAAATTCTAAAAATGGCAGCTGAAGCAGCTTACAGGACTGGGGCTACATCCAGGACAGACCCAGGTGACGATTCAGCAGTGATATCTTTGCCATAACACCCGACTGCCTCCCAAATCAGGACTGAATTCAGAAAAGGTAAGCCAGGGTTTAAACCCCATGTGATTGGGGTTATCCCACTACTCTTTCTGCCACTTGTAACTGGGAAACTACCATCAAGTTGATTTTGACTCATGGCAACCTTATGGCAGAGAGACCTCCAAGCCACCCTGGCATCAACAATCCTGATCAGGTTTTGCAGACTCGGGGCCATGATTTCCTTGGTTCAGTCTGTCCACTTGGAGTATGGTCTTCCCCCTTTTCCTTCTGCTTTCTACCTTACCAAGCATTATTGTCTTTTCCAGTGAATCATGCCTTATGATGTTGCCAAATACCAGCAGCTTTTAAAATTCACACATAGGGGCAGTGCAGATCAGCACTTTGTGCCGGCCTGACTGCAGACTAGGGCTGAACTAGGGTGGAGCATCTGAGCCCTAGTTCTGCCACACGTGCACCATTATGGCATATGCCCATCCACATGGGGCAAGCCATTATGATGCATGAGCAGCACAGCGCCCAAATGGCACTGGCCAGAAGGGGCATCACCAGCTTCTTTTTGCTCCCAAGAGGGAGCGGATCATTGCTGCGGTGCGTGGTTGTCATGGCAACAATCTGGGGCTAAAAGGGGCAGTGTTTAGCTGCCTGCCTGTCAAGCCCCATGGAATAAGCTACTAGCCTAGTTTCCAGGCAATGTACAAAAATGTATATAGGCAGCTCTGCACATACAGCTTGCTATTGTTTCCATAACTTTTCCTTTTCACCTTTTCTCTAGCTCACTTTCCTCTATTATGTCCTGGAAACTCTTTTCTCTCATTGATGGAACATTATTTGCTTTATTATTTTTGTGTCATATTGAAATGGGTGTGTGAAGTAAGTTTCTTTTTCCAAACCTCACTAACTGTGGGAAGGTTAGCTCTGGGGAGAGGCTTTGTTCTTGTCTTCAAAACTGAGCTTCGAGTACTTCGGGAAGGTCACAAATCCCCAAAGGGCATTCCTTCTAGCATAAAACCTTTATTGTGAGACAGAGAAAAGCTGAATTAAAAAAAAACATTGCAACAAGTACAAACAGTGAGGAATTGCAGAATATTCTTTCATTTCATCAGCAAAAATCCAAAACATTTTTTCAAAAAAATCAATATCCACATATATATTTAAGGAGAATGGCAAGAATATTATATATGGGTGTTCATTCATTTTTTTGTTGTTGTTGTTATTGTTGTTATATTTATTTATTTATATCCCACCCTTTCCCCAAAACTGGGACTCACAACATTTTAAAAAAAACAGTACACTTAAAAGCATACAAAAATAGTACATTAAAACAGAATTGATTTATTACAATATTAAACCAAATTACATATTTAAAGGATAAAACACAATTAAAAGATAAAGAAGTTAAAAAAGATACTTCAAAACAATTATTGGATGTACTTTTGATGGGTATACATGATTTGGCTTTCATATAATGTAACCAGCCCTTTATAAAGAAGTTGCCATTAGATTCTACTCTGTTTTTCACTGGCACCAGTAGACTCACAATGATGGTATGAGCTCACAATATCTGTAGAGAGGGGCTATCTTAAATCCTGTCATTCCCAGTACCAAGGGTGGGTGTTATGGTAACACATATCCTGAAGCTAATACAGTTGGCTCTCCTTATCCATGGATTTTTTTATACACAGATTTGAGCATGCACAGCTTGAAAATATTCCCAAAAAGTATAAATCCCAACTAGCGAACCTTGATTTTCCATTTTATATTTGGGACACCATTTTGTTGTGCCATTATATTTAATGAGACTTGAGCATCCACGGATTTTGTTATCCACGGAGGGTCCTGGAACCAAACCCCAGTGGGTAACAAGGGCCCACTGTACAGTTTGATACCCACGTAAATCCTAGTGGCTGCATTCTACAAAAACTGAAGATTTGGGTAGAGTATTTATAATTCTTTGCTATTGAGCTCTAGTCCAGTCCTCTGAACCACAGTACCAGAGCCCTCTACCAGACAATACTAAGTACCTCACCACGCAATGCATCCCACAGTTCCATAGGACAGAACCATAGCAGTTAAAGTGGTCTGAGTAACTGCTATAACTGTGTGATGTGAATATACTCTGTGTCAGGGGAAAGAATTGTGTGGTCCCCTAGATATTGCAGCTGTAACCATTGCACTCCATCAGCCATACTGGTTATGATTGATGGGATTGCATTCCAACAATGTCTGTAAGATTCCCATTCTATACTTTAATTCCCATTCTATATATTATGCAATCTGTCATCATCATAGCATCATAGTGTTGAAAGGAGCCCTGTGGGCCATCTGGTCCAATCCCCTGCTAAACAGATAATTTTCATATTTCAATCATATTTTTATGGCAAAGACAAATATATCAATGTACAAATAGGCACCCCTACCCTCTGCTGCCTTTAAAATCATAGGCAATACAGAGGTCACTCTGCTCCTCCTGGTAGCCAAACTAGCAAAGTTGTCCACACCTAGGGGTGCAAGCCATCAGGTATATCCAATCTGTTAATAATGGAACATTCATCCTCTGTCATGCTTCAGGAATTAGAAACAAGATCACAATTGAGAGAAAAACAAATACTTTTTATTTTAATTTACTTTTAAATTTTTCTTTATTTTAATCTTGCTGCAAAACACCATAGGAAGTGCTTCAGTTTGGTTAGTACCCTTACTCCACATAACTTTTTTAAAAAAGAGGTAATCCTCATCCTGAATCAATACATCTACCTGGAAAGAAAAAGACTAGCAAGCATTATACAGTGTAGAGAACAAATTAGAATTATGCCATGCAAATGCAAAATAGTATTATTTGGAAAACAGCACAAATTAGAGAATTTCATAGAACGATTCACGACTTACTTGAATTAAGAACAAAGCATTCATAATAGATTTCTTTTCTTTTTTGGTAGCTCATGGTAGTTTTCATGCTGTTTGTCACACACAGCTTTGTATTCTGTTAACATATAATGGTACCTGGAGTATGGAATATTGATTTAGAAGACAATCTCATGATAAAGAATGAAAATGGTCTTCTAAGCAACCTGTTCTAATTCATCAGGCAATGACTTGAAGTCACACAACAACAGTAGCTTAAAACCATTCTCTCTAAGTCTAGACAACATTGTCAGAAGATATTATCTCCATGTACTGTCCTGCTAATCTGTGCTGAAGGTATCTTGCTTTCTTACTCCTTGTAATAAACATCAGTAAAACTGCTGCTAGTGCCTAAGATCCTACATTGGTGTTGTGTTGTGCAAAAGTATAGTTATGCATTAACTGCATTATATCACCCTTAAGTTGAATAGTGATGTTGCACAACTGAATCTGCAATTGAATTACAATCAAATGCACAACCAAAGTATGCCATCACCAATTTCAGTAGATGCATATTGCCTGAGAATGCAATCCTGCATGTGTGATGATGCTACAAGATCAATTCCATTTCCATGATCCTGAATAGAATACAGAAATTGCACACTTGACTAAAATTCCCACACACCTCCATTGGGGTAATCATCCTTGTGCAAGATATCAACAGGATTCTGGATGATGTGTAGAATTACAAGATTCAGGAGGCACAATGTAAACATCAAAGCCACAAGACTTGGTAGCTAGCTTTGGGGGTTTCTGGACTGTGCCCGATGTGCAGTTCTTTCATTACAGTCAGTAAAAGAGCTCAAGGGATAATTAATTTTTCAATAACTATTTTATTATAAATATGTTAAGGAAAAACTACTCCTGCTGATTTTCTTGCCCTTGGGGGAATGTCTCATCCTTGGCTATCATCAGCAATGACTGAAAAAGAGTAATACTACCTCAGTTCCTCTAGCTGAAAACTTAGTGGTGATAGGTAGCTGCAAAAATTATTTTGAAATATGCTTATTTAATGTAAAATGTAAAATGTGGTCATAATGTTGGAATGGGATTTGGAAGATCCAGGCTTATATCTCCACAGAGCCATGTAAGTCATGGGACATCTTTGGGACAGTCACTGTCTCTTTCAGCTTGACGTGTCTCATGAAATTGTTGTCAAATTGGGGAGAACAAACACCTTGTATACTGCCTTGTATATTGCCTTGAACTCACTAGAGAAAATGCATTTTTCTCCCAAAGAAGGATTTTACTCCTACAAAGCAAATTTCAAGAGGATTTCAGTGCAACAGTGCTTCCAAATGTAGCCATCCCTATCTAACTAGAGGTTAAAAATATTACACATCCCATTAAAAAATCATGCATGTGTCCCTTTTTAATATTTCACCAGATGTTTCAACAAATAGAAATTGAATATTTTTCTCATTTTCATTAATGATTAGAGTATGATAATAAGGTTAAGTTCAAGGTTAAGAAGTTTTAAATCAAAAACCCACAGAGATGTTTCCTTTTCTCTGAAACTCAAAACAGACAAGGTGAGGGAGAGAGAAGAGAAATAAAATCAGAAGAGAAATAAAATAAATGGGAATGTTTTCTTTCATTCTCATGAGATACACTAATATAACATAAATGAAAATGCCAATTTAAAATTAACTGCTAAAACCTTCCCCTGTCAGTGAGAATATAATTGAATCCCTTTCTTTACCAAAAAAAAGTTCATTAATGATCAACTTAATGTGTTAAACAATATCCTGTTAACTTCCCCATCTCTGAGTCTTCCACACATTCAGCAAATAGGCAAGTCTTTATTTGGTGATTTTACTACAGCATTTTGACATAGGACCTGTTTGATAAAAAATAAAGAACCGTTAAGAGAATTTGCTTGAATAGTACTTTCCCTAATATGCTATTTGCTTCCCCTCCCCTTCTCCATATTTCTCCACTTTCATTCTAAAAACCCATCCAACAAAAACTATATTTTCCCACATCACAAGAACAACAACCCAATGAAAACTGGAGCTCAATCAGCCTGGAAGAATTAAGAAAGTGGAGAAAACATGACAGAGGTCTTTAACCAAAACAACAATCTCTATTAATGTGGCTACACAAAATCTTTGTGTTTATAAAGTACAATAACCTGTAAAATGGCCAACACGACTACCCACGGATACGTTTTCAATATTTATTCAGTATTCCACAGCCCACCTGAACTTGCTTGCTTCGCAATGTTTACTGATGCAGAGTGGCATAAACCAGAATCCATTGTAAAGTTCTAGAATTTGCCACAAAGGAAGAAGATGGTACTCTAAATTTTTTGACTGGTCTGTGTGCTAACAGTTTTGTATCTTTGGGTTTTCTGCTTCCTCTTGTTCACAAAACAAACACATTTTTCTTTAACATTAAGTAATCGCTTCCCAATGTGAATGGTAATTCCCTTTTATGTTTTACTAGGCTTGGTCTGTAATGCATGGATCAGAATCACAGCCTCCAAGCTCAAAGGAGTTTAATTTCCTCAGTAGGGTTCAAAGCCAATACACCTGGGATTGTGAACAATTAATTTTCCAAATCTACAGAACGATCAGCTTCTGAGAGAAACAATTAGCTGGTCACAAATTGTAATTGTCATCTCATTTCTGATTTTAATTTGGGCTAATGGAGGCTAAATGGTTCTGCCGCACTCCTCCTCTCCGCCCCTCTGTCATCCCCCCCACAACAAACCCTACCTTTTCATGTCATCACTCTTGCATTTTGTATTCAGAAGCAAACAGGGCAATGTCTCTTTTCCCCAGGAATACTGTGAATGCAAAGCTCGACCGGGATGCATCACCATTAATTCCTGTTGTAGCCTGCTTGTTTTCAGATATCATTTCCAATAAAAGTTTTATTTAAGGGAATTGACTGCTAGTATCGGCACACTCCACTTTGTCACAGTTTGTTAGGTCTGCCTGCTCGTCCTTCCATTTAGGGTGGGAGGGGTGGGTGAATTGTCACTTAATCTTCATCTCCCTAATATGATGATTTTCCTCCTTTCTAACTTTGACTCACTACCTGCTTTCTTGTGCATCTCTTGCTCTCTGCAGTACCTTTTGGATTCAGCCAGGGTTTCTAATGAACTCATGGTCTCACGGTAAATTGCTTTTCAGTGTGGGATTTAATTTAGATTGAAAAAGGCATTTGTTAGACATTGAATACCAAGTAACCCTCCGATGTAATATCTGTTGGACATTCTGTTATGGCAGTGCAAATGGGGCTGAACAGAGCTAGATGCATTTGGGGACCTCTGAAAACCAGCCAGGAATCTGAATCTGTGAGAGACTCTTATTATGTATATAGAGCTATATTTGAATGTGCAAAATGGATTGCAGCCTTTGTTTTCATAAGGATCTCTTGTAAGCTGAGTGAGTATTGTTTTCATATTACATATCAAGACTAGAAGCTAAGATGTAATTACTTTATCCAAAGTCCCCTTGCTGACTGGAATATGGAAGCCATGTGTCCCATGGATATTAGGCCATCCAATCAAAAAAAGATCTTGAGAGTCTGTTATTCACTCTTGAGGGCCATACCTGTATTTGATCAAACTAGATTTAAAATGCAGCTTAATCAAAAACAAAACAATAGGCTCCAAATCCAACAATGATCACAACTACTGAAAGCTTCAGTTCATTGTCGCATCTGTTTTGGCTCAAGAGTTAAACTTGACAAGAGGCACTGTATTCCACATTAACTTTCATGATTCCATTCTGCCAAATCCTGGCTTTTGCAGTTTAGGGAAGGGTTATTTTGAATTCTCTACCAGAAAGTTCTAGTACCTCATCAAACTAGAAACCCTGGGATTTCATAGGATGCAGCCCTGATGGTTAAAGCAGAATCATAGTGCTATAATTGTTGTTGTTTTGTACCTTCAAGTCATTTCCAACTTTGGTGACCCCAAGCTGAACCTATCACAGGGCTTTCTTGGCGGGTTTCTTCAGAAAGGGTTTCCCAAATGCCACTGCCATCCTCTGAGGCTGAGGTTGTATGACTTGCCCAAAGTCTCTCAGTCTGTTTCAGTAGCAAAGCTGCGATTCAAACTCTGATCTTCAGAGTCATAGCCCAAGGCTCAAATCACTATGACATGCTGGCTCCCAGTGCTATAATTGTATTGTGTGAAATTGACCTATTGGTGGGTTTGGAATCAGCGCTTTTTGCAAACAATGAATTATTATCAATGACACTAAAATGTTCTGGGCAAAAAAAATAAAAAGTAAATAAATCCAACTAGGCTGCACACCATTGCTTATCTGTCTGGAAATAAGGATAGATCAATTTATTGACTTAGTCTACTGACCATTTCAAATTAGTCTGGAAATAAAAACAACTCAACTTGGTGAATCTTAGGTGCTTAGCTGTAATTCAAAGGGACTTGCTTCCTAGTATGCATGCACAGGATTATGTTCTAAGTAAGTATGCAGGCTTAGGCATACTACTTTGAAATGAAAGGAAGTGCAACTCACTGAGAAGATTATAAAAAGTAGGGAAAGAAAGGTAGCAGGAAAGGGTCTTGTGACATCTTTAATGCTTACTGATTTATTTTATCATGCACTTTCATGAATTAAAGTCCACTTCTCAGATGCACTGATGGAATATAATATTAAAGCTTCAGGTACAAATGCACAGTTACATTGCTATGGTGGGTGGGATTAGAGTAAAGTGGGATACAGAAAATGACAATTATCACACTGGCCATCAAGCTTCAAAGGGCTTAACATAAACAGTGTGACATATGTAGTTTTAATGCACAGGTATTCAGACAAATGAATTTCAGACAAAGGAATTTCAAAGCAAGATTGGAAATGAAGACAGCTGATTTAGGAAACATTCACAAATCCCAGTCTATTAGCAGAGATCTGAGCTGGGATAACAGAGCCTTAGTGCACTGTATATATTAACAGGTTGGGTTTCAATACATTAGTGTGTATAACCAAAGAAAGGGGGGAAAAAGCTTTGTCAAGATAAGACTCTGCTTTCCACTCATCCAACTTTCCTGAAAGCAGAAGTCATTGCTTCCCACTCTTCAGAGACAATCAATAGCCTTGAAGCTGGCAAACCTGTGTATTAAGTGACAAATGTTCAAGTTAGGTTCTTTGAAGGTTTATGGCCAATATGTCAATTGTCCTTTTCTAGATCCATTTCACTCTGACACCATGCCCACAGCTTTGTAATTGTGCATTTATACAAGGTTGCCAGGTTGAATACAGGGCAGGGCTTCTGTATCTTTAGTAGTTCGTAGATACAGATAACAGTTAGTGAACAGAATTTTATATCTGAAGCTTGAATACTGTACTCCATCAGGGCATTTGAGGAAGTGAATTGTGAGCAGTAAATGCTCATGGTAAAGTAAATCAGTCAGGTACCAGATATGGTAGCTCCTAACTTCCAAATAAACATGATTAAGATCAAGCTGCAAAGCATCACTTGTACTTTCCACAGTGCTTTGGGTACAGATATTAACCATGCTTTGGTGTGTCCACTTTTTCAAACAAATTGAGCTACCCCACTAAAAGAGTGACGTGGTCACTTCAGGTGGCAGGTGCTTTGTGGCAACAGCTCATTGACTACTCTGCTCTGCTGAAATAGAGACTTGTACACTACAGGCAAATTTACTTATAACTGCTAAACTAGCCTGCTGCCCTCACATGAGGTAGAAGATGCTGTCCCTTTACCAGTTCCAATGTAAGATTCAACGGCTTGTCTGTTTTGATTCTTTAAGTGAATTGGGGAGAGCAACATCACATCCATCACCTCTGGCATCAAAATATCTTGGGCCTTGCAAATACATCTTATCAGCTATGTGACATTTCCATAAAGCAAAATTAGAGTGAAAGCAATACTAATGTCTTGTAGATGAGAGATGGACACCTGTGGCTCCTTAGAAGTAGTTCTACTACGGAGTTTATCACACTAGGGGCCAATTTTGATGTTAAAATGACATTGAAGTGGTGTTAAAGCACTTGTGACTTTGTAAATTTAAAGTGAATTTAAAGTGGAAATAACGTTATTTCGCAATTAACATTCATGCGTGATTTCACAATTAAAGAAATTTCAAATTTACACTTTCTGTAGAGATCCAAACTTGAAAAGATATGGATTAATCCTAGTTTAACTGCAGGGTTTTTTTTGGTATGACATCATGTGAAAGAGCGTCGCTTAATCCTCCTTTAAATCTAGTTTAACTGCGGATTTTTTGTGAAGTCGTGTGAAATGGTATCGCATACTTTCACAATTTCTCCGGAATATCTTTGGATTAACCCCTTGACCTCCCTCCTAAGTCCCCCATCATCCCTCACCACTGCCTATGCTGTCTAGTCCACAATTACCATACTCTTCTTGTGGAAAAAGGAGGAAATAGAGTTCAGTGCTGTCAGGCTTATGAATAAGCAGTGTTAGCAATGCAAAGGGTAAGCAGGTAGGAGAGTTTTGCGAAAATGTTGCATCTGTTCTTATCTTTTGAACTGACAGAGTTGGACAGGAAACTTGGCTCAGACTTAAGGTAAATACAAAAGGCAACATAATGACTATGAATTTGCATGGGCCATAATAAAACTGGGGCAGTTGAGTATGTTTCTTTGGCTCAAAGTACCATGACCACTAGGTCCCCAATGTACAGACTGCAGTAGAGTAACAACCCCAAAGAATGACACTCTGTTTATTCAGACAGAATATGAATATGATTCATTTCTATCAGACCTCTGGTTACCAGTAGCTCATCAACATGGCAAGCCTGCAGTTCAGTTTATTTCAGCACAGGTTCTGTGCCAGTAGCATTGTGACAGCAAACACTTCTTGCTAATTAGGCCTTATTTCTTTCCCTTGTGCCTATTGAAATATGTCTTTCTCTGTTCAAGCTAACAAGAAGGTTATCTCTTTGGTTCACGTTATTAGGCTTTCAAGCTCTGAAAGTCCCCAGTGTAGTGGCCAAACATTCCTCCAAGAGATTTTTTAAGAGGCTTAATTGATTGCCAATTAATCCAAATTGGTTGATATTCAAGTAAGTTCAGATGAGTCAGCTGAGAGAGCAAGGAAAGAATCTTCTTACCTTTCCCAGAGCTATGGAATGACCTCTGACATAAAGATCTCATTTTATGAAGTTTCTTCTGTAAAACAAAATCCTGAGTATATCATGGACAGAGGAATCTATACCTTCATAATTTAACACCGCTCACATCAATTCTTTACAGGTTTGCTTTGGGAAGCAGAAGCTAGGAAGATTCAAGCCTATGAGGTTTGAATATGTGCAAGCTTCCATTTTCCGGGGGGGGGGGGGGAGGAGTCTGGAACAGATCCCCTGTGAAAATGGAGAGCCAACTGTATTTCCTCTAACTGGTGGTACAATGATTTCATGTTTCAGCTGAAGTTTATTATCTGAGAGAAGGAAAGGCAGTAAAAAAAATTGACCTTCCCTCTTCAAAACTACAAAAACCATCTTCTTCTCCCACGTTTGGCCATCTTAAGCATAAGGAAGCATCACCAGCTCAGTAGCTGTGCCAAAGGAGGTCAAATCCTAGCATTTTTTCATGTAGCTGTAGTCAAAGCATCAGTAACAGTCAATACAAATTTGCTGTAATAACGCATCACCATGAATCTGCTGCTGCAAAAGAATCTTGTCTGAAAAAGCTAGCTTTCTGTATACCTGCTTTCCAGGTGAAGTCTATGTTACTTCCTTTATACAGGTCAGATTCACAGAAGGTACAAAGAACCTTATAAAAATTTCCAGGGCAATACTATTATTCTGTTATTCTATTCCTATCCAAGAATCATAGTGTTGAAAGGGGCCTTGTGTGTCATCTGGTCCAACACCCTACTCAGTGCAGGATTTCCAGCTTAGACCACCCCCAGCAGATAGCTGTCCAGCCTCTTTTTAAGACATCCAGGGAAGACTTCACCACCTCTCTAGGTTCCATTACAGAACTGCTCTCACTGTTAAGAAGTTCCTTTTAATGTTCAATCAAAATCCACCCTTCTGTAACTTGAAACCGTTAAACCTAATTCTACCTTCTGGGGCAACAGAGAATATGCCTGCATCTGCCTCTTTGTGGCAGCTGTTGGAGTATTTAAAGAGGACAATCATGTCACCTCTCAGTCTTCTCTCCACCAAGCTAAACATGCCCAGCTTCTTCAAATTCTCCTCATAGGTTTTGTTCTCCACACCTCTTATCATTTTCATTTACTTTTTCTGAACTCATTACAACTCATCTCTATCCTTACTAAGGTGCTCAGGACTAAATACAGAAATCCAGATGAGGCCTGGCCAGTGCAGAATGTTGCAGGACTATTACTTCCCTTGACTTGGAAACCATGGGTCTCTTTATGTGGAAACATGGGTAAATTACCCAGGATTGTTGACTAGTTACCCCAGGGTCAGGCCAGATCTTCCGGGCCTAAATCCTGCCCACAGGTTTTTGTCTGATCATCTGAACTAGAAGACACAAGGCTTGGTGGAGAATCCAGTCCTTTTGACCCATGCAGACAACCCAGGAAATAGAAAACAGTTGGGAAGTGGAAATGGGAAGTGGAAATGGAGAAGGGACAAGGGAGATTTTGCTCTCTTTTAAAGTTCCCATGGTTGGGCAAAATAAAGTCTTCCCTTTTGGAGATGAGTGGAGAATGGTGATTCAAACCCTGGTCTCCAGAATCATAGTCCAGTGTTCAAACAACTGCACCATGTTTTTTACCTGACTCCTTTTCCAAGAAAAATGACCAAAAATTTAGAGCAAATTTGGACACTGATGGGGAACTGAGCAGCAAAAGGGAGGTTTGAATTAATAAGATTTGGCTCTCTGAGGCTGCATCTATACTGCAGAATTAATGCAGTTTGACACAGCTTTAACTGTCATGGCTCAATGCTATGAAATTTTGGGATTTGTAGTCTTACAAAACTTTTAACCTTCTCTGTCCATAGGATTCCATAGGAAGGGGCAACAACAGTTACAGCGATATCAAACTGCATTAATTCTTCAGTGTGGCTGCAATCCAAGGAACAAAGTAAGGGCTCATCAAGACTCGTGATTTCTGCCACTTTATATTGCATGAGTATTGTTGCTTCTTGATGCTTATTGCTTTCCCAACCAAACACACTTGACTTAGAATAAAAAATATTTCAATAGAAAGGGAGTACATTTTGGTTCATTTGTGTATGCCTTGCTTTTGCAGTTAGATGGGGGTATATCCCATCCCCTGACATCTTCCAGATATGTTTCCAGGTTGTTAAAGTCCTCATATGGTCTCCTTCTGTTTCTCTCTTATGCATGATTTTATTTTTTTTAAATGTTGACCATAATGCAAAAGTGATGAACTGTAATGGAGCTATCCCTTTCTTTGGTGAAAGATCACTCTCTCACACACACCATAAACACCATAATCCAGTGCCTCAGTTCACACAGGGAACGTGTGGGTGGGTAGGGATTTTTTCTCCCAAGAGAGATAGATACACAGGAGTAGTCTTGTTAGTGTACCACTTTAGCATTATAACTCCAGGGAAAACAAATTAAAAATCTCTAGCATTTCAGCACAAAAGCAGCAAACTCCTGTGTTGGGAATGATCAGCCTTCATACACACTCACTAATCAATCTGAGAACATAAGTGAGGGAAAGCTTCCAACCACACCCCTCACCTTTTAAAATCTTAACTACTGTGTGTGGGTGATGATCTCTCCAAGCACAAGAGTCTACTGCCTTATTACCAAGGCTCCAGAGAGAGTTTTTGTAAAAATTTAAAATATTAAAAAGAGGTGGGGGACTAAGAAAGAAATCAGGCATAGCCTGAAAATATCCTGGAACTGATAAGGGAGAGGCCTGGAGCCAGCATGGTGTAGTGATGTGAGTGACTCTGGAGACCAGGGTTCAGTTCCCTGCTCAGCTGTAAAGCCCACTGGGAAACCTTGGGCAATTCACATGCTCTCAGCTTCAGGGAAAGCAATGGTAAAACCTCCTATAAGCAAATCTTGCCAAGGAAATCCCATGATAGGTTTGTCTTAGGGTTGCCATGAGTCGGAAATGACTTGAAGCCACATAACAATAAAAAACTTTGATTGTCATAATCATATGATAATTAAAGGTGTCTTCTTTTTTTTAAGTCATTTTTGGGGTAATAATAATAATAATGATAATGATAAATTTTATTTATAACCCCCCTCTCAGAGCAAGCAATCGGGGTGGGGTAAGAACAGAAAAGGAAGACTGGAAAGACATCATTTGGATCTTTTCAAATAAGCAGGGATGATGTTATAATGTTTTTAAAATTAACATATAGCCCTATAACATTGGTATTAGCCTTAAGAATCACTGCAAGCTAACACTGCAGACTCTCAAAATATGTGCTTTTAAAAATGGAAGCTAGTTGTGCCAAGCAAGCCAGACTTTAGGCTGTATGTCACTATAGTTAATCACATTAATCCTCTGTTTCCTTGGCTGTTTGAAAGGTAAATATATGAAATGGAACAAAATTGATTTGGTAATTTGGTTTTTCTCAAATCCATTTATGTATTTTATTTCTATACCACCCAACTGGCAATAAGTTGGGGAATAATAAAAATTCAAAACACTCAACAAAGCAACAAGAGAGCTGATTTTACTATTAAAATGTTAACATATAAAGATATTTAAAAACCAGCATTAAAACTTGATAATAACCCAACAAATTAAAGATTAAATGCAAAACAAAAGAGGAAGGATTTAGCCTGGTCTCTAAATGTAATAAGGAAAACAGGAAGAACTCTCTCTGGAGGGATTTTACAGGCAGGTGGCCACTGCAGAGAGGGTCCCTTCTCTGGTAGCTGCCTATCATACCATTGTGGTGATGGCACCTCAAAAAAATCTTATTATAATAGTTAATGACATACAATTTCCCCTATAACTACATGTTTTTTATGAACTTGTTATAAACTGCTTTGACATTATTTTATACAGAAAAGTATAAATACTCAGTGTTCTGTAGGTTCTCACCTAGCATCTCTAATTATATGCATATATAGTTCATAATTCCATATTTCATAATTTCATATAGTTCATAATTTCAATTATATGTATAGATAATTTATAATTCATCTTATATATAGAATATTTTGTAAGAAAAGGAAGCTTGGACACAGAAGAGGTAGGAGACTGGCCGAACTCAAAGGGTGCTCAACAATGGCTCCTTTTCATCCTGGAGAGAAGTGACCAGTGGGGTGCCACAGGGTTCTGTACTTGGCCCAGTGCTGTTCAATGTCTTTATTAATGACTTGAATGACAGAATTGGGGGTATACTTATCAAATTTGCAGATGACACCAAATTAGGAGGAGTAGCCAATACTCCAGAAGACAGGATTGACATTCAGAATGACCTGAATAGACTAGAAAGCTGGGCCAATGCTAACAAAATGATATTCAATGCGGAGAAATGTAAGGTACTGCACTTAGGACGCAAAAATGAAATGCACAGATATAGGATGGGGGACATCTGGCTGAATGAAACTATGTGTGAAAGGGATCTAGGAGTCCAAGTAGACCACGAGTTGAACATGAGTTAACAGTGCGATGCGGCAGCTAAAAAGGCCAATGCTATTTTAGGATGCATCAATAGAAGTATAATGTCTAGATCAAAGGAAGTAATAGTGCCACTCTATTCTGCTTTGGTGAGGCCCCACCTGGAATACTGTGTCCAGTTCTGGGCACCACAATTCAAAAAGGATGTGGAGAAACTGGAGCGGGTCCAAAGGAGGGCAACTAAGATGGTGAAGGGTCTGGAAACCTTGCCCTATGAAGAACGCCTTAGGGAGCTGGGGATGTTTAGCCTGGAGAAGAGAAGGTTAAGAGGTGATATGATATTCCTGTGCAAATATTTGAAGGGATGTCATATTGAGGAGGGAGCAAGCTTGTTTTCTGCTGCTGCAGAGACTAGAACACGGAACAATGGATGCAAGCTGCAGGAAAAGAGATTCTACTTCAACATTAGGAGGAACTTCCTGACAGTAAGGGCTGTTCGACAGTGGAACATACTCCCTCGGAGTGTAGTGGAGTCTCCGTCCTTGGAGGATTTAAACAGAGGCTGGATGGCCATCTGTCGGGGATGCTTTGACTGGGAGTTCCTGCATGGCAGGGGGTTGGACTGGATGGCCCTTGTGGTCTCTTCCAACTCTATGATTCTATGATTCTAGGAGTGAAAACAGGAGGAAGGAGTATCAATAATCTAAGGAGATTATCGCATTGCCTTTTTCTGATCTGGGCATGGGCTGAGTCCAGGCTGGGAAGATGTGCTGCCGCACAGCTCCATGCCCAAATCGTTACCATCCTGTCCCCAGTTGGAACAGCTCCCATGACAACAAAGAAGCATTTTCAGCCAGGGACAGGAGAAGGATGGTATGGTAATGATCTGGGCACACTGCTGTGTGGTAGTTCATGTTCAGCCCAGTTTCAGCCTGTGCCCAGATCTGGAAAAAGCCGACAGTGCAATAATCTCCTAAAATACGGAGATGAATCCATAGTACTAGCAGAAAACCTCACAGTCCTGGAAGAACTATGAAGAAGATCAAGGGAAAAAGTGCAAAGGCAGGCTTACTGTTGAACAGAAAGAAAACAAAAATAATGACCACGGAGAATCTATACAAATTCAACTTAGACAATGAGGAAAAAAAGAAATAGTAAAAGAATTCTCATACCTGTGTCCAACTTCTTTTTCTTACAAAATATTCTGCATATAAACTGAATTATAAATTATCTCTTCCAGTGGGCTTACCCACCCAACCTGCTCTAATGTATCGGGAATGAATTCTAGATCTTTAATAGATATAGTAACAACTGCTGGATTAAGGACAGAACATGTAGTGAGTTTTATTATTTATGTAATTGTTTTAAAGCTTTTAAGATTGTATTGAACTGTATACGTATTTTAATTGTTGGAATCCCACCTCAATCCGAAGGGAGAAGCGGGAAATACAAAAAAATAATTGATGGGAACAAGACTACAGCTAGGAAATCAGAAGAAGGTTAAGAATGAGGAGGGTGGCTATGACAGAACTAGAAAAGATCTTAAAATGCAAAGATATACAACTGATCATAAAAGTTAGAATTATACAAGCCATTTTATTCCCTATTACCATGTGTGGATGTGAGAACTGGACAGTTAAGAAAGAAGACAGGAAGTAAATCAATTCATTCGAGATGTGGTGCTGGGGAAGAGTGCTGAGAATCCTATGGATGTCCAAGATGACAAACAAAAGTATCCTAGAGCAGATCAAACCAGAAATCTCCATGGAAGCCTAGATGACAAAACTGAGGCTGTTGTGCTTCAGACACATCATGAGAAGGCAGGACTCATTGGAGAAAAACAACAATGCTAGGAAAGATGGAGGAAAGTAGAAAGAGAAGAAGGCAACATGCTAGATGGATGGATTCTATTAAGGGAGTCACAAATATAAGTTTGCAGTGCAATGGAAGACAGGGAGTCTTGGAGACATTTCATCCACAAGGTCACTATGGGTCAAGACCAACTCGAGGGTGATTAACAACAACAACAACAACAACAACAACAACAACATATAGTTCATAATCCATTGGGAGTCATTTAGACCTTTACCTCAGAATTTAGAGCTGCAGTACTATACATTCAATTACTACTAGTGAATAAGGACTATTGACCATGATGGGATTTAGTTCTGAATAAACCTTCACAGGTTCGAGCTTCAATTCAGGTTGCTTTTCTTGGAACAACTCATCTAAATCAGGTATTATTCTTAATATTTCTACTGGGCCATATTTTTCTTCTGCCCATAACTTAGTGAGTAGCATCTATACAACAGATCATTTCTGAAGTTAACATTCTTGACCCTGCCCAAATTCATTTTGTTTCATTTGCATGTCTTCATCAAGTATCTTTGCAAGTTTGCACAGTCCCCAGAACCATCTGCATTGAGAACAGTGCTGACTACAGCCCACTCCCATTCCCAAAATCAGTTCTATACTTGACATGGGTTCAATTAGCAATAGTACTGCACTTCCCTGAAATTAGCTAAATCAAAGCTACATTGTTTCTCTACTAGTGCAATGGGCTCAGGAATCAGCAGGCAGAAAAGGCAAGCTCATCCTCTGGGAATACACTCCAATTTGGATACAGGGTGTTGTTATGAATCATATAAGAGAAGATTTCAGAAGGCCAACTTTCCAGCTGCTATTATTCACAGTCATAATCAGAGTGCTTCATTCATCAAGCTTTTGAGGAATCAGCAAACCAATCTTAGGCTTTTAAAAAAAGTATGTCCTAAATGAAACAAGCATTGTGTTCTTTCTGCTGTATCACAGAGTATAAACCCAATAACTACACTACACAACAAATATTGTAAGCAGCACCTATTTCCATTATTCTATTTACATTATTTTTCTTTATCTAAATATACAAAGTCGAGATTAATTTCCCATGGATCTCTGGTACTGCATAACATCCCTGGATAGTACTTTATAGTGATGTCTGTTGTATGCTGCTTTCTGTTCAAACATACACACACAAAATAAATTGTGCAGAGTAAGTCCACAACTACATTTTATGTGCAGGGAACAGCAATATTATTTTCTGTTCATAAAATGCTGTTTTCTGTACACACAGAAAAATCTCATGTGAATTTTATGCAGAATGAATCCTGAACCTTGGATAGGCCTTTGAAAATTTGCAGTTTAAAATACTTTCTTGTAGGAATAAAATTGCTGAAATTATTCATTGTTTCCTTTAGTGAAGAATTGGATTCCAACTGATGTTCATGCAGTGCTGCAAATGCAGAGTACAGATGCCCAGTCCTTTCTTGTTCATTTCTTTATGTGAGCAATCATTCTAAAAGCAAGAAGAGGTTAGACATTTACTGAACATTTAGAAGGCAAAATTTTTGAGCTGAAGGAAAAGCAGGGCAAACTAGGATCTGCATCAATGGAGTAGTGATGAAAACAAAACTAGTTCATGCCAGAAAATAGGAAACTCGTAGGTGAAAATGGGTGCCATGGTAAATATGGGAGGTTGAATGCCTTGTATAGACTGCACATTGCAACATAGCAACACATTGATATAGCTTCAATTATACCCATGATCTCAAACAGCAATAGTTTAATCTAGCAGTAGTTTTAAAACAATTCACTTCTAAAAGATCCATACTACATTCAGTTTCCAACATAGATAGTAATCAAAAATTCAGCCAAGAAATAAGAAGACTTGGAATGGGACCAAACCATTGTATTCTCCATCACCATGTATGGATGTGAGAGCTGGACAGTGAAGAAAGCTGATAGAAAGAAAATCAACCCACTTGAGGTGTGGTGCTGGAGAAGAGTCCTGAGGATACCAGGGTCAATAATGACAATAATGCTAGGGAAGGTAAAAGGCAGCAGAAAGAGAAGAAGACAGCATGCCAGATGGATAGACTCATTAAGGAGGACATGGGCCTGAATTTACAGGACCTAAGCAGAGCAATGGAGGACAGCAGTCTTGGAGATATCTTATCCACAGGGCGTCCATGAGTCTGGGCCAACTTGAGGTCAGTTAACAACAAACAACAGGCAGCAAAGCAGTGAAGTCACTAGTTGAACAAACTACTGATGCTTTCACAGCATAGATGTGAACACATGCAAGTACCTTTGACATGAAAGTAGATAATAACATGGGTTGTTCAGCTAATATCTTATTAGCAAAGGAAATTAGCTTTGGCTGTGTGACATTTTAAAGGAAAAGGCACAGATGGTTTGCTGGAGTAAACTGCTCCTTGAGGATCTGTCCCTGAACCTGTCCATTCAATTCTTCTGCTTGGGTGAATTCTCTTTGGTCTCTCTGGCATGATGAATGTTAACACTCTGTGGGCAATGACATAAAAGGGTCCCTCACAAAAGGAAATCGGATTGATTTCCTTTCTATCCAGCAAATGAGGATATCTTTGCCTGTCATTTCTATGGTAGATTTTCATTCTGAGCATAGATTCTAGAAATTTACCTGCTTTATCTTTTCAGGGGCTTTGTTAAAAATACTGTTGGGATTCTTGCTTTCATATACCCATAAAAGCACATCTGAAAGCTTCCTCGGGCAATCATCACCTTTCTTTTTCTTTCTTTTCTGCGAATGGTTTGAATAGCTGCTAAGTATTCATTCACAGTGAATATTATTGTTTGCCTTTGGGGAAAACAATATTTTATCAGCTTGCACAATGCCATCTATTCTTCTAGACAATTCCTTTCTTGATGCTCATCTCCAGCAAAGATTACCAGCTCCCATTATCTTATTATGAGCCACAGAATTTAGGGATGTTTTCAGGGAGGGAATTCAGCTGGTCATAAAAGTGTCTTACAAGTATAGTTGCAAGTTTGAAAATCTATTTATGTTCTAGGTTTTGTTAAAAAATATCTCTATTGAGTGCAACTGAATCTAATTTGAATCCAAGAATCATAGAGTTGGAAGAAACCACAAGGGCCATCCAGTCCAACCTCCTGCCATTCAGGAATATACAATCAAAGCAGTTCCAACAGATGGCCAACCAGCCTCTGCTTAAAAGCCTCCAAAGAAGGAGACTCTGCCACACTCAAAGGGACAGTGTTCCATTGGAGTTTATCATATGACAGAATTTGGAGGTATAATGCAATGGCAATCCGAACGCAATCATGGGGTTTCACTTTATTGCGAATGAGTGTATCTCATGCAATTTCGGGCAATGGGAAGTCATTCTGAGCGCAATCATGGAGTTTCATGTTATTGCATATTAGAATATCTCATGCAATTTCGGGCAATGGGGGGTTATTTTCAGGAAATGGGAAGTCATTCTGAACACATTTCGAAAGCAATCAGTTTTCACATAAATTCACTAAGTGAATTCACATAATTGCGAATTGGCTCCATTCACAATTGAGAGAAATTCCTCCCATGTGATAATCTTCATTGTCAAAAGAAGTTCTTCCTAAGGTTTAGGTAGAAGCTTTTTTCCTGTACCTGTAGTTATATATTTCCTGTAGAAATATCTCATGATTATCTAGAAATGGCACAAAAAATTAATGATGAAACTGAGTGCTTTAAAAATTTCATAAATAAAATATATTGGAAATGATCCAACAGTAGATTTCTTATGGAGGGATGGAACCTAGTGAATCCTGGAGGAAAGTGTTTTGCCCTCACAGCCATAGCCTCCCTGTGTGTCCCCAAAACCAACTCTGAAGGCTTGGGAAACTGTCCAGATTCGATAACATCCAAGAATGAAACTTTTATTGGACCAACCAAAACGCACAACTACATGTTGCAAGCTTTCGAAGTCACACTGGCTTCTTCTTCAGGCAAACAGGAAACAAAATTGAAGATGTTAGTCATAGGAATCCTAAAGAGAGCCAGTGCACTGGGACCTTGCCATCTGAGGCTTCTGCCTCCAACAAAGGTAAAGCAATTTATGCTTTACCTCTACACCACCTAAAGTTTTCCTGATGCAAAACCTGGAGACTTCTTGAGAAATTCAGTGTTCTCTACCTACATAGCACCCTGTGGCTTCACACAGGAAGAAGACATGCTGGAGTTCAAGGAAACATCTTCTTTGAATTACAAATGGACATTACATTTCCTTGACTTTGAAAATCTTCCAGTGACTGCATGGCCAAAGGGAGAGGTGCCAGCCTTCGGAAAGCCCTCCCTACCATCTGAACTAAGACCAGAAACAGAAAATGCAGGCCTATGACGAACATTTTCAAAAAAAATTCTCCTCTTTGCCTGATGAAGCTAGTGTGACTTCAAAAGCTTGCAACATGTAGTTGTGCATTTTGGTTAGCCCAATAAAGGTATCATTCTTTGGATGTTATTGGATGTTACTGGATTTGCTATATGGCCAACACGGCTACCCCTAGATGTTGTCCAGAGTCAATTTTGGGATGGTATGGAAGACTAAAAGGGAGAGGGGAGGTGACACAAGTTCAGCTGTGACTGTCAGCCACTGTCATCACAAAGTTAGATTTAGCTCATCGGTTTAATGTCAAAGGCCAAGTAGTGGAATCCTATGGAGTAGTGGTATTTTTTTTACACTTGGGACCCCTGTTACATTTACATGTGAATGTTGTGCCCTGCAATTTGACACAGTATATGAATAAAAAGATTTTTATTATTTAGAGTGCATATTTTCATTTGCACATGCATGTATACTGATATTTTAACATTTTATAAGGAAATTACTTTGTTCAAATTGTAACAGTTTTATTTGCATAAATTCATTATTGAAGCCAACATTGCTTTTCTGTCAGTGCCTCTGACCTCCTAAAAATATGGCCTATGTGGATGTACCCACATAGGAAAAAAGACAGAACAGTAGAACTGGGTTTTTCAACTTTTCTTATGAAAAAGGATGCAGTTGTGCGTGAGAGAAAAATTAGAAGGGAAATAACATTATTGTTTGTGTTCTATAATTCTTTTGATTTGCCTTTTGACTATTCTCTTATTTAGTTTCTGTTGTATAATCTCATGTTGCTTTTCGTGTTATTTTTACTAGCATTAAAAGTGCTAATTGATGTATTGGCACACATAATCAATTCTTTCATTAGTCACAAATTAAAATGTGAGCGTTAATTGGATTTTAAATAGAGCTGTCCCTTAAAATGGTGCTTGGTGTTGATGGCATTGTTGTAAACAATTAGGGACATCTCCCCATATAGGCAATGCTTTAAAAATAATGTTTTAAAAACATTATTTAATTTATTAAAGCAAGGAAAAATGTTACTGTCAAGAAATATAGTTGAATTAAACATGCCAGATGATGAAGACATTTTTAGTGGACAAGCCACCTTCTGTTTAATGGATTGATGGATGGATGGATGGATCACATTTGAATACTCTTATGCATTAGCAAGGATTCAGGCAATGCCTTTTTGGGGTACTGAAGGTGTGCTAAATATTTTTTTATTTTATATATAGAATAGGATCATCCAGTTCCTCTTTAGTTGAAAGTATTGGAGATGTCTCATCCTTAGGGTTGCCATGAGTCGAGATCAATTTGAGGGCAGTTAACAACAACAACAAAAGTCTAACTAACTTCAATGACAAATATTCTTTAGTAAGTACTTATGAGTTTGTCCTGAAAAATTATCAGTCATTAGTAGAGGGACATCTTTAATAAGTTTCTTCTTTTACATTCCATTTCCATAACATATCAAACTGAAGTAGGCTTTTTTAAAAAATGTACACAGGAACTGTGCTCTTACATCTCAACCTCACTGATTAAACTGGACAATCAACTCAAGTTTCAGTTGCTTCATCTGGCAATTAAAGTAATTAAAGGTTGCAGCCCTCCTTCAAACAAAATGAATTGTCTAATTTTTAAGCTTGCCAATCAGCCAATAATTAAAACTGGATAGAAGACTTGAACAGCAAATCTTGAATTATATAGTCTTAAAGTGGGCTAAGTGTCATTAAAAAAAAAAAAATAACCACATTTTTGCCTCTTATTAGGATTTGGGAGAGCCAATCTTGGTATTTTCCTTTATTTGTAAAAGGACACAGCATGCTGGGCCAATTCTGCATATCTAAGTAATTAACAATAATAATTAATAATAATATTTATTTCTTACCCACCTTTCTGAGCGAGCAAACGGGGCAGGGTACAACATGTTAAAAACATATACAGTTAAAATCTTCCAAACAAACCCACCTCCCATTCTGTGTTGTGCATTTTCAGAGTAAACTATATGAAGAGGGAGGGAGTAAAATCTGACCTTTCAAGAGTGCTTAGAAAGATATGCAGCATAAGTTGCCCTAGCAGCAAACATATGATTGTGCAAAACTGGTAAGATTGTCTTGTACCTGTTACCTACACATTCAAATCATATTTATACTATGTAGTAGAAGAAGTAGCACAGAACACTGAGAAGCAGCTTAGTATGAGATGGGAAAAAAATTAGGGGCAAGAAGTAAGATTGATTCCACCTGGAATTAAAATTGTACAGATAATGGGTTACCTGCCAATTAATTCCTTTTTCTCAATAAGTAAGGCATAACTAAATCATATCATGATTGTAACATAATGCTGGATAACTGCATCGCTTTCTGAGTGTAGCAGTAATTATTTTCAGTTACAGTTGGCCCACAGTATCCACATGGGGGATCCCTTCTGGATCCCCCCACAGATACCAAAATTTACGGAGGTTCGAGTCCCATTATGCTCAATAGTTGTGAAGCCACCATTGGGGACAATTGGACTTTGCTGTCCCCCCTCCCAAAGCCCACCTCGCTGCAGTGGGCAGCTGCATCCCTTCCTCCTCCTCTGTCTGCCTCCTCCTCCTCTTACCCACTCCATCACCATTGCCCCTCTTCCTCCTCTCTCCTCATCTTCCTTCCTTCCTCCCTCCTCCTCTTTCTTTCTCCTCCTCCTCTTGCCCCCATCACTGCCTCTGTCTCCTCTTCCTCTTCCTCCTCCTCCTCTTCCTCCCTCCTCCTCTCCTTCCTCCCCTCCAGTTCCCCCCCACTGCCACCACTTCCATTGCCACTCTTCCTCCACATGTATAAGTTAAAAGCAGATTTTGGCACCAAACCTATGTATTGTAACATAACTTGTAGATAAGTCAAGTGTAAAATTTAGGAGCATATTACAAAAGATGTAAAGGACTAAGCAAAGGAAAACAAAGAACTTACAAAAGTCCCTCAGGCATCTTCGTGTTTTTGCTCAGTCTAAAGGTTGGATGGATGAGGAGGGAACTACAATAAATGGTGGCTGTGGGATGTATGGGGGAGATGACCAGGCATGGGTGTAGCTTAGAATATGTGCACATGTGAAAAAGCATGCAAAGGAAAAACAAAGAAAATGGAACCGACTGTAGCAGTGATTATAGCCTTTAATTTTAGCATTATAAAATTGTCTAATTTTAACTGAGAAAAGCTAACAAACATTCACAAATGTCTTCTTCAAATCTTTCAAAGCCAGATTCCCTTTGGTGCTCCTTTGAGGGGAAGCATCAAAGGATCACCACTGTGACCATTTTCCAAAGGCATTTAATGCCCAAGGCATTAAAAAAAAAGGCCAGAAATGGCACTACATTGGAGAGAGTTGAGGGACTCAATGCTGCTTTTAAGTTTTCCTGGGACTGAATAAGCTCTCACATTTCACCACTGTACTCAAGGAATGGGAAAGTTCCATTTTTTATTAACACTTAAGGTACAGTACTTACATTGACCCATGAATAAGTCAACCCAGTTTTTTTTAGCACCGTTTAAACTTAATTTCTAGACTTATACTTGATAATATACAGTAAGAGTTTTTGTACAAGTAACTTGTAGCATTCTGATGTTTTCTTAAAAGTAACTCCCAAGTAACAAAAAGTTAGAATTTTAATATAGGTGCCAGAGTCCTAGGGGTCATTCAGACTTTTTTTTTAAAGCACATTCTGAGTTTGTTATTGACACTATGAAACCGCCTCTCTGCACATCTCTGTGTTTGGTTGATCACATGTGCCAGTAGACGAATAAAAATGGAGTCAGAGTTGTGAATGTACTGGAAATGTGTTCAAGGCATGCAGAGTTTAATCCTGGGTCTATTCACATGGGGTTATTCACACTGTCGATGATGTGAATCTTTTTGTAAAACCCAGGGAAAAAACCCAGTTTCAATTATCCTGGGTGAAGTGGGTGTTTTTGGTAGTCCATCAAAACAACAACAACAAAACACTTAATCAGGTGCATTTGGGATGCATATGAACAACAGAGATTCAACCCAAATTCATGATAGATAGATTTAAGGAGATGTAACTAAGCAATGTCTCCTGGCCCAACCTTCTCCCCCATCCACTTTATGATCCACCCACTGGACTGGACTAAGGAGATCCATTCAGCTGGCAACTGGGGTGCAAAGAGGATTACATTTCCACCCCACTCCCCCCACCAAGTGCAGCTGTAGCAAGACTTGTGTCAGGGTTCCTGCTTCTGAAGATTTCTTGGTCACTTGCAGGAGGGGTGTGGAGACATTGTCCTCCTTATGACCCTTGACATTTGAGCAGATCATTCTCACTTGATCTAGTGGCTGGCTCTTAAAGTTAGGTTAGCTTTTACATAGGTTAACAATTGGATTACATAGTTTTATTAAATACAGATCATTTAGAGATCTGTAACTCTAGGTTGCGAATCCATAACTAGAATACAAAATACAAGATTTCCATGTTGCACAAACTAACAAAAAAAATTAACAAAAAAAAGTAACTAACATAGTTACCACAGGCTAACCCTGGCCTGTCATATGAAACTTACTTTCATATCTTCTGTCTTGGCATAACCTCAGCACCTGTAGCAGAGCACAAGACACAGCACAAACTCATGCTAGAACTGTGCGATATTTTTCCTCCCACATTTAGTGAAGCCAAACTTGAATTTTAGAAAAATAATAGAAAAATTAAACTAAAGGAAAAGAGATTCCATCTTAACATTAGGAAGAACTTTTTGATAGTGAGAGCTGTTTGACAGTGGAATACACTCCCTCAGAGTGTGGTGGAATCTCCTTCTTTGGAACTTTTAAACAGAGGCTTGATAGTCATCTGTTGTGAGTACTTTACTTGTAGTATTCCTGTATGGAAGGAGATTTTACTGGATGGCCCTTGTGGTTTCTTCCAAATCTGTGAATCTATGATTCCGTTATGAAGAGTTACAATTACATGGCAAAAGGAGTTAAGTCACTCCTCTTTACATGACAATCACAATGCAGTTATACCTTCAGTGTTAGGGAAAAGGATTCATCTGTGTGGTGGACAAAGATTAATCACTCTCAGCACAGTGTGGGATTAGATGAAGCTTTGCCCAGATGCCTTGGCAAGGGGTAATGCTTCCCTCTTTTTGCAGTGCACCAGGATGACAATGAGAAGAAAAAATGTACTTCTTGATTGCAGAGGCAATGCTATGAACTTACCTATACACCCATGCTGTGTTGTGTTGTGTTCTTTGATTTTTTTTTTTTTAAAAAAAAACCTATTGTCAACAAACAACAAGGAAAGAAGCCAATAAGTGCAGCTTCCAAGTCCTGGCAGCAGGCAGCTTGGTAGAATTAAGGTAATTAAAAAAACTGAACAATGAAATGGAGGAGAGTTTGAATGAAAAGTAGTGAACTTGTGGAGAGCATGCAGTGTAGCCCTGTCACTGTGCATGTAACAAGCATAAAGGGACAACTAGTTTGAATAGAAAAGATTCTTGATAGATAGTCTCCATTTTGTTCCTTGTTTCCATTGTTGTGTATCTCAGCTCCCATCTTGTCTCTCTGTGGCTGTTTGGATGGAAAGTTTTGGTAACCCAGAACAAAGTTGCTGCATTGATGGGACTCATGTTCACCCTCCATTCAAGGTGGAAAGAAAGGGTACTAACGTTTAACTAATCTGCACTGTGGAATGCTCAGGAGCACTGCAGTGGATCTGTCCAGTATTTCAGTGCAAACAGGCAACACCTCAACACACATCAGTTCATTATACAGTCGTGAGTGCCTTGATGACTTTCAAACTAATACCAGACACAACCATCCATAACTAGCATTTTTTTTTCTTTTTTTGGGGGGGGGGGATCAGCTCTAAAGGCCCCTTTAGTAAATGAGTAAACACAAGGAGTAAACACAACAGGCAAGCAGGACCAGGGCTGTACTAAGTAGCCTCCAATATTTATTTATAGCCCGCCCCTCTGAGCAAGCAATCAGGGCGGGTTACAGCAAAAAGTTAAAACACAACAGTTAAAATGAACCAATCCCATAACACCCCCCCCCCTCCGCCCCTACATCGACATCTGTCCCTACAAAAACCTGTACTGTTATGATGGAGCTACAAGATGTAAGACACAGCACTGCATGCACCAAGCTATTCAGTTTAGGCTCACATGCCTTTACCACTGCCTTCTTCTAAGGCTGACAGAGTGTGACTTGCCCAAGGTCACCCAATAGGTGTCCATTGCTAAGGGATTCAAACATTCCTTTCTGTGATTTATTTGTTACTAATATATAAATTCTGAATAAGGCTTGAGTGAAAGATGGGTTTTAGTAGCATACCTGGAATTTCTGACAACACCAGATAACATGAAACAGCTGATAACATGAAACAAACAAGAAAAAATTGGAAACATGTTTTCCTATTTTTATACTGCTATCACTCACTTACTTTTCTCATCCAGCTACCATGAATGTGGGCAGTTGTACTCCAAGAGATTCCACCATCAAATTCTGTAGTTATAGGACAAACCATCTCAATTGGCTAACAAACACATTTTGATGTTGCTTTTTAAACACAGAATGGCTCACATCTTAACTACAGAGCTGTACTAAGAGCTCAGTTAAGACTAAGAAATATGGCAGTAATAGCATTCAGCCAAGAGTAGCTGTTTTCATTTTCCCCTGGGTTTATGTTTCAGAAAAAGGGGGAAGAGAATAAAATGATTAGGAATATTAATCAGATGTAAAATGCATACTTTTTCGTGTGTATATGTGCACATGTATAGAAGAAAGAAAGGCAAGTGAGGTTGAAATAGATTAGATGGGAATGCCTGTAGGGTTTAAATAAACATCATTTACAAAGTTACTATTAAAAGTACAGTATGCCCACATCATATGCAGGCACTGCAACACTGAAAGCCATGCACTGGGAGAAGCAATGGCACATGCGCAAGCCCCTTTGTTTTCAATGCGACTCCACCATACATGGTATATCCCGTGTGTGTGTGTGTATGTGTGTGTGTGTGTGTGTATCCAGAACAGATCCCCTGCGTAAGGGAAGGGCACACTGTAATCAGTTATCATTTGAACACCAAGCTCCTCAGTGGTTAGTTACTATTATGGTTATGCTTTCAACAACAACAACAAAAAGAGTTTCCTTACTTTTTTTCCTCAAAAGTAACTAAACTACATTACTCAAAAGAAATTATGTGAGTGCTATGAGCTGCTGGTCTGAGATCCAGAATGCACTCTCATCTGATTCTCTTCACTGATTCACTGAAGCATAAAGCACACCCGAACCATGTGATATCCCTACACTATTTAGTGAAACCACACACTGTTAATTATAGTACAGGTTGGGTCTCCTTTATCCAAAACTCTGAAATCTGAAATATTTCAAAAAGCAAAACTTTTTTTAGGCAATGCATGGCTGAGATAGTGACACCTTTGATTTCTGGTGGTTCAGTGTACTTTGTTTCATGTACAAAATTATTTAAAATATTGTATAAAATTACCTTTGGGCTATGTGTATGATGTGTATATGAAACATAAATGAATTCTGCATTTAGACTTGGGTCCCGTGTTCAAAATATCTCTCATTATGTAAATATATGCAAACAAGGTATTCCAAAATCCATAAAATAAAATAAAATAATCTGAAATCTAAAACACTTCTGGTCCCAAGCATTTCAGATAAGGAAGACTAGTGAAAAAGGTTGATCATCATTAAGTTATAATTACAATGCAATGTAGCTGGTATACTTTAATTACCAGGAACTAATCATTACAATATATATATATATATATATATATAGTATTGTTTTACTGATATTTAACACCATTTTGTTTTTATATTGTTTTTGTTTTTATTGGAATGTTTTTAACCATGTATATGTTATTTATGTTGTGCACCACCCTGATCGTTGGAAGAGCGGTATATAAATAAAATTTTATTATTATTATTATTTTATTATTACAGTTAACTAATTACTTTCAAGCTCTGTTCATATATAAAAGAAAAAGAGAACCTGAGGTGGCTCCATTTCTACCCACTCAATGACATGCACCCTTCACAAATTATTGCACAGGGAGTAGGGGAGCAGATATCCCTTGAAACTTTGTATATTCCAAAGCAGTTATGTAGCCAGACCTGTTCTTTTTCATTTCTCATGAGCCTTTCAGTAGCTCCTTCCCATTCGTACTGCCATTTCCCCTGTTATGTTGTGTGCCCAATGTCATTCTGATCTATACCAGCAAGTTCTATGCAAGTGGTGGCTGGTGGTCCTATGTCAGGGGCTAGTGAATTCATTCTTGGTTAATTTAAGAACTATCCCAAGCACTGAATCTATTTAGGAATAGAGTTTAGCACCTTTTAGAGATCATTTGAGGCCTGGATCTACCTGAAGCAGATTCATTGCCTTAGTGACCTGAAACCTACTAGATGCCACTGTTCAGGAAGGGCCCAGGTAACAGGAGCCTGAGTGGTTTATTAAAGAGCAAATACCATGTTTTGTTCTTTCCACAGAAACATATATTTCATTGCCTAAAAAGAAAACAGAACCAACATTTTTTTGTAAAAAAAAAAAAAAAAAACTTTGTCTCATTGAATTACTGTGAAACACTAAATTGTCCTTTAGAGACATGGTTCTGCTGATCTTCCTATTCCCTTTTCCTCAAAATAATATACTAGAAAACTTGATATAAAGTGGGAACTTTCAGTATCTGGGTGGGTGGAATGTATGTAATAAGAGAAACCTTCATATACAACACTGTGGAAGAAAGTGGAAGGACCATGAAAATGTTAAAAGAAACCATTGTGAACAATTCTGCAAATTAATTTCTTATGAGCACAAGCTCTCCATGAAATGTTACCCAAAAAATGAGGGTGCAGCTGATAATGTCAATTGTATGTATGTATGTATGTATGTGCCCTCAACATGTAATATCTAGTAGAACACTCATGTCACAGTGTCACCACTGTTCTACATCTCTGTGATCAACAACTGGTCATTTGGACCTAAGAGAAAATGTGAAATATTGTTATGCTATGATGATTTGAATGTAGTTGTGCTACATATTATGAAGAGAAAGTATGTTGAGCTACATGGATTCCATTTCTGGGAGCAGCTTATAAGGTGGCATCTAGGGTAGCATTTAGGGTAGCATCAAGTTTTGACATGGTATCTCTCCCCTGTGATATAGAAGTCTGTTTTGCATGAATTTTAATAATTGTTCCCCACAAAACACTAAGCTACCATGGGAGTTTTATAGGCTTGGTGCACGCTGGAAGTCACATTCCCATGTTCAATTAAGAACCACATTATTTCAGCTCAGATTGGCTTTTGCCTATATGGAATCCCCTACACTTCAGTCTTTCCTCTGCAGTTCATCAAATTAATTTCATGGGCTAGAATCCAGTGCTGGACTTCCCAATTTCCACCAAAATCCATACAGTTTTGGGCTGCTCCCAATGCACCCTACTTTCTGGAGAAGATTTTGGTAGAACGTAGGGTTACAATAGGAGTGATAAAGGAAGAAAGTTGGGATTCTTCTTGCACTGCATACATCACTTCTTGGTTATAGAATTACAGAGTATTTAGCATAAGTTCACTTTGATCACTCATGATATCTTGCAAGTGCTGTAACATGCTAAGATGTGTGTATTTATGTAGCTTACAACATTTCATACTTTTAAAGTCTATGGTAATGAAGGTACATAGTGTATGCTAAGGAACCCTGAAGGCAGAAATTGATACATCAAAGCACTGTACATGGTTGTTTTTTGTTTGTTTTTGCAAAGACTTAACTTTGCAAAGAGTTTGTCCTGTTAACTAGCCAGAAGGGCTCATCATCTCCTTATTTGTAGTGCCATAAAGAACACAACATTTCGACTGGTATTGAAACTATCTAGAGGAATGGGACTCCTTAATTGGGAGAGTCCAGCAAGCAACTAGTTAGCATCCTGAATGCTTATGCTGCATCATTTTCCACCCACAGATTCTCCTTCCTCGGCTCCCTTCCCTCATAATCAGAAAGGCTCTTTAAAATGCATTAATCAAAGTGTGACTTTAATGGGGAAAGATCACAGCTAGGCACAGAAGTGTTAACCAGCACTTTTTCTTGTGCTGTGAACCTTCCCTCCACCCCACCCCATCACACACACAAATTTGGGTCAAACAAATCTTCTAAAAGCAGCTAGAGGGATGATTATGAGCTTGGGTAATGACAATAGCAGCTACCTTGTGAATCTTTGTTGTGCCACCATATATCAAAGGCATCCTCTCTGTAGAAGTACTTCCTGGTACTCCAAAAGACACATCCTTGATGTTTTATGGCAGAATAGACCTGCAGCATATACAGTGCGGTGTCTGTGATATGGCCTTTATTTCCCTGTCTAGTAACCACTACAGGTGAAGCACACAGTACTGTTGCTTTGGCAAAGCTCCTGAATAGTTAGTGAGTTGCCTGGTGAATTTATATGGGAATCAGACAAACGGTCTTTGAACAGATGAAGTCTGAACTCTCCATAGAAGCCAAAATAATTAAAGAACAGCTGTTGTACTTTGGTCACATCATGAGAAGGTATGAATCACCGGAAAATATAATAATGCTTGGAGATGTCTCATACACAGGGTTGCCATGAGTCAAGGTTGACCTGAGGGCAGCTAACAATAACAACAAGGACTGGTCCTGCACATCCACTTCTATTTAAAATGCCAGTCATCTGAAAATGTTTTGATATACTGTATAACATAAACAATTATAGGCTGAAAATCTTTTTTCCCTATCTTTCATGACAATCCAATCAATTCATGTCCAGCTAGTTAAGGAATATTCCAGGGGAATCAGTCCCTGTAGATTTTGTCAGATTATTGTCATATCTTCAGCTATGTAGTCTTTAAATTGGAATAAAATTGTCTCTCTTCTAAAAGAATAGACAAGTCTGTCCATTTCACCCTCTAGTTCCTTTTCACATTTTTTTCAAGCTTGTTCCATTCATTTCCATATCATTTCTGTGTTTTGTTTTGTTTTAAAATATAATACATGCAGTCTCTCACACACTCATATACCCATATACAAATATGCATATACCTATTATACATATTTTTCTAACATAACCTGTTTTCTCTAATCAGTGCATTTTTGTATGTAGATTTCCTAAAATATTCCTTTTTGTATGCAGTGGATTTTTGTTCTTTTAAGTGGAAAACTGCATAATGAAATCCAGAGAAGTACAGAAAACCTGGAGCTGAGTTGAGTTGAATTCCAGTTTATGTATTGGCTTGGAAATGAAAATTAGGTTGGTTCATATTAACATGAAAATGACATAAATTTTTTCCATATCCCACATCCATCCTCATTTGTGTCATTGGTACTCACTGCATCTAGCATTGCCCTGTCTCTGCAAATGGGCTTTTTAAATTTCATTGGATACCAACTTCCTGCCTCAAAGGATAAACAGAGACTGGCTGTAGAAAAAGCTGTTTTCCTAGAATTTTTTTTATTATTAAACTAGTGTTCTAATATTCAAACTCTTGGCTAGATTTCCCCCTAGAGAGACAGTGAAATATCTGAGTATTACTTTACCTAATTAATTCACTTATTTATAGGAGCAATCAAGGGTGGGGGAAGGACACAGAGGATCATAATAAAGCAGGGTCCTTCCAACCCTGAAGGTCTCAGAGCACTTTAAAAACATTAATGAATCCACTCCAAAAGTGCCCCAAGAGAGACATAAATGTTACTAGAACAACTTTATCAAGAGAGAAATAGGCATAGTTGCCACCTGGCTTGTTTATTATTTTTATTATTATTTTAGTTTGGCCTAAATACAGAGAGTAGACTATTTTATATTTACATAAATTAAAGTTTCAAATTTAATGAATACATTAAGTGATTTTTTTTGTATGCAGATCAGAAATAGTATACTTTCTTTCCTCTTTTGCACAGATGGTCAGCAAAAGAGCCACCTGTACAGAGAGGTGAGGTATAGTCAAGTGCAGGTAATTATGATTAGGCACGAGCCCAATGAATGCACCAACACAAAGGGAGAGTTTATTACTGGAATCCCAAAAACTAAGCCACAAAAGCTAGAAGAAAAAGACAAAGAAAGGAAAGAGAATCCAGAAGGACAAGGCAAGGACAAGTACACAGCAGGAGGAAGACAAGGTTGAAAATAGCAATGGAAAGAAATATGCAGCGGTATTCCAGCTAGCCATCCTATTGCTCAAACACTGTGGGACTAATTGTTCATACATTAATTTTTAGGTCATGTGATGTGACAAAATGGGGAATTCCTGGGCAACCTACAAGGCCTTTACATTTTACATCAATTTCCTGTGCAAATAATCCCTGTTAAATAAAAGCCATTACAATTTTATTAGGGATTGAAAATGTTACCTTTGGGTTAATAAGGTCCAGAATCCCCTAATTTGCATGGCCAGTGGCATTGGATTTCACCACACAACTATACAAGTTATCCTGACTCCCAGGATGAGTATACAGTTGGGACAGAACTCCAAAGATTTCTGTGCATCAGTAAGGAGCTTGTCCATCACAGAGGTTTTCACTATGCCCTCAGTTAAGTCAAGGGGTGTAAGTCTCTCCCGAGCTTCTAGGATTGTAGCCTTTCCTGATGACAGCTTCACATCACAATATGCATTTTTCTCTTGCTGTAACCAATGCAAATGCTGCTGAGAGGTGAGAAGAATGTGTTAATCCATCCACAAACACACACACACAGTACCCATCCTGCTCAGTGCATACTGGCCAAGCTTTGAAAGTCACACAATAGCCTGCCATTTCACTCTTCTCTCTCATACCCTACATGTGGTATATGTTATACTATACTCTATGTATGATATACAGTTGTCCCTTGTTATATGCTGGACTTTGGTTCCAGGACCCTCCGTGGATAACAAAATCCATGGATGCTCAAGTACCATTAAATATAATGGCACAACAAAATGGTGTCCCATATATAAAATGGAAAATCAAGGTTTGCTATTTGGAATTTATAATTTTTCGGAATATTTTCAAGCCATGTGTGCTCAAATTTATGGATAAAAAAATCTGAGGATAAGGAGGGCCAACTGTACTCTATATATGATATAAACACTCTGCATTTTGGAGAATGTTTTCAACTCCAGTGATTTTTTTCTGAAAGTCCCTGAAGAAGACTTTTTCTAAATGAGCCCAAAATGCATTGGAGTTTTTTTTAAAAAAAAATGAATAAACAGTTGATTATCTCAGAATATGTGGAGCTTGTCTCCTCACTGTTTTCTTTTCAACATGATTTTCAGTACTCTCATCACAAGCTTTGAAAGTCACATGACAGCCTGCCATTTCACTCTTCTCTCTCCTATTACTACTTCAGATTTCTTTGTCCTCTTATATACTAGTTCCAAAGCTGGCTCCATGGGTAAGGTCAGCCTACCTTGACCACTGATAGATATTCCACATGAGAATGAGAACACCTCATACGTACATATAGATTGGTGGTGGACAAAGTATGGTCCCTAGGCAGCCCCTTGGGCTGTTTGTAGTGCCCTCAGGGCCTTCTAAAGAGAAAAAAAATCAACCCCCCCCCCAAGCCTCATCTAAGGGTTGTGGGGCAATTTGACCACATCTTCCCAGCTCCATTTTAGGCTCAGGAGAGAACTTTTAGAAACCAGGTAGTGACCTGCAAATGTCTACTTATGTGTCACTATCCTGGGTCTAAACTGGCCCAGGGGAACAAATAACTTTGTATATCGCTTGCCTTTAAAAAAAAGGCAAAAAAATAATTCATGTTACTGGACAGTGCCCTCCCATCCACTATGCAACCGACCATGAGACAGCAGCACACAGTTGCACTTAAATCGTTTGACAGCCCTCTCTTACCACTGAGTGAGGCCGCACACCCATATTACACTAAGGCTGTATCTAGACTGCAGAATTAAGGCAGTTTGAGACTGCTTTAACTGCCATGGATCAATGCTATGGAATTCAGGGATTTGTAGTTTTGTGAGATATTTAGCCTTCTCTGTCAGAGTGTTCTGGTGCCACAACAGAATTCCATAGGATGGAGCCATGACAGTGAAAGTAATGTCAAACTGTTTTAATTCTGCAGTGTGGCAGCATCCTTGGTTACACTAGAAAAATAGTAAACTTATCCCACATAGCAACAATTGTAATGTAATGTAGTTGTCATGGTTTAGTTACTGGAGAAGAATTAGTTGGAAGTAATTAGTCTCTTATAAGTACTTACTTTCACACTCCAGATTCTGTTCTTATTATCATATCTGCTGTACCTATTATCATAAAAATATCCAGTACATATGTGTATTTTAAAATAAATAGGCAGAACTGAAGACAAAAGATTCAGAGAAGTGTCACATATCTTAGGTACCAGCTTTTTCTGAACCTAGTATCTTCTAACAAAGCTTTTCCTGTGGGATATTTAGTTGTTTTTCATTTCCTCAGTTTAAGAAAACATCAAATTGTTTTGTTGCCAAGGTGGAACCCTATCAATAGGTAATACAAAGGTGACAACTGCTTTCCATTTACATCCCAGTGTGTATCTGGTTTTCTTTTTATGTTAAGGTCCTTTTAAAAATGACATCTCTATCAAAACAGCTCATTTGGAAACGTCAAGTCTGCTTCTGATAAGTCATCAGTCATGGTGATTGGTGCTGACAGACGCTCTGTAATAGTGCTGTGGTATCTAATATACTATACTGCAGTCTTTTGTAATATCATATTATTTACTTTATGCAGCCTGGCATGAAATTTCTCCTGGAGGAAAATGAAGAGTGGAGGACAGGGAGTTAACCCCTGAGCGGCCATTCTAACTTCCTTTTCAAGATTTCATTTGGGAGAGGAAAGCTGGACTTACAAACTCATAACTGCTGGAGATTCACATTTATGGTCATTAATGTCCAAATGACATTCCCAAAATCTACCAGTTGAAGGGTTTCCGAAGCACTGGATATCAAGGCAATGGAAAATGATGTCTGCAGTGCTCTCTCAGTTGTGGGATGCCTTGAGACAAGCAGTTGCAGCAGGAGCCCAAGGCGTCTCTCCAGCTGCCTGTTTTTGACATGCCCATTGACCAGAAAAGCATTGCAGATGCATTTCCGAGCACTCTGATCTGAAGTGACTCAGAAATGCTTCGACCAGGATGTTGCCCATTAGAAAAGATTGGATTTGTGAGGGTAGGGATTGGGATCATGAGATGTAACTACAGTAATAGAATACGGTGATCTTGGCCATTGTTTCTAGCATCAAACATACTTTTCATGCAAAAATTTTACTTTTGTGCAAAATTCATATGGAAACCACTGTTTCTAAAACCATTTTTTTTTCTTTTTAAAAATAGTGTTTTGCACACACACCCTCACCCATGACAAAAAGCACGCATGCTTCTAGAAAGACTGTTTTTGTGTGAAAATTGTGCTTTCTCCTAGAATTTTGTTTTCACATAATAAAAACCCTGTTTCCTCTTTTTACTACAGTAAGAAACAGATATAGACAACTACCACAGACCAACATGTTGTTGTTATTCTTGTTGTTGTTCCTCTTGCCGTATGCCTTCAAACAATTTTTTGACTTAAAGGTCCAAAACACACTGCAGAAGTGCTGGAAAATTCTGGGAACTGTAGTTTTGTGAGACATTTAATCTTCTCTCTCAGAGAGCTCTGATGCCACAATAAACTACAATTCCCATGAGCCCCTAGCACTGAGCCAGAGCAGTTAAAGCAGCCTCAAACTGGATTATTTCTGCAGTGTGTTTTGGACCCAAGTTATGGTGTGAGGTTGAAATACAGGAAGCAGAAGAGCAGGTGTCATATTGAGGATGGAGCAAGCTTGTTTTCTGCTGCTCCAGGGACTAGAACACAGAACAGTGGATTCAAGCTACAGGAAAAGAGATTCCACATCAACATTAGGAGGAAGTGCCTGACAGAGGTTTTTGACAGTGGAACACACTCCCTCAGAGAGTGGTGTAATCTCCTTCTTTGGAGGTCTTTAAACAGAGGCTGGATGGCCATCTGTCAGGGATGCTTTGATTGTGATTTCCTGCACGGCAGGGGGTTGGACTGGATGGCCCTTGTAGTCTTTTCCAACTCTATGATTCTATGACAGCTCTATACCATACCAGTTAGCATTTGAAATAGTATACTGAAGCATGTGAAAAGGAAAAAGAGGTTTTACCAGTAGAGGATAGTAATTAAATTATATTATCACCATTCCATGTCACTTATACCTCATTCAATTGCTATCCAAACATAGCCCTTCCTGCAAGTACAATCCTCATTCAGCCCTCCTGCTGGTTTGTATCAGCTGCAAAGTAATGGGCACCATTTTTCACATGTTTTAGAGAGGGTTTCACTGGCACTGGTGTATAATCAGAGCAGGAGAAAGAGGGAGATTTGGGGTATGATAAGTTATCTCCTTTAAACATAAACAGGTCTTGTTAATTTAACTTCCATTTGAAACACAAAATGGCACAGGAGGAGATTCAGCATTTTCCAAATGGAAAAGGACAAACTCAGTCAAGCTGGAGATGAGGAATTCTGCTTTGCCAAAATTTGTTCAGAGATGACTTTCCATTGCTTTCCTTTAGGGCTGTTACAGTGTGATTTGCCTATAGTCACCTATAGGGTTTCCAAGGCCAAACTGCAACTCCCAAACTTCCAGATACTTAATTCAGCATTTAAGCTACTACACCACACTGTCTTATCACAAACCAACATATGAGGGAAATATAGCACAATGGCATAATAGTCATATGTTATAAAGAAGAATGAAGATAATCATGCAAACAGGTAAAGAATCATAGAATTAATTTATAAAATAAGTTAATATGGAAAAACAAAACATGTAAAAGAAAAATAATAATAAAACACTGGGATATTGAACGTCATCTTGAAGGATTCTAGTTAAAGCATAGACCAAAACCAAGATGTGAACACGAAACAATTTTTTTCAGGAGCCCATTTGTGTAACATATGAGATAAAAGCACAATCATTCTTTTATTGCTACTGGCTCTGTTCCCACTTGTTACATTGAAACCAGCAGAGCATAATACATAAATGAGATCTTTGATGAAATATGAAAGAAAACAACTCAAATGGTTATACAATTGGGGCATAATTCCTGAAGTATTCAGCTTAGATGAATACCTACTGTGTGGTTTTGATTAGTGTATGAAGTCCTGAAATATTATGAGGCTGGAGATGCTAAAAGACCTGCTTGAAGAAATATTGACACTGGAAGACCCATTTGACCAGGGGTCAATTCTAAGCTTCTAAGGCTTCACCTATACTGCAGAAATAATCCAGTTCGACACCACTTTAACTGCCATTATTCAATGTTATGGAATTCTGGGGATTGTAATTTTGTTAAAAATGTAGCCTTTACATGTCACAACATACAATGATTCCCAGAATTCCATAGTATTCAGCCACAGCAGTTAAAGCAGTGTCAAATTGGATTATTTCTGCAATGCAGAGGTAGCCTTAGTGGACTGCACATCTCCAAATGAGATTTTAAAAAATCCAACCCACACATAGATGGCCAACTTCTGCTATTTTCTTCAAAAGAGGAAAAAGCAACATCTGGCAATGAATGACTGGGAAACAAATTACCTCCAGAAGAGCTTTTATGAAGTCTGGGAAAAGAGCTATGAAGGACTTTTGGAGAATGTCCTAAAATTAGTATAGGGAAAAATCACAATATGTATATGGACTTTATTGTATGTGTAATAGAAGGAATTCCCATCCTCTGATACTATGTTCAATTATGAATATTGAACAAACATTAGTAGACTCCATAGACCATGGAAAAACATTCAGAATGATTAAGAACAAATTATAGATACTCTGGAGTAGTCTAAGAGAAGTGGTAGACACCACAGTGCAGGACTAGAAAGCATGCTTAATTGTGTTGAACTGCAACTCCCAGCAGCCCTAGCCAGTATAATCAATGGTGAAAAATGTTTGGAAGTTGCAGTCCAACAATATCTGGAGGGTCTCATGATTCCTATTCCTGCCCGACTGCATCAAAAGTATATTCACACTACACAGTTATAGTAGTATTATTGCTCAAAAACCTAGGGTCTCAGGAGGGCACCCACAAACTGCATTCAATGCGGAAATGAACTTAGCTCAATAAGTCAGCAGTAAGGGGGCCAGGAAAATTCTAGCTGGGATTTTGAGCTTATGTCCAGTGATTCCGAATCCAAAGAACTCCAGAGCAAGGTTCCAAATTAGCATAGTTTATTCATAAAAAGGGAAATAGACACACATGCAAAGCACACACACACACACACACACACACGAACTAAGATATAAAAAGGTGGTAGTGGATAGCAATTAAAGGATTGCAATGGGCACTGCTTACCAGAAGCCAGGCTCCAAACTGAGGGAAATCTGGGAGTTGAATGTGGCTCAGTACTCTGCTTTGTGGTGCAGCCAAAATACTGAGGGCCAAGCTTGAATCTGGCAGAGTTTCTGCCTAATTCCAAACTGGATGAAAGTGGGAGTGCCCAGTCAGGGGTATTTATGGGCCAAACTCATCTCAAGACAGTTGGAGCTGAATTTCCAGGAATCCCAGAAGCAATGGGATTCCCATCTGATTGATGGTTTTAACTTCAGAGTTGCAAAAGGGATATTTTTGGTTGATGGCAGTGACATTGATTTCATCAAGCAGTGACAAAATCAGGACAATCCCAGGGAGTTTGTGATAAGATGAGGTGTTGGAAAATACAATGGGGGCTAGCCGAGAGATGGGCTTACTGCTTTAGGCTGACAGACTTCTTTGTCTTTGACCTTCGAGGAGAAATACATATGACAGGGGTTGGGAAGTTACAGTCCTCACCGTCATTCAAGTTACATGGATCCTTTACATATGCTCCCAGGAATGTGTGATCACTCGTGAGAAGTTCACTTAAAGGTCATCATGACCTCTCCATGCTCATGATTTTTAGTCGCTCTGTAACTGCTATTATAACAAAATATAACAAAATATTTGTACCCCCAAATTATGTGGAGTAGGCAGAGTGTGCTAACAGTATGGTGCCATTTTAATTTCCATGACTCTATCCTAGTGTGGTGATCCCAGGGATTTAAGCAGCCCAGCAGCACCCTACTCCTGGCCCTTATCCCCAAGGGATCTCTTTTAGATTTACCCTAGAGTCCTCTGGGTCCCTGTTTCCACTCCCTGCTGAGTGGAATGGGCACCCTTGAGACCCTCTAGACCTGCAGTCACCACCTAGCAAATTATCAGTTCCCCCTGCTTTAGCACATGCTAGGGCTTGCTAAAGGGGATTTATAGTTCTCTTTCCACTTTCCCGCTTGCTACCAGCAAGCAACCACCGAGCTAAGGCACGTATTGTAGGAATAGAGAGCAGATGCGTTTCAAGAAAATGGATTTATTCTAACTACACAAAAATAGAGCATAGACGTATCTCATTCATGCAAGACCTCCTTGCCTTGCAGGTACAGGAGCATAGTTACACAAATGTTCATTTCAAGCAAGCCATAGAAAACATAATAAAAAGAACTAAAACACACTGACTAGTACAACTCTAAATTACTCACACAGAGATATGGAATTGCAGTCCTTGTTGGATCTGGGTGTGAGAGTTGGCTATTGCCCCCCGTCTGCCCTACTGGCAGAGGTGCAACAGATGGACTTCCCAACAACAAAGAAGACCAAAGACCACATGGGTTCAGGGCTTTTAAAGGTTTCAGATAGAAGGTTCTTGAAAAGTCTCAGTCCAATTCACTGATTGGTTAATGGGGCCATAGATCATCTGTGATGTAATTACTTATTAGCATGTGATGCAAGCTCTCATTAGCACGTACCACCCCCCCAGATTAACCCTTTGTAGTCTGAGGAGGCCCCCAAGTGACTAGTGGGTCCCAGTCACTACACTTAGTGAATCATGTGATCTATAGTTTGAGGTGCTTAGAATTCTGTGCCAATGAGACTGAATGCTGTAGTTCAGGGGACTCTATTTGAGCAATTTTGCTCAGAATTCTAAGTACCTCACCAAACAACAAATCTGTAGGATAACCTAGGATGGAGCCATACCAATTAAAATGGCATCAAACTACTATTACTGAGTAGTATAGATACATGTTTAAAATTTGGTGAGAGGTAATTGAAAGGCTGACCTGGCTGCTAGCACTGCCAGATTCCCTACCCCTCATCCCCTCGCATAAAAGAGTACTGTGAGTGTTAAGGAACTCAAAAAGGAAATTTGAGCAAGGACCAAAAGAACACGTTTTGCTCTTTGAGTGGTTTTAGCCTATAAGCTTCTTTTCTACTAGTGAACAAAAGACTAACCTCTGTAAAGAATATGACATGTCACAACTTCACTAAGCATGAAGCGAGGAACTACATAGAATGTGAAATACAAATGAAAGTGGGTTACAGTGTGAACAGCCATTGCCTAGCCAAGTTGGCAATGTGGTAGAGAGAAGGAACCAGGGACAGCAGGTAGGTTTCAGGCTTATAGAAGTTTCATGGCTGGGAAAACACTAGGAACTTGTCTACATGGGTGATATACTCTGAATTCCCCCAGGCTCACTGCATCCTGTTTATATAATGCAGAGACAAAACCCTGAATCAGGTCCAGACTGTCTTCATGATGTCTACATCTGACTTGGGGCATCCTCCCCTTAATCCACATTTAAATAACTCACCTTTTGCTGTGGGTTTTTGGTTCTCTTCACAGCGATGATGGGAGCAGCCTTTATAATTGCAGTCCTTGCAAGCTGCCCAGTACCATCACTGCAGGCGCAAGTTGCTCTGAGTTCTGAATGAGGTGCCGAGCATTGACAACATGGCTTGGTGCCTTCTTCTAACCTCAGCAACAGCACCAACTGAAGAAGAGGGACCACATGGAAAGCTGTCTATCATTCACTGAGAACTGAAACCCCACAGCCAAAAAAAAAAAAAAAAAAAAAAGAGCAGGTAAGGGGTGAATTCAAGGGAAATTTAGGGGCAGAATATTCCAGGGGTAGTTATTTCATCTGGGGTCAAGACTGAAACTAAATAGAGCAGAAGGTCAAGAGGAAAGGACCCACACAAAGCAAGCACAAAGGGAAAGGAGGAAAGCTGGTTCTCTGTAACCATTTTGGCTGGGTGAGTTCTTAACCTTTTAAAATTGTGGGTCATTTCTGTGGGTCACTGGGGGTGGAGTTAGAAGCCCAATTCTTTATAACTGCTGGCAGAGGCACATGCCTAAAAATGCACAATATTTTATAGTCATGGAGGTTTTGAAGTACAGAGCAGAAGGTGACCTGGGAACAGTATTTGAGGGGTTCTCCGTCAATTTTCACTTTTTCATATTCTCTTTTTTTTCCTTAAGGGGCTAATGGGGAATTTTGCTTAGAGGAAGTAGGTCAGAGACTTGCCTCCAGAAGGAACTATTAGCCAGGAGCTCTCTAGATAACTATAGGCCCAGTTGATTGAGCTCTCTAACAGAGCTTGGAGACAAAGGCCAAGCCAATAGGGGTCCTTTATGCTGCTGTTTAACAGGGGAAGCCCATAACTGAGGGGGAAGCCCACAGTCTTGTTTCAGTGCCTCCTTACAGCTTCTCAGTATGGACACTGAGGGACCCGCTGCAGTCACCAGCAACACTTGTGGGATGTTTGTCTTCTTGCCTATGGATGTGGGGAACTTCACCTGCACCAAGTGCAAGTTGGTAGTTCTCTTGGAAAGTCTAGCAGCTAGAGGCCCAGGTATCTACACTTCAGCATCTTAGGGGAGTAAGAGGTTTTCCTGGACAGAACAGACCAGATGGTCTTGGATGAGAAATACACAGAGGAAGTTGCTGGGAAGGAGGTCACTTCACATACCACAGAGATAGATGGTTGGAGGAATGTCACACATAGAAGTTGGGAAACCAGGGATTGTTCTGGGAGCTTGCAGCTACAGAGTCGATTTGAAGCTCTCACCCTTATCAGGGATGATGAGGAACAGCAGCAGGGACAGACTTCAGGGACAGAGAAGGGGAGCCTGAGAGTACCACCACAGGGAATAGTCACTGCTAAGCCTTGGAGGAGGCATATGATGATGGTGGTGCTTTGTGGGACTGACAAGAAGTCTCGGGAGGTGTGTTGGCTGGATGGCTATTTGGCGAATATGGTTTGATCAGGAATTCCTGCATGGACTGGATGGCCCTTGTGGTATCTTCCAATTCTATGATTCTATGATTCAGCCTCCCCCAGAGAAGGAGACTTGCATCCACATGGCATGGATGAAAAAAGAAGATGGGGCATGTTAGTACAATAGATCATGAACTGGGGGAATGATAGCAATGGTCATTCTAGAAGTCACTGGCCTGTCAAGAGAGGTACAGAGTGGAGGTGGCATCAGTGACCACAAAGAGAAAGTGATGAAAGGTTGGGAAATGGATGTTCATGCTTTGACCCACCTCTCAACCAAATACAAAATAAATTGGCACCTGAAAACTGGTGTTGTTGTTTTTTTTAAATTTAAAATCCCAGAATCCCCTGGGCAGTGTGCTAAGTCATTCTGGTTGGAGGATTGTGGAACCTACAGTGCAAAAAACTGTTGCCAAGCTCTGCAATGAACTATAATAATTCCTATTTTAAAGCAGCAGATAATTAAATGGCAAACTGTATGAAATATGAAAAAAGAATGGAAAGAGAGCAGAGTAATATGCAAGTGGATGAGAATCCACCCACTACCATCACCGTGCCCTACAGAGCAGAGACAGTAGGACAAGGTTAATGCACCTTTGTAAAGATCAACAAGAGTACAGAGATATAAACTGAAGAAGTCTAGATTTTTGGGAACAAAAAGAGAAAATGAATTGCATAAGAAAGAAATCAGACAGAATGGCTGATTTGTTAATTGCTGCATGACAATTTAGAAAATTATAAGCAAAGGAATGATAAGGAACATAACCTAAATTAGTACGCTAAAAATCAGGATGAAGAAAGTGCATGGTTTGAGGACAATTTCACAAACTAACAGAAATAAAAGATTGCTGAAGAACATATTAACTGCATGACAGCAAAGAAGCCCAGCTTGATGCCATATGGACTGGCTATTAAATTTTTCCTGTGGTAGCAATGGTGGATACTAATAATGTATTTTGGTTTACATATATATCTTCATAGCTTTGCCATGCAATAAGCAGGGAGAGGCAAATTCAGAGCTTGGAAAAGTTAATTTTTGGACTATAATCCCCAGAATCCCCTTAGTAGCCCCCCTTGGAGTTGTAGTCTAAAAACTAACTTTTCCAAGACCAGGACAATTTTGCTTGCTCTCTCTCTCTCTCTCTCTCTCTGTGTATACTTAATTCCTAAGAGCTATGAAAGTCTGCAGTATGCTAGATCATAGCTGTGAGGAAGTGATGGGACAGGACTTCTTTTTTTATTATACCACAAATTATATTTTTAAAATATTAAATATTGAATTTGGGTGACATTTAACCACTTCATCTTGTCTATCTTCTGTTAGATGTCTGTTCCTACCTGCACATCAGTAGTTGTGTAAAAGGGAGGAAAGGAAGAAAGATGGCATTATGAATTTGACCTATCACTTGGATTATTACTTCATTTTTAAAAATGGCATTTTTGGAGTGTTATCATAGATTGCATGAGGAGGGGAGCAGTCATTACATTCAACCTCTTTATTTTGGGAAGGACCAAGAGCCAAAGCCCATTTCATTTGTGAAAAATCTCTCCCTGCTCTCAGATATTGCCTTGTTGTTATAACTATCCTTCCTCCTGGAACTTCATCAGTTGTTGTGCCTGTTGCTGAATTGCTCTTAAAAACTTGTATTTAGTCTCACTCTTGATGCCCTTTATCTGGAAATATATTTATAAAGTTTACTGAACTTTATTTTTACTAGATATGTATTGTGCATTTTTAATATTGTAATGTACTTTGCATTTGTTCAAGATTTTCCGTATCTTGGCTCAGTCATTCGTCAGAATGGAGACTGCAGTCAAGATATCAAAAGACAAAGGTGTTGTCTGTATGGGCCAAAATATTTTGGGAGTAGCTCAGAGTATTCTGGCCACAAAGCAATCCCCTCAACATCCCGCCCCTGTTACTTGGCACTCTGTTGCAAGGCCGGGTAGCTGTTTGCATGCCTATCCTACTATGCCTCTTGGCACCACCACTGCTGACACAAGTCACTCACTCTGAACTCAAAAGGAGGCACCCAGAATTGATCACAAAGCTGGGCACCTTGTTTGACCCCAGATTGAGCAACTCACACCAGTTGCAGCAACACGGGGTGGCACACTGGGGCACATTGTAAACATCCACCTGACATTATTATAGAGGGCTCTGGATCAAAAGGTGATATTTAAAAAAAACTGTTTTAAGGGTGGTATAGAGTGGATTCAGTGCTGACCTGGTCATGCATCATCTAAACAGTTCATACCAGAACTGGGAATTGGACCCTGCACTTCTGGAAATATCACCATGGGAATGGGATAAGGACATGTTATTTGGCCCATGCAGACATGGCTTAAGACTTAGAATGGCAGCTATGAAGGAACTAGACAAGATCCTGAAATGTAGACAAGATCCTGAATACTAAAGTTTGGATTGCCCATGCCATCATATTTACCACCTCTATGTATGGCTGTGAAAGCTGGACAATGAAGAAAGGTAACAGGAAAAAATTAACTCAATTAAAATGTGGTTCTGAAAAAGAGTCCTACAGATACTGCAGACTACTAAAAAGACAAATGAATGGGTCCCAAAGCAAATCAAGCCTGAACTCTCCCTAGAAGCCAAGATGACAAAACTGAGACTGTCATATTTTGGCCATATCATAAGATGTCATCACTCCCTAAAAAGACAATAATGCTTGGTAAGATAGAAGCCAGTAGGAAAAGAGAAGACTGCATTTCAGATGGAAGGAGTCAATCAAGGAACCCGTGGTCCTAAGCCTGCAATATTTGAGCAGGGTTTTTGACGGCAGAGTGACTTGGAGGTCTCTCATTCATGGGGCTGCCATATGTTGAAGTCAACTTGATGACAGTTAACAACAGCAACCCATTTTGAACTATAAGTTCAGAGAAGGAGAAAGAGGAAGAGTGTGGTATTGACACCATTTGTGTGATTTGACAAGATACAGAAGAATTCTCCTCTCTGTCTTTAACAGAAAGGTGCACATTGAGCTGATAAAGGGAGGGGCAATATTTCACTTGACAGAGTACCAAAAGACATGCCAAGCTTTGGCAGCGAAACTGGAAGCCTGGTTGATATTGACTTCACTGATGCCAGAATAACAATCCCAGAATGCACTAGTTCTCTCATGCTGGCAGGCTTGAACTTGTGGTTCTGTTGCCATTAGTCAAGCTGTGATTGGAATCATAAAACACAGGTGGGGTGCTTTGTTCCCACAGTTCCCACATTAGTTTGTGGCTGATGTGGAAAAAAGATTAGCCCCCTGAGAAGAAGGATATCAAGATTCTGTACATAAATCCCCTTCTCTTCTCCTGCTTGCAGGACTGGGAACAGATCCAATCTTAAAAGGCAGGACAAACTGTTCATAAAAGGACAGATGCAGTTACTAGGTTGGGATGTGAAATCAGTGTATTATTCACCCAACAGCTGAGTCCATGTTAGTGGTACTGTCTCCTCCATTGCCAGAGCTGAGAGGAGGCAACTGATTTAGCATATTAAAGTATGATCTTGATCACAGTTCTGTGTGCCTGCATGATTGAAATTCAAAATTACAATTCAGGACTTCTGTAAGGTGGCCAGATTTCCTATTTTACATTTGAAGGGCCATCATAGGGTAGTCCTCTACCTGAAGAAATGGTCTATTTCTTTTTAATCTAAATTTTAATCTAAACTGTTCAATCTAAGTTTCAGTGTAAAAATGAGGTCTTCCTTTCAAAAAACAGTGTATAAGTGGCTTATCTAGGACAAAGGAGAAAGACCACAAGGAGAAGGAAGAAAATGTGGATAAAGTACAAACTAACATTTGAATAATACACTGTAGAATGTCTGTGTGATCAAGGGCAAGTTTGCTTTTAAATAAATTTTTCAACCTAAATGCATTTGAAACCACAGTAGATGAAGTCTGGCTCCAAAATATAAAAATATTGTCTCTGAAATGGACCCAGAGTGTGTGTGGGGGGAATGTTGTTTCCTAATGGAAGCGTTTATATTTAAAGTGTATGTGCTCGCCTCAGGCAAACAGTCCCAATGCACCAAGGAAACAAAACAATATAAGAGTGCAAAACTGCATGTACTGAGCATGGGGTGGAAGGATAAACTAGCTGTACTTATGGAGCAGGGATAGCCAAAAGCATTCAGTTGCTGAAGTGGAGCAAGAAATTACACCCTCTTGCCACAGTTAAGACATATCTGTTGAGTTCCTACATTGTTTACTTAGTTATAAATGTGTAACTATATAATGTCTCCTTGCCTGACCCTCCCAGCAGCCACACTCAGTGATGGAGGGTGGTTCAGATGCCAATCAGAACACAGTAGTATGATGTTTCCACCTTCCATCTAGTGAGGTTGTGACAATCAGAATCAGGACTTCTTTCACAATTCCTTGTTGCACCCTCACTCACTGGTGGAAGGGGCTGGAAACATCATCCTGGTTCTCCCCCTCAGCCAGAGAACAGACCCCCATCACTCGGTTCAGCAGCTGGCTGTTATTGCATTAGTGAATACAGAGCAGTTACAGATCTGTAATTCTTGGTTATTTATGTTATGACTTCCTAAGTGTAATATGTATATGATGCCAGCCCAACTTTCCAAAGTTGATCAAATTTATCTGTCTTCTGTGACACAAAATCTCACAAATGCTTCTTCTCCTGCCTGGCTGTAAAAATACAATAATACTGTATGTTCTCATGTATAACTCTAGAAATTTTAGCCCAAAAAATGACCTAAAAAACCTGGGTCAACTTATCCTCTGTTCAAAAAAAAGGGATGGTTCCTTTTTTGGATGAGAGTTAAGGTGCGGTACTTACCTTACTTACTTTGATAAGAGTTAATTCTGTACCTTAACTCGTGTCTTTACATTCTTTTGAACATGTACATATTTTCTTAGCCCCACTTGCTTCTGATTGCTGTCCCCACTCATCACACTGCCACAATCCCATACAGCTTTTTTTTTTACACACCCCTAAGTTTTACCCTTGACTTGTGCATGGATCATATCAAAAGCCATAATTTTGGCTCCCAAACCTGTTTGTGACTTATACATGAGGATGACTTGTACACTAGTATATACTGTAATTAAAATTAGTTTCCTCAGGCAAACCTATCGTGGGGTTTTCTTGGCATGTTCTTTTCTTGATCCACCATCACAAGCTCGCTTTGTGATGGCATGAGAAAGAGAGGCTTCTCAGTGCTTGCTTCCACCCTCAGGAATGCCTTTCCATGCGAAGCTAGGCTGGCCCCCTCCCTGCTTGCCTTTCATCAGCAAGCAAAAACAATTTTATTCAGGCAGGCTTTTAATATATAATAATAGGATGGCTTTTATATCAGGTGTTTATTATATGAGGTAGGTATTGTAGTTTTTAATGCACATAATTTTATATTGTTTTTATTTGGTGTTTTAAATTGTTTTTGTTGTAATATGTTTTTGAAATGGTTTTATTTGTGAGCTGTCTTCGGCTCCTTTCTAGGAGAAAGGTAGCATTAAAATGAAATAAATAAGTAAATAAATATCATTAATAAAAATAATAAATAGGTTCTTGCCTACCCCTGGATTAATACGTATCTCTGTGGTTCCCAACTTTGCATGGCCTACTTCATTGCTGTCTACGTTTCTACCTGCCTTTATGTTGCATCGAAAGGATATGGAAAAAAAGCAAAAACTATACAGTAGCCAATGGAATCCACAGAAGAAACAAGGCATCATTGCTTATTGGTAGAAATTATCTATCAATAAACATCTGTTGAGCTTCTTGAAGTGAGTCTCTTCTTTCTTCTGCAGCATAGAAAGAATATGTCATTTTTCAGACAAACTGTAAAAGAAAGTAAGGGGCTTTCTAGATTGGCAGGAAAATGTGACATGAAGTTGCCTTTTCCTTAATGCTTAGCAGCTGCACCGCAGCCTTTAGATGGAGCTGCGCTGTTCCGCAGTTTTTAAAAAAGAAGCTGGGAAAACCAGCACCTTTTTAAAGGCGCTTCTTCTCCCCTAAAATGCAAAAAAAGCATTTTCATGGCACACTTTCCCTTTTTCTCATCTAAAGGCTAGAGTTTCATGCAGCCATGAACACACTTCTTTTTGCCAATCTAGATCAGGCCTAAGAAAACAATTTGGGACATTTTTGGATTCTGTGTTGATAACTGCATTGATTAGTTAGATGATGTGTATAAACTTTTATCCATTATGCAGCTTTTTAAACACAGGGAGACACTGTGATTTGTACTACCTACACAAAAGTCCAACAGCGGTTTAAATCAAGAAGCTGAGAAAGAGTCAGACTAATGATTGTGGTGCTTCTTCTCGTTTAGTTAAAATATTTATAAGATATATTTTATAGTCAAATCATCACTGCCAACATATAAACTCACAATATAAAATGAATAAGGTTTAAAACAGCTAAAAATTACAACTGATACAAAATTAGAACCATCAAAAAATAAGAATCATGAACAGCATTTTGTCTGAATTCAAGGATGTAGCTGTGTTAGTCTGTAAAATCAGTATGGAAAGAGATCTCCTTGCACCTTTGAGACTAGATGAACGAAAGGAGCTGGTAGCATGTGCTTTTGTAGACTTGAGCCTATTTCCTCAGATGCATTTGGTGATTGGGATTTACCAACATTTATTTAGTTTGGTAAGAGCTGTGAAATCAAACAAGTGTGACTATGTTAGTTCAGCAAAACAATTAATCAAAGTTTACCAGTCAGTTCTGACTAATTTGGGGATCTGAAGCATACAGGTGCAATTCTTCCATATAGGCAGTACATTACGTACTGTTCTCCTTTCTTCATCAAGGTTCTGAGCACTACCTTGACTCTGAGCCCTGCAGGATCAGCCCTTCCCCTGAACTATGTTTGCTGCTAATTCTCATCCCATATGCGACTTCTCCTTATCAATTCAAGTGTAGCGATTTGTTCTGTCACAGAAACAACCCGAGGCCATGAATCTCATCAGGGTTGCAGCCTTATCTGTCAGCTCCGAGTATGATAGACAACACTCGTTATCCCCAGTGGGGCTGTTGAGCCTCCCATTTAGTTCGGATGAACCTCATACCGTGTGACAATTTCTGATTACTTGAAATATATATATAGGAATCCATGGTTCTTGGGATAGTCATGCATCATGCACCCTTTCAACCTCTTTGCAGCATCCTAAATTTCTTATTCCTTGAAAAATATGACCTTATAAATCCTTGCCCTTTTGTAGTCAAATTTTATTCCTTTTTTTTTTTTAGTGTTAGCTTGATGTATGTTTTACAGATCCTGTTTCCTAATGTCTTGACATAATAAATTGCTTTTGGGACACTACCTTGAGCTGTAAAGGCTGATGTAATAAAAAATCCAGAGAGTAGATTAAAAACAAAACACAATTGGTTATAGGGAAGTGTTCATAAAGGAGAGGACTGTGCTTTGCTAATATATTTGGGTGTTTACCCTTTTCTGTCAGAAAGTTCTGGTGCACACCAAACTACAAATCCCAGGATTCCATAGCATTGAGTCATGGCAGTTAAAGTGATGTCAAACTGCCTTATTTCTGCAGTACAGATGCAGCCCAAAATGTGGTTTGGAGGTTGAAGAGAGCTGAAAGAGAAACTCTGGCCAAAATAATGGTTTCTGACACTTTTCAATAAAGACACTGAAGAGATCATAGTATCTGACTCACATATAAATTGTCCCAGAGTAAAGGAATATTTATATGCTGATAAACCTGCACATTTTGTATGAATGGCATCCCTGTACCTGCTAATATATATTGGAATATATATTGGAAGTGAGATGTGACTTGTCATCTGTACATGTGATTTTTATATTCCAGCCTCAATTTAAGGTGGGCTACAGTAATTATTGTTATTGTATATGGTTATGCCTAGTTCACATATCACTTTCAATATGGTTGCACATGTAACCCTACATTGCAGTTAGGGCTGTAAAGAATATTGGTATTTATTCTTGTCTTTGATGAGGAAGGGTATGAAGAAATTTCCTACTTTTATTTTTTTTAAAAAAAAAAAAACTGTCAACCACCAGATTCTTTTCTTCTGCACAAGACAAGGAGACGACTACTGCTACTACTACTACTACTACTACGTCAGCAGCAATAATCCACCCCCCAAAAAAGTTGATTTTGCACATAAACCTTTCAGGATTTGCAGATAAAATATTGGGTTTTATACACGACCCTGCTTTTGTGCATAAAACACTAGGGTTTGTACACATGAATATTTTATGTGCAAAATATTATATTCTGTGCAGAAAAAAAATACTGATGGGGGGGGGAAATCTCACAAAACAAAAGAAAATCCCAATAATGTACACTTATTCACGTAATCTTGCCCAGCTGGGAGAATGCTTTGAAATTATAAATCCTTACATGCAAAAAGGAAACATTGTGGATGTTCTTTTCAGTTCTGAAACCTCAGAATTTAGAATTCCTTCTTTCTATCAGCAGGGCTAGCGTCATGTTTATAATTTTCTCTCAAAGATTTCATTGTGGCTTGGGCCCAGAGTACCTGAAGGACCGCCTCTCCTCATACAATCTGCCCCGCACACTCAGATCCAGCGGGCAACAGTTACTAAGAGTTCCAGAGGCCAGATCATCAACCACCATGAAGAGGGCGTTTTCCATCTCGGCCCCTAGCCTCTGGAACTCACTGCCCATTGAGCTCCGCTCGGCCGCCTCTCTTGCCCAGTTTAAAAAGGGGTTAAAAACACATTTATTTGGGCAGGCTTACCCCTGATATTCCTCTCCCTGTTGTTATTTCTCCCTCATCCTCCCCCCACTGTGAGCTGGTTTGGCATATTGCTATTGTACTGTTGTATTGATATTGTTATTGTTTATTTTTGGAATGTTTTTAAATTGTTGTATATGTTGTGCACCGCCCTGATCATTGGAAGGGCGGTATAAAAATAAAGATTTTATTTATTATTATTTATTATTGTTTTCAGTTGTCAGGCTGAGCCCAGGATTAAATACCAGATTGCAATAAATAAATAATCACTCTTTGGGGAGGAGCCATTCGAGTGTAATAATTCTCATGTCACCAGATATGCAAAAATATATAGGCATAAATCCAATGTCATACTTAAAGGCAAATGCAGAGATTGAAAAGTTACTCTCTTTTTTTAGTAACCTATTTCTGTTACTTGGAAATGTTGTTTTTTTTAATGGTGATCCCTCTTAATTTATTGCAATGTTTTAAAATGTAATTTGGGTCCAAAATACCCTGCAGAAATAATGCAGTTTGAGATTGCTTCAACTACCCTGGCTCAGTGCTTGAGAATCCTGGGAATTGTAGTTTACTGCAGCACGAGAGCTCTCTGGTAGAGAAGGCTGAAATTTCCAGAATTCCCTTGCATTGAGCCAGGGCAGTTAAAGTGGTCTCAAACTGGATTATCTCTGCAGTGTGTTAGTTTGTTATTCATGATGTTGCTAACTGCTTTTCATTACATGTATGAAAATGTAGCATAATGTACAAAGTAAGTGCCCAGAGCCAAATGTATTAAGCATCGGACAGTATTTGAAATGGCATTTGTTATCTAACATTTAACAACTATTAAACAGTGGTACATAATATTTTGATTTCTGACATCTTATAACATTTCCTATTCAAAGCTTGCAAAAGCAAACTTTCAAGAGGTGATGATAGCTAAATTATTTGAATATTTAGTGTCTGTGAATATTTGTTTCAGCTTTGCAACAAATTTGTGCTTAGTGTTTTGTGCTTAGTGTGTGTGGGTGGGTGAGGGGGATGAACTAGTATTTGAATGGGAAGTGCTCTGGGTCAATGTTAAATCTGCCCTTTCACAAGAGTGCTTTGGTATTAATTCACATTTAGTTAAAACCAAATGCAGTGGATATGAACATCTCAGTGGCGTCAGAAACAGGAATAAAAAATCAGCAGGCACAGCTTTTTCCTGAGCTCAGAAAAGATAATTTAGAATTTTTATGAAGCCATGCATGAACTGGCATGGAATTGGCTCTCTTGTGTATTGGCTGGTTCCATCCTTCATTCTTTCTGTTGCTCCCAGGATGCTGGATTAGCATCCCTGAGAAGAGGCCAATATGGTGTTTCTGTCAACAGTAGTTGTTTCCTGCACTCTCTAATCTGCATCTTAGAATGTTTGTTTGCACTCATTAAACTGTGTCTGATCTGTGAAATATCCTTCTTATTAGTTGGAACTGGCAGGCCCATCTGGGATTCAAGCCTGCTCCACTTTCCAAAGAAGGAACTCTAATGCAAGCCAATATTCATTTTGTTCAGTGCTCAGTGCACTAATGAGTTTCTGGGGTGCAACATCTCCAGCAAAGGGCAGAGATACATTATAGTCTCTGAGTATGTGTGTTTCTTCTTGTTCAGATCCTTCTTATTCACATCAAGGCATGCATCAATTTCCTGTGTCTACCAGTGAATACAAAAGCAACAATGTGGGATGTGCCCTAGATAAAGACAAATACTATTTTAATCCACACCCAAAGGAAGCATAGGAGGCTGGCCATAAGTGTGGCTTTTGTTCATCTTAAAGGTAGGCTGACTCACATGGATGAATCTGGGATAATTATCTGCATATGATATGATAAGAATAGCAATCCCACTCACCAAAATCTGCTAATTTGATCAGCCCAACACAAATTTTCCCCTTTCATGGAAGAGGGTTCTAAAGTTGTTCATAATATGAATCTAAACCCACCTATAATGAAGTGCATAGATGATCTGCCCACAAAGTCACAACACTGCCTGTGGTGTGGGTATCTTACTAGGGATATATCTACACTGCACTGTAGAAATAATGCAGTTTGACATCATTTTAACTGCCATGACTCCATCCTACATAATCCTGGGATTTATAGTTTTGTGAGGGACAAGCACTCTATGTCAAAGAAGACTAAAGACCTTGTAAGAATACAAATCCCAGGATTCCATAGGATGGAGCTGTAGCACTTAAAGTGGTGTCAAACTGCATTATTTCTACAGAGCCTAGAACATGCTATTTCCTGATAGTGCCTGCTCCTCTCCATTCTCAGGATAGCCCTAGGCAATTGGGGAAAATTGTACCTTTAATCAAAGAAACTTGGGACAACTGAAAGCAACGTGACAGCATGAAAAGTTAAACCGGGGTGGGGGGGGGAATAATTCTGGAATGTGTATGAAGAATGTGATTTCACAGAAGCATAGAGTTTGAAGAGACCGCTAGATCCATACAATCCAACCCCCTGGTGTAAAATTCTTCAAAATAATTTTTTGGAGGATATTCTCAAGAATATCCTCCAACCTGATAATTTTGGAGTATGTTTTCTTTAACATTTGTTAAATTCTATTTTAAATAATTATTAAACAATAACAATTATTAAACAACAGCTTTCCTATTTATTAATGTGTTTCCTCAGTGCAACGTTTTGTGAACGTTTCCAAGCATTAAAATGCAAATGAGCCATAGTATTCCTTTTGAAAAAACTTTTCATCACAATATGCCCTTCCGGATTGGACTGTCAGGAAGTAGGATCTCAGCATGATAGATTTATATTCTGAAACATTCAGGAGCTTTGCTTAGTTTTGGCTGATCGGATTCAAGCAGTGTGATTCCATTTAACAACAGGATTTATCACTTCATGTAATTTTTGCACCTGTAGACAGAATATATCAGAGGACTCTGGAGCTCGTGTGATTTCCCATGTTGACAGAACTATTAAAAACAGAATACTAAAAACTATTTCAAACATCCAATTAAAATTATTTTCAAAAGTTTTAAAACAAGTTAATTAAAGAAGTGACTAGTGGGGTGCCATAGGGTTCTGTCCTGGACCCAGTGCTTTTCAACATCTTTATAAATAACTTGGATAATAATACAGAGAGCATGTTTATCAAATCTACAGATGAAACCAAATTAGAAGTGGTAGCTAATATCCCAGAGGGCAGGATCAGAATTCAAAGTGACCTTAATAGATTAGAGAGTTGGGCCAAACTAACAAAATGCTCTCTCAATCCGGGTCCATCTTGGCTAGTCGTCCAGGGAGGGGATGCACTGAGGACATTCCTTCGGGATGTGATCAATGCGTCCCTCAAGGAAGGCATCGTTCCATCTTCTCTGAAGGAGGTGGCCGTTAAGCCCCTCCCGAAGAAGCTTTCTCTTGATCCCCTGGACAAAAACAATTATAGACCAGTCTCCTTGCTACCTTTTCTTAGCAAGGTGATCGAGAGAGCGGTCGCCTCCCAACTCCAAGCCATCTTGGATGAAGCCGATTATCTCGACCCATTTCAAACCGGCTTCAGGGCAGGTTATGGAGTGGAGACCGCCATGGTTGCTCTGACTGATGACCTCCACCTGAGCATCGACAGGGATAGTGTGACCCTGTTGGTGCTCTTGGATCTCTCAGCAGCGTTTGACACCATAGACCATTCCATTCTTTTGGATCGGCTGAGAGAACTGGGGATTGGAGTCACTGCTCTTAGGTGGTTCCGATCTTTTCTCTCTAGCAGATCTCAAAGATTGAGACTCGGGGACAGCTGCTCATCTAAAATTGAGCTTAGCTGTGGCGTCCCTCAGGGCTCCATTCTGTCCCCGATGTTATTCAATATCTATATGAAGCCCCTTGGAGAGATCATTCGGAGGCACGGAGCTCAGTGTCATCAGTACGCTGATGACACTAAGATATATTTCTCCGTGACCAGATTGTCTGCTCAGACCTCAGATGGTGTCTCCCCTCTCAATGACTGCCTTGCTGCGGAAATGGGTTGGATGAGGGAAAATCGATTGAAACTCAATCCAGACAAAACGGAGGTACTCACAGTTACGGGCCCTAAGCCAGGTTTGGGAATACAACTTCCAGTCCTAGATGGAGTCACACTCTCCTCTCAGGACTCTGTTCACAGCCTGGGGGTACTCCTCGACCTGTCGCTTCACCTAACTAGTCAGGTGAATGTGACAGTCAGGAGTGCCTATTATCAGCTTTGGCTGATACGCCAGCTGTGCCCTTTTCTGGAGATGAGGGACTTGGAAACTGTGGTACATGCGCTGGTAACCTCACGTCTGGACTTCTGTAATGCACTCTACATGGGGCTACCCTTGTGCTTGACCCGGAAACTGCAATTGGTTCAAAACATGGCAGCCAGGCTTGTCACTGGTACATCTAGGAGAGAGCACATTGCACCAGTGCTTAAATCCCTCCACTGGCTGCCAATTAGTTTCTGGACACAGTACAAGATGTTGGTGTTGACCTTTAAAGCCCTACATGGCTCGGGTCCATCCTATTGAGGGACAGCCTCTTCCCATATGAACCTCCCCTCACACTTCGGTCCTCTGGGAGGAATCTGCTACAGCCCATGAAGACCAGGCTGGTCCAGACCTCCCAGAGGGCCTTCTCAGCTGTTGCCCCTAAGCTGTGGAATGACCTGCCGGACGAGATGTGTCTTATTCCATCCATTGAAGGCTTTAAAAAAGCCCTAAAGACGCATCTCTTCTGGCAGGCCTTCCCAGAAGAAGTGTAACACCTCCCGGCCCTGAAATGCATTTTTGAGCTTCTCCATCTCTCTCTCCAGCATTATTTCACCCTTATACAGCTAAGGTTTCTAGACTGGAACTTCTGTCGCTGTTTTTATTTTATTTTTATATGCTCATTTATTGATTTTAATGTTGTGATTTAATCCTGTTTTAAGGGGGGGGGGAGTTGGGTGGTGGGATGATATATTTTAATTGTAGTGTTTTTAACCTTGTTGTAACCTGCCCCGATTGCTCGTTCAGAGGGGCGGGCTAGAAATAAATTATTATTATTATTATTATTATTATTATTAAAATGAATTTCAACAGAGAGAAATGTAAAATGCAAAGTGAAAAGGGGGAGTGCAAAGATATAGGATGGGTGACACTTTGGTGTGAATACAATACATGTGAAAGGGATCTAGGAGTCTTGGCAGACCACATGATAAACATGATCCAGCACTGTGATGATCAGCTAAAAAGCCAATGCAATTCTAGGTTGCATCCATAGGAGTGTTGTGTCTAGATTTAGAGAAGTAATAGTATTACTCAGATGCCACCTAGGATGCTGTGTCCATTTTTGAAACCACAAATTCAAGAGGGATATTGACAAGCTGGAACATGACCAGCAAAGGGCAACCAAAATGGTGAATATTCTGAAAAACATGACTTACATGGAACAGTTTAGGGAGCTGGATATGCTTAACCTGGGGCAGAGAAGGTATAGAGGTGATACGATAGCCATGCTTAAATATTTGAAGGGGTGTCATCCAGAAAATGGAGCAAGCTTGTTTTCTGCTGTTCCAGAGAAATGGAGCAATGGATTCAAACTACAGGAAAATAGTTTTCACCTAAACATTAGGAGGAACTGCCTGCCAGTAAGACCTGTTTGATAATGGGATACACTGCTTTGGAGTATAGTGAAGTCTCCTTCTTTGGAGGATTTTAAACAGAGGCTAGACAGCTATCATTCAGGATGTATGGTATATTCCAGCATGGCAGGAGGTTAGACTGGATGGCACTTGCAGGCTCTTCCAACTCTATGATTCTATGATTCCACGATTCTTAAAACAGTAAAATTAAAAATATTACAGCACCCTATTCAAGCCCTTTCTTTAAAAACATTCAATTCTCAAAAATGTGTCAGAATATAAATATTTTGACCTTCTGACAGAAGGACAAAAAGGAGGTGGGGGCAATCTAGCTTCTCTAGAAAGTGAGTTCCAGAGTCCAGGAGCAGCTACTATGAAGACCTTATCATGTGTCCCCAACAGATGTGGCTGTGAAGGTTGTAGGACCGAAAGAAGCTCTCCCTAGGAACACAACACCTAGGCAGGCTCAAATGAACAGGCAGGTTCATAGGCTAGATTAGTACAACCCATGGGTTTAACCTTCTTTCAGTTTTATGGACAAGAACCTTGAGCGAGAAAGGGGAGAGGGTAGCCCCACACAAGTTCATACTCACAACTGAAGGGAATGGAAGAACGAGGAATATTAAACCCAAAGTCCTGGCCAATTATTAATGATGTCTGCCCACAAAATGCCTGCATTCTTTGTCTGTTACCAGAGCTTAAAGCAAGAGGTGGAAACTTCAAGCACACTGATCAAATCTAGTGCACTAGCCCACTCTGTATGAATCTCCAGTCCTTTCGCTACCCTCCTCCGGGTTATTGATGTTGCTTACTGTCCTGTGTAGTAAAAACTACAAAGCTGAGAGAATTAGCTTTAAGACATTTTTCTAGTCCCAGGGATCTAATGGCAGGGGACTGGAAAACTTTTGGTTTTATGACAATTGATCATCCTTATGATCTGCTGTGGGGATAGTGTTGCTTTATATTACACAGATAGTGGCTAAAATTCACTTGGGCAGTTACAAATGCACAATCTAGAATTATGCATTCATGACTGTTTCATATTTACAATCCCTCTGTATTCCCTAATTTAGTCTAACAGTCCCACTTAATGGGAAGCAGCTGGTACAAATCAATAGGGAGTTGTTCCCCTGTCAGTTATGAAGCAGAAGACCTATATTTCCACTCTTGCTTGCACGAGCGATCTCTGGTGCAGTGGGGGATTGTGACAGGTACCCTGCTTCTACTTGGTCCAACAGAAATTGCTCATGGAAAGCTGTGGGAACATCAGTCAGCTGCTGTTTATTCCCAAGCAATCATTTCTAAACAAGATCCCCATCAATTGCAGTGGCTGCTGCCCAATAAGTGGTAATTATGGGGAGGTTGAGTGGGATACTAAGGGTGGCAACCAGTTGTGGTGGTTCCATACCAACAAAATCCTTGATCCGCTTCTCTTATTTTATTTTATTACTTTTGAATATTTTATTCAATCTTGAATTTTTTAAAAAATATGAAAAATACTTCGGAATTTAACATATTTAGGAATAATAATGTTTTCCCACAAGCTGAAGGAGTTTGGATATAACCGGATATAACATAAGAAAAGGAAAATGAATTCAGTGCTAAATAGAGTAGAAGTGGAATTCCAAACAAAATTAATTTAATATTTATATATAAACACCTAATGTATTTTGAAGAGAAATATTTTTTTCATGTCCCAGGACTTTTGACTAATTCATCACATAACATGTAAGGCTTTTCTGCTGCTAGATGAGTTTCCTGTTGTCATGTATGTAAGGATCACATCAATAACCCCATCCATTTTTGGCTTCAGCCATGCCTATTGCTGGTGGGAGGATTCTGAAAGATTTTGACCTGAGAGAAGACTAAAACAGCAGAAAGATTTTGCCCACCTCCCACACCTGGCCTAAGAAATAAGCAGCTAATTCTCTTCTGTTAAAAACAGCTGGAACACAAAAGGGTAGTATTCATGCTTTTGCAACTAAATTGGGTTATTAAAGGATTGTCTTCTAATTAGCAAGTCTTGGGCTGATTACCAGCTTAACAGTGTTTAAATTCATAGTATGTACCCTGCTTGTGGAGTCCTGGATGAAGATACATATCATTTTTGGGACCAACTAAGGATCCTTGGGCTTGAGTCCTGTTAGTGACTTATACCAGCATAAATGGCCAATTGCAGAAGCAAAGACCCCACAATTCCAGAGTTAAACCCAGCATAGCATTACATCATGGTGGCTTTCTACTGAATCTTTGTGTTATGCTGTTCCTTACTGTCAGTCATCAAAGGCTGTCACACAGAAAAAACACAAGATGACATGAGTGACAAAAAAGAGAGACAATACTTTGCTCTCTTGCAACACCACCTGCTGTTTAAACAACCCTTGCTGCTGCTTTGTGCCCAGTTAACCCACCATTATTTGTATCAGCCCAGCCTCAAACTCATAGGAAACATCAATAGGCTGTGAAGACCAGGTTTTCAAATGAAGTCAGCCTCTAAAAATAAGCCACATTTTTAGAGCTCCAGTACAGAAGCATGAGCCAAATTTTTAAAATGGCTGAGACACTAACTTTATGATCTAGGAAATACAATAATTAAAGTTTGGTGCACAAGCATAGATCTTTTTGAGATTCTGAAAATCCATCATACAATGGGGAAAATGTTTTTTGTTTTTGTTTTTTAAGAGAAGCTAATGAAGAAAAGCTAATGATGAATTTTAAACAATATGGGCATCATCTGGATGATGGTGGAGGAGGACATTTGGGATTTTTTGGCTAGCTGTAAAATTTCCCTCCTTAGGATAGACACATGTAAACACAGCACACTATAGAGGGCCACTCCAGAGTCGGAGGCTCCAGAGAACACTCAGCCCAGGAGCCCTAGAAGGGCAGCAAGGAAGGATGGAGTCAGTGGGTGTTGGGTGGCCAGGAGAGGGGGGAGGTGGACTGGCTGTTTTTCTATCCAGGAGGGGCCCAGGGGGAAGGGCACAGAAGGAAAGAAGGAGCCCTTTCCTTCCCTTTGTCTCAGTGGAGCATCTCCTCTTCCTACTGCAACCTCCACTTCTTCCTCCTCCTCCTCCTCTGCCACTCCCCCCCCCCCCATGGGCTTGCCATCCACGGATGCTGGAATCCGCAGATGGCAAGTCCACAAATATGGAGGGTCAACTGTAATTTCAATAGTAAAATGGCACCCTTCTCTGCAAAAAGAAATAGAAAAGAAATCTGGATGGCTAGTTGGAGCTACTACCCCCAAGCTATTTTACAATGCCTTTGAAATAATTCAATATCCTTTTTCTGGAAAAAAAAGGAACTCCTGTACAAGATTTTCCCTAGATCTAGTTCAAAAAAATACAGGAGTCTTTTGGGCTCAGTTTCTCAGTGGTTCCTTCCCTGAGTTTTTAAAAACCAACACAAAATGAGTCACAAATGTTGGTTCAACGTTAATGCAGGCCCCTCGGGAGATACAACAAACAGCAATAATCAAGCCACCAGAAGCAAAAGGATATGGATTATACATCAAGCACCAATTCAATAAAGTTACTTAGGACATGGATTTCACTCTCTTTGTGAGACTCACCTGCCATGCACAATGAGCACTTATATTCATCTAAAATTTCCTTTCCTCCTGACGTTTATCTGAGCGTCTCACAATCTTTAATGTATTATGTTCTCTGACTTGCTGTAAAATTTGGCAGGACCATTATCTAAACCATATAAATGAAGCTCAGTGACTTTGGCCTGAAGCACCATGAACAGAGGAGAATAATGGATCCTAGTGGCACTGGACTATGCTGGTAGCGGGGGGGGGGGGGAACCACTCCACATCTCTTTTGCCTTTTTCACTTGTTTGTGGAGTCCTCCTTTCTCTGATCAACAAAAAAAACCTGTACTTTCATAGGGGATTCCTACATGTGGCTTTTAAACTCTGATTGCACTTGGAAAAAAAGCAGTTTGAGCCATACTTTTATTATACAATGCTGCCTCCAGCCTGTAGCTACTGCATTCCCCAGCCATGATTAGGGCATCCTTTTTCATTGATGGGGGAATCCTATCAATGAGCTCTCAGGAGATGCAAAATGTCACTTTCGGGGCATCACATTGTTGCCAGTCAGGTGGTGTCAGTGCCCCCTCCTTGCTCCCTCACTATTCCCAAACAGCCTGGTTGCCTTTATTTTATTTTATTTTATTTTATTCCTATTTGTTTTTCTTTTTTACAGTTTTTTATTTACATTGCTGTAGCTGAACTCTAAAACTGTGTGAGTTAAAAGAAAAATAAATAAAAATAAAATAAAAACAAAATTCATTCTGGATAGGGAATAAGGCAAGGAAACAAGATGAAAGGGGACTCAGGAAGAGAGCACAATGGCAGCAGAAGCCCCAGTTGCACAATTCCAAAGACGTCTAATGTTGGGACTCTGGATGTGGTATGTTTCTTTCCCTCCACCCTTACTGATGGGATTGCTGCAAGAACAAGGCTTGTGCAGTAAAGCCCTGAATCATTTATTTAAATAAGTGTTGGGTGTGCAATGAGTCCTGGCTGCTAAGATGAATACTCTTGGCAATCTACTGCTGGGTCCAGCAGCCTCCGCCCTCCCAACCTTTGGCTATTAATACCCCAACACAGCCAGTCACCTGTGAAGGAAAAGGGAAATGAAAACCACTCACGAGGTGTCAGCTACAATTACTTAGGGAGTAAATATTTCTAAAGCAACCATCTCAAGCTGAGAGAAACAGTGGGCAGATACAGCTTCTGAACATTCTTTCCTCCTGCTTTTTTGTTGTAGTGGGGCCAGGAAAACTAGACAGATAAGGAATCAATCCCTAGAAGAAAAACAGAATCACTTGACCAGAGTAATCTGCCTGCATCCTTGGACCTACACTAGGGTAAGAAATGTGAAGTTTTCTCAGCAGAATCACAGAATTATAAAGTTGGAAGGAACACTGACAGTCCAATCCCCTGTAATGCAGGAACCCACAGCTGAAGCAGTCCTAAGAAATAACCATCCAATTTGTTTAAAAACCTCCAGTGGAAGAAAGTCAGCTAGCTGCTGAAGCAGCTTATTCCATTGTCAAACATCCCTGAAAGTCAGAAGGTTCTTCTTAATATTTAATTTCAATATCTCTTCTTGTGATTTGAATCTATTGATTCATGCCATAGGTCTAATCTGCACTGTAAAAATAATACAGTTTTGCATTGCTTTAACTTCCATGGCTCCGTCTTGTGGGACCCTGGGATTTGTTGTTTGTTGTGGCACAAGAGCTCTCTGACAGAAAAGTCTAAATATTTCTCAAAACAACAAATCCCAGATTTCCATACCATTCAGCTATGGCCTTTAAAGTAGTGTTAAGCTGCATCATTTCTGCATTTATCAGAATTCTAGTTCACATTTTGCCATCTGAACATTCTGCATACTGGATCAGCATACTCAGTGGTAATCAGAAGCAGTGGGACAGATGCCCACAAGTAGTAGTTTTCATAGAAGTAGCCGTATTAGTCTCCTGCATTTGTGGGAGTGGGACTCAATGTAATTAGAAAAAAAGAAAAAATGTGATTTTCTGGGTCCTATTACATTTTATCCCACTTCCACAACTGTATAAATATGCTTTATTCCTGAGGCCTTAATACCACTTGGTACTGCATCCAAAGAACTCGGTTTGTATCAATGAAAGCTCATGCAAAAATAAAAGCCCGTTAAGAGACCACAAGGGCCATCCAGTCCAACCCCCTGCCATGCAGGAACTCCCAATCAAAGCATCCCTGACAGATGGCCATCCAGCCTCTGCTTAAAGACCTCCAAGGAAGGAGACTCCACCACTCTCTGAGGAAGTGTGTTCCACTGTCGAACAGCCTGTACAACAGTCTTAAAAGTTTTAAAAGTGTTGTCATGTTTATTTGTTTCCTCCCCCTTCCTTCCTCTTTTTTAACCCACAAGTGGATGATGCTATATGCTGTCTGATTTGTGAGCACTGTATGCTAGTCTACTAGACTATTTATACAAGTGCATCATATACAGTGTGTACTAATGGCCAGGATGTGGATTTCTCTAGTGGGTAAGATATAAATTTTGTAAGCATCACAGATGAACTCAAGGAGCAAAGTTGTATGTGTGTATGAAATCTGAACACATATTCTACTTGTGTTCACAACCATGGAATCTTGGGCTTGATTGTGTTGAGAGCCCCAAAGAACTGGTATATCCAGACATGGGGTTGTTCTTTTGGGAAAGCATGAGGTTGCTTGCTGGCAATGCAGGATTTGGACAAGGACATGGGGAGATGAAAGAGGTAATGGTTAGGTTGCCATCTTTCCTAAAGTCATTGCTGATAAAGCTATGCACAACTAGTACATTGGCTGCCATCCTCTTAGTGAATATGTCAGTCTAAGGAGGTCACAGAGAATGCCTTTGTCACTGTGTGCCCAGCTATAGGGACATTGCTTCTCTACCACCCCTGCCTTCCAGCAGCTACCTGGGTAGGGACAGGAATCAGCTGAATCCTGTCAGAGGAGAGAGGAGAAAGGGCAGTTGGAGAGGAGTTTTATTTGGAGGTGGAACTTTCAGCTAATGTCTTCTCAGGTATTTTACATTTATATCACACATATCCTCTAATGAACTCAAGTTAGGGTGCATATCCCTCCTCCTCCTCACTTTATCCACACAAAAATCTTGTCAGGTAGGTCATTCTGGGAGAAAGCAATTAACCCAAGGTAAGAGTCATGGTTCAATAGGGCTTGGACCTCACACTGTCAAGTCCCAGTCCAATCCTGTAACCATTTCACTTCACCAGCCATCATTGTTTAGCAAGTAAAATGCTACTGAGCTATATAGAATTTGAGGCAAATAAGGATTAAGTTTGGATACACAGGCAGGCAGGCAGGCAGGCAGGCAGACAAACAAACATATAGCTCACCTGGCTCCATTTGACAGATAGATAGGGCAACTTGTCCCCATGTCTCCCCTCCCCCCCCCCCCCCATTTCTCCTATAAGTTTGAAGGGAGATCTTTCTTCTATTTGCTTCCCCAAAGGGCTGGAGGAGCTACTATACACTCTGTGCCACATACTCTGTGCCTAGTCTGTCATCTTATTGCGTCTGTCACAAGAAGCCAAATGTGAATTTTATTTGGAGAAACGAAAGGTTTTCCTCAGTCTGACAGATGCACAGGGGAGTTTTGATCCGTTCCCTGTGCAAAAAGGAGGCTGTCAAATCTCTCTAGGTTTTATTGCTGGCATTATCATAAACAGCGTCCTTTGCCTATTAAAGGGTCACTGAGATGCTTTCCTTGTCGTGTTGTTTCACAGCCAGAGCTGACAGCTCAGCATCCGTGCAGCAAGAACAACCTGAGAATTAAAATACCAGGGATCAAGGAAGAAAAGCTTCTGCATCTGGAAATCAATCACTTCAGGGTTCTTCTATCCAACTTTCTGATGGGGGAGGAGGATTGCTTCAGATGACATACTTTTTTCTACCCATGCTCCACAAGCAGTAGGGAAGTTTCAGATACACTGGTATTGGAGGAAGTTTCATTTAGATAAGCAGATGCCTGGAGATGCACAGGAGATCCAGAGTTATGATCCTGTTGGCTGGCATAGTTGTATCAGAGTAGATATCATAGAATCACAGAGTTGGAAAAGACCACAAGGGCCATCCAGTCCAACATCCTGCCATGAATATCCGTGGCATAGGTGCCATGGCAGGGATTAAATGGCTGCGGGCACCTGCAGCAATGAGGGTGTGGGAACAGCATAGTAAGCTATCTCTTTCAAGAGAGAAAGCTGCACTGCCAACTCCAGCTTCCCCTCTTAACAAAGATAACTTTCTCTTTTGTTCCCTGCCACTGCTGCACACCATTGGCAAAAGTCCCTGATGCTGTGTTCTGCTGACATAGGTCACCAAAAAGATTCTAGTCATGGTGACCTTTTCATATTTCCTTTATTCACAGAAGAAATTTTCTAAGAACATTAATAAAATTTCTCTTAGAACACGATTTCTCCCACCTCCAGTATCTAAGGTTGACATTAAGTCCAAAATAACGTAATAAGATGCAAAATGGTGGACTGGCTGCCAACACAGTAGAAAGAAAGAAGTCAGTGGAGAGCCCTATCCATGAAAAATGGAGAATTCCCCCTCCTCCATGATAAAATTTGGTGAAACAGTGATATATTGTGAAGGAAGATTCCCAGTGATCAGAACACCTCTATACTCACGGCTATCACTAAAGCATGGATGAAAATCAATATATCATCCTGGTCTATAGGCTTTATAAAGGAATAGTCACTAGGGAACTCAAACAGTATTCAAGTACACATGTGCTGCTTCCAGTGAAATGTCTATCACTTTTTAAAACTAATACACAATACAGTTGTATTTTTGAGCCTCCTGAATTACCTAGTTACTTTTATAGTTGCAGTTTTAAAACACACACACAATTTGAATGCTACTGGCCTCTAGTACAAAAGGCATGGTCTTCTAGTCCACCTCAACAGTAGTAACACATGGTGACATGGCAGAAGAAGGTACAGCACAAGCCAGAACTTGAATCTTGTGATATTTCTTTTCCACTATTTAGTGTGGCCACACCCTTCTAACTGGAAAATAGCAATAGCAATAGCAAGAACACTTTTATATCAGTGAACTGGCACTCCCTAAGTGGTTTACAATATGTAAGCCAACTGCCCCCAACAACCTGGGTACTCATTTTACTAACCTACAAAAGGATGGGAGCCCTTCTCTAGGATCAAACTTACAGCCTTGTGGCTGCAGTACAGGCATTTAACTAATGCACCACCAGGGCTAGCTAAACTGTTACAGCTACATTAAATTATAATCATTGTGTAATAACAAAATAATGCCTTTGCTATTGGAAAAGGGAATTAGTTCTGAATGACTAGTTGTTTGTAACTACAGTGTTCTCTCCACATTCGCTGGTATTAGGGCTGTGAGGCAAGAGACTATGTTGGTGGTAGCAAGGTCTTCCATGTGAGATAAGCTTTTGCTGAGGAGCCAGACTGAGGTTCTGTGCAGACCAGCCTGAAAGGCCAGCCTGGAGGCATGCGACATCAGGGTGCTCCTCCGACGCTCCATCCATATGATGCAGCACCAAAGGAGCGCCATATGGCACCATTTCAAGGGCGCAAAAAGGAGTCAATTTTTGCACCCTGGAAAGGCAGGATTGAGACTGCATCATGAGGTTGCCATGGCCCCGTCCAGCTAGGAAAGGGCCAGCATCCTTTTGGGGCAGTTTGTCGAGCCCCTAAGTGTTCCAGACAGCTACTGGGCAGCAAGGGTAGAGAATCTCTCAGAGGAAACAGCAGTGTCACCATAGTTCATAGTTGCTGGTACAGTGGACCCTTGGTATCTGTAGAGGTTTGGTCCCAGGACCCCCATGGATACCAAAATCTGTAGATACTCAAGTCCCATTAAGTACAATGGCACAGTAAAATGGTATCCATTATATAAAATGGCAAAATCAAGTTTTTCTTTTGGAATATATATGTGTTTTATGAATATTTTCAAACCATGAATGGTTGAATTCAGAAATAAAGAAAATGTGAATATGGCGGGCCAGCTGTAGTGCTCAGACAGAGGCCATAGTAAACTCTTCCCAAATACTTTTACCTTGAAAACCCTATGATGAGACATTCCAAAATGAAACAAGAAGTAGTGCTAGAAATGAGACTCCCAGGTCTGAAGGCACTGAACGAGCTACAAGTGAAGAGCAAATATGAGTAGCACTCATAGACTCAAGACTCAAGCCAAAAGGATGTGCAGCTGTTGATATGCTCAGAGGTGAAAACCTGAAGCTGCAAACAACATATGTATTATAGGAACATGGAATGTGAGAAGCATGGAACATGTGTGTTTCACATCTGACACAAGTCATGAGCCCTAGATTCAAAATATCTTCTTCTTTTTTTTCTTTTTGTATGTCAGAGCAGCTCATCAAATGAATCTTTTTACTAGACTTCCTAGAGAACCTATTAAACCAAATGTTTTCCAGGCACTACAAAGTCAAAAGTCACTATAAATACTCAGCCCTCCCTCTGAGGGCAAGCCAACTTCCCACACAATTAGTTTTGTGCTTTTTGCTACACTGGAGGCACAGAAGGTATACTGGTGGGGAGGGAAGCATCTCCAATAACAAAGCACCACTTCCTCAGTGTGAAAAGAGGCAGGGGGTAGCACTTCCCCAGCAGCAGGACTTCAGAGGGAAATTACTTAACATAAAAGTTCTCCATACTTCCAGAAGCTTTGTGCTGCCATTGGCATTTTGGTGCCACCATTGCTGTGAGGTGACACTTGGACTAATTTGGCATTTGGACTAATAGTAAACAGTACAGAAGTCGGCATGCATTTCCTATCCAGATAGCAACCTGAACTAGTGCACTTGATATTGATAGGGAACTGCTAGTGATTAGATGAGATTACTGGTCCATCTAGCTCAGTATTGTTGACTTTGATGGGCAGTGGCTATCCCTGGTCTCAGGCAGAGGTCTTTTATATCCTATCAACTAATGCCAGGGTTTGAATGTAGAACCTTCTGCAAACAAAATGTATATCTTGTTTACAGTGTGGAAATGTTACTATTTATTGTTATTATTGTTGTTAGTTTTATTTATGCCCTGCATTTTTCTCCAAACTGCATCACAAGGAGGTTGACAAACTGAAATAAACACTATACAGTTAAAATATACAAAAATCAACATTAATATAGAATTAAATTATCAAAAGCATAAAAAGCAATTTCAATCATGCAATTTAAAATGATTAAAAAGAGTTTTACAATCTACTTAAAACAGCACAGCACCCTCTTAAAAGTTCATTATTTAAAAACTTCAGTTTTCCAAAGCTTGTCAGAAATTTTAAAAACTATTTGCCTGTTGATGGCAGAACTGCAAAGAAGGGGTAAGCCATAATCCCAGAGTCTATGGGGCTGTGCAGAACACCCCTAAGGACAGAACACCCCTTCAGGTGCATCAGATTGGGGCCATGGCAACCGCACACCATGGCCCTGATCTGGCAATAGCCATGGCACCATAGCTTGAAGGCACTCCTTTGGCGCTGCATCATGTGGATGCAGCACCAGAGGAGTGCCAAGCACCATGCAGAATGGCAAATGGCATCATAGCACCATGGGGGAGGAGTTGAGGTGTGCGTGATGTGGACGCGATTCCCCGACTCTGGCCCCAGGCTGGCTTTAATGGCTGGTCTGCACAAGGCCTAAGTAAAATTACCAAGAAGCAGTGTTTGGACTTCCACTCCCAGAATTTCTTAGTCTAAGAGATTCCAGGAGCTGTAACCAATATAGATTTCTTTTTTCTTTCTTTTTCTTTTTTTCCCTTTTCCTTTTGGCAAAAATACTTTTCTGGGAAGATCTGTATTCTGGGTACACAACTAGCCCAAATCATTTTAGTGCCTGAGGTGGAATTGCTATTATCAAAGTGTGTGGGAGTGAGCCTTTAAGTCACCTGTTGACTTATGATGACCCCATCAATTTCACAAGGTTTTCTTAAGCAAGGATACTCAGAGGTGGGTTGCCGTAGCATTCCTCTGAAATATAGCCTACAGCTCCAGGATTCCTTGGTGGTCTTCCATCCAAGTACTAACCAGGACTGGGGCCACTTATCTCCCAAGATCAGAAAGGATCTGATACCTTCAGTGTATTTAGATAACAGAATTATAAAAGTATCAAAGTACAGTCATATCACTTTGACACATGAAGAACATCCTGCAAGCACCTAACCCCTAATCTGTTGTTTATTTGTATTTATTTTTAATTTTTATTTATTTGCAATTGTAGTCCAAAATATTTGGAGGGCTGCAGCCTGTTTGCCCCTGGACTATTAGATTACTGGCTAAGCAGCACTTATAGTGTAGATGTATACTATAGTTCTGAACTCATTTAGTGTAATTCTGCATATTTTCAAACTTTTCAGACACACATGGAATGATGCTTTAGTTCTGGCCCATATATTCTTTTGGCATTATTATCTTCATAAATATACATTTCCCTACAATCCGATAAAAGCTTGTGTTCATATATAGATGCCATCCATTTATACATTTTTATTAACACAGAATATCTTACTCCCGACATTTCCAGAGTTTTACAATTGACATTCCATCATGTGCGCCGCATGGGTACCAGTAGAAGTATTAGTTGCAAATTTAGCATGTCATAGAAATCTGTATGTATTGTGGTAAAAACAGGAGAAGAATCAGAGAATTAAAGTATGCATTTCATAAGTCATGTCATTACTGCTGAAACAGGAAACTCATTTTCCCATAGGCCTATTTGTAAAAGCAATTTGGCCATAATAAATTTTGCAGTGGGGGGGGGGGGGAGTGTGTAGCAGTACCACTAGTAGCTTCAACAGCAATGGGGTGGTGGATATGCTCGAGAATTTAGACTAGATTTGGAGCCACCAAAAATCTGCTTTGGGTGACTTCAAGGTGGTTTCAATTTACAGAGACCCTATGAATGAGGTCTTCCTCTTTTCCTACTGCCTTCTTATCTTAACAAGCATTATTTTATTTTCTAATAAATCATATTGTCTCATAATATGTCCAAAGTTTGACAGTCACAGTCTAGTTATCTTGGCTGCTTGGGAGAGTTCAGGCTTGATTTGCTCTTGGATCCATTTGCTGGTCTTTTTGACAGTCTGTGCTATCTACAGAACTCTCCTCAAGCACTACATTTCAAATGCACTGATCTTCTTTCTATCAGCTTTCTTCACTGTCTAGCATTCAGAATCATACATAGAAACTGGAAGTATGATGGTATGGATAATTCTGACTTTGGTATTCAATGATATATCTTTACACTTGAGGATCTTGTTCTAGTTCCTTCATAGCTGCCCTTCCAGTCTTCTGATTTCTTGGCTGCAGTCTTCATTCTGATTAATAATTGAGCCAAGGTATGAAAAGCCTTTATTTCAATGTCTTCACCATCTAATGTAAAATGTTTGTAAATCATCTGTGGTCATTATTTTCTCTTTCTTAAAGTTCAATTGTAATCCTGAGTTTGCATTTTTTGCCCCTTGACTTTCTTAAATAGCCATTGCAAGTCTTTTCTTTTTCTAATAGTAATATTAAGCCATCCACTTATCTTAAACTGCTGGTGTTTCTTCCTCCAATTTTGATATCTCTTTTAAAATTGGGACTAAAATTTGGAGCAGATTCACTGTCCCACTGGCAGGGGAGCCACCAGCCACCAGTAATGTATATCTAGACCTTACAAAGGTTACCTTTCTGGACTACAGTATTTACATTTTATTTCCATGGTCAGTGGCTTTGCTGACACAGAACAGGTGGAATCCGGTAGTCATAGCCCTGAAACATAACTTTTCCAAGCTCTGCCTGTAACACAAATTTCTGGCTATTCTTTACTTTGTTAATCATGTTGGAATCACAGAGAACTTGATGCATTGCTGATTAAAATCTCCTCCACAGGCTTTTTCACTGCTATGTGTAAAACCCAGAAAGGGCCACTTGGTGTGTTTTCTTTCTGTTCCATCTTCCCACTTCAGATCCTTGTTTCACAGAGAAAGAAAGAGGCCATCCCCAGGAGGGCCCTTGCTTCCTTTCCAGCCCAGCAGACTTTCTCTTGGATGGCTTTTGCTAGTTATGTTCCCATTTATAAACATCTAAAGCCTCTTGGTGTCAAGCCAATGCTTGAAAGCAGGCATTATATTCTGTGGCAGAAGTGAGCTACTTCAGAATTCATGTCTTATCAAAGCTCAGCCATCTGTAAAGTTTCCAAAAATGCAATGTGATGCAATCTATTGCAGCCTAATTCTTTATTTTATTTATTTTAAAAGAGGAGCACGTCTGACAGGGGAAAAGCATAATTCTGTTATGCAATAAAAAGGAACATCCATCTCCTCTATGGTTCCCAGTTCAGCATCACCACAGGCCCTAAGGTTTCCAGGCCAAAACCTGAGTCCTAGGGATTGCTCCAGTGATGTTGCTAAGCATTATGCATAAACTATCAACCACTGTTTCTCAGAACCTGTCATTCAAACATATAAATACAGAGAGGGATGGAAGGAGAATTTATTTTCTTGTTTGGAAATTAAGACAGAGATCTTATTTAAAGGGCTATTTCCAAATTGAGATGAAATGTACTGATTATTAGTGAATTACGGAATAGAATAAGGAATGTTTGATTTAGCCTATTTGATTCTGGCTAGTAGGTGGATGTAGAACAGAGTGGAAGGTGAATCCTGGCACTACAATGATTGGAAGGGAAGGAAGACATTCACTAAGTAAATACATAGACACACACACATACCCTGAAGAGTCTTTGCAAGTTGCAAAAACAAATCAATTAAGCCTTGCAGATTGTAGCAAGAAGCTGCTCTATTTACTGAGCTGAAGATTTTCATACAGTTCTTTTCTCTTGCATGGAGCTGAGGACACAAAAACTGGAGAATCTGCACCCTCATCTGCTGCCTGCATATGACCTGTGAAAAGACACAGGCCCTGAGAGCTGACAACCCTAATCTTCACCAAGTTTTTATTTAGTTAAACAAGGTATCAGATGTTTTCACTTTTTTATTTCATTTTTATATATATATATTTTTGCCTCCTCCTCCTCCTCCTCCTCCTCCTCCTCCTCCTCCTCCTTGTTTGGCATAACATAATATGGTTTTTCCACACTGCTCTTCTGGCTTTAGTTTCAGATGTGAATGAAATTTTTTCAGGATTCTCTGTGTGGAAAAGAGACAGAGTCATGCATGATTATCCATGTGTAATGATCTGAAATGTCTCCCATTTTCAAACATTTTTGTGCTTTCCTAACACATTGCATGGACAACTGAATCTACAGCTGTTCAAAACAATGTCTCTCTGTGACTTGAACTAAGAGACAAACGCAGATGGTAGAACATCTCCTGTATTCTTCACATAAAGAGCTGTCTTGTATTAAGAGCATACTCTCATAAATATATTTGAAGTCATGCTGAAAAATAATGTACTTGAAAAACACATGTACAAAAAGTCTTCCAATTTTCCATATAGAGTCAGATTCCTCCCCCCCCCCCATCTATCTATCATCTATCATCTGTTTAAAAGTATTTTTTTAGGGCAGGAATGGGCAGTATCAAGGGGCTTCAATTTTTGCCCTCATAGTCATAACCTGGGGTTTCAATGGCATTTGAGGGCATGAGCACAGTTATTGCTATTCTGCTGCTTCTTAGACCTTCAGGAGTAGGGTTCAGTCATGTTTTCACTTCTGGAAATTATTTTCCATCTCCAAAATGGGGGAAGTATAGGGAGTTTGGAGTTCTTCCAGACCTGTTTCAGAACGTGGGAGTACTTCTAAAAATCAGCATAAAACCTCCATCTCGTTTTTTTTTTTTTTTAAATAGAGATAATAGTTGTGAATTATGCAGAGGCTAGTGAAACACTATTCTGAAACTGAATTGAACCAATGAATTTTTTTTAAAGCAATGGTGCTTAAGTTCACTAGATGATTAAACATGTAATTAGCATCTATTCAAACTTTGGTTGATTTAAACATAGTTCACCGTCTATCAAAAAGTGGCTTGAAATAAATAGGTTTTTGAATTCTATTTGGTGGAACCTAATGAATATCTTTTGGAGGATTTGAGGGGGCCACAGTACAGGTCCTGATTTTATTCCTTCCACAATCAGAAGCTCCCCTAAACAATCCAGAGCAGTTCCCATTGTTGCAAAAACAATACAGATAAAAAAATGGATGAAACAAATGATTGTGCTCCTAAGGCAGACTGAGAAGCAGGGCCTAGAATGACAGAAAGTGTGGCTGAGATTCTGTGAAACTGGAGAAACATAAAGTTTTGCCTCTGGAGGGAAGATAGAGATGACCAGCCTAGAGATGACACAACTGAGTTTTTTCCATTGCCAATCAGTGGCTCTTTGGGTTGTGGCAGCTATTCCTCAACCCTGCCCAGCAGCTGTTTCACAGTGAAGCATAGCTTTTAAGTAAGGATGTATTGTATACCTCCTTTGTCTGTATACAACATGGTTAAAAATTGATCCACTGAAACCCAATTACACTAGCAAAACATCCCAACAGAATTTCAGCCTATTACATTTTTTGCTGTTGCACTTATAATGTCAAGCACCATGGTAGACATGAGGGGAAAGTGAGGTGCTCCATCTTTGATGGTTTTTCCTGCCACTGCATAGTCCAAAGTGATATTGTACTTGCTTTGTTGGGCACCTCTTCCTCTAGCCTTTCCATCTCCCAGTCCCTGGGTACCAAATAGTCCCCTTAAGTGTAAACTGTGTGAAATAGTTAGCAGAATCCCTAAGATTATCCGAAGCAAAGAGCAAATAAAATATTTTACAGTCCTTTTAATGAAGACAACAACAGAGGAAGAGGGGGAGAAGGGACTCCCTCCGCCCCCCCCCCCAGGAAAAAAGGCAAAGGACAGAAAAAAATCAGAGTCAATCCAAGTGCTGTTCCTGCCAGGTGGCTGTATAAGAATTCTGCAAGATAACAAGGTGAAGCCAGCTGTGGCTGTTTATTCAACATAACTCCCTGACAGCCCCCACCCCACCCTTTTTGGCATCTCTAAAACAAACAGAATTAGAGGTACCAGCCTTGCTACACTGAGAAACAGAGACCGACAAAGAGCATCACATGGTATCAAACACAGGAGATGTAAAAGAAAATTTGGCAAGACATTAAATGTTTTAAACAAATAGGGCACAAACATAAAAAGTATGTAAATATACGCTTTCAGCTTATTTACTCTGCTCCCTTTTAAGTCAGGTTGGGCCCAGCAGGCACTCTGGCACAGACAACTTCTTTCCCATTTGGGAATAAGAAATCAGTCAAAACAGAATATTAAAAGGTACCACTTCTGAATTTGCAAAAAATGCACACAAATACATGTTCACATGTGCAGCATGCATCTTCACATACTTTTGAATTTATAATCCTATTTTTCTCTTCCAAAAAGTGGGGGAAATGCCCAGAGTGAATCTCCCAAAATGGTGATACTCTTGTCAGCTTTAAAGAAAGAAAGAAAGAAATGTATCAATATTAAAACAAAAGCGACAACAGCAGCAGTAAAACCTTAAAAAAAAAAAAAAAGCACAACTCAACAGTGATGCCAAGGAGAGCATTTGCCCAAGAGGGAGGGAATAAGTCAGACCAATATGGATGCTTATGCTCACTGCTCTCCAAGACCTTAATCTTAAATCCAGATGTATGAGTGATAGCTGCAGCTAATGTTGAGGGAAGGATGCTCCTCCAGAGCACCACCTAGAAAAGTTTCTTTGGGGGATTACAGCTCCCAGAATCTCCCAATCAGCATGACCAGTTGCCAAGACAGCTAGGGAATTCAAGATGACCAATTGCCAAGATGGCAAGTCAAAAAAAAGTAAATAGCCCACTCCCAAGATCAGGCAGAGAGGCAGAGCAAGCAAATCTAAACAAAACATTGTTGGTTTAATTTGCTGCTTGACTTCTATATCTGCTAGTAGAAGAAAGGTATGTTTCAACATTGCCATTCATAACTGGTAGCCATCGAGATCCTTCGCCTCTTTTGGTATAAATTTATTGAGGTATATAATGAATTATTATACCATAACAATCCTGTGGGGTAGGATAAGCTGAGAGATCATTGCTATTCCAAAGCACAGACTGAGTCCCATTCCTGAGTGTCACTTTGTATGCTGATTTTCCTAGTCATTCCTAGACTTAACCCAGTATGAGTAGGAAAGAATATTGTGGTTAGCATACTGTTAGTATAAGGATTGGGAGATGGGTGCCATCAATATGCTGAGGATACCCAGCACTACTTCTCCTTATCACCAGAATCAGCTGATCTGCGCAAGCATTAGACCAGTGCCTTGATGCTGTAATAGAATGGATGATAGCCAATAATGTGAAACTGAATCCTGATATAGAATCTATGTGGACTGGTGGTTATTAGGACTGGGAACTGGATAAACTATCTCCCTGAATGGTGTGGCATTCCCTTTGAAGGAGCAGGTATGTAGCTAGGAAGTACTATTAGATTCGTCTTTGCCACTGGAGACCCAGGTAGACTCTGTGCCTCAGAGTGCTTGGGGCTAACTCAACCTTTCCTGGACAGGATAGCCTAGCCATAGTAGTCCATGCATTGTGGCATCTTCTCAGTATACTGTAATGCACTCTATGTGGGGCTGCCCTTGAAGACTACTTGGAAACTATAGCTGCTTCAAAATGCAGCAGCTTAACTGCTGACAGAAGCATCATACAAAATCCACTTAACACTGCTTTTAAAAGAATTGCACTGGATGCCAATTCATTTCCAATCTGAATTCAATGTGGTGACAATAATCTGAATGGTGTGGGGCCTCAATGCATGAAGGATCGCTTCTCCATACAGGTACCCGCCCGAGATTTAAGGTCTGTTCGAAGGGCAGATATCCCATCAGTCAAAGCAATATACTATGTGAGGGCAAGGATTTCTCTGCTGTGGCACCCCAGTTATGGAAACACAGAACATCCGATGGGCTGTAGGTTGCTGTGCATCTAGATGTAGGATAACAGCTCTCTGCCACTCAGTCTTGGGGAATACCTGCAGCAGAGAAAAGATGGATTGTAGAGGACAGATAATGTACTGCAGTTGTGCATGTGTCCTGAACTAAGATCTTGATCCATGTTGTTTAGATTCCTGTGTCTTGTTCAGTTCTATTTGTGGTCTTTTTAGCATGATGGACAGATGGATGGATGGACAGACTGATGGACGGGTGGGTGGGTGAATATGAGCAGACTTTGCACACAGCTGGATTGCTCTATGTCAAGGATGAGAAACATCTTTGCAGCTCAAACTCTGGATTTAACTTCCATTCAGCTGTCAAGAGACTGCAATCCAGTAATCCACAGGCCCAAAGGTAAATGAGTGCCACTAAAAATGCCAGTATTTTTTAGCTTAAACCTCTTCCTGTCAGTAACAAAGCTTCGGATTTAGGTAATTCATTTTAGGCCTTTTACAATTGGAAGACTCATAAAAAAGCTGAAAAACCACCAAATAAAATGTCATGGGAAAGACGACATGGCCCAGAGATACCCAGAGAGGCAGAGTGGGACACTAGATGGATTTTATTCATCTTAGGAATCAAAGTTCTATGGAAGGTGTCCAGAAGGGTGTATCCACAATGGAAAATTAAAGCAGTTTGACACAATTTAAACTGAAATTGCTCTATCCTACAGAATCCTGCGATTTGTAGTTTGATGACTATTCACCAGGTTTGACAGAGAGCTATAGTGCCTCATCCCATGATTCTGTATCATCCTCATTAGTATTCTCTGAACCTGCACCAACTTGTTATTATTCCCTTGTGGAACACCATATGGAGATCCCTCACTCACATATATCATAGAGGGATCCCTATTCATATCTGCAATTGTGCCTCATGACTGTAATATGAACAGCATAAGGTCTGACTATTTGCAACTTCAACAACAGCAGAACCAATCTGATGCAGGTAATGAAAGAAAGGTCAGTATTGTTACAGTGGCTGCTCTGCTGACTAATGAAACCTTGACACTCAGCACATCCATCTATTAGTACTGTCAACCTCCTTGTGATTGTGCATTCATTTCTCAGGCAACCAAACAACTAGAAGTCCAGTTGAATACAGTCTCCTACATTAAGTGAATATTATAAATGAAAAAGTCAGAGCTCAGGTATGAATATGTAGTTGTCACAGCAGCTCCATTAAGCCCACACCACTTCACATACTCACTTGGAAACAGGTTTCCATTGAGATCAGAAAAGCTCTAGGAAAATTCAGACAACCCTTATGACCTTTACCCGCCAACAAAAATCAAAGCCTGAAACTGCAGTTATGAGTCAGTGTTAGAAGCCAAGCTCGGCTACTGCAGTGTGTGCCCTTGGCATACTTATGACCAGCTCAGCCGGGGGCATAGTGGTTAAAAGTCCAGGTTTACAATAGAAATCTTTTAGTAGAATATTTTTTTTATTTTAATAAAATATCCCTCTTGTCTCAGGCCATTTCAGTTTCACAGAACTACTGTCAAAGCTTCATAGCCCAGCCCCATAGCTACCAGTATGGAGTTGTACTTGGCTAAAGCATACTTCAGGAAACAGCAGGAGGTCTGTGAGTTGGGCAGTACCTGTTCAGTGAGAGCTGTATATAAAATGCAAGGGAATGGCAACGTTATACTGTATTCTGAGGTATACTGTAGAGGACTAGAAGGTCACTTTGTGGAGCTTTGGTGAACTGTGACAAGAAAATTACCCTTGTATTTTGTATTGCTAGGAAACCCAATTCAGAATTCCTTTAAAGACACATTACCCAGATAATTCATTTTAGAAATCATCTTATATCACTGTACTGTTGAAAAGAGGGATGCATTTGTGATTTTTAGGCTGTGATCTTATACTGAACCTAAATTAGAGAAGTGGCTGTATGATTTGTAGAAGTGCAAGCAGAAATACCCCAGAGACAACTGCAACATGGGATCAGATCAGAGGCCTATCTAGTCCTGCCTTCCTCCCCACATTAGCCAATCAGATGGAAAGCTTACAAGCAAATGTGTGCATACATGCCTTCAGGCCGCCTGTTGACTTATGACAACTCCATGAATTTTGTAGGGTTTTCTTAGACAATGAATACTCAGAGGTGTTTTTTCCAGTTCTTTCCACTGAAATATAGCTGACAGCACCAGTTCTTTCCTTTCAAATATTGCTGACAGTATTTTATTCACTGGTGTTCTCTCATCCAAGTACTAACCAGGAGTGACTCTGCTTAGCTTCCAAGATCAGACAGGTTCTGGTGCCTGTAGGGTCTTTGAGCCCTACAAGCAAAACTTAAATATAATATTCCCTTCATGTTCGTGACACCAATCGCTGATGTTTACGGGCTTTCTGTCTCTTACACTGAAATCATTGTGACCAATATCCATAGTAAATCTTATCCTTCATGAACTCATCTAATTGCCTTTTAAAGCCACCCAGTTTGGTCATTTCCACCACTATATCTTGCAGTAGCAAATAAATATTTAAGTATTCATCTATGTCCTGAATCTTCCACCATGTAGGATGATCCAGCATTCTCCTACCGTGTTTCCCCGAAAATAAGACAGTGGGGTAGTTCAGACTACGTTATATACCAGTTAGCAAACCGGTTTAAAATCAAGAAGTTCAGACTGAAACCGGTTTTAACACTACTGAATCCGGATCTTGCACAAGCGTAGCAGGGCAAATCCCCCATAACCCGGTTTCTCCCAAAGCGGTATATTTACCGTTTCTTTTGGGAGAAACCAGTTTGCAGGGAATGTGAACTTGGCTCTGATCATGATCGGGTCAAGTTCAGGGGAGGGGAAAAGGCCAGGGAGTGGAACATGCCTCCTCTCCTGGCAAAATTGGGCACTCCAGCATTTTAAAAATATTTTTACTGTATTTTTATTAGTAATTTATTGTATTATTTTATTTTATAGTTATTTTATTTATTATTTATTCCATTGTATTTTATTGTATTTTATTTATTAGTAATTTTATTGTATTTTATTGTATTTTATTTTAGTATTTTTTATATTATTTTATTTATTATATTTTTTATTTTATTTTTCAATTTTTATTTTTCTATTTGACAGCTCATGTGCATTCTACAAAGCTCTTTTCCCCTCTGGTTTTATGAATGGGGCTATATAAACCAGAGGGGAAACCCTACTCCATATATGGATTGGGATTCCCTTTCAATGTTTAAAGGTCCCCATTCATTCCCCTCCAGTTTAAAGAATGGCTCCCTCTGCCCAACTGCTTCCCATGGCACACAACAACAGCCTGGGCATAGCTCCACTTCTCTGGCCACTGACTGGTTTCAGGGCTTAACCCAAGTTCATTCTGAGTGCTCTTTTGCATGGAGAGGAGTAGAGACAGAGAAGCCTTCACTCCCAGCATGAACCTACTGCTTTCTTTCTCAGGGCTCAAGAGCAACCAGAACAAGTCTGAGTGTGCCCTTGAAGCCAGTCAGTGGCCATGAAGATGGAGCTATACCTGGCAGCTCCCAAATGTTTTTTACACACTGGAGAGTCTTGCAGAATACTTTTTTTCCTGTAAGAGCCAATAGTACATACATAGGTGTAACCTCCGGTTATGACTACATATTCCACCAGCAAAATTCTCCAGTAGCCACTTTCTGACAATGGTCTATAGTCAACAGAAAGCATTAATATTCCTATAGTCAAGAATCACTTCTCATTCTTCCCATTCTGAGAGAACCAGTGGCAAATTATATGGAGTATGTCTTGCTCATCAGGCATTGATTCTGGAGTGTCTCATGTCACCTTGGATGGTAATCATGGGTAGAGCTTGAAAATGTTACTTTGAAGGAGGAAGGCTACAAACTCCCAGCCAATGGCCATGCTGTCTGGGGGATTTGGGGAGTTGTACTCCAAAATGCAACATTGTCAAGCTCTGTTTGTGGAGCATCTTATTCCTCTATGTTGTGTACCCAAAACTTGGGAAAATACATTTTGGGAGTGTAGATTTCCAGCCACTTGCCATGTAAAAGGGAGATCTGGGAAAGTATAGTTTTTAAAAAAATAATAATAATAACCAAGATCTTTTTCCAGTGAGGAATAAAAGGAAGGAGGTAAGTCTATGGCAAAGCAGCTGACAGCAATGCTGACCTCAACATCTCCTCTCCTATAGGGTCTGTTTTTGCTAGGTGGGTATTTCTGGCACATAATGCAGGCATAGTTTCTTCCATTTTACCACCCCTCTCTCTGTCTTGTCAAGGTGCAATTCATGACAGTTTTATGAAATGAAAAGGGCAGTAGGTTTTCTTTTATTGCTAACTGGAACAAGATTTTGCTTTTTTTTTTAAAGAACCAGGTCCAAGCAGCATGGTACCACTTGCCCTCTGTATCCACAGATTCTGCCTCCACAGATTCAACCATCCACAGCTTGAAAATATTAAAAAAATAAAAAAGCAAACCTTAATTTTGCCATTTTATATAAAGGACACCATTTTACTAAGCCATTGTATATAATGGGACTTGAGCACCCATTGATTTTGGTATCCTCGGGGGGCCCTGGACCCAAAACCCAGAGGATACTAAGGACCCACTGTATCATCAAATTTCTCCTGTGCTAATTGTATGAGTATATTCCAGGCCCTTTCCCTCCCAATTCTGGCTCCTTTGAAACATGAGAAAAAGGGATGTGAGGAACAGAGGTGTGTCCTGTTCTGCTTCTAAACAAAACAGTAAGGGATTCACAATACAATGGAATTTAATAAAATGGCTCTAAAGTGACGACTTTATTTTTTGTTGTTGTTGCCAGGTTCTTAATTAAATTGCCTAATACCGTTTGCAATCGCAGCACAAATTCCTGTGTTTAAAGACCATGGTGTTGCCATGGTGCTAACCCAGTGGATGGTGTGAGGCTGTGACAAAGCATACAGATTAGGAAAGCTAGCATTGCTGCAGGAGATTCGGTTGCCATGTTACAAAGGGAGATCTGGCACACTGGTTTTACAGCCCAGTGATGCCTTATCGGTACTGTGCTTTTTCATGGTTCCTTTGCTAGTTTTTCAGAGAAGTTTTCAATACAGTAATATCCCCACTGTATGGGTTGGGAAATGAAAGAAACTAGCAGGCATGAAATTTGCCTTAGTCCAAGGCTTTTGACAAGAATCGAGGATTGACCTCCATTTCCTTTGCCCCAAAGGCTGCATCCACACTGCAGAAATAATCCAGGCTGACACCACTTTAACTGCCCTAGCAATGCTATGGAATTCTAGAAACTGTAGTTTTGTGAGACATTTAGCCTTCTCTGTAAGAGAACTATGATGCCACAGCAAACTACAGTTCCCAGAATTCCATAACATTAAGCCGTGGCAGTTAAAGTGGTGTCAAACTGGATTGCTTCTGCAGTGTGGATGTAGCCAAAACCTAATAGGATAAAATGGGAAAAATCAATATTTTTTGACTACGAAATCTCTTCCCCTACAATCAAGACTGACATAGATCTAATTTTAGCCAAGTGAGTTTCAAATTTCAGTGTGATTACTCTGAAGTAAAGATTTATAAGATGACAGTTCTAAACTAATATTCCCCATGTAAGCATTGTTGCTTCTGTATTTAGCAAATATTCAATACAGGTTTGTTCAAATCTGACAACAGGGACAATCGGGCACATTTGGAAATTTGCCCTTATACTTCCTCCCCCCTTTTTTTCAGACACAAAGTAAGCCCTTGGAAATGTTTGCCACTATTGGTGAAGGTCTCCAGTTCTCTCAAATGCCAAAAGAGCACAATGAATTTTCAGAAACTGAAGGTGTGGCACAGTTTTTCAGGGAGGAATGCAAGCTAGATGAGAAAATATTTCGAGTTATACTAGACTTCTCAGACCATACATGTAAGCTGTTACATTTGTTTGATGAATGACTAGGCTGGTCATGCAATTGCTGCAGGTATGTTTATTCAGTAAAGTCTGGCATAGTCTGGGCTGTTCTACTGCCCTCAACACCAGAGAAGGTTCTTCTTGGCTTTGAGGGGGAAGGATACAAGAATAGAAGAGGATGAGAGGAGGAAGGGAGTTGTATCTCTCACCTAGGTTGCCAAGCAACAGCCATAATGTAAAGAGAGCTCTCTCTTTCTTTCTTCCTCTTTAGCATTTATCATGCAGAACATGCACACACCAGCCATTTCTAGTGTCATGAACATTTCATGGAATTTAATTTTTGTTTGCATACAATGCATCAAACAGAGCTGTTCTAAATTACTGCTTCAATGCCCTAGCAAATACCTGAACATGGTTCTTAAAGGACATCGTGTACTCTGGAGTCGTCCCATTGACTTCATAGTCCTACCCCAAATAAAGTAATCTAAAAAAAAATGTAATTACATCATTACTATGGATAGCATTCTGCTAATTCATACAAGGGTGTCAGTCTCCATGAACTGGAAACCTAAGAGGGGAAAGACAACTCTAATTGAATGCTTTGAGTGTCTAAGAATGATTCCCATGAAAAGTTTGTCACTGAAATAATGGAAACGTGAAAGGCAGGACTTTTTACATTACACAAGCATATGCAGACACATAAATGGAGCCATATGCTGTGGATACTCCATATTGTGGAAAGACAATATTGTTGCATGGGCTCTGTCCCATTTCTCCAGCATTAAAACTTATATCAATCTTCCTAATGAAAAAGTAAAGTCCTATTAAGATATTCTAGCATTTAAATAAGTTCAGTACATGAGAAGGAAAAGTGAACCAGCCCCATCCCTCTTAACCGCTATTCTCATTGTCCTCCACATGTTCAGGATGACTTTCTCAAGAAGAGAGTGTTCTCTGTGTTCCCAATCGTATGAAGGGGGGAAACAGACACCACACCACAGCTGGAAGCCTGATGGTTAGTCCCAACTAGAGTAGATCCATTGACTCCATTGCTGGTTTGTGAGTCAGTACATAGGCACATACAGTTGATTCAATGGCCTTACTCAAATGAAAGCTAACAGCAGGGTTTAAGCCCATGTTCTATTGGATGTGCAGTTCCAGTCATTTAGAACCTTCATTCTCATTCAAAAACCAGGATTCTGTAGACCTCATGGAAACAAAACTAGACTTGGCAGTACTTTTGAAACCAAAATGCAAAGGCTGACTTTGAAGAAGAGGGCTTTTTAGCAGCAGCCCTCAGCTTGTGGAATGCTCTCCTAGAAAGATTCATCTGACAATAATATCTCCATGTGCCAATAATATCTCTATGTGCCTTTTTAAAAATTATCTCAGGCCTTTTAATGTTGTTTTAACATCATTTTATGATACTAATGTTTTCTCTCTGTTTTTATGAAGCTAAGATGTCTTTTCCTTTGTGCGATCACCTTGTAAGGTGGCTGCCAACATAATTCTTATTCTCTGTTTAAATTCCAGATTATTTTCTTTGATTGGAATTTAGTGTTATGTTGCACCTGATTGCATTGTATGGATTTATACTTTAACTTAGGGTGGACTACGGACCACAGGCCAGTTACCATTCACCCATTACAGAGGGCTGCATCACTGCATCTCCAGCTGGAAATGTAACCAAGACCCCTTATATGCTTATAGTATTACAATTCCACTTCAGATACCATGATTCTGCCCTATGAAATCCTAGGATTTTGCATTTAGGAAGGGGACATTTAGAATTCTCAGCCAGGGAGATCTAGTGCTTCTCTAAGCTACAAAACCCAGGATTTCATAGGATGCACTCATAGCCGTTAAAGAGAAATCATAGCAATATAACTGCAATGTGAAAAGACTTCTGGAAATTGACTTCATTTTTGCGCTTCCTATATTTTCAGCTTATTTGAAAACTTTTATTTCTTTTATTCAGGGAGGGGAGAACGAATAGTGGACTGTGCAAATAGTAAAACAGCTGCATTGAGGAACATCGGCATTTTATGCCTAGAAGTTATTGGTAGTCCAGGGATTTGGGTGTGTGGAGAAGGGTTGAAAAAAAAATAAGGAATTAAAGCCACAGTTCCTTACCCTACTTTGAAACAATTTTAATTTGAACAATTGTGTATTTCTCGGAGAATTTAAGGGAACTAACTAATAATTCGAAGAGCTGGTTGAATTTTTCAGGCAAGGTCAACATGCAGGGAGGAGGCAGAGTGGTTTACAGAGAATCTACTTTTGATTGCATTGTACAAGACACAGAAGTAGAATAAATTATACATTTTTCTATATTTCCATAATTTACTGTATATGTGTGATGGAATTTATCTGTTTATGATGCTGAACTGGAGTAACTTGCATCAGGGCTTTGATTTCATTTGAGTATGTGTGTGCATGCATACAAACACACACATACTGATGTAGAACACACTTAGCCATGACTATTATGCATACTTTCCTAATGGTTGAATAGGCCAGCTCAAAGAACATAGAAACTCTGACCCAAACACCACAATTTTCTCTATTATCACAAGTCATATACTGAGGTAGATCTGCATTCATGTAGCTTCCTTCATACACTGTTCCCCTTGTTGCACAACACTTTATCTCCATCCAAAGAGTTAAAAGATTTTCAAACCAAGCCTTTGTATTTAGTTTCCAAGATGGCATCTTCTATATTTCACCAAGCAACATGCTTGCAAATTTCTCCCATACTGAGAAATTTGCAGACTGGATCCAGCATTACTTTATAGTGTATTTCCCACAACAGTTAGTTCAACTGTATTAATGATATTTGAAGAATACTTCACTGCTAACTTTATTTATTTATGTATTATTTTATTTAATAGTTCACCTTTGTCTCTGCATGGGATCCAGGGTGGCTCACAACATAGATTAAAACAAAAAAATATATACAGTTAAAAACCAATCATAATAATAACAAATTAAAAACAATGATAAACATAACATATAAACCCATTTAAAAGAATTGAAATATAACAATGATAAAATTATAGCAAACACTCACATACAATCTCTTATCTCCTTGCTTTCTGCTGCAACCAGTTAATATCCAAAAGCCTGTCTAAATTAAAGTCTTTCCTGCCAGCAGAAGGAAGCTGAGAAGATGCGGTACCCTAGAGGGGAATCCAGAGCCTGGGAGCAGCCACCAAGAAGGCCTTCTCATATGTCCTCACCAAACATGTTCTGTGACCATAGAGGGATTGAGGGAAAACATTCTCCTGAAGATCTCAAAATTCAAGCACTGTCATTGAGAGAAACAGGGCATATCCACACTACAGAACTAAAGCATTTTTGATACCACTTTAACTGCCATGACTCTATCCTACAGAATCCTGGGATTTATAGTCTGGTGTGGTATTCAGCCTGGTCTGTCATAGAGATCTGGTGCCTCACCAAACTATAAATCCCAGGACACTGTAGGCTAGAGTCATAGTAATTAATGGTATCAAGCAGCTTTAATTCTGCAATGTGGATACAGTCTCAATCTGCTAGACAACCTTAACCTAAGTTGTAAAGGTCTTTAAAGTCATAACAAATGAATGAAGGTCAAAACAGATCAGTCATCAGTGAAGTTGTTATAACAGGGTTTATTGGGCTTAAATCCATTTAGAAGTAATCTCTCCAACTCTGGAGACTTTCCCACCAACTCAAGGTGGTCCTAGTTTTATTTCACAATGTGTTTAGGCTGAACTCTGACAAGAAAAATAGGAAACTCTGAGGTCAGTCTATTTTCCCATGCAGCACATTTTCTACTCTGCTTGGCAGCAGGTCTCCAGGATCTCAGACCAAGCCACAGAAGTCTTGTCCATCACCTGAAACCTGATTTTTTTAATAGAAGATGCTGGGTATTGGACCTGGGACCATCTCCCTTAAGCATGTGTTCTGCTGTTAACTGATGATCAAAACATTCAGCTATGGTCCCTGGTTGAATAATCTATCAATGTATCTCAGATAGACTGATGTGTGAAAAATATCCTTGCTTTTCGGGGGGGGGGGGGGGGCAAAGGTGTTATTTCCACAAACATATGTTCCTGTCCATGTTAACCACAAATGGCTCATCCAAAGTAACTGAAATTTAATAACATTGCTCTTTTATGTTAAACAAGAGGGAGGTCATTAAAAACATTCGTTCATTCAAGATTAACATCTAGTTAATAGGCATTCCAACCATTGCAACTGTGGAACAGCTGATCCAGAACATGGAGAGAATTAATCTGGGATTAAATCCTCTCTGGGATTCAATACCTGTCTTTCTCAATAAGATCCAGTTTCGCACCAAACCTTTTTTTCCCCATCCCTTCTGAACACTTGTCCTGTGAAGACAGAACACACACAATTTTATCTTGTGGGATTTTCCTTCCACTTGTATGAAGATATTTAAAATTATAGTTATGGGCAAGTAAAGTATGTCAGCATCCCTCTTTTCTGAAATAACTATCACAACTGGGACCTGCATCCAAACTTTGTGGTGTAACATCAGGTTAGTGCCAATACATGATAGAACATTTTCTCCCAGGGTTGTAGACCTTTCAAGCCTGTTTACAGGGGGCTTTAAAGTATAGGTAGTGGTATTCCATTTTATTTAGGATTTATTTCTTTGTTTAACTTATATCCCACTTTTCTCCCAGCATAGGACCCCAGGCAGCATCTTTCCCTCCCACCATCCCCTTGCTCTTATCTTACTTTTTTTTCTTTTCTCCCCCACTCCCAATTTTTTAATTGAATTTTCACAAATAGCACAGACAAAAAGAAACAAACACAACCCCATAACTCCCCACCTGATATATACATGACTTCCCACATTCCCATACTTAGGACGTAATTATAAACCTTTCATGTACTTATTAATGAAGAATTAATCCACTCGCTCCATATATTTACAGGTGTAAGCAGCTCCTTGATACTTCAAGACTCATGTGTGGTCTTCCCTCCTTTCTTATTAAGAAATTGAAAAATGGTTCCAAATCTTTCACAAAGCTGTCAGGTGATTCCCCCCCCCCCTTTCTTTCATGATGGTAGATAGTTTATCAATTTCTGCCAATTATAAAGTTTTTCATGTCCATTCTTCTTTGGATGGAATTTTTGAGATTTTCCATTTAGAGTAGTCAAGCTGTTTAGAATGTCGTTAGACATTCCTAATACAAACAATTCTGTGTTTTTCATTTCTAACATCCCATATTTATTAGCTTTTATTCAGGCTTATTTCTTGCTGAATTGCTAGGGAAGAGGCTGTGGGTTGTTGTTCTTTCTCTAAAAATGACTTGTCCAACCCTTGATTTCCTTTAAGCATGCTGACACATCCACCTTATCTCTTACAGAAATAACACTACACAATTACAGCAGTTTGATACTACTTTAACTCCATGGCTCTGTCCTACAGAATCCTGGGATTTGTAGTTTGCAAGTACTTAAAATTATCTGCTGGAAAACTCTAGTGCACTCCTCTGAACTTCAGCACTAGAGCTCTCTAACAGAAAATTTAAAAAATTTACCAAGCTACATCACCAGGTTTTGGTAGGATGGAGCCATGGCAGTTTGTGGTCTCATATTGCTATAATTGTGTAATGTAGATACAAACGCAATAGGTTTGTTCAGGTTCCATTTCTGTCCCCACTCATTGTCTGAGTCTGCTGTTTTGCAATCTAAAACAGCAACTCAGATCATTATTGTACTCTTGATGGCAGCTGGGAGTTTTGATATCACTGGGACAGTGAATCCACTCTGGGTTCTAGAATAAATTTTAAAGCAATTGAAAATGTCCATATTCCTCAAGTATATTCAGCACCTAGGATAGCTCCTTTAAATTTGAGCTCCTTTAAACACTCACAGTGGATTCACTACCTCATTGACACACTGTAACCACAAGCTTCCACTGTCTACTCTATATAAATTAAACATGCAAGAATTGGTGAGGGGATCAGTACTAGTCTAATTAGGAGACATGGGCCATGGAGTTGAAGAATGCTTTTATTTCATCGTGCTCCCATTGATGCTTCTGGAACCAATGAAAACATAGTGCACAGTAAAAGCTATGAAACTCTGGCCACTGTCAACACCAAAGCTAATAGGAGCTGCAGTCCAGTAACATTTAAGGGAGTCAGATTATCTTGGAAGAAGCCGATTATCTAGACCAATTTCAAACCGGGTTTAGAACGGGCTACGGAGTTGAGACGGCCATGGTCGCCTTGGTCGATGGCCTCCGTCTGGGCATAGACAGGGGAAGTGTGACCCTGTTAGTGCTCTTGGACATCTCATCGGCTTTCGATACCATTGACCATGGTATCCTTCTGGAACGCCTGGGAGAGTTAGGCATCGGGGGCACTGCGCTTCAGTGGTTCCGATCCTATCTCTCAGGTAGATTCCAGATGGTGCAGCTGGGAGACAGTTGCTCCCGAAAAAGGGAGCTGACATCCGGCGTCCCTCAAGGCGCCATCCTGTCTCCCATGCTATTTAACATTTACATGAAACCGCTGGGAGAGGTCATCCGGAGACATGGGGTGCGGTGTTATCAGTACGCTGATGACACCCAAATCTATTTCTCTATGTCTCCGACTGCTGCAGTGACTGAGGATGGCATCTCTCCTCTGAATGCCTGTCTTAACTCGGTAATGGGCTGGATGAGGAAAAACAAACTTAGGCTGAATCCAGAGAAAACGGAGGTACTCGTGATAGGCTCTCCAGGCCCGGGGACGGAGATTCGACAACCAGTCCTTGATGGGGTCACACTTCCCCTAAAGGACGAGGTTCGTAGTCTGGGGGTTCTCCTGGATTCGTCTCTACAATTGACATCACAGGTGGAGGCGACCACCAGGAGTGCCTGGTATCAGCTTCGGCTGATACGCCAGCTACGCCCGTACCTGGGTAGGGAGGACCTAGAAACAGTAGTACATGCACTGATAACCTCTCGATTAGACTTCTGTAACGCACTCTACATGGAGCTACCTTTGTACCAAGTTCGGAAGCTTCAGCTGATTCAAAACGCTGCGGCCAGATTGCTGACAGGGGCTTCAAGGATGGAGCATATTACCCCCATTCTTAAATCTTTGCACTGGCTTCCAATTTGCTTCCGGGCGCAATACAAAGTGTTGGTCGTTACCTTTAAAGCCCTATATGGTTCGGGCCCAGGTTACTTGAGAGAACGCCTCTCCCCACATAATCCGCCCCGCACCCTAAGAACAACTGATAAAAAACTATTAAATCTCAAAAACACGAGACTAAAGTCTACGTCTCGCTCAGCGTTCTCAGCTGTAGCTCCAAAACTATGGAACGACCTGCCAGAGGAGATCCGTCTGATGCCTACATTGGAGGTGTTCAAAAAAGCACTAAAGACGGCATACCCACCCGACCTTATGTAACCCCCATTGACCCAGGAACTCCCCAGATTATTGATGTGACTGTGGTAATTGTTACTATATTGTTTTAGATATTTTACTGTATTGGCTTTTAATATGTTGTAAGCCCGCCTCGATCCGTAGGGAGAGGTGGGAGATATAAATAAAATTATTATTATTATTATTATTATTATTATTATTATTATTATTACCCTTGGCCCAGGCAAACCTATGTCTGTAAAGGAGCTGCTCCCTTCCTATTCCAATGAGAGAATTCTCCACACATCATCAGCCACTCCATGCATAAAATATTTCTCCAGTGGAACACATAAGAAAAAAGAATAGTCTACAAATATGTACCTCTCCAATGGATCTTTGGCTTCCTTTCTTGAACTTCTGTATTGTTAATAATTTTCCAAACAAGCAATGAATGCCCCCAATATATTTTTGGTCCACAAGAAATGTTACCACCATTAAGCATTCTGAAAGCATGTTTTCAAAAGCATTTATGTTAGTACTTTGAATCAGTTAATTGGTCCATTAAAAGCACAGTAGTTAATCACATTTTAAAAATCTGCACTTTATTGTCAGCTTGCATTTGAAAAACAATATATCAATAGTTTTCACTCTGATTCTGCTCTACAGTGATATTCAAGAAAGTTTACATCATCAGCTCATCCAAAGACCTCTTTGCTCTTTGATTCAAGGGTAGTTTGAATAATATGTTTCTGTTATGCTCTTACAAAAGAGTCATATTGGATCAAAACTAAGTCATATCTCATCTAGCCTTTTGTTTGCTTGTTTCTTAGAATATTGTTATCCCACCCTTTTAGCATGAAATCACAGAGTAGCGAACAGATAAAAAATGTAAACAATTTCAACAATTTCAAATTAAAATTAAATAATTCAAAGAAGTTAAAAGGGCTTTAAAAGGCTAAAATAATTAAAATCATGTACATGCTTAAAAGTAGAATAGGCCTCAAAAGCTTTAATAAAGGGACATGTCTAAATCTGACATAAAAAAGAAACCAATATTGGCACCAGTCAGGTTTCTAAGGAGAGTGCATTCCACAAGGCCAAATCTATCAGATCCCCCCCCCCCGCCCCCTTGCCGGTGATGAGACACAGTAGAGGGCCTCTTCACTAGATTTCAGTCCTTTGGTAGGCATATATAATCAAAGAATCATAGATTTGAAATGGATTCCAAGGCCTATTGAACCCAACCCCCTGCCAAGTTGCTAAAGGACTCCTGAGAGATGACCATTCAACCTCTGTTTAAAAACCTCCTAAAAAGGAAAGTCCTTCAGCCTCCAAGTCATTCCATGTGTATGTGAAAGCTCACAAGTAAGAAATAAATACAGTAGCTTCCATGCTGGTACAAGACACTTTCCACCCATCTATCTTATCATTGCCTCAGCATTCATGACACTACATGAGGTGCAGTACAAGGCATGCCTTAAACTATGTGTCATTTCCTGAACTTTTTTAGACCACAAGTCCCAGGCAGCATGACTATTTCTAATCTAAAGCAAGTAACTTTTCCAAGTTTACTATGTTCTCCCTAATTAATGAGACCATACTCCTCCCACTATAAAAGTAATTTGAAGTTACAGTTACAGTGCAAAAGGAATGACTCTGTCCCACATTAATTCACAAGTGTGTCTTACCTTTGCAGTGTTATATAGTATATCGGAGAAAAAATTAATTACAAGTAACTACTTATTGAAACTAGCTACTACTAATCTCTGGGGCTGAGTGTCTACACTATGGACCAGTATGTATATAAGATGTAAATTCCTACTTATTCACTGCATGTCACACTATAGGCACCACAAGGGTGGAATGTCTATAGAAAGCATAATTTGGGTCATTGGCATTTCTAAATGCTATGGTCCTCACCATGGAGAGGCTTTGTAATTCTGTTGCAGCAAATAGAATTCCGTATGCGTCCCCTGAAAGTTTAGGTGGCAAGGCTGCAGAATGGTAAACGAAATTACATGATGTTTTTTCCAACAGTCATATTCACATTTAACCAAATCAGGTTCATCTCCTTTTGGCCAGAATGAATTTGGAGAAAATATGTTTTCCCATGGAGTCAATGCGCACATTGGTGAAGGCCTCATTTCCTCACTTTGTCCCAGTATATTGAGCGAATTACAGCACAGCTGTTCCCAGGTTATGGTGACTGACCTCCCACTTGCTCCTTCTGCTGCCTAATCTCTTGGGAAGGGAACACAAACTGCTCTCTTTTCCACTTACATCTGGCAAGCCTTAGTGGGAAAGAGTTGGACTAAAATTAGCAAAGTCCATTATCTGTCCTCTTATTACCTTCAGTTGAAATGGGACCTCATTAGTGGTCATATGTGAGGCTCAACAAATCCCTTACTGAGCATTACTTTGGATATAAGGCATATAGGAAGACATGTAGGATATCAACGCATGTAAGGTCAGTGATAGTGATGTGATTTTAAAAGAAAATGAGTTCACACAGATGAGGGGTGATGATCCCTGCCTCAAGTCTATTGCCCATAACTTTTCTCACAAACACATCCCACTTGCTTCTCCATGGATCTCTCTGTACAATGAACTGCTTTTAAGCTTTTAAAATCTCTTCCTCAATCCCTCTTTTCTTTCTCCCTCTTAATTCACCATGTGGGGATCATTTTAATAGGCAGTTCTAATTGAAATTTGGACATTAGATCAATTGCACATATGACAAGTAGCCGTCCCTGGAAAATCTATCTGCTTCTGAGGTGGTGGGAGGACAGGTTTTCCTCTTGCACATGTCAGGGCACATGATGGTGTACATGTAGGTACCAGCTTACATTGCAAATGTAAGGTAGCCCTTGGATACTTGACCAATCCCTTCTTAAACTGGTGCAGCTGAGCGCTACCCTAGTATAAGTATTTCTGATGACATTGCATGAAAAGGCATCCAGTATCTCCTTGTACGGCAGTTTTCTATAGGCTGTATGTTGCCCCTCACCCAATAAGAACAGTCACTGAATGAACCAAGCGCTCAGGGAGTTCCATTTTGCCATCATCATCTAACCCAGACTTCCTGTATAACTATGTTGGCAGATCTTTATGCTTTACCAGTATTAAATAGAATCTCACCCTCAGTTTGTGCCATTTTCCTGAACCCTGTGTGATAAGGAGAATTTTCAGATTTCTTAATACATTGTATCTGACAGTATTCTGCTTATAATAATTGAAGGAGTGATCTGAGGACAGCTAGGTTGTCTGGAGATCAGTTGAATTTTTCAGTTGTCATTTGAATGAATAGCAAGAGGCACAAAAAATCTGACTTTCATTACTGAGTAGAGGAACAAAAGCTGGTGCATAATTACACCACCTCTATACAATAGTAAAAACTATAAGGGAGTATCACCTTGTAGTGAGTGAAAAGATCATTTTGGTGCCTTTTAAAAAAATTATTTAGGATGGAGTGACTTTGGGGTTATCTTTTTTATTATTTTACTTTATTTTAAACCTAAATCTCGAAGAGATCGAAACAGACAAAATCATCCATCAAGACCTAGGATCTTGAGTGTTTAAAAGGTTCAGATTACAATCATTGTGTATGCAACTATGGTTGTGACACTGAGTTACAGTTGCCACCTCTTTTCCTCTGGCAGGCTCCTCATCTTTAAATTCTGCATGGCAGGAAGGTACAACATGATCTTTCCCTAGCTGGGAATAGCTGTATCTATTGAATTTGGCCAGAACAGATATTTAAAAATTTTCATTTCAGTTAATTTTAGAAGAATTTATCAACAGTCACAAGCTACATATTCAGGGAAGAAAAACCTTAAGGTGTTTGGGTCTTTGTTATTGATTTGTTTTTATAATTCAAGTACAAATGAAAGCAAAACAAACCGATTTTCCCATCCTAGCCTGGGCCCAGCTGCAAATTAATGCCAAATTGCTTAACCTAACTTGGTGGGGGGAGATTGAGGTCCAGTACTTGGACAGCTCTTTAAAGCTTATCTAAAATCAAACTTAAAAATCAGATCAAATTTCACTTCTAATGGCATGGAAGCCTCCAGCTGTTAGAAAGCAACAGGGACCAGAGAGGGGGAAAACTCCACCTGAGGCCATTGGGAGTCACTACCAGTCAGAGTAGGCAGTATTTTAACTGATTCAGTGAAAGGCAAAAATACTTGAAAGTAGCCAGTTATCAAGCCCCAGAGTCTACCTGTCAGATATCAGGATCAACCTCCCAGAGAATTAGGGATTGGAGAAGGACTTTATTAATTGGAATTATTAGCCTTCAGCTCAACGAGTGACTTTACAAATTATCACTGAATAATTTTGTAAGTGGACCTTTGGAGTGAGGAGTGTGCAATTGCCACAAAGCAACACTATCATCTGCCTGGGGTACAAGCAAAACCAACTGGGTCATTAATTACAGACAAGAACACTGCTGGAGTTGAATGCTTTTTCATATTAACATCCAACCCAAACATTTACAGCAGGGTGTTATTCACTGATCCTGAACTAAGTTTATTAGGTTTAGGTATGGGGGTGGGGGAGAAGAGGGCATAAAGGAAGGAACAGGTCGCTGGCCTATAATCTCAAACCTTTTCAGCTGCTGTACTGAAAAGTGAGGATATTTCCAGGTAGGGCTGTGCAGAATGTTTTCCAGCTTGATTTTTTCAGAGACAAGGTTTGATTTTCAGAAGCAAAAATAACCCTTTCCTTAACCTGCATACCTTCCACTTAAATGGGCAAATATTAATTTTAAAATTCTAGTTTGTGTCACTGTTTTCCTGTTTTCTGTTGCCTGCTTGGCATTTCTCCCTCTCTTCAACAGTAAATTGCATGGTGAATGGACTAATGTCTTGGCACTACACAGACAATCAGATTTTCCTAAGTGATGACAGTGGTGAAGGCAAGTAAGGAGAACTAAAAGCAAAAACAAATCAATCCAGTCCTTGCTCTAAAAGGCATCATGCAGCTCTCCTGAATTAGCATGTGGATATTATAATCTATAAGCTTTATTCATTAGATTGCATTGTACCTAGGTTTATCAGGTTGAAGGAGGCAGTTTCCAGAAGCTGTTTTGTTTTGTTTGAAAAGAGTTCAAGCTTGGTTTCCAGATTGGTGAGTTTTATGAACCATACCATGATGTCAGAAGTCAAATTTCAAACACAAACTATAAATGTATCATTAACCATCCAAAGGCAAGGCCCGCAAATGGAAATAAAAATATGCTTGCTTTTACCTGCTTCAGAATTCAAATAGTGTGGTCAAGTTCATTCCCTTATGCTAGGGCTAAGAAGCCAGCAAGTTTGTAAATCCTCTAACTTTGCTAAAGAAGGCCACAAACACAATGAACAAACTGTTCTGGACATGTTTGTTGCCCAGCTCACTCCTGTTAGAATATGATCCAACCAGCTTTTTCCCCTCCAAAGGGTTCAGAAGCCAAAAGAAACTGTTGAGCCATTTGTAAGATCTGGTATGAACAGGCAGAATAGGTTTGTTGGTAAAGAGGAATATCTTTAGAACTAGATTGGTGCTTAGAATTCTGGAAAGTGGACTTTCTAAAAGAATGCACCTAATAGAGGCCTTAACCCTTCACAAAGCCAAGGCAACTGGAGTTGATCAAAGCCCACAACAGGGAGCAAAGAGAACTTGAGAGTGAGTGTCTTGGCAGAAATAACTGTCACTCCACAAAACACTAATAGCCAGTGCAGTAGCCATTTTTCAAAAGGGCAAATTCACGAATGTCTCTGCAAAAGAACTATTTTAAAAATACAGAGAGAGGGGGAAAGCAACCCAGCCATCTTAAAACCACAGTGTAGCAGAAATGCCAGCCCTTTTGGACAGCAGTGTTACTACACAAAATATCACTCACTCCAGTCAAGTTATTCAGAAGACTTGCTATTTGAATGGCTATCAAACAGATGATGGAACAGATTTTGTCTTCTGATCATTTCTGACTGATGGGTTCAAATTAAATAAATTGGGGCCTCAGCTAAATATTAGGAAGAATTACTAGGTACAAGTGGTTAGATCATGAAGTATACTGCATCAGAAGGCAGTGGGTTTCTCTTTGTTAAAGGTTTCTAAGCAAATGCTGGATGGCTACATATCAGAAATGGCATAGTCACAGATCTCCTATCTCAACTGGGATTGAAATGGATGACCTTTGAGATTTTTTCCAGGTCCTACATGTCTGTGATTTAGAGATAAATAGCTGAATACATATAGTACAAGTATTGTGTAGGTAATTATTCATTCAATTGTTGTTGCATTAAACCAGCAGTGGAAAACTGTGGCCCTTCTGATGATATTAGACTGCAACTTCCATCAGCCCTAGCCCACAAAAACAATGCTGATGAATGACTGGAGTTGCAGTCTGACTGTAACTGAAATCTAATTGTAATAAGTTACCCAACCCTCCTTTAAACAAATGTTGAGGGGAAATGTATGAAAATGATGGTATAATGTTGAGGGGAAGTGTACGGAAATGATGGTATAGAGTTTTCTTCTATTATTCTGTTCATAAAAGGAACAATAAGTCTAGCTTCATAATTTCTGGTAAAGGTTCCATGACAAACAGTAAATGATTAAAGAAAAGGAAATGGAAAGTACTTATTAAAGATAATCTTTATATTAGAAGGAAATGAAAAGTGGGATCACTTCCAGATCAGTACTTGGATTAATGCTATTTGACTTACTCGTAAATGATCAGGAATTAATGGTAAGCAGTGGAGAAGCCAGGTTTACAGATGACACCATCTTGGGGGAGATGAATATCAAAGTAGAATGTGAAAAACTCCTACTGTGTAATGGACACACTCAGTGTGAGGTGGTGAGAATGGATTTGTACATCTGGTGCCATTGCACATGGATGTGCACTTGATATTGCATATAGATACGAAGGCATATTTGGTTGGACATTCCATTGCTCAGTTGGTGTCTTGGTTAATTTGCACAATAATGCTATTGTAGCACAATTAATGCATAACTTCAAAGTGGAGATTTGCACCATGCAAACTGGTGTAGGATCCTGGCAGGAATTTCCACCACATGCTTTTTCCATTTGTATAAATGGACTACAGCATTGTTTGCAGTATGGTGGAATACCCATCACCCCAGGGGCCAAAATTATTCTCACACATTGGGACAGAAATCAGCTTTCAAATTAAATTCATGCTGAAGGCAATTGGAGTATTAGTATAAAACAAGTGGGTTTGCAGCCACAGGTTTCTGGCTCCGTCCCTGTCAATGTTTTTCATTGCTTCCTTTGATCTGGCAACTGCCTTTGTTATGCATCAAACACTGCCTTTACAAAAATAATAATGCTCCTAATAAAATGCTTGCAAGACATCACAGCCGCAGATGCTTGATCTGAACGTCAGTCGTTCTGTCCAATTCTGAGTAATGTTGCTGTTCCTTGAACCAGCCAACCAGCACTTTTGCAGTCATGAAAGTGACAGGCCCTTGCAATGAAGGAGTGAGGAAAAAGAGAGGCTGGGGAGCAGCAAGCGGGGAGGGGGAGATGAGGTGGGATAGCCTGAGATTCAGCTGCAGCCATTTATCTCCTGAAGCTGGGCTATTAGACAGATGACAGAGGGAGAGAGGCAGCCAGCTCAGGCACTGAAACTTAGGCTGCTTCCAGTTGGTGATTTATCTTCCAGCTTCATCTGGCAAACTTGCTGATGGAAGGACTCTTCCCTTCTCTGTGCCTCATCAATTCTCATTCTCATTGCATTCTCCCCACCACCACCACCTTTTAGAAAAAGGCTTTTAGTTTCTTTTCATTTAACCACTATCTCTCCCTTGTTCTTTCCCCTACCCAGTCTCTCATTATCTTCCTATTCCTTTATCTCTGCTTATTCCCTACCACCATCATTTTTGTTGCTCCCTCCCAGAGAGCTCTCTCCTTATTTGCTCTACTTCAGTTCCTTCAGACAGTCTGAAAAGGGTTTTTTTAAGTGGGTGTTTTCTTGAGTATGTTGTGCATTTGGACAGACTGAACCAAGAATTTAAAAAGCATCAGGTTGAGATTTAAACTGTTTCCTCTGTAACTGAGTTAACAGCCTTTTGGATTTGAGGCCCCCATATGAGACTGGCTTGAGGATGTGCCTCCCCTGAAAACAAAACATCTGAACAATCCTTTTTTTCATGTTGGGAGGGAGTAGATAGCCTTTTCTCTAGTACTAGTAATCCAGATACTTATAGCTATTTCATTGCTTCTAGCAAGAGGTATTTTGTGTGGGAGTAGGCTGAGTTGTTGGGAATTAAAGTTTCCTATGCTCTCAGCTCTTATATGAGAAGCAAAATCTTTAAATATAAAAAATAGCACAGCTAAAACTATGAGGAATTCACTTTCTTTAGTAGAACATGCCCCAGTCTCATCCTTTGTCCTTGAGAGCTGAAACTGATCAAAATAAACAAGGCAGGCAAGTTTCAGGTTACAAATTTTGAAAAAGTTTACAAATGGCTTAGTATTTCCATATGCATGGGGGAAGCCTACATCCTAAATAGCTAATAAATAGATCAGATAAAAGAAAAAAAAAAGCTTGCAGCTTAAACTCATACTGGTGAACTGAAAAGGTATAGGAGATGAAGGAAAAGAAAGAAAGGATTGGAGACTGAGAAGGAGAAACGCTCTATATAAGCAAGATCCCAAAAGGAAGTGCCCTAGGTCACATGATCTATTTACTTTGTTATAAAAGGTATTTATGACCATGCACTTCAATGGATAGTAAGAACACATGGGAAGGGTTAGATGAGGGAAAACAAGTTTCATATGCAGGGAATGCTGCCCTGTCTAAACCTTACTTGGTCTAAAATCAAGTGGACAGGGAGAGAAAATGCTGGAGTTTTTCCAGCAAGAGGGAATACACTGGGGAATACACTGAAGGTTTTGTGGGCATATGTGACAATTTATTTTGATTTATTTATGGCCTGCTTTTCTCTCAATATGGGACCCAAATCAGCTTACAATACAAATTAAAATAAAGTAGCTAAAACCACAGCTGGCATCCTGTTGGTGTATTACAGTGGCATAAATTGGAATTACACCATTGTAACTCACATTTTTAGCTATTTCAGAGGCTATTTTGACCTTGCAATGAGCCAAATCTGCCTCACAACTTGAAAGCAGCTTCTACCCAACATATTTAAATTCATGTGCCACACAGTGGGGAGATCAGCAGCGATATGTACAGCTATTTTCTTGTAGGTGGACACAGAGCAAGGATCTAGGAGCCTCCCAAGGGCTCCTAGAGGTTCCTACATAAATTGTGATGTTGAAGATCTATAACTGGACCTCCTTTCAGCATGGTTAAAACAGTTGGGAGAATGGAGACTGACTGCTGCTCTCACAAGCTCTTTGCTCAATTTAAATCATTCCAATAAATTGTGATAAACCATAGTGGGGAGGAGGAAATAACATAGGTACCTGTAGGTTCAGCACACAGGACAACTGCTCTGGAGACAGCAACAGGGAAATGAGATAAATCATTTAACCAGTGACATGGTGACTTGGATCCAACCCAGCTCCATTAGGAAAGAATATCAAGAAATCCAACTGCAGATTTCCCACATCACCTCTGGTTTGACCCTAACTATGATGTAAAAACCATTCTATGATGTAAAAACCTCCATAGAACAGGCAAACATGACTCAGAGAACATACCCCCTGTTGATACTACTATTGATTTTGAAAAGTTTTCTCAGATCTTGCCTAGGAGCATGAAACCTCATTGGTGGAGCAACAGCAATGGGTGGGTGTGAAAATACTGTAGATGTGACAGCATTAAAGCCCAGAGTCCAGATCAGGAACAGCTGCTGGGTTCCATATCAGTGTTAGTGGTGCATCCTCTCTCGGCCTTAGATTAGACTTTAAAGGAGATACACCAAGTGGTGAATGCAATCCTCCAAATAGGTCCAGCCCCATGGATAGCTCCTTTAAGATTCAAGCTGAGATGCAGTGTGGATTAACTGCCCCATGGGCATGAAGGCCAGAAGCTATGATTGCTCCTGTGTGATGTTTTAAACTTCTCTTGTACCCCGCCCCAATTGCCCGTTCAGAGGGGCGGATTAGAAATAAATTATTATTATTATTATTATTATTATTATTATTATTGCTAGATTTGAGACCTAGCACAGGTCCAACAGCTCCCTTTTAAACACAAGGGCAGAGCAGTATGTTCACATACGTCTCTGGCAAAGTGGTTGCACTGAACCTAGCCGTGTGGTGCCATTAATGAAGTAATTGATGGCAGGTATAGAAGAGCAAGACTCGGCAGAAGCAGTGATATCAGAGGGAGCTTGTGTGTGTATATATGTATGTTTGAACATCTCCAAGCTTTGCTTTAGCTGATATTTATTTATTTATTTATTTATGGTCATGTAAACTACTTCCTTCAAGGGACAGAGCTTGGGGCTTTCACAGATTTTCAGCCTCCACTCCAGATAGAATGTGCTACCTACTTGTCTCCAGGGTGTTCTTTTCCTCAGCATATTGAACTTGCCATCTCCCTCCCTTTTCCACCTGTAGGGACAGCACGATCTCTGATAATCTCTTTCTAAGCTGTTGAGTATTTCTGCTTAGAGATTGTTTTACATAAACTCTTCTTTGCCTGGAGTTAGCCCTAGCAATCTGTTGCTTTCATTGCACCGTATAGGAAGAGCTTGGCTTTCCTGCCCAACAGACCTCCTCCAAGCTATGAGCACTGGTGTTAAAACCATATACCATTTCTGCAGCTAGGACTAAACATATACAATTGTACATGAAATTGCTAGAGTCAGATCTATTCTTGAGGCATAAGAACAACAAAATGATTTTTAACTGAGTGCTGGAGCCATTGAAAGATAAAGGTATTTGAAAGGTAAAATATGCAAATAGAATTTACCTTCTGTGGCCCATAAGGAGACAAATAATATTGAATAGGTGCTCTTCCATATTAGTCTAAAGTTGTGTGACTTCCCACAACATAATCCCCTGTGTTTTGCCTTTATGTCACCTTTGTCACCTGTTTATGGACTGCTTCTCATGGTTTCTTAGATCTCCAGTAAGGCTCTTCCAAAGGGTTTGCAGTTAATTCTCTCGGATATTTAATTTTGTTGTTGCTGTTATAATGTTACATACAAAAGCAACATTTCACTGAACCACTAACATACCTGTGCACTATAACTCTTCTTTAAAAATTAAAAGAGAAAAGGCAGAAGGATACTGTTGTTGTTGTTGTTTGTTTGTTACGTTATTTCTCAGAATTAAAAGAAACCCACCCAAGGGAAGGAGCAAAATGTTGCAGCTGGAGCTAGACTTTGGCAGGAAATAATCTGGCACACCAGAGACATCCTTTGGATAAAAATTACCGAAGAAGTACCAGCAATGACTTTTCAACTTCCTGACACATTTGTCACATCTGGAGCTTCTAAGAAGCTGAACAAGTGTTTTGATTTTGAAGTATAATATAAATATTATATCTCCTGCCTGTCAATATAACTTGTTTAGTTTCTTTTGAGAAACCTGACCGCATAAAGGCAGTGGGTGACATTTTCTTGATGTGGAAGTGAATTATAGGGAAAGCTCCCCCCTCCCCTTTTCATCTAGCTGACATGACAGATATCTTGAGGTCTCTGTTCTACCAGAAAGTCCACAGACATGTGCATAAAATATTAAATTCAAAGTTTCAGGAACCAGAGCAGAAATTTTAAAGTTATGCATCTGTAAACTCAAACTTTGGACATGCTAGGTTAACAGGGAGGTGAACTACATGTAGCACTGGATGCATGGATATGGCTGAATTCCAGTTATGAAACTGCCAGCCAATGTTTGGCAAAATTAAGACAAAATTAAGTCAATTTGAGGAGGAAGACAGAATGACATATTTCCTTAGGAAACCTTGTCAGAACCTAAAAGTAACTTGTTACAAAAACATGCTTATAATTAATCCATCTGTTCAATAATTAGGCATAACAAAGTTGGATTCTGATTGCAACTTAAATAATAATTTCTGTCCTTTTGCACTGAAATTGTGACGATTACCTTTTTTTTTTAATGACAAGTTTTGCCTCATTAAACAATGAAGCAAGAATGTCACACAATTCTCCCCACAGCTTGTGCTTTGCCACATGCTGGTGTCTTTTGCTCTGTTGTGGGTGATGAGGTGGACAAAAGGATAACAGAACAGTTTATAGCATTCATTTTTTTAAAAGTAACTAAAAGTAATTGTTTTAGATATTTCAAAGAAACAGGTAAGAAAAATAATTTTAAAAAAATCATAACTATACTGGTGACTAACTACTCTGGAGTAGAACTATAGCTGTAATGAATTATTTTTTAAGACTAAAATCTCAAGTTCTGAATCGCACTAGGAAAAATACAAAGTGGGGATGCAGGTAAATGGCAACAGGGGCAAGAAGTTGGACGGGAATGTTTGCACCAAATAAATGTATATTGGGATGAGTTGATGGATGAGCTTTGCTAAATCAGAAGCCAAAAAGGAATTATTGTGGTTGTGAGGAATATAGAGCTCTGTAGTACATGCCTTGTCTGGATTGCCCAAATTATTTAAAGCTATTGACACAGATGTTCTTCTGGGGGACATTGTAATCTGGATATTTTAAATATTTTTTTTAAGATTATGCACGTGGGTCCATATGGATTATCTGCCTTACAACAGAAATTGGATGGAATGGTATTTTGATTCCTTTTAAAGAGGTTGTTCTGAATGGAACAGCCAACTAGTAGTCTGGTACATAGATAGAAATACTGTGGCCCTCCAGGTTTTGTTGGAACTCCTAGCATTCTTCAGCAGAAGCTATGCATGGTTCCCAAGCCTAGATTGTTTGACTTGAGCTTGTGAGAGACATGGGAAAGAATGTACTATTCTCTCAGCTGTGAATATACCGGATGAAATTGGGCAAATCAATCTTTGCTTTATTTCCTTATCTGTACAATGGGGATCATGACACTTTATCTCACCAGCTTATTATGGAGGCAATCAGGAAGTGTAAAGTAATTTGCATACTTACAATGCTGTATATTTCGTGAGTAATATAAATCAGAAAGCTTTAAGAACTGCAGCAGAACCACAGCTCAGTAGTAGCGTATGGGGTTTGCATGCAAAAGATACCAGGCTCTTTTCCCAATACTCTCAGATAGGACAGCAAAGATTAATCTGAAATCACTTCAGGTCTACTGATCATCAGTGCAGACCAGGGTTGGGTCACTGTGGATGGATATACATTTTTGGCCTGCAGCATAATTTCCATCAGACTTAGTCATCATAACTAAAACAAAGAGATTGTGAGAAATATAATCCAACAAATTCTCGAGCTCCACAGTAGCCCACTCTGGCATAATTAATGCTGAACTAGATATGCAAGTGCTCTAGCTCATTCTAAGGTAGCTTCCTCCGTTCCTAGAGATACTTTTCCAGGTACTTTGCCTAAGTATCTAAGATGAATGGCAGCTGGAGAGTGGGTCTGAGTGTTGATGAGGCCCCTTTTATGTGATGTCTTCATCACATTAATTAAGAAACAGGAAGATAATTAATTAATTAATTAATATCCCACTTCTCTCCTAATGTGGGACAAAAGGTAGTTCACAATGAGTTAAAACAAAACACAGTTGAAACAATGGATTATACAAATGTTCAAAACAATTACACAAATAATCATATCAAAAGCATTAATTTAAACATTTTAAAGGATCATTAAAATATAGTAATAATGATAAAATCATAACACTCCCCCAGTTAAAAGGTCTTCTGCAACTGGTTGTTAACCCTCAAAGACGTGAGTAAACAGAGGTCTTTGTCTGCTGGCAGAAAGAAAACAGGTTCCTTAGCTTCCACAGTCTGGGAGCTGCTACCAAGAAGGCTCTGTTCTATGTCCTCAGCAAATGTCCCTGTGATGGTGGTGGGACTGAAAGAAAGCTTTCCCCCAAGGATCAAAAAAATTATGGCAGGCTCATATTTGGAGACAACTCTGGATCTAAGCCATAGGTTAAGGAAGCAACAGCTAACACTTTTGTAGGTTCAAGGTTAAAAGTTTATCTCTCCCTTAATGATAATCTGATAATAGCACTGGAAATAAGAAATAATCTTTAGTATTTCCTACTTTTTCCTGTCTCAGTTGTTCCATTGTTTTTACAAGTATGTCATTGGAAGTTGTTGTTTTTCCCTTTATTATGGTACACTGTCTTTAAAAATATTACTATTTTGCTTGTGAGTAAAACCAGACTAGAAAGCTGGAAAAAGTTACTGCATTCTGTGAAATGAGTAGCTGGACAAGTCTGGTTAGAGTCAGTAAATCACAGCCTTCAGGATGCTGTGAAAGTGTCCTAGAAACCTGTCTGTTAGAGGGGGGAAAGAGGGCCAGGATGATATGAAGTTAGGGGTCAGAAATAGAGTGTGAGGGCTGCTTATGAAGAAGGGAATGGAGACACTTTGAATTAGATTTTAGGAAGCAGAAATGTGGAAGGGGTTCAGAGAGGAAATGCTACTTTGAAATTGAGGCTTTACTGTGCACTGTGTGTGCAACCAGCATAAGATTATTTTACCTGTTACAGCTAGCCTGCATATTATGCAAGTTCATATAATACAGATTCACTTTCATACATCAGAAGAAAATATTTTCTCTCTAGGCATTTTCTAGGTCCTCCAGCATGATTTTATGGTATGTTTCTGCCAGAAACTGACTACAGAATCATGCTGGGGAACCTAGAGATTCTTAGAGGCAGAGCTTGTCCTCTATGGTCAATGTCTGGCAGAAGCATACTATAGAACAATGCTAGAGAACCTAGAAAATGCCTAGAGAAAACACTTCCTTGTTCATTTCAGGTAAGAGAAATAATGTTCCAGGTTTTACATAAAAATCATATTACATGAAGTGGCCTGGAACAGGTCTTTCGTGTAATACACAGATTGCCTTTATATACAGTAGTTAATCTTTACTGTTCTTATTTTTTTCGCCTTTCATCTGGAATTTTAAATTTTAAAAATTGATAAGAAGAACTGGTCACACTTTACCATACTGAATCCACTGATCAGCAGAGCCATTGGTGCAAGATAGTGGTCACCTTGATGTTTGAGGACAAAAGGGCAAGGTGAAAGAGCCCAAGGGTTCAAACCACAGGACCAACTTGGAGAAAGCATCTGTTAAACAACTTAAACCAAACGTATGTAGAAGAAAAAAGCCATACAGTCAAAGTACAGAGAGCGTTCAGATGCAATCTTAGGACTGTGCAGGGCTGTATGTGGTTTCCATACCATTGCAACAGTTCCTTGGGTACAGTATTGATGCAATGCATTATTTCATTGATGGATTCCCAAATACTGTCAGAGTTGGCTTGTCTCTGAGAAAATTTTACACCATTTTAAAAAAATCTCTGTGAGTTCTCATTACTCACGATGTACAATCATGTTCTCCTCAGACTACATATGGTCTGGCATCTAGCATGTATTTTCATAGGCAGAATTCAATTATTTAAGGTCACTGCCCATCCATTCTCTCTCAGTCAGGGAAATATAACTATATTATGCTGAAAACATATATCTAGATTCCTCTTCAAAAAATTGTCATTTAAAAAAAAAAAAGAAATATCTAAACTAACTGTCCAATCATTCCAGTTTTTAGCCAAATACTTCCAGCCATCAATGGCTTTTAAGTGATGTGTGCAGCATATTTGAAATCACAGCAGAGGGCATATTTGAAATCACAGCGAAGGCATCTCTCTCTCTTGCCAAAATAAAGATCAATTTCTGTTCTTTCTCTCTCACACACAGAAAGAATTCCTTAAACAGCAGACATGCAGAATATATGTACAGAATATGCAAGACATCCATTAGATTCTTGTTGTACTTGTGATTAATATTCATTATTATTTCAAGCAGCAATAATTTGGACACTCTGGGTAAAGGATTCATTTGGGCTAACAACAAAATACATTCTACAATATACAGTTGGCCCTCCGTTTTCACAGGGGATCCATTCCCTCCCCCCTGCCACCGCAAAAAAACAGAGACTCGCCAATATTCAAGCCTCATAGGCTTGAATGGGATGCATGCCCACGGGTGCATACGGGGCGTGTAACACAGGGCCAAGTCCCATTGAAAATAACAGAGGTTGCCCCTCTGTGAATATTGAAGACTACTTTGTGAATATTGAAGTACCTCACGTCCGCAAGAAAGGAGGGGGTGACTATATACCGGAAATATTTAGATATATAAAGAAGATGTGTGTGGTTATTTACCTAGCCTTTCAAATCTAAAAGGTATGGAACTTGTGGACCATCAAATGTGGATTCTATCTCAAATCAGCCCCAGCCAGCATGGCCAGTGGTTACAGATGTTTTGAGCTGTAGGCTAACTATGGACATTACTACATGTTTATTTTCATTTTTTCATGCACTTTTTAGGAGTTCTGCTAATTCAATTGAAATTTTTAAAAGAAAAAAAATAAAGGGGGAAAGGGAGTCAGCCTGGTTGGGAACAGCAAGGAAGAAATGGGACAGAAGGAGAGAAGACACTGACACAACGTAACTGACGATCTTACAACTGCCCCAGCAACAATGTTTTACACCTAAGGACTAGCACAATTGGGATGTCTCCCCCATCAATGAAAAGGGATACTCTAACCACATTTCAGTGACACAGCAGCAATGAGTTGGAGGAGGCAATGTGCAAAAAGTATTGCTAAAGGCACTTTTTTCTGTTTGCAATTGCTGTTTTAAACCCACGTATAGTAATCTCCTACATCTGGACAGCTGCAGTTTCCCTTTTCTTTGTGTGTATGTGCTGTCAAGACACATGTTGCTTGATGGCAGCCCCATGAATTTCTTAGGGTTTTTCTCAGGCAAGGAATATTCAGAGGTGGTTTTGCCAATTCCTTTCTGTGAAATAATATACCAGCATCTGGTATATTAGGGGCAGAAAAACTTCATCAGTATTATTATATTGCATCTCAATGTGAGACTTTACAAATTGTTTGCTTGATGTTGCTGTTGTTTTCAGTAGCGCTTCAAAGTCAATAGTATGCATTACTATTAAAGATTCATTTCTGCAATCCTTCCATTCCTCACCAGGTACAGAACAGCTATAGGGAGATTGAAGGGCAAAACCTGGTGGTTACTGCACAGGAGGGAATACCACCCTCAACAGTGACTAAGATAGACATACACAGGCATAAGGTTAACATGGCTGCATTTACAAGTAACAGAATGTCCTGTTTACGTAACCAAAAAAATAATAATCAATGAATGATAAAATGCTGATGACCAAACAAGAGGAGGGGAAGAAAACCAATGGGATACGCTGGTATTAGCACCAAGAAAAAAAGTAAGAACAAAGTGCCATGAATGAGCAGAAAGGCTCTACAGAATGGCCACAGAAGCTGAGTGGGACTGAGATGGCCTTCGGGCTGAGTGCTGGGGAACAGGGTAGAGGGGTTTTCCTTTCTGGCCTCCTCTAAGCAACTTGCTGTTAAGGGACTGCATCATAGCAACAGAGGGCTGAAGCAGGCAAGGTCTGAAGGCATAAACTGCTGAGTCCCAGCTGACGGTAACTCATTACCAAGAGATACAGTGAACCTTTACATTTCCAACACACATCACATGGCTCCAGCATTGAATTTCCAGTCACATAGCAAGTGCTTTTTTCTCTCTCGCAGACTCCCGCATGCAGCACTGTAGGCCGAATCTTTTGAACTGAAGATCATAATAATAAAAAAATCTTAAACCCTGAATCTGAGCCCACACTTCCCTGAACAGAAGCAGCAACAGATTGCAGGCAACATGCAGCAAATGTGTGCGCTACAAGGGAGCTAATGAGAAGGTGTCCTTTCGACACACCATTGCCAACTGAGAGCTTTGTCCAGCTCCTGTTGGAATCTGTCCATTGATTTTAATGACAGCAGGAGCCAACACACAAACCTGAATAATAGCTTGTTTTTCCTCTACCTCTTTTATCTCAAAGGAACCTTGTGGGTTTTTGCAGTCTTGTTCCTTGCATCTTATTTCAAATGCAGATGTTGCTTGGGTACAGTTTTAGATGGCAGTTTTAGCTCTGTTTTGCAAAATAGTGAGAAAGCAAATTTGTAAATGTCCTTTACACAGTGGTGGAAATTGGATCTTAATGATGAAGGTTAACTAGAACAATATAATTAACCACTGTGAAAAGGCCTTTGTGATTTTGTTAAGGACCATATGAGCAACTGGAATCATTAAAGAAACAGAATTTGTCAACAGCATTAGAAAGAACTTGGCTTCATTCAAATCAGAAAAAAAGGAGTCTGGGATGAAGACATTATAGTATGCTACAATCTTATCTGAAGCAGAAGCACAGGAGAGAGAAAATGCTACTTAAATTAACAAATAGTGGTGGGGAGGACATGTTATGGCTACAAATTGGGTGCTAACAACTTTTAGTTTGGAAACTGGAGAGGTTTTTTAATAATAATAATAATAATAATAATAATAAAGCTTTTATGTATCTTTGTGATAAGCACCTTTGAGTCTAATGGAATTTCTTAACAGTCATTCAAGAACTGATTCTGAATGCCAGAAGACTGCATGCACAATACGTACTCATTTATTGATGCAGAATTAAGTATTGCCTTGCATCCATGTTATGAAATTGAGAAAACTGGTGTGTTCCTAGCTACCACAAGTCTTTATCAGTAGTGCTGGATGAAATGCATGATTCTCACAGATACAAAACTAGGGAAAAGACTAGACTATGCCTGTCTCCTTTAAATGCTAGCTAGTTTGTTTAAGAGTCTGCTTTTCCACCACTGGGCTAAATACAATGTTTATGGCTTTCCTACCCCAGTTCATCCTCACAAGTGCAGAATTTATTTTGTGGACAATGTATACTATATGGATAGTACCTTTAAAGTTAAGATTGAAACCCAAAACTTCTCCACGATCCCAGACATGGAAGCCACTGGCCACCACTTTTGGCCATACTGGTTGGGGCTGCTTGTAACTGACATTTGAAACATCTGGACTTCAAAAGGTTCCCCACCCCATCTTTCCTGATCATTCCTCAGTCTGAACTGGGTTGAGTACCAGTGAATAACTGCCACTGAAAATAGCTCTTTCTGCTCTCAGTAGGAGCTGTTCTCCACCTCACTCAGGATTTAGGTTGTAATGTCTTCTGTCTCTGAGGTTTTATCCTGATTAATCTTCCCTCTGGGATTTAACTTAGGCAGTAGGCACATTCCCTTTTAAAATAAATGCTAATTCCACAACTTCAAGGGGATATTCAGAGATGCAACTTCCCTCACTTAGAACAACCCAGTAAAATTAGCATCAGTATGAGTATGCCATGATTTTGTCTCAGTGGTAACAGTTGGTTTGTGGTAACTATTTACACAGTCATATCACCTCATTGATCCAAATAGTCATACATTAGCACATAGTTCAGAAATTTAACTTTTTTTTTTACTGCACTTTTCAAAACCACCAATGGCTGGGGGATTCTGGGAGTTGGAGTTGAAACAGTAAATTTTCTAAGTTCTTAACATTAGACCAGAGAGCTTATCACACATCTTTAAAATGTGACTTACTGCTCCTGAATTGAATTCTAATTTGGACTGCATCCTGGTCCTATTACTTCGCTTTTGTCTCCAGATCTGCCATGTGAGTAAAGCCTAGCTGCAGCCCGGGTCCCTTAATGCACTTCAGTGGCCATTTTTCAAAGTCAGAAAGCTCTGGTGCCACAATAACAATTTCTAGGATTCCCTAGCACTGACCCAGGGCAGTAAAAGTGGTCTCAGAGGGGATTATTTCCGCAGTGTATTTTGGGCCTAAATTGTAAAACACATCTCTGAGTGCCATGGAGATGGGATACTGGGTAATTTCAATCTCAGTGAGTAACTAATAATATTTTTTCACCTTTGTGATATGCTGGAAGATCTATGCGTAGAGGAGAGGAAAAGCCTATTAAGAATTATGTTTCTTTTTCCCTCCCTCAACTCTTAAAAATATTAACATTATTCAATTCCTCCTTAAACGTTTGAAATAAGTATTCTACCTCTGCACAGTTTATTTCCTTCCTCTCCACAATGAAATACATCCCAGTGGTTGAAACATTAAAACACACTCATAAATGTCTCATCTGGTTCTTCCTGCTCAGAAGGGGCTCCCTGTTTCCCCTCCCTGAAGCTAGACTATGGTGCAGTGCAATAAAACAGCAAATGACTTTGCATGCTACCTCCTGGCATCATTGGCTTCTAATTAAGAAATAATGAGGCAGACTCCATTCTAGACTGCGGAACTAATAAATGACGACCAACAGGTCCCCTGCCCCAGCTTTATTTCAGCAACGGAAATAATCCTGCCCAGCTCAGTGCTCCCATTTGCATAGGGCAGATTTTTGTAAGTGGGAAGAAGATACTCATTATCTCTATCGAGGTTGGGGAGGAAGCAGAAACAGAATGGAAACTCTCAGCATGAATTCTCTCTATGCTTTTGCCCTCTACCCTGTGTGTAAAGCACACAAGCTACTGATTGTCCTCCTGATTCCAATATTGAAATAGTCAGCTTGCAGATCTTAAGGTTTTGTGTTAATTCCTGCAGTGTAATGCATTGTCTTGTTCTAACAATTCATGTGAAAAAACTAGGCCAGAAATGTGGTGTGGAGATTGGTTGTATGATCTTTTGGCTGAGCAGTTATTATCCTGGTGAGGAATGTACATATACAGGAACGTGCTGTCATGTTAAACTTGGGGCCTTTCTATGATTCTGTGTCAGTTTGGTTATAATAAATGATAGATGTGACTGAACAGAGTTAATGACTTTCTGCTTTTAAACCAATGTAAATTGGAGACTTCCCTTAAATGGTTGAAGTACCTAATACATGTTCCCACAGCCTTAAAATCAAATGTCTGTGGTTGTGGTGGTGCAGGATCAAGGCCAGTGGAAGCATGTTCAATCACTACAGTATTGAACCTTTCTAATTCTCCCTGCCCTGTCCAGAAAATCACTTAAATCACACTGTTATTCTGAAATTTCTCTAACTTTTGATACTATTAGACAAAAAGGAATTCTTTTAGGAGAATCTATTGTTTGCTTGCCATCTTTGGACATATATTTTTCTGGGTGACATCCTTTTAAAAACTCTCATAGGAATAAAAGCAATTTGGATGAAAAGAACTGCAGCAGCAAATCAGTAGGTAGGGAAACAGTTAAACATCCTTACTCCTATATCTCCACTGGAAACATCTTTTTCTGAAACTGCTTCCCCATAAAAAGAATTCAAGTGGGTGGGGGATATTTCCAATGTATAATTAGAACCTGAGATGGCTTATTAGATAAATTCACATAGGATATTTCTATCAACAGCTAGTAGCCATCATAAGTAAACCCTGAAACCAGTCGATCTTGGAATGCAGGTGCTAGAAACAAAAAGCTGGGCAATGCTTGCAAGCTTCCCAGAGGCATGTGACTGGATACTATTGAAAACAGAATGCTAGACTAGATGGATATTTAGCTTAAACTGTCAGGGTTCCTATTCTTAAACTGGCATCTCATCCCAGAGGGTAGGCAGACATGCCTGGGGGAAAGTGCAGATTGATTTGGGTAGCATTTTCCCTTCTGTTAAATCTTTGTCTGTCTCTTGACTTACCCAGTCTCATGCTCATCATGTGCCTGCCTGCCTTTTTGTCTCCTATGCAGAAAACCAGGGTTAAGATTAGCAGTCCCCAAGAGAGGAAAACAATGTCCTAACAGAGAAGATGAGACATTCTAATGCTAATTTTCCATTTTCACTCTCCCCAAACTTGAGCACAAACCTAAATGTAATTATATAGTGATAGTTATACTGTCCCATGTATTGTAAGGCAGTTTTCAAATAAAATTTTTGCACAAAAACATATATAACAGGGGAAAATGCACCCCAAAGTGTATATACAGTCAGTCTCCAGATTTGCAGCTTTGACTTTTGCAGATTTTATTATTCATGGATTTAATTGATATGTTCTTTCTAGGAATCTCTCAGTCTTCCAGCACGGCTCTGCCAGAAGTTGACCATACAGTCACACCAGGAGCCCTAGAGATTCCTGTAGAAAATATTCCTCTAAACATTTGTAGGTCCTTCAGTGTGATTTGATGGTCAACTTCTGCTGGATGTTGACCACAGAGTTGTGCTGGAGAACCTAGAGATTCCTAAAGAGGTGATCTCTCAGGTAAAAATAATATTGTTGTGGTTTGTTTGTTTTTTTAATTGCAATTTTCCAACTTTCACAGGGGGCCTGCAACCCTAAGCCCATAAAAAAGGATGGCCCACTGTACTGGGAACTGTAGGCTCAGAAACTCACTGTCTGGCATATACAGACATTACCCTTCTGTATGTCTTTTTAGGGTCATTGTGGAAGAAGGAAGCCACCACCTCTATGCAATCTCTGCAAGTATGTTTTTTCTGCCACCAAGGTGCACCCTTAGCATTCTCCTGGTTCTCCTGTAAGTCCATCAGAGGTTTTCTCCAAGCAAGCATATTCAGAGAAACACAGCTGGTGGCAGCCTGCTGCCAACCTTCCTGCCCCAGCAGCTAAATGGCCTTGTAGGGAAAGCATCCTGACAGCAGAAGGGCAGGTCATGCACACAGGGAGAGGGGAGGAAGCAAAGCTGTCTGGAAGACCTTTATGTTCCACCAGTACAATGCAGGATCTGAAGCATTCTTTTAAAGAAACTGCTTTCAGCAATGCATACATTTGCCAACAGTGTATTTAAATGGAGAACTATTCACAGATATGGGAACCGTCTAATTAGAAGATTGTATGTACAGCACTGTGTAAATTTAGAGCACTATAGAAATAAAGGATGATAATAATAATAATAATAATAATAATAATAATTTTATTAATGACTTGGATAACAGTATTGGGGGTATAGTTATCAAAATTGTAGATGGCACTAAATTAGAAGGAGTAGCTAATACTCCAGAGGACAGGATCAAAATTCAAAATGACTTGAATAGATTAGAAAACTGGGCAAAAGCTAACAAAATGAAACTCAACACAGAGAAATGTAAGGTTCTGCACTTAGGGCGGAAAAAATGAAATACATAGATATAGAATGGTGGACACCTGACTGAATAAGACCACATATGAAAGGGATCTAGGATTCCAATTAGATCACAAGTTGAACATGAGTCAACAGTGTGATGCAGCAGCTAAAAAGCCCAATGCAATTTTAGGCTGCCTCAATAGAAGTCTAGATCAAGGGAAATAATAGTGCCACTCTATTCTACTTTGGTCTGGCCCCACCTAGAATACTGTGTCCAGTTCTGGGCACCACAATTCAAAAATGATGTGGAGAAACTGGAGTGTGTCCAAAGGAGGGAGCCTAGATGGTGAAGGTAACCATGCCTTATGAGGAATGACTTAGAAAGCTGAGGATGTTTAGCCTGGAGAAGAGAAAGTTAAGAGGTGATATGATAGCCCTGAAGGGATATTTTCTGCTGCTCCAGAGAACAGGACCTGGGACAATGGATGCAAGCTACAGGAAAAGAGATTCCACCTCAACATTAAAAGGAACTTCCTGACAGTAAAAGCTGTTCGACAGTGGAACACACTCCCTCGGAGTGTGGTGGAGTCTCCTTCCTTAGAGGTCTTAAAACAGAGGCTGGATGGCCATCTGTTGGGGATGCTTTGATTGGGAGTTCCTGCATGGCAGGAGGTTGGACTGGATGGCCCTTGTGGTCTCTTCCAACTCTATGATTCTATGAAATTCTATGAAATATGCATATGAATTTTCAGGTTGATTTTTAAAAATTGCTGACTGATACAGAAATGTGAAAGAATTTTTTTTTTCATTTTTATTACATAATACATATCACAGTTTTACAATCTTCATTTCATAATAAACTTTCCTCCCCCCACCCCCATTCTTGCACAGAAATGTGAAAGAATGAACTTTCTGTAAAGCACAAAGTAAAATGACAACAGTAAAAATGAGAACCTTGGCAGAACCAAATAAATTGGTCCATTCTCATCCCTAACCAATATGATCTCTTCATTCCAGGCTCTTTAGCAAAGCAGAACAACACAAACATTAATGGCAGCTGGTGGCTTTTATGTCAGTAAGGGCAGTACTACACATGGGTTTTAAACCACAAATAACACAAGATCACAGTGTCATTGGACATACTCATTCACAATGATGCCTCCAGTCTATAGCTGCACTGTCCCCAGCCTGTCTCTTTTCATTGATGGAGGAAACCCATCAATGAACTGGCAACTATGCTAGTCCCTGGGGTGAAACATCACTCGGGCAGTTGTATGACTGTGAGTCAAGTGTTGTCAGTGTCCCCTCCTCTCCATCCTTCCTCTCCCTTGCTATTCCAGACTATCTTTATTAACTTTGTTTTTCTATTTCTTTTCTTTCTTCCTTTTGACTTCACTTGTGCCAGTAAAGTTCTGGAATTGCATGAAGTAAGTCAGGATTTTTTTTTTAAAAAAAAAAAAAAAAAAACACCTAAAGGCATACTGGGCAGGGGCATAGGGCATACGACAGGGAAATGGGCTTAAGGGAAAGTCAGGAAGACAGCATGACTGGAACAGCAGCCCCAGTTTCAAAAAGGAGATGAGGTGTGGTGATGGCTGCCTTGAGAGCAGTATATTCCCATTTTATTTTTAGTAGTGTGACTGCTGCAAAAATTGGGCTTGAGCAAAAGAGTCCCAAGACAATAAATTTGCTCCAGGAGCTTTCTGAGGTGCTGATCTGATTTTTGGTTGAGCCTCCTGGAATAGCTCTTTTAAGGTTCAAATCAAAACTCAGAGTGGATTCACTGCCTCACTGACATGGAAGCCACCAGCTATCAAATATGAGCTCTTTCAGGGCCAAATGCATTGGCAAATGATGAAGGTTGGGTTCAGAAAAGAACATACTGCCATATCCGAGCCAAAAATTGCTCCAAGGACCATGCATAATGCTTCTGTTCCCACACATTTGGCAAGGTGGGGACTGTCAAAGGAAATCTATTACACTATGGACATTCCTCGTCTTTAGGGAGTTGCTCTAGCTGGATTCCTAGTTTCGCTTATTTTCTCAAACTGTCTGAACTTGGCACTATTTTTTTTACCAGAAGAAGTCTCCATTGAGCCTATCAAGCTCTATATTGATGACATCTCTCTCCGCATTGACAATCTGTGCTTTCCACATGCCCTTTTCCATCTCAACTCTTCTATCTTTTACATGAATCTTCTGTCTCTTTCCTACTATGATGAAGGGAAAACATTTTCAAACACAACCTTACTTTAGCCATCAGGAAAGTGATGGAAGGGGAAATGTCAGGAAAACAGTCCCTGGCAGTTGACTAGTCACTAACTGAAATATTGCACAAGGTGAGATGGCAGCAAGCCTCTACAGAGCATTTGTCAGTAGCAAGAACAACAGCTTTGTAAAAAGACTATAGAGCTCTTCCTACATATGCTTGGTGAGGTTTCTGCCTCACTTTCTTGCTCTCCCTCTTTAACTGCAGTTTATCTTTTCACAAGAGGACTGGAGTTTATCAAAGTTAGAATTCATTACACCAGCCATATGTTCTTCAAGGTTCAGTCCAGCACAAAAAGATGGGTAAGGCTCTTTCAGCCAGCACAACAAACAGCTGAAGTAATCCATCAATGCTCAGACCTTCTAGAATATCACTGTCTGCAAACTAGGGACATCACAGCAATCGTGCCTGGCAACTAAAATTTTATGCTGCAAGTGAACATCCAGCATAAGGAAGAAAACATGGAGAGGGCAAAAGACTGATTTCTCCACTTTTGGTACTAGAAAGACTGTATTGTACTTCAGTCCCCACATCTTAGAGCTGGAAGGTTCTGTTTCCTTCTATAGTGAGACCCTTGGCTCCACCATTTTGGTCTGATAGTAATATTGTCAAAATATAAGTCATGCATGTGCTTACATGAAGTAGTTGTCCTCAGAAGAGCCATAAAACAACAATGTAGCCCTATAAAGGGCTCATAGGACCACTCCAGGGATACCTACCACAAGTACAAGTATGAGAGATGTAGGTGAAGATATGCCATTAAGCATCTTCACTTTATTCTTGGGCCCATAAAACAGAGAGGATAGGATCCATGTTTAAGGCTAACAGAGAGGATATGATCCATGTTTAAGGACAGGATCCATGTTTAAGGATTTGGATTATTTATTTTGCTGGCACAGAAAATAGCAGGTTCTGTTTTTACATTTATATAAAAATTTAGTGCAGTGGACCCTTGGTATCTGCTAGGGTTTGATTCAATGACACCCTGTGACTACCACAATCTGCAGATGCTCAAGACCCACTGTATACAGTGGCATAGCAAAATTGTGTCCTTTATATAAAATGGCAAAATCAAGATTTGCTTTTAGGAATTTTTTTTAAAAAAAATATTTTCAAGCCATGGATAGTGGATCCATGGATGCAGAATCCATGGATATGGAGGTCTGGCTGTGTATTGAAATTGCATGAGGAGAAAAAAAAATGAAAACCTGCCTCATAAATATTCCTTATATAATATTCCATATACAAATGTGCAAAAAAATAATAATAAACATTGTGCCTTTATAGTCCTAATTCAAAATTCCTCCCATAAACACATTTAGCAAAGGGACAGGGATTGGGATTGGGAATTGTACCCACAGACCATGGGCACCTGTGCAACACTCCTAGACACATTCCCTAATTTCTCCACATTCTCTTAATCACAGTCAGACTGTATATGCATAGCAGTTTCCATGTAATTTGGAACTCTCTGCAATCCATCTTTTCAGGCTACTTAGAGGGCCCTGTGTATGTACTGTGTGTGAAAGCCCTTTTCAGATGTTCCACTCCAAAGCTTGGGCTTCTTTTTTGCCTTTCCTCATGGCATATAAAGCTTTTCTGCTGTGCCTGGATATAAATACGAATCAGACTACCAGAAACGTAAGAAGGTGAAAGGGAACTAAACAAAGATTTATCAATCCTTCCCATTTTCAAAGCAGGCAAGGCCTTTCAGGAGATGAGGAGAAGTGTTACATGTTTGCAGCATCCCCCGAAAAGAATATGCTGGGACACTAGTTCACATGATTCAGTCTTCTACATCACTGGGAATTTGCTCTAGCACTATGCAACTGAAGACTAGTCCCTGCAGTTATATGCAACAGAGATATTTAACCGGGAAAGGTTTTCCTCATCTTGAAATATGTGCAGACATGTGCACCTTTAACAAGTAGTTAAAGCATCATTGTCAAAACCCAAGTGCTCCAATAGATTTCACTGACACTGAACCTAATCTGCTCCCTTGCACTGTATGTCAGCACTGCTATTTTAATTCTCCCACAGTCCAACATCATGTGTACTGTGTTGCATTGTCAAGGGATTAATTCTTCTAATCAAAGAATTGAAAGAGACTCGCTCCCCTGGGACCATTTAGTTCAATTCTCTGCTAGTACAGGAATTCATAGCTAAAATATCCCTGAAAGATGACCATCTAACCTCTGTTTAAAATTTCCAATTATGCACAGTCCACCTCCTTCCAAGGTAATCTGTTCCTCTGTCAAACAGACCTTACCACCAGGAAGTTATCCTAAATGTTTATTGGCAATCTCCATTCTTGTAATATGAAATGATTCATTTTGAGTCTGTCCTCTGGAGCACCAAAAAGCAATTTCACTCCACCTTCCACATGACAGGCCTTCAATTAGTTAAAGATGACAGCTGTTTGCCCAGTCTGCTCAACAACAGAAGAGATGCCACTGCTGAAATTGATACACACACACACACACACCAACACACATCCAGATCTCCTCTGGAGGACCCTCTGGCATGTGGGAAGAAGTAAAGAAATGGTAGGCATCCGATTTTGAGACTCTGGAAGGAACATATACTTCAGCTTCACATTACATAGGGCCCTGTGTGCTTAGAAGCAATTCCAAATAAATTCACAAAAGCCATGATAAACTTTATTTTGTTTGAACTGTAGATCATTGGATAGGAGCCCTAAACTAAGGTAACATTTGGAACTCTTCCTCATGGGCATGCAGATGAGATAGCACATCTTCCTCTTTTGCCTTATACAGAGAGTGGGGAAGGGAGCTGAGGCAAAAATGGGACTTTGCTCCATGATGACAGGGTGGAAACTGGCTGGTTTTCAAATGATAAAAGCCTTGTTGGCTTCTATGCTTTTCCTGCCAGAGCTGCTGAACAAATGCTTATCCAATCAATTTAAAGCAGGAGAGAGAAAGAATTCAAAGTACTGCCATTTGGTGCTTTGTTGCCTCTGGAGGCACACATTCAATAAGCCTTTTCCTTAGGGTATTTTCATGGTAGCACACATAACAAAGAACATAAATGTACTTCCAAGAGAGTAATGCTAACTTACATTTCTAGACCTTAGGTCAAAAGCCAGTGAGAAACAGAAGAATAATGGGCAAAAGAAAAGTTCCAGCTTTGCCCAAGAGATACACTTGCTCCTCCCATAACTAGACTGTGTCACACACTCACTCACCCACTCATTCACTCCCAGGATCCTTCATCATTCTATCAGTGCCAGACTCAAGATACTTTGCTATCTGATGCAAAGGGCTAGATTGTGTCCCCACCACCATTCTGTCGGCAGAGAGTGACCCGTTGAATCTTACCTGAATCATAGTGATGGGACTTCATAAGCCTGCTTATGGCACACACAACTCTATCCCCTTTAACAGAAGGAAATGTCTGGAGGAACAGCCAAATGGCAGTTATGCAGACCCCAGGCATCTGCTAGGTGAGCTGGTTGCTTCACTCTGCCTATTTTTGGGGCCAGCCTCCCCTTCACTAACTATTTGGAGGGGGGATTAAAGAAAGGGGGGGCAAGAAAGGATTATATTTGCACAATTTTTTGACATGCCAATTTTTATGAATACATAGCAATACCAATAGCAAGTACATTTCTATATCACTTATCAGTGAACTAGCTCTCCCTAAATGGTTTACAGTCTGTAAGTTAATTATCTCCAACAAGCTGGGTACTCATATAACAACCTACCTACTAATGGATGGAACTTGCTAGGATCAAACTTACAACATGGTGGCTGCAGTACCAGCATTTAACCACTGCACCAGCAGGGCTCCTTAGATGCAGATTTAGAAATAATCTTCTGATTTATATAGAAAGACAATACGTTTTACTGTTAAAGAAGAATATCATGACTTGGGCTGCTTGCTCAGTCTACTACTGTCAGGTGCCAAGTGGTTATGGGCAACTTCAAATACCTTCTGCTCTCTTTTGTTATGATTCTTTATCTTTAATATGGACTTGGAGTGGGCACACTTTCAGATAGAGAGCACTGTCATACTGAGGATGGCCTCCAAATGGAGGATAGTCCTGTATAAAGTAGGACATAGTGCCACTCTAGCACGTTTTGATGTCTAAATTGTGTCTCCCTGCTGATACTAATGAACAATGTCCTGTACTGTGAATCTCCACACATGCAGCTCTGTGCCTCTCCAAAAACCCCATCACCTATCAGAGGGAAAACAGATGCGGTCAAGATGGACTACTTGTTATTCATGTCTATCATCTATCCTTCCCTTCCCACCACTACCACTTTCTTTTTCAGACACTCCAAGACTTAGTACATAAATTCCAGGGTTTCTCTGATTAAAATTATAGATTTGCATATTCTTCCCCATGAATAACTTTTGCCCTCTTTTCTGACCACACTCTGCTATTGTTTGCCTACATAAATCTAAGGTTTCCTCTGGGACATACTGGGGTGATATGAAAGCACCAGATTAAAAAAAAAAAATAACAGCCCAAACCTAGATATATCTATTCCTCAGAAGTATGTCCCATTGAGTTCAAAAGGGGTGCAGGCGACACCAAGTGACACCCTAATGGGTGGGTGACACCACTGCTCTGCAAACATCTGCCTTTAGGCAGAAACAGGCTGTGGTGTTCGTGTCCCTTTAAAATGCTGAAGAAATGCTGTTCATGGGATGAGGCTCAGTGGGAGAAGAGAGGAGAAGACACAGATTTTTTAAAAAAATCAAATGCATTAAAACACTTAATTTTTTATTATTATTTGGGAATCCATTATGTTTAGAAAAAAGGTCCTGTTCAGTGCAATTCACATTTTGGGGTGGACATACTACAGGTAGATACTATGAATGCAAGCCAAAATTGGGCTTGAATTTCCTTCATCTAAATATTAATAAAGTTATCTATAGACCCCCCTCAAAAATGGTGAACACACAAAATTCCCACCACAAAGAAGCCATTTTAAATAGATCTGCATTTTCTAATCAAGCAGATTATGGGATTTTCTTGATGCCACTACACATGCTAGTGTTTTGTTTTTGTTTGTTTTTGGTTTAGTTTGGTTGCTTGGTTTTATATTTATGATCGTGTGGAATAAAAACAACCTCACCAGTCTGGTGAACAGCATTTAAAAGGCTTGCTGCCCATAAACATCTGGTGATTGGGCCATTTCAAGCAACTTCTGTGTGGCAAAAATTTTGTTCCTAGTGCATCTAACATCAGAATGCTTTCCTGCTAGCTTTTCTAATCTGTTTTTCAAAGTATTAAATAAGGGTATTTTAATAGAACTACAGCATAGAATGTAGGGCATATAAGGCTTGTGAGATACAGGCTGCATCCACACTGCAGAAATGATCCAGATTGACACCACTTTAACTATCATGGTTCCATGGTTTGGAATCCTAGGATTTGAAGTTTGTTGTGGCACCAGCACTCTCTGGCAGAGAAAGCTAAATTTCTCACAAAACTGTGAATCCTAGAATTCCATACCATTGAGCCATGGCAGTTAAAACTATGTCAAACTGGATTGTTTCTGCGTTGTGCATGCAGCCACAGATGACTTCCCAACGTTTGGGAAAGTATATATAAGATCACAGCTCCATCGGGCCTAGCCACAGTAAGAAGAAGGGCCCTCCCTCCAGTCCATCTGCCATGGTCCAGGCCTCAGAGGGAGAGAAGATTGGCTATACTTTTCCCCTTCCTCGTTGCCATTTCCTTCTCCTTTTGTGTCTTGTCTTTTTAGATTGTAAGCCTGAGGGCAGGGAAATGTCTAACCATTTGAAAGCTGCTCTGATAATCTTTTGGATGAAGAGCGAGGTAGTTATTATTATTATTATTATTATTATTATTATTATTACAGACTTGATTGGATGAAGGGTCTACTATGTACATTTCAGGATGCATCTAGGACTTTTGGGACAAGAAGCAACTAAAGGCTCATCCACCATTTTTGAAAAACATAAGACCAAGCAGTTAACCAGCTCTATGTCTAACCTTGAAATAAAGCACACAGATTCATTGCCAGGGTACTTAAGCAGTACTCTTTGTCAGCAGCAGAACAGAATGAGAATAGTGCACAATCAATGGAGATCAAGCCAGATTTAATAATAGGTTCAAAATGAGGTTTCAGTTTGAGACAGAATAAGCTCTTCATCACAGGAAAATTAGTTCAAAAGAGGCTGCTATTCATAAGCACGGCTGTCTAGCTCCTGCAAAAGGCACCCTTTGTGTTGGGCAGGTTGGATGTGTTCAGCTGTTCTTGTTCTGTTACTTCCCTTTGGGAAACTCTTTCCTGACAGATTTCCCTCATCTTGTCTTACATTTTTCACTCTTACAGTTCCACTTTAGTGATCTTTTTCCATCTCAAATCTTGGAGGTGAAAATAGCAGATGGGGAGTAGCAAGTATGTAGAGTCTCACTGGTGTACAAGATACAGATGGAAGACGTGATGTGCAATTTCCATGCTTTCATTCTAGCACTGTATTCTATAATGCTGATCCTAAATCTTGTTTTGCTGCCAGGGATAACTTACTGATCCTGGCCTGGGAATGCAAACAAATTTATTTCACTGATAAGGTTGCACAGAGAGGTGGCTGCTTTTGTAGAAAATTGCACAGGCAGCCAAGGTGTAATTAAGGAATGGAGAACTTGTAGTCTTTCAGATGGACTAAAAGACTTATAATTCTTGACTATCAGCCACACTAGCTGAAGTTGATGAGCATCAGAATTTGGAAGTCCACACACATTACCCTAAATGAAACCCATATAAGAAGAGAAATCCTGTAGCACCTTTGAGACTAACTGAAAGAAACAAGTTGGCCACATGAGTTTTCATAGACTTAAGTCTATGAAAGTTCAGGCTGCTAAAATGTCTCAAAGGTGCTACAAGATCTCTCTATATACTGATTCTACAGACTAATATGGCTATATCTTTGAATTCTACATATAAAAACAAAATAATCCATCCTGGTGATCAGTGATGTAGCTGATATAATATGATGTTACATTACATTTCCCTCAACTAAGTATGTTATTACGTGATGGTACAATGCCAGAAACTCAAATTCCTCTTAGGGATAATTTTTAATGCACTACAGTCTCTCTCCATCTTGTGTGGTGGCATCTTGCCTGCACAGACTCTAATGGCATCTGAGCACTTAGCCTTTTGAAAGTGTCACTCTGATGTCATGCCTAAAACATAATAAGCCCTTCAGTCAATAAAACTGTAAACCTGATCATGGATCCTGAACAGTGAAGGAAGCAATTTGATGTGGCTGTGCTATAAGTCAGAGATAGGCAACTGTATGGGAGCCAGGGTCCATTTTACCCACTTTCCACTCCTACATGGACTGCACTTCCTCCCAACAGTAGTCCCCAATATATCTATTTTCATAAGAGTTCTTTACAAAATGACTGGACTGGAAGTAATATCACTTCACTTCCTGTTATCATTGAGAGGACTCTGACAAATACTCTATAAAGCTACTTGGGAGAGCTTCTGTATGGAGTTGTGGTGCATGATTTAGGGTCTTTCCATGTTGTTTGGGTTGGGAAATATCTGAAAATCCTTGTTTGTTTGTTTGTTTGTTTGCTTGTTTTAAATGGCTAGTAGAGGCTTTGAGTGATTTCAGGGGTTGGAAAAGTAGCGTTCATTGGCTCACACTTTGCTAGCAACAAAAATTAGGACACTACAAGTTTTACATTGGGCTGATCTAGACTGGCAAAAAGGGGTGTGTTCATGCCTGCATGAAAGTGTAGCCTTTAGATGACCCACACTGAAAGTTTAGCATGAACGCACTTCTTTTGCATTTTAGTGGGGGGAAAGCAGCTTTAAAAAGGACCTGCTTTTCCCAGCTTCTTTTTAAAAAGGGTGTAACAGTGCAGCTGCATCTAAATGCTGCAGTGCAACTGTGCAGTTTTTTAAAGCTCCCAAACCCTAGCTCCAGCCCTAATCCAAACCCTAGACATGTGCAGTAGGGACTCTGGGATGCTGTAACTGTTATGCAACTGAGCATAAAATGTCAATTCATTCATAAAATAAAGAACTTTATTCATAAACTTAAATTGTAACAGAGTTAATATCTTTTTAAGGGGGGAGGGATGCACTTTGTTTTATTGATGTAATAGTATTTTAATGTGTAAGCCGCCTCGATTGATCTCAAAGGGGTGGGGTATAAACAACAACAACAACAACTATTATTATAAAATAAAGGGGTTCATTCATGGTGCACCAATGCAACTGCACACTTAAAAAAGGGAAGCAAAGCCTCAATGGTAATTTGACAGATCTTCATAACTGCACAGTTCATGTGTGATGTACCTGCACAACTGTGCAGTTCGCAGCTAGCAATACAATTGCCTGTATGATGTAGCGGTGCAACTGCGCAGTTCGCAGCCAGCAACAACAACAAAAAATATTAAAGGTCCAGTGCGGCCAAAAGCCCCATTCATTGCCACCCGTGCAGCTGCTCCGCCTGTGTTTCTAGCATCCTGACAGCTTCCAATGTAGTTGCTGAGCAACAGAAAAGACTTCAGATAAGTCATCCCCACACCTCCTCAGTGTAGCTGCCCTATGCCTTTTTATTACACACCTGGGGCTTGCAGTGTAGCTGCTAAGCATTCAGGAAAAGGCAACTTCATGACTCCCTTTCCTGCCAATCAAGAAAGCCCCATTGTTAGGTTAATCGTGTCACACTATCAGCAGAGGCACATTTTAATTGTGTATTGAGAGGTAAAGACTAGGGTCCTTACAAGCAGCCCTACCCCCATCTTCTCTTTGTAGCAGCAACTTATTTCCAGTATTTTCTTTTCCAGTATTTCAGTAATTTTTTTTCACCATAGGATGATATGAGATAATCCATTCTAGGCAAGCTCTGTATATTACAAGGATGCCTCTGCTCTTTGTTTATTTCATAACTTGTGCTTTTAATAATTGGGAACATCTTGCATTCTTTATATTGAAGGCATGCTTGCTTTAGGAAACATGAATGTTATGCTTGTGTTTTCTCAGAAAATCAGTCAACTGTAGAAGAATGTGTGTGCAGGACTTTTTAAACACCCATGTGCACTTTGGAGGAACCTGGTTGGCCTTATGAATAAAAACATGCAGCCTCTAACCAGAACTTTAAAGAGAATGAAAATGAAAGCTTGGAGCAAAGGAAGGCTGGGAGCACTTCCCTTAGAAGCAGGTTCCCCCTAGGGAGCTTCTGACCTTAACCTTAGTTCTGCTGATCATGATACAAGTTTCACAGACAGAAAAATATACATCGGTATTAAAACTGCAGGTGTAGGTGTGTTTTCACACACACTTTACAATGTTAACCATCTCAGCAATGGAGAAATTTTATGGAGTGCTATTCTAAGGGTCAAACTAGAGATGATATGAGGACATTTTACTCTTGAGCCCACAAGTGTCTTTCTTTTTCTAAAAACAACATCAACAAAGTTGCTGGGAAGGGAACCCTAGTTTGATCAGGGATGCTTCATTATTTGCCTCAGTACCAAAGTTCCAATCTAAATTACCTCAGTCCTGAGGTGTCCTACGGAGAAGGACATATGCAGCATTAAGAGCTTAAACCACAGTGCATGCCTATGTGGCTCTAAGGATGCGTTTTTCCTACTTCACCTGCCCTAAATGGCTTTGGTCTTTTTTGATAAAACTCTTTAAATATACTGTGTTTCCCTGAAAATAAGACATTGTCTTATATTAATATCTGCTCCCAAAGATTCACTAGGTCTTAAATTCACATTTATTGTTGAACAACAAAAAAGAACATTTATTTTATATTGTATATATATTTATATACAAAAACTTTGCTAGGTATTACTTTCAAGGGATGCCTTAAATTTAGCAATTCAGCAAAACCCCTACTAGGTCTTATTTTCAGGGGATGTCTTAATTTTGAGGAAACAGGGGCACCTGTCTGAGCACTGACAGGTGAGGCCCTCCTCTCTGTCCTACCATTTGCTATTTGGAGACACAGGGGAAGGCCTTATGAATAAAGGTACTTCTACTGTGTTAGCCTAATTGTGGAATTACTCCCTTTGGAGACCCAATCAACACTGACATTGGCTCATTTTGCTGCCAAGATAAAACTTTGATTTCTTTTTTAACCTTTCAGCACCCAGATAAAACTTATGTTTTCAATCCCAGCCATGGCTATGGCTTTTTAAATTTCTATTTCATTTTTGGGGGCATTTGATTTAGGCAGAAAGTTTTGCTACTTGTCTTTTCCTCCTTATACTTTCACCTTTTCATGTTTTTTTTTAAATTGTAAGTCTAAGTGAGTCTTTGTACACCACCTAAAACATGACCCAGAACATATTATACTGCACCTTTCTCTCTGAAATGTAAGAGTGATGTGTGTTGATCACATCCCTAAAGTCAATGTGTGCAGTCTAAAAAGTAACCACAACAACTGCTCATAGCAAAGGGTGCTTCCAAGAGCAGGCCTTTGAATCTCATGTGGAATCTCCCCACCACCACCTAGGCTAGAAAAAAAGAGATGCCTGAAGGTAGCTGGAGGGATGTATCATCATAACTGAATGCATGGTTCATTCCTGCTTCTCATCTGCTTTGTAAACCCAGGGGTGGCTTACAGTTTCCCTTCACTCTGGAATAAAGAATGTGTGCAAGATTGAAATGCCCTATGTATATAATCCATGTGCAGTGTCTTCAGAACACTTGTAATGTGTTAAAGCCACAGACTCCATACATTTTATAGGGTTTTCTTAGGCAGGGAATATTCAAAGGTGATTTTGGCAGTTCCTTTCTTTGAAATATAGCCTATTCAGCACCTGGCATTCAAATACTAATCAGGGCTGACAATGAGTTAGCTTCCAAGAAAGATGGAATCTGGTGCTTTTAGGATATTTAGTATAGTTCCATGCTATTTTAGCATTTTAGATTTTTTACTGTCTGTGTTTTATTGTCTGGTTTGCTTATATATGTTTGACGTTCTGCCTTTTGGTAGAAAAAGCCTTATAAATAAATGCTGCTGCTGCTGCTGCTGTTACTGCTACTGCTGATGCTGCTGTTAAATCTCCTGACAGAATAAGCAATAGCAAGTAGCAATAGCAAATACATTTCTATACTGCTTATCAGTGAACTAGTCAATTGCCCCCAACAAGATGGGTATTCATTTTACTGACTTACAAAAGGATGGAAGGCTGAGTGGGCCTTGGAGCCCTCATCTAGGATTAAACTTACAATGTTGTGGCTGCACTACCAGCATTCAACTACTGTGCTTGTGCAAACAATTGTACTCCCCTGCTGTGTCTGGCTAGAAGATGGCACTAGATTAAACTTCATTAGAATTTGTTAGACTTGTTCTTTTACCTTCTTGATTGTTTTCAAAATGATGTGATCTTCTGTTTCTTCTGAAGCTAAAAGGGGTAGAACTAATATGGACTCTTTAGTAATGGGACAATGATTCCAAAGCATGATATTCAGTTCTATGAAACATCAGACATTCTTCTCTATAGAAATTCTCTCAATACCTATAGTTACAAACTAATGTATATATTTTCAAGTTTTAACAATGGGGAGGAGAAGGAAATACTGAAAATTAAGGGACATAGATACAGCTAAAACAAGACCCCTGGTGTTTTGTTTTGTTCCTGAAAACTGTGCTGAGTCTCTCAGAAAAGCAGCTGCTGCTGCAATTTTTCTCTCTTGTACAGCTATTACAGGTAGATTCCCATTCTCTTTTCCACTTGTTACCATAGATAAAGGTAAAGATATGCCCCATTGACAAGGTTATCAAGTTGTGTCCAATTATAGGGAGAGGTGCTCATCTCCATTACTAAGCCAAAGAGCCAGACTACTCTGTGATCATGTGGCCAGCATGATTGCATAGAACACTGTTTACCTGGAGTGGTATTGAGTAGTATCTATTTATCTACTTGCATTTGCATCCTTTTGAACTGCTAGGTTGGCAGAATCATAGAATCATAGAATCATTGAGTTGGAAGAGACCACAAGGGCCATCCAGTCCAACCCCCTGCCATGCAGGAACTCCAAATCAAAGCATCCCCGACAGATGGCCATCCAGCCTCTGCTTAAAGACCTCCAAGGAAGGAGACTCCACTACGCTCCGAGGGAGTGTGTTCCACTGTCGAACAGCCCTTACTGTCAGGAAGTTCTTCCTAATGTTGAGGTGGAATCTCTTTTCCTGCAATTTATATCCATTGTTCCGCGTTCTAATCTCTGCAGCAGCAGAAAACAAGCTTGCTCCCTCCTCAATATGACATCCCTTCAAATATTTAAACAGGGCTATCATATCACCTCTTAACCTTCTCTTCTCCAGGCTAAACATCCCCAGTTCCCTAAGGCGTTCTTCATAGGGCATGGTTTCCAGACCCTTCACCATCTTAGTTGCCCTCCTTTGGACCCGCTCCAGTTTCTCCACATCCTTTTTGAATTGTGGTGCCCAGAACTGGACACAGTATTCCAGGTGGGGCCTGACCAAAGCAGAATAGAGTGGCACCATTACTTCCCTTGACCTAGACACTATACTTCTATTGATGCAGCCTAAAATTGCATTGGCCTTTTTAGCTGCCGCATCGCACTGTTGACTCATGTTCAGTTTATGGTCTACTTGGACTCCTAGATCCCTTTCACATGTGGTCTCTTTCAGACAGGTGTCCCCCATCCTATATCTGTGCATTTCATTTTTCCTCCCTAAGTGCAGAACCTTACATTTCTCTGTGTTGAATTTCATCTTGTTAGCATTGGCCCAGCTTTCTAGTATATTCAGGTCATTTTGAATTTTGATCCTGTCCTCTGGGGTATTAGCTACTCCTCCTAGTTTAGTGTCATCTGCAAATTTGATAAGTATGCCCCCAATTCTGTCATCCAAATCATTAATAAAGATGTTGAACAGCACTGGGCCCAGGACAGAGCCCTGTGGGACCCCACTGGTCACTTCTCTCCAGGATGAAAAGGAGCCATTGTTGAGCACCCTTTGAATTCGGCCACAGGGTGCTCAACAATGGCTCCTTTTCATCCTGGAGAGAAGTGACCAGTGGGGTCCCACAGGGCTCTGTCCTGGGCCCAGTGCTGAAGTTGGGATGGGAGCTCACCCTATCATGCAGCACCTGGCCTTGAACTGCCAATCTGCCAGTCTTACAATCAACAGAGTCAGTGGACTCTTTCAGACGTGGGAAATTGGAAGTATAATGCAAGGGCAATCCAAACGCAATCCTGGGGTTTCACGTTATTGCGAATTAATTCTTCTCACGCAATTTTGGGCAAAAGGGAAGCCACTCCGAATGCAATCATGGGTTTTGCGTTATTGCACATTAAAGGTTCTCATGCAATTTCGGGCAAGGAGGGGTTATTTCCGGGTAATAGGAAGACATTCCGAACACCTTCCGAACGCAATGGGGATTCACGTAAATTCGCTAAACTAGCGAATTTACGTGAATCCGAATGGGCTCCATTCAGATTTGGGAGAAATTCCTCCCGTTTGAAAGAGTCCAGTGTCTTAACCACTTGAGCTACTGGATCCCTTTACCGCATCCAGTTACCATAGCTGGAAATTAATTGCTTCACATAAAGTGCAACAACAACAAAAAAAAACCTACTCCAAGAACCAAAAGTATGGGGTTTAAAAAGTAATAGTTCTAGACACAGAGAGTTCAGCATAGAACAGTAGAGACTGAGAGGAGTGTTCAGTCAAGATCCTGGGGCATCACAGCTTGGAAGAATTACTTTTTGAAGTATAACTCCTTGAATTTTCCATTCAGCACAGCCAGTGACCAGCTTAGCTGTAATATAATGAAAACTTTCCAGTTTTTCTGAGCCATAAGTGCAACATAATAATGGAAGGATGGCCAGATCTGTCAGCAGCCCACAGTTCAGAAACGGGTGTGAATTATTGCACATTAATGCCAGCAGCTGGAAACCAAAGGATATTGCCTTTGTGCCCTCTTTGTGGGCTCCCTGGAGGCATGAGGATGAGCTCACATGATAAACCAATGATCTGATTCTGCAGGGCCCTTCTTATGTCATATATCACGTGTAAAAAAACTGATGCCAAAGACAGGGATTTCAGATCACCTGAAATACAATATCAGTTGCAAATACTTAATTGCTATGAAATCAAGTGATGAATATGTATATATGAACTAGTCTTCCATTTTCTGTTTAATTGTGGAAGACACACGAACCTATGTTCACACCAGGGATATAAATCTTCTCTATCTTCCTTCTCAAAGGCAAGAAGGAATAGAACGTACAGTTTTTCTCTTCACTGTGCAAGAACACAATTTCTGTGCATGCACAGAAATACACTTTCTTCTGCACAAAAAGGTATGGGTTTTGTACAGAAAACAGTTTCCTGTTGAAAAAATATGGGGTTTTTTTTCACAGAAGAATCAAATGCTTTTCTACACAACCACATTGTCCCCAATGGTATTTGCCAAACGTAAAACATGTTGCTGCCCCTCTGTTCTGCCCACTGTCAAGAAGCCCTTTACTATGCTTAAATTAGCAACAGAATACTCTTTCTATTGCCAATTTGCACTTGTCAACCTTGTGTTGCAAGATAATATAATCTGCATGAAGCATTTTAGGTGAATGCTAGTGTACCTATTTTGCAATAAGCACCAAGCTTTTCATAAGACATGGTCCTTTACACAGACTTCAGGACAACTTCTTGGGCCAGATGGTGATTTGTTCATATTCAAGGATGTAACTGACTGATATCTCCAGGAATAATACATTTATAATAGAGGTGGAAATTATGTGGCCTTCCAGATGCTGTTGGACTATATTGGCCAGCATTTATCACAATTGGCTACACTGACTAGGGCTGCTGGAAGCTGCAGTCCAACACTGTCTGGAGGGCAGCATGATTCCACTTTTAGTTTATAAGTAGAGAATTTTGCTTCTTCTTTTTTAACCTTCCACAAAGAAGTACCTCAAGTTCCCCCTCCCCACAATTATTCTAGAATTAAATATCTTGTTCCTCTAGTGAACCAATTCATGGTTGTGCAACAAGCCCATTTGGTCCACTGAAAGGGAGGCAGATTTAATTTTAATATCCTTTTGTTGGGCGTAGTTGGGATCTCATGCAACAGCCCAGGCCCCGCAATAGTAAGGTGATTAAATAAAGAGATGCAGTCATCTTCTGGAAACTACATTAAGGTCTATTTGGGAGGCATTAGGAAAACATCCAGTTGATGTCTGGAGACAGTGGCATATAATGAGCTCCCCATCCTTTAAGTACTTGCTTGTGATTTCCATTTACCAATTAATTACACCATACCAGCACCCTAGTTCTGGTGCTGCATTAGCATTAGATGTCTCTGTTATACAAATCAATGAGACTTTCCTCCAAGAAGCAAAACTGGAAGATTGAACTGAGTTGTCTATATCTTTGAATTAGTTGGAGAGGACAGGTAAGCTTGATGCCTCATCCTAGGCATATATACTTTAGAAGTAAGTCTTCAGTTGAAGACAAGCAGCTCCCTAGTAAGGTTACTATGTCCTGTAGAACCCTAATGGAACCCTAGGGCCCAGAAATTTCTGGCATCACCGTATGATGGAACATTCTGCACATGAAATGATGGTTTCAAAGTCACAGCTGATAACTGGACCAATTGCATCCTAGAAATGTGACACCATCAGGTTTTGAACCTTTGTAGGTTAATGAATCTGTACCTCCAAGATCTGCAGCATCACAGTAGCATTGTAGCTTTATGTGCATTTCTCTTCCTCCTTCAACGATATTTAAACAATGATCCCAGTTTTGTGATATGGAAGAAGAGAGATACACAAAAATTGTGGAACAGATTTGTAATCACCTGGGAACTTTTGTACCTTCATCCAGTTTACGGCATAATGGGTTGTCCTTTACCAGCTGTTACTATTGAACAAGAGGGTATGAGAGCCACACTGTTGCAGTGCAAAAACAACCAAGTATGATTATCAGTTATACGGCAACTTGAAATTATTGCCTAACTGCTTGCCTTCAGCAGGAAATATTTCTTGGGAGATAAAGGGGCTCAATTGAACATTGTCTCCAAGTACATCCAAGCTGAATGTTTTAAAAGCAATCATCTGGCTGTGAGTGGTTGGCTTATCCAGTATTTCCAAGCCCACCCCCCACCTTCATGCAATGATACCATTTTCGTTTCAAAGCACCTTAGGAGATATACTCTCCACCATTTTACAAATGAAAACCAGGACACATGTGACAAAGCAGCATCAGAGTGTGGTCAAGATGGCAAAAGTTATTAATGAATAACAGACAAGCTAGGAGAGACTGCAGCAGATAGCCATTGTCTGAACCTACTGGGAAGATCCAGGCCCACTTCTTCATCTTCCTAAATCACCATACACTATAGGATCATAGGACCATAGGCTCTGTTTAGCATTATATAGTGCACTGAGTAAGCAAAGCACTAAGCAATATATTTCTTATTAACCCATACAGTGATTCTGTGAAGAAAGTCATCATTATTTTCATTTTACAGAAGAGGCACAGAGGCCCCCTTCTCGCAATGAACACTAGCTGATCACTACAGATCTTACAACTCCCATACCTCACTCTCTAGGCAAAACATAGTACTGCATGCAGTGTATTAATGACTGAAAATGGGTAGTCTTCTGGGCAAATACTAATACCAATAATAGGCAATGAAACCAGCCATTTGCATTTCAACAGTTTGCCTTGTTTGTTATGTACACTAATCTGTAAAACATAGAATGAGCCATGTGTCGGCCCAGAATTGACCTGGGGTTTAGATACAAGTGCTCTAGGAGGTGGGAGGGCAAGGAATGAAAGTGAAAAGAAGAAAGTGAAATGACATTGCAGCAACTCCATATATACCCAGTACTGTATTTCCTCCTGCAGTCATTGCAACTCATTAGGGAAACAGTTATAGAACTTAAGTTCTCACCATACAGTGAATGCAAATGGTTGTGGTTTTTTTTAAAGTTAAGTTGCAAGTACATAGAAGTTCATAAGTATAAAAGGGAATCAACAGACCCAAGATTTCAGAATTAGCATTCAGAAAAATTAAAGTAATATTAATTATTGCAACACTGCATGAGAATGTGACATTGGCATATACAGCAAATGGTAGCTGCTGAAATGTTTCGGCCATGCCATCTATGTGGCTCTACTTTGGCCTTTCTCAGTTTCCTCTGCAAAGTTTTTTGATAAAATTACCAGCTTGGTAGATGAAGGGAATGCTGTGGATATAGTATACCTCGATTTCAGTAAGGCCTTTGACAAGGTTCCCCATGACATTCTTGCAAACAAGCTTGCAAAATGTGGGATAGACAAGTTAACTGTTACATGGATTTGTAATTGGTTGACTGGCCGAACTCAAAGGGTGCTCAACAATGGCTCCTTTTCATCCTGGAGAAAAGTGACCAGTGGGGTCCCACAGGGCTCTGTCCTGGGCCCAGTGCTGTTCAACATCTTTATTAACGATTTGGATGACAGAATTGGGGGCATACTTATCAAATTTGCAGATGACACTAAACTGGGAGGAGTAGCTAATACCCCAGAGGACAGGATCAAAATTCAAAATGACCTGAATAGACTAGAAAGCTGGGCCAGTGCTAACAAAATGAAATTCAATGCGGAGAAATGTAAGGTTCTGCACTTAGGGCGGAAAAATGAAATGCACAGATATAGGATGGGGGACACCTGGCTGAATGAGACCACATGTGAAAGGGATCTAGGAGTCCAAGTAGACCATAAGCTGAACATGAGTCAACAGTGTGATGCGGCAGCTAAAAAAGCCAATGCAATTTTAGGCTGCATCAATAGAAGTATAGTTTCTAGATCAAGGGAAGTTATAGTGCCACTCTATTCTGCTTTGGTCAGGCCCCACCTGGAATACTGTGTCCAGTTCTGGGCACCACAATTCAAAAAAGATGTGGAGAAACTGGAGCATGTCCAAAGGAGGGCAACTAAGATGGTGAAGGGTCTGGAAACCTTGCCCTATGAAGAACGCCTTAGGGAGCTGGGGATGTTTAGCCTGGAGAAGAGAAGGTTAAGAGGTGATATGATAGCCCTGTTTAAATATTTGAAGGGATGTCATATTGAGGAGGGAGCAAGCTTGTTTTCTGCTGCTGCAGAGACTAGAACGCGAAACAATGGATGCAAACTGCAGGAAAAGAGATTCCACCTCAACATTAGGAGGAACTTCCTGACAGTAAGGGCTGTTCGACAGTGGAACACACTCCCTCGGAGTGTAGTGGAGTCTCCTTCCTTAGGGGTCTTTAAGCAGAGGCTGGATGGCCATCTGTCAGGGATGCTTTGACTTGGAGTTCCTGCATGGCAGGGGGTTGGACTGGATGGCCCTTGTGGTCTCTTCCAACTCTATGATTCTATGATTCTATGATTCTAAGTCTAAATCTCACTCTATAGGCATAACCTAAACATTTTTACAGATGGTGTCTGGACATGCTAGGCTCTGTATTGATAAAAATACTTTTCGCCTGAGAACAGAAATCTTTCCTTCTTCCACCCACAGAGGTCACAAAGAGGTTGAAATCTCTTGTGAGCATTATCATAGCTTCTAAAAAGCAAGCCCTGGTGAGGTATAAACACTACCTTTCAAGGTATCTCTTTGTCTCAGACCTAGAAAGAAGAGAGCCAGCTTCTGCCTAGGAGGCCTACTAGGTCTAGGAGCATAACAAGTCCCATGTATCCTCAAAGATCAAGTACATACCAGATATGTCTGCATTTTGTATCAACAGTGACTTTATTTCACATTAGTGTACCTTTTAATCTAGTTCAGCTAAAGTTCAGGGCCTCCAGAATATAATGGGAAAGATAGGGAAAAATCGCATAGGTGACATAAGAATGGCCAAATATGGACAGAGCTTTGCAGATGCAGATGCATTCTCAAAAGATCCCCAGAAGAGTCTAAAAGTATGTGTGGAAGCAGCAATTCCCTTTTTGGACTTGTGTTCCTCACTGACACTGCAGTGTTTCCTTCTCTACCCTGTTTCATTTTCAACCTACTTTAAAAATTGTCAGTGGCAGCCAGATTTTTCATTCTTCACCAGAAGGAAAAACACCAGCATTGGGTCCTCGCTCCATTTATCTTCAGTTTCACTGTTTTATACACAAAAACACTGAGTAAAACATTTTGTGCAAAACACACCAATATTTGGTACTAAAGAATCCAACACAATGTTTGTACAAAACCTTTTTTTGCAAAGTACACATGGCCAAGGTCCTGTTTCTCCTAGAGCTGTCCTTCACAATCCTACCTTTGAAGACTTACAGCCTCATTACAGCATAACTGTTGCTGAAATGCTGGACAATAAACAAACAAAACAAACAGCTTCATTTATATACCGCTTCATACCCTTAAGGAGTGTCTAAGCGGTTTACAATTGTAAGCTATTTGCCCCCCAACAATCTGGGTACTCATTTTAGCGACCTCGGAAGGATGCAAGCCTGAGTCAAGCTTCAGCCCTTTGCTGGTCTTGAACTCGCCACCTTATGGTTTTGAGTGAGTGGCTGCAGTACAGGCATTTAACCATTGCGCCACCAGGAGGTGTCCAGCCTCTCTGGCCATGTGGTATGGTGACACCATTGAGCTGCAGAATCCCTTATGGATCTTATCACAGCTCTCGCTCGCTTGCTCTCAGCATGCCCTGCAACCTGAAGAGGAATGGAAATATCATTATCCACTGGCACACCCTCCAACACCTTAGAAATGGCTGTTGGGTAGAAGTGGCAAGGCATCAAAGTACGATATTGGGAGCACTTTTCATCATTATGATCACACAACAACTGTATGAAATGGAATAGTTACAATGTAGTAAGTGAGATTTACAACATCATAATCAGGCCAGGACGCCAACCAATGTTTTTCTGTACAAGATGCCAATCAATGTTTTTATGCACAAATAGAATTTTTGCAAAAGAAAAAAAATCCAAGATTCAAAAAGCCATCAAAAATGCACAAAATATCTTGCAATCTTATTTAGAGGACAGAAAACTTCCAAATTTTTTCATTCTTATGCATGAGAATAAAATAGAAATCATTTACGTCTCCATTGACATATGCAAAACTGTAAAGGGTTCTCCTATCCGTGAAATATTGTTTGCTATCAATTGCCATGTGGGTTGAATCAGAACTGTTCACTTGTTGGAAATATCACACTTTTAAGATTTTCTAAAACAAACAATTGGGAAATATTTGTGTTTTTCAAAGTTTTCTCTGTCATGAAAGCAATGTAACAATTTTGGTGCCATCACTGAAAAGTAAGTGCTATCTATTATAGATATATTGTTATACACTTCCTACTTGCTGGACCCTGAATAGTGAGAAATGCTCAGTTTTGATTTCTTTGGCTGAGAGAACACTAGAGACACACAGTATTGTTATAATGTTTACATTCAAATAACAACTACGCTCCGATAAACAGATGGCACAAAACTGCCAATTCAGCATCAGATTCCCAGATGTGGCTGCCAGTTCCCAATCTGCATTCCAGTACTTAAATTAATTCTGTGTATCCTCTTTACACCTTTCATTCCTCATTCAAACTCTGGTTCCTTGGGGAACTATTTGTGACACATTGGCCAGAATCCTGTTGATGCCATAAAATGGGGTAACATTTTTTTACACTAGGATATTTATTCTGGAGTGTTACAGAAGAAGGTTGTGTGTGTGTGTGTGTGTGTGTGTGCATGTGTGCTTTCAAGTCACATATTGTCTTATAGTGAGCTCATTAATTTCATAGGGTTTTCTTAGTAAAGGAATATTCATAGATGGTTTTGCCAGTTCCTTCCTCTGAAATATAGCCTACAGCACCTTATATTCATTTGCAATCTTTTATCCAAATATCAGCCAGGGCTGATACTGCTTAGCTTCCAAGAACAGACAGGATCTGGTACTTTTAGGGTATTTAGGCAAATATTTAATACCTCCTTGTTAAATCCTCTCACCACTGTAAAAGGCAGCTTCTCAATACCAGAATGTCCCTCTGTAGTCATTTAATTGTAGGGGAGGTTTAAGAAGCATCCAGATTTCTCTCAGCCAAAGAAATCAAAACTGAGCATTTCTCACTATTCAGGGTCCAGCAAGTAGGAAGTGTATAACAATATATCTATAATAGATAGCACTTACTTTTCAGTGATGGCACCAAAATTGTTTGCAAATCGGCTGTCTGGGCCCAGCTGGGAGCTGGGATGCAGTCCCCTGGTGGCATTTCCATGCGATAATTCCTGACTGCATCCCACAAGTGACTGTCTCCCGAAATGGTAAGTTGCACTTCTTTGGCCATGCATTAAGGTCCATAGTCTCCCAGTCTCCAGTATACACCAATATACCCATTGGAGAGCTGGGACAGTTACATTTGCTTTCTTCTCCAAGCTACAGAACTGCAGCTGAACACAGCACAGGTATCCTCCCTAAATATCCATGGAATGTGTGCTCTGATCATTGGAAGCTGTGTTTCATCAGAGGCAGAAGAGGTTGCCCAGCAGACATGCACAGGCTGAACTTTATATTCTGTCTTTACAATGTGGGATCACAGCCTAGATGTGTTGTTATAATTGGACATATTAAGCTTAGAGAAGACTCAGAGGTAATTGGATAGCCATCTTTAAATTTTGAAAGGGATGAGATGAAGCATGCCTGCTTTCTGCTGCTTCAGAGGCTAGGACACAAATCAATGAATTCAAATTACAAAAAAAAAAAAAAATTACTTAAACATTACTAAAAACTTCATGATAGTAAGGGCTCATTCCCACTTACGTTTTAACCGGTTTACGATTGGTTTTTGCTCTGGGTTGGTGAATCAATTCCAGTTGATGTGTCATCCACACTATGAAAGCAGAGCTTATCATTGTTCAGGTGTATTCGCTTCTTTTTTGGCATGATTGTCATTCCCGCTAGGTTGTGCCACTTCAAAATGCATGTCAATCATCTACGCATCAATGATGATGGAAGTGGCAACACATTCAGGAAAACATGTAGGAGGTGGAGGGGATGATGGAAGCCATGCTTCTTAGTCCTGCTCCAAATGTAAATGCTATGCTTCTAGGGATTCCTCCAGGATGGAAGTCTGGAATGTACGACCTATCCTGGGAAAGGAGGAGGATGTGACTGAGGGGCCTATCTTGCACCCATAGGTCACACCACAAAGCACAAAGGCAGCACTGATATGAGTTGTTTCTTTTCGAAAGAAGCACTAAAAAATTAGTGTCAGGAAAAACTGGATTTTTTTAATTTTATTTTTTTGCATCTGCCTCACTTTATTGTGGTTGAAAATGAGCATACTAGGGAACTGGTTTCAACCAGTTTCAAGTGGGAATGACAGACATATAACCCGATCAGCAATTCACTTTAAATCATAGTGGGAACGAGGCCTAAGTGTGCTTCCAGACTCACCAAGAGATGGGTTTATGATCCAGGGGGAGCTTCTTCCCAGATGTCTGCACAACTTTGCAATGGGTCTGGGAGAAAGGCTGAAACTCTCTGCCAATGTGAATCAAGTTGTTGGCTGGTGGGCAGGACCTAGGGGAAAGAAAGAAGTTTTCCCTCAGGTCCAGCATGTGAGCATATACCAAGCTTCATCCAGCATACCAAGCTCTATCCAGCCTGGAGTTTCTTACCACCTGCCCTTCCTTGGTGTGAAACTTTATTGTACATGTATTTATTGTCACCACTGAAGATGGGTATGCATGAGATCCAGATCCAGCATGGTGTCCCTTTTTAAGTTGGAAGGTCCCCTTAAGAACACTGGGAAGGTCCCCTTAAGAAATTTTAGGTGTGTGGACAGTGATAGGCATACCTGCTCAAGAGGGATGCCTGGTGTGCCATGCCCCCAAGTGACAGGGGATATAATGGATTAACCCATGTGGAATCCCATTGCTATCATCCCAGGGTGTTTGGATCGTTGACCAACAGGTGGGTTGGTTGAAGTTTGGATCTGGTCCTACAATAGCACCAACGTTATGGGCAGCATTAATCAATAAAAGTTATGGCCTTATTTTCCCCAGTTTATTGCAGTGATGTTCTGAGAAGCAAAGGTCCCCCTTAGATCTACAATAGTTGTTCAACAGTGGGGGAAAAATTGCATTGGAAGGTGGTAGACCCTCCTGCTTTGGAGGTCTGTAAACAGAGGTTTGGTGGCCATCTCTCAGGAGTGTTTCAGATGTGTATTATTGGTTGGACTAGATTGCCCTTGTGGTGCCTTCCAACTTTAGGATTTATTCTCTAATAAACCATACCTGTGTTACAGCCTCATAGCAGGAGGGTGAGTGAAGGGATCGGGTTTTTGTTGTTGTTGTCAGGACTACAGTGTGTAAGGGAGAGGATTGTTAACAAATTTTAGATTGTAAGATACTAACTTTTCTCTACATACTCAGTAAAGTAGCTTCTTTTAATCTGGTGTTGTTCAGATGTGCTGCACTATAGTTCACACCACCCCTGGTCAGCATGCCCCAAGAACTTGTGCACACTAATGCAAAATAGCATCAGGAAGCAGATGATTTTTCAGTTGATCAGTTCCTGGCTTTTACCATTGTCTTTTTGTCTTTTTCTAAACTGCTGCATTTATTGTATTCTGCTATTCTTGTAGAGTCTAAATATTTTCAGTAAGAAACAGTTACTTGACAGGATGCTTTGTTATTATTTACTGGACACTGGATGTTATATATAGATATGGAGAACTTCAAAAAGTTTGTTTTATGTTTAGCCAAGCTCATGCACCTCTAACATTGGTATATAAAGCCAGAAGATATCTCCATTCCATAATAGGGAAATGTGAGGTGGGGGTTTTTACCAGCTAATTTATGCCTAACTCTTAACCCTCCCCCCCCCCCCCTCAACAGGCAATGGACAAAACTGGGAAATAATTACAGCTGGAGTTGCATGCTATAACTCTTTTTAAAAATGAACAACACAGTGCCATGAAACTCAGTTCAAAGGTGTTTGATAGCAGGGACAAGCCTCAGGCCTTCTACTGATTACCCCTGTAGCTCCTCTATTAGGTGAAATTGCTAAATCTATACCAAGAATTGACCAGCCCATATTCCTTGTGTGACTATTAACAGAGAAGAGAAGACAAGGAATCAGTAATAATGAGTGATAATCACAAAACCATTAATTAGAACTGAAACCCCAAGCTGTCATTTTGCACACTTGCCTGGTAAAATGCTACGCCCAACTGCTGTAGCCAAGCTATTGGTGGAACTTCAACACCATCAGAACTCCATTTGGGTTAATGGAACTGAAGAAGTCATTTGGCAAACTGTCCACACAAATGACCATCTGAAGGCTGACTGTAGCATCACCAACAGACCCACATAGAAGAATTCATATGATGATACCAATACTGTAAGAGGATAGCTGTCCTTCTTCACCTCACCCCAGAGCAGTGGTATCACTAGGGTTGGTGTCACCCAGTGCAATAACTCAGAGTGCCACCCCCCGCCCCAGTGACCTCCTCCTGTACCACGCCATACAGGATCCTTACTAATATTTTTTGTACTAATGTTCCTCATAAATCATAATTCCTGGATATAACTGAATGTCATGGTAATAGTTGTGACATAAACAACTAGCAAAATTAAACTTATGCAGTACCTTTAAATTACATTATCATGTTCACAGCATGATGCCACTGCTCCAGAGATATCAGTTCTGTATTATTACCTATGTTATTACCATTAATTTTTTCATCCATTCATTTCTTCATTCATTCCTATCTTCCCTTTCCCCCCTGAACTGAGATTCAGAAACATTTAAAGCAGTTAAAGCAAGTACAAATGAAAATACAAGTGGGTAAACTTGGAGTGTATCCACCCTATATAATTATAGCAGTTTGATCCCACTTTGACAATCATGGCTCCATTCTATGGAAGCTGAAATTTGTGGTTAAAAATCTGTTTCAGAGAACTCTACTCCTACAGTTCAGAATAGAGAATTCTGCAGACCTCACCAAACTAAAAATACTAGGATTCAATACAATGGAATCATGGCCATTGAAGTGGGATCAGATTGCTATAATTATGTAGTGCGAACACACTCAGTTAAAATGCAATCGAGGTATTTTAAAAAATTAATATGTTAAAAATATACATTCAAGAATGATGATGATGATGATGATGATGATGATGATGATGATGAACAGCTCTTTATTAAAAACCATTGCAGTCATTTTTCAAAGGGCTATCATTTTTTAAGCCTCTAAAGGTGTCTGTTGATGGAAAGAGAGCAACGAGAGAGCCAAACCAACCTCCTTAGGAAGGAAATTCCATGGTAATATGTTGTTCACTGTTATTTTTTATTATTATTTTAAAACTCTTTTTAAAGGAGAAAAATTGTTACACCAAAAATGATGTCATCTGTTTTACATTATATCATCAAAGGAACATTGTTGTGATTTTTTTTACCTCCCATAATAATACATTCTGCATGTGTGTACATGCAATACATTACTTCATGCTTTGGCAAATACAGAAAGCACACAACTCCCCTGTTGCAACAGTTGTATTATCTACCAGTCCATTTCGTAGCACAATTCAAAGTGCTGGTTATGACCTGTAAAACCCTATATGGCTCCGGTCAACATTATATGAAGGGATATATTATCTTATATGTACCTGATTCTGTTTAGAGATCTGCTGGGGAGGTCCTTCTCTCTGTCCCACCATCCTCACAGGTACATCTGGTGTGAACACAGGACAAGGCCTTCTCAGTGGCTGCTCCCAGACTTGGGAGCTCCCTTCCTAGAAAGGTTAGAATGATACCCTCCTTGCTATTTTTCTGCAGACAGGTAAAGACTTTTTTTTAGTTTTGTCAGGCCATGGAAGACTGACTGGTTAGGAGGAAAAAGGCTTTCATAATGTGCTGGATTTTCTATTTGTTCTTTTCCTTTTAATGATTTATATTTTTAGCTAGTTTTAATATTTTGATAGCTTGATTGCATAATGTTTAGCTATGTTTGCTTTAAGGCTGTAAGCTTGTTTGCATCCCAAACTATTATTACTATTATTATTATTATTATTATTATTATTTATCTCCAAATCTATTTGAATGCCTCTCCACCACAGTTATTTCTATGGGGATTCAAAAAGACCAAAATACCAAATCTGAATCAGACTGTAGTATGCAATACAAAACTACCAATTGTAAAATAAGTTAAGCCTGTGATTTTGCACATGTCATGTGTTCTCAATGGACAGGCCATTATTTTCCAAGGCCAACGCTTTATACCATGAATGCGTGTATGCATGCACACAAAGACTGAACTTTCCTTATAAAGGGTACTTGAATAAAAATTATATGCTATTGCTTCATTGTAGTGCATGTACCAAAACTGATCCTTTGCATTTATGCTTCTGCTTTCTGCAAGGTCTTTGGTTTTTATTATACCATTTCCCATAGGAACTGCATTAAGGAAAGGATAGGCTATATTGATTTTTTTATTCTTCATGATGAACTTTCATCTTTCTTTTCCCACTCTATGAAGTGGGTTTTTCTTCTTTTATAAATCTATTAGGATACTGCAAAACAATAAATTTTCTTTTTTAAATTTAAATTTTCATCTTTTCCTTCAAGTAAAGGAAAACGACTACAGGAAAGTGGTCTGGGGCAGATTACTCAGTAAAACTGATCTTTGTATAAAAACTAAATTTCAGGATAATGGGCTTGACATCTTCCTTGATATGCTAGTTTTCTACATTGGTGCATATATTTGTGTACTTCTAAAGTTGGGTGGTGGTACATTCCAGGGCTCCCATTACAAACCCTCCAGGCAATGCACCAACCTCTCCATGTGGACCCTAAATACCATTTTCGGTTGTTGTTGTTGTTTCTTTTTTAAAAAATCTCGATTTTTTTTAAAAAAAAATCACCCAACTTTCTAACTGGAAGCACACATCACTCTAGAGGTGAATCACTACATCTAGAGATTTCCCACAGCCAAACATAAATGAAAAGGCTCTGGGCTGGGATCCCAGAAGCGCATGACTTTAGAGTAACATTCAGGCACCTCTATTCTCAGGGCTGGTATAAAACCTCTGGCTCCCTTATGGGAAGGACAAAATGCCTTCCATTTGCCCAACCAGTAGTTTGACTTTATTTCAACAAAGAGGACAAGATAAAGTTGCCCACCACACCTGAGGGCATTCAGTTTCCCTCAACACACCTTACAGATCTATCCTGCCCTGCAAAAGAGGAAATGGCTGGGGCACTTCTACCCTACACATTTACAGTATAGCATTGATTTCACTTTGTTTCAGGCACATACTATGGAATCCTAGACTTTGCAGTTCAGTGAGGCACGAGCTCTCTGTCTGAGAATTCTAAATACCTGTCCCTAAACTGCACATGGATTCAATGTGATGTAGTGGTTTGAGCATTAGATTATGACTCTGGAAAACAGGGTTTGAATAGCTGCTCAGCCATGGAAACCCACTGGATGACCTTGGGCAAATCACACACTCTCAGCCCTAGAAAGCAAAAGCAAACCAGCCCCCTCTGAACAAATCTTGCCAAGAAAATCCTGTGACCATAAATCAGAAACAACTTGAAGGCACTCCACTACACCACAACAAACTACAATTGCCATATTCCATACGATGGAACCCTTGCAGTTAAAACTAAGTCATAATGCTATAACTCTGAAGTGTGAAAAGGTCTCTAGACAACTCAAAAAGAAGTACCATGGTCAGGAAGGTGACCCTGCTTTCCAGCCTCCTGCCTTCCTAGTCCCAAGTACTGGACTCATCAGTTTCCCCATGGCCTGTTGACAGAAATGGTTCTATGTCTCTCTAATCAGCTCCACTGCATGTTGTTCATGCCTTACTGCATCTGGATATTGCCAGACAACTGCCAGCAGATAAAGGTATTAAAACATTGTAACAGCCAGCAGTAATCCCCGCATGAGCTTTACAGCCTATTCACAAGTGAAACTAAGAGCTCATTTGAGCCTTGAATGTGTCTCTTGTGAAGGTCATTAATGTGGCTCAGAAAATAGGGAAAAGTCATTTTTGCATCAGGCTCATCCTCCCTCCCTTCTTTGGGAATGTGTCTTTCAAGATTTCCAGGGTCATTGCATGAGTGATCGTTCTCTCTCTCAGACTAACCTGGGAAAGGAATAACTACAGAGGTTTCCAATAGAGCTCTTCTTTGTAATGTGTACTTCTGAAAAGTACATGGACATGTAGTCACAGGTGGGAAAAAGAAAGCGAGGGAAGGGGTAAACCTCTGTTAACAGAGGCAATGTATATTATTTTGTGTACTATCTTTTCCTTTGTAGTTCGTAAGCGAACCATGCCTAACTTTTGCTAAAGAGTACAAGTCTTTTCAACCATAACTTCCTATCTGTACCTTTGTTTTTCTGTTCTGTCTATTCAGATGCGACAGGAAACTATGGTAACAGAAACATAAGTATGATTAGAGTAATGTCTGAAGTGGCCCACTGTATTTTGTGAATGATCAGCAAACCAGAAAAAGAAACCATGCTTACAAATCAATGTTTATTCTACCTATAGCTTTCTGTAATATCTGAATTGAAAAACCACAGTTGTTCCATCTTTGGAGGTCACTGTATTTACAGACAGTTCTGCAAAGAAGACAGGCAATAAAATTAAGGGCACAATCATATACAATGGTTTGCCAGGGTGTATGTATATAGTTTGGATTCTACTATAATGAGTGCAACACATGGTTCTGTAGTACTGTGTCTGAATTAAAGCAACAATCCCACATTCTCAAGACCACCTATGCTTATTCTACTGGTCAGTGTAATCTCTTCAATCCATTCTTTTTAAAAGCAACCTATCAGGATTTCAATCAAGATTCTCAAATGCCCAGACCTCCAAGGCAGATCACTGCATCATATATCGATCAGTTGCTTTGTAGATACATATAGAGAGAGACAAATATAGCTATGGGCATAGGTATAGATATACAGGTTACACTACCTGCCCAACTAAGTCCTTAAGGGACTTAGGCAGACCTTGTCATGATTGTCAGTGTACTACCTAAGAGCAAAGGGAGATGACCAGTTATTGAACTGCTCCCTTCTTTCCTTCTTATAGAATGCTGTATACAGTTTTCATCACCATACCTCGAACAGCTAGAAAAAGTGAGGAAAAGGACAAATGATCAAGGGACTGCAGCAATTCCCTTATGGGAAAATATGTCAATATTTCAGTCTGTTTAACTGGGGCGGGATCTAAACATACTAGAGGTCTATGATTTTGATGCATCATATGGTGAAGGTGGATGAGGAACGTGTTTCTCCCTCTGTCATGACACTACTATCATTGATTGCCCAGTGAAAGAAAATGGTCACAAAAGTAGTACTTCTTTACATAGTACAAATTATGAAATTCACTCCTACAAGCCATAGTGATAGCCCCCAACCTCAACAGCTTCAAAAAGGAATTAGAAAATTAAAGGCAGACAAAGCCTTTCAATGGCTATATATTACAATGGGCCCTTGGTATCCATTGTGGTTTGGTTCCAGCACCCTCCATGGATATCAAAATCTATGGATACTCAAATCCCATTAAATAAAATGGCATAGTAAAATGGTGTTCCTTATATAAAATGGTAAAATCAAGGTTTAGAGAGAGAGAGAGAGAGAGGGAGAGAGAGAGAGAGGGAGGGAGCTGTAGATGATTGAATCCATGGATAAAGAATGTGTGGATACAGAGGGCCAACTGTATCTCTGAATATGAATCAGTTGTTCAAAAACACAAGTAGGAGCAAGCTGATGCAATCACATCCTGCTTTTAGGTTTCCTATAGGCATGGGTACAACTACTGGGAAACAAGATATTGAATATGATAGGCCTTTGGTTCGATCTCATATAACTCTTTATTTTTAGGGCTGGAAAATTATGTATCTTAGCCAGATAGCCAGGAAAAGTAAGAGTTGGGATGTAGACCATGACTATTTTTTACCCACTGACATATGATCTACTTAGGCCAACATTCTGGAAGTGCATCACAAACCAGAGTCCTCTTGGTTTTTATAATTCCTCTAGGAAGTATCTGGTAAGCATGATGTAAATGGGCAGGCTCATGTGATAAGGATTTCTAGAATCCACATAGTCAGAACTCTTGCTATACAAATCACACTGACCATCGGGGCTCTTGGCATTACCCAGTGTGTGGCTGTGTTGTAGGAGAAAGAATATTTCCGATCAAGGTTGCTGGGATGTGTCTTCATAGATTTCTTCCTGCAATCATTATATGAAGTTTCATCCAGACATTTATGCAGTTCTTTTTCACTTTCTTCAGTGGGATATAAAAATATTGACTTGTAGACTATGGTGTCTGAAAGCTTTTTCCTAAAACTCCAATTTCATTTATAATAACCACATGTTAACAGAGTTGGCAGTAAGTTTCAAATGTTTCCAAAGACTAGGTACCTCTTTGGCCAAATGGATTGGATCAGTCTTCACAAGATATAAAGACATAGCAGAAGTCCTACCAGTACTGAGATCTGCAGTCACTAACTCTAAAGTATATGTAATGCTGACCTGCTAAGCTTTGACCTTCATGTTTCATTTCTCACACAAAATTCTTTGTTTCATCTTTTCCAGGTGAAACCTTAAGAGGCAGCTTTGACAATGCAAGCAAGAAAAGGAATGAATCACCTATGGAGAAAGAAAAGGAGAAGCTCTCAATAGATAGAGAAATGCCACTCAACCCATTATGACCTCTTTAGCTGAGGAATCCTTCTATCCTTGCACAGAATCTTCCCTCAGGAGCCATAAAAGCTGTGGAGGTATCAAGGGGTTGCTTGCTGTCTGCCTCACCCTTCTCTGCATTTTGTCCATGTTGAGTTCCAAATGTGTCCTGTAAAGGCTTTCACTTTGCATGGAAGTTGGACTTGCCAGTTAAAAATGAGACAATTCCAACTGAACTTGCTTCTCATCTGTATGGCAACCACCACTGCAATCCCTGTTGTACCCTGGAAAGTCAAATGTCCACTGAAGTGTGTCTGCCAGATCAGACCATGGTACACACCCAGATCTTCATACAGAGAAGCAACCACAGTTGACTGTAATGATTTGTTCATCTCCACAGTGCCTGAAAGCTTGCCAGAGGGGACGCAGATCCTTCTCTTGCAAAGCAACAATATAGTTAAGGTTGAGCAGAGTGAGCTGGATTATCTGAGAAACCTGACAGAGCTAGATCTGTCACAAAACAGTTTCTCTGACATTTTAGACTTCAGCCTGAAGAATATGCCCCAGCTGCTGAGTCTTCACCTGGAAGAGAATCAGCTGTCTGAACTACCTGATAACAGCTTCACAGGCCTGGCCAATCTCCAAGAGCTTTACCTTAACCACAATCAAATACGTAGGATCTCACCCCAAGCTTTTCTTGGCCTTGGAAACCTGCTTCGGCTCCATCTGAACTCCAATTTCTTGAGGACAGTTGACAGTCGCTGGTTTCAAGTCCTGCCCAGTCTGGAGATCCTTATGATTGGAGGCAACAAAGTAGATGCCATTTTGGATATGAACTTCAGAGCCCTTTCAAATCTGAGGAGTCTCGTTCTGGCTGGAATGCACCTGAAAGAGATTTCAGATTATGCCCTAGTAGGCCTAAAAAGTCTAGAGAGCCTGTCTTTCTATGACAACAAGCTGGTCAATGTCCCTAAGCGAGCACTGCAGCAGGTTCCTGGTCTTAAATTCTTGGATCTTAACAAAAACCCACTTCAGAGGATTAAGCAAAGTGACTTCACCAACATGCTGCACCTCAAGGAACTGGGACTCAACAACATGGAGGAGCTAGTTTCCATTGATAAGTTTGCCTTGATCAATCTGCCTGAATTGACCAAACTGGATGTGACCAATAATCCTAAACTGTCCTATATCCATCCCAGTGCTTTCCACCACCTGCCCCAGATGGAGACCCTCATGCTCAACAACAATGCCCTCAGTGCCTTGCATAAGCAGACACTGGAGTCCCTCCCCAATCTGCAGGAAATCAGTATCCACAGCAATCCAATCCGCTGTGACTGCGTCATCCGTTGGGTTAATAGTACTGAAAACCACATACGCTTCATTGAGCCACAATCCACATTATGTGCTGAGCCTCCAGATCTAAAGAGAAAGCATATCCGGGATGTCCCTTTCAGGGAAATGGCTGATAGATGCCTGCCCCTCATCTCTGACAAAAGCTTCCCTTCTCATTTAGAGGTGATGGGCGGTGAGGATCTCTCTCTCCACTGCAGGGCTCTAGCTGAACCAGAACCAGAGATATATTGGATCACCCCATCAGGCCTCAAGTTAATGCCCTATTCAGAAGATGGAAAGTATAAAGTGTACCCTGAAGGAACGCTGGAGATCCACAAGATTACAGTGCAAGAAGCTGGGCTCTACACATGTATGGCTCAAAATCTCATAGGTGCTGACACCAAGAGTATCAGTCTAATGGTAAACAATTCTTTTCCCTTCAGTGAGGACAGGCTTGAACTGCTAGTGAAGGAGGTCCAAGCCTACCACATTCTGGTTACTTGGAAACCTCATCTCAACACAGTTTCTTCTAACCTCACATGGTCCAGCTTTGATCCTAGCTTGGACATGACAAGTGTGGCCCGCATTCCCACAGGCACTCACATGTACAACATCACACGGCTACACCACAGCACAGAATACTGGGCTTGCCTTCATGTGGCTTTTGTAGACTTGCAGAGCAAAGTAGCCTGTGTCAATGCCAGGACTAAAGAGGCTCCATACCAGCACTTGGAAAGGAGGCAGGGTGTCCTGATGGTCCTGTCTTTTTGCCTTTTGCTGTTGACTGTTAGCCTTATAGGCAACTATGGCCAGGGTCCCTGCATGCCATGGAAAACACACTCATCTTCAGTGCGTGTTGTGTACCCAACTTACATCAAACACTGGGATCAAGGAAGAAAGGGCGAGACACTCTTATCTGTGGAAGTACAAGCACCACTGGACTCTTGAAACTTGTTGGTTGCTATATTTCCCCCAGGAGGGTGGATAAGATCTGGTGGATTTTTTTTAAAATTACCAAATATAAAGGGGGGAACATGCTCAACCATGAGAAACAATAAGCATGGAGGATGCAGAATATAAAGGCCTCATGTGTCCCTTATCCACCCAAATTACCAGTGATCCTTTATGCCAAGAAAGACAATCCATTTTTATGAAAGGGAAGTTCTTACAAAGACAGGCAGCATCCAGAGTAGATAACATGAGTTCAAAGCTTCAAGCCTTGGTATCTCTCAAAACCCTTCTTCCCCTCACACACAACCCACGTATCCTCTGGCAGCATCTTGTTACCAATATACTTTTGGTACAGCAAACTTCTGGTCCTTTGGAAATACAAAAAAGGCATTTTCCTATTGGAGTTTCCTTTGTGTGTACATTTGTATTGCCATCAAGGATTTTAAACCAAACCTAACCTGCTTGTCTTTGCAGGCTATATGGTTTCCTTTCTGTGGACCACCTCAAAGAAAAGGGAAGGTGAAGGGAAGGCAACATTATCAGACTAGGAAATCACAAATAACAGTGATCCTCAGAACAAGGAATGCGTCTTTGAATCAATTAGCAACATCTCTTAGCAAATGTGGATTGCATTTCAAAGCTTAATTTCAAGGCTATTTTGTAAACTTTTGTGAATAATGTTTAAGAAAAAGGAAGAGGGAGGATGAAAAAATCCTGCTTTTTTGTTTTGTTTTTTGTAAAAAAAAATATGAAAGACAGTAAGAAAGAAAGAAAAAAATCCTTTGTATACCAATCTACCATAGCTAGAAGGCTTTGTGCTAGGTCAGCATTGCTTCAGCTACATGGTGGGCAGTGGGGGGAGGATGTGGTGGTGGGGAATAATCTTTGATGTGAGAGAGTTTCAAAGAATACAGAACTCTTTGGTTTGAAGTGGCTGTTCTCCATACTGCATAACTCAAAACATCCCAGGAGACAAAGGCAAGTGGAATGGGCCAGGGGTTGAGGAAAAGGGGAGAGGATAAATATTCAGTTTTCTAACTCCCTCATCACCTCTTTGTCTCTGATAAGCCAATTAAAATTGCAAATGAAATATACCTGTGGACAGCGTGCTTTTCCTCCTCCAGCCATCCTCTTCCTTGGTTCTACAAATTCAAAAGTGCAGCAGTGGTTCTTTGGAAAGGGGCTTGGAAGTGCACAACATATAGGAACGGATGGCTGCTGAATGGTGACCTACCAGGAAGGAAATGTCCATATCGTTCACAGCAGATATGACACCAGAGCAGAGCATGGATCCCTTACGTCTGTGGTCTACAATTCCAAGAATCTCCCAGCCAATATAGCCAGTAAGAGATTCTGGGAGTTGTAATCCATAAAAGGAACTTCCCTTATCTTTGCAACAGTGGCAGAATGCTGCTTAGGTGAGTACCAAACTGGAAGAAAGCAGTTGATTGATCAGTCGTCCCCAGCAGAGCTACTGGCATCAGTTGCACATGCTAGTGGGAAGCCACAAAGATGCCCAAGACTCAGTTAGGCACACCTTTGCCTGTAGTGCCATTTTGCAATGTGTACTACAGGAATGAGAAGCTCATATATTGCTGGACTGCAACTTCAATCTACTTTAAGACACATCATAAATATTGAGGGATGGTGGGAAGTGCAATCCAAAACATTTGGAGCACCACAAGTTGCCCACTTCTGGTCTACTAGTTAACACAGGGATAGAAAGAAAGTAAATCTGTGTCATCAAGAAGTGTGAGGAACTGTTGGTTCCCCAGATTTATGGAGTGCAACCCACACAATCTGTGCTGGATGGGATTTATGGTAGTTTGGGACAATATTTGCCATTGTTAGGCATGCTGATGCAAATATAAAGCAAAACATCTGGAGAGTCACAGGTGACATGCTCTGTTGGTAGTTTCCAGCAGATTGAAAGAATTTCTGGCTCCCAGTTATTTAACAACAACAAAATGACTCTCTTCCTCTGCAAAGCTTAAAATTATTATGCTAAAGTGAAGAGTGCTTGGGGTAACCAGGTGTGTATTTTATACAGAAGTTCTGATATTCAAAATAATGGTTCAGAATTCTTGGAGAGGCTTCCTCAGCTGTCACAAGTTTAAGTGAACCTTGGCTGAAAGGCATCTTATTTTATCAAAATATAGAAGAAAAACATAGCTACATGAATACATGTGTGCACACATACACACTCTACTCAAACATTCTACCTAAACATTTCAAAAGGCTGTGTTGTAATCAAAACATGTGGATGATGCACTCAGCTGAAACCTTTCCATATGATGAGTAATGAACTAGAACAGGTTACAACACCAGGGATCAGGAACTATATCCCTGCCCACTAAAAAACCCTTAAACAAGAACTGTTGTTTATACTGCCTTTCCTACTATTTCAGGGGAAATTTGTTGTTGTTGTTGTTGTTGTTGTTGCTGCTGCTGTTGTAGATAGTTATCCTTAAGTTGGCTCTGACTTATATTGACCCTATGAATGACTTCAAATCATCCTGTCCTCAGCAGCCCTGGTCATGTCTTCCAGACTCTGGGTCATGGCTTCCCTCTGGGTCGTGAGTCTATCCATCTAGTATGCTGTCCGCCTCTTTTCCTACTTCCCTCAACTTTACCATCATTACTGTATTTTCTGAAGAGACATGCCTTCTCATGATATGGCCAAAATATGACAGCTGGCTCAGACAACTACATCTTGGCTTCTAGGGAGAATTCAGACCTGATTTGCTCTAGGACCCATTTATTTGTCTTTTTAACAGTCCACAAAATCCACAGAATTCTTCTCCCACACCATATTTCAAATGAGTTGACTTTCTTCCTATCAGTCTTCTTCACTGTCCATCTTTCACAATCTTGCATGGGTATTGGAAAGATGATGGCATGGACCATCCTAAATTTAATAACCAGTGACATATCTTTACGCTTCAGGATCTTGTCTAGTTCCTTCATAGGTGCCTTTCCAGATCTTAGACTCCTTTTGATTTCTTGAGTGCAGTCTGCAGTTTCCACACTTGAGCCAAGGTACAAAAACTCTTGAACTATTGTCTTCTTCATCTCAGCTGTGGACATTATTTTTGTTTTCTTAACGTTTAATTGTAAACCTGCCTTTGCACTTTCTGCTTTGTCTTTCTTCAATAATTGTTCCAAGTATTTGCTGTTATCTGCTAGTAGTATAATGTCCTCTGCATATCTTAGATTGTTGATGTTTCTTTCTCTGATTTTTATCACATTAGTGCAATGGTCCTGTGATTACCACAGTCCCTAGTGTCTCCTTTCTTTGGGACTAGAATGTATATTGAGTGTTTCTAATCCGTGGGCCATTGTTTTGTTTCCCATATTTGTTCTCATATTATAGTTAGAACTAGAGTAGATTCTGTCCCTGTAGATTAAAGCAGCTCTATTGGTATGTTGCTGATTTATTTCTCCCAAGTGTTCTGAATACAGCTTACATTTCAGTTTCTGAAACTGGTAGTTCATCTTCATATGGTTCTTCTTCAAATGAATCTGTCATTCTTTCATTTCTTTTAGTACAGTGTATTGTTTCTATCTTTTTATTTCTACTTGCTCATCTAATGTGTCCCCCAGCAGGTTGCAGAGCACTCTGAGCATTTCTCAGATCTTGTGGAAGAGGTCTCTTGCTCTTCCCTTTTTGTTGACAAATTCTATTTTTCCGCATTGCTTATTATAGAAGTTTTCTTTATCCTGCATACAATTTGTTGTGTTCAGAGTTTTTGTTCTATTTCTGTTGCCTTTTACTTTTGCTTCTCTTCTGTCTTTGCCTGCTTGAAGAGTTTCATCTGTTGAGGCTTCTCTTTCATTTTTAGCTACAGATAGTATCTTTCTACATTCCTTCCTGACAATGTCTCTGGCTTCAGTCCAGAGTTCATCTAGTTCCTAGTACAAATTTATTTTTACATTGTCTGCAAATTCTATGCAGATGTTCTGGCATGATGGTTGATTTAGTGTTCTTCTTTAGCCTTACTTTAACTTTTGCTATTAGTTCATTGTCTGTTCAACAAGCTGCTCCTACTCTTGTTTTTATAGAAAGACTGGAACATCTCCTTTCTGCTTCTGCTTTCAGTTATGTAGTCTATTTGATTCCTATATTGGCCATCAGGTGATGTTCATGTATACAGTTGTCTCTCGGGTTGTTTAAAGAATGTATTTGCAATGAACAAACTGTTGGCCTTGCAAAATTTTGTTAGTTGGTCTCCCGCCTTATTTCTTGATCAAATTTGACTGCATTTTAAAAACTGAAAGTTGTCTCCTCAATGATGGAACACTTTGCTGGTCTTCAATCAATCAATCAATGAGTGGGTCATAAAGCCATCTGAATTATGAAGACACCAAATAAAACATATTTTAAGAAAACATTTTTTCAACAGAGACCTGTTGAATCAGGTCTTGTAAGGAATAATCCAGTTCCAGAAAAAGATAGCAAGTGACAGACCTGGTATTTACCGTTGTTGCTGTGTGCCTTTCAAGTCGTTATGGTGATTTTATCATGGGGATTTCCTTGCAAGATTTGTTCAGAGGCAATCGCCTTCCTTTGAGGCTGAGAGAATATGACTGTTTCCATGGCCAAGAGAGGATTTGAACCCTGGTTTCCAGAACTGTAATCCAGTGCTCACACCACTACTGTGTATATCAGGATTGGGATCAAAAAGGAGTCTGGATGCCAGATTTGATGATAAAGAGATGCTATAGCATAGGATTGAGGACATTAATGTGACTTTGTAGAGGAACATTGCCTTGGGCTTTCCTACAGTCAAATCCATTCCTACATGGATTAAAAAGCCCACTCTTTACTAATGAACCTATAACTGTTTTTTCAGTTAAAAAACTAAAGTGCCTACAGGGAAACACCAGCCAGTTTTCAACAGTCATCATCTACTGCAGAATATGCTGCATTAGCAAGTTTACATGGCCCAGAGACTAATGTAGAAGATGTGCCAGAGCACTGCAAACATGATGACGCCAACTCCCTTTAGAAGGAGGGGCCTTGGCCCTTGAACTGATCAGAGAGAAGAGACAAAACCAACAAGAGGGAATTTCCCTCATGATGTTTGTAAGCCCAGCGCAAGTGACAACAGCAAACAACTCAGCATTGCTCAGGGTGTACAGTAGAAAAGCTGTCATTAAAAATTAAACCGACATGGGACATGCAATCCCAGTCTTAGCAATTTGCCAGCTCTGGCAATGTGAGCTGTAAGAGTGGATTCAGATGAATGTGAGTGAAGAGGCTGCTGTCGATCAGCTCAACATGGAGGTGCCTGCAGCAACACAGAAAGCCAATAATTTTTCATTTTCATTTGCTACTCCACAGCCGCTATACTGTGGTGCAATTTGATTTCTATCCTCCGGCCAAAAGCTTCAGAAGACCTGACCTGCCATCTAGGTATTTTAAATAGCCATCACAGAACAAATGGGCCTTTTAAAAGTTCCAAGAATGATGTAAAAATAAGTACATGTGGGCAATCTTAGTGGTTGGTGGTCACCTGAAATAGCTCACCTACCTGTACTTTGCAGATGTCTGTCACTAGTACCTACATATCTGTGCTCTGCAGATGTCTCACATCTGTGATATCAGATATCTGTGATATCAGATGCAGATATCTCACATGTTACTCAGATATCTATACACAATGAAATGGAATGAAATAAAACATCAGAGCAGATAAGAATGATTACATTTCAGCTCACTGTCCACATCTGAGTAGTTTGTGCTACTGTCAGAGAAGGTTCACTGTGGGTCGGAATCCTCTGCATGGAATGCTACAAGTCAGTGTTTAGTGGTCTCTTCACATCCACAAGCACACATATGCCTACTGTATTCTTTACTTCAAGGAATGAGCAAATTTACTACTTAGCCCCACAAATTCATAATTTGGTGGTCAAGTTACACATTCCTCTGTCAAAACTAAAAGTTCTCCTTCAAGATCTTGTTGTTTACTGGCTAGAACTTCAATAAAGTGCATCTTGGGACTCTTAGGGACTCTTTTGGGGCTGTCTGTAGCCACCCCTTTAAGTGGCGGGATACGGCCAGGGCTTCCTCACTGGAAGCCCCGGAGGCCCCATTCCGCTCCCCAGGCCACAGAGAAGCAGCAAACTGCCGCTTCTCCATGGCCTCAAAGCGGGGTACAGCAGGCACCCTTGGCACCCGCTGCACCCTGCAGTAGCCAGCGGTCCAGAGGGGAGAAAGGGGCCGCAGCCACAGCCGCTTTCCCCTCAGCTTCTTTGGGGTGGCTGTGTAAAGCCTGCACCAAGGAAAAAACCACAAGAAAAAGCTCCATTTCGAAGCTCCTTCTTGTGCCGCAGGAAGGGCGCCATAGGCGCCCTCCTGCAGTGCAACTATGTCATGGTGCACACTACACATCTAAATGTTGTGCGCGCCATGACGTAATTGCAGCGTGCGTGTATGGATGGCGTGGAAACAAGATGGCACTGTCCATACGTGCTAGAGTTCAGGAGGGTCTAAATGCTGCACCCTCCTGAAGCCTAAACCCGCCGCAAGGGCACTTCTTCATGCCCGTCTGTTTCGGGCCACAGGATGGCATTATACTGTAATTCATGATATCATTTCTCTTTGCATTATGTTGTCTTTCCTGGTTGTCTGTTTTTACACTTCCTTCTGTTTATAGCTTGCACCTGTTATGGAGCCAGAAGGTTGAACACATTCATAAAATGTATGTACTACAAAACTGTAGTAGGATATAGAAAAGAAACAAAGCCACAAATGAGAAAGAAACATTCAACAAAGTGGGGATATAATCTACATAGTAGTTTCATCAAAACTGATTGGTTGACAGTTTTAAAATCCAGACTATCACATGGATTGTTTTGGTAAACAGTGACTAAAGGGTTAAATTGTCATAATACCATAAAACCAGCATTTCAGATGGGATCTTGACAAAGTCTGGATGCTTATTTACATAGACTGCATAACCACAGAGATGAATATCAGCTGATAATCACAATTTGAATACCAAAAATGTTTGTTATATAGCTGTACAGGCTTGGTTCACACATTGACATTCCAGACATAATAAATCTACCTACTTTTAAATTCTGGTAGCCTTGCTATTTGCTAGAGCCTGTCCACACCTTTGCTCCCCCACTATAAGTCTCTTGCAAGTGAGATGGTCACCTTACCCATTTTTATGCATTCAGAGAGGATGTGCAGAATCTTTATAATCTGATATAACATCCTCTGCTTGTTTGCCACTTGCTAAAGGAAAAGAATTAGTTCCATCTTATTCAGCCTTCAGAAGTACTATGTCTGAGTTTCAAAGGGACCCCATGTAGGCCTACTCAATGGTAGTGAAAGAATCTTCTAGCTCTTTCTTCATGAACTACAACCAACCCTCAGTCAACTTGTCTCTCTCTCTCTCAGTCCAAGGTGGAGCATTATTATATAGCTGTATTTTTATTTTTTAGTTAGCAATGGAAGAACAAAGCTGCAAACAGAGAATGGAACATCTTTGCCCTTTCATTTATAAAGGATTTAAAACGTGTGTGTGTGTGTGTGTGTGGCATAGCCTTTCCTCAACCATCATGGCTTTAGATGTGCATTTAAAGTACTGCTCCAGTAGTATAAATGCTGTCTATTTATAGTACTTCCCCAGTGCTGTAATCAGAAAGACATCATTGTAGGCCAAGTCAGCTGCCAGTCTAACCCAATGTGTGGAAGGAAACAATTATACACAGCTTCTCCAGTGAGCTGCCGTCACCAACCCTGCAGTAGAGATGTTCAAATGTCATGAATACCTGTACAATTCAGCAACTGTGGGCAAGAAAATCTGCAGCTGGTTTCCTAATTAAATTGGAAAATCATACAATTCTTGTCCATGCACATTGAACTAAAGTGAATTAATATGTAGAGACTAACTTAAAGAAAGAGGGGCTTTTTAGATTGGCAGGAAAGTGTGACATGAAGTTGCACTTTCCTTAATGCTTAGCAGCTAGACTGCAAGCCCCAGGTGTGCATTTAAAAAGTACAGGGCAGCTAGACTGAGGGGTGTGGGAACAACTTATCTGAAGTCTTTTCTGTGGCTCAGCAGCTACATGGGAAGCTGTCAGAACACTACAAACACAGGCGGAGCAGCTACATGGGCAGCAATGAACGCGGCTTTTAGCCGCGGTGAACCTTTAATTTTTTTTTCCTTGCCGGCTGTGAACTACGCAATTCCTCAATGCCCTGCAGGTGTAAAAGCTGGGGTTTATCCGCGAAGTTTTTTAAAGCTCCCAAACCCTAGCTCCACCCCTAATCCGAACTCTAGACATGCACAGTAGGGACTCTGGGATGCCGTTAGTGTTATTCTACTGTGGATAACATGTCAATTCATTTACAAAATAAAGGGGTTCATTCATGATGCACCAGTGCAACGGCACAGTTTAAAAAGGCAGAGGAGCCGCAATGATAATTTGATGGATCTTCATAAGTATACATTTGTGCTGCGCAACTGCGCAGGTTTGCGAACTGCCCAAACGCAGTTACACCATACAGTCAAATTATCATTGCCGGCTGGGAACTGCGCAATTGCGCAGTTCGCAGCCGGCAAACCTGCATAGTTGCGCAGGACAAATGTATACAGTGGTCCCCGGCCTTACGAATCCCCCGGGTTACGAAAACCCCGGGATCCGAAGGCGGCGGGACCGCCATTGTATCCCCCGGGATCCGAAAGATCCCCCGGGATACGAAAAAAAGCCGAAAAAAAGCCGCGCGGCCCCTTTAAATGGCCACGCGGTCTGTCTGCGAAAGCGGTCCCCCAGGTAACGAAAGCTTCCAGGTTACGAAGGTAATCCCGGAACAGATTACCTTCGTAACCCCGGGGACCAGTGTACTTATGAGGATCCGTCAAATTATCATTGTGTTTCCTCCGCCTTTTTAAACTGTGCCGTTGCACTGGTGCATCATGAATGAACCTCTTTATTTTGTGAATGAATTGACATATTATCCACGGTAGAATAACAGTAACGGCATCCCAGAGTCCCCACTGCGCATGTCTAGGGTTCGGATTAGGAGTGGAGGTAGGATTTGGGAGCTTTAAAAAACTTCGCGGATAAACCCCAGCTTTTACACCTGCAGGGCATTGAGCGTTTTAATTAGAAGTGAAGTCCACACCATGCATGCTCCCAACCCACGATCCATTATGATCCGCACCTGTATCGCTGCCTTTAAATGGGTGCTTTAAAGAGACAGAGCCCCATTTAACCGTGCAACTACACCTTAGCCTTTAGATGCAATAGCAATGTTGCGCCCTTTTAAAAAAGTAGTGGGGAAATCAAACTACTTTTTAAAGGCACTTCTTCTCCCTTAAAACTCCAAAATAGTGTTTTCATGGCACACTTTCCCTTTTTCTCATCTAAAGGCTGGGCTTTCATGCAGCCATCAACACACCTCTTTTTGCCAATGTAAAATGGGCCAGAAGTTGGCAGCATGAGCTTTCGTTGACTTAAGTCTACTTCCTCAGATGCATAGAGTAAATAAAGACCCTGTGCAGATCGGCTGTAAAGGGGACGAGTCAGGGCATCATATCCACATGACACATGCCCTGACTCCATACCCAGGGCAGCGTGATGCCACGTGCTGCTCCACATGGTGTGCAGCATCATGGTGCTCCTCTGGTACTGCATCCGCACTGAAGGATTGCTGTAAACCTGTGGTGCCATGGCTATCACGCCATTTGCAGGTCACAAAAAGGAGCCACTTTTTCCAGATCAAGGCTGTGGTGTGCGGTTGCCACAGCCCCAATCAGGTTATAAAAGGGGCAGCTGCCCCTTAGGGGCTGTCTGCACAGCCCCTAAGTCGCACTTTGAAGAAGTGTTCCAAGAAAGACAGGTAGAGATAGTATTTCAGGAAGGTGAGTAAGAAAAAGTGGCATGTGCTTTCATTCCACCTATTGGGTTCGACTGGAGGAGATATTTTGTCCAAACAGTCCTCTGACTTTATATACTTTACAAGTCCAAACAGAGAAGCAAATGTTGCTTTCCTATTCACAAAAATACATGCCCCTGTCAGATCCAGTAGGGCAACAAGTTCAGAAAATCCATGCTTCAGTATTTAAAACTCAGTAAACCTTTATTCAGTCCAGAGAAGCTCATTGTCAGAACTAAATAGCAAATATAAAAAAATTCTAATTAAATTGTGCACAATTTCAAATTCATGGCAGGCTTCATTCTCATTTGTTATACAGTGGGGCTTTCTAGATTGGCAAAAAGAAGTGTGTTCATGGCTGCATGAAACTCTAGCCTTTAGATGAGAAAAAGGGAAAGTGTGCCATGAAAACGCCTTTTTTTTTCTTTCTTTTTTTTCTTTTTTTTGCGTGTTAGGGGAGAAGAAGCGCCTTTAAAAAGGTGCTGGTTTTCCCAGCTTCTTTTTTAAAAACTGCAGAACAGCACAGCTCCATCTAAAGGCTGTGGTGCAGCTGCTAAGCATTAAGGAAAAGGCAACTTCATGTCACACTTTCCTGCCCATCTAGAAAGCCCCAGTAATTAATAAACATATTTGTCCCTCTTGTTTCCATACTACCACTTCTTTATTGTTACAGTTAGAAACGAATATTTCAAGAGGCTTGACTCATGTCTAGCACTTCAAGAGGCTTGACTCATGTCTGCCTCCCCTCTGGTTTTATCTCAGCATCTGTGACTGTGATCATCATGGCTCAGCAATAGCCATTTCAACTGTATAACCCATCACTGGAATTTCCCAGCATTTTATTCCAGGCAAGTGCATTTGCAATACCTAAAAGCCCACAATAATGCGGTGTCCATCTAGGAATAACAGTTATCTTTATCTCTTCCCCTGTCTACTTCATGTCTAATATACAGCTTAGTAATTTTATGTTATTTAATTTTATTTTTATTGGGGTGGGGGGGGGTGTCTTCAAGTTGGAATCTGCCAGCCTATGGCCATGCTGGCTGGGGAATTTTAGCAGTTGCCCAAAAATGTAACCCTTCCAAGCTCTGGTCTAATTTAGACCTAACTGAACTGTGATTGTTAGTTCAGTTTAGCAGTCATCCAGCTTCCCAGTGTAAGGAACATAAAATTGTCAGGGAATAAAGGTAAAGTGGATTTCTTGTTGTTGTTGTTGTTGTTGTTGTTATTCAGTGTAAAGGAGGGGATTACTCTTAAAGTCAAGCTTTTGCTGCTGCAAGTCTGCCTCCTGTGACAGAAAGCAAGCTTCATTTCTGTGATCTATCCTCTGTAAACACAGCTGTATTTAGCTGGGGAGACATTTTCTCAATGGTTGATATAGAAGGATACAGTTTAATTCTCCAAGCTCCTGTTTTTAGGGGCATTCCTCATAGGTTTTGAATACTTGCTCTTGGCAGACTTGGTGTCATTGAGCACAGTATTTAATCTTCTGTTTAAATTTAATCATGTGTTTTAGCTCCATTGAGTAAATGGGGCTTAATTCCCATGTTTAAATTAAATGCATGCTTAAGTAACTTCCTAAATGAGGACTGCTGTCATCCTGAAGCAAGGGTTCTTTGATCTATAGTATCCTTTCAACGGAGTTACTCAGGGGCACATGTGGAAGATCAGCATCTCCATTTTCCCTTTTATGCAATTTAATACTGTATTCCCAAACCTTGCAGTTCTAAAATCGTGTGCCAAGTCTTTGGAATGTTTGAGCAGAAAAGCACACTGTCCTTTGTTTTGAAGAGTTTAGGCCACATTGACGCAATATTTTATATTAAGGATAGGGAACATGGGGCCCTCCAGAAATATTTTGACTGCAATATCATAATCCTTCAGAGATTAGAAACATTACTTTTGATCTAAAAAACCCTCAGCCAGAATGGCCAATGGCTGTGTGGGCAAAGAGATTCTGGGAATTTTGTAGTCCACAAAGTAAGTTCTTCAAGCATTGCAGCCAGGACCATTAGCTTGGCTGCCTAAGGCTAAGAGAAACTATAGTCCTGAATCTCACATCATTTGGAGAAAAATCAATACAGTGTGGAGATTGGATTAGAAACTGAAGCAAATGGCATGCAAGGATAGCTGATGGTACTCAGAAGTGGTAAGTCTCTAGGGCAGAACTCCAGTGGCCCCACTCAGAGAAATGCACCACATTACCATTTTAGAAGAATATTGGTGAGAATAATGAATTCAATTAAATTCAATCTAAAATTCAATTAAATTCAATCTAAAATTACCTGCCTGCATTACTGGCAGTACATACTGGTGTTTTCATCAAGTGAAGAAGGGCTTGTGCTGGCAATGAGCAACAGCCTTTGTTTCTGCTCTAACAGCAGAAGTGACAGAAGCAGAATAAGGGGCAAGAACTCAAACATATGCCCTCCAACATGTCACAGATAAAAAAAATGATCTGTGTATGGGCAAAAAACACAAGGGTGTGGCTAGAATAGCAAAAATTATTGAGGAAGAACATACAAGCTAGGAGAGGCTGCAGCAGTTTGCTTTAGTCTCAGCTCACTGGGAAGGACAAGATTCTGCCCCTACTTTCTCCTCGCCCTGATGAGTGCAAACTACTTTTTTTTTCTTAAGACTCAGTTTGCAGGAAGAGAAGTATGCTGAGGACAAAAGGGGAAAGAAAGTGAGAGGAGGAGCAAGAAACTGGGTGTCTGGGAAAACAGCCAGCAGCCGATAGCAAACCAAAATAACTGAGATAATGACAAAGCAAAAAGAACAACAAACACAGTGTCTGAAATAATTCAAGTCCTGAGTATCAGATGACAAGAAGTTAGAGCAAACAAGGAGTTCCAAAAGCAAAGTCCTTAACCAGTCTGAGAGTCAGGGTTCGAGCAATCAAAGTAGTCAAACAGTCCAAGAATCTGGGGTTCCAACAAGCAGAATCATCTAAATTCAAAGTTCCAATCCAGGAGGTCAGGCAGCAAGAGAGTCTACAAACAAAGTACCTTCGCCAGGGAAGTCAGGCCCGGTACATACGGGTGGGAAGCAGTGTGCCAGCAGCGATTCTAGGATTCGGGAGCATGTAGCAAATGTATGCTCCCGAACCCTAGTCCGTACAGACACCGCCATCATGGCGGCCTCCTGTCTACATGGGGGTCACCATGATGACGCAAGTGTAGTGCAGCATCCACACATTGGGGCGCCGCACTCACATCATCAACATGCACCAGGATGGATGGCAATGGCGCCTTGACAGCGTCACTGGAAGGTGCTGCATTTTGCAACTCCTTTGGGGGGCAGATTGTTGCTGTGGCTGCGCAGTTGCCGTGGCAGCAATCCAGAGGAGAAAGCCTTTCTTGTTATCTGTACAGCTCCTCAGTTAACCTCTGACAAAGGTTCTGCCGTTCTTCCCATGCTTTTATCTCCAGCTTTCACTGATGCAGATGTTCCCTAATTGCTCAGTGTTTGTTATAAGTTCTTTATGAACAACGCCAAGCCTCTCTTTCAGATCTTTGTTGGCTGAAGGAAGGCACAGGTAAATCTATCTCCTCCTTCTCTTCAGTGCCCAAGCTAGCAGGAACCTCTGTTGCACTGGTGCTAGGTTCCTGCCTGTCCTCATTGGCAGCAATCTCTGCTGGCATAGGCACTGAGGGACCAAGACCAGGCTCAAGTTCTTCTGGGTTCTTCTGCTTCCTCCTCTTAATCTCCAGCTTCTTCACCGGGCATGACATTGGGACATTTTAAAAGAGGCTGAAAAATGGGGTGACTGAAAATTAGTTATGACTGTCCATGCCAAATTGGGACAGTTGGAGGATGTGCAAAGTGAGCAGAAGTTGAGTATCATTCAACTGTCATGGCTTCATTCTATTCTGGGATTTGTAATATAAAACAATATTAAAAGAGTCCTAATGCTATAGTACAGGGGAACAAACTACACCTCTAGAACGTGAAGCATGTATTTTGGAAGAAATCCTGTTATGGGAGGAAAATGGGTTAATTGCACAGAATGTATATTTGCTTTACATGTAACTTGACTTAGATGATGTATGCTGTATTGGTTTTCAGCACATATCAATATGGAAAAATGGTCCCTCCAGACAAAAGAGTTAAAAGGATCTGGAGGAGCAGAATGATAGAGAGAGAGAGACTGAAAAACTAGATTTATAGAAACAAGAAGCTACTAAAAACTTTTTGAAATTATTGCAATGGACAGCTGATTACAATGTGTACTCTTTTGGTTAAGTTGGTGTGTAAAGACTAAGGGATACGGGACATAACACTTCCTACTCTACAAAGAGTTTTTATGTTTTCATATTCTTCCTAGAAAGGAAGGAAAAAAAGTTTGTTACTAATAGGTGAAACGAGGCATTTGCTGCTTTTCTTTCCCTTTTATTAAATAATATGAACATCTTCCCACTGTAAGCACCCAACCATATTCACCTCACATTCACTGTATCATTCTTCCTCCCCTTCCCCACATCCATTCATAGTCTCCATTCTATGATCTCACCTGGAATACTGTGTCCATTCCTGGGCACCATAATCCAAGAGGGATATTGACAATCTGGAGTGTCTCCAGAAGAGTGCAACCAAATTGATAAAATTGGTCAGGAAACCATGCCCTATGAAGGAGCTCGGTATGTTTGGTTTGGGAAAGAGATGGTTTAAAAGGTGATATTGACCATGTTTAAATATTTGAGAGATTCAAAAAGCTGGTATCTTCACACACCAACTGTCATATTGTGAATGGAGCAAGAGACCAGTCCATGGAACAATGGATTCAAACTACAGAAAAGGAAATTCCACCTAAACATTAGGAAGAACTTCCTGACAGCAAGAGAACATGCTGCCTCAGAGAGAGATGTTGTTTCCTCCCTTGGAAGTTTTTAAGCAAAGGCAGGATGGCCATCTGTCAGGAGTGCTTTGATTGTGTATTCCTGGATGGCAGAGGGTTGGATTGGATAGCTCTTGAGGTCTCTTCCAACTCTATGGATTTTATCACACGGCGGGAATTGGAAGTATAATCCAATGGCAATCTGAATGCAATCATGGGGTTTTGCGTTATTGCGTGAAAGCTGATAACACACATTTTCGGGCATTGGGAAGTCCTTCCGAACGCAATCGTGGGGTTTCATGTTATTGCGTGAGAAACTATCACATGCAATTTCAGGCACTGGGAGGCAATTTCAGGCAGTTCCAAAGGCGATGCAGCGTCAATACGAAATCACGTAAATTCGCTGAACTAGCGAATTTACTCAATTCCAAACTGGCCCCACTCTCATTTCTTTCAAAATTGAGATAAATTGAGAGAAATTCTTCCTGTGTGATAACGTCCTATGATTCTAAGATTCATATCAGCCAGTGAACAGGACTTGGCTGAGAGAGTGTTTGTTTGCCCTACCTCCACCTGGGCTACTCCCATGCCTTGGCTCCTGCATTTAAGGAGGAGGAATGAGCCTTTTTTCCTCCTCCCCACCATCCGCCAGTGAAGAGCACTTGGCTGAGAGAGTGTTTGTTTGCCCTACCTCCACCTGGGTTACTTCCATGCCTTGGCTCCTGGACTTAAGGAGGAGGAGTGGCCCTCTTTCCCTCCTTTCCAACATCTGCCAGTGAAGACCAGCTGAAAGAGTGTTTGTTTGCCCTCCTGCTACTTGGGCTCCTCCCATGCCTTGGATCCTGGGCTTAAAGAGAAGGAATGGCCCTCTTTCCCTCCTTTCCAACATCTGCCAGTGAAGAAGACTCGGCTGAGTGAGTGCTTGTTTGCCCTCCTTCCACCTGGGCTACTCCCATGCCATGGCTCCTGGATTTAAGGAGGAGAAATGGGCCTTTTTCCCTCCTCCCCAACATCTGCCAGTGAAGAGGACTTGGCTGAGAGAGTGTTTGTTTGCCCTACCTCCACCTGGGCTACTCCCATGCCTTGGCTCCTGGACTTAAGGAGGAGAAATGACCCTTTTTCCCTCCTCCCCAACATCTGCCAGTGAAGAGGACTTGGCTGAAAGAGTGTTTGTTTGCCCTACCTCCACCTGGGCTCCTCCCGTGCCTTGGCTCCTGGACTTAAGAAGGAGTCTTGTCTCCCCTCCCCCACTTTTTTCTTTTCTTTTCTTTTTAGATTGTGTATAGTTCACATTGTTTTACGATTGGGATGGGGGTTGATAATGGAGATTTTCTTTTTACCCGTTTTGATATGTTAATTGTTATGTATTTTGCCTTGTTAATTTTATTTTTTGTTATAATTTGTTGCTATAACTGCTTTGTATTTTTGCTTTGTTAATTGTTATTCTCTTTTGTACCCCACCCCGATTGCTTATTCAGAGGGCCGGGCTAGAAATAAAACATATTATTATTATTATTATTATTATTATTATTATCCTCATCTGACCATTCAACCCACTCTCTTCATCAGTTTTCCTTGTTCAGGAATTCTTCTACCTTCTTACCTTAGGAAGAGAGTGGAAACCAAGGTGATGCCACTTATCCATCCCTCCAATGAAACACATGGCATATTGCCCCATTTCTTGCTACAGTAGCCTCGATTATCTGACATAAACTGGACCAGCTGATAGCTGGATAACCAAAAACGTTGGAGAATCTGGAAGGTCCAAGAAAAGCCTTGTAATTACTATGAATTGCAAATGTATTGAAGTTTTATTGCAATAACAGTAAATGTAAAGAAATCATTGCTCAACTTTGTGATGTACAGTATAAACAGTTCAGTCCTCTGAACATTTAAAGAAATCACAGAAAATTTAAAGAAATCACAGAAAATTTTAAAAAATCATAGCAGCCACGACGTTGGATAACCGAAGGTTGGATAATCGAGACTCTACTGTATCTCTGTGTGCAGAGCGCAGATATCTAAAAAAAAAAAAACCAAGCCCTCAGATAGGACTTCTAACCCCCACTACCACTCCTCACACTCACTTTTTCCTTCATCTCTTTCTTCTCCTTTTTTCTACTTTTCCCTCCATTCCTCCACCCAAATTTTAAGGGGTGTGTGTGGCACAAATCTCCCTTAACCCAATGCTTTTGCACCATATTGTTGCAGATGCAGAGTCATGTCACAACTATGTCAGAGGAAGCAGAATGATGCACATGTGCATTATTTGATTGACAGGTTTTTTTAAAAAAAATCTGAGAACAATTGAACATGTTTGATATGGAGGATCCATTTTAAATCGATAGTTATGGTAGCATGAATTTCAGCAGGGGTAAATTGCACCAGAGATATTCAGTTGGAGAAATTATAGTGGGAACTTCAATTCGGAATAGCATCATGGAATCTCCTCCCACCCCTCCTTGTGTGGGGCGGGATAGTTAACCCATCCCTCCCTGCTAATTCAGTCTCTCCCTCCACTTGCTGTGTGCAGCATTGGTTGTTGTTTTTCAGATTGCATTAGCCTAAAGGGAAGGCTTTTTTTTAAAAAAAAAGTTAAAGGAACAATGAGGGGACAGCATGGTGAATGAGGAGGCTCCACAGGTCATGACTGACTCACAGGCCAGAGGTTCCCCATCTGCTTTACTCAAAAATTATTTTCTCCATGACTGGACAATGTATTATGTGTCATTTCATTCCCTTTTCCTCTCTCCCCTCTGTTACACACGCAAATATGATCAGGCTTTTAATCAGCGGTGAGAATCTTTATAATATTTAGTAAGCTCCAGAATATCAACAGAAAATGTAGCCTTCAATATTTGGCAAGCTTGACATTGAATTGGCATTGAGTGTCCCCTTGGCCCTTAAAATATTTTGTTTGGAAAGTTGAAGGAGATTATTGTATTGCTTTTAAAGGGCCTTATCCCCAATGGGATAAATGTGCATTTAATTTTAAAACCTGGATGTTATCACATTCGCTGATGGCTGGGTGAATGTAACCTATATACAGCCCAGATCTCAGCCACGCTTATCCAGCAGCTTTTGAAAAAAACAGCAAAATCTTGTTTATGAAAAGCCACTGGATAAGCGCAGCTGGGACCCGGCTGCATACAGGTTGCATTTACCCAGCCACCAACATGTGCGATAACAGCTGGTTTTAAAATTAAATGCACCTTTATCCCATCAGGGATAAGGCACTTTAAAGCAATGTAATCGTTTCTTAGATATTCCACCTACACCAAGGCTGTCCTAATTTTGGGGCAGGGAGAGCAGCCCTGAGTAAACAGCTGAATCATGAGAACATCATGCTGAGAAAAACTTGCTTGATGCAGCCAGATTTTGATAGAAAGAAGGAGAGCACATTTTCTATTCACCTGGCTCCTGTCTGTCTAAATTGGTTTCTTGAAAACTAAGGTGACTGAGTACTATGAACTGATCCAACCCACTAGGATTGAGCCACTGCAGGATTACCGTACACTCAGAAGAATTTGAAAGAAAAAAAAATCTGCACCAAAAAAAATACTATACTGAGAACAACATTGCATGCTTCTAGATGGATGACTGCTTGCCTACCAATCAAATTATAAGGTGCAGCTATTCCATTTCCATAGGTGTTTTTGTAGGTTGTTGTTGTTGTTGTTGTGTGTGTGTGTGTGTGTGTGTGTGTGGTGTTTATAACTGTGGTTTAAAAAAACAGGTTTGGTTGCAGGCTATGTTTTAATTCATATGTTATTATGCTTAGTCACCTTTGTTGGTGAAATGGCAGGATATAAATTAATTAAATAAAAAACACTGCCATTTTGAACAAGAACAAAAAATTTTGAACAAGAACAAAAATTTAAATTGCCAGAGTATAGTGGCTTGGTCATAATGTCTGTTATTATTTCTATTTATACAGAGAAGGAGGAATCCTAGAAGGAATCTCACCATATGTTATGGCTATAATGGATCTTAGAAGAACTCACCTTCAGAACACAAGTTTTTAACCACACTCTACCTACTGGAAGTAATGCTGAGTGCTTAATACCAATAAAATTCTGACCAGTAACAGTATCACTTCATGTTTGTTTTGTCCTTATAAGTAAAATGCAGCCTTTTAATGCACCAGAGCCAATTGCTGATCTCACACTGGATTGTGAGGCTAATCACAACTGTAAAGTAGTGTTTTCTCCCTGCATCTCTTTTTATATTGTCTTTTTCTATTATCTCATCTGCTCACAAAGAGAACAGTACTATTCTCCCCAACCCCTCCAGGATGCCATATGGTAGAAAGCGAGCATCTGGTTAAATGCAAAGTCAGTCATCTTAAGCTATTTTTGAAATATAAACACAAAAATTAAAAAAAGATGCCCAGCTATGCAGGTGGGCTTACGCAAAGTACCTTGGAGACATTTCTTGTTCATGAAAGATCAGACATAGGGCTTTACTTTACACAGGTCCCGTTCTTGCCGCAATCGTGCTTGTCACTGAAAACTGATTTATTTATTTACTTACCTACTTACTTACTTACTTACTCAGTTTATTTATATGCTGCCTTTCTTGGGACCTGAAAAAGGCAGCTTTGAAAACAACAAGTTAAAAACATTTACAATTTAAAAAAAATAATTTAAAATCAGCACTTTAAAACACTATTAAAACATTTTAAGATTATACAAAAGTTAAAATACAGGTAAAACATATGTCTAAATGAGAACCCTCCCTGCTTAACCATTGAAAGCTTGCTTAAATAAAAATATTTTTGCTTGCTGACAAAAGAAAACCAATGAGGGGGCCAGTTTAGCCTGCCATGGCAGAGCGATCCTGAGGATGGGAGCAGCCATTGAGAAGCCTGTGATAATGATGGGACTGAAAGAAAGCCTTCCCCTGATTATTTTTAAGTTCTGGTAGGTTCATATGAGGAGAACTTTCAAATACTCTGTATTCACCGCTGCTGCCATCATGCTCTTTTCGTGACTCCCACTTAACCCTACTTCCCTGCCCTATGCCCTACCCAGCATGCCTTCCAGTTTTTAAAATATTTTTATCTATTTTTATATTCACTTTCCCATGCAATTTCAAAGCTCTACTACTGTGATTTAATTTTTTTAAGGGAAAAGAAAGAAAAGGAAAAGAAATAAAGAGATTGTTTAGGTCCAGGGGAGAGGAGGGGATACTAACACCATGTGACTGCCAATCTTACAATTGCCCAGCAGCAACATTTCACACTTAGAGACTAGCATAGTTGTGGGTTCATTGATGGCTTTCCCCCATCAATGAAAAGGAATGCCCGAACCATATAGCAGCTACAATCGGATTTGGAATTGTGTGTTAGGTATTGCCAAAGCCACTTTTTCCAGGTCTGATCATGTGTAGTAATCACCGTAGTTTGAGGGACATCAGCACTGATGCAAGGGAGGACTAGTGAAAATAAGGAAGCAGCTTCCCTTCCGCAACAGAAAGACAACCTAAGCTTTGCAGTTTAATTAACTTCGAATACACTTGCTGTTTTAGACAGGGCCATGCCTAGATACTTCACTGGCTGAAAGAAACCCAAAAATGGCAAGCCTTGCTCCCCTAGGTCTTTGTGCAGCCAAGTCAGCCAAAACCAACCAAGTTATTCGATGACACATAGCAGGATATATAGCAGAAAAATCCCACACCCACCTCTCTTTATCTCTGAGAATAAAACAACAATATCAACCCATTTATTTCCTTTTCATGACTCCTCAAATCTGAGGCTGCGTTATTGAAATGTAACATAATAAGGAATACTCTTAACATAGAATCATAGAATCATAGAATCATAGAGTTGGAAGAGACCACAAAGGCCATCTAGTCCAACCCCCTGCCATGCAGGAACTCCCAATCATAGCATCCCCAACAGATGGCCATCCAGCCTCTGCTTAAAGACCTCCAAGGACGGAGACTCCACTACACTCCGAGGGAGTGTGTTCCACCGTCGAACAGCCCTTACTGTCAGGAAGTTCCTCCTAATGTTGAGGTGAAATCTCTTTTCCTGCAGCTTGCATCCATTGTTCCGTGTTCTAGTCTCTGCAGCAGCAGAAAACAAGCTTGCTCCCTCCTCAATATGACATCCCTTCAAATATTTGAACAAGGCTATCATATCACCTCTTAACCTTCTCTTCTCCAGGCTAAACATCCCCAGCTCTTTAAGTCGTTCCTCATAGGGCCTGGTTTCCAGACCCTTCACCATCTTAGTTGCCCTCCTTTGGACCCGCTCCAGTTTCTCCACATCCTTTTTGAATTGTGGTGCCCAGAACTGGACACAGTATTCCAGGTGGGGCCTGACCAAAGCAGAATAGAGTGGCACTATTACTTCCCTTGATCTAGATGCTACACTTCTATTGATGCAGCCTAAAATAGCATTGGCCTTTTTAGCTGCCACATCGCACTGTTGACTCATGTTCAACTTATGGTCTACTTGGACTCCTAGATCCCTTTCACACGTAGTTTCATTCAGCCAGATGTCCCCCATCCTATATCTGTGCATTTCATTTTTGCTTCCTAAGTGCAGTACCTTACATTTCTCTGCATTGAATTTCATTTTGTTAGAGTTGGCCCAGCTTTCTAGTCTATTCAGGTCATTCTGAATTTCAATCCTATCTTCTGGAGTATTGGCTACTCCTCCTAATTTGGTGTCATCTGCAAATTTGATAAGTATGCCCCCAATTCTGTCATCCAAGTCATTAATAAAGATATTGAATAGCACTGGGCCAAGTACAGAACCCTGTGGGACCCCACTGGTCACTTCTCTCCAGGTTGAAAAGGAGCCATTGTTGAGCACCCTTTGAGTTCGGCCAGTCAACCAATTACAAATCCATGTAACAGTTACCTTGTCTAGTCCACATTTTACAAGCTTGCTTGCAAGAATGTCATGGGGAACCTTGTCAAAGGCCTTACTGAAATCAAGATATACTATATCCACAGCATTCCCTTCATCTACCAAACTGGTAATTTTATCAAAAAAAAGAGATCAGATTTGTCTGGCAAGACTTGTTTCTCTGAAACCCATGTTGGCTTTTTGTGATTATGGCATTCCCTGCTAAATGTTCACAGACTCTCTGCTTAATGATCTGCTCTAGAATCTTTCCTGGAATTGATGTCAGACTAACTGGACGATAATTGTTGGGATCTTCTTTTTTTCCCTTTTTGAAGATGGGGACAACGTTTGCCCTCCTCCAGTCTGCTGGGACTTCTCCTGTTCTCCAGGAGTTCTCAAAAATTATTGCTAATGGCTCTGATATTACATTTGCCAGTTCTTTTAATACCCTTGGATGTAGTTCATCTGGTCCTGGAGACTTATATTCATTTAGGTTAACCAAGTATTCCTGTACTATCTCTTTACTTATTCTGTGCTGAAATTCCCCTATTCTGTCTTCTTCCCCATTATCCTTAGGTTGAGCACCCTTTGCCTTTTCTGAGAAGACTGAAGCAAAGAAGGTGTTGAGTAATTCTGCCTTTTCTCTGTCCCCTGTTAGCATTTTGCCATCTTCTGCATGCAGTGGCCCTACTGTTTCCTTCTTCTTCCTTTTGCTTCGGACATACCCAAAAAAACCCTTTTTATTGTTCTTAACCTCTCTAGCAAGCCTGAGTTCATTCTGCGCTTTAGCTTTTCTGACTTTATCCCTACACATGCTTGCTATTTGTTTGAATTCCTCTTTCGTGATTTCCCCACTTTTCCATTTCTTATACATGTTCCATTTAAAACTTAGCTCAGTTGAAAGTTCCTTAGTCATCCATCCTGGCTTCTTGAGATATCTTCCATTTTTCTTCCTCATTGGAACTGTTTGAAATTGCGCCTTCAGTATCTCCTTTTTGAGAAACTCCCATCCGTCTTGAACTCCCTTCTCTTTTAGTTTTCCTGACCATGGGATCACCCCCAGTGTTTCTCTAAGTTTATTGAAGTCAGCTCTCCTAAAGTCTAGAGTGTGTGTCTGACTATGCCTGGCTTCTCCTTTCCGCTGTATAACAAACTCCAGGAGAACATGGTCACTTCCACCTAAGGATCCAACCACTTGCACTCCATTGACTAGGTCATCCCTGTTGGTTATGATCAGATCTAAAATAGCTGATCCCCTTGTTGCCTCTTCCACCTTTTGGACAATGAAATTGTCTTCCAGTCAAGTGAGGAATTTGCTAGACCTTGAGGATTTGGCTGAGTTTGACTTCCAGCAAATATCCGGATAGTTGAAGTCCCCCATCACTACTACATCTTTCCTTTCTGAGTGTGTGGTCAGTCTAAAGCAATTTAACAGTCTAAAGCAATTTAACAAGTTAAAACAGATTGGGGCAACATCATCCCCCCACCCCAAGACTGGGACAAAAGCCACGTTATAAACTTCAGTAGGGACCTCACAGGCCAAAAGCCACATTTAGGGTGAGAACCCTAAATTGGTACCACATTGGTACCAATTGAGCTTTCATGGGGGGACATTCAACAACAAGGACACCGCAGCAGAGAAAGGTCTTTTCCATATAAACACACAATATATTGCTTCCACTGGTGGGACACAGAGGAGGGCCCCTATGGCAGGCCTCAAATCTCCTGCAAGCATATATAGAGAAAGTCATTCCTAATATTGAGATCCCAGGCTCTTTAAGCCTTTTAGTGTTTTCTCCCTAGCCATCCAGTATTAGAATGAGCACACAGTCCCTTAGTCTTATCATACTGGAATAGCCTTCCAGTTATTGAAAGCCGCTGAAGTAATAGTGCTCGGAACCCCAAGTCACGAACATTTTGAAGAAAATTTATTTCTAGTTCTACACACACATGAACCAATAAATGTCTGTTGCTATTTTTTTTTTCCAAAGTGATAGAAGCTAACAGTTTTACTATAGCATTCTTAGGGGTGGGGGAAAAAAAATTCGATAGCTCTCTAACACAGATGCACATGTAAGCATTTAGGTGGGGGGAGTTTTTACTTTCTTCCACAACCCCATTTAAATTAAAGATTGAAAAATAAAAATAAACAACTTTGGACATATTTTAGATATATCATGAGATGATACAACTCACCAGAAAAGAGAATAAAGTTCAATGAAGTGATGATGATGGTGGTGATGATGATGATGATGATGATGAATTTTATTTCATTTCTGCTTCTCCTCAAGGTTCATAATAAAATATAAACAATTAAAACCACATAAACCGACAGTTAAAATTAGATGGAAGGGGGTTGGACTGGATGGCCCTTGTAGTCTCTTCCAACTCTATGATTCTATGATTCTATCTAAACATATTCATAAGAGCTCTTCTACAAATTAAAATTCATGATTTAAAATTGGCTGAGCAGACCTGCCAGAAGAGATATATCTTTAAAGCTATTTTAAATGCAGTCATCATTTTCATCTGTCCTCTCTCTTTTAGCAGATTCCACAGTCTAAGGGTAGCACATAAAAAGATCTTCTGGGATCTAGTCCTGGGTGGTTGGAGCAACACTTCCCAGACAGCCTGAGTGTACAGGGTGGATTGTATGGGAGAAAGTTATCCTGTAGGTAACCTGGACCCAAACCAAATGGTGGCGCAGTGATTAAATGCCTGTACTGCAGCCACTCACTCAAGACCAGCAGAGGGCTGAAGCTTGACTCAGGCTTGCATCCTTCCGAGGTCGCTAAAATGAGTACCCAGATTCTTGGGGGGCAAATAGTTTACAATTGTAAACCACTTAGACACTCCTTAAGGGTATGAAGCGGTATATAAATGAAGCTGTTTGTTTGTTTGTTTAATAACCAACAGTTTGCCTTGAAACTAATTGGCAACCAGTGGAATGCTTTTAAGATCAGTGTAATACAGTCACTCCGGGATGTACTGGTAATCAGTCTAACCACCGTATTCTGAACCAGTTGGAATTTCCAGACTTTTTTCCCCCTGTCATACCCTTATAGGTTTGTTTGGTTGTTGTTGTTTTTTTACTGTACTTTGAAAATTTAATAAAAATATTTTTAAAGGATGCCATGACTCTGAGTTTGCAAGAATAAAGCAGAGCAGCTGCTTTCTAGGGCTCTTGGAAGTCTCTCATTCGTAGGGTCACTATAAGTCAAAGTCAGCTTGACAGCAAATAGCAACATGAACAATATATAGAAAAGAGCTTTGGTGGGGCAGTGGTTAAATGCCTGTACTGCAGCCACTCACTCAAAACCATAAGGTGGTGAGTTCAATACCAGCAAAAGTGTTCAAGCTTGACTCAGGCTTGCATACTTCCAAGGTCGCTAAAATGAATACCCATATTGGTGGGGGCAAGTAGCTTACAGGTATAAACCACTTAGACACTGCTTAGGTGGTATGAAGCGGTATATAAATGAAGCTGTTTGTTTGTTTGTTTTACAAAAAAAGTGAAGGAAACAATTGTCCCAGCTAAAGAGGACATGTAAAATTTGATGCACTTTGTCTCTTGAATCATATGGGAAATAACCAGTATTCTAGTGAGACAACCAACAAGACCTCCAGTGAAGATCTCAGGGTTTAACTGGGCATGTATTAGGGGAGATAGTCTGCTTAATACGTTTGTCCTGAGTCCTTTGGGGATTTGTACAAAACCTTGAACTGGCTTTGTAGTGAATAGGCCATAAGAAATCAATCAGTCATTAGCAATATCACAGATATTATCCAATGTTGACATATTTTATTAAAATATTTCTATCCCATTTTATGTACAAAGCTGTTAGTGCAGTGTATGATCAATACAAACAACCTCAAAACAATTTTCAACAATTTAAACAGTTTAAAACAATCAGGACAGCCAAAACAAGCAAAAACAGAGAGACAGAAATCCAAAATCTAAACCAAGCCATGATAGTTGAGTCCCCAAAATTTGGGTGAACAGCCAAGTTTTGACTTGGCACCAAAATGAGGTTTGGCACCAAAAAGCTGTGACAGCTTTCCAAGGAAAGGAAAAGGCAGCCTGGATGCTCAAGTGTGTAATCATACATACTTGTGTAACTAAACATCCCACACAACACTCAAGATTTGCAGTGGATACCCATTCTCTTCAAACATAAAATGCAACAGTGTGAATGCTGGGAAATTCAATATATCTGCAGCAAAAAGTGGGATGCCTGCATCCTCTGAAATAACTGAGTCACAACTGGAGGCTTATTGAGCCAAAAGCACATTTTTAGGTGTTGTTTTTGTCCACTGCCATCAAGTCAACTTTGACTTATGGAATCTGTATGGATAAGAGACTTCCAACTAACCCTGTCAGCAGCAGCCCTGCTCTTATCTTGCAGACTCAGGGCTTTGGCTTCTTTGACTAAGGGTCTGTACAGATGGGCAGCTGTTCCAATCTGAGAAGAACAATTGCACAGCAATAGAGAATATGATTTGAAGGAAATAAAACCAGAGCATTCATGCGATCTTAGATTTGTTTTTCAAGGCATTTCTTCCTCGTGACCAGTTTCTGAAAATCTCCTAAAAGCCAAGCACTGTTTAACTTTAAAGAACTACATAAGTTTATAGAGTAGACCCAAAATTGCTCTTAACCTCTGGGGAGGTAGTTAAGTTCACAAGTGCTTCAAGTAGTTTTGTGTGTGCTTAATTCACGGCTTGGGAAAGGCCAAAATCACTTCTTTTCTTTCATTGTTTATAACTTACAATCAGACTATGGGCTGGTATAGACCAGCCCTTTGAGGCACCCCCGTCACATGCTAGGGTTGCCTTGGGGCGGAGCTTACATACGCCCTGCAACCCTAGCACATGACGGGGTGACATCACTACATAGCACCATTTAAAGTGTGTACATAGCGACGCTGTCACAGTTGTGCAGCGTCCATATGGCGCTGCACTGTTGCGACATGGCAAAGGCACCCTATGGCACCTTTTGCCTTTTTTGCATCGCAAAAGGAGCTGGGTTTCCCACTCCTTTTTTAACTACGCACCTTCGCCGCACCGTATAGTTGCTACAGTGAAAGTCTGCGGTAAAAAAAGGTGGCGTCAGACCGCCCTTTTGGGGCAGTCTGTACAGCCCCTATATAATACATTTAGCATATGTTTAGAAAACCTGCTTCCTCAAGTGATGAAAGAAATCTGTTTGTCATGTTGCCCACATTTCCTCAGTTGCATTTGGCATGCTTCATTTTGTGACTGATCATTGAAAGGTAAATATGAGTTTAATTTACCAGTAGGATTGCTGTGGCACGTATATTCTGTTTCTGGAAGGAATACACCTTATTTGTAGGGAATATACATTCCCTTTACATCTGATTGACTCTCATATATGGCCATTTTATGTTTTTCTGAAGTGGCTTTCAGACTCACCTAGATGCCAAAGTCAGAAAAGCCACAAATCAGTGAAACTCCCATTAAAGTCAGCCTACCCTTCCACCCCATGAATCACTACCTTGAAGGTGGAACTGTGACAACATCCCTAATCAGGAGGGAATAGTCAGAGACTGAAGCACACACTGTGAATTATAAAGGCTGCAAAATTTTATAGGGCTTGCTTATTGGAACTTATGGGCCACTGTGCAGCTCCTGAGAATGAAACACTGTTAGAAGGGGTATGTTTTTTGACTGCTAGGCATAAGTTATTTCTGAATGTTGTCTCATGAGAATGAGACCAAATGGCTCTATGTACCTGGGTTGTCTTCATTTTCTTTATGTTATTTTCAAAATTCTATCTCTAGTTAGGCAGTGACACTGCTCGAGGATGCTCACATGACCCCGGTTTGTAGCCACAGGTGCACTATCCCATCAGGAGTCCTAATGATTTCCATTTCAGTGATTTGATTAAGAACATACCTTTTAATTTATGTTTCTGGGGATTGCTTTTAAAATAAGAGTCATTTCTTCCTTCTGGAACACTTGCAAGCTCCATGTCACTAGATTACAGAGTCTGTAGCTTGAGTCAAGCCTTATACAAGTTCTTAAAAGATCCAGTTTTAAGGCTATGCACAATCCAGAACATTTGTAGACAACATTAATTTGCTTCAAAATTCCTTTGAAAGTCCTTCAAAAATGACCACCTCTCAACCTCTGTTATTGCTAGGTTCTTGTATGCATTCTACCTTTTCTATCCATTGAAGATACAGAAGTTTTGGTTATCCGACATAAACTGGACCGGCTGATAGTTGGATAACCAAAAATGTTGGATAATCCGGAAGGTCCAAGAAAGGCCTTGAAATCATTATGAATTGCAAATGATGTTTTATTGCAATTACAGTAAAAGTAAATGTAAAGAAATCACTGATCAACATTGTGATGTACAGTATAGTTCAGTCTTCTGAAAATTTAAAGAAACCACAGAAAGTTTAAAGAAATCACAGCAGCCATGAGGTTGGATAATCCAGAATGTTGGATAACCGAAGGTTGGATAATCGAGACTCTACTGTATGGGAAAATTATATTTTATATGTTAATGGCAAAGAGGCTTGTCTTTGCAAAATTCTGGAAATCTAACAAAATAATAGATATCGATGAATAGAGAGTTAAGTTGTATCATATGATGGAATGTGATTTGTTATCATATAAAGTTGAAAATCATGATAGCTCCAAATGGAGGGGGAAATGGAAGAAAGTTATACAAAAGTAAGCTTACAAAATCATTTTTGAAAAGAAAAAATTATCATATGAAGCAGGATTGGGAAGGATGTTGCTCCCTAGATGCTGTTGGACTATAGATCTCAAACTCCAACCACCACAGTCAATGATGACTATAGTTCTCAAACTCAACCAACACAGTCACATCTGTGAGTCACAAGTGGGAGGAGCTAGGAGACTAGCTATATAGAACTGCTCAGAGAGGCACGTGCGCAAATTCCCCCCCCCCCCCAAAAAAACAGGGGAAAGTACAATATAAGGAGCAGGGGAGCTGTAAACTTTGTTTTAGAGGTTCTTCTTAAAATCTCTTCCTTTTTAAAAGTGCTTTTGAGGGATTCCCCTCCACCTCAGAGGAAGTGAATACAAGTTAGCAACCAGGAGATCTCTATAAAGTTATATTCCCAGTAGACTGAGATCACTGACATAGATTGGTGAAATAGGCCAGGATATCAGGGGCCTTTGACACTGGTGTTTACTGGGGGATATTCTTTGAGGAGGGAGCCCACAGTACTGTTTTAGTGATTCCTTAACACTTCTCAGTATGGGCACTGAGGGAACAGCTGCAGTCACCTGCAACACTTGTGGGATGTTTGTCTTCTTGCCTACAGATGTAGGGAACTTCACATGCTCCAAGTGCAAGTTGGTAGCCCTCTTGGAGGAGAAAGTACAGCAGCTGGAATCCAGGGTAGCGACACAACAGCATGTCAGGGAGCAAGAGGTTTTCCTGGACACAATGGAAGGAATGATCTTGGAAGGGGACCACACAGAGAAAGTCGCTGGGGATGAGAAGGTCACTTCATGTACACAGGAGGCAGACAGCTGGAGGAATGTCACACAGAGAAGCAGGGAAATCAGGCATAGCTGTGGGAGCTTGCAGCTACAGAATCATTTCGAAGCCCTTTCACTTATCAAGGAGGATCAGGAAGAGCAGCATGGACAGACTTCAAGGACAGAGCAGGAGAGTCTGGGAGTCCCATCGCAAGGAATAGTCGCTGCTAAGCCTCGGAAGAGGCTCGTGGTTGTGGTGGGGGACTCCTTGCTCAGAGGTACAGAAGCAGTGATTTGTGGTCCTGACAAGATGTCTCGGGAGGTGTGTTGTCTCCCTGGGGCAAAGATCCGTGATGTGATGGAGAGGCTGACAAGACTGGTCAAACCTACTGACAAATACCCCTTCCTTTTGGTACACATGGGAACAAATGACACAGCAAGACACAGCCTTCAGAATATCAGAAGGGATTACGAGGCTCTGGGAAAGAAGCTGAAGGAAATGGATGCAGATTGTCATCTCGTCTCTTCTGCCAGTAGAAGGGCATGGTCCAGCAAGAGAGAGGAAAATAGCAGATGTCAACAACTGGCTCCGCAGATGGTGTCACCGAGAACAATTTTGATTCTTGGATCATGAGCTGTGGTTCCATGAGGAGGGACTTCTAGCAAGGGATGGGCTGCATCTCACGCCAGTTGGCAGAAACGTTTTTGCCAAAAGTCTCAAGAATCTGATCAGGAGGGCTTTAAACTGAGCTATGTGTGGAAGGGAGACAGCATTCTGGAAGGCAAAAGGGCTGGAAACAATAGTCAAACTGACATAGAGGGAACAAGGCAAACAGGGCAAGGGCCCAACAATAGGAGGCAAAAAAACATGCACAGGCATCAAGTAAAAGGGACACATGGTCTTCAATGTCTCTACACTAATGCACAGAGCATGGGAAATAAGCAAGGTGAACTTGAACTCCTAGCACAACAAGGGAAATACGATATAATAGGCATCACTGAAACCTGGTGGGGTGAGTCTCATGATTGGAATGTAGAAATAGAGGGGTATAACCTTTTTAAGAGAAACAGGACAAACAAGAAAGGAGGAGGAATGGCATTATACGTGAGGGATATTTACACCAGTGAAGAGATCCAGGGCAACAATACTGGAAGCCAGGTGGAGAGCATCTGGATAAAAATTAAAGGAGAGGGAAACAACAAGGATGTTACTGAGAGAGTGTACTACAAACCCCCAAGTCAGACGGAGGAAATGGATGATGCTTTTCTAGAACAGATGACCACACAATCAGAAAGGAGAGATGTAGTAGTGATGGGGGACTTCAACTACCTGAATATTTGCTGGAAGTCAAACTCAGCCAAATCCTCAAGGTCTAGCAAATTCCTCACCTGCTTCGAAGACAATTTCATTGTTCAAAAGGTGGAAGAGACAACAAGGGGATCAGCTATTATAGATCTTATCTTAACCAACAGGGAAGACTTAGTTGATGGGGTGCAAGTGGTGGGATCCTTAGGTGGGAATGACCATGTCCTCCTGGAGTTTGTTATACAGTGGAAAGGTGAAGCAAGGCATAGTCAGACACACATTCTAGACTTTAGGAAAACTGATTTCAATAAACTTAGAGAAATACTGGGGGTGATCCCATGGTCAAGAATACTAAAAGAAAAGGGAGTTCAAGATGCATGGGAGTTCCTCAAAAGGGAGATACTAAAGGGACAATTTCAAACAGTTCCAATGAGGAAGAAAAATGGGAGATGTCTCAAGAAACCAGTATGGATGACTAAGGAACTTACAACTGAGCTAAGTTTTCAACTGAACACGTATAAAAAATGGAAAAATTGGGAAATCACCAAAGAGGAATTCAAACAAATAGCCAGCATGTGTAGGGATAAAGTCAGAAAAGCTAAAGCGCAAAATGAACTCAGGCTTGCTAGAGAAGTTAAGAACAATAAAAAGGACTTTTATGGATATGTCAGCAGCAAAAGGAAAAAGAAGGAAATGGTAGGGCCATTTTGTGGTGAAGATGGCAAAATGCTAACAGGGGACAGAGAAAAGGCAAAAATACTCAACACCTTCTTTGCTTCAGTCTTCTCAGAAAAGGCAAAGGTTGCCCAACCTAAGGATAATGGGGCAGAAGACAGAATAGGGGAATATCAGCGCAGAATAAGTAAAGAGATAGTACAGGAATACCTGGTTAACCTAAATGAATACAAGTCTCCGGGACCAGATGAAATACATCCACGGGTACTAAAAGAACAGGCAAATGTAATATCAGAACAATTGGCAATAATCTTTGAGAACTCCTGGAGAACAGGAGAAGTCCCAACAGACCGGAGGAGGGCAAATGTTGTCCCAATCTTCAAAAAGGGGGGAAAATGGATCCCAACTATTATTGTCCTGTTAGTCTGACATCACTGCCAGGAAAGATTCTGGAGAAGATCATTAAACAGAGAGTCTGTGAATATCTTGATGATCATTCCATAATCACAAAAAGCCAACATGGGTTTCAGAGAAACAAGTCCTGCCAGACAAATCTGATCTCTTTTTTTGATAAAATCACCAGCTTGGTAGATGAAGGGAATGCTGTGGATATAGTATATCTTGATTTCAGTAAGGCCTTTGACAAGGTTCCCCATGACATTCTTGCAAACAAGCTTGTAAAATGTGGACTAGAGAAGGTAACCGTTACATGGATTTGTAACTGGTTGACTGGCCACACCCAAAGGGTGCTCAACAATGGCTCCTTTTCATCCTGGAAAGAAGTGACCAGTGGGGTCCCACAGGGTTCTGTCCTGGACCTAGTGCTATTCAATATCTTTATTAATGACTTGGATGACAGTATTGAAAGCCGAGTTATCAAATTTGCAGATGACACCAAATTAGGAGGACTAGCTAATACCCCAGAGGACAGGATGAAAATTCAAAATGACCTGAATAGACTAGAAAGCTGGGCCAAAGCTAACAAAATGAAATTCAACACAGAGAAAGGTCCTGCACTTAGGGCAGAAAAATAAAATGCACAGATATAGGATGTCGGACACCTGGCTGAATGAGACCACATGTGAAAGGGATCTAGGAGTCCAAGTAGATCACAAGTTGAACATGAGTCAACAGTGCGATGCAGCAGCTAAAAAGGCCAATGCTATTTTAGGCTACATCAATAGGAGTATAGAGTCTAGATCAAGGGAAGTAATAGTGCCACTCTATTCTGCTTTGGTCAGGCCCCACCTGGAATATTGTGTCAAGTTCTGAACACCACAATTCAAAAAGGGTGTGAAGAAACTGGAGCGGGTCCAATGGAGAGCGACTAAAATGGTGAAGGGTCTGGAAACCATGCCCTATAAAGAACGCCTTAGGGAGCTGGGGATGTTTAGCCTGGAGAAGAGAAGGTTAAGAGGTGATATGATAGCCCTATTTAAATATTTGAAGGGGTGTCATATTGAGGAGGGAGCAAGCTTGTTTTCTGCTGCTCCAGAGAACAAGACCCAGAGCAATGGATGAAAACTGCAGGAAGGGCTGTAATGGCTGTTCAACAGTGGAACACACTCCCTCGGAGAGTGGTGAAGTCGCCTTCCTTGGAGGTTTTTAAGCAGAGGCTGGATGGCCATCTGTTGGGTATGCTTTGATTGGGAGTTCCTGCATGGCAGGGGTTGGATTGGATGGCCCTTGTGGTCTCTTCCAACTCTATGATTCTATGAAGGATGAAGAAAGTGTCTAATCAGAAAGTCTAGAAGATGGTGCAGAAAGGTTTCTTGATAAGGTGAATGACACTCCACATACAGTTTAGTTGTCTGCACCTTCTGCAGCATCATTGGCCACATGCTGAATATGTAGGGCTTTCCCTTGGCTAAATTTTCTTAAATATTCATTGTCTCTCTGTGCATGAGAAAGAGTTCGGGGGGAGAGATTAAATCTTTTTTTTTATTCTTACAAGCAAGAATGAATCATTTCCAATGTTTCTTCTAACTGCATGAGATTCCAAGAGGGTTTGCACGTCTTTTTCAGGTTTTTTTTTCACTTTTCAGGACTTGGGGGGGGGATTCATTTGTTAAGTGAACTTAACTGAAATAGTTATGTACCTTCCCTATTCTGGTGCAGCTGCACTGAAATCAGTATATATCTGAAGACAACAATTGCCTACAGTTTGTGATATTGCTGCTAGGTTTACATCAATTTTGTGTCACTGAGATATTAGTAGACTAGGGTGCTATAATTTAGAGCTGATTCTGATAAGCAGCACTGATCTACAGCCTAGCCGTGGTTGCCTTTTCCTGTAGATTCAGTTAACAGCCTTGGTAAGCTAAAACAGAGTTTTAGTTCAGTATTCATCACTTCTTTATAAATTCGTTCAGCATTTTTCTTTTTTAATTCTTCATAATCTTGTGGTCTACCTGAATCCAAATCTAAGAATCTCTGATCTAGATCATCTAGTATATATGAAACAGAAGGTAAAATAGAAGATAAATAGGACTGAAGGCACACCAAGCCATTGAAGATTTTCATACCTGGCATAATCGCTGATAAAACATCCCTCAAACAGGGAGGAAGCATGCGTGTCTGAACGCCTGGCACACTTTCTCAATCATCACAGAATTGTCGCTCCCTTTAGAGTCCCTGAAGATTATCACACCTGGACTTACCATCAAGGAATCACTGGGGAAATGTTAGGGAAGTGTGTGTGTGTGTGTGTGTGTGTGTAACCCTGAAGTGCTTCCCCAGCGTCAGGGAATCATGACCTCCCTTTAGCGTCCTGGAATAGTTCAGGAGAGTGACTTTTCTATTAACGGAAAATTTTCATTAAAAGGAAAGTCACTGTCCCTGAACGACTCCTGATGCTAGAGGAATGCTAGAGGGGGATGGCAATTGCATGACACTGGGGAAGTGCTTCAGGGTTACGCACACTCACACTTCCCTAACGTTTCCCCAGTGATTCCCAGACAGTGAGTCCATATGTGATAATCTTCCCTGAATCATCTCAAGGGGAGCAGATTTCCCCTGAACACAAAGTTTCTGTTCATAGGAAATCTGCTCCCCATGAGACAATTCAGGGATGCTAGAGGGAGCGATGATGCCCTGATGATTGAGGAAGCACACCAAGCTTTCAGACACGCATGTTTCCTCCACATTTGAGGGATGTTTTACCAGCGATTTTGCCAGGTATGAAAATCTTCATTATGTCCATGTATCAAAAATAGCTCTGGTTTAACATGGAACATGAAGATACAATAACATGCAAAATGTTATCCATGGGAGTAATCAATGAATTCTATTGTTATTGCACTCACATTGAATTGACAGGGGTAGAATTCAGAGACAAGGCCATATCAATCTAGAATATCAGTATGCAAAGTATCTTGTAGCACCTTTGAAACTAATTGTGCAAAAAAATAAAATAAATTGTAGCATCAGCTTTCGTTGACTTGGCCAGATGTATCTGAGGAAGTAGACCAAGTCTATGAAAGCTTCTGCTACAGTGTCTTTTGCCTTGTTAACCTCAAAGGTGCTACCAAGCTAACAGATCCCTTTGCATACTGCATTGATGTTCATGGGTTCAACCATATGAATAAAATGATAATGATAATGATCTCATCAGTTTGCAGTCATGGGTATAACAGTGCATTTTGCATAACTTTTCTAGAATGGACTGCCCATTCAAATACATTTTACAGCAGAACAGGTTATTCGCCCATGGCAGGGGCTGGAGTACCCAGTTATGTAAAGGGGTGAGAAAGGCTATTGTCTTGATCTTTGGCCTGGAATAGCTTGAGGGATACCATTGCAGACATTAATAATGCAATATTTTAAATATGCCAGCATCAATTCTGAGCTGAACTCAGTTTATTACAGTCACATGTACATCTTCAACTTTTCACAGGCCAATGGAATTAGAATTTAGCATACACTGTGGTGGCCACAGAGACAGTTGACAGCTTTCTCCAGGGTGGGGGATTTATGCTATTTTCACACTCAAAATAATCACCCCAAACTTCACTCATGATGGAAAAAATGTATAGTGGCACCTTTCTCTTTACAAGTGAAAACTGGTTGAAGGTAGTATGGTTAACAGAAAAACAAAAGGTTAGACAGCCCATTCTCCCATCAATTACTTCACTGAAACATGTAGCCTCTGGAGTGTGCTTTCAGTGAAGCAAGGAAACCACTGGAGAAAAGATACATGTGGTTGAATGTAAAATGTTGTTTGGTCCAAGAAACTAAAAGTATTGAGTAATATTTCCCCAAAAATATGACCGCAATGGGGGAATGCTGACTGGGTAAATTAATTCTTTGCTTGCCAACAAAGGCACTTGCAGAAGCATTTCCAAAAAATACACCATAGTTCAGACACAGGTTAATGTGCCTGATGCAAGAATTATAGGTGAATTTCTCCACCTTGTGCTACACTGAAGATTATAAAGCTCATGTTCACAAGAGTTCTTTATGACCTTAAAATCTATGGACATGATATGGGGAAAGCTTTATGCTGTAGTTAAGTCTTCCTGGATAAATAGCAGGAACATTAAACAAAAACAGATGGAGTGAAGAAATGATCTGTTTGAAAAAGCAAAGCAAGGTTATTTGCTTATGGTTTCATTTTCAATATGAAAGAATGGTTGGAAAAGTGTATTCTTTCCCGCATCTGAGGTGTCATCTGATTCTTGTATCCTGGAAGACTTCCACTACTATCATGATTGTTTACAATTTTTACATTTGCTTGGGGAATAACAGTCTGGCACATGGGGCATCTCCTCAGTACCTTCTGCTCTTTACCTTCCCATCCTGTTCCTTCTCAGACTAAAAAGCATTGTGAATTTCATACACAACTTATTAGCTTCCCGAAAATCAGTCAAGGACATTGTGTGCCAGATTCTATTTTTAGCGCCATCCCCCCTCCCCTGCCAACCTTTCCCTTTTGGAACAAATTTGCTGCTGAACCTTTCTTTTGCACGAGAATTAATGTTAGCTTTCAGAACCTGCAATCAAGGGAGGCTTAGTTGCTGCCATACTGCCCTGAGCTCTATTTAGGCTAAAAAGTGAACATCTATAAAGCAAACAGGAAGGAAATTACTGGTAGAAAAGCTGGCTGAAACTGAAAGGACAACTCTGGGAGACTCATCCACCCAAAATTAGGCTTCACTAAATCTCAGTGAAAGCAATGGGACCAACTTTGGTGGGACAGAAACCCATTCCATACAGTATATAAACAGACAATTGCTAAGATCCTACATTGTGCAGCTGTGTAAGAATACCACAGGAGGCACTCCACTATGGAACACATCATCATCATCATTATTATTATTATTATTATTATTAGAATCATAGAATCATAGAAATTTAGAGTTGGAAGAGACCACAAGGGCCATCCAGTCCAACCCCCTGCCGTGCAGGAACTCCCAATCAAAGCATACCCGACAGATGGTCATCCAGCCTCTGCTTAAAAACCTCCAAGGAAGGAGACTCCACCACCCTCCGAGGGAGTGTGTTCCACTGTCGAACAGCTCTTACTGTCAGGAAGTTCCTCCTAATGTTGAGGTGGAATCTTTTTTCCTGCAGTTTGCATCCATTGTTCCGAGTTCTGTTCTCTGGAGCAGCAGAAAACAAGCTTGCTCCCTCCTCAATGTGACATCCCTTCAAGTATTTAAAGAGGGCGATCATATCACCTCTTAACCTTCTCTTCTCCAGGCTAAACATCCCCAGCTCCCTAAGGCGTTCCTCATAGGGCATGGTTTCCAGACCCTTCACCATTTTAGTCGCCCTCCTTTGGACCCGCTCCAGTTTCTCCACATCCTTTTTGAATTGTGGTGCCCAGAACTGGACACAGTATTCCAGGTGGGGCCTGACCAAAGCAGAGTACAGTGGCACTATTACTTCCCTTGATCTTATTATTATTATTATTATTATTACTATTATTAATTATTATTATTATTATTATTATTATTTTCTTCAATATTCATTGTCTCTCTGTGCATGAGAGTTGGGGGGAGAGATTAAATCTTTATTTTATTCTTACAAGCAAGAATGAATCATTTCCAATGTTTCTTATAATTGCATGAGATTCCAACTGAACATCAATCCCAGGATTTACGGTTTTTTCTGCATTAGCCCCCCCCCCCCCCCCCCCGCACCTCAAATGCCCATTCTGTGAGTGATGGAGAGCAATCTGGCTATGCTACATGGCCTGGCAGAGGCCAACGACATCTTGTATCATATGCACCAGAGGTATCAGTAAATAATTAATCATTCTGCAACTGGCTATAGGGACATAGCCAGGAGCTTCTTTTATCCCCTCCACTCTCCGCCAGCAATGAAATGGTCATGGTCATATTGCAGCACAATGTTGAGTCCTGAGGGTAGAGGTTTCAGACACGGCAGAGGGGAAAAGAAAATACCAGCCTCCAGAATGACTCTCCCAACACACATACACACAAAAAGTAAAGATAAGGCAGACTTAGGTTTGCATATGTCACTGACAGGATGCTGGGTATCAAATGCATAACAATGGAGCAGCACGATGGCAGCCTTTTCCCAGGGGAGACAAACTCATCGCAGTGTTTGAAAAGGACCTCATCCATGCTATTTTACTCATGAAGAACTCTACTAAGATTCCTGAACACCTGAAAAACAGGCTGCAGTACATTTAGTTGAACAAACAGTTCAATTAAAATAAGTAAATCAGAGCAAAACACCTCTTTTTTGAACACACACACTGAGCGCAGGTATTAAAATATCTTTAGCTAACTTCAGCTGGATTGAGATACATCCAGTGGAGTAGTGTAGCCAAGACTCAAGAGGGTCAAAACAGCAGGACATTTTCATTAGCTGGGGATGATGGTGTCTCCTGTCATTCTCTTTACCCCTCCTGTCAGGCTGCCCTGTGAGTTTAGCTTCAGTCTTTATAGTAGCAGTGGAGGAACAATATAATGTTGTGAGCTACACAGACTGCAGTACAGAACATGGACTATTAATATCCAAGGTTAAAATAAAGCTGAAGAATACCAAATCAATAATCATGCAAAATATGATCTGGAAAACATTCCAACAGAATTTAAAGAAAGTGTGACAAATATAGTTTTTTGTGGAGCTTTCGAGCTATGTGGCCATGTTCTAGAAGAGTTCCTTTCTAGAAGGAACTCTTCTAGAACATGGCCACATAGACCAAAAGCTCCACAAAAAACTATGGATCCCAGCCATGAAAGCCTTCGAGTCCACATTGTGACAAATATATTTGCACTATTAAGTCTTGTTCACTAAGAACTAGAACTATGGACAAAAGTCAGGGACATAGTTAAAAAGGAATGCAGAAAGACAGTAACTGTGACCAAAAAGAAGGAGAAGAAACAACAGATGACAGACAAAACACTTCAAACTATTAATGAAAGTTGAGAAGCAAAAGAAAAGGGAGAGAGGAACAAATTCAGAACCATGAATGCTGATGCCCAGTGATTAACGTATAAGGACAAAGAGAATTACTACAACAATCAATGCAGAAGAAAAGAAGCCAACAACAAAAAAGGAAGAACAAGAGACGTCTTCCACAAGATATGGGAATTCAAAAAGAAATTTAAGCCAAGTGTAAGGATGCCCTATGATCAGACAACAAACATCATACACAACCATAGAGAGAATAAAAAACATAGAAGCAATATAAAAAGAGCTATATTAAAAATGTGAAAGGATAAATGATACATTAGAAGAAGAAACTTATGAAGATGATCCCCAAAGTGAAAGCTATGCTCGAAGCAATTTGCTGTTGTTGTTGTTGTTATTGTTGTGTGCCTTCAAATCATTTCCGACTTATGGCTACCCTAAGGCAATCCTATCATGGGGTTTCCTTGCAAGATTTGTTCAGAGGAGGTTTGCCATTGCCTTCCCCTGAGGCTGAGAGCATGTGACTTGCCCAAGGTCATTCAGTCGGTTTTATGAAGAAGAATAAATCACCAGGAACAGAGGACATACTAATAGAACTACTACAAGCCACAGAGGCAGAATCAAGCTCAGCTCTAACTAAAATCTGCCAACAAATATGGAAAACAAAGCAGTGCCACACAGACTGAAAGCAATCAATATAGATTCCCATACATTAAGAAGGAGTTACAAAAGCGTGTGGAAACTACAGAACCTTCATGCTAATTTCCCATGCAAGCAAAGTTATGGTCAAAATTCTGCACAAAGATTCCTACCATATATGGAATGAGACAGCTCAGAGGTACAAGCTAAATTTAGGAAAGGAAGAGGTAAGGACCCCATTGCAAACATATTATGGCTAATGAAGTGAACCAGAAAATTTAAAAAAATCTATTGACTATAGCAAAGCCTTTGACTACACAGATCACAAAAAGCTATGAAGTGCTCTCAAAGAAATGAGAGTGCTACTACATTTGATTGTCCTGATGTGTAACTTATATTCAGGACAAAAGATTGCCATCAGAACTGAATATGGAGAAACAGAATGGTTCCCAATCAGGAAAGGAGTCAGGCAAGGCTGCATTCTGTCACCCTACTTATTTAAATAAGACTTATTTAAATAAGAAATGCGCACACACACCCAAAGGTGCAAAAGGACAGCTGGACAGCTCCTGGGTGTACACTGTGACCAACCATTGGCCAAGAAAGAGGGGAAGCTATGCTCAAGAGCCTCCACTTGCTCTCACATACCCAGAAGCAAAGGTACTCTGCAAGGAGGTATAAGATACCTCCTTCTCCAACATCTTTATATTTATACTGATGTCATGGTGGGGTTATATCCACTTAGAAAATTCTGGCCAATCTACAAGCACTACGGCAATGGTATTGTTTCCTGTGCTTCATGTTTCCTGTTTTTAAAGGATATAAATATTTTCCTGTAATGCCAGAGTGATGGAAGTCTTAGAAAAGGAAAGGAAGTTGAATCTTGACAGAGAAAGGTGAATTCTAATTAAAAAAAAAAAAACCCTTTGTGAATGGAGTTGTCTTTGTTAATTTTATACGGTCTAACTGGCAGTTGGTATCAGACCGTTTCCTATCTAGATATGGAACTGGACAAGGACTATACAGTATTTCATATTGAAACAAGCAGGAGTCAATGTACCTGAAGGTCAATCTCAACATCACAACCAACAAACATGTTTCACCAGGAAACCTGAAGAACCAGGAGATCTGATTAAGGCAGCCTGACTGGAATTTCCTATCAGCTCTAGATGTGTTGCAATAACCCGTTGAAGCAAAAATGGCAATGAGTCCTAGCTAAAAATCAGACCAGAATGCATATGCCTTCTCAGTACTCTGTACCATATGTATGGTCACAATTAAGACCCACTAGTGCATTTAAAAGGAAGTGACAGCCAAGCTGACTATCACAAACATAGCTTCCATTCCCACTGGTTGTCTAAGCTATCTTGTCACTACCAGGAACTCTTGAGAAGTATTGAGCTACAATGCCCATCATCCCTAACTTCCATGGCACTGCTGTGCTGGTTGGGGTGAGTTGTGGTGTTACATCTGAAAGACACCAGATTAGGGAAAGCTCTAATCCCTTTCAAACACAACTAAACTACCACCTTCCTACATCTTAAGCAAGCATAGCTGGGTTAAGGATAGCAACCTGAATCCTATTGATTAGTCCTGGACTTGAATACACTCATTCAATCCATTGTTGAAAGATGAATCAACACATAGATAAATCCTATTGACTACATGAACCTACTGTACATGAGACAAACAATAGGATTTTGGCCAATGACTGGAGTTATTTTGCTGTATTGAGGAAAGAAAGCTGAGGCCCTGAGTTTCATAGGTTGAAAGCAAATTGATGGTAGTTAACAACAACAGTTATAAAAAGCTAAGAAAACTAAAAGACTTTTTGAAAGCCCTTGTCTCCCCATATGTGCGCCCATGTTTGGCAATCTTTTAGGAAGATCTTTCTCTCCATCCCATTACTTCTCAAGACTGTCTGCTGAAGACACAAGAAAGAGCTTGCTTGGTGGAATGGCCCTAGGCTATGGAATGCCCTCCTGCGGGAAGCTTGGTTGGCCCCAACTCTTGTGTTCTGTCACTGGCAAGCAAAGACCATCTTATTTAACTAGGCCTTCAGCCTTTAACTGGTTGTGGTAGAAGGATGTGCAACAGGTGTTTTAATATGTAATACTTGTTTTATATTATTTCAATTCTTTTAAAATTAATGTTTTTAAAGTAATGTTTTAATTGAATTGATTGTTTAGTGTCACTTTAACTTTTGTACCAGTTGTAGTCTTAGGCAATCTCTTTTAATATATATTGCAAGCCCCTTTGGGTCCCACTTTGGGATAAAAGTGGGATACAAATCAATAAAACAAACAACATTTATTTTAAAAAGTTATCTGATTCGATTGGACTGTTCCTCTCCCCAGCCAGGAAGACTCTGAGTGGAATGGCTGAATTAATTTCCCAAGCTATCTTATCCTAGTGGCTTTTAACTTTCTGATAACAATTTTCTTTCCTCTTTCTCTCCTGGGTCAAGTCTGTGTTCTCCCATTAATGTTGTACTCTGGATGCAGGAATACTTTCATTCATTTATTCATTAACTTTTAAACATTTATCATTAAAATAGTTTCTTCTCCCTTTCCACTGCTGACTAGAACAAAAAGGCTCATCAGTGAGTGTGATCCAATTAAAAGGACACAGGTGGCTTTAAGTGGGCAGTTGCCTGTTAAATTCATGCCTGTCAAGATTACAAAAGCAGAAAAAGAAATACTAAGTCATTTACTGAACTACTGGGGTGAAGGGAATCAGAATTAACTACCCCACACACACACACCTCAAACCTCACTCTTCCAATTTGCAATGAACCATTTTATGAATTTCTGCAATCATCCATTAGCTTTAACCTCTTACAAATCTCATTAACCACTTATCAAAACTCAGGTTCAGCTTGTACATCATCACAACACACTCCCCGGTGGGAATCAGATCATAGACAATGGCTGCAGGTGAGTAGAAAACACACTATATTTTCATGGAGCACATTTTAACCAAAAAGCTGTGTTTTTATTATAAATCATTGAAATTGAGCTGTTTTTATCCATTCTTTTATTATTTCTGGAAAGGCCATGGGATGCATTACATGGCACAAATAAAACCAAGGCAAGGGGGAATAAAAAGAACTAGGTCAGAATATACATACATATAATTCATTAATGTCTGTGGTGACTCCAGCATTTCTTAAGGTTTCAGGGGTAGTTTGTTTTCCTATCACTTATTTAACTGGAGAGGCCAAGGATTTAAACAGTGATGCCTGATATGCAAAGTGTATGGCCTACTGCCAAGTAATCTGTTAGTAATAAATTTCAGAAGCCACAGGTCAAGGTTTGTTGACATCAGGGCTGTGAATGGGTGGTTTGTTGTTGTTGTTTGGACTTCAACTCTCAGAATCCCCAAGTTGGCATAATCAGTGGCCAAGCTACCCTGTTTCCCCAAAAATAAGACATCCTCTGAAAATATGAGACTTAGTAGAGGTTTTGCTGAATTGCTAAATATAAGGCCTCCCCCGAAAGTAAGACCTAACAAAGTTTTTGTATGTAAATATATATACAGTATATAATAAATGTTCAATTTTTTGTTCAACAATAAATGTGAATTCTTCTTCATGGAAAAACCAGACATCCCCTGAAAATAAGACCTAGTGCATCTTTGGAAGCAAAAATTATTTTTTTTTTTTTATTTTCAGGGAAACACGGTAGCTGGAGATACCAGAAGGTGTACTCCAAATAATTTTTCAAAGCATTAGTTGTTACAATATATAATGGGCTCATCTTCCCATATGTGAGTGTGTATTTGAAAAAAAAAAAAACTTATGCCAGAAATGACTCTTTGGATATGGACAATGAGATCCATTCATTGATTCAGCCTGAGAACTTTGGTCAGATCTTTGAGAAATGCAGCATTGTGTGTCCTGAAATGCATTTCCATGGCAAAGCAAAATAACTGGTTAAAGACAAACTTTCTGAGATAAAGCAGAATAGCCAAGCTGGGAAGTACTGGCATGCTCATAATATCACTGAGTAAAATGTAAATCTGGAGCTAATGAAGAAAGGTTTATGTTAGTCAGTCAACTCCAACTGGTTGCCCTCCATATGTGTTCAGTTACAGCTCCCATCATTCTTAGGCAGCATGGGAGATGTAGTTAAAAAGTAATTCTTTTAAGCTCTGTTTAGTACTGTGCCCTTTCTTATGCCAATTGGCTATTCTATATTTTAGCAATAATATTATAAGAATAATAGCATTTATTTATAACCCCCTTTCCAAAGGCAGTACATCAAACATATAAAATCAAAAAATGAACACCAAAGCACAATAAAACACATTATAAAATGCTAATATAATAATATAATAATAAAAACAAAATCCTAATCAGTCATTACCCTGTAGTAGCTCGACAACAGTAAGAAAGGAAAGAGATATATAACTATAGCGTTGGAAAGTATCACAAAGGTTATTTAGTCCAAACCCACCAGTCACACAAGAGTCCAGACTGAAAACATTCTTGACAGATAGCTCCAATGAAGTAAATTTTTAAATAGAGATAAACCATTTCAATGCCAAAGAGGAAGTCCTTTGTAATATTTAGTCAGACTCTTGTTGTAATTTGAATCTATTACTTTGGATCCTACTCTCTGGGGTGACAAAAAACAAGCTTTCTCCATCTTCCATGCAACAGCCCTTCAGAAGTTTGAAAACAGCTATTGTGTTGAGTATCTTCTCTTCTACAACCTCATTAGGAAACAGAGGGAGATGTCTTATATACCAAGCCAGAACGTTGTTCCATTCAGATTAGTATTATCTATATAACCCAGCTGCAACTTTCCACAGTTTCAGGCAAAAGTCTTTGCCAGCCATAGCTACAGATGGTAGGCACTGAACATTAATATTTATGGTGTATGCCACTAAAATCTGGTCCCTTTTCCTGTACACTATTGCTGCAGAGGAGAATTTGCAGCCAGTGGGATTCTCCCATCCAGAAAACTATTAAAAGAGGTAATCTTCAGAGCTTGGCTTTGCCAATGTAAACTTCTCAAACTTGTAAAGGGACTGGATTGCCATGAAAAAGGAATGGATACATTTATCTGAATATATTGCTTTGGGAGAAATGAGGTTTTCCCGGACCCTGGAAGTACGCCTCCTCTCTGGTACCCTCCAGTAGCATTGGAGTACAACCCCAGGGCTGGCCAGTGTGGCTGAAGAGAATGGGACTTGTAGCCCATTACATCTGAACAGTACCAAGCTGGAGAAGGGGCTACTATTGATTTATCAAAAGCAGAATATGGTCATGTGGTCACCATATGCTGGCAAAAGTATGTAAAGTGTAAACGCAATACATTTAGCAGACAATGTATATTCAGGTGCAGAAACAGCAATAGGGCAGGATAGGGAAGGATGGTATGATCAGAGAATAATTCTCCCACAAAGTTCTCCTCCACAACAATATACTGTGGAATGTGTCACACAAAGAAATGTGTGTTTCCTTTGTACTGTACATTTTTATTCTCTCCCAAAACTTCTTCCTTCACAGAGGATGGTGTGACCTGTAGGCTGAATAGTAGTAGTAGTGATTGTTGTGTGCCTCCAATTTGACTCCAATACATGGTAATCTTATGCAAGAATTTTCTTAGCCAGATTTATACAGAGGAAGCTTCCTCTGCCTTCCTCTTTAGCCCAAGCTTACCAAGTTGGTTTCCATAGCTGAATGGAGATTTGAACCTTATTGTTGTAGTCTGGCATTCAAGCCACTTCATTATACTGGCTTTAACAGGGAGTTGCCTTACCCTAAAATGGACGGTTGAGCCTCCCTGCCATGCAATGAATTGTCAATTGGAAAAAGTCTAACAGAAATCATACCAGTTAATAATGTACATTCTGCTAGGAAAACCCCATGATAGGGTTGTCTTCGAGTTGCCATAGAAATTATTGAAGGCACACAGCAACAACGAAAATGTCAAAAATGTTACCAAATCATAGCTATGCTTGAATCTGGACTCTTGAGGAGCCCAGCTTATCTGTTGCATCCATGTGTTTGACTGCTATCAAGAACATCACCTCAAAACAACTGTTGTCACAACCATCTCATGTTGTGTCATCAGTCAGTATATCTCCATCCTAAACATTCCTGTGACACAGCAAATCATAAAATCAGTGGGTGAATCCTATGTAAACAAAATAAAGGGAGAAATTAAAGGTGGGAGAGCCAAGAATTTGGAGAAAGTGTTTAAAGTGTTGCTCAGACCTGATTTGATATGCTTGTCTGCCTATGCATACACATTTAAACTAACTATTTTTCCTCCTCCAGCAGCTTTTCTGCAGTTCAGGTAAGCCATGAGGTTACTCAAATTGCCCACATTGCAGACATAAATCCATACAGAGTTCCAGCACTGTGCAGTGATTTTGGAGATTATTTCAATGGCTCTTGATCGCTTTCCCGGTGCTAATGTTTTATCAGTTGATGAGTAATGGTGCTTGGCCATGCTGTTATCATTAGAAATTATAGCCTCTACCAAAATCACTGTATTACAATGCAATATAGAAAAGGACAAACTATAGCTCTGACAGAAGGTATGCCTGAAATAGGAATGTCCAAGCAACCCAATCCTGTGTGGTCACTCACAACACAGTTGTATAAGTAAGATGGACTGCCCTTGGGGTGGGGAATCTGCTGCAGTTGTTACTCCAGACTTTAAAGAAGCTGTCCAAGGTGTGCAACCCTATGCCCAAAATGGCTTTTGCATCATTGATGACTCCTGTAAAGTTAAAACAAAATCCAAAATGGATTCACCACCAGCTTGACATGTACTCCCCTAGGTGTCACTGTATTCCAGCACTGTACCAAGTCACTACTGCTGCCATACATTAAGCCTGCTTATTAATATGCATGTTTGGAATCACAATGCAGAATTAGATGGAAATTAACAAAAGTAATAGGGCAGCTCAACAACAGGGCTGCATGAGTTCTGAGAGCTTTTGAATATATTCCTTTGGGCTGAAATGCACAGCTAGAAGTGTCACCTGAAGCAGATCTTAATCATTTAGAGGTGGAGTAGGAGACATTTCCAACATACAACATCCAACACAAGCCTGACCTTTCTATGAAACTCTATGGGATCAGTAAGCTTGGCAGAAAGGAGAATGAGATGTGAAAAAATACACATAAAGGAGTCTCTTGGGGTTTCGATCACTTTGAAAGGATGTAATTCTCCAGCTGGGAGTAGGAATGCATGTCAGAAAAGCACTGGTAAGTGTACTGGCATTTATGTAAAAGCTTTACATTTTCTTTTCCAGCTGATCGCCATGACCTTAAAATCATACAGAACTGGATAATAAAACCCCTGTTGGCCTTGAGCTATGAGCCTGTCAGACTACATCTAGGTGATATCTAGCCCCACATCCAGCTTTAAATGTTCCTCTTGAGAGCTAAGCTTGAGTGTGGGTCTGCGTGAAGAACAAGAGCTTGGAAACTTTACTTTTTGGACTACATCTCCCATAACTCCAGTGGTCACGATAGCTGGGCGATTCTGAAAACAGAAGGACATACATTACTAGAGGGTATAACAAAATAATAAATGCATTACTAGATGGTATAATAAAAAGAAAATTAAACTGGGGAAAAGGTATAATTGGTATAATATATAGGGCTATGCTCGAGACAAAATTTAGCATTGAAGAAGAGTTCAAAGCTTGCTGGGATAAAGATTTAATAATTACAAAAGATGAGACCAAAATATGGATTCAAAAAATAGTAAAGAATAAAAATAAAAATATGAAAGTAAAAGAACAACAAATGAAATTGATGTTATAGAATACTGTATCAGTTATCCTTTATAAATGGGAATTGTTTACCTAACTACTGGCATGGTTGTGGTATTAAAGGATCATACATCCATATGTGGCAGGACTGTCCCTTCATTCTGAAATGTTGGAATATAGTTAAGAAATTTAAAGGGATTCTGGGAAAAGATATACAGTTCAGTAAAGAAAATAAAGAAAATTAATTTAAGAAAATTGGGGCATCACAAATAGTATGTGATACAGCAAATATTAAAAGCAGCACATGGTCATTGCCTTGGGTTGGAAGGAAAAATCAGTGTGGATTAAGTTCAGTCTTGAAAAATATACAGCCAATATTTTATTGTTTAATTTTCTTAGCAAAAGAAGATTGAAATATATTGGACAGATAAAGTTAGAATCTTGGACTAATAAATGGAAAACGTTAATAGAAAAAGTTAATGCATAAGGGGGGGGGTTATAGATGAATAACCAATGTGATTTGGATTATTACCCATATTATGGTAAATAGATCATGAAGTGATACACAGATATATTCTATGTATAGCCATAAAGAGGGAAAGTGAGAAGGAGGGTGCATCCGCACTGCAGAAATAATCTACTTAGACACCGCTTTAACTGCCATGGCTCAATGCTATGGAATTCTGGCCATTGTAATTTGTGTAAGGGAGCAAAATAAAAATGAATCATTATGTAATACTGTATATACTCATGTATAAGTCTAGAAATTTTAGTCAAAATGTTGCCCCCCCAAAATCTGAGTGGACTTATCCATGAGTCAATGTAAGTACAGTGCTACTGCTCCGTATGCACTGCGGGGGAAAACATGCAGGGGGACACAATGATGCATGCACTGCACTACACCACAGGCTCTCGTCCCATTATTTTCAATGTGGCGTGAGCACACATGCTTTTTCCCTTACATGGGGGGGGGATCCAGAACAGATCTCCCGTGTAAGGGAAGAGTCCACTGTATTATACTTTAACTCTTATTTTAATAAGGAATCATCCCCTGGTGATAGGCAAAAATGTAATCTGTCCTGGAAGCACTGACTCCACTCTATTCACTCATCCATCTAGCTTTTAGCATGAGCACAAACACACCTGCTGGGATTTAGTAAGTTTTTTTTTTTTTTTTGCATTGTTTTCCTTTGTTTCATTATTTAGATCCTTTGTTACATGTCTCTAAGTTTTACCCTCGACTTATCCACATGTCATGTCAAAATCCATAATTTTGGCCCCAAAACCTGCCCTTGACTTATACATGAAGTCGACATAGTCAAGTATATATGTTATTTGTTAAATATTCAATAAAAACTAAAAAGACAAAAAATTAACTTTTCTAAGCTTCATAGAGAACAAACCCAGAAATTGGGGGTGGGGGGGGGGGAGTCTGAATGGGGAATGAATTGCAGAGGGAAAATAGGTTTCATTTCCTTTTTTGCCATTTGCCCATGTAAACGAAATCCCAGAACTGTTATTTCTCCCCACATAAAAAGTTTATGTACACAAATGGCTTCTTACTACAGCAGATAAAGGGAGTGGTTTTCAACAGGAAATTGGTATGTTGGAAGAATTAAGTCTTCTTTATGTTATAGTCCCAGTTTCTATTCCTACCCTACCCAACATACACACAAATCCTGCCATTTTCAAAAAAGTAAAGTTTATCTTTTTAGTACAAATTCCACAATACCCCATCCAGTATAGCCAGTGCTACCAATGTTGGCTGTAAGATTCCATAAGTTTATCCCAAAAAGTAACTTTTCCAAAGCATGCATCTAGCTTAGCTATAAAACGATATGTAGAAAATTCTGAGTGAAGCCAGAACAGACAAGAACTAGCCAAAACTACAAGCTCTGTGCAGCATAAAAACAGATTTCTAAAAATTCAAGTACACATGCTTCAAAACACTTCACTGCTAAGCTTCTACTTTTATTTCTACCACATTCCTTTTCTAGTACTCCTGTGCAAATCAATCATAGCTACTTCACTCTCATATTACCCCTTAACGTGGGTTGCATCACACCGCAGAAATAATCCAGTTACATCACTGTAATTGCCATGGCTCAATGCTATGGAATTCTGGGAATTGCAGTTTGTTGTGGCACCAGAGTTTTGCTAAATCAATACTCTAAGCTTGCATGTTTTCCAAGAGTAAAATCTATCATCATCATCATCATCATCATCATCATCATCATCATCATCTTTTAACTTCCTTTTTAAATTGTTTTAAACTCATGTGTATTCAATAAGAATGTTTGTCCTTTTTTTAAAAAATTACACTATCCTGTTTTGTTTATAGCTGGGCCTTTTTGGTTTAAGAGCTAAAATGGAACAAGAGAAAACAAGGTTTTCAAAATGATGATGCAGAGGAACATGATAGAGGCTTACCAAATGATGCACAGGGCAGAGATAACAGATAGGGAAAGATTTTGCACACTTCTCATAACATGAGGCCTTGTGGTTGAAACAAGTTTGCAATTCTTCGTTAAGTTTCTTCTTAAAGGAAGCAACAAGTAATTTTAGTAATTTTCCCCCCCACTGCATGAAAATCTTTCAAAACTAAGTAGTCTTCCAAAGCTATTCTCAATTCAGGACTTACACTGAACAAAATTCACACATAGCTGTTTAGCACAGATAATTGTATTTTCTGCACAGGCAATAATATTTCTTTTTTGCACAGAAAATGCTGTTTTCTGCACAGAAAATATTGTTTTCTGCACAGAAAATATTGTTTTCTGCACAGAAAATATTGTTTTCTGCACAGAAAATATTGTTTCCTGTGCAAATCAACCATATGCAAATTTTGCACAAAGTAAATCCTCAATTGCATCATTTTCTCTGAATTTCCTACACAGAAACTTTTGTTCATAAAAATATTATTTTCAACTGGGAAAATGCTATTTTCTGCTCAAAACAACCATGTGAGAATTTTGTACAGAAAGAGTTCCAAACTGCAGAGATTATTTTCACTCCAGAATAATTCTTGTCAGGGTTCCCCAAAATTTGGAAAACATGTTTTTCTGGACAATTTTCAAACATTATTAAATATTCTTTTCATCCCCAGGTTGAAATTGACTGGAAGGAGATTAAGAAAAGACCAAAGAAAGGGCTTTATTATCCAGTGCCATTTAATTGTGGCATTCACTCCAAAGGCATGTGATGACTGTCATGTCCTGAGATGTTTTCCTCTCTTTTTTAATGAACTAGACAAGTTCATAAGGAATTGGTCTATGATTGGCTAATAGCCATTGTTGCTAAACAGAAACTCAGTTTTCAGAAGCGATGCACCAACAAATGCCAACACCAGGAGAAGATGACGCACTTTATGCCTGATTGTGGCTTTCCCAAAAGCATTGGGATGACCACTATGGCAGACAAGATGTCTTGGTCTACAATTTCTGTCTCCCATAGCTGTCCTATGCCATTGGCCAGTGGTCTAGAGTAATGGGTCTATAATCCCAAATATTAAGAGGGTACCAAGTTTGGGTAGGTTGGCCTTTGATATGATTCAGATGGGCTCTTTATACCCATGAAATCCCCCCCCCCCCAAAAAAAGAATTGCTTAGAGTGATGGTATACCAGAGTTAAGATTTGAAAATCTCATCAGTCCTCCTTGGTTCATACTATTTAGGGGAGGGGGGGACAGCTTCCTTGCTTTGTATCAGGTTGCAAGCAAATTCGTGCATATTTTTTCACATTAAAATGTACATATTTTGGTGGATATTTTAATCTGTGTGTTTGCCTCATTTACTAAAACATAATTGTGCATATTTTTCCATTGTACTCATTTTTTAGCAATTCACATTTATTTAAATGCATGCCTAGATGTGCGCCTTTTTCATTTCTGTGAAATGTACTATGAGCCTCACAAATGTGTAGGTTTCTGAGCTAATACGCACTTTGGCTTGCCGTGAACTCCAGGACATTTGAAATGGATCCTTTTGCTGAGAATTTCAAATTCAATGAAATTATTTTCCCTCCCCTGACAGGAAGCTTTGATACAGTGTGGCCAAGATGCCAAAAGCAAATCCAAAAGCCCTCTACAATAGCCACGGCGCAGGTAAAATCACTTGTGACTGCCAGTTTAGTACTTTGCCTCTCAGGCATTTTGCTTGGAGCCTTGCCGATTCCAATCTTGGGAAGCAGCAGCATCAGGAGGAGGAGCCCTCCTTTGTCAAGGACAGCCAGCAGATAGAAGTGAGCAAAAGTTCTGTCACAGAAATGCCTTCCAGGCAAAACATCCTGAGCCTCAGATCCCATCCTCCAGGTCTCCTTGCAATCTGTACCATACTGTCTCTGGAATGCAAGACGTTTATTAATCTCATGGCTCCTGTGTCATTCCAGACCCATATCAAATCTTAATTAGGAGGGAATTTATTTCTGATTTGCATACAGAGAGAGAGATGGGCACCATTGAGTTGATGAGAAATTAATATTAATATGTGCTTACCATCATGTGCTACAATAAAGAATGCTGGAGAGGCAGACCCAGCCAGAAAGTGAGTAGGTCCTTCCTTCACTCTCACTAGCACCATCATCACTGCCACCCTGGTGGCCCCCAGGGCTCAAAAGCCCCTCACAATCACTCAGCTGGAGCTTTTGAGAGAGCAGGATAAAGGTTCTCTTGGAAAGAAAAGAAAGCCTGAGTTGATGTCTGTGGCCTCTTCAGAGCGCCTTTCTGAGCTAATGGGGATGAGGGCAAAGGGGTCAATCTGATATGCAGATGAGTTCCGCTTCCAAGGGACAAACATTAGAATCATAGAATCATAGAATCATAGAAATTTAGAGTTGGAAGAGACCACAAGGGCCATCCAGTCCAACCCCCTGCCGTGCAGGAACTCCCAATCAAAGCATACCCGACAGATGGCCATCCAGCCTCTGCTTAAAAACCTCCAAGGAAGGAGACTCCACCACCCTCCGAGGGAGTGTGTTCCACTGTCGAACAGCTCTTACTGTCAGGAAGTTCCTCCTAATGTTGAGGTGGAATCTTTTTTCCTGCAGTTTGCATCCATTGTTCCGAGTTCTGTTCTCTGGAGCAGCAGAAAACAAGCTTGCTCCCTCCTCAATGTGACATCCCTTCAAGTATTTAAACAGGGTATTTAATTAAAGTATTTAATTAAGGCCTGTCAGCCTTTCTTTGCACTGCCCTCAATCATACTCCCCTCCCTAGTCCTGGTTTGTTGTAAAAGGTTTCCCTTGCTGCCTTTACAGAATCACATCATGCCTTCTACAAAGTGAGACAGGTGTAATCATCCAGTATTATCAAGCATTCCCAGCATGGAGCATTTTAGAAGACAATAATGTCATCTGCTTGATCCTCAAGGTAGCAATTAAATGCTGAACACAACCATCTTCAACGGACAAGTAACCTCCCTTAAGCTGTTGCAGCAGAGACCATTTCTGCCTCAAGACTTATGTGGCTCTCACTGTCCCAGAAATTCCCAGCAAGGAACTGAAGGGCAGAGATCTGTATGCCCTGTGGCACATTTCCAAGTCAGCCTTCTGCTTTCAGGTGCAGAAGATGTTTTCTGTTGCCAGTGCTGAAATGAAATCACACAGAAGTTGGAGCAAGCTTGTGTCCTGCTGCTCCTAGGGAAAAGACCCAAGCCAACGGATTCAAATGACAAAAAAGGAGATTTGGAAGAACTTCCTGATTGAGATAGCCATTTGACAGTGAAATGGACTCCCTCAGAAAGTGGTGTGCTCTCCTTCAGTAGAGGTTTTTAAACAGAGGTTATACAGTCATTTCTCAGGGACTCTTTAACTGTGGATTCTTGTATCTGAAGGTTTAGATTAGATGACCCTGGACTTGATTCCAACTGTACTACTCTGTAAGGACTACTCTGTAATTGGCTTCCCTCTTGCCCAAATTTGCGTGCGAAGAGTTAATTCGCAATAACGTAAAACCCATGATTGCATTCGAATTGACCTTAAATTATACTTCCAATTTAGCCTTGTATGAAAGAGTCCACTGTCAATTGCCCTCAATTCAACCTCAACTCACTGCAACCATATAGATGAGACATCTCCAAGATATTCTCCTCTGTTCTGCCTAGGTCCTGTAGAATCAGGACCTTGACCTCTTTGATTGAGTCTATTCATCTGATGTGCAGTTTTCCTCTTTTTCTACTATCTTCTGCCTTTTCTAGCATTGTTGCCTTTTCTAATGAATCATGCCTTCTCATGACAGGCTCAGCTTCATCATCTTGTCTTCTGGGGAGATTTCAGATGAGGAATACAGAGGCTTGGGTGATTTTGACTTTAGTGCTCTGTTGTATCTCTTTACTCTTTAGGAACTTGTCAGTTTTTTCATGGTATCCCTTCCCATTCCTAGCCTTTTTGCGATTTCTTGACTGTAGTGTCCACTCCAATCAATGTTTGTTCCAAATTAAAAGACCTCTTTAAACATTTCAATTTCCTCATTGTCTTATGTAGACCTTCCGTGGTTGTTATTTTTGTTTTCTTTATGTCAGCATTAAGTTTGCCTTTACACTTTCTTCCTTATGGTTCCAAATGTGTGGTGTTTTCTGCCAGTAGTATGGTGTTATCCACATATTTTAGGAGATTAGCACACCAGCTTTTATTCCTGTGCTAGGTGGAGGATGTAAATGCACAGGGACATATTCTACTGCACAGCTCCATCCCCATGCAGTTTTCCTGTTCTTTAAAAGATCCAGGGAAATCCTGGGTCAGGTACGGGATGAGTACTGCCCAGGGATGGAGCTGTGTGATAGAAACCATCCCTGTGCATTTACATCCTGTGCCCAGCACAGGAATAAAAGTTGGTGTGCTAATCTCCTTAGATTGTTGTTGTTCCTTCACTCCTCCTTCTTTCTAAGTCTAAACCTGCTCTCCATGTCATATTTTCTACAAAGAAGTTGAATAACTTGGTGATAGAATGCAGCCTTGCCTGACTCCTTTGTCAACTGGGAACCATGCTGTTTCTCAATATTCTGTTCTTATAGGGGCGATACAGACTGCCCAAAAGGGCGGTCTGGCACCCCTTTTTTTTGCTGCAGAGCTTCACCGCAGCAGCTAGATGCTGTGGTGAAGCTCCGCACCAAAAAAGGAGAGGGCAAACCGCGCTCCTTTTTTGCGCCGGAGTTGCAGTGCGATTTATGGAAAAGGTGCCATTGGGCACCCTTCCACTGGTGAAACTGTGGAACTGCATCTAGTGGTTCCACAGCTGCACCACCGCCATTACGAATGCTGTCTAAATGGCGTTCGGGAATGGCGACAGAGCCATTACATGTTAGGGTTTGTGAGCATGTGAACGCTGCGTGCTCACGAACCCTAATTGTGCCACCCAGGCGTCCCTTCAGGCCCATCTAGATCGGGCCATAGTCACCTCTTGTCCAGACCTCACATCAGGACTACCAGATGTAGTGGCATTCCCATGTCTTTAAGAGCATTCCATAGCTTCATAAAATCTGATTTATCCAAAATCCCTGGTGGCAGTGATGAAGAATTATGATTACCCAATACTGATATAATACTTTTATTAATCTAAATCAAGGGTCACAAAATATTTGCAATATGTTAACCAAAAATGGGGACAATAGGAGGGGAGAGAAGAGACTGACTTGATAATGAAACCTGCACACGAGTCTTGAAACAAAATAAGAAAGGGAGGTTGCAAACATATTAGTAGTGAGACTTATTTCAGGTTAGCCTTGGAGCTGCCCTTAGGACTGCTGGGAACAAACAATTATTGGTCCCCTCTTTTTGAAAATATAACATCCAACATTTTTGTCAAAACTGTATCCACCTTTGGGCAAAATGTATAAAATATTTGATTAGTAAAAGGCAGAAATAGAGAGAGACTGGGTGGTTTGTTATATTAGCAAAACAGGAGACAATGTTAGATGCTGTACTAAGCAAAGCCAATGGAAGAAAAACTAGCTAGCTTTACCTCTGTGTGTGATTTGTATGTGTGCGTGGTCAGTATCTTTTTTAGTTGTTCTAATGAAAGTATTTCCCAGCTACAAATTTTCTTCTTTTAATTTTTTTTTATCATAGTATTTTTTATCAAAAAATAAAATATCACCTGCATTCTTTCCAATTTCCCAGTATAGGATCCTGATATGGCTGAGTCTGCTATTTTCCAAGTTACACAAGTTGTTAATGTAGGTGTGCTGATCTGGAGAAAAATTCCAAAATCCACAACAATGCAGTACCTAAGGATTTTCCAAGGAGCTGTTGTCAGATAGCCAGTACACAATTCTTCACAGGATTAGCTTCTTGGGTGGGAGTGATACTTTGACAAACTTGGCCAAATTTCTCACACTTGGTATCCTTTGGATGTATTGAGCTACCATCACCCAGGAGCATGTGAGCCCTGGTGACTGATGATAAGAGCTGTAGTTAAAACATGTCACCAAATTGAGGTAGGTTGACCTCAGCTGATAACTTGGATTAGACTGAAAAGCTCATCTGTTTCCGGATGCTTTTCTCCAAGAGATGCTGAGCAGGGGCACAGATGCCAGAAAGAAAGCATGATGGATCTCCCTCCCTCTATTATTCATTCCTCCACACTAATCAACATACACTGTCTCCAGGCACAGAGGCAAAGTCATGGGATCATGAATAGAACTATCCTTCATGGATTTGTCTAGGTAAAATTTCCTTGACTTGCCATCCTCTAGACTGCAACTCCCATCACTTAGACTGCTAGACTGCAATTCCCTTCACCTCCAGACAGCATGCTAGTTAGAGGGGATGAGTTGAGAGCTGTAAATATAAATGCTGAGGGCATCAGGTTGGGGAAGACTACTATAACATAGCAGCTATCTTAGCTCAGGGCAATGAATTTTAAACATCAGTTATGAGTTATGTAAAGAAATGCTTTCTTTTGTTTGTCCAGAATCTACTGCCAGTCAAATTTTATTGGATCACCCCCAAGTTCTAGCATTTGGGGAGAGGAGGAGGAGGGAAAACACTCTATCTACTTTCTACACACCATGCATATTTTTATAGAATCCTATTATACCTCTCTCTTAAGTTCTTTCCCCCACTAAACACACAAACAAACAAAAAATCCTCAGATGCTTTAGCCCTTCAATGAGGGGATAGTGCTTCAACCCTTTGATCATTTTGGCTGACTTTTCCCACATTTATATGTAGTAAAGGTAAATTCAGTTCTGTCCTCTGAGGTTCAAAACAAAGAAAAATACAAGAGGTACACTTCAAAGCAAGGGAAAGAACATGTTTGAAAGGGAAAGAATAGCTTAGACAATATAGAAGATAAGACTAGCCCAAGACATTTTGCAGTCTAAGGCAAAGGACAAGAAGGTGCCACTTTCTCAGTCTATGCACTAAATCTGGCAAACGAATCAGATTTCAACACTAGTGATGGGATAGCGTCCTCCTCCACACCTCAGGGAATAGATTTGGTTAGGAGACCCACAAGAAGATATGTGACATAGAACAGCCTTTTACTGTAACAGAGGCACATACAGATGATATGAGATTTGGGTTTCCCTGGCTTAGTGGGCATTCAAATTCTGTTCTCCAGAGTTGCAGTCCACTGTTCAAACCACTACACCATGCTAGGTTTCTTCTATGCAAATCAGGTGGCTGCCATAATATCAGCACAGGCTCATCCAGATTCTTCCATTGGTCCACAACATGTGGATTTCCAATAAAAGTGTTCAGAAGTACTAGCACATAATGAGGGTCTTGAAGGGTCTTGCACAACATGAAAAACTGGGGCCCGAAACAGACGGCAGGAAAGACCAGCTTCTGGCCACTTTGGGGTCAGGGCATACACATGCTGCATGCCCCCAGAGCATCCAGAAGCTGTGCAGAGAGCATGCCTTTCTGGGAAAAGCTGGCACAAGAAGGAGCGGTGGAAGTCCACTCTTTGCCAGTATCCCATTCAGAAATGCGGCAGCGGTTGCTTGGATCAGGACCAGGCTGTGCGGTCACTGTGGTCCCACACTGATTAGGGGGCAACTGGAGCTGGAGCAGCTTCAGGCTTCTCCAAGCTGCTGGTCTGCATGATCCTTGGGTTCACAATATATCAACAAAGGTTTTTTTGTTATTTTTCACTGTTGAAAACAACCACCCCTTCTTATTGTTCATGTAGTACTTTAGTAAAACTAAAACACTTAAGAGTCAGACATCTACATCCGTTTTTTCTCCTCACAAAAGGTAGAAGCACAGGTTGCTGCCCAGGTTTTCCATAACATGTGCTGAAAATTGCATTGCTAATTCTCCCTTTCCACACAGTGTTTAAAATCTCTATCCAGGTTGGATCCTGGCTGTGTGACCTCAAAAATCAATTTTCCTAACCCCATGTAAACCAGAATTGAGGGGTGCTCAAAACTTGGATGAGATGGACATTTTGGGGATATGAGATTTTGAAAGCAGCTGATTTTGGCCCCAAATCATACCTTTTGAGAGAATACAGCCTCACATGCATGTAATAAAGAAGAAAAGAAAGATTAAAACTCCAAAGATGGGAGGGATGTAAAACCAGTGCAACACATTTGCAGCAGGGGTTGCAGGCACATCTGTTACACCTTCCTTTTCAATTATGCAAGATTCTTTGTCCTGCATTAATTTGTTGGGTGAATTATCCCTTGAATATTTCAGCAGATGAATTCTAAAGACAAGGCAGGTGATTAATAAAACATGGTAGCACATCCCCTGGGCTCCTGGGGACAAGAGAGGCAGCATGTGACCAGTCTCTTCAGTCCTTGGCCCGACCTGGTGCTCAGCCCAAAACTGGATTTTAATCATTTATGATGTGCTAACACCAGCAAGAGTATGGAGATGATCCTGTCTCTGGAGAAAAGGAGTGTGATGCCAGCAGGCCTTTGTAGAGATAATGTATCCTTCAGCATAGAACGCTGAGCTAAGTAATGCAACAAAAGCTAGGTCAGGAGACAAGAGGGCTTGAGGGAGGTGTATTCATAATAGGATGAAATGCAGGGGAAATGCAGACGATAGTTCGAGGAGTGTCTCTGACTCCAGAGCAAAGCTCAATGTGAAATTAGACAGCACCATGAATATGATGTGCATTAAAGAAGAACACTATGGTTCTATGAGTGTTTGAAGGCATTTGAATAAGAATGGTTATTTACAAACAGGTAAACAAGAATTTCTTATTATTTGAGCTGTCATAGATATAGACTTCCACAAGTGCTTCAGGTTAGGGCCCTCTATTCTCTTTCTCACACACCCCAACACCCTTGCAGACACCCCTAACACCCTTGCAGACACCTCCCTGTGGTTTTAAAATGTTTTAAGTTTGCACCAGAACACCTATATTGAAAAGGCCATGTAGGCTGTATGAGGCAGCTCCTTCCATAGGCAGGAAATTATGGAAAGCCAGCATGGTACTGTAGTTAGAGCAGGAGAACTTGGTTGTAGTCCTCACTGAGCCATGCAACTCACAGCCTAATATACTTTACAGGGTTGTTCTGGGGATAAAGATGGAGAATGAGGGTTATCTGTACCACCTTGAGCTCAATGGAGACAGGCAGAATATAAATGTAACTCATAAATTTCAAAAGTTACAAAGAAAAAAATTCTCTTAAACATTAGGAAAATTCTCCTAAGGGTAAGAGATGTTTAACAGTGAAATACTGTAGACTGCCTCACAGGGTGGTGAGCTCTTCTTCTTTGGAGATCTTTAAAGAATGTTTGGATGGCCATGTTTCAGGTATGTTTGATTGTATATTCCTGTATGGCAGGAGTTGGACTATATGACCCGTGTGTCCCTTCCAATTCTATGATTCTACTAGATCAGAGCAGGCTTTGACATGTGTTTCCACAAACTGCACACCAGGTGGAAGTAAGGCAAGCAAAACAGACTATTCTGATATGTATTTAGATGGTCAAGGACATATTATAAGAGATGCTCCTTAAGCAACCTTGCCTTAAGTAGATAGCTTGAAAAGTATACAGCATATCTATGTATGTACAGGAAGGAATACTAAACTACACACATGGATGTTCTGCATAGGAAAAATCAGTACAGTTTCCCTCCTGACTCCTATGATGTATGTAAGCACCACAAGAAAGCAGCTCTTATAGCACTACATTTGAAAGGAGCTTTGAAAGAATACCAGAAAACATGGGAACAAACCCCAGAGGACATTGGGATCAAATGGATGTCAGCTGCTTGACTGAAAAGATAGAGAGAACTTATCAGTAAATTGAGCTGTTGAGATTAAGGAGCTGCTATCCGTCCAGACAAGGATAAACTGCATTGAGAGCAGTATTGGGAGCAATAGAGGACTCCTGAAAATATGTTAGTTTCCAGAGGGATTATTTAGGAGATATTACCACACCTTATTCATAATGTATCCTCAATCTACATGGCAGAAATAATGCAGTTTGACACTACTTTAACTGCTATGGCTAGCTATTATAGAATTCTAGGATTTGTAGTTTTGTGAGATATTTAGCCATCTCTGTCAGAGAGCTCTGGTGGCCCAACAAACTATAACTCCCAGGTTTCCATAGGATAGAGCCATGGTACTTAAAGCAGTGTCAGACTGCAGTTTCTGCAGCACAGATGCAGCAAGAGTCCTTAATAGGTATATATATATTACATAGCCAAATCCAGATGCCATTCATAGAACTCTATCTACAATGACATATATAGGCAAAATCTTTATTTTCCTAGAATTCAGAGACAGAGTTGTGTTAGTCTGTAATATCAATATGCAAAAAGACCTTGTAGGAAGGTTGGGGCAGTACAGACCACCCAAAAGGGGTGGTCTGTTCTCGCCCCAGGAATAGGCAAGATGGGGACAAGGCTGCCTCACCGGCAGCCTCAGAGGCCCCATCCCATCGCTTCCAAAGGCTGTGGGGAAGTGGAAAACTGTCGCTTCCCCACAGCCTCAAAGCAGGGTGCAGTGGGCGCCCTGGGCGCCCGCTGCACCCTGCTCTCCCTGGCAGTGCCGCAGCCCCTTTTCCCCCTGGTTCCTTGGCGCAGCCAACTAAAGGACCCGGCGCAAAAAAGGAGCTCAATTTCCAAGCTCCTTTTGGCACCGCGGAAAGGGCATGCTTGGAGCCCTCCCACAGCATCATTCCATCATGGCATGTGCAGCGTTGTGTAAATGCTGCACATGCCATGACACAATGATGGCGCACCCGTATGGACGCCACCATTTTAACATGGCGGCATCCATATGGTTTAGTGTTAGGGAGGGTCAAACGGTGCACCCTCCTTAATCCTAAATGCGCCTAATCTAACCCTAATTGCACCTCTTCATGTCCGTCTAGATTAGGCCCTTGAGATTAATTGTGCAAAAGAGGTTGCATAGGAGTTTATCACACTGCCCATTTCCGTCTTTCCCTCCTGACCTAGACACAGGATGAAAACTTCTAAGCATGGATTTTATTGCATGCCTCCATGCCCAGGCCAGAATCATCATAGAATGCTTGGAAGAGAGCACAAGGGCCATCCAGTCCAACCCCCTGCCATGCAGGAACTCCCGAAAGATGGCCATCCAGCCTCTGCTTAAAGACCTCCAAAGAAAGAGACTCCACTACACTCCGAGGGAGTGTGTTCCACTGTCAAACAGCTCTTACTGTCAGGAAGTTCCTCCTAATGTAGAATCTCTTTTCCTGCAGTTTGCATCCATTGTTCCGCATTCTAGTCTGTGGAGCAGCAGAAAACAAGCTTGCTCCCTCCTCAATATGACATCCCTTCAAATATTTGAACAGGGCTATCATATCACCTCTTAACCTTCTCTTCTCCAGGCTAAACATCCCCAGCTCCCTCATAAGGCATGGCTTCCAGATCCTTCACCATCTTAGTTGCTCTCCTTTGGACATGCTCCAGTTTCTCCACATCTTTTTTGAATTGTGGTGCCCAGAACTGGACACAGTATTCCAGGTGGGGCCTGACCAAAGCAGAGTAGAGTGGCACTATTACTTCCCTGGATCTAGACACTATACTTCTATTCATGCAGCCTAAAATTGCATTGGCCCTTTTAGCTGCCGCATCACACTGTTGACTCATGTTCAACTTATGGTCTACCTGGACTCCTAGATCTCTTTCGCACATATTTTCATTCAGCCAGGTGTCCCCCATCCTATATCTGTGCATTTCATTTTTTCGCCCTAAGTGAAGTACCTTACATTCCTCTGTGTTGAATTCCATTTTGTTAGCTTTGGCCCAGCTTTCTAGTCTATTCAGGTCATTTTGAATTTTGATCTTGTCCTCTGGGGTATTAGATACTTCTCCTAGTTTAGTGTCATCTGCAAATTTGATAAGTATGCTCCCAATTCTGTTATCCAAGTCATTGATAAAGATGTTGAATACCACTCAGCCCAGGACAGAACCCTTTGGTACCCCACTTGTCACTTCTCTGCAGGTTGAAAATGAACCATTGCTGAGCACCCTTTGAGTTCGGCCAGTCAACCAATTACAAATCCACCTAACAGTTGCCTTGTCTAGCCCACATTTTACAAGCTTGTTTGCAAGAATGTCATGAGGAACTTTGTCAAAGGCCTTACTGAAATCAAGATATACTATATCCACAGCATTCCCTTCATCTACCAAGCTGGTAACTTTATCAAAAAAGAGATCAGGTTTGTCTGGCATGACTTGTTTCTCTGAAACCCATGTTGACTTTTTGTGATTATGGCATTGCCTTCTAGATGTTCACAGACTTCGATCTGCTCTAGAATCTTTCCTGGAATTGATATCAGACTAACTGGACGATAATTGTTGGGATCCTCTTTTTTCCCCTTTTTGAAGATGGGGACAACGTTTGCCCTCCTCCAGTCTGCTGAGACTTCTCCTGTTCTCCAGGAGTTCTCAAAGATTATTGCCAATGGTTCCGATATTACATTTGCCAGTTCTTTTAGTACCCTTGGATGTAGTTCATCTGGTCCTGGAGGCTTATATTCATTTAGATTAACAAGGTATTCCTGTACTATCTCTTTACTTATTCTGTGCTGAAATTCCCCTGTTCTGTCATCTGCATCATTATTCTCAGCTTGAGCACCCTTTGCCTTTTCTGAGAAGACTGAAGCAAAGAAGTTGTTGAGTAATTCTGCCATTTCTCTGTCCCGTTTTCATTTTGTTGTCTTCTGCATGCAGTGGCCCTACTGTTTCCTTCTTCTTCCTTTTGCTGCATACATACCCAAAAAACATCCCACACCTGATCATGGCATCCCATACCTGATCCAGACTTCTCCACACTTTTTGAAAGAACGGGATTTTCTTATTCTTTGCAAAGTACAGGAGAATTGCAGATTGAGTATGGGAAGCCACAATTGGGTACAGGATTCCTCCAGCCTGGGCACGGAGACATGGATAAAATCCATTCCTAAAAGTTTTTATCCCACACATAGTTCAGGAGGGATGGATGGAAAAGGGCAATGCAATAAACTGCTTAGTTTCCTTTATTTTCCTCTTTGCCTGCTCAGGCTGACTGAGAGGTGAAACGCTTGCTCTTCACATCTGTCTGGGCAAAAGGGCATTTGCACAAGGCTTCCTTCTCTGCCAAAGGAAACATTGAACAAAAATTATTTCCACAGTGCTGCATACAGAGACTTAAGGGCAGCTGGGGGAGGATCTGTATTTCATGGAAGGAATACAAGTCACGCCATTGATCTTGCTCACCCAGTCCACACCTGAATAGGAACAGCTGGACTAGAAAAGCCACATCATTACAAAGACAACGTCTGACTGCCTATGCCAATCTTCCCAAATCTGGGCCCTTCCAGATGTGTTGGACTACAACTCCCACAATGCCCAGCCAATATATCTAGAGTGGATTGGAAAAATCTTATAGTCTAGCAATAGTGATAGCATTTACATTTCTATACTGCTTCATAGTGAACTAAGTACTCTCTAAGCGGTTTTACAGTGTAAAAACCAATTCCCCCCAACAAGCTGGGGGAGCTTCAGTGTCTCTACAATAAATCCAGGGTTTGATGCTAAATGGCTCAGCACAGTTCCGCACACAGAAAATGCTACAGGTTGAGTGTCAATTATCCAGAATTCCAAAATCCAAAATATTCCAAAAACTAAAACTTTTTTCAAGGGTGGCTCAGAAAGTGACACCTTTGTTTTCTGATAGTTTAGTGCACACATACTTGTTTCATGCACAAAATTATTAAAAATTCAGGCTATGTCTACAAGGTGTATTTGAAGCATAAATGAATTTTCTGTTTTTACCTGGCTCCCATCTCCAAGATATCTCATTATGTACATATATTATTCCAAATCCAAAAAAATAAAAAAATAAAAAATAAATCTGAACTCCAAAACCCTTCTAATCCCAAACATTTCAGATAAGGGAGGCTCAAACTGTATACTGCACTAGGCCATGTAGGAGGGCAGCCTGTAACTCACTTTTTGATAGAATATGAAAAATTTCAGCAGCTAGGCAAACAAGAAGCAGGGCACCACATTACCAAATCTGTGCTGCTGCTTGAGAAATGTGAGAACTGAGGCCCTGCAAGAAATACCTCACAAACACGGGTGGTTTCCAGCCCAAATGCTAAACAGCTTTGATCTTTTACCAATCCTTTCTAAATCTTGAGCTGTGTCTTGTAAATCTTTAATTACAAGGAAATTGCAACCCTAACAGTGAATGCGCAAACTGTGTTGCTAAATATTTAAAATTGCTACAGCAACAGATCTGAAGGGATTAGGGAAAGATATATTGGAGTGACAGTTATTAAACACTAAATCCCAGTAAATGTTACAGAGCAGATAAATAATGCAGGCCCCTGACAGCCATTCCAGTGCTGACAACCAGGAGAGACATCGGCTTTGGGGACTGTTTCGGGTGCGGTTTCTTGATGACTGACATCTCTGGAAGTACAGGTTCTTGGGTCCTAAGAGAACTGGGCTTTGGTGGAATAATCGGAAAGGGAAGTGATAGGCTCTGGAGTGAAATGATAGGCTCCAGTAGGCACTGCATTAGATAACTGACAAGGTTTTGCAGACTTAAATGAATGAAAAAATACAAGGAGACATGACAAAAGAAAGATGAGGTGAAGCCACACTTTAGCACAAAATTTGGAAAGGTAATCTGTTTGAATTTACATCCCCAAAAGATTCTGAGAGTTGTTGTGGAAAAAGCAACTGCCCACAAATTCTGTTACTGCAGTCATGTAATATTCTCATTTGATCAGAAGCTACATAGGGTCAGTCACAGGGAACTGCCTTAAACCAAGTCATTCCCTTAGCTCTGCACATTTAGGATTATTATAAAAACCACATATTCAGGAAGCTGCTTCATACCAACTGAGGCAACTTCTCTATCTATCCTAATCTTCTCTGTTCTTCTGACTGGCAGCCACTTTCTAGGTATTTTTGTTCATCACTTGCTACCTTTTTTTTTTCCTAGTGGAGATACCAAGGACTGAAGCCTGGACCTTCTGCATGCAAAGCATGTGCTCCAGCACTAAATGACAGCCCTGCCTATTTCTAGTATAAGTTACAGCATGCACATTAATAATAATATTGCAAAGTTTTTAAAAGTTGCAATATAACTTGCAATATAATGCTCCATTAAAAAATATGAAAGGGTTCTGAGTGTGCAGCATACAGGTCAAATGTACAAATATCCCTTTGGGCATTTCTCAAATGCAAATGTCACTTTTATACCATCTTAGACAAACGGAATCTCATCCAATAAGTTGTAAGAATTCTGATTTATTAATATGTTTATTTATCTATCCATACAAATGTATATACTGTATGTTGCTGATCTCACAGTGAGCCAATGGAGTGTAACTTCCAACATACTGTATTATGTTACAGCAGCCATGCAATAGCCTCATTGGATCAGAAAGTATATAGGGATATAGGGAGCTACCTTATAGAATCATAGAATCATAGAGTTGGAAGAGACCACAATGGCCATCCAGTCCAACCCACTGCCATGCAGGAATTCACAATCAAAGCACCCAGCCTCTGTTTAAAGACCTCCAAAGAAGGTGACTCCACCACGTTCAAAAGGAGAATGCTCCATTGTTGAACAACTCTTACTGTCACTAAGTTCTTCTTAATATTGAAGTGGGATCTCTTTTCCTGTAGCTTGCATCCTTTGTTCCAGATCCTGTTCTCTGGAGCAGCAGAACACAAGCTTACTTCATCCTCAATATGACATCCCTTCAAATACCAGTATTTAAACAAGGTTATCATATCAACTCTTAACCTTCTCTTCTCCAGGCTAAACATACCTAACTCCCTAAGTGTCTCCTCATAGGACCCTTCACCATTTTTCTTGCCCTTCTCTTGACACGTTCCAGCTTCTCGGCATCCTTTTTGAATTGTGGTGCCCAGAACTGGACACAGTATTCCAGGTGAGGCCTGACCAAAGGAGAATAGAGTGGCGCTATTATTTCCCTTGATCTAGACACTGTTCTTCTATTGATGCAGCCTAGAATAGCATTGGCCTTTTTAGCTGCCACATCACATTGTTGACTTATATTCAACTTGTGGTCTACGAGAACTCCTAGATCACTTTCACACGTAGTCCAGTTAAGCCAGGTGTCCCCCATCCTATATCTATGCATTTCTTTTTTTTCTTTTTTTTTCTTTTTTTCTTTTTTGCCCTATGTGCAATACCTTACATTTCTCTGTGTTGAAATTTATTTTGTTAGCTTTGGCCCAGCTTTCTAATCTATTAAGGTTATTTTGAAGTTTGATCCTGTCCTCCTAATTTGGTGTCATCTGCAAATTTGATAAGCATGCCCCCTATGCTTTCATCTAAGACATTGATAAAGATGTTGAATAGCACTGGGCCCAGGACAGACCCCTAAGGCACTCCACTGGTTATTTCTCTCCAGGATGAAGAGGAGCCATTGTTGAACACCCTTTGGGTTTGGCTGGTCAACCAATTACAAATCCATTTAAAAGTTGCATTGTCTAGCTCAACTTTTACTATCTTGTTTGCCAAAGTGTCATGGGGAACCTTGTCAAAGGCCTTACTGAAATCAAGATATGCAATATCCACAATAGTCCCTTCATCTAATTTTATATACCAAAGAGAGAGAGAGAGAGATCACATTAGACTGGAATGACTTGTTTTTCAGAAACCCATGTTGACTTTTTTTGATAATGGCATTCCCTTCTAAATGTTTGCAGACTCTGTTTATTGATCTGCTCTGCGATCTTTTCCTTATACCAACACCTAGCCTCAGCACATTTAGCATTATTATGAAAACCTGTATCCCCCGGTGGTACAGGACTGAAAGGCTGCTGCTGGATGGTGTCTGGGGAGAAGCAAAGCCCAATGAAGTTGGATTTTCAGCAAAACTAGTGATGGCCTGCTGTTTTCCTTCTCTGCCCTTTTGACACCCTGTAGATGCAACTTCATGTCAGAGTAAGAATGCACAATCTATTCTGGTTTTTTTAAATCTATATATGGCTATTAAATCAACTGGCAAGAAGGGCTGAGGTAGCCCCACCCTACCCCCATCCCTATCATAGCCTTCATCCTGTCATGAGTGAAGGTTTAGCCATATTCAGTTATTACTCAGCCTGAATATAGAAAGAGGGGAGAACCTACCTCTCCCCTCCTCCATCATCACTTTTCTCACGTGGAAAGTGATACATCTGAACAGAAGTTCCTGCTCCTGTGGAGGCTGATTTTCCAGGGTTCTTGCTCACAGGGAAAGCCTCCAAACAAACAGAAAGTTCTTTTACGGTGCTACTTTCCATATGAGAAAAGGGACAGCTGAGAGAGCGGACCTAGTTGTTGCTGCTGAATGCCTTCAAATCATTCCCAATTTATGGCAACCTTAAGGCAACCCTATCATAAGCTGGGCACTCCTGCAATCCGGGTGGCATGGTTATGTCTGAACAGAGCTATGGAAGGGGAGAGCCACTTTTATACACAGAGCTTCTCCACAGAAGCCAAACTTGGTATATTTTAGAGTTCTAGTTCCTTCTTTAGAACCTTTATTTTTAAGATGATTGAAATGAAGATGGAGGGGACAGGGCTCGTAACCTTCTTTGCTCTTGATGATTTAAACCCAAAGCAAAACACAACATGCTAGATGCTGCTCATTACTGCTCTTTAAACCGAAACATGTCTGGGCAGGTGTTGTTAAGTAGGAAGCAGAGCTGTCACTGCACTTCTTTCAAGGTTAATTTCTAGGGATGGCCAACATAAAAAGTTTTGAAGACTCTCCTTGCTGAAACATATGACAAAATTAATCAAATCCACTTGAGCTGTGAGGGATCCCAGCATCTTTGGACTCTTCTGTCAAGCCACTTGTAGTTTTGCTGAATGTTAATACCCCTGCCCCTTCCTCAACCTCTAGTTTAAACTCAGATTTATGGTTGCAACTAGGCTGTTGACTTAAAGAGGTGGACTGTATGAGCAGGGTTAAGGACAATTGAATTCAGAAAAGTTTGGATTTAATTTCATTTGACAAGTATGGAGTCTTTCCCCTTTACATTTTTAAAAGGTTTTGTTAGATGAGAAGAAGGATATTTTATGCATTTGTTCAACAAATATTTAACCAACCAAAAGCAGATTTAAGAAATACAAGCTGAATTTCCCCTTCATATAAAAATATTTCAGAGAAAGGAAGACTCTTGAGTGGAGAAAAATACAATGAAACCTTGCAGTACATGACAAAGAAAAAGGCTTCTATCAGGTGATCTCATTAGGTCAGTGGTTCTCAACCTGTGGGTCGCGACCCCTTTGGGGGTTAAATGACCTTTTCACAGGGCTCACCTAAGACCATAGAAAAACACATATTTCTGATGGTCTTAGGAAATAATTTTATGGTTGGGGGTCACATGAGGAACCGTATTAGGAAGGTTGAGAACCACTGTACCAGGTCCAAAACATACTGCAGAAATAATTCAGTTTGAGACCATTTTAACTGCCCTGGCTGAGTGCTAGGGAATCCTGAGAATTGTAGTTTTTCATGATACAAGAACTCTCTCACAGAGAAGGCTAAATGTCTCACAAAGCTACAGTTCCCAGAACTCCCTGACATTGAGACAGGGCAGTTAAAGAGGACTCAAACTGGATTATTTCTGCAGTGTGTTTTGGACCACTACTTATCATATTCTTTTCTCATATATATATGTATATAGCATGCAAATGATCTACATGCTATGGAATTACTTTGGCCATGAACATGTATTGGGAATAAATAACAAAGAACTTATAGCCTGAACTTCTCATTTTAAAGGTGGTTAAATAAAGAAATGTAAGATCAATTAAAAGCAAACAAACCTATAAAATTGCACCAAACTGGCAAAAAGCTGTTTTTTAACCACTGAAAGACACTGACAATTGTAGTAAGCAACTGAAGTGAAAGCTTAATAAGAGCTCAAGAAAATTATCTACACGGGCATCTGAAAAACAGCAAAGGCAAAACCATATACTGTAGGTGTCTCTGGAGTGTGTATTTAACAGCTGGGGCATCGCCACCAAAAATATTCTTATGTCTTGTCACTATGCTCTCAATTTTGGGGTTCACAATGAGAGGGAGGGTATACCTGCCATAGAGCCGAAAGCCAATGCTGTAGCCATAATTATTCCTACTACAAGGCCTTCTGATCATAAGATATGAAGTTCACATAGCAAAAGCAAGTGGTCCCAAGCACAAAATCAACGCTTTGAATTGTGCCTCAGAAAAAGTTTGTGAGCTAATGAAGAAAACCAGCAAGATCGGGGGGGGGGGGGATTGGAAATTATCAGCTGTCATATTTTGAAACAGATGGAAATGTCTAAGAAATCTTCAGAAGCAGGTGAATGTACATTGGATAACTGATTCTGGATGTTAAAAGGACATGGATAAAAGTGGCTAGTCTATCCCTATCCAGGAGAAGCCACAGTTGCCATAAAACCAAACCAAACTGGTCGAATGCACTGCATGCCATAGATACCACTTAGAAGGGACTACTTCTAAGCCACAGCCTTGATCATTAAGGAAAAGTACAGGTCATATTAGAACAGGCTGAACACATCCTTCCACTTTAGTGGGATAACTTACCAAGAACATCTCTGGGTTGAATTTCAGTTTGTTAGCCCTGAGCCAGCTAATAGGCAATTGCCAACTCAAGGCAACAGCTCAGCACTTCCCACACTGAGTCAGATGAAAAGGAGAAATGGAACTGGGTGTCAGAGTTATTTGTGTTATCTCAGGAAAAATCCCTGTATTTATTTTTTTAAAATCCATTTGAGTCCAAGTACTGTGCAATAACACTAAAGACAATGATGTGCCTTGCTCACCATTTTACAGCCAGGCTGAAGGACAATTACATTTTTGACTATGGAGTTTATCACACGGGAGGAATTTCTCTCAATTTCCAAAGAAATGAAAGTGGGGCCAGTTTGGAAATGAGTGAATTCACTAGTTCAGCACATTTATGTGATTGTGTATTGATGCTGCATCGTGCTCAGAATGACTTCCCATTGCCCAAAATTGTCTGAAATTGTGTGTGATAGTTTCTCACGCAATAATGTGAAACCCCACGATTGTGTTCAGAAGGACTTCCCATTGCCCAAAAATGCATGTGGTAGTCTCTCATGCAATAACATGAAACCTCATGATTGCATTCGGACTGCCATGGATTATGCTTCCAATTTCTGTCATCTATAAACTTCTTAGACTCCCAGAACTCGCCTAACAGCATGAATTCTGGGAGTTACAGTCCAAAGGTACCCTTTTTAAGCCCTGGTTTGCTGTTTTTGGTTTTGGTTTTGTATTCCCCAAGTAAAATGTCCACTGGATGGAGGTCCTGTTTGCAAAAATAACTTTTCCATGTTGTGTTGCCTCCACTTTAAAAAATAGAAAACAGAGGAAAAACAATAAATTATCACTGGGAAAAGGAAATCTCAAGGCCTTCCTGCAGAGTTGCTAGTGGAGGTTTAGGGTCGCCACATAACTCTATTCAGTTATACAGTTTCTAGACTAGTGTGGTCTGTTCTATTGTTAAAGCCACTTTACCTGATGACTTCTATAACCAGAAGGGCATCCACTTATGCTGGAACTGAGATAAGGAGATTCAAGATCAAAAACCCCTGATATCCGATTTCATAGCATATTGGTCCTAAAGCTGATTTTAAATCAAACAGAAAAGAAGCCCCTTGCTGAAGACACAGATCTAAAGTATTTCTTCTGGGATCTGGGTCAACGTTTAGTAAAATTACTAATAAGTACTGTATGTGAGTGTATAATGACTGGCCACACACCTCTCCTTGCCTATTAACAGGGTCCCTTCTGTTAAGATTTCCTCTTTGCCTGCAAAATCCTATGCTAGCCTTTCTCAAACTTTTGGAGGGAAGGAGTTGAGGAAGTTAACTAGATTTCCCTTATGGAATCCCCAGCTATCATTAAAGATTCATACATTCACTAAAGGTAAGTAGCAAAAAAGTTAATTATTCCAAACAGCCTGGTCTGCAGCCATGTGGACAAATATGCCATAAGCAAAAATTACTCCAGTTCCCAATCTAATAAAATATTGATTTCCTGATGAAAAATTGCCAATTATAAATACAAGGATAGAGATACAGGCTTGAGGTTGGGATGTTTGTATGTACTTATATCTGCTTCAGGCCCATCATTTGATTTCCCCCAAAGGATAAGGATATTCTCTCTCTGGAATTTAGGACTGAATTCATATGTCATTCCTAATGGAAAAACTCACAGAGGAATGTGTGAACCTCCCAGATCCAGGGAAAATTGTAGGCCTTTGTTTTGCTTTGTTTTGCTTTTGGATTACAAGTCTTAGAATTCCATAAGGAGCATGGCCATTGGATGTGGTATTCTGGGACTTGTAGTCAAAAGTAACTTTTCCAAGCTCTGCTGCCTCCAGTTAGTGGCATCACTAGGGAGTGCGGACCGCACGTGGTGACACCACAGAATGTGGTCAAAATGGCAAAAAGTTATTAATGAGGAATAACACACTAACTGGGAGAGGCTGCAGCAGTTCGTTTTTCCACCCCTTTTCTCCTCTTTCCCCCATTGAGTTCATCAGGTACAAACTACATTTTATTTATTTATTATTTTTTATTTCCAAAATTTATACCCCGCCTTTCTCCCGCAGTGGGACTCAAGGCGCGTCACAACATATCAAAAAATACAAGGTTAAAACATTGAGTACAAAAAATTAAAAACAAAACATAGATAAAAACAGCTTAATTCAAAACAATAATCATAAAACATTAAAACATTAAAACAGCCACCAAACGCCTGCCTGAATAGAAATGTTTTTAGCTGTCAGCGGAAGGATTTAATTGCTCCAACAAAAAGCGGGGTATAAATAAAAGTTTTATTATTTTACATTATTATTTAAGGAGAGCAGAGAGGGGGCCAACCTGACCTCACATGGCAGGGAGTGCCATAATCTGGGAGCAGCCACGAAGAAGGCTCTCTCCCGAGAGTGAAGGTGGTGGGACTGAGAGAAAGCCCTCTCCTGCCGATCTCAGTGCTCAGACTGGCTTGTATAGGGAGATACAGTCCTTCAGATAGTCTCTAGACCCAAGCTGTTGCTCTTTGAACTTAATATGTAGCAACTGAAGTAACCCAAGAACAAAGGGGGAAAGTGGGAGGACAGAGAAACTGGGACATTTTAACAGTAGCTAAAAACATAAGATTGATTGGAACCATCCCTGTCAAACAGAACAGTTGGAGGATATCTAAACATACTTTATATTTTTTTTAAAAAAAAAAATACCTAACATAAAAATGAGAGTGAAACCCTGGGAATTTCCTTTCTCATACATTTGCACTCCCCACTTCCATTACTTGGTGGACTGTGTTCTTTTCTGCAATAAAAAGGAATCCATCCAAACACTAGAAAGAACTTTCTGACACTAAGGGGCAATCTAGACAGCCCAAAAGGGGCGGTCCGTGATCGCCCAAAGAAGCAGCGAGATGGGGCCAAGGCTGCCACACCGGCAGCCTCCGCGGCCCCATCTCGCCACTTCTGGAGGCCACGGGGAAGTGACAAACTGCCGCTTCCCCGTGGCCTCCAAGCAGGGTGCAGTGGGCGCCCTGGGCGCCCGCTGCACCCTGCTTCCGGAGGCAGGGCTGAGGGGAGAAAGAGTTTTTTGACACCTAAGAGTTTTTTGACACTGGAAGACACTGCCTCAGAGTGTGGTGGAGTCTCCTTTTGGAGGTTTTAAAGCATAGGCTGAATAGCTATTTGTTGGGAGTGTTTGACTGTGTGTTCCTGTATGGAATGGGGTTGGACTGGATGGTCTTTATGGTCTTCTCCAACTCCATGATTCTATGATTCTACAGTTTTACAGACAGAAGATATGATTCCTAGCCATTTTGTGAACCAGGCTGTTTTATTTTAATTCAGTAATCACTTCCAATATGTGAACATTAAAAGTATTCTACTCCAACTGCTGGCAGCCCATTCTTTCAGAAAAACCCAACTTTTATTTTGATTTTTTTTTTAAAAAATAACATGGAACACTCCAGTCTCACTTGAGGACCAACCATTTTGGCATGAAATAACTGCTAAAGAAATTCAGCTCAGCATGTAATACATTTCTCTCAAACACATATAGTAAGAATACAAACCACCCATCCAGTGAGGTGCCAAGGGCCTCTTGCACATTTCCTCACATCTGCTCAAGTGTGTAGGAGCTTAGAGCTCTTAGCACCTTTGCAGCAGATGCTCAGCCCTTAGCAGAATCATACCTTTGCCCCATTCATTTCTGAATTATTACTATGCCCTTTCAATTTGCTGTCTAAGGATTTCAGAGGATAATGACCCCCATTCAAGCTCTGAGTATATTTTCATTTGCAGTGGATGGAGCAGAGTCTAAATGGACTCTTGACTGTGCAAGACTAACAGTCAGCTTCAGCAGGGGGAACACACTGCAATTGCTCCCTGAAGCTCATTTCCAGCAACATGGTCTCTTCTACCACAAAAAGCAAGCAAACACAAATCTCAGCTAATAATGCCAAGACATGCCCTTTCCTTGGCTTGATCTCTGACTTTGTTTGCTTATCCACTTTTTAGCAATCTGCTGCAAGAATAAATAATGATGGAATGGATAGCAAATACCAAGCGTATTCAGGTGTTGTTTCAGTGCATGTCCTAAAGAGCACATATTCTTATACAGAATTTTGGTACTTGAAAATTAGGCCATTCATCTTCTGAAGATTTCAGTCACTGAGTGATAATTTGATTGTGTGAAAGAGCTTCTATATGTATCAAAACTCTATGTCTACAACATTCATACCATTGGATATTACCTCAAACACAATGCTTCTCAAGAGAGACCCCTCATGCATTCAACCATGAGTCATCAAGTGCTGATTAATATTTATGAATAATCACATGATGTACTTGTATGTGTGAACCAGGCAGTGTTATGTTCCTATGACAACAATAAAACAAGCACACTCCAAACTTAAAAAGAATTGAACTTAAGGAGTAATGGAATTGAGGCAATAGGTCCATCAAATTTTTAGCAGGACTAATTCAGAATTGCAGTGTAAATGAACTGAAGAACTGCACTGGATCGAACAAAATGCCTATGTTATACCCTCCAACTGTCCTAATTTTATTTTAAGGGGTGGGAGGTGGGGATGGGATTGTTCTATGTTAACTCTTGTTGTTTTAATCTTGTACCCCGCCCGATTGCCTGTTCAGAGGGGCAGGCAATAAATAAAAATTATTATTATTTATTATTATTATTACGCCTATGTTATACCCTCCAACTGTCCTGATTTGTTAGGAACAGTCCCATTTAATACAGTGAGCCCTTGGTATCTGATGGATTTATTTCCAGGAGTGCCTGTGGATACCAAAGTCCATGGATGCTCAAGTCCCATTATATGCAATGGTGTAATCAAACATCTCTGATATAAAATGGCAAAATCAAGGTTTGTTTTTTGGAAATAAAAAAAATATTTTCAAACCATGGATGGTTAAATCCTTGGATGCAAAAGCCATGAATATGGAGGGCTGACTATACTCTGCCCTTATTAATAACTTGCCATCTCGACTTCACTTTGATGTTGCATGATGACATGTCCCATTTTTCATCTGTGTTAATATTGGAGTCCCGCATTCTGTTCACCTAGTGGCTAACCAAATCCCTACAGGAAGTCCACAAGTAGGGCATGTGAATGTATACACAATCTGTTATTTAGATGCATATTGCTTCTGCTATTGGAGCATATACTCATAATTACTGGCAGCCACTGATTTCCAGTTTCAACTCATTTGAGCTTGTATAATCTCCATTTATTGATATTTATGTTTATACCTAGACACCCGCCACTAGCCACCTCAATCCGCATGGAGAGGCGGGATATAAATATTATTATTATTATTATTATTATTATTATTACATCTTAAGGTGATGAATTAATTGTTACGGTCCAACAATATATAGGAACCACATAGTTCGCACCCAGTTTAAGCCATGTGTCTCCACTGTGCCTAACTGTATATTTGTAAATAAGTACAAGTATTACCAAATATCACTTGGGTTTCTGAGATCTCCTTCCAAAAGAAAGCACATCTGAGTAAGCACTGTATTGCAGAATCATAGAATCATAGAAATTTAGAGTTGGAAGAGACCACAAGGGCCATCCAGTCCAACCCCCTGCCATGCAGGAACTCCCAATCAAAGCATACCCGACAGATGGCCATCCAGCCTCTGCTTAAAAACCTCCAAGGAAGGTGACTCCACCACCCTCCGAGGGAGTGTGTTCCACTGTCGAACAGCCCTTACTGTCAGGAAGTTCCTCCTAATGTTGAGGTGGAATCTCTTTTCCTGCAGTTTGCATCCGTTGTTCCGAGTCCTGTTCTCTGGAGCAGCAGAAAACAAGCTTGCTCCCTCCTCAATGTGACATCCTTTCAAATATTTAAACAGAGCTATCATATCACCTCTTAACCTTCTCTTCTCCAGGCTAAACATCCCCAGCTCCCTAAGGCGTTCCTCATAGGGCATGGTTTCCAGACCCTTCACCATTTTAGTCGCCCTCCTTTGGACATGCTCCAGTTTTTCCACATCCTTTTTGAATTGTGGTGCCCAGAACTGGACACAGTATTCCAGGTGGGGCCTGACCAAAGCAGAATAGAGTGGCACTATTACTTCCCTTGATCTAGAAACTATACTTCTATTGATGCAACCTAAAATTGCATTGGCCTTTTTAGCTGCTGCATCACACTGTTGACTCATGTTCAACTTGTGGTCTACTTGGACACCTAGATCCCTTTCACATGTTGTCTCATTCAGCCAGGTGTCCCCCATCCTATATCTGTGCATTTCATTTTTCCGCCCTATGTGTAGGACCTTACATTTCTCTGTGTTAAATTTCATTTTGTTAGCTTTGGCCCAGCTTTCTAGTCTATTCAGGTCATTTTGAATTTTGATCCTGTCCTTTGGGGTATTAGCTACTCCTCCCAATTTCGTGTCATCAGCAAATTTGATAACTAGGCTCTCGATACTATCATCCAAGTCATTAATAAAGATGTTGAATAGCACTGGGCCCAGGACAGAACCCTGTGGGACCCCACTTGTCACTTCTTTCCAGGATGAAAAGGAACCGTTGGTGAGCACCCTTTGGGTTCGGTCAGTCAACCAGTTACAAATCCATGTAACGGTTACCTTGTCTATCCCACATTTTGCAAGCTTGTTTGCAAGAATGTCATGGGGAACCTTGTCAAATGCCTTACTGAAGTCAAGATATACTATATCCACAGCATTCCCTTCATCTAGCAAGCTAGTAATTTTATCAAAAAAAGAGATCAGATTTGTCTGGCATGACTTGTTTCTCTGAAACCCATGTTGGCTTTTTGTGATTATGGAATTATCTTCCAGATATTCACAGACTCTCTGCTTAATGATCTGCTCCAGAATCTTTCCTGGAATTGATGTCAGACTAACCGGACGATAATTGTTGGGATCCTCTTTTTTCCCCTTTTTGAAGATTGGGACAACATTTGCCCTCCTCCAGTCTGCAGGGACTTCTCCTGTTCTCCAAGAGTTCTCAAAGATGATTGCCATTGGTTCTGATATTACATTTGCCAGTTCTTTCAATACCCTAGGATGTAGTTCATCTGGTCCTGGAGACTTATATTCATTTAGATTAACCAGGTATTCCTGTACTGTCTCTTTATTTATTCTGTGCTGAAATTCCCCTATTCTGTCCTCTGCCCCATCATCCTTAGGTTGGGCACCCTTTGCCTTTCCTGAGAAGACTGAAGCAAAGAAGGTGTTGAGCAATTCTGCCTTTTCTCTGTCTCCTGTGAGCATTTGGCCATCTTCTCCACGCAGTGGCCCAACTGTTTCCTTCTTCTTCCTTTTGCTGCGGACATATCCAAAAAAGCCCTTTTTATTGTTCTTAACGTCTCTAGCAAGCCTGAGTTCATTTTGCGCTTTAGCTTTTCTGACTTTATCCCTGCATGTACTGGCTATTTGTTTGAATTCCTCTTTGGTGATTTCCCCATTTTTCCATTTTTTATACATGTTCCGTTTAAAACTTAGCTCATTTGTAAGTTCCTTAGTCATCCATACCGGTTTCTTGAGACATCTCCCATTTTTCTTCCTCATTGGAACTGTCTGAAATTGTCCCTTTAGTATCTCCCTTTTGAGGAACTCCCATCCATCTTGAACTCCCTTCTCTTTTAGTATTCTTGACCATGGGATCACCCCCAGTATTTCTCTAAGTTTATTGAAATCAGCTTTCCTAAAGTCTAGAATGCGTGTCTGACTATGCCTAGCTTCACCTTTCCACTGTATAACAAACTCCAGGAGGACATGGTCACTTCCACCTAAGGATCCCACCACTTGCACCCCATCAACTAGGTCTTCCCTGTTGGTTAAGATCAGATCCAAAATAGTTGATCCCCTTGTTGCCTCTTCCACCTTTTGGACAATGAAATTGTCTTCCAGGCAAGTGAGGAATTTTCTAGATCTTGAGGATAGCGCTGAGTTTGACTTCCAGCAAATATCCGGGTAGTTGAAGTCCCCCATCAATACTACATCTCTCCTTCCTGATTGTGTGGTCATCTGTTCTAGAAAGGCATCATCCATTTCCTCTGTCTGACTTGGGGGTCTGTAGTAGACTCCCACAGTAACATCCCTGTTGTTTCCCTCTCCTTTAATTTTTATCCAGATGCTCTCCACCTGGCTTCCAGTATTGATTTCCTGGATCTCTTCACTGGTGTAAATATCCTTGACATATAATGCTATTCCTCCTCCTTTCCTGCTTGGCCTGTTTCTCTTAAAAAGGTTATATCCCTCTATTTCTATATTCCAGTCGTGAGACTCATCCCACCAGGTTTCAGTGATGCCTATTATATCATATTTCCCTTGTTGTGCTAGGAGTGCAAGTTCATCTTGCTTATTTCCCATGCTCTGTGCATTAGTGTAGAGACATCTAAGACCATGTGTCCCCTTTACTTGATGCCTGTGCATGTTTTTTTGGCTCCTATTGTTGGGTCCTTGCACTGTTTGTGTTCTTCCCTCTATGTCAGTTTGACTATTTTTTCTAGCCGTTTTGCCTTCCAAACTGCTGTCTCCCTTCCCCAGGTCACTTAGTTTAAAGCCCTCCTGATCAGATTCTTCAGACTGTTGGCAAAAACGTTTCTTCCAACTGGCGTGAGATGTAGCCCATCCCTTGCTAGAAGTCCCTCCTCATGGTACCGCAGCCCATGATCCAAGAATCCAAATTGTTCTCGGCGACACCATCTGCGGAGCCAGTTGTTGATATCTGCTATTTTCCTCTCTCTTCCTGGACCATGCCCTTCTACTGGTAGAATAGACGAGATGACAATCTGTGCGTCCATTTCCTTCAGCTTCTTCCCCAGAGCCTCGTAATCCCTTCTGATATTGTGAAGGCTGTGTCTTGCTGTGTCATTCGTTCCCACGTGGACCAAAAGGAAGGGGTATTTGTCAGTAGATTTCACCAATCTTGTCAGCCTCTCCGTCTCATCACGGATCTTTGCTCCAGGGAGACAACACACCTCACGAGACATCTTGTCGGGCCCACAAATCACTGCTTCTGTACCCCTCAGCAAGGAGTCCCCCACCACAACCACGCGCCTCCTCTGAGGCTTAGCAGCAACTCTTCCCTGCGATGGAACTCCCAGGCTCCCCTGCTGTGTCCCTGAAGTCTGTCCATGCTGCTCTTCCTGATCCTCCTTGACAAGTGAAAGGGCTTCGAAACGATTCTGTAGCTGCAAGCTTCTACTGCTATCTCTGATTTCTCTGCTTCTCTGTGTGACATTCCTCCAGCTGTCTGCCTCCTGTGTACATGAAGTGACCTTCTCACCCCCAGCGACTTTCTCTGTGTGGTCCCCTTCCAAGATCGTTCCTTCCGTTGTGTCGAGGAAAACCTCTTGCTCCCTGACATGCTGAAATGTCGCTATCCTGGATTCCAGCTGCTGTACTTTCTCCTCCAAGAGGGCTACCAACTTGCACTTGGGGCATGTGAAGTTCGCCACATCTGTAGGCAAAAAGACAAACATCCCACAAGTGTTGCAAGTGACTGCAGCCACTCCCTCGGTGCCCATACTGAGAAGTATTAAGGAATCACTAAAAGAGGACTGTGGGCTTCCTCCTCGAAGAATATCCCCCGGTAAACACCAATGTCAAAGGCCCCTGATGTCCTGTCCTATTTCACCAAACTCTATCAGTGATTTCAACCTACTGGGAATGTTACTTTATACAGATGCCCTGGTTTCTAACTTGTATTCACTTCCTCTGAGGTGGAGGGGAACCCTTCAAAGCACTTTTTAAAAAGGGGGAGATCCAAAGGAGAACCTCTAAAAAACAAAGTTTACAGCTCCTCTACTCCTTAAGTTGTGCTTCGGCGCGCGGCTCTCTGAGCAGTTCTCTACAGCTAGTCTCCTAGCTCCTCCCACTTGTGACTCACAGATGTGACTCACAGAAGCTCCTCCTCCTCTGCAACAGACACACTCCCCCAAGAGATTTTAAAAATCCACACACTTACCACTTAAAATGGCTGCCAAAAAGGTGCTCTTCCTCCTTCTCTCTCTCACTCCAAGTGGTCTGCAGCTGGCTCTCTGAGCAGTTCTCTACAGCTAGTCTCCTAGCTCCTCCCACTTGTGATTCACAGATGTGACTCACAGAAGCTCCTCCTCCTCTGCAACAGACACACTCCCCCAAGAGATTTTAAAAATCCACACACTTACCACTTAAAATGGCTGCCAAAAAGGTGCTCTTCCTCCTTCTCTCTCTCACTCCAAGTGGTCTGCAGCTGGCTCTCTGAGCAGTTCTCTACAGCTAGTCTCCTAGCTCCTCCCACTTGTGACTCACAGATGTGACTCACAGAAGCTCCTCCTCCTCTGCAACAGAAGATACTTTGTTTCTCAACACTAATGAGAAATAGAGTTGATACAACACTGGGTTGGTTGTTTGCTTGGTTTTGGTACTAACACATTTATTACCAGATAGAATTGGTGCCTTATCTTCCATGAATACAGATGGCATGGATTTGGAAGTTCCTGTACCTGCTTCATGATCCTTGTCCAACCACAGAGAACTGATTTTCTGCCTATTTTAAGGCAGACAAAAATTCTGCAAATAAACTTAATCTGGGAATTCAAATACCTTCATTGGACTAAACAATTTCAGAGGGTATGTAGATTTGCATTTTTGGCTGTGGGATGACTAATTCCTTCATCTATTTATAGGGGTCAAGTATTCATCAGCATGTCACATCAAAAGAGCACATTTTCTAACTCATTTCAGCAGATGATTTGTGAAATCTACAGAGATACCTTGTGAATTGGATTTTAATGTGTCAAGAACTATTGAAAGCTAGTACTCCTATTTACAGAACCCTCCCTTCCACATTAGCCAAAGCTGTATACTCATGCTTCCAAGATGCAAAACCTGAAAAGTCCTCTCAAACTGGGATGGAGTATGGAGCCATAAGCTATGTTTCAACACAGCAGCTAATCATACTGAAGCAGAGAAAGAGCCACTGTTTGCTTACAGTGAAATGCTGGCCCAGATGAGCTTGAAATTGGACTCTGTGGGCACTGCTTGTTATCAGCAGATTAGGAGGAGTTACAGAAAGGAAGTATGAATATTTACTCTATGTGTGCTGTGTAATATCTATCCTTGCCTCCCTCTTGACTTTACTTGGCTAAAGAAATGGTGCTGCATGGCAAGACTTCAATGGAAGATTCAGTCAAGTGAGCAGGTGGTAAAGAAGGCAACAGAAGAAGCCGGGAGGATCCAGCAGAGCTAGCCTCAGATCCCAATGCTGCCCCAAGGGGACAGGAGAAATAAGCAAGGGAGTTGTAGTTGCTCCACCATCACCTAATTGCCAAAATGACACAGGGAGGGTGGCCAAGTAGGCTGGCAGTCACCAGGACCCGCGCAAGATATTTCACTGCCTGAGACAGAACAGAACAGAAAATGACCACTACTCTCAAACACTCAACAAAGTCAAGGTGCACAGAACCCAAAACCAGTCAAGTGATTTAGACATGCATTACTTGAGTATAGACAGTCCCAAAAGTACTCTTCACTATCCTTGCCAGTAAAATAACTATTCAATTAACTGGCAATTTGCTGCCCTTTCATAATTCACAAGAACTGCTGCCTATGTGGCTGGCTCAGGTACGCTGCCTGATGTGACGGCCCAGGTATGCATGAAGTGGAGGCAGCCACAGCAGTTGGCCTTGATTCATTTGACCATCAGAAGCATCTCTCCCTCTGATGCAGAGAGAGAGAGAGAAGGAGAGGCACTCCTGATCCTCCTTGCTTTCTTCTCCAACTTTTCCTCCCCTGAAATGAAGAGGTGGCAATAGTGGTGGCACTGCACAAGGACTAAGGCCTCTTCAGCACCTGGAGCCACACAGCTTTAGGGCACAGTATGAGGTCACATGGAGTAACAGTGAGGCCCTGAATCTGCCTAGACAAGACTCTGTGTAAATGAAATGTGCCTCACCCAATGTGTTTCTATAAAAAGATGTAAAAATGGCATTTGTCTCCTGATAGATTATCAAAAATGTTTTAAAATAGTTCAAAAGCCTGTTGGAAATGTAAGAATAAAGTGGGACTGTTTTTCATATGTGATAGATAGAAATATTGGACTTTGATACACAAATATCTTTGATACACAATATCTTTGAGAGAAAAAATTCAGTGGAAGCCAGAGTCTTTTCTTTTGGGATGTTGTTCTGGAGAAGAATTAGGGAAGGACTTTACAGTGTATGATTACAGCAGAGAGAATTGCTTGTGGGATCAGAGGTGGAAGGGGGCTGCTATTCCAATTCAAGAAGATTGGTTGGTGAAGATAAGTTGAACTTGTTGAAATGTACAAATTGACAACATCAATTGAGGAAAAATCCTTGGCAAAATTTTAAAAAGACTAGGAAATACTTATTTTTTACATGCATTCATATTGGGATCAGTTAACAGTTTTATGTTTTGTAAAATGAATTGAGTTTGCTTATATTGTAGAAGCTCTGTTTGTTTGGTAACAGGAATATAACCATGGGGGGGAGAGGAAGTCAGAATGTTTTTTACTTTTTGTTAGGTTTTATTTTTGTGTTATGTTAGAATTATTTGTTTTTATTTATTAATTTATGGTATTTATACCCCACTTTTCAGCCCTAAAGGCTCTCAGAGCAGCTTACAGATATTCAGACAGTTCCCTGCCCTCAGGCTTACAGTCTAAAAAGACATAAGACAAAAGGAAAAGGGAAAGTTAGTGGGGAAGGGGATTATTGTTGGGGTCTTTTGTTTGTTTGTAGTTTCTGTATAGTACATATGTAAACTATTTGTGTTTTTTTCTTTTGTAAAGAAAGCCTTGACCAATGTGATGTCTGCCAAATGGTTTGGACTAGAACTTCCATTAGTCCCACTCAACATGGTCAGTGACCAAGAATGATGGAAGCTGTGCTCCAAAACATTCAGAAAACTCCTAGTTTGAGATGCTTGTGAACACAGAGATCAGTACAAGCAATGATGTTACATATAACTAATCATTTTTGCCAGTAATAAGGGGGAAATAAGGTTTTTTAAAAGCAACATAGTAAGTAACATAGGGGAGTTTTGCCTAATAGCTAATGCTTAATTTTTGCTCCTAAAGTTTTACATGTGTGTGTTTGTATTTGTGTGCGTGTGTGTGAGTGAGTGAGTGTGTGATTTTATGGGTAGCAGCGGCCATTTTTGTATTTTTAATAGCTTTTTTAATGGCACAATTAAATATAATTTAATTCTTTGTATAATGAATGATGCTAACAAATTGTTCTGATACATAGAGCAATGAGTAACAGGGGTCCGTTTTACATTGGCAAAAAGAGGTGTGTTGAAGGCTGCATGAAAGCCCAGCCTTTAGATGAGAAAAAGGGAAAGTGTGCCATGAAAACACTATTTTGGAGTTTTAAGGGAGAAGAAGTGCTTTAAAAAGGAGCTGGCCCATTTTACATTGGCAAAAAGAGGTGTGTTGAAGGCTGCATGAAAGCCCAGCCTTTAGATGAGAAAAATGGAAAGTGTGCCATGAAAACACTATTTTGGAGTTTTAAGGGAGAAGAAGTGCCTTTAAAAAGTAGTTTGATTTCCCCACTACTTTTTTAAAAAGGGTGCAGCATTGCTGGCCCGTTTTACATGGGCAAAAAAAGGCGCTTTTAGGGCTAAAAAGCCCGCATTTAGGGTTAGGGAGGGCGTAGCCTTTACACCCTCCCTAAGCCTAAAACGCATGGACGCCGCCATTTAAAGATGGCGGCGTCTACACGGTGGCGCCGTACAAGCGTCATCACGTGCGCAGCGTTTTGACGCGCTGCGCACGTTTTGACGCTCTGGCGGCGCGGGAGGGCGCCAATCGCGCCCTTCCCGCGCCGCAAAAAAAGAGCTCGATCCCGGAGCTCTTTTTTGCGGCGGGTCGTTGCGGCGGGATGAGGCCTCTGGGGCTGCCCGTGTGGCAGCCTAGGCCTCATCTCGCCGCTAGAAGGGGCGAGTTTGGACCGCCCCTTTTAGCCAATGTAAAAAGCACCCCTATTGCATCTAAAGGCTAAGGTGTAGTTGAACGGTTAAATGGGGCTCTGTATCTTTAAAGCGCCCATTTAAAGGCAGCGATACAAGTGCGGAGGGAGGGAAGGTGCCAAGACAAGAAGAGACCTTCAGAGCCCGGCCAGAGTGCGCCTGCACCTTCCTTCACCTCCTCCCTTTGGTTGAGAGAGTGTGACTTCTAGGGAGACAGCAGGGCACTGGAGGCGCTCAGCCAGACCAGGGCAAGCTGGCAAGAGGAGGAGGAGAAGGGGAGGGACCTGGAGCACCTCCGCTGCCCTGCTTCCCTGCAAGTCACACTCTCTCAGCCGAAGGGGGGAGGAGAAGGCAGGCCCAGGCACACTCTGGCCAGGCTCCATGGCTCTCTCCTGGCTGCCTTCCTCCTCCCTATGGCTGAGAGAGTGTGACTTGCAGGGAGGCAGGGCAGCAGAAGGGCCCCATGTCCCTCTCCTCCTCCTCCTCCTCCTCCTGTTTCCAGCTTGCCCTGGCCCAGCATCAGGAGGACCTGGAGCACCACCGCTGCCCTTCCTCCCTGCAAGTCACACTCTCTCAGCCAAAGGGAGGAGGAAGGCAGCGGGGAAGGAGGGAGGGAGGGAAGGAGCCAGGAAGAGACCCCCAGAGCCTGGCCAGAGCACGCCTGGCCCTCCTGCTTCCTCTTCCAAAAAGAAGGCTGGAAAAGTAGGACGTGTCCTGGCAAAGGAGGACGTGCCTGGTCAACTTGGAAAAGGGGGGCCTCTGCTCAAGAATGGAGGACATATGGGAATCCCTCCTGGACAGAGGGCTGAAACCTCAAGACAACTCAATATAATGCTCTGACAGAACACAGACTACGACTCCCATGAGCCTTTGCTACCATTTCCCAAGATGCCTTAATTTGCAACAGAAAGCCGACCAGTATGTTCACATGTGATGAATTCTTTCGTATTGACTCTGCATTTTCTTTTTGTGTAGATGCTCTCTTGTCTTGTGTGTGATGAGCTTGTGCGTAATCACGTGCATTTCCGAACTGACCTCACTTTCTCCCTCTTTCGGAATGGTCCTGTACTCCCCCATGTGATAAGCTCCGACTGTATGGTGTACCTGCGCAATTGCGCAATTTGCAGCCAGCAAGGGAAAAAAATGTTTAAAGCGCGGCTAAAAGCCACGTTCCTTGCCGCCCATGTAGCTGCTCCACCTGTGTTTGTAGCGTTTTGACAGCTTCCCATGTAGTTGCTGAGCCACAGAAAAAACCTCAGTCTAGCTGCCCTGTACTTTTTAAATGCACACCTGGGGCTTGCTGTCTAGCTGCTAAGCATTAAGGAAAGTGCAACTTCATGTCACACTTTCTTGCCAATGTAAAAAGCCCCAGGCTTCCTTTTCAAAATAATTTTCAAAACTCTTGCTAGCCCATGCCCTGAAACCTTTTGCAATTGACAATCTAAAAAAACACTGTGTTAGATACATTAACCAAGGAATATTTCTAAATTCCTCTGAGATGGTGCTATCTTGTTGATGACAGAGACAAAGGATATTGTTGTACCTTCTTCACTTCCCAAAACCATGACAAGCTTCAAGGGCAGCACAATCCAGATTTGATTTCCTTGGGAATGGAGATCTCTGAAGACTTATCACATCATTGTAATATTTTATTTACTCATATGCACAATTATACTGACACAAGACATTAGACCCAGGACAGATACATGATACACATGCTTTCCATGTGCAACAACTTCACGGGTTTCTGTTTCCTGGCCCAAGTCAAAGTTCTGGTCATGATTTATAGGACCGATACAGATGGGTGCTTTGGGGCATTTTCAGGACATGCTAGGATTGCTTGGGGCGGAGCGATTAGACGCTCCACAACACTAGCACATCACCAAGGCGTCATTGTTCCGCACTGCTATACAGACGGCAGGCGGGGCAATGACGTTGCAGGTGCACAGCATCGATACGGCACAGTGCACCTGCGATGTCATCAATGCACCCTACGGCGCTTATAGCGTTGCAAGTGCAATGCAAAAAGGAGCCAGTTTCCCATGCTCCTTTTTCCTCTGCATCATCACCATGCTCTTTGGTTGCTGCGGCGACGATAAGGAGGAAAATGAGGTGGCTCCAGACCACCCTTTTTTGGCAGTCTGTAAAGCCCCATAGTCTTATATGACATGGGGCCAGGCTGCTTAAAATACTATGTGCTTGTCTAGGTTTTAAGCTACTTGGAGAAGGGCCCTGTCTCTGTCCCATGGCCATCAGAAGCACTGTTAATGGACAGCCATTCCCAGGTTCTGGGACTTCAAATGAGACTAGGTCTGGCTCCTGCCTTGCTGTCCTTTTGCTGGAAAGCAAACACATCTTTCTTTAGGCAATTCTTTACCTAAACAAGACTGTAGGACATGCAAAGCAGATTATTGCTGGGGATTAATTGGTTTAGTGTGGGGGGGAGGGTTATGCTGAAGTGATTTATATGTGTTTTCAATTTATTTTTTAGTGTTTTAAATTGGATTTTGTTTATATTTGAATTTTACTGTTAGCCACCATGAGTGTCATTTTTAAGCAAAAAAAGCAAGAGATTATTAATTAATTAATAGTGCAAATACTAGAACCCTGAAGCACTCTGAAGACCAATGATACCGTATATCCCACATGTCCCAATTAATCCCCTTTTCCATCCCCCTTTTTCAGTTGCTCTTAAAATGTCCTAGTTTCTCCCTTTTCTTCCTTGTCCTCAGCTTACATCAGTTGCTGCCAAATGAATTCAAAATGCACAGATAGGTGGCACTCAGTTACCTTAGTGGGCAGAGAGGGGAGGAGAGGAGAGTGTGGAGTCTTCTCCTTCTCTATAGACTTCAGTAAAAGCAAAGTGCTGCTAATTCTCCAAGCTTGTGTGTTCCTCCTCATTAATAACTTGTGTGTCTTAACCACTCTCTGATGTTGGTTGGCCAAATGTGTCCTGGTTTTCACCTGTGAAATGTTGGGTGGTATATAACAAACATAATGTGAAACAACAATTCCACAATCCTTCTGGATCACCATTCGGAAAAGACTGGAGAAACTCTTTCCCTTGAAACAGACAATCCAGTAAATTACCATAGTAAATGGTATCAAAAGCTGCTGAGAGGCCTGGGGGAACAGGATTGAATTTTCCATTTATTGTTCATCTTTTACTTTTAAAAGATTTGAACCATCACTACCAACAGGAACAACACCTTCCTTCAAGAAGGCATTGAGGTCTAAGAACCCATGCAGCAGGTCGGAGGCTTTAAATTCTCCCATCCTCATCAGAATGTACAAACTAAAAGTTGTCAGTGCTATGTGGTTATTCTGAAATACACAGTGCTTATTTGGGAATCCAGATCACTGAAATAAGCTCTACTTCAGTAAACAGGGGAGGCATACATCCAAGTAAAAATGTACAAGCTTGTTAGACCTGAAAACCTCATCTTGCTGTGCACTCCCGAATCAGCTCCTGTTTGATAGTGTTGGTGGTTTTCATGTGCCCTCTTCTCACAAAGAAGGATGAGCCTCAGGTGGCCAGTTCAATGGAGCTTGATTATCGTGTCCCATTGGAGTGATGTACTGCTTTCCAGCTGACATGCATACAGATGGCCCAACGTCTGTGCACCCGGTTTGGGTCACTGCATTCAAATTGTTAATTTGTAGTTGCTTAGGAAGGGTCTCTGGAGACAAATCCTATAGCCCCAGGGGGACCTGGGAAGTACAGAATGCTTGCAAATGTGAGATGGAGTAGAGGGCAAGTTGATAGGGCATACACAGTTAGCTTTTCTAATTTCCTTTTAGCTAGAGAACTGGAATGGGCATTTCTTGCTGAGATGCAGGATAACTTCCAGTTATGATTCCTATCCCAATCTTCCTTGGACCTTTTAAGTCTGGTATGGGGGAGGGGGAGAAAGAGACAGTATTTTACTTTAGTGACAGAACAAGAATGAAAGGCTTGCAACTGCCATTTATTATTTTACTAGTTCTGCTGGCATGGGAATCAATAACCACAAGCAAAATATGGAATTATAAAATTACAGAAACACAGTGAGAGTAGTGCATATAGATATTGTAGATAGCTCACCGTGAGATTGTCTTGACCCAAATTTGTTTATTTTTGCCTTAAGCATTTCAGTTTATTATAAAGTACAAGATAAAAGGCTCTCGGAGGAAAAGATCATAGCTTGGTTATATAGAGTTCCTGTGCTATATAAGGCAAAAGGTCCCAGGTTCAGTCCCTGGACTGTCCTGGAAAGAAGGCTTCTTTCTGAAAGCCTGAAGAACCCTTGATAGTCTGTGGAGACAATACTGGGTAAACCAGTGGTCTGATGCACCAATGTAAGGTGCCTTCCAGTATCTCCAAGGGGCCTCTGGAGGCAGTACACTACAAGGACAAAAGGGAATGCATGTGATTTTATTGAGTTTATCCAGAATTCTCTTACATGGATCTTTATGGTCATTATAATATGGTTTGAACCTTGGTGTGATTCATGTACACTTGTCATTAGCACCGTACTTTGATCATTTATTCCAAAGAGAAAAAGAGACGAAAGAATAGCACATCAGGTTTTATCTTATTAATTTTAAAATGGTGTATTCCATGTTGTCACTCCAATGGAACTCTGCTCATAAAAGTACACAGTAACTTTAAAACATACACAATAAAATCAACAATAAAAGAGCACGTCAGACAGTTAAAAATAACAGCACCAGTACTCCAAATGCCTTCTTCAGAAAGAGAGGTTTTAACAAACCTTTCACCAACCTGGTGCCCTCTGGATGCATTGACTACAATGCTGCTGCTGCTGACTGGGGATTTTTCATGTTCCTACCAGAGACCTCCTCAGGAAATGGAGAACCCACAAGACCAGAGGACTCTAAGGGCCAAGAGTCCTCACAGACATGGGGTTCTGAAGCATATCAGAAGTTGCAGCCAGAAGGAGAGGAAGAGTTCAGAGTCTATAGAATAAGCTAGACTTCCTTCCAGCACACAAGGGTATTGCTCCCCAAATGAGAACTCTGCCCTCTCAGATAAAGTTTCCTTCAGTCCCAAACTTGTAGCATTGCAGCAACTTAAAACTTCAGTTAAGAACTTAGAAAGGCAATTTAGGTATCCAAAGAAAAGAGGTAAGCAAAGCTAACATGGCAACGTGAATGCAGCAAATATAAGAGGTCTAGGTATGAACTCATTCTTGTGTGTCTCACTTTCTCCAATACTAGGAATTTGGAAACTGAAGGAAGATTTCATTAGGGGCAGAATTCTAACATTGGAAGGGGGCAGTAGGCTCATACACACACCATAGCTATACCTCTCGCAAGAGCTCAGTTTGAGAGGACCAAAGTACTTACCTGAAAAGAAGTCCTGCTCAGAAGCAGGAACGCCTTCTTAAGTAGAAGACCAAAATGCATGCAGCTGAGCCCTGGGCAGGGCCCCAGTAACTCAGCAATATAAGCCTCACTATACTGCAAGGCTGTTAGAAACAGTGTTTTCTTTGAGCTCATATCTCTCCTTTGTATCCTGCAGTTGTGCTGTGATTGATCTGCTGGTGCTTGACCTTGGGCTGTCTGACCATATTCTGGAATCTCTGAGTTTGTTTGTTATTTGGATCTTGATGGCTTAAACCTTGTTGTTTGACTTTAGATATTCCTTGCTCAGCTTATGGCAGGTAGGACTCTTGTCTTGATTCTGGCTCTGTTTTCTGACTGCTTGTGCAGTCTGCTTCACTACCTGACCTAACTAAAATGTTGGCCCTGACAGGTCCTTGGCCTTCATTTGCAAACTTTGCCACTGCATTTTAACCATCCCAGAATAGGACACGATTTAGAAAAGGTCTGTGGGTGGGCATGATGAGAGTGACACTCTGACACCTCAGGAAAACACCAGGTATGGCAAAGTTGTTTAACAGGGAGGAAACATCCATTCAGAAGATGTCAACAAAAGGCACACCACCAAAAGGAAACGTCAAGTTTAAAATAAAGCAATTCTGTAGAGAAAGAGAGATATTTCACCATTGTAGTGCTACACACAATTTCCTATTTGTTCTGGGTGGCATGGTTTAGGAATCTACCTCCTGCTTCTTTACCTGGTAGCAGGGAAGCATCCTAGTCATGTTCCAGCTATTCAGCCAAGCAATTTAGTCTATATGTAAAAAGTTGGTAAGTGACATCTTAGCCATCTTTCACATTTCTACCAAAACAAGTTTTTGTGTCATGCTTCTTCACATGGCAGACAAACAAACATAAGTAGCTACCCATTTTGGCAGGTTTTGGCACTTTTCCCCATTGTTCCCCAAAAGACCAAAATTAGGATATATTATCCATAAAACCTGACCATATGTATGTGGGACTAGAGGTTACCAGGAAGTTAGAATAATCTAAAAATCAGAAACATGTCTAGAGAAGGACAACCAAGATGATCAACGGTCTGGAAACCTAGTTTTATGAGAAACAACTGAAGGAGTTGAATATGTTTAGCTTGGAGAAAAGAAGACTGAAAGGTGACATGATACCTAACTTTAAGTATCTGAAGTGATGTTTGTGTAGAAATGTTAGAAGCATAGAATCTTAAAGTTGGAAGGGACCACAAGGGCCATCTAATCCAACCCCCTTGCATGCAGGGATAAACAGAAGATGGTACATGTTTGTTTTCTGCCGCTTCAGAGACTAAATCCCAAGCCAATGGGATCTACAGGAAAAGACATTCCATATCAACATTAGGAATAACTTTTTATTGTAAGAAATATTCAACATTAAAATAGATTGCCTCAGAGACTGGTGAACTCTTCTTCTTTGGATGACTTTAAATGTAGGCCCAAAGCAGGTAAAAAGGAGCCACTTCCAGGTCCATCAGGGGCATGGTATGCAGATGATGCATACCCCCAGAGCAGCCTGAAGCCAATTTGGAGTGGCCAATTTGGGACCGTGGAGAGTAGCTGGGATGTGTTGTCAAGTTGCCTGGAGATGATAGCATGAGATACAACATTGGGTTGTCACCCAATGTGGTAACTCATGCTGTCAGCCCCGGCTGCCTGGCACACACTGCAGCTACTCCCCACCACCAGCCAGGCTGACTCTGCTGTGGTACAGGTGGAGTGCTAGTGCTGCTGCCCAGCAGGCTCTTCCATATTGGGTAGAATTAATGGCCACAAAATGGAAAAGGTAGATGTCTCTCTTTCCTTCCCAGACAGCAGCCCTTTCTCATCATGAGGGGTAAGGTGCTGTTGATGCCTGGCAGCCCCTTCCCCTCACACTTCCCTTGTGACGCCTCTGGTACTGACCATCGTAAAGAATATGAGACTATATGGATTTGAGAAAGAAGAAAATGAATTAGATACCATGTTAACAGAGACTGGAGGGGAAAACATACAAAGTTCTTGCTTTTTCAAACACTACATCTTAAAAAAAAAGGCACTTTTTGGTATGACGATGCCCAGAATAGTCTAGCCAAGCATCTTCAATGCCTGTGCTGATTGGGAGAAATGTTTTCATCCAAAAAAAAAAAAAAATCACTGAGTTTAGGTAAGCATAAAAAGGACTTGTTAATAGTAGTAAAGTGAAGGTAAAGAACACTTAGGCTCAAAGGTACTATATAAGAAAAATGTGGCCCTCCTACAGTCATTTGGCTTCAACTTCTATGAACTCAAACCCTTGGCTGTGCTGGCTAGAACTGATGAGAGTTGCAGTCTTATCTGAATAATCACACATTCCCCCACCGTGTGTTTTCCAAGGCAACCTTCAATATAGCACACCCCTGATTTACTGGAAGACAACAAGGATAACTGTAGCCCAAAAATATCTGGTGGAAGCCAGATTGGGATGGCTGCTCCCGATCATCCTCCATACACAATCATGATGAGAAATCTCTCCTGAGACAGCAGCCTTTGTGTCCAGAGAGTACGGGTATCAGCAATGGTAGCTCTGAACCATCTGCGACAGAATAAAGCATGTGACATTTTAGAACTCGGTGGCACTCCTGAAATTTTGGACTGGAGGGTCAGGAAAGATCAAGGCTGAGCACACCAACTAGAAAGCAAGCTCTGTTGAACTGGACTGCTTCCCTACAAAACATGTTTGGGATTGGGCTACAATTTTCTCTGTAAAAACATGAGTGCTAGAGAATGTAAAATGTGTTCTCTTAAATAAGGAAATAATATTTTCCTCACCCCAAGATTATGTGCCCAGAATCTTAAATTTCTTGGCCATGATCATCTGCATCCCTCCCTCCCTCTGCACCCACCCACCCCAGCCTGAGCTATTGATTCAGCTGGATGGTTCTGGGTGAAGTGTTTTCAGTTGCCATGGTAATTGATCCTTGCCAAGCTGAATTTGGGTCAGCACTGCCACCTACTGCCTGTGTACAGTAAAGTTGGCACAAGCGAAAACCACAACCATTTCATTAAAAAGAAGCCATGGTAGTTTCTTGTAGCATAAAAAGGAGGCAAGGGAGGAGAAGAGAAAAATGGAACATAGCAATACCTTTAAGACTCTGGTTTTTATTTTACTATGAAATTTCATGGCTATATTCTTCAGATGCTGAACATATCTCAGTTTGGTTACTTTCTTACTTTACCTCTTTCCGAGATTTAAAAAAAAAGGATTTTTTTAAAATTTGCTATAGATGTGTAATGGGAGGGTCAGCACAGCATGGTGATTTGAGTGTTGGCCTACAACACTGGAGATCAGGGTTTGATTCCTCACTCAACCATGAAACCCACTGGGTGACCTTAGGCAAGTTGCACTCTCTCTCAACCTCAGGGGAAGGCAATGGCAAGCCTCCTCTGAAGAAATCTTGCCAAGAGAACACCATGATAGGGTTGCCATAGGGTTGCTAAAAGTCAGAAAGAGCTTGAAGGCACACAACAACAAACAGGGATGTAATAACAAACAGAAAGTGGAAGGAACAATTTTCATAATAGAAGGAAAGCATTGGTAGCTAGGCTATTTAACTTCGTGACTAATCTCATGAGAGCTGAGGGTGAAGAGGGTGCTAGCTCACAGAAAAAAGCATCAAATTATTCAGCATATTAACATTTCCAAACTCTGAGGCACTCCAAAAGCATCTATCAAATGGAACGGCAAATGAGATTCAGTGTAAATATCTGTAAAGTGATGTGTGTTGGGACAAAACACACTGATGGGCTCTAAATGGCCTGCAACCACTCAGGAAAAATATCTCGGTAGTAAACATAGAGCCAGTGCCTTCTTATTGCATGCATTTAGTGTTGGGGCTTATCAGTAAAAGTGACTGAAAATATTAGAAGTTGAGTTTTGGAGCATCATTACAGAAACAGTAACTCACATTGGTTTACTACTGTGTGAATTTCTTTGAAATGGCTGCTCCATCTCAAAATTGGGGACATACTCCAATTTAATGCACAAACGCATGAAAGAAATGGAGGATCAGCCATGCACAGGATGCAGGATCAGTTTAATAGCCATGCACAAAATATTAACGTGCCTGCTGGCAGCTGTGAATGAAGCATTCATGAGTGTGTGTGTGTGTGTGTGTGTTGCATGTCTTCAAGTTATTTCCAATTTATGGCAACCCTAAGGCAAACCTATCACAGGGTTTACTTGGCAAGATTTGTCCAGAGGAGGTTTTCCATTGCCTTCCTCTGAAGCTGAGAGCATGTGACTTGCCCCAAGTCACCTGTGGGTTTCATGGCCAAGCTGGAATCAAACCCTGGTCTCCAGGGTCATAGTCCAACACTCAAACCACTATGCCATGCTTGCTCTGGTATAGCAAGCTGCATATAGATTCCTACTTATGAGAAGAACTACAGTTACAGAGTCCTCTCTCATTAAAATTAACCCCACTTGACCAAATCTAGTAAATCCAATTAATCGGAGCAAAAAGCACTACACTGTGATCTTTCTTATGGGGAGAAAGGGCATAAAGCATTAGAGCTTTTCTTATTGAGACAAATGTAGTGAGGGCAAAGTTAAAATGAATCTTGAACAAGGGTGGACAAAGATGTTGTTGGGCTGCAACTCCCATCATCCCTCACTGTCAGTCACATCAGTGGATGATCTAGGCTGCTAACTGGATGAGGCAATGCATCTCTGTTGGTTCTGCTAGCTTTTGATACCATCATCCATGGTATACTTCAGGGCCACCCCACTGGAATGGGGCTGGGAGGCATTGTTTTACTGGAGAGCTCAGAAGATGGTGCTGGGACATTCCTGTTTGACTCCATAGTCATTGGTGGCCCTTAAGTGTCTGTTCCAGCCTCCATGCTATTTAACATATACATGCTGTGAAAGATTGGAGGTTTGAGTTCATGTTTCATTCACCTAATTCCAAGGGAGATATTTCTATAATAGACTAAGAAGGGTGAACAAATTGAAGCTTAATCCAGACAAGACAGAGGTGTTCCTGGCCATTCAAGAAATGAATCAGGGACTCAGGATTTAGCCTGTGCCTAGTGGAGTTATGCTCCTTCTGTAGATGCAGGTTTGCAGTGTAGGTGTCCTCCTGGATTGAGCCTTGAACCTAGAGACCCAGTTTCTGCAGTGCCAGGAATGCACAGTTAAAGAGAGCACACTAGCTGCTCTTGTTCCTGGAAATGTCTGTTTTGTCCATGGTGACACATGCCTTAGTTATATCATTTTTGGATTACTGTAATATGCTCTACCTGGGACTGCCTTTGAAAAGTGTTCAGAAATGTAAGTTGGCCCCAAAAACTGCAACCAGATTGTTAACTGAGGATAACTAAACAGACTATACAAACTCCTTTGCTGAAACAGTTCCACTTGCTGCTGTCTTTTTTTTTTTTTTCAGGCACAATTCAATTTGCTGGTTATGACCTATAAAGTACCTCTATACAACTCATTTCCAGGCTATCTGAATGACCCTGTCTTTCTATATCATAGAATCATAGAGTTGGAAGAGACCACAAGGGCAGTCTGGGGGTACTCCTTGACTCGTCGCTTCACGTGACAAGACAGGTGAATGCAACAGTCAGGAGTGCCTGTTATCAGCTCTGGCTGATATGCCAGCTGTGCCCTTTCCTGGAGATGAGGGATCTGGAAACTGTGATACACACACTGGTAGCCCCACGTTTGGACTACTGTAACGCGCTGTACATGGGGCTACCCTTGTGCCTAACCCAGAAACTTCAACTGGTCCAAAATATGGCAGCCAGGCTTCTTGTTGGTACATCTAGGAGAGAGCACATTACTCCAGTGCTAAAAGCCCTCCACTGGCTGCTGACCAGTTTCCGGGCACAGCACAAGGTGTTGGTTTTAACCTTTAAAGCCCTACATGGCTTGGGTCCATCTTATCTAAGGGACCGTCTCCTTCCATATGAACCTCCCCGCACACTTCAGTCCTCTGGGAGGAACCTGCTACAGCCCATGAAGACAAGGTTGGTGCAGACCTCCCAGAGGGCTTTTTCAGCTGTCGCCCCCAAGTTGTGGAACGACCTGCCGGATGAGATGCATCTCATTTCATCCTTAGAAGGATTCAAAAAAGCCCTGAAGACGCACCTCTTCCGGCAGGCCTTCCCAGAGGATGTGAATATCTCCCAGCTCCAATCCTAGGCCTAAATTGTAGGCCCTAGAGTTGTTTTTTCTTCCAGCTTCCTTCCTTTGTACTCTATTTCTAGATGGCCTAGGCCTTAGGTCCGTTTTCCCTGCTGCTGTTTTTTACTGCCTATTTTAGCCATTCTATGTTTTAACTGTACTGTGATTTAATTTTCTTTTAAGGGGGGTGGTAAGGGAAAGGATGGGATATTTTAACTGTAACTGTTTTTAACTCTTGCTGTAATCTGCCCCAATTGCTTGTTCAGAGGAGCGGACTAGAAATAAATCATCATCATCATCATCATCATCATCATCATCCAGTCCAACCCCCCTGCCACGAAAGGAGCTTCCAATCAAACCATCTCTGACAGATGGCCATCCAGCCTCTGCTTAAAAACCTCCAAGGATGGAGACTCCACTACACTCCGAGGGAGTGTGTTCCACTGTCAAACAGCCCTTACTGTCAGGAAGTTTCTCCTAATGTCTAGGTAGAATCTCTTTTTCTGCAGTTTGCATCCATTGTTCCGCGTGCTAATCTCTAGAGCAGCAGAAAACAAGCTTGCTCCCTCCTCAGTATGAGCCTGCCTATCTTCTAAAATCTTTGGGGAAGATACTTTTCTCCATCCTACCACTTTCTCAGTGGAAACCAATAAGAGGGCCTGCTCAGTAGTTGCTCCCTCTTTGTTACCCTTCTATTGGCATTTGAAAACTTTTCTGTTCCAACAAGCTTTTAGGAACTGACTGCAAGGGTTTTTAACAGTGTGCTGTTTTGGTTTTTTTCTTTCTTTCCTCTGAACCAGTTATGGAAATGAACAGCAAATAATAATAATAACAATAATAATAATAAATAAATAATACATTTTTATTTGTATTTTCCTGCCTCTCCCTAAGGATCAAGGTGGGATTACAACGAAAAAACAACAATACAAAATACAATATATGCACCATATAAAAACCATTCAATAAAATCACTAAATTACTACTCGCTAAAATGATCCTCATAGTCTATACCCATGCCATCACAGTTCAGTGGGGTTAGTCTTATTTATCATAGAAGAGCTGGTGGGAAAGCTCACCAGAAGAGATCTGTCTTGCCTTCTTAAAGTTTACAAGGAGGTACAGTACTAAGACGGATCTCTTCCGGAAGGTCATTCCATAACTTGGGGGCTGTGGCAGTGAAGGCTTTCTGGGAAGTTGATGTTAATCTTGTTTTAGTATATTCTAATAATTTCTTCCCTGACGTCCTGAGAGTGCTTGTGTAGAGACGGATTGTGTAGGGAGAGGCGTTCCCTCAATTAACTCAGGCCCAAGCCATAAAGGGTTTTATATATATCTGTGATACTTCAAAATAGATTGATAAGACACCACTGAAAAACAGTTTCCAGCTGGGATTGACTGATATATCTGACAAATTGTGGCATTGCACCTTTTGACTACTACATGACAATCAACCTGGCTTGTCAGATCAGCCAGGGCCTCTCCACATTTGTTTCTTTTCAAGACTATTAAGTTTTAATACATACACACTTCACTATGAATATTTGGTTTAAGACTGTTAGTTTTCACTGCAAAAGCCCAGTATGCCTAATATAATACATTTATTATCTCTTTGCTGACACAGACTGATCCAAGACAAATGCATAGGCATTTTTAAAGTCACATTTCAGGTTCACTCTGTCAGATCTACAACTAGTAAGCTTAAATTAAAAAAAACTCTAGTAAAACACCGTCATGCAGAAACACCAATGCTCACCTGCTTAATTTTTAATTAAAAGAATGGAACAGGCAAGGGTGAGAACAGAAATCAAAATAGTAAATATTTAATCTGGGCATGGTGATTAAGCTAACAAGATCAGTGGCTTAGAAGGATGAAAAGTGGCACCTACTGAATGGTAAATCCCAATAAAGCGAGTAAGGAGATAAATAAAACATCCCACTAAGGCAGGGATAAGAAGTGCTGTAAGCACCTCAGCCATTGATTATAGTTATATGGGAATCAGCTCACAGGGAAAGAATAATAGCTTCTACATCCAAATGCTTTCCAGAAGGGCTGAGGAGCAGGTGGCCCTCTAGATGCTGTTGGACTTCAGTTCTATGTATGTATGTATGTATGTATGTATGTATTTACTGTATTTATACTCCGCTCTTCAGCCAGAAAGGCTCTCAGAACAGCTTACAGATAGTTAATTAGGCATTTCCCTGCCCTCAGGCTTACAATCTAAAAAAGATATGACACAAAAGGAGAAGGGAATGGCAGTAGGAAGGGGAGTAAGTCCAGCTGTTGTTCTCTCCCTCTGAGGCCTGGACCATGGCAGATGGACTAGACGGAGGGCTCATTTTCTTACTTTAGGCCAGGCATAATGAAGCTGGCCAGGCTTTCTCTTCCTCTGAGGCCAGATGATGTCAGAAGCCAACATATAGCCAATGCAAAGGATGATGTGAGGTACAGCCCAGCTGCATCCTTTTAAATTGACTGTGATTTTATTATATTTTGTTTTAATGTTTGCGGTAATCTGCTTTGATTCCCCACCCAGAAAAGGTGGAATAGAAATAAATTAATATCATCATCATCATCATCAATCATCATCATCTCATGTGCACACTGAGCCCATGCAGAGTTCCACAGTTTATATTGGAGAAACATCCCAAGAGATGCTAGTTTCCAACATCACAGCCAGTCTGCCAACAGTTTCATCAGAACTGACTGCACCAGGTAGATTAGGAATTGTCAAAAATTACTATGTGGAGTGGTAAGTGTAGTGAAAAGGCCAATCTATCAGCCAATCACGAAGCAGCATGTGACCAGCCAATGGGAAGCAGGCTGGGCAGAGCTATAAAAGGGCCTTGCTAGGAGTGAAAAGAGGTTTAGTTTTGGGTTAGAGGGAAAGAGTTACATCGAAGGGAAGGTGTACTCTTAGAGTTCCTAAGGGAACATTTTAGTTTTGTTTGGTGACCACAAAAGGGTCTTGAAAGTCCAAAGATGGACTGTGTAGGCTTGGGGGAGTCTAGTAGGGAGAAGCTCAGAGCAAGCTAGTTGTTGAAAAAGGAATTTTGGTCCATGTACCTGAGATAATATTGCCTGTGTGGCTGAAGGAATATTAAGATTTTGAAAGATCTTCTTGTAACTAAGTAATAAGACGAATATAACATTTTTGAAACTAATTTATAATTTATTTTTATATTTTAGATATAAACTTTTGTCAGTGTTTTGAAATACAACTGGTTGATCTTTATTGACTATGTTAATCATCACTCCCACTGAATCCAACCTCCTGATTTACAGATGGATCTTTGGATGGATACTGCACATCTTGACAAGCTAGACTCTCTGGCTCTTGCTGAGAACTAATTTTTTTATTCTGCTGCTGAATAACTATTTATCAGATACATACCCTTGGCACTTGTGGTTAGTTGTTGTTGTCATTTTTGTCATTGTTCTACAGACTTTATGTGTTTTATTGTAAAAACTCAGTAAAAATTTAATTAGAAAAAACATTACTAAGGATTCTGCATGACATAGTATGGGAGGAGGTCAATGAGAGGGTGGCACCATGAGTTCTCACACCAGGTGATGCCAACTCTAGTGACAACATTGCCTTATCTACAGAGATTGGTTGCTGAGTGTGGACAGCCAGAGCAGCTAAAAACTAAGCTGCAGAGGTCTTCAGTACTGTGGTCACTCTGGGGCGATCACATGACAAGAATCATGTTTCTATGAAACAACAAAACTATACTTCAAGTACTAGGAAATTAGACATCCCTGCAATAGAAGCAAGGTTTTGAGAAGGCTTTGGGACTTAATTTACTACTCTTGACTGGTAACTCCATTTCTCTTGCCTACCAAGATCGTTATGAGACACACTCCAGAGAGAATTCACTTCAGATACAGGTTTCTAAGGGCTACTCATTTCCAGTAAGTATCTGACAGTTATGTATGTAAACAGTAATCATAACAATAAAAGAATTTATTTAAAAAAAAAAATCACCACAAAAAAAAATGTACTAAAGGCATTTGGCTAGTCATGCATTGATATCTGGAGAAACCAGAGACAGTGATGGTGATGGCAGAGGTGAACTATATCCCCCCCCCCCCCAATTTTTCAAATAATTGTCTCCCAAAGTGATTCCCATCAAAGAGACAAAGAGTTGGCATGCTAACTGGTAAGGCAAGGCACAGATGGAAATGAGGTATAGGGGGGAGACCAGCTATTTAACCACAGAGCAAAGGAGTGCGCAATAAATATACATATCTAGTTTGCAAGAGATTGACTTTCCCCTTGCCCTGATTCAGGCCCAGACTCAGCAGGTACTGCTCACCATTCAGCACAGCTGCTTTGCCTCTCTGAGCCACTAAAAGCAGGATCCTTGTAGGGGCCTCAGCTATACAACATTGAGCAGAGAGATGGAGGACCATGGAGATCATCTGGAGGCTGTAGGAAGAGGTTGCTGTTCATTGCTGCTGCCTTGGACCTCTCCTTCATTAGTGGGACTGTACTATTTGCAAAACCAAGGCCCTGACTCATCAGGCATTGCCCACCATCCAGCACAACTGCCTTGCCTGACTGATCCATTAAAAGCAAGACTCTTGTGGGAATGTGTTTGCCACTGGCATGAATTACTCTTTGGGACAGCCACTTTGGGGATACATGTGGGAGAGGGCCTGTTGCTTTGTCCGACAGAGGCAAGGATTTGTTACCTGCTTTTACCACCTGCCTGTCTGTGCATTGTATTTTTTAATAGCTACTGCTTTGCTTATCCAATACAGGAAGGATGTGTTTTCCAGAGGAGCGAGGAGTGCATAGATTCAGAGAGAAGCCATTAAGAGTCATACAGGCCAGAGGTGGATACAGAGGAAAGAGACAACGGCAATAGCATGGAAGACGGGAGCTTAACAGGGTGCTTCCCCCAACCTGTCTCCCAAGTCAAACAGTGTGGATAGCCTTGGTGGGTTGAAAATACTGCCGTTGAATACCAGGTCAATGAATGGAAAAACAAGTGCCATTATGGGTTTGATTCTGGATGAGTATGCCAATTTGGTCTGTATTACAAACACCTGTCAGTTTGAGATGGAGGGAGTTAATCTCTCTCAACTCTGTCCACCAGTGTTTTCTGTGCAGCAGCAGGCAAGACCAGGGGGGAGGGGAGGTGGAGTTGTAATGGTCTATTATGAGTCTGTCTCCCTGACCAGGTGCCCTACCCCAGAGTTTGCAGAATTTGAGTGTGTATACCTAAGAGTGGTTAGCCAGGACAGAATAGGGATTCTGTTGGTGTACTGCCCACTCTGCTGCTCAACAGTCTCCTTTCCTGAGATAGCCAGAATGGTCTCAGATTTGGTGCTGGAGTCTCCATGGCTAGTAGTGCTAGGAGATTTCAACACCCATACTGTCAGGAGTGGCTCAAGACATCATAGCCTCCATGACAACCATGGATCTGTCCCAAGTGGTGTCTGTCCCTACTAATGTTGCTGGATACTCTGATACAGAGTGTTCTTGACCTTGTTTTCTGTGCTGGGTAGGGTGATGATGATCTTGGTGTGGAGGAACATTTGTAGTCCTATTGTCATGGACAAATCATTATCTGGTCAGATTTAGACATTCTGGCACTTGGAACCTCTGCAAGGGTGGAAGACCAATTAGGATGATCTACCCCAGGAGGCTGTTGGATCTGCCTGATTCCTGATGTCTCTTGGGCGTTTTCCTGTCACCTCGGCAAACAATTCAGTTAAAGCTCTTTTTGACTTCTGGAATGAGAAAATGGTTGGGGTGGTGGACACAATAGCTCCTGAGCATCTCCTTACTGAAGGGAGTGGAGCTAAACAAGCTCCCTGGTCTTCAAGGGAGTTGGTAGTGATAAAGCGAGTGAGATGGAGAAGAGAGCAACATTGGCAGAAGACTCAAAGGGAGTCTGACTGAACATGGGGTAGAGCCTATTTGGAGGCCTACTCCATGGCAGCACAGGCAGCAAAGAAATTACTACTGCTGCTGCTACTATTACTACTATTTTCTTCCTAGCTTTCAGTTTGTTTCTGGGCACAATTCAAAGTGCTGGTTATGACGTATAAAACCTTATACGGCTCAGGCTGAGACAATTTGTCAGCTGTCTCCATGTATAAGCCAGCCGGAGCTTTGAGATCATCAAGAGAGGCCCTTCTTCTCAACCCAACTACCATCGCAAGCATAGTTGGTGGGGATGCAAGAGAGGGCTTTCTGAGTTGCTCAACCTAGACTCTGGAAATCCCTTCCCAGGGAATGCAGAATGGCTCCCTCCGTGTTGTCTTTCCATTGACAGGCTAGAGCTTTTTTATTCAAAAAGGTTTTTAAAACAGAAAAATTTTAAAGAACAGGTTAATGGGTACTTTATTTTAACTGAACTGTTTTTAAGGGCTTTTTATCTTTTTAATTGTATTTTATTCTTGTAATTTTGAGGTGTGAATTTTTTAGTACTATACATAAAATCTATTTTAATGTTCACTTCTGTATGTTTTTGATTGTATTGTTCTTTGTGATTGACAGGTTCTCCCCTCCAGAGAGGAGTATTAAAACTCCGAGAAGGAACATTTTTCTGGAATGTTTTAACCATTTTCTGGACACTAGAAGGCTCATGAGCATCAGAGAGTTGTGTTTTACTAGGCTGGCAAACACTTTTCTGTTTTTTCTTGTGGCACTTAACCCGTCTGCCATTTGAAGCTAATGGAGTCACCACTGCTCCCCCCCATCCCCCCCCCCCCCCGATCCACTGAACCCCACAGCCTGCCTGGCTATGAGGGAGATGCAGTCACACAAATCTCATGGAAACACCTGACCATTAATAACCAGGGGAAGGAGGGACATGGGAGTGTCTGCCACATGCATGAACATGTGCCCACAAAGTTGCACCAGTCAGTTCCTTCACACAGTCTGAACTGGTATGCAACATCATGGTGCCCTCCACTGCAACCTTATTAGTACCAACAAAACCCAACACTGGAGTTTCAGAAAGGACTAGGCAGTCTGAACTTTCCATGCACATTGTGGGTGCTGTCTTAGACACACTGGTGATTACAGATTCCTCATCCACAGAGAAATCTCAGCTGCATGCACTTATGACACCTAGCCTAACCATGTCCATTAGGGTACTAAATACTGAATTAAATCATAGTTCTACAACCAATGAAAGAAAAACCTGGAGCTGGGACTGACCATCCCTATTATGGTGATAAAGGTTTAGATAATAATGACAATGGTCAGCCAGTGATACTGATCCAATCTCAAACTTTAGCTGGAGCACTAAAAGCTCTGTCCTGATCCAAGCTAGGGCAGAATGAAGCAGGGAAAGGGACTGGCTCTCCCTTAGGGTGGTAAGGTTGATTCAAAGAATGAGGTCACTGCCTATGAAGCACCAAAGAAGAGGCATGCCCAGCACGATGAATTGCCTCCCCATACTGCAGGGGAAAAGTGGGATACTACTAATAATAATATTACTGATATTGTCATTATTGCTGGTGGTTTTGCTTGATAACTGTTGGCCAAAGAAAGGACTAACATGTGCTTTTCCTCAGAATTAAAGGCAGCAAGAGCCAGATTTTCTTGGCTCCAGCTGCCTGGGAGCCAGGAAGAAAAACAAGCTCCTTCAAGTTGCTTTTTCTCTAGGCAATGGATGAGCCAGGCTGGTCTGTTCCTTGCCTTGATATTGTTCCTTACCAATGACAGAAGGCACAGTATGTTTCTTTTCTCCTCTCTAATCCCAAAGCTGGATCTATTGTTCTCCAACACTTCTTTTTTTAAAGCATGAAAGGATAAAAGCAAGAGTTCGTAAGACGACAACCCCTCAGTTTTTTCCGTTTACACACCTGCTTGCTTGTGCTCAGTTCTGCTGAGGTACTTCTGAATCATCCTTTTAAAAATTGCCTATCTTCCTAATAAAAGCAGCTGCAGCACAATGCAACCAATCCAATTTAGCTAAGTGGCAATGTCACAAAGGTAAAATGAAAGCTAATTCAGAGTGAGAACATTGCCTATTCAGCCAGCACTGACCCTACTCATGTTCCAGAACTAATCAGATCTGTGGAAAAGATACCTTTTTAGATAATAGAATTATAATATAAAAGTTAACTTTTCCAAGTTTTAGATTTTGCTGGGTGGTAATATCTCCTGCAAGGAAGAAAAAGTTTGAAGAGAAAAATAATGTGAAAGTTACAGAATGGAAGGGCTGAACCTGAGTGGGAGTCAGAGATAAGCCAGGTTTCAACAATGAAATTCATACCAAAATGCCGGAAAATAATCTCCTTCCATCTTCCAGTAGAAAAAAGGAAAAATCAGGCTATACAACAGCAAGAGATCTCTTCCTCGGATGACATAGGAATCATGAGACAGGACTACAGCATGCACACATGAACATGATTTTTCATCAGTGTTACACTGAGGACCAGGATGCGCTGGATAGCTAAAGAACCCAAATGCCAAACAAGAGAATACACCCTAAAGCAGTAGATTCTCAGGAATCAAAGTTAATAAGCCCAACTTTTGTACAACTTTGGGAATATGTATGGTACAGAAAGAGAGGGTTGTTTTACTCTGCCATCTCTGCTCAGGAGTTGATGAAACAGACATTTTAAGCTAGAGTAGATGAATGTATTCATAGAATCATACAATCATAGAGTTGGAAGAGACCACAAGGTCCATCCTGTCCAACCCCTTGCCATGCAGGAACTCCCAATCAAAGCCATCTCTGACAGATGGCCATCCAGCCTCTGCTTAAAGACCTCTAAGGAAGGAGACTCCACTACACTCCGAAGTAGTGTGTTCCACTGTCGACAGCCCTTACTGTCAGGAAGTTTTTCCTAATGTTGACCTGGAATCTCTTTTCCTGCAGTTTGCATCTGTTCTAGTCTCTGGATCAGCAGAAAACAAGCTTGCTCCCTCCTCAATATGACACCCCTTAAAGAGGGCTATCATCACCTCTTAACCTTCTCTTCTCCAGGCTAAACATCACCAGCTCCCTAAGTCACTCTTCATAGAGCATGGCTTCCAGACCCTTCACCATCTTAGTTGCCCTCCTTTGGACATGCTCCAGTTTCTCCACATCTTTTTGAATTATGGTGCCCAGAACTGGACACAGAATTATTCCAGGTGGGGCCTCACCAAAGCAGAGTAGAGTGGCACTATAACTTCCCTTGATCTAGACACTACACTTCTATTGATGCAGCCTAAAATTGCATTGGCCTTTTTAGCTGCCGCATCGCACTGTTGACTCATGTTTAACTTATGGTCTACTTGGACTCCTAGATCTCTTTCACACATAGTTTCATTCAGCCAGATGTCCCCCATCCTATATCTGTGTATTTCATTTTTCCGCCCTAAATGCAGAATCTTACATTTCTCTGTGTTGAATTTCATTTTGTTAGCTTTGGCCCAGTTTTCAGGTCATATTGAATTTTGATCCTGTCCTCTGGGGTATTAGCTACTCTTCCTAGTTTAGTGTTATCTGCAAATATGCTCCCAATTCTACTATCCAAGTCATTGATAAAGATGTTGAATAGCACTGGGCCCAGGACAGAAACCTGTGGCACCCCACTTGTCACTTCTCTCCAAGATGAAAATGAACCATTGCTGAGCACCCTTTGAGTTCGGCCAGTCAACCAATTACAAATCCACCTAACAGTTGCCTTGTCTAGCCCACATTTTACAAGCTTGTTTGCAAGAATGTCATGGGAAACCTTGTCAAAGGCCTTACTGAAGTAAAGATATTCTATATCCACAGCATTCCCTACCAAGCTGGTAATTTTATCAAAAAAAGAGATCAGGTTTGTCTGGCATGACTTGTTTCTCTGAAACCCATGTTGACTCTTTATAATTATGGGATTGCCTTCTAGATGTTCAAAGACTCCCTGTTTAATGATCTGCTCTAGAATCTTTCCTGGAATTGATGTCAGACTAACTGGATGATAATTGTTGGGATCCTCTTTTTTTCCCTTTTTGAAGATTGGGACAACGTTTGCCCTCCTCCAGTCTGCTGGGACTTCAGTTCTCCAGGAGTTCTCAAAGATTATTGCCAATGGTTCAGATATTACATTTGCCAATTCTTTTAATACCCTTGGATGTAGTTCATCTGGTACTGGAGACTTATATTCATTTAGATTAACCAGGTATTCCTGTACTATCTCTTTACTTATTCTGTGCTGAAATTCCCCTATTCTGTCCTCTGCTCCATTATCCTCAGCTTGAGCACCCTTTGCCTTTTCTGAGAAGACTGAAGCAAAGAAGGTGTTGAGTAATTCTGCCTTTTCTCTGTCCTGTTTGCATTTTGCCATCTTCTGCACGCAGTGGCCCCACCGTTTCCTTCTTCTTCCTTTTGCTGCGTACATACCCAAAAAAGCCCTTTTTGTTGTTCTTAACTTCTCTAGCAAGCCTGAGTTCATTTTGCGCTTTTGCTTTTCTGACTTTACCCCACAAGTGCTTGCTATTTGTTTGATTTCCGCTTTGGTGCTTTCCCCATTTTTCCATTTCTTATACATGTCCTGTTTAAAACTTAGCTCATTTGAAAGTTCCTTGATCATCCATTCTGGCTTCTTGAAACATCTCCCATTCTTCTTCCTCATTGGAACTGTTTGAAATTGTGCCTTCATTATCTCCTCTTTGACAAACTCCCATCCATCTTGAACTCCCTTCTCTTTTAGCATTCCAGACCACGGGATCACTCCCAGTATTTCTCTAAGTTTATTGAAATCTGCTCTCCTAAAGTCTAGAATGTGTGTCTGACTATGCCTAGCTTCTCCTTTCTACTGTAAAACAAACTCCAGGAGAACATGGTCACTCCCACCTAACGTTCCAACCACTTGCAGCCCATTAACTAGGTCATCCCTGTTGGTTAAGATAAGATCTAAAATAGCTGATCCCCTTGTTGCCTCTTCCACCTTTTGGACAATGAAACTGTCTTTGAGGGAATTGAGGAATTTGCTAGACTTTGAGAATTTGGCTGAGTTTGACTTCCAGCAAATATCTGGATAATTGACGTCCCCCATCACTACTACATCTCTCCTTTCTGAGTGTGTGGTCATCTGTTCTAGAAGAGCATCACCCAATTCCTCCATCTGACTTGGAGGTCTGTAGTAGACTCCCACAGTAACATCTCTGTTGCTTCCCTCCCCTTAAATTTTTATCCAGATGTTGTCCACTTGGTTTCCAATACTGATGTCCTGGATTTCTTCACTGGTGTAAATGTCCCTGACATATAATGCTATTCCTCCTCTTTTCCTGTTTGGCCTGTTACTCTTTAAAAGGTTATACCCCTTTATTTCTACATTCCAGTCATGAGACTCATCCCACCAGGTTTCAGTGATACCTATTATATCATATTTGCTTTGTTGTGCTAGGAGTTCACATTCGTCCTGTTTATTTCCCATACTCTGTGATTTAGTGCAGAGGCATCGAAGACCTTTTACTTGCTGCCTGTGCAAAAAAATTTGCCCCCTACTGTTGGGTCCTTGCACTGTTTGCCTTCTTCCCTCTATGTCAGTTTGACTATTTTCTCCACCCCTTTTGCCTTCCAGAATGCTGTCTCGGTTCCCCACATAACTCAGTTTAAAGCTCTCCTGATCAGATTCTTCAGACTGTTGGCAAAAATGTTTCTTCCAACTGGCATGAGATGCAGCCCATCCCTTGCCAGAAGTCCCTCCTCATGGAACTGCAGCCCATGATCTAAGAATTCAAACCGTTCTTGGCGGCACCATCTTTGAAGCCAGTTATTCACCTCTGCTATTTTCCTCTCCCTTCCTGAACCATGCCCTTCTACTGGGAGAAGAGATGAGATGACAACCTGTGCATCTATCTCTTTCAGCTTCCTACCCAGAGCCTCGTAATCCCTTATGATATTCTGAAGGCTGTGCCTTGCAGTATCATTGGTTCCCACATGAACCAAAAGAAAGGGGTAATGGTCAGTAGGCTTGACAAGTCTTGTCAGCCTCTCCGTCACATCATGGATCTTTGCCCCAGGGAGACAACACACCTCCCGAGACATCTTGTCAGGCCCACAAACCACTCCTTCGGTACCCCTCAACAAGGAGTCCCCCACCATGACCACACGCCTCCTCGTAGGCTTAGCAGCAGCTGTTCCCTTTGGTGCTATTCTCAGGCTCCCCTACTCTGTCCCTGATGTCTGTCCCTGAGGCTGCTCCTCATCATCTCTGATAGCAGACAGAGATTTAAATCGATTCTGTAGTTGCAAACCGCTCACAGAACGTTCCCTGGTTTCCTTACTTCTGTGTGTGACCTTCCTCCAAGCATCTACCTCTGTTGTATGTGGAGTGACCTCCTCCACCCCAGCAACTTCCTCTGTGTGTTTCCCATCCAAGACATTCCGGTCTGTTCTGTTCAGGAGAACCTCCTGCTCCCTAAGATGCTGAAGTGCAGATACCTGGGCCTCCAGCTGCTGTACTTTCTCTTCTAAGAGGGCTACCGACTTGCACTTGGCACAGGTGAAGTTCCCCATATCCCTAGGCAAGAAGATAAACATTCCACAAGTGTTGCAGGTGACTGCAGTAGGGCTTTCAGTTTCCATACTGAGAAGTCTTAAGGAGGCACTGAAACAAGACTGTGGGCTTCCCCTGCTAAACTTGGCCATTGTCCCCAAGCTCTGTCACTGAGTTCAAGTCACGGGGCCTATAGTTATGTAGAGAGCTCCTGGCTACTAGCTCCTTACAAAGGCAAGTCTCTGACTCACTTCCTCTGATCAAAGGTCCCCACTAGCCCCTTAAGCAAACATCCCCACTATCCCTTCAAACACTTGTCCCATTTTTTAAAATAAAGAACTCAACCTGCCCGAGAGGAAAGGCCATAAGGCTATGCGCTTATAAGACTTGTGGGGGTAGCTGTGTTGGCCATTTGGTAAATTCAAACAAAAATCCACCAAACAGTGATACCTTTATTGGCCAACCGAAATGCACAACATACTTGTTGCAAGCTTTTGAAGGTCCATTGGCTTTTTCATCAAGCAAGATGTTACATACCAAACAGGAGAAAAATTGGAGATGTTAGTAAGATCCCTGCATTTTGTTGTTTCTGTCCTTAGTTAAGATGGTATGGGGACGTTATCTTTAGCAGGCTGGTCCCTCCTCCTCTGGCCATGTGGCAAAAGGGAGATTTTCAAATCCAGGAAATTTAAAGTCCACTTACATATCAACAAGGACTCCTCTTTTGCAATCTAATATGTCTCCATTCTTGTGAGGACACAGGCCTCTTTATAGGCAGAGGACAATAGATTCCTCAAGAAGTCTCCACGTTTTTGCATCAGGAACATTTTGGTAGGTGTAGAGGTAAAACATGCCAATCCAGTCCAAATTTGAGAAGAAAAAAATGTTTTACCTTGGTTGAAGGTTGGCCAATAAAGGTATCACTGGTGGATTTTTGTTTGAATTTATAAGATACATAAGACATAGTGATGTGACAGTGCAAATTCTGAATATGTTGTACTTTATCTTACAAACAAACCTGACATAAATATGAGATAATTATAATACAAATCATATTTTGTTCCTTTGGAGGCATGTTGCAACTCTGTGTGTGTGTGTGTTTGTAACACAGGAGACAACTCTGTGCACCAAGATCCTGCTATACCCTCTACTCACAAGTAGAACTAATGGAATTAAATGAAAGTATTTATGATTCCAGCCTCACACTCCTGCCATTTTTCACAGTTTAAGTATGCAAACATTTAACTGGTATTCCAGTAATATTCGCAATATTTTTGGTCTTGCATATGGTTTCAATTTGACTTTTAGATTACTTTGTGTGTCATATTCCAGCAGCTTTTATATCAACCAAATAAGAAACAGAATGAACAGCCTTTCCACTTGCACACATTAAATATGTTTATTTACTTGGACCAACATTCAGATTCACCATCTTGGAGAAGATCAACATTTGAATCAGAGCTGAAAGATCTGAATTTAAATTAATGTGAATTCATTTAATTTAATCAGCCAAGTGATTAATTCAAGTCAGCCAACCTGCATTAATTTCATTTGAAAATTAATTGCCTTATTAATGAGAATACTAATGAAGCTAATTGAAATTAAACTTAAACAGTGGTAATTATTAAGTTTTGTTTAAACACATGGCTTTAATTTTACAATATTAGCAAGTCCTAACACTCATAATCATATTAAACACAATGCCGGTGTGCTTACAGCAGGTATCCCTTGCCCATAGGCACATACATAAATAGGACTTCTGGAAGTGAAAGTACATTATCAGCCAAAATAGTTTTACTCACTCATCATGCCCACTCACTGAACTATATCTCACTGCTGTTTTTTCTTTGATTTCTCTGAAACCAGACCATACCATCCCATTAGGCTAATATGCCATTTTCAGCAGGTACAGAGCTGTTGCTACTCCTAGCTATGGATACTCATATCAATACTATTTTTGATCAACTGTGGTGTAATAAATGCTAGACTAGATGCTAGATACCGCCTATCAGAGGATAACCTTGAGATAAACCTCTCTCAGTTAAGCATACCTGAGACACCATGTGGGAATCATGGTGGATTAATGGACTGCAGCTCCCACCACTGGTGTGCTGACTATGGCTGCTGGGAACTGCAGTCCAATGTGTGGAGGGCTGCACAATTCCCATCCCCTGCCTTTGTGGTTTGTTCTAAAGATGACACCAGGGGGGAAAGGTGAACCATGTATGATGTCCTAAGTACCTTGGAGGAAGAGACAGGTGTAAAATTATGTGGATGGAAGCCCAATTCAAGTGCTATGTAAAAAACGTAGCAGAGAAAGCAGAGCATGACTAGTTCACAGCTGCCATTGTTAAGCATGCTCAGAATAAGGTGAAAGTGTGCTACTATGTTTTGTCTGCAGTTAACATGTCTTGCTGGATTAGTCGGGAACAGGTCTGCAAAAGGAAAAACTGTTCTTAATGACCTGCTAGAACTTATTAGCATATCACTGCAATGTTCCAGCACTGTAGACATGTGAACTGTCTCTTTGCCCTTTCCTCCCCTAACCACAGTCACTGTTACTTTAGCTTATTTTTCTAGTGCTTGGCTATATCATCAATTAGGCTAGTCATTACTTCCAAAGATTTTGGAATCTTTCCATGCCCCTTATTAGGTAAAACAGAGCTCTACTATTGTAAAATCTATAGGAAACTGTAGAGCCACATCACTCCCATGCAATATTCATTAACACATAGCAAGTTCCTTTAAAGGGGGAATCTGGTGACATCGAAAGGCATGGAAACAACACTAGAGATATGGCATCAACATTAATCACAAAGGCGTCAGTGTAGTCGACAGCTGGAAAGCAGGAAATAAAATAGAACATGGTGAAACTTCAAGAACCCACATTGCTGAGACTCATTCCTCAAAGATTTCTATCAACTAACAAGTTCCTGCTGCCTCATTTGCAGTTTGTTCAAACTGGAGACTGTCAAGAATGAGGCAGGGCAAATTATACATAGCACAATGTTCTTTTTTTGCAAAGAAACCCCCACCTCATTTTGTTTCATGGTACATGAGTCAAAATATACACGTAGGTGGGATTGGATGGCCCTTAGGTATCTTCCAATTCTACAATTCTGTCTATGAGTTCCCAGTTACCTTTGTGGTAGAAGGCCTTAAAACTAGATCAATTTGCAACCACACTACTATTCCAGTTCCACACCATTGAAAAGACTGTTCAGTTGGCCCTCCATATCCATGAATTTTTTATCCATAAAATCAAGTATCCAGAGCTTGAAAATCTTTTTTTAAGTGTAAATTCCAAATAGCAAACCTTGATTTTGCCATTTTACACAAGGAATGCCATTTTACTGTGCAATTGTATTTAATGGGACTTCAGATCTATTGATTTTGGTATCCATGGGATTTCTTGGAACCAAACCCCAGCAGATGCCAAGGACCCACTGTATGCACAAGGTGTCACTATCCATTTCACCTGCAACAATATATAAACAGATAAATTGCCTTCTAGAGTGAAAATTGTGTAGCTTTTTTTTCTGGACTTCATTTACAAGTGTCACACAGCACTCTCACAAGGTATTGGCCTGCTTTGCCAACACATCTATGGTGGATATCATCTCAATCTTTATGGAATTTATCATTTCATCAATAATTCTTCTATTGAGAGCTTAAAACAAAGCCTTTCTTAAATTTTGGGCAGTCCAGTCATAAGTAACACCTCTAAGGGAATGGGAGGAGGTTCTGCATTAAGAACTGGTATGAACAGCCTGTTGACCAGTAAAAACTGAAAGTGGGGATAAGAGCAGAGTTCAGAACTTTAGCCCCTCCCTTTGCATTACACTAAGATGTTGCTCTTACCCCACTTCAAAAATACAGGATTTAATATAGATATTAGCATCGTAGAAAAAACAATTATCATGGGATGGATCTCTGCAGAGAATTCACAGCTGCATGTTCTACCCCCTGTAATGCAAAAACTGAATGCACTAAAAATCAGAAACATTTATTTGACAAAAAATCAAAAATATTTGTTTGACTGTTGAGTTGGCAGAAGCAGAGTTAAATAATTTCATCACACTCTAATAAGTCTTTCTCTAAAAAAAGGACTTGCTGTGTCTATAAGATGAACCAAGAGCAGATGGCTCTTGTCCACTGAGAAAAGGGTGGGGGAGGAAAAGCTCAGGTTAGCTGAAGCCTTGAAAAAGCAATGATACAAATGTACAGAAATATATTTTCAGTTCTTCTTACAAAGCAATCCTACAAAAATGGAGAGCTAGGGAGCAAGGAAGATATGTAACGGTACAAGTCAATGGGTGCAATTAGAAGAGACAAGAACTACAAGAGATGAATCAAAGAATGAATTCTGGAACACATGGAGTGACCAAGTCTGGGATTCTGTACACACTTATTTGAGAATAAGACCCATTAGTGGGATCTACTTGCACTAGACTGCACCAAAAATAAACCCCACTTGTTATACACTGACTTGGCTGTAGTTACTATTTGTTTGTCCATTGCTTTATGCTATGTTTTAACTGCAAAGATATTTTATATTTTAAGGGGGTAGGATTTTGGAATGTGGGAATGTATGTTTTAATTGTTGTAAGCCACCCTGGGTGTGTTACACAGAGGTGCGGCATAAAATTATTATTTATTATTTATTATATTATTACTTGAAAGTACAAGAGAAGACTGACAGTACCAACAGAGACTGTTCAACTAAGATCAGCCAGAGTACAACTTGAAACTTTAAGGCATTTCAGCACATTGAGAAATGGATGGTTGTCTTTTTGGAAGGAGTATAACTAGCTATTAGAGGCCACCATTGTGTGATGGTTTGATTACTGGATACAGCTCTAGAGATCAGTGTTTGAAACCCATTAGATGACTTGGGCAAGTCACACTTTCTCAGCCTCCATGAGTAAAGACAAACCCCCTCTGAACAAAACTTGCCAAGAAAAGCCCATGATAGGGTCATTGTACATCAGAAATGACTTGAAGGCACACAACAACAAATAACTAACTATTGTTACAGAGTTTACTTTCATTGCGTTTAGAAAAAAACCAGCAGATATTGGTTTAAAACATATTTATACCAAATTTTCCCATATGAGATTCCAGAACAGTGCACACCATAACATTCTTTTTAAAAAAATATCAAGGAACAGTGAACATCTAGCACACATATTAAAAATCTGTAAAATCTATGAAAATATTGATGTGAAACATTTTTGCCTGGCACCTAAATGATACGTTGAAAGCAGGCAATTTTCTTTGGGAAGGGCATTCCATCATGGAGTGATAAGCATACATCTGTAAATTTGGCTCCCAAAATGAAAATTGAAAGAAAAGTGTGGGCTGCATTTTGAAAGAAGCCTTCAAGTGACCTTTAGAAGGTATTTTTGTTTGTTTATTCAAAGCTTACCTGCACATTTTGCATACTGTATTGAATTTTTAAAAAAAACTTTGCTGAAACATTCCTTCCATGGTATGTTAGCTTCTGATACCATTTTTTTCCCTTAAAGAAGTATTGTCCAGGAACATATCTACTTTGCTAACTCAGCTATACCTGTATTTGGATCCTAAGTTATTTATGGATTTTGACAGTAAGAACCAACACTGAAACAGGCCTAAAAACAAACAAGCTGGGATGCATCAATTAAAAGTTTGGCAGTTGCCTTTGGTACTAAGAAGCTTCTGGACCATCTTCAAGGGCAACCTCAATCCAATATGGTAATCCAATATTACAATATCAGAATAATAACCAGAGCACACTTCAGAGCACAAAACTCATTCTGTAGTTGTTAATCTTTGATAAAATACTATTTACCACAGAGGCTACTTTGATCTGTAGAAAGAGCCCCCATCAAAGATTCTGAGCTGCAAACATGCTCTATATCCAGGAGAAGGATGCATCCCAGAAAATACTGATGTTACTAGATGTTAGGGCCATCTGCTCACAACACCTCCATATTACCAGGATCCACTATTACTGTACAGTACTAGCCTTCACCAAACTCACTACTGAATCCAGGGAATATCTAAGAATTTACTCAAGAGATTGGGAACCATTGGCTGCAGTTTCCTCCCAGTCTTATCAAAAGCCGCCCCCCCCCCCGAAATATGTGACTAGAAATATCTTTTCAGTTTAAAACAAAAAATCACAAAGGGTTATGGGGTCACATGAAGGAGCAGAAGTTCCATGTTTTATAGATCAGTTGCATTCCTTAGATTGCAATTCACCTTGTAATTTATGGAAGTGGAGTAACAGTGGAAGAAGAAACATGAGTCAGAAAAAGCACTGCCTACCCAACTCCAATAACCCTGATAAAGCTGTGGTATCAACTGTGTAGGGTGTTTTATGTGAAGTCAAGCAAGCATAAATAGAAGCCTCTTTCAGACGACTTCCTTGCCTAAATATAGAAGTGGTTATAGGGTGCAGGAGCAGCATTCAAATCTGTGCCTCCTACAAAGCTTATTTTTTGTTCACATGCTACACCTGTGCAGGCCCCATTTCTTTTAATCTTACTTGAGTTTATATATTTCAGCACCTAGGGTACCACAGATGAACACTATGAAGTAATGGAGAAACATGTGTATGTACATTACAAAGTAGGACCTGCAAGTGGGGCTCAATTTTCCAAGTCTAACAAATATAAAATACACTGTAAAAGCTTAAGGCTGTTCTAAAATTGCAGTGGAACAGCCCTTTACAAATACAAAAGGTCAGCTTGGACAGCTACATTACATCTAGCCCTGTAACTTTTTCCATTGTTCAAGCCAATCTATAATACTAATAATATCACAAAAATAGCTTTGCATGCCTATATTTCAAGGTTTCTTAGAGCTTGAAACATTACTTCTCAGGCCCCACCTGGAATACTGTGTCCAGTTCTGGGCACCACAATTCAAAAAGGATGTGGAGAAACTGGAGCATGTCCAAAGGAGGGCAACTAAGATGGTGAAGGGTCTGGAAACCTTGCCCTATGAAGAACGCCTTAGGGAGCTGGGGATGTTTAGCCTGGAGAAGAGAAGGTTAAGAGGTGATATGATAGCCCTGTTTAAATATTTGAAGGGATGTCATATTGAGGAGGGAGCAAGCTTGTTTTCTGCTGCTGCAGAGACTAGAACGCGGAACAATGGATGCAAACTGCAGGAAAAGAGATTCCACCTCAACATTAGGAGGAACTTCCTGACAGTAAGGGCTGTTCGACAGTGGAACACACTCCCTCGGAGTGTGGTGGAGTCTCCTTCCTTAGGGGTCTTTAAGCAGAGGCTGGATGGCCATCTGTCAGGGATGCTTTGACTTGGAGTTCCTGCATGGCAGGGGGTTGGACTGGATGGCCCTTGTGGTCTCTTCCAACTCTATGATTCTATGATTCTACTACAGTATGTTTTTTTTTTTACTTGAAAACTTGCTTTCTCTCTCTCTCTTTTTAATAAACCATTCAGCTACTGTCAGCCCAGTATTTCCTGCCAGCACCTATTAGAGTAGGGTGACTGGACACTCTAGCACTTCAGGAAGGGTGGTTGGCAACCTCTGGACACATTTATTGGAGTGGCTTATTGCTCTAACCACATGGTATCTGGTTAGCCTCAATGGATTCGGTATAATAGACTGCAACCAAATATTCATACCAATGCACTCATTTTTCTTATTTAAGATGAGACCTATCTAAATATTACACACCTAAGTTTATTGCTTCTCGTGTGCAACTAGTGCCATCCAGTTGTAGCTGAGCAATACTGCAGTTATTTCTATAGAGCAGCAGGACTTTTATTATTAAGCAGCAGACTATTTTCCCCATCCTCTTCTACCATTTACAAATGGAAGATCCTATAAAGAGGCAAAATGTCCTGGGATTAGAAATTTTGCATTCAGCATTTTAAATTATACTAATTAATGCACCTTCATTCAAAAGGACTTCAGGACAAGAATTTGGCTCAAAAAAAATCATTGCATTAATTTCCATTAAAGTCTGACACAAAATTCAGACCTCATTTTCAGTCTCTTTAACATCCAATCTTCATCAATTATGCCTGCCTGCTCCTAAAAGTTATATTATTAAAGAGCTGGGAGAGTCATGTTTAGTTAACTAGTTCTCAAAAAGACTGAAAATTCTAAGGTAAGGATTTCCCTTTACTAAGCTCTTATATTTATTTCACAAATAATAAGTTAGTCCTTTCCTCTAGTGGAAGTGATTAAACTACCATTTAATTAAGAAAAAAATCCAAGTTAGCTACTAGATTATTTGCATACACAGAGTTCTAAACACTGCACTGGCACTTTAATTAGTTAAAAGTATTTTAAATCGAACAAACAAGCACAGTAATATTTTTATTAACTATATGGGCCAGCTAGTGGGTTTCCCTTCTCCTGGAAAATATGTTCAAGGAGAAAAAAAAACTATGTGGGTAAAGATGTCAAAGTTACTTTCTTTGGAACAGAATGTGAATACATAAGGCAAATAATGTGTGTCAGCTACCCACTAGCCTATTTCAACAGATAACACTCATTTCCACCCCCCTCACTTTGAGGTTTGTGGAAATAGCATGCTAGTTATGTTCAAATAACAACCAACATACCATTTATTGCAGTAGACAGGAAATTAATCCTAATGCTTCAACTATTTGTGACATGCCTAGTTAAAACACATCTCCTAGCCACAAGGACAAATTCTGGCTCAATCTCACCTTCCACTACTGGGAGGTGCACACATGCTATTAGTTTACTCAAGCTTACTACATTGTACAGTAACAGAAAGGACTTTCAGGTTTAAAACGTATTTCATAGAATCATAGAGTTGGAAGAAACCTCAAGGATCATCCAGTCCTACCCCGCCATGAAGGAACACACAAAGCAGCCCTGACAGATTGCCATCCAGCCTGTTTAAAAACTTACAAAAAAGAAGGAGACTCCACTACACTCTGAAAGAGTATATTCCACTGTCAAACAGCTCTTACTGTCTGGAAGTTTGTCCTAATGTTGAGTGGAATCTCTTTTCCTATAGTTCAAATCCATTCTTCTAGATCCTGTTCTCTGGAGCTGCAAAAAAACAAATTTGCTCTATCTTCAGTATAGTATCCTTTCAAATATTTAAAAAGAGCTATCATATCATTTCTCTTCTTCAGACTAAACATATTCAGCTCCCTAAATTGCTCCTCATATGGCTTCATGGTTTCCATACACGCTCAACATCTTTTTTTTTTAATTGTGCTGCCCAGAACTGGACATGGTATTTTAGTTGAGACCTGACCAAAGCAGAATAGAGTGGTACTATTACTTCCTTTGATCTAGAGACTATACTTCCATTAATGCAGCCTAGAATTGCATTGGCTTTTTTAGCAGCCAGATCACACTGTTGACTCATGTTCAATTTGTGATCTATTAGGACTACTAGTTTCTTTTCACATGAACTGTTGTCAAGCCAGTTGTGCATTTCAAATTTTGCGCTATATCTGTGCATTTCAAATTTTGTGCCTAAATGTAGTACCTTTCCTATCTTGTCCTCTGGGGTATTAGCTACTCCTCCTAATTTGGTGATAAGTAGGCCCTCTATTTCTTCATCCACATCATTGATGAAGATGTTGAATAGCACTGGGTGCAGGACAGAACCCTGTGGCACCCCACTGCTTACTTCTCTTCAAGATGAAGTGGAGCCATTGCTGAGTACACTTTGAGTTCAGCTGGTCAACCAATTACAAATCCACAAATTACAAATCTACCTGATTGCATTTCACTAGTTTCTTTGCAAGAATATCGGGGGTGGGGGTGTGGGGGTGGGACGCCTTGTTGAAGGTCTTACTGAAATCAAGATATACTAAAATCCACATTTCTCTCATATACCAAGCTGGTAATTTTATATAAAAAAGATGTGTGTGTGTAAGTGTGTGTGTGTGTGTGTGTGAGAGAGAGTGAGAGAGAGAGAGAGAGAGAGAGAGAGAGAGAGAAGTCTGGCATAACTTGTTTGTAAGAAACCCATGTTGATCTTTTGTGGTTATGGCATTTTTTCTAAATGATTACAGACTGTCTTTGGATTATCTGATCTAGTATGTTTCCTGGTATTGATGTCAGGCTAACTGGGAGGTAATAAGAGTATAAATCCTGCCCATAAATCCTGATTTGGATACACTGTATTATTTTATTGTTTCATTGTTGCTGTTTTTAACTTTGTGCTGGTTTAATCTTATTTATTTGCCCTCCTCCAGTCCACAGGGACATCTGTTCTCCAAGAGTTCCCAGTGATTCTGAGATTACCTCTGCCTGTTCTTTTAATGCCCTTGCATGTAGTTCATCTGGCCCTGGAGGTCTGAATTCATTTAGATTAACCAGGTATTCTTGTCCTACTTCTTTACTTATTCTGTGCTGCATTTCCCCTGTCATTGTTCCATTTTCCTCAGGTTGAGCACCATTTTCTGTTTGTGAGAAAACTGAGGCAAAGGTGTTGAGTAGTTCTGCCTTTTCTCTTTCCCATTAGCATTTGACTATCTTCTCAATGCAATGATTCCACAATTTCCTTCTTTTTCCTTTTGGTAAAGACATAACCAAAACCCCCTTTTTATTGTTCTTAAACTCTCTAGCAAGCATGAGCTCATTCTGCACTTTTGCTTTTCTGACTTTCCCTCTACACAGGCTATTTGTTTAAATTCTTCTTTGGTGATTCCCCCTCCCCCAAATTTCTTATACACATCCCTTTTAAAACTTTGCTTAGTTAAGGGTTTTTGTTTTTTAGTAACCTGTCCTGGCTTCTTGTGACATCTCCAACTTTTCTTCCTCATTGGAATTGTTTGAAATTGTGTCTTCAATAACTCCCTTTTAACTATTTTTGACCATGGAATCACACCCAGTATTTCCCCCAAGTTTACTGAATTCACTTTCCTAAAGTCCAGGATGTGGTTCTGACTATGCTTTGTTTCCCTTTTCCACTGTATAACAAATTCCAGAACATGATCACTCCCACCTAAGAATCCCACCACTTGCACCCCATTAACCAGGGCATCCCTGTTGGTTAGGGTCAGATCTAAAATAGCTGATCCCCTTGCTCCTTCTTCCACCTTTTGAAGAATTGAAATTGAAATTGTCTGCCAGGCAAGTGGCAGCACCTTAATTTTTTTTGGCAGTGTTTTACTTCCAGCCAATATCAGAATAGTTCAAATTACTCATCACTATTACATCTCTGCTTTCCGTGTGTGGTCATCTGTTCTAGAAAGGCATCATCCAATTTCTCAGTTTGACTTGGATGTCTGTAGCAGACTCCCACAAGAACAACCCTGTTGTTTTCCTCCCCTTTTAATTTTTCTCTGGACACTCTCCACGACTTCCAGGTTTTAAGTCTTTGAAGAGTTCACAGGTGTAAACATTGACATATAATACTACTACTATTCTCTTCCTGTTTGGCATATTTTTCTTTAAAAGGTTATACCTCTCTATTGCTACATTCATCATGAAACTCACCCACCAAGTCTCAGTGATGCCTATTGCATTGTATTTGGTTTGCTGTGCTAGGAATTCACAATCACCTTGTTTATTTCCAATGCTATGTGCATTAGTGTAGAGAAATCTAAGGCCATGGGCTGTCACCCCTACCTGCCTATGTAAAGTTTTTTTTCTCTCCCACTGTTGGGTCTTTGCACTATTTGTCTTGTTTCCTCTCAACAGTTTGGTTATTATCTCCTGCCCTTGATGAATTCCTTTCCCACCAGAATACTGTCTCCCTCTCAGTTTAAAGCCTCCTGATCAAATTTTTGATACTACTGCCAAAAACATTTCTTCCAACTGGTGTGAGATGCAACACATCCCTTGCCAGACATCCCGTCTCCTGAAACTGCAGGTCCAAAAATCCAAATCGTTCTCAGTAGCACCATCTGCAGACCCAATTGTTTGCCTCCACTATTTTCCTCTCCCTTATTGGACCGTGCCCTGGGAGAAGAGATGAGATGAGAACCTGTGCATCCAGCTCTTTCAGCGTCCTACCCAGAGCCTCATAATATTCTGAAGGCTGTGCCTTGTACATTGGTACCCATGTGGACTGAAACGGAAGCGTAACTATCAGCAGGCATGAAAAGTCAGCCTCTCTATTATGTCATAGATTTTTGCCCCAGACAATATACCTCCCAAGACATTCATTGCTTCTGTACTCCTCAGCAAGAAATCCTCCACTATCACCACACACCTTCTCCAAGGCATGGAAGAAGTCATTTTGAGCCATGTTGTCTGATTATTCAGCTTCTTACTTATTACCAACATTAGCTGTTTGGCAGTATTGCAATGGATCATGCTGGAGATTTGAATAAACTAACACATTGATGATAGCAGTTTTGTGTGATGCCACTGGAGAATTTGAGGATACTGAAAGCTGAAAGCAACAAATTGTAAAGGCTTCATCCACTCTGTAGAAATGATCCAGTTTGACACCATTTTAACTGCCATGGCTCAATGCTATGGAATTCTGGGAACTGTAGTTTTGTGAGACATTTAGTCTTCTCTATTAGAGAGTTCTGGACAACAAGATAGCCCTGAGACATGGCAAATTGGATTGTTTCTACAATGATGGTGTCAGAAGAGTGATTTAAGAACTTTTTGGGTGCTGTTTTTCCTAGGACTATTGTCCCCAATGCCAGATTGTTCTCTTTCAAACATTCTACTTTTAAAAAGCTAAACATGTGATTGGACATAATCACATTACATTTATTACATTTTAGCTCACTCTTCCTCCAAAAATTTCAGTCACAAACAGCTCCCAGCCTTCTTTCATTCTCACAACCACAAAGTATACTTCACAACTGAGTGCAAATTATAACATGGGGTTTCCCATACAACATTCTAACCAGTACAGTGCAATAGGTGTGACAAATGTCTTTGGAAGATCACCGAATGAGACTGAAGTGCTGTTCTCTTGTCCCTGGGGCAAACAAAGAATACAAGACGTGTCAGTCACTGTTATGACACTAGTAATCTCTGATGAAAATTGGAACAGCAGAAGCTTTATTTCACGTACAGTATTTCAAGCTCTAATTTAAGTTCATGTATAAGGAAGTTCAAGACTGTATTAAAGTTAAATAAGTTCTAATATGCAGATTTCCAAACACAAAATGTTAAAACTTTCCAATACAGATTTCCTCTCAGGGATAACAGTATTTGAATAATCTGATAGTGGAATAACACTGCATTTAATACACTTGCAGAATTTTATTTAAACAAATTGCAGAAAAAGTACAAAGTAGAGGGCCCATCAGGCCTACAGATTCGTCCACAAAGTAAAATCATTTCTAATACATACTGACTTAATATAGGATTGCAATGGGGGGGGGAGAAAAACCAGATTAGAGGCATCTGCACAGATCTAAATGTTAGCACTTGGCTACTACCCAAACCTGGATCGGTTATCTCTGTCCTACACCATAACGCAGGTTTTCCCCCTCCCCGCCCACCCACAGCATCATGTTTTTCTATCTAGTTTTCCTAAACCTTGAGAGTAGCATCCAAAAACAGGAAGTAATGATGTACAAATTCACACTATGTCATCATGACAGAGGGATTAACTGGGGATTTCTACTGGGCTGCCTCATATTAAGTGTTATCATATAGCCTATATCCTTCACAACTGGTGTTGAAAAGTTTATTGCTGACATTAGAAATCTAAATTGCTTTAAAATTTTGATATATAATAATGTCTAATTTTATAGTACTTTTGCCAGTTATGGAAACAAATTGTGATGAGACTCTGACCTTTCAAAATGGCTCTAACATAACTGATACAGCTTCATTGAGGGGAGGATCATGAAAGTAGCAAACTTTTAACAATTTGATCCATTGCCTCAACCTGTGTATCCATGGGGGATCTGTTCCAGACCCACCCACCCCCATGGATATCAAAATCCCCGTATGCTCAGGTCCTGTTTTTTTTTTTAATGGTAGCATGGCACACATGTGACCACATGTACAGGCTGCCGTTAAGAAAAGCAGGGGCTTGCTGTCCCCAGATGGTTAAATCCACGGATGGCAAGTCTGCAGATATGGAAGCTGGAATGTATCTTTAGAGGAGTGAAAACAAATAAAATAATTCCAGGAACATGAAATCTATCAAGTGAAGAGTACAATTACTGCAAGTCAACCTAAGTCTTTATTCCAAAAAAGGAGCTGTAATCTGCTAGATACATTTTTAAAAACTGTTACTAGATTTTAAATATCTGGGTCTCAAAAAGTTTTCAGATCAAATAAATCCCTAAGCCATTTTATTGCTCTTTCTTCTCAGAAATAAATCAGGGGCATGAAAGTAGGCAGACACCAATTACAGTGGTCCCCGGGGTTACGAAGGTAATCCGTTCCGGGATTACCTTCGTAACCCGGAAGCTTTCATTTCCCGGGGGACCGCTATTTTGAACGGACTGCGCGGCCGATTTAAAGGGGCCGCGCGGTTTTTTTTTTTCGTATCCCGGGGGATCTTTCAGATCCCGGGGGATATGTTAGCGGTCCCGCCGGTTTTGTACCCCGGGGGATTCGTACCCCGGGGGATTCGTACCCCGGGGGACCACTGTACATCCGAGCAACTTAAATTCACTTTTACCAAAGAATTCACAGTTACAAGCCACTGGCCAGGATGAAGCACAGGACCCTGCAGCTGACTGTTGAATAGCTTGCATTCTTCAATTGTAGTACCCAACAACAAAACTCAACTGTACACACAGCTCACTAGTTAAGCAGTCTCTCTTTGCAAATCCTTTTTGGTTAAATAGCCAAACACCACTCATAGCTTTGAGCTAATAGAGAAAAATACAATATGCATTTTATATATTTTGTACAATTTTAATACAAATACATCTTTCTTCTAGCAGTTTTTGCAAGTATCCTTTCTATGCCCACTTCTTTCTCTCTCACACATGTACACTCACACAAACACACATGTACACACATATGCACACACGAGCTGTATATATACTGGGAAAACAGCTCACGAGAGAAAATGCTTTGAGAATTCAGTCCCAAAGTTAAATAAGCTTAGCAGAAGAGTTCAGTCCCAAAGTTTAACAAGCTTAGCAGAAGAGACACAGACTGACAAGGTGGCAAATATCTTCTTCCAGGTGGAGCTGCCCAATATATTAGTTAAGGCACCTGACAAAAAGGGGCATCGTATGTAAACAAAAAAACTTTATATAGTTGGAAAATTGCTTAGTGCTTGGGATTCAACAATCAGATATAGTTGGCTTTCAAATACTTACAAGAACCACTGTGCAAGGAACAAAAAACAAGTTAATACATACAAGTTAATACATACTTAGCATACAGAAACTTAGTATAAATTCAACTCAAGACAGTCTCTCATGCCATGGGAAGTTTAAAAAAGGAAGCATAAATTGCCCTCTTATCTTTTTGTGCCTCCAGAACAAGATGCAGACACAGTCCTCCTTCACTATGGAGAAACTATGAAATTATTCCCACATTAAAACCACACTCATCTCTTTGTGAGAAAGATGTGTGACTCCTCACTTTTGCAGGGTACCATGGAAGCATCAACACCCTTACCTCCCCTCCCCTCCCACCCTCCCACACACAGACAGCTAAGACATATATGCAAACAGAAAACTAAGAGTAATAACAAAATTAAGCACCATCTCATTGTGTTGGCAATGGTAGCATCCCCGACAACCCCAAGCAAGTGACACATCTATACTATGTAAGCCTTGATCACCATGTGTATCTGTTTCTTACACAACGGACAAGGAGATCGCACCTTTTTTAACATTTTGGCACATGTAAAACAGGCCACAAGATGAGCTGTCCTTCCATGGACAATATTCCCGTTCCGTGGCCTCTTCTGGCACACAAGGCAAGGTTTTCCCAATTCTTTCCTACTTTCCACTTCTTCCTCTTCTTTTTCTCTGCACTTACCCAATTGAAGTGAAGGCTCTCTTCCTTCACATACCTGTGCCAAATCTAAGGAATCCATGGAGCTTTTAGGGCTTAACCTACATTTAATTTCTGAGCTGCACAGGTCTTTATGCTGTACAACTGGAGCTGATACTGTCCTTCGGCAGTCTGGGACATCCATCCCTTCTGGCTCCTCTGTACTTTGCACTGTAGCCATGTTGGATGTGGAGAGAGAATGTACAAGCCTGGGGCAGTCAGAGAACCAGTCTTTCCTTAAGGCCCAGCAGCGGAAACAGTACCGTTTGATAGGGGAGTTGAATTTCTTGCATTTGGTACATTGCCAACAGTCCTGATGAATGAAAAAAGAAGCCATAATAAAACACAAGTCAGTGGATGCATATTTAGCTCCTTAGCTCCTGAATCTCACTCTGATTCCTAACCCTGCAGAATCCTACAAGACAATTTCTCCTTCTCTACACTACCATAAATTTTCAATGCTGCGTTCTAAATTCAAGGAGAAGTAGCTCCTTACATCAGTTAGAGTTATATTTCTCTGACACTCTAATTACATAAAATCTGTAGAATATGCACAAATAATGGTGGCTTATTTGATCAGCAACAGCTTTTGAATTTAGAGCTATAATTTGGATGTCCAACACCAGACAGTCCAATTTGTCTTAAAAGCAGCATGGGTGATTCTGCAGTCTATGAGGAGCAGGATATGCACTTCTCTTGCAAAGAACAACCAGCAAAAGAGAAATGAAACAGAGATACTAAAGAAATAGTTCACTGAGATTAGGCTGCAAATGTTCTTGCAGAGGGATTAAAACAGAAATCTTTCAGAAACTAATCAATGTCCTATTAGAGCAGATCAAATTTCTTTGTTCTACATACTCGACTCTTTTCAAAACACAGAATTCAAGAATTGCTGTGCTGATCCAGCTCATTTCAAATGTCTCAAAGAGCACCTGATAATGTTTTAGCCAAGTTGTGAGACTACAGTACATTTAATCTGGCCAATGAATTTATCTGGAAAAAAGCCATCAATATATTTACCTTAAGATCTTTCCCCACAAATACTGTTTAAATTAAATATAATGGTACTAGATGGACATTTCTGTTCACACGTCTCCTTCAGCAGGATATCAAGAAAGGATGGGATATACTGCTTTTGTTAATAAAGGAGAATACAGGTGAAAGATACCTTTCCAGCTAATTCCTCTAGCCACTTGTTTCCATTCCTGGCTTACATCTAAGATGACAGGACAAAAAACTGAGAGAAGTCTGGCTAGAGCAATACAGCTATACAAATATAAGATGCAAGATCATGAAGAAATGGGCTTGAAATGCACAGATCAAAAGTGGCTTCTGGCTGCTTTGGGGCATTTCTTTCTGATGATGCGCCCCCCCCCCAAGTGGCCAGAAGCCACTCTGACACTGTGGTCTGGTCCTTTGGACTGGATCAAAAAGAAGACAATTAAATACGCTTCCTGCTGGTGGACAGGTTAGTTCCATGGTGGCAGCCCACCACTGCTCCTGGTGGGCCATCTACTTTGCCCTTTTTCTCTCCCTCTAAGAGACTGTAGCAGCATATGTAGCTAACACTATCCAAAGATTAGCCCAAACTAAAAATTGTTTTTAAAACATCTTTCTAAGATGACTGGTAAATATATACACTATTGAGGGGATTTCACTCTGTCATCATTATTTTGTTGGGTAAAATAACGTTATATTGCGTAAGACTTTTATTTCCCTGGCTTTGGCTGTTGTAAAATGTTGCAAAAGTTGGGAAACTTTGGGGGGGGGGTCTATCAATAGGGGGGAAAGATTTAGGATAATGTGGTCAGTTGCTCATTTAGAGAAAATTTTCAAATGAAATACATATAATCCTAGCACAAGAAAAGAGGGGCAATTATTTTGAAACATGGTTTCTTTTGGTTTTCTAATATATTTGATCACAATTTTCTGTATGAACCCTAAATTCTCAGGCTAAACTTTGCAAAGATGTTTTATGGTTTGTTCATACAAGATAATCTAGGTTGGACAAATAAACAAATGAGAGCCAAAAATAACAGTTTACTGGAGTTTTTCCTTTCTTTCTTTCCTTTTCATGTGGACTAATTGACATGGTAAGAGATCCTGTCTCCTCTTTTTTGTCTCTGCATTTGTTTTTTTCCTGCAATTTTTCTTATTTAAGGTTTTTATAACTAAAATTGAATTAAAAATTAAAAAACAAAACAAAATAATCATATGCATAATATAGCATTTGTCTTATCTATTGTTTTCAGTCATATTGAAAATCTTCATATCCTTTTTTCTTCAGAGAGTGAGTGGGTTAGTTAGTTCACTCCCATTCTTCTCAATGACTTGCTGAAAACTGACCCCTAAACAACTGAGTGAAAAGCAACAAGAAGCCTTGGCTAGAACAAGTTAATCACCTACAGGCATCACTCAGTGAAAGCAGATGGGTACCTGGGCTTTATTTCCTTAAACAAAAGTTTGGTAGCAGAGGCAGAAATAACATGAAAAGAATGGGGGTAGATTCCAACTCCTAAAATTGTAGAGCAGTTCATCTTGTTTAAGCTAACTTTTTATTCAGAATCAGCATGGTGTACTAATTTCGTTGTTGGACTCTGATTCTGGAGACCAGGGTTCAAATCCCGGCTCAGCTGTGTAAACCCACTGGGTGACCTTGGGGAAGTTGTACATTCTCAGCCTCAGAGGACAATGGCAAACCCACTCTGAAGAAACTTGCCAAGAAAATCCCTGTGATAGATTCACCCAAGAAATGACTTGAAGGCACACAACAACAACATATAGTTGGAAGAGACCACAAGGGCCATCCAGCCCAACCCCCTGCCATGCAGGAACTCCCAATCAAAGCATCCCCAACAGATGGCCATCCAGCCTCTGTCTTAAGACCTCTAAGGAAGGAGACTCCACCACACTCTGAGGAAGTGTGTTCCACTGTCTAACAGCCCTTACTGTCACAAAGTTCCTTTTAATGTTGAGGTGGAATCTCTTTTCCTGTAGCTTGCATCCATTGTCCCGGGTCCTGTTCTCTGGAGCAGCGGAAAACATCCCAAAAGACACAACACAAAAAGAGAACGGAAAGGTTGTGGGAAAGGGGATGAGGTCCAGTGGTTCTTCTCTCCCTCTGGGGCTTGGACCAAGGCAGATGGACTGGAGGGATGGCTCAGCTTCTTAATACATAATTAATATTGAATAGCACTGGGCCTAGGACAGAACCCTGTGGGACCCCACTTGTCACTTCCCTCCAAGATGAAAAGGAGCCATTGTTGAGCACCATTTGGGTGCGGCAAGTCAACCAGTTATAAATCCATGTAACGGTTACCTTGTCTAGTCCACATTTTAAAAGCTTATTTGCAAGAATGCCATGGAGAACCTTGTCAAAGGACTTACTGAAATCAAGATATACTATATCCACAGCATTCCCTTCATCTACCAAGCTGGTAATTTTATATAAAAAAAAAGAGATCAGATTTGTCTGGCATGACTTGTTTCTCTGAAACCCATGCTGACTTTTTGTGATTATGGAGTTATCTTCTAGATATTCACAGACTCTCTGTTTAATGATCTGGCCCCAGAATCTTTCCTGGAATTGATGTCAGACTAACTGGATGATAATTGTTGGGATCCTCTTTTTTCCCCTTTTTGAAGATGGGGACGTTTGCCCTCCTCCAGTCTGCTGGGCCTTCTCCTGTTCTCCAGGAGTTCTCAAAGATCATTTCCAATGGTTTCAATATTACATTTGCCAGTTCTTTTAATACCCTTTGATGTAGTTCATCTGGTCCTGGAGACTTATATTCATTTAGATTGAAAAGGATGCCTCCTTTTAACTATGTATTAAGAAGCCGTGCCCTCCCTCCAGTCCATCTGCCTTGGTCCTGGCCCCAGAGGGAGAGAAGAACGATTGGACCTCACCCCCTTTCCCATCACCTTCCCTCTTCCTTTTGTGTTGTCTCTTTTAGACTATAAGCCTGAGGGCAGGGATCCATCTAATTTAAGATTGTATGTACAGCACTGTGTAAATTTACCGCGCTATATAAATAAAGGTTAATAATAATAATAATAATAGATTAACCAGGTATTCCTGTACTATCTCTTTACTTATTCTGTGCTGAAATTCTCCTATTTTGTCCTCTGCTCCATTTATGCTTTTTCAATAGGCTGGCAGTAGCTGATGAGGGAAGATAATCTACTTTCTTCTCTTTTGCTGTTCACTCATGCTCAGTATGCAATTCTGTAAGCTGTTGTGTTGACCCTGGCTATTGTAGGCAGGCAAACACAGCTACAACAGGACTGGTTACAGTAGAATCACTCTCAAACCAAGTTTTACTGAAATGTTTACTGCAAACATGTTGCTACAACCCAGCCCTGAAAGCCTGTTTCTCCAGCCCTCCCCTTCTCCCAATGTTGATGCTGCAAAATTAAAAAAAAAATCCATCTAGGCAAAGAACAAGGGAAAAAATGGAGGCTGAAATGGGTGTAAACTACTTTGTAAAAAGGAGCTTCTTTGTCAGAGGCTTTGTTAGCTGAAGTATCCCTAAATATCATAATGAATCAGACCCTCAACCAGCCATTAAGAGAGTGAATGGAAGAATATTATAGAAAGCTAATAATAATAATATCTCCGACTAATATCTACAACTAAGCATAAACTAACCATTACCCATGAAGCCTATTATGTTGTTTTAGTTTAATCTGTGACTGCTTTTGTGCTCGCAGTATGATTAATTGCCATCTGTCTAGATGAGACAAGAAAACCTACAAACTGATTGCCTAAGGTTTAAAGAGATGCAGTAAAGTGCTTTGATGTACACATAAATGTATACCTTAAACTTCTGAACATGAAATAGACAAGGGATAGCAAGCTGCAAGTATACACACCTCAGTGGTAATGTCGATGTCTGTGTCATCACTTAAGGACTGTGAATCTTCAAAATCATCTGAAGATGTAACTTCACTCACCTGTAATATGTAAATAAAATAGAAAGGTTTTATAACTGTCACTGTTATTGTATTAAAAGAAACAAACACCCTGCCCTAAACTTTTGCTTGATGTCAAAATCTGTTATTAAATGATTTTTTGAAGTAACTGTTCTGATACTCCTCTTAATCATGATTAATCTCTCTGAATTGCTAAATGAACATCACATATACAACAATTACAGATGAATCTTTTCTAGCACTGTACATTCATGATGTACAAATACAGAGAAATTGTAGCCAGTATGCACAGACATAGAGTAAGCTAGTTACACTACCATGACAAGCCCCTCTGTACACTGGTCTCCTACCTCTCAGCTACAAATCCATTTTTCATTTGGCCTCCTCTACCTCCACAATATAAAGCAAGCCAAAAAACAACAATCCTGAAAACACATGCTTTTTTGGTGTGATCGACAGTTGTCCTTCCACATTCACGCAAGACCACCGTGAATATTAAAAAAAACACAAATAACTCTCCTTCCCCAGGAAGCCAGTTAAAGGGACAGGTGGGCAGAAAGAGGCGAACAGGAGCGCATATACTCCTCTTCTTTCCCTGCCCTCCCATTCCTTCATCTGGCTCCTCACCCCTTCCCAGGACAGAGAGGTGCCTCTTTCCCCAGGCAGCTCTCTGTCCTGGAAAAGGGTGGGGAATCGATTCCCCAACCCCTTCACAGGATGGAGAGCTACTTGGAGAAAGAGGCAGCTCTCCTCATGGAAAGGGTTGGAACATGCATGCACCCTTCCTGGCTTCTCACTCCTGGGCCTTTTCCCTCTGAAGAGCAAAAGCCCAAGAGGAAGGAGGCAGAGGAGTGCGTGCACAGCAGCCTTGACCTTGCGGATGAATAAAACCACGAGTGTCAAAGCAACAAATGTTGAAGGATGACTGTACATGCTCAATTCTTTCAGCATATGTGTGACCAACACATTAGCTCAATGTAGCACATATTGTTCCTCAAAAAAGAAAAAAAAACCCTCATGTCACATTATCCCAGAACTCCCTTGTTCTAATAGCTCTACTGGCTTCCAGCCCAGCTCAATTCATAGTGCTGTTTTTGACCTCTACAGCCATATACAGCTCAGGATGAATACGCTCTTACAAACCTGCCCATGCTTTGAGATCTCCAAGGAAGGCCATTCTCTCTTTACAGGTACCTCTGGTGAAAACACAGGAGAGGGCTCTCTCAGTACCTGTCTTCAGGCTCAGGAACTCCATTCCCAGTAAAGTCAGACTGACACTCTTCCTACTCTCTTTTTGCAAGACAAGTAAACATGTTTCCGTTGGGACAGGCATCTGAGGTGTGAACCTATAAAGCCTGTTTCAGGTAAACAATGCAGCAGATCTTGCTAACTGTTCTGCTGGTGTGTATGCATTTGAGCTTAGGTCCGTGTTCAATGATGTGTGTGTGTGTGTGTACACACACACGCACAATTTTAATTGATGATTGGTTTTGCTATCAAAGATTTAGTGGGGGTTTTCACAGAAAAATCCACAACTTGAACCTTTTCTTCCCCATACCAGTGACACCTGCTAAAAACTGTCTGAAAGAACACGTTCAGTGTGACTTTTGAAATGAGTCACATGGGTGAGTGTCATTTGTTGTGCAATACAAGTCCATGACAGCACACAAACACCTTTGCTAATAAAACTAAAGCCAAAAATATAACCCATCAAATTGCTAAGGGTTGCATTAAGCCAAAAAAATACTCTTATTTATTTTGTCAGACAAACCCACTCCAATTACTTTGACATCAGATCTTACCGTTTTGCTACTCTCTTTTCCATCTTCGTTAGTCTGTTCACAATCAATTGCTTTTCCTGTAACTGTGATATCTAACTGATCTGAAGCAGGTTCATTGAGGAACCACAAGTCATCAGTTGTATCTGAAACAACAGCAGTATCTACATCCTAGAGAGAAGTAGGAAGCAAAGAAGATACTATTTCATCAATAACTTGATGCGACAATGATACAGTGAAGTGAAAAGAAACATACAGATACATTTAAGTATTTATAGTAGTTTAAATTCCAAAGAGCCTCTGAAGACAGAATTTTCAGGGAAGTCTGAAGTAATCTAAGAGCCCTGGTGGCATGGTGCTTAAATGCCTGTACTGCAGCCATTCGCAGCCACAAGGTTGTGAGTTCGATCCAAGGGCTTCAGGGTTGACTCAGCCTGGCATCCTTCCCTAGCTTGCTAAAATGAGTATCCAGCTTGTTGGGGTAATTACGTATATGTTGTAAACCGCTTAGGGAATGCTTAAGCACTCTGATAAGAGGTATAGAAAATATACTTGCTATTGCTAACTACTGAGAGGGAAGGGAAGAGTTCACTCTCCAGCACCCTGCATCCTGCACTTTGATCTTTCTGTGTCTTGCCATAGTCAAGAATTAGATTAGAAATAGAACTCTCTCTCTCCTTAATATAGCACGGATGACTCTTTTGTCTGTCCTGTGCTATTTTCACAATTTCAGTTCTTCAACCTGTTCCTCTTCCCCGAAGTCTATACATTAGCAGCCAAGTTAAAAATGAAGACTTTACCAGTAAAGAAAGCCTGAATTAGAAATAGCCAACAGGAATAATTATACCATGACGGAAACTTTTTTCTTATTAAGTGCCACAGACCCATGAGAAAAGCCCACTGGAAACAACAAATGATAGTGAGAGCAGCTGAAGCCAAGAGCAGGAAGAATCTGCTACATTTCAGTGTCTGCTCTCTCCTTCTCTGTACCATCCTACATGAAATCAGTCTGAGGACCTCAGACTCATCACACCCTATGTTTAGACATAGACATCAAGAAAGGATACTCACCTGATTAGTTTGTATATCTGTGGAACCATTACTTCTGGACTTGTAATTGTTTCTCAGATTTCCCAAAAACCACCATGGAAGGCCAGGTATATCCCACTCTTCAAGCACCAGATCCAGCTTAGTTTGTTCTTTTGATAGGTTATTTAGAAGTGCTTTATTTGAAGAAGCCAAACAAAGTTCAGATTAGAATATTCTTACTGTTTTTATTAAACAATGGTCAATCTTGTTTGCTGAGACACAGCTCACTCTTAAATTTGTATCTTTACTGGTTGTTACTTGGTCCAAAGATATAAATTTAAGAGTGAGCTGTGTCTCAGTAAACAAGATTGACCATTGTTTCATCCTACCCACCCCCCAACATACACATTAGTTGAACAGTCATAAGGAGACAGCTCACTTATTTCCCAACCTGATATTCCTCAAATACTTTTTTCTTATATATTCCTTAAATATATTCCTTAAATATATTTTTACTTCTAAGAATATTGACAATTGGGTTTTGAGAGACTACTGTAGTTTTGTGTTGTGGATTGCACATGAAAATATGCCAGATAAAATTAAAATTAAAGGAAAACTTTAGAAGTCTAGCAACTTTTATAATGTGAAGAAGCATAAGATGTAAATAATTATACATCTTACAATAAGAAGAATTCTTGAGTTTACACGCAAATGTGTTAAGACTTTTTACCAATAACTGGCTGACAGCACATATTGTAATAGACTGAGCTTTTATCTCTACAAAACCCAAGGAAAATCTTGAGGAAGATAATCTGATTCCACATGTATGTTCGTTCATTTCCATTAAGAATGGTGAAAGATTCTTAATATCAATGAGCAATGACAGATTTGATATTTGGACTTTATCAGATATTCAAAATTTTCTGAGTCTACATATAAAAAGTAACACTTTGGAAAATTAATTTCCACAATAGTGTTTTATTAGTATGAAAAGCATGCAACTCTGACTTATTCCCAACTCTCACAGGGCTAAGTCACTCCCTTAAAAAAAAGCTTTCAAATGGGAGATACTTTCTCCCTAGCAAGCTAGCATCCTGCCCTTCAAACATCAATAGTACTATTGTAATCAGTCTCACTAACAGAATACATATTTCTAATGGATAGATAGAAAGGCTCTAATGAGGATCAAGAGATAATCTTGGGTTTGAGGGGCAGCTTGCTTTTATTGCGTTTTGACTAGTGTATAAAGTCCTTATGTGATCTCACATAAGGAACCAGATGCAAGAACAGCAGATAAAGGACAGCAAACTAACCCCCGCATCAAAATGGTGGTCATGTTCCAACTGTGATTTTTTTCCCACAAATACTACACTCACCTGTATCCTCTTTGCAGGTATACTTTGAGGTACAGATGATGGGTGTTTCCTCTTTATAATCAGTGCTAAAACTTCTCTCTGTGCTACTCTGCTTAAAGGAGGAAGAAAGTAAACTTGTTAACCCATCAGATCTTTAAGAGACACGGGGATGCAGCACTTCTTTTCTGAGTCACCAGCTGCAGAGCAACATCACAGAGTTATCAGATGAATAAAGGTTTACTGAGCATACAAAGCACATTTATTAACTGACCAAGACAATTGTTAAGGATCAAGTAGACATAATTAGAAGTTACAATCCAACCAAAATTTAGAACAAAATCAAGCCTACAATTTTCCATAAGCTACATGCTAATGTTACCAAGATTGTTAACCTAAACATGAAGCTCTCTCTCAAACTGGGCTAAACTAATGAAACAAATTAGATTATGCTAAAGCTTTTCACTTACTAGAAGCTTTCAAAAAATAGGACATTTTGCTATGCAAATCTCAATCACTTTTCAGAAAATTCTTCCCAACAATACAAGCTGGTATGACTGAGGACAAGAAGTGCTACACCCCAGAAAAGATGCTCAGAGACTGGAACTCTGTTAGGTAGAGAACAGAGATTGGTCACTCTGTCCCTGCTGTGTGGACTACCAAGAACTTCTGAGGAAAGCAAAAAGCTACCAGTCAAACAGATCAGAAGTTCTAGCAGTCCACCATGTACAGGTACAGAGAAGGGACACTCTGTACGACAAAAGAAACCACCCAGTAGTGGGTTTTACCTTCAGTTGATCTTGGCTTGGATTATCCACACTCTGATCCTTTGGTAGAGCAAGTGTCTGTGCAGCATCTAGACAGCAGGTAAAAAAAGAAAAAACCTTCCCCAGTAATAACCATTCACACAACACAGTGGGGTCCCCTTGACAGGCAACCAATAAAAATAAGTTTTGAAGCTGTGCAGCTGAAAGCATTAAAAGATGAGGACACAGACCTCCCTGCCTACATTGCCCCATTTCTTAGATCACTAAAAGTGAAGAATAGAATTTGTGCCTCTTATTCCCACTTCCTTTGAAATAGTCATATTCTACCCTCCTAAACTACAATCTACAACTCCTTCTCTTAGCACACAATTTATAATGCCTTGTACAATGGTGTTTGTTGTTATTGTTGTTTTTAAAGTCAGTATGTGGGAATGTAGAACCAGACTGTGACTTCAGCATGGGGCAGAGTACTTTAATTCAAATGAAACTGCTTCCCATCCCAACCCATGCCTATATTTTACAATGGAAAGGCATTTTTATTCCCAATGCAAATGTCTGGGGCATAGGCTAAAGGTGATTCCAACTGCAACCATGGCAAAAACAAAGAGGTCAAAGTACTTCCATGATCTTCATATGGCTCCCTCTCTCATGCATCATCTTTAAAAAAAACTGCACATGAAACATGTTGTGTCTAGTTTGATCCTGAAAACTATTATGGATCCCATGACATGCAAAAGAATACATCTAAAGGGAAAGAATCTCTAGATACAAGATTCTAATTCTGCTTTCAAGAGCTAAAGATATGACACAGAAACATGAACACAATACAGTACAGTGGTCCCCCTGTTTACGAATCCCCCGGGGAACGAAATCCCCGGGACCCGAAACCGGCGGGACCAAAAAACATCCCCCGGGATCCGAAGGATCCCCCGGGATGCGAATAAGAAAAACCGTGCGGCCCCTTTAAATCGGCCGTGCGGTCCGGCAGAAATAGCAGTCCCCCAGGAAACGAAGACTTCCGGGTTACGAAAGGTAATCCGGAACGGATTACCTTCGTAACCCGGGGGACCACTGTAATCTAATTTATCAAGCACCAGATGTAAATAAATAAGAATCAATCTATCCATTATATCTGCTAGGGCTTGGAAGAAAGCCAGTTAACTAGTCTTACTGCTGCACTGTAATGTCTCTTTCTAGCAAGGTGTCTATCCTTGCAGATGAAAAGGATATTTCAACAGATCCCCAACAATGTAGAAATAAGTTGAAGTCTGTTCCAATGGTTTCAATCTATTAACTACCAATACAATGCTGGATAAGATGCATCTCTAAAATGTGTCAGACTCTAAGACATTGGGGCAAAGCAGACGGATATGAAGGAGTGGCCTCTGGCCGCTCCACCCATAATTAACCAGGGACTGTAGCTACCATATGTCCTGCTCTGAAAGTGGACTGCCACCACAGTCCCAAACTCAGCCGCCGGCATAAATGGTTTTTCTCCGCTCCTTTCTCTGGCAGCCTCAGAGCAGTTTCTGGTCACTTTGGGGTCGTGCATCATATGAACACCACACCCACAAAGCAACCAGAAACCGCTCCTTTTGGCATCTCTATTTCAGACCTATACTGCAGTGCCGGGCAATTTGTCACTCATGGCCTAAGTATAGAAGCCTTCAGCAAGCAATGAAGTTCAGATGTCTAGCAAGAGCAATTGGTCCCTCCCCAGTAGGACCCTGGGAACTGAGGAAGAGAAGAAAGCAGGTGGTAGAAAGAGGCAAAGTGGGTGGCAGAAAAAGTAGGTGGATTCACCTACCCATTGCCAGCATGCAACCCAAGACAGACAAGTAATGTCTCACTCACATATGTATAGAGAAAGAGGATATGCAGGCACACAGCTTTAATGTGTGAATGTGAAATGATCAGAGCTTACAGTTCAAAAACATGGCTCCAACACTTTCTCTAAAAGAACAGAAGAGACTGAAGGAAAATGGAAGCTCATTAAAACAAAATTTTTCTTTAGAACCTAATGAAAATATAGCCAAAAACTCAGTTTAGTCAGCCAAAAAGAAACAGAAAAGTTAGTAAGAAGCAAAATTAAGTCTGTTGACTGTTCTTTAGTCAGAGAATAACTGCTCAGCATCACTTTAGGAGAGATGAAGCTATTGCAATTCTACAGTGGAAAAGGGATATGGCACGAAATAGTTGAAGAGCATAACAAATTATATTTTTGCCTTCAGCAGTGCAAACAACAAAGCTCTGTTGATCATATGTACATCCAACAAAAGAAAGAATTCATACATACTGTCTAATTTAGGAAAAATATTACATTTATTTCCTGTTTGAATGCTGCAAGCTACATTATAGTGTTTAAAGTCGCCCCTCCTTTCTCATGGACTTGGGGTCTGCGGTCTCGAATATTCACGAAAGGGGAACCTCCATTATTTTCATTGGGGTGCACCCCCACGGCACATACCTCACACACTCTCGTGGGCATGAGCCCCATTCAAGCCTATGAGGCTTGAATATAGGCGAGTCTCTGTTTCTGTGGGGGGTCTGGAACGGATCCCCTGCAAAAACGGAGGACCGACTGTACTTTGAATTTTCTTACCATGCAATTCACTTTTGAATATGTCAATTAACAATGCTCTTTATCTACCAGAAGAAAAGTATACCTTTTTTCCTATGCTTTCAGTGTAAATTTGGTTAATCATATCATTCTAGGATGAGTAGCAAATAAAACCATGATGAATGGAAATACATTTAGTCCTCCACCAATACCATATTCCTGATCCTGCTCTGGTTTGTAAGAATTGCTAGGTCTCATATTTGCATAGCGCAAAAATGGAAGCATTCAAATCGAATTATCTGTAATTTAACCAATACAACATCTGAGGACTAAAACTAAGATTAGTGATTTATATTGAAATGCTTAAGTGCATTTATTTGTGGCAAAAGCTGGTGTCAGCATTACCAAGTGTATGGACTTCTCAATCCACTTGAATATTCTTTTAACAGAAAACTGAACGTACCTCAATAGACCATCAGTGGTCCCCAAACTGTGCTCTTTAAGGGATTTTGGACTTCAGCTCCCAGAATCCCAGCTGAAGTCCAAAATCTCTTAAAGGGTATAGTTTGGGGACCACTGATCTAATTCAACTGTGCCAGTGTGTCCAATGCCACAACACTCCAGATAGCCTCGAAAAATATCCAGCCTGTCTTTCAAAATTTCTAATGGGGAAGAGCCTATTAACTTCCATTCAAGGGTCAAACTAGTGTCATCAGGAAAATCCTCCTATGTTTATGTGAAGTACCATTTCTAGAAATTATAAAGACAGTGTTACACTCTCTGGACCAACATTCTTAATTCATGTCTTAATCCACCCATATTCAATAGTTTTTGGTTCTCACGCTCAATGTCTACTTCACTCCCTCCTGAGGTAGAACTTACTCTACAGGGTCAGTAAAACGTAGATTTTATTGTTCTATGCCTTCAAGTAATGTCTGACTTATGGTAACTCTATGGTGACCCTATCACAGAGTTTTCTTGGCAAGATTTGCTCTGAGAGGGGCTGCCATTGACTTCCTCTCAGACTGAGAGAGTGTGACTTGCGCAAGGTAACACAGTGGATTTTCATGACCAAATGGGGATTTGAGCCCTAGACTCCAGAGTCCTAGTCCAATGTTCAAACTACTATGTTTTCCTTTATTTTATTATATTAAGGCCACCCAACAATAAATTGAAGATATGATCTATAAAATATAATCCCAACAATACCTTCTTGGATACTTGAAGTTCAAATATAAGAAAAGCCCACACTAAGCTCACTTGAACCCTCCACACACTCCTACTCCAATTCTAGAAATATTTCAAATGCCACTGGATAAGGATGCCTACTAAACTAAGGGTAGCTTTAGAAACTGCCTCAGAAACAGTTCAAGAAGCTGTATCGTTTACAGTAATGAATTTGTATGCATGTGCACAAGCCTGTCTGTTTGCACCTCAAGAGTTTCCTGGAATCATAAACCAAAAAAATAACATATCATATTTCTCCAAAATACAGCTCCAAGAGAGTACATATAGAAACTTCCTTTCAAGTTAAGACCAGAATGGACATGGTGTTAACTCCATGACTGCAACTTTAAAAGTGTGTATTTTGCACACTGTAGCTACAGAAGAACATCAGCAGCCGCAGGACTGGAGCACAAACCTTAACTCTTACTCCCTGCTATGGATGCCTGACTCCCCCCCCCCCCAAAAAAAATCAACTTTGAAACCACTAGCTACTACCATAAAAGCCATGAAAAATTCTGACATTTAAAATCTGGACAGGAAGCATATGACATTCACAAAGTACAAGAAAAAATAATATTTTGAGCAAGAATGATTTTTAATACCATTTTGGGAGTTTTTGTTTGTTTGTTTAAACTGGGGTTTGGGGTTTTGTTTGTTTGTTTTGAATTAATGTGTAAAGCTACACCAATATAGGACTAAATTGGAAAATTAGGTAGCAAAATGCAGTTCTGATGTTATGGTCACTAGTTTAAATAACAATTTTTCTTTAAAAACTGCTCTTTTAAAGCAAGTTGTTTTGGTTGAACCAATGTTAACTGAAGTCTTTGTTTCTCAGTGGCATTTCTTGCACTATTAAGTGAAGTGATTAAAAAAGATACAATTGACACTAGATGCTGGTGTAATAATGAACAAGTGCCAATAAACAAAGTTAACATGTTTGATTTGGAACAGTAATTGTTGTTCCAGTAAGAAGGTTGGAAAATAGTAAGAACAGCCATACCTTTTTAAAAATGATTTTTTTTTTCAAAACTAGGAGTGTTTTCTTTCTTTTCTTTTTTTTTAAAGTTACTTGGTTTAAACCAACCTCGTTTAAACCAACCAAACTTGATTTTTAGAAAGTTTTCCCAGGCTTCAGGAAATGAGGATGTTGCCCAGCAAGATTAAGGAGAAAGATGCTTCTCAAGGGTGAAACTAAAAGTGGTTTTATGAAAACTGCCAGAAAAATAAGATCACAGAATAAATCACCTGTGAGGGTCAATTACTGTATAACGCTCAAATCTCTCTTATGAATAGAAAACAACTGAGATTCCCCTTGTTGCTTCCATATTCAAGCCAGTTCACCAAACTGGCAAAATCCAGGAGAAATTAAATCCACAGAAACATTTAAATACATGATAAAATGTTTAGTCACACTGATTTCACGGGAACTTAACATTCCCTGGGTTGCACTCATTGTTTTTACTGTTCTAATCATGCCAGATGTTTAGGCAATGTTGTCCTACAACTAGAACAAAGTAAAATAAGTAAAGTGATGTATCCCTTAGCTGCCGGTTTGTAGTGTAAAAAGTACATGAGGAGACTGCAATGTTCCTAGTCATCCCAATGCTTCATCACCAGTTCATTCCAATCCAAATGTTATTCATCTACTTTTACTTACCTGAATGAATTACATAAAAGAGTAAATAAACTTGACTAATACAATAAGAGACCTACCTGTGCATGAAGCAGGAATCACATTCCGTTTCAGCATGTCATAAACTGGGCTGCAAAATAACAGTAAATAGTGAGAATAAAACAAACCACCCATACCCTCCCACACACACACAAAAAAAGGATTCCATATTCTTCAACCATAATGCATGACAAGATTCAAATGAACTACCCAGATGCTAAAATTAGCATGTGTTATGAGTCCAGGAAACACCTCATACACAAGTCGCTGTGTAATGAATGCAGAAAGAAGAAAAGAATGGCCAAGAGCCTACATCAGGAGACAAGGGTACATCTACTGATGCTACCTCCATCAAATCTACTTTTAAACAATGGAACTTGTTTTAAAAACCATGGAGTTACAGTTGTATACTCGTGAATTAGATGCTTGTAGCAACAACAACTACAACAAGCATTCCAGAACTTTATGATGGTACTAAATCTTTAAAGTAGAACAGCTTGGACACAGCACGTAAATGCTATCTGTCTAAAAATTTCCATGCACAAACAGAATTAAGTACTACCACAATCCAGTCTCCATGAATAATGTGACTTGTTAAGTAAGATGACAAAAATGATGAGCATCAGAAATAAGATGGAAGGTTTGGAGAAACTCTTGTCTACTTTTGAATTAAGATACTAGAATTAGAAGCCAACAATTTGCTGCATTCTATGACTGAATTACTGATCTACATGAACAGAAGAATGAGATGGAAAGTGATACATAGTTCTAGATTTAAACGCTTTAGGCTGCAAGGAAGAAAGAGATCATCCTTTTTAAATGCTCCTCCTTTAGGCTTCCTGTAAATGGAAAAGCACCACAGAAATTAAAAGAACAAGGCAAGAGGGTATCTGCAAGTTTTCTGTTTGTTGGGATTCAAAAATGCCAACCATTTATAGGCAGTTCTCGCTCACATGCAATTTAAACTTGTTTAGTCTATTTTACCTATTCACATAACACAATCCCACTCAGTTGCATATGTAGATCCAGCCTTAACTGGGAGGACTTATTATCTGCAGCTATATGGGTTCAACTCAAAAGCCTCTCTAGTACGAGATTAGGGTCTAGCTTGTAGTGATAACATATTGAATATTTGCATGTATATATATAGAGAGAGAGAGACATAATGGGACATCTTGACAATGGAACCCCAGTCTAAAAATGAACTTCATTTATGTTTCAAATACTATGTAAGGTAATGTTATACATGATATTTTTTTTAAAAAAATTGTGCATAAAACAACGTTTGTGTCCATTGAGCTATCAGAAAGCAAAGGTGCAACTATTGCAGCCACCCATATGGCTAATTTTGGAGCATTTTGGATTTTTGGAGCATTCTGGATGTCTGCTCAACCTGTTTTAGAAGTGTCCTACCTTGGATCTTTTACAGAGAAACTTTCACGGCCCAGAAGATCCCCTAATTGGTCTCCTTCACAATATACCATATGCTGCTGCTGTTCGTCATACAGCTGTTTCAGCACAATGTATTCTCCGAGGTAATGTATGATCTAAGTAAATGAAAGACAACTTGTTAACTTGTTATAGCTACTCGGCAAACATTAAACCAATATGGACTATTTGCCATTTCAATTACTCCAGTAATTGAACCTCATTCACTGTGAAGAGCTATATATCAAACATCTTAACTACTTACAGTGATCATTTTCCTACACTGTAAAAACATGCTTACAAGTTTTTTTCCATCACTAACTTACTTCTTCTGTAAATTAAGGCACTATCTGACCTTGTAAAGTGATTAAATTATTCCGTTTGAACAGAAGAATAAACAAGGATATATAATATATATATATGATATATATATAATATAACAAATTGGTGAAGTCCAGGAGCAGAAGACAATGTAAGAATCTTCCAGTTGCCTACCTAACAGGTGATGTCAAAGTTCCTGCAGTAAACACCCTAAAAGAATCATAGAGTTGTAAGAGACCACAAGGGCCATCCAGTCTACCCCCTGCCATGCAGGAATTCACAATCAAAGCACCACCCCTCAAACAGATGGACAACTTGCCTCTGTTGAAAGACCTCCAAAGGAGGAGACCACCACTTTCCGAGAGTGGTTCCAATGTCGAACAGCTCTTACCATCAGGAAGTTCCTCCTAATGTTTAGGTGGAATCTCTTTTCCTGTAGCTTGCATCCATTGTTGTATGTCCTATTCTCTGGAGCAATAGAAAACAAGCTTGCTCCATCCTGAATATGATGCTCCTTCAAATACTTAAACTGGGCTACCATATCACCTCTCAACTCTCTCTTCTCCAGAGTAAACATACCCAGCTCCCCAAGTCTCTCCTCATAAGGCATGATTTCCAGACCATTCACCATTTTGGTCACCCTCCCCTGGGCGCACTCCAGCTTGTCAACATCCCTTTTGAATTGTGGTGTTCAGAACTGGAGACAGTATTCCAAGAAAAGCAGAACAGAGTAGCACTATTACTTCCCTTGATCCAAACACTATACAGTGGGTTCTCAGTATCTACGGGGGATCCATTCCAGACCCTCCCACAATTACCAAAATCCGCAGATGCCTACAAAACTACATATAAGATGGATGAAAAATGTGGTGTATATGTATCTATGACCCAAAACAGAGAGGCCCAAAGGAGCAGCATGAGGCCACGCTGGCACCATTTGCACCGGGACCATAACAACTGCACATGCCTGGTCCCAATTTCTCAGTTTCTGGGGAAGGCAACAGCAAACCCCCCTCTGAACAAATCTTGTCAAGAAAAACCTGTGATAGGCTCACCTTAAGGTCATCATAAATAAGAAATAACTTGAAGGCACACAATAAGATCACAGTTGCCTATATTGAGCACTGCAATAGTACTAAGTCCATTCAGCTGTAATATAAGTATTTGACAGGAAGTACTCCAAGTCATGCAGAAAAGTAGCTAGAATACTATTAGGCATAGAGCCACTGCCTCCATTAGAATTGTTTATGTTCAGGTTTAAACTCCAAGTGTTGCCTGACTGCAGCATCACTGCCTCAAGTGCAATCAAGATCCAATGCACTCAAACTTATGCAGCAAGGTCCTAGTGTGTAACATAGAAGTGGAGCCCATTTTTCAAGCAGCGTATTACGCATAAAATTTCGTCTTCTCTCCATATTAGCAGCAAAAAGGGCTCACCTAAAGATAAATGCAAAATGAAAAACTGCTAACGGTGCTTCCAGCCACTGCAGGGAGACAGGTCCTTGCTGTGCTAAATGCAGGCTGTTGTAGAAAATTAACATTTTAACACCAAAACCCCTTCCACGTAAAGTATTCAATTTGTTTTTGCAAAAATATTAGAAGCTAAATAAGTTATTTAAATGCATAAGTGTTTAAAATAAGTCACACAGCTCTGCAGGAATATCTGACACATTCCTAATGAAAAACCACTGCATTTAATTCCTAGCTGACAGGATACCCCTGTAAATCACAGACTGTGTCATTTTTCTAATCTTGTACACACTTTGCATTTTAATCTTAAAATAAATGATTTTGCAAGGTGTCTTGGGTTTAGCTGACAAGACATATCGAGAGAAAAAAGAAAATAAAAGTATAATTTAAAAACTTTCAGGCATTGATTGGAAACAAGAAAAAACATCTCTTAGTAGTCTCTCAGGAATACAACCACCTACTGCAATTCTCCTCACATTGTTAAACCTCCTTTTAATAACTCATTTGCTATTCTAGCAGCTGCTATAGGAGGCTCTTAAAACCTTTTGGTGAATAGAACATATACCAAGAAAAATGAAAATTCCCCTGTCATACAGAGAAGATGCAAAAGGAAAGATCCATGGCTCCAACCTAGTGAGATGGCCAATTATAAGTAAAGTTATGAATAGTTTTTGCAGAACCTCCAACATTATTCCTAGCAATCAGAGAACTAGGGTATTAGTTCAAGCAGCTGCGTCTCATTCAAGCCGCTAAACACTATCCAAAATGATTTACAAGCTTAAAGAACTATAGTCATCAATATACTAGTTTGTGGTTCCTAAACTTTTTGGGGGGTCTGAGATCAATTTCAGAAGTGAGAACTGAATTATGGACCCCACTCTGGAAAAATGAATTTAAACATAATTTTTTTGAAGCAATAAACTTGACATGTTTATTAATTAAACTATCACTTAAATGAAAAAGTACATAGAAAATAAACATGTTTAAAAACTCCTTTTTTGTACAACTATTTACACTTAGTTTTACATTCAGTCTTTCAGTCCTTCCTTGAACTACTGAAAGTACTACCTTCATCCCTGTGACAAGGACAGGGAATTAACACTGATGCAGCACAAGACACATTTCTTCTTAAAAAAACAACCAAACCCCAGAGCAGAACAGAAATCCAAACAATTTGAAAGAACTCAAGTAGAGAAAGGAGAAAAGAAAGAGAAATTGCTTGTACATGATAAGTTGTATTGGTCTGGAACAGAACCCTGTATGTGTAGCAGAATTTAAACATAATTTTCAAAGTACTGTAACAGGAAATAAATCCAAGAAAAAATTCACACAGCTCACAAGCCACTTACAGCAGCACAACAACTTGAGAATGCTCACATTTATACATGTTAAATACTGTGTTATTACTGTGTTTTTTCAATATAGCTTTAAAAAGATGAAACCTTCTAAATGCTAAAATGGGAACTAGCCATCTCTTTCCTTTTTTATTTTTTAAACTGCTCATCACATGCTGTTCTTCTGGATTGGTAAGTGGCCTATCACAAAATACACTCTCAAAATAATGTCCTCATTTCTGAAATATTCAGGAACTTCACTTATCTTGGGCTGTATAATTCAATTGAACTCACCCGTGATCAATTTGGCTGAGCTTGAGATGTTGTTTCAGGGAGTCCTTGTATCTCTTTTTTGGGGTGCCCCTCTTACGCTGACCCGTGGTGAGTTCACCATAGAGTACAATTTTTGGGAGGCGATGGTCCTCCATCCTAGAAACGTGCTCTGCCCAGCACAGCTGCGTTCTCAATAGCATGGCCTCAATGCTGGTGATCCCTGCTTGCTCAAGGACAGCAACATTCATCACATTGTCAGTCCAGTGTATATTTAGGATTGTGTGTATACAGCGCTGATGAAAGTACTGGAGGAGTCATAGATGTTGGCAATAGATGGCCCATGTTTCAGAACCACAGAGGAGAATGGACAGTGCAATGGTTCTATACACACTGATTTTGTGCTTCGCCTCAGGTGTTTGCTACTCCAGACTCTTTTGTGAAGCCTTCTGAATACACTATATGCCCTTGCTAATCTGTGATCCATCTCTTTATCACTCTTGGCGTCTGAGGAGATACTTCCCAGGTAGGTGAACTGCTGAACAGACTTAAGCACAGATTTGCCTATGGTGACGCTGGGATGACAGTATTCTTCCTGTGGTGCAGACTGGTAGAGAACTTCCGTTTTCTTCAGGCTGACTTCCAGCCCAAACAGCTCTGCAGCTGTTGCAAAGCAGGATGTTAAGGGCTGCAGAGCTGCTTCTGTATGGGCAACAAGGGCATTGTCAGTGAAAAGCAGTTCACAGACTAGACAGAGTCTTTGTGCGAGCCTTCAGACGGCTTAAGTTAAACAAGATACCATCAGTACGGTAACGTACATAGATGCCATCTTCTTCTTCGAGATCTGCCATAGCACTTTGGAACATCATGCTGAAGAAGACGGCAAATAGAGTTGGAGCGAGAACACAACCTTGTTTCACACTATTAGGGCTCTGAGAGAGCATCACCATATCTGACTTCACTGAGCTTGCCCTCATGTAGCAAGATAATCATTTTGAGGAACTCTGGCCCCTATCAGAAAAGCATTCACAGCTCTAAGGTACCAATGTATGCCTTCTGCCTATTTGACAGGCAGATATAATAACACCCCTGTCCATCTAAAATGATGTATCTGCAAAACCGGGGAAGTAGAGAACATCGAACATTGTCTTTTACATTGTCCTCTTTATGTATCCCCCAGACAAAGGTTTCTCGCAGGTATTTTATATTCTCTTTCTGACAGACCCTGTTTCCAGCAGATTTGTGTTCTTCTGGCTGACAATGATGTATTTATTACTTATATGGCAGCAAAATTTAGGTTAGCAGCCAATAAGATTAGATTCAATTCTCAAATTGGGTATGATGATTAGGAGTTTTTATCTGTTCTATACTTTTATCATTTTTAATGATGTCATATTGTATTTTGCTGATGAGCTTTTTAATCAATATTTTATGTTGTTTTATTTGTGGTTTTATTTGTGTTTTTGTGGCTTAACCCTTTTATTTTGTCTCTGTGTATACTGTACATACTGCTCATATTGACTGGACCAGTTTTGTATTGTGACAGCTTTTAGTTTTTAACCATAAACTGACTTTGGATTTTGAGGAATTTGGGGGGGGGGGGACATCCTAGTCATTCCATGATCTGCCACAGACCTTTTCAACTCACAGTGTGGATGGCTTTGGTAAGGTCAACAAATGTTACATAGAGTCCTTTGTTTTGCTCTCTACATTTCTCTTGCAGTTGTCTAAGAGCAAATACCATATCTGTAGTGCTCCTATTAGCTCTGAAGCCACATTGGCTTTCAGGGAGAAGTTCTTCTACAACAGCAGGAACTAATCTGTTCAGGAGTATCCTTGCAAGGATTTTTGCAGCAATGGAAAGGAGTGTTATACCTCGATAGTTTGAGCAATCAGATTTCGCTCCTTTTTTCTTATACAGGGTGGTGATAACTGCATCTCGGAGATCTGATGGCAGTTCACCTTTTCCCCAGCAACTCACAAGGAGCTCATGGAATTTAGCATGAAGTACATGACCTCTGTGTTTCCAGGCTTCAGGTGGGATTCCATCAATCCTGGCTGCCTTGCCGTTTTTCATCTGCTGTATGGCCTTAATGGTCTCTTCCAAAGTGGGAGCCACGTCCAGTTCATTTTTGATTGGTTGTTGTATCATATGTTGGATAGATGAGCCTTGGACTACTTGGTTGGCACTGAAGAGACTTTGAAAATGTTTAGCCATCAGGATTGAGGCTTTGTCTGTGATTAGTGTTTGACCATCTGTACTGTATAAGGAGCTTTGGACCTGATAAGTAGGTCCAAACATTGCTTTAAGAGCTTCGTAGAATCCTCTGGAATCCCAGATCTGCACAATGTGGTGTCTTTTCTACTAAATTGATCCACAACTTGTTCTGAATGTCTCAGAGTTTTTGTTGGAGTTTATTACATGAGAGACAGAAGGCTGCTTTTCTTACATGGCAAGATGGCTCTGCGAGGTGTGCTTGATGAGCAGTTCTCTTCTTTGCCAACAGCTCCTGGATCTCTTGGTTGTTTTCATCAAACCAATCTTGGTTTTTCTTAAGGGAGAACCCAAGGGATTCTTCCACAGACTGCAGGATACTGTTTTTAATATGTCGCCAAAGCACTGCAGGAGAAGAAGCTATAGGATGGTCTTCAAGTTCTGATTGCAGATTTGCCTGGAAATTATCTCGCATGACAGCTTGTTGAAGATTGTTGACTTGGAGTCTCCTCTTTAAGATGCCACCCCTCTTAGGTTTGAGCTTAAGATGAAGATTTAGTTTGCATCTTACAAGGCAAAGAACTGCTTGACATTCTGCACTGGGTATCACTCGAGTATGATGATCATCACAAATGTTTCTATGGCACACTAGAACATAGTCAATGAGGTGCCAGTGTTTGGATCAGGGATGTATCCAGGTTGTCTTCAATGGATAACTCCATTATCATTACAATTTCGAACACCATGCTTGTCTAGAACACCTTTCCAGGCTTCGAAGTTCTTTCCTACTCTGGCATTGAAGTCACCAAAGATAATGATTTTATCTTCTGTGGAGACTTTTTGTATGAGGTGGCATAGGTCAGAGTAGAATTTGTCTTTCTCCACACAGTCGTCTTGCACAGTTGGAGCATATATACTGAACATGTGGGAGGCATAAGGAGATAAGGCAATCAGAGTCACCTGTTGGCAGGGTTTCCAGTTTGGAGGCAATGGAGTTTTTAATCATAAAGCCTGCTCCTGATATTTTTCAGTTTTAGGCTTGCCAGACCAGTAGAGTGTATAGCCAGCACGGTGTTCTTTAAGGCTGCCTTCCTCATGGAGACGAACTTCACTAAAAGCAGCGATGTCAATATTAAGTCGTGATAGTTCATGGGCTATTAAAGGAGAACAACACTCAGGACATCCACTATCTACAGAATCTTGCATGGTTCTGATATTCCAGCATGCAAGCGTCAGTCTGTTTGCATCTTTGGAGGTGGTGTGTGCCTTTGTATCTTTGTTTTTGTTCGACCGCATCAGAAGATGCTTGTTGGCCGTGGCTAGCCAACCGGGGAGATGGAGATGAGCTTTCATTAGGCCACCTTTTCTAGGCCCCTCTCCGTATGGAGCAAGCAGTGCTCTCCTTAAAAAAAGGATGGTTGATTGTTCAGGATGCTGCTGAACAAGACTGTCATCTCCCAGGTCAGCCTCAAGTGACCAAAGTCCTGAACAGCCTGCATGCAGGGTTGGGTCTGCGGCTTCCAGTGCATCTTTCACGTGCTGTTTCGTCCCTCACCTATCGCTACAGGACTTTTTTTGGGGGGGGGGGGACAGGATTGGATGTAATGTGAGCCTGTGCAATGGATTTTTCTAGTGGAGCGCAGCATGCACAGAACTGGCCTCACCCTTTAAACCAAACGTTCATCTGCTGAGGCCAAGCAAGTATGGACGGTGGCAGCAAGATCCTCGGGTCGTAGGTTTGATTAGAGTTTCCTTTTCTTAGATGGTTTACCTTACAGGATTAGACAAGCACCATTCGCCCGGGTTTGGGATTGGAGTTGTCCTTCTTCTAGGATGGTTGCCATAAGGCTAAAGAGCCCATCCTGCCCTTTGACATTCTAAGTCAGACCCTTCGGTTGTGACCTGTCTGGCATGGGAGGCCCTACTGGTGGCTGTTTACGCCGCCGCCAGCATAGCTCACAGTTTCATTACGGTATGCAAGGCTCTCCCCCATGCCAAGGGGGCGTCAATGGAAAGGTTTGGTCTGTACTACATAGCTATTTGCTGTTCTTTACAGCAAATACAATTTATGGCCCCAAAGCCAGGATAGCTGTTTGACAGTGGAACACTCTCCTTCGGAGTTTGGTGGAGTCTCCTTCTTTGGAGGTTTTTAAACAGAGGCTGGATGGCCATCTGCCGGGGGTGCTTTGATTGTGTGTTCCTGCATGGCAGGGGGTTGAACCGGATTGTCCTTGTGATCTCTTCCAAAACTATGATTCTATGATACTTCCCCCAAGAATGTATCAGTCACTATAACTGTATGCCTCCCCCCCTTTACTTTTGAACTACTCTGGGAAACCATTGGACTTGAAGAATAAAAATATATGAAACAAGATGAGCCACAAAAGAACTTTTAAAAAGCAGAACTGCATACATATTAAACTCACCTCCTTTAGTGTAAAAGTTTCACCCTGAGCACCAGCATCTTGCAGTATCTTTAGGAGTTTCAGTTTGGGTCTTACCTAAAATATATATATATGTGTGGATTTAAATAGTCATGTTGCACTACATTTTGAGAAAGAAATATAAAAGACACAAAATATGTGGATCTAAATCTGTAGGTATCCATATTTTTTTTACTATCCCATCACAGGAAAGTAAAGACAAACTTTTTATCTGAATTGCAGAAATAATACTGACTTCCCCAGCTACAACAAAAAGCTAATTCCCAAGATTTGACACTATTTAAAAAAATTATTAATGAGCTTAGCACAAATCACATGCTGTGTTTCTAAAAGTAAACTTGACTTTATGTAAGGAGAGGAAGGGATAATGCACCTGATCAAATCCCAAGTATTGATATGAAATTTGGATGTTCACTCCTTATTCCCTCATTTTTTAATAAAACCTAATTAGAGCCACAACCACAAGGTTACATTAATTCCAAGTGAAATTTCATTCAGAAGCCAAAACAGTTCCACTAGTTATGACATGGCCTGCTTCTGAAGATTGGGAAAAGGAGATATAAGAAATGTTGGTATTGAATAGACCTCTTTCTAGAGGGCCAATTATTTCTACAAAAAGAAGCCAGAAGCAGCTTCTTATTTCTGAAAACCATCATTTTGTTTACAGATTACAGTTTGAAACAATCCTAGAAATGTAGTTAGTTGGGCTGTATAAACAGTAAATATTTGGGGTCTGTGATGGTTTTCTTTGCTTCCTGCCCTGTCTTAAATTCCCTGCCAGGGGACTGGGCCCCTATCCTGTTGACTCTGTCCATGCAGTTTAAAGACTGAGGTCTCCTCCCTGCTGCCCAATGTGACTCTGACACAGAAAGAAACTAGCAACCTCTTTCCCCATCTACCATGTAGCTTGCAGATTCTGGTTTCCTCCCAGCTCCCTCTGGAACCGCTGTTGTCCCAATGGAACATGCTCCTTCTCCTGATGTGAAGAACTTGTTTGAAAGTCCTGCTGCAACCTAGCAAAAGGTAATTACTTCTCAGATGCAGAAACAATACTTGTTAATGTCTGAATTTGCTCTTTCTTTATCCTGGACAAATCAGCCAGTCTCTGCCCAGTCTCTGCTCTTTTGGCCGAAGCTGTCATTGGAGTGTCCACTGAGCTGTTCACTGCTAGTTATTTACAGAATGTTTCTGTAGTTTGCAACGCTGGTGTCTCTTCAGCTACATTATAGTCTTGTGGCAGATCAGCAAGGCCATCCTGCCCCGGACTGATCGTTGTCCACCAGACTCCTCCACCCCTTGGGTTACAGTAAGTCAGGTGAGCCGAACACATAGCACTGGACTTCATCTTTAAGCTGTTGAGCAGACAGAAGAAAAACCTGGAAGCTTTCCAGACTCCAAAGAACTGCTCCTGGACCCCTCTGGCCACCATTATCACTGGGCTGACAGCCTGGATATGCAACTCTCTCAACTCACTGGGCAAAACAGAACTCAATAGCTCAACTGTCTGCTTTTCTGTCTTGACTCTTAAGTCAACTGTAGCTTCCTACATCTGGACAAGTTGATTGCCAACTGAAGATACTTCTGTCCCTCTAGGCTTCTCTGTATCAGGCAGTGTCTGTTGTTGAACAGGCTGAAGGACATGCTGGATTTTCACCTGGGTGTGCACAATTTTGTCAAACAGCATGAGCTAGTTCTCTGTAAGAGGTGCCATGCTTCTTGGCTGTTGCCTTGAATTTTTTTGCTGACTCTGGGTTAAAGCCAAGTCTCTGTCGAGCTCTCTCCAAGAAGACCTAAAAATCCAGCATCTTGTCTCGTGTCATGTTGGACTCCACTGCTCGCAGAACTCCTGAGAGTTGTGGGCTAAGTTTATGCATGTACTGGTCCCTACTGATAGCTTGATGCATACAAGCTCTTTTAAAACCTTCAGTGAAATTTTCAGTCAAAATTGCCCTCCACAATTGTTAGAGGATACAAGGATACACTGAGAAAAAAAAAATGAGAACCACCTTCCAAAACTAGAGAGTAAACATAGCCCCCAATTTCTTGGAAATTGCCCCTTGTGGGCAAAGTATGCCCCTCCAGATGTTATTAAACTACATTTTATCAGTCTTCACAGCAGTCAATAGTGAGGAATGCTGGGAGTTGCAGTCCAAAAAACATCTGCAGGGCCACACTCTAGCCACACCTACTTTAACCTCACAGCTAACAATTCCCCCCCCCATCACCCCTTTGTTTAACATTAACCGCAACAAAGAGTCCCACTGTTCTCAATTATACCTCCCAAAATGAAAAAAATCTGGGGATAGTACCTGTCAATATAAGGTATCATTCATCTAGTCCATGCAAAGTTATGCCACAATAAATCTTATCCTTTTAGTTGGCACAAAGCTTCAGGATTTTATTTTATTATAAAAAGGTGACATGCCATGATGTTAAAACATTCTTCTATTAGACTTAAGTGTTAGCTTATACTCTGAAAAAATCAGGTTATATATTACCTGTATGATTGGTCCAGATGATGTTCTGCAAGCATTCCCAGATGAAGGAAATTGTGCAGAGGTGGAAGTTGTCATTTTAGCAGTGAAACACCTATCAGTGCAAACTTAAAATAGAAATAAAAGTTAGAAAATAGTGAGGAAGACAAAAAATGCCTAGACAACTGTCAGTTTTTCAGAAGCATTACAAAAGATATTTGATACAAAAACAAATAATGGAATCCTAACCATCTAACTGCTTCTTACATGTCCAAGACACCACACAAAATCCACCATGACCTTCCCAGCTGGTAACATGCAATATCCTAAATCTACTAAACCTTCCAGGGATTATTGAAGGAAAAGGCTACAACTTTATTAGGTACCTCAGTACATTTCATTCTCTCATCTTTTAAAGAGCTGTCAAGTTACCTCCTTTAAAGTACAGCCCAGAAAATCTACTGGCCTACTCAATAAGAATCACATCTCTAAGGACATGTTCAGACACGAGCTCAAAACAGTTTCCTAAGAATCACTGGAGAATTCATAGCTAAGCTGACCGAGTCATTCAAGCCACATTGAGACTGACTGACTCAGACTCACACTGGATTTGCTGGGAATAGTGAGTCAGCAAACAGAGGTGTGGTCCTGACAAAGAAATGAAAGTCAATGGCAATTATAAAAACATATTACATTCAATTTGCTAGAGCCACACAGGTTTATGAAGAATACAACATCGTAAATGCCAAATATTTATATCAATGAGACCTGCTTTTACCTTCACTCATTTCAAGCAAGAAAATAATAGATGAAAATATCTGAACTTTCAGGTTCCATTTCATATTAAAGATAACTGAATCAGCCAGTTCAGTGGTACCAGGCACAATAAATACTAAACCAGTTTAAATTTCATCCCATACCCCCTACTGGACATTTTGGAACACCTTGGGGTAAAAAATAAAAAAGGTTTTTGAAAAATCTTGCAAAAAATTGTTTTTGGGGGGAGTCTCACCTAGAGTGCATTTGGAGGAAAAAACATGGAAAATGTTTTGATACATACATATATGTACACAGAGAGAGAGAGAGAGAGAGACTGACCAACCCCTGGAGGCTACAAAACAGTGCTGATGGTCACATGCAGCCTGTGGGCCACACTTCACTCACCCTGATTTTGAAGAACACAAATTAGCTACTCTGATATACAAAGCTTTGTGAAAAGCTCTGTGAATTCCCATTTCACTAGAATTTTTTTACGGCTGGTGTCGGACTATGACAGAATTAGACTTTATACTGTAGGTAATCCCCATTACACTGTATGGATGTGAGAGCTGGACAGTGAAAAAAGCTGATAGAAAGAAAATGAACTCATCCGAAATGTGTGGCTGGAGAAGAATCTGAGGATATCATGGACAGCCAAAATGAAACAAATCAGTCTTAGAACAGATCAAGCCTGAGCTCTTCCTGAAAGCCAAGATGACCAAACTGAAGCTATCGTATTTTGGTCATATAATGAGAAGATGTGATTCACTAGAAAAAACAACAATGCTAGAAAAGTTGGAAGGAAGCAGAAAAAGAGGAAGAGTGCATACCAGCTGGCTAGACTCAATCAAGAAGGCCATGGCCCTGAGCCTGCGGGACCTGAGCAGAAAGGTTGAGGACACGGTATCTTGGAAATGTTTAATTCAGGGTTTGCCATGTGTAGAAGTCAGCTCAAGGGCAGTTCAGAATAACAATAAATTAAAATCAATAATTAGCTACCAACTCTTCTGGTACAACCTGTTGCTTCCAGATCTGGGAACTGATGTAAATACCATTATCTAGAGCAGCATTTCTCAACTTTTGATCCTCCAGATGTTTTGGGCTTCAGATTCCAGTATCTGTCATCACTGGCCATGCAGGTAGAGGCTTCTGGGAACTGCAGTACAAAACAGGTAGAGGATCAAGGACTGAGGGGTGGGAAACTAAGGCAGTTTCCAACTGCTTTGAAGATGGAGCCTTTAGATGACATGCACCTCCAAAGCAGGTGAATCTGGACTAAAGCCAAGCTCTGGAGCTAAAAATTGAAGCAAACAGAACCTGAGATAGTTCAACTTAGCACGGAAAATGCACATTTCCCCACTGGCATATAAATGCCCCGATGCAAGTGCCTGCAGCAAAGCAAAGAAAAAAGGAAAGAAGGAAGGAAATGTGACAGCCCCAATGGATATAACTACAACATACACAAGCCAGACAGACCAACAGGGTGGCATAAAGTGAGGGGCCATGTGGGGGGGGGGGGGGGCTCCATGATTGAGCTTTGCCAATGTATCATTTGTGTACCAATGTAATGAATAGCTGGAGCCTTGCACGTGTGATTGTGTGGCCAATCAAAGGCTATGCACTGGGATAACTTCTGGGCAGACATGGGAAGTACAGTGGTCCCCCGGGATCCGAATCCCCCGGGGAACGAAATCCCCGGGGTGCGGAAACCGGCGGGACCGCAAAAATTCCCCCGGGATCCAAAGGATCCCCCGGGGAACGAAACAGAAAAACCGCGCGGCCCCTTTAAATTGGCCGTGCGGTCCGTCGGAAGTAGCGGTCCCCCGGGATGCGGTCATTTCCGGGTTACGAAAGGTAATCCGGAACGGATTACCTTCGTAACCCGGGGGACCACTGTACTTGGGGGTCACCAGTGGTGTGTTTGTGTGCCAGTCTGCATGTATGGTGGAGAGGCAACCAAAACAAAATAACCCAGCAGCATGGCTTGGCAGTATGCTGTGCAGTCATGCCATGTGCATTTAGCCCACCTTGGGAGTGGGCTATGCAGACAGTGAGATTTCAATCTGCTTTGGGGAAAAGCAGGATCAAGCCAGTTTTCCTGCTAGTCTGCTCCAGCACTGAGAATTCCTGATCTGGAGTCTAGATGACGAGACATGTCCAATTATTCTTCACATCTGTTCCTACAACAATGCTCACCAGAACCCTGATCTTAAGGGTATATTCAGACTCCAAAATCTTTGTGGGACTCATATCAACAATCTGAAAAACTGAGAAAAATGTCTGGCAAGACTACTTTAAAGAGCAATATCAGAACCTGTTAGCTCTTTCATGAACCACAGAGCTTTCCTTTCCATCTATCTTTTTGGATTCAGCTTCTTAATTTCTTGCTCATGGTACATTACCTTACTGAAAAATACTTATGAGTACTAAGGAAGAAACTAGAAACCTGGTAATAGACAGCCTAAACCATCAAGAACATAGACCATTAATTAGGTATCTGCCAATGTAACAATCCGTTAATGCCAAACCAATTTGTAACGATCTGATCAAAGTATAGACTTAAATTAATTGTATCAATTTGAAAATAAAAAAGATTTCATATACTGTATCACCTGCTGACAACAGTACTGTATATTTATCACTCATGACATCTAGAACACTGGGACAAGCAATTTTATTTGCTTTATTCACATTCCAATGGACTGACTTTGCAGAGGAAGACTTGTAATAACTTACTGAAAAACGTGCCTCTCCAACTAATAAGATGTACACAAAGTTAGAATTAGGTTCATAAATTCTTCTAACATGGAATTCACAGCCACCAACTAAATACATGACAGAAGTCAGACCTGTGTTCCATCTAGCCAAGTACAGTACTGTCAAATTCAATTATGAGTATAGTTATTGTGTTGAAAAGCAAAAAAGATCCTTGCTTAAGCTCTTACATTTAAGGATCTTTTGAATACTATATCTTTTAAAATTAATATACTGTGTATTACATAGTCTATGACCCCTCAACTATGTAGTAAATGTACCGTATATACTCGACTATAAGTCGACCTCATGTATAAGTCGAGGGCAAGTTTTGGGGCCAAAATTATGGATTTTGCTATAACCCGTGGATAAGTCGAGGGTAAAATTTAGGGGCATATAGGAAAGGATCTAAAGGATGAAGCAAAAAAAAAAAAAAAAAAAACCAATGTCAAAGAACTTCCAAAAGTTCATCAGACATAACTCTTTGTACTTATTCTTAAGACTGGATGGTTGAGATAGTAAAGGGGGTCAGTGCTTCCAGGACAGATTATACTCTTGCTTTTCACCAGGGGTTGGTTCATTCTTTTAAATAAGAGTTAAGATACAGTACTTACATTGACCCGTGGGTAAGTCAACTCAGGTTTTTTGGGTCAATTTTTTGACCTAAATTTCTAGACTTATACATGAGTATATACAGTATTTTGCTAAAGCAATAGCTCAGATACCAGAAATAAGAGACAGTAGAATTACAGGTTGCTGGATAAGAATAATGTATTAAGAAGCCGAGCCCCCTGCCTTGGTCCAGGCCCCAGAGGGAGAGAAGAAGCACTGGACCCCATCCCCTTTCCCTTCTCCTCTTTGTGTTGTGTCTTCTAGATTGTAAGCCTGAGGGCAGGGAATCGTAAAATTTTAGGATTGTATGTATAGCGCTGTGTAAATTTACAGTGCTATATAAAGGTTAATAATAATAATAATAAAACACAATAAAACATCTGTACAAACGTCCTATATTTCATCTGATTTCAAAAAACAAAACAATTTTTTCCCAGCTTATTGTTCTAGACTTCTGATATACAGATATTTTCATGATCTCAGACAGTATTTCTTTAAAGAAGTATAGTGGTTAACATTGTTTGATACTTAAGCTTCCCATCTCTTCTTACAAAATTCTATGACTGGAACCCATTCTTTATCTATAATGATCATATCTTTATTGTTTAACCTAGCTGTCAAGTTTGTTCTGTTCACACATATCTATTAGTTCAAGTAGCCCTTCATCTATCTAAGGAATCTTCATTGTTTTCCAATATTTTGCTATCAATAACCTGACAGAGGTCATCACATAAAGGATTATTCTCCAATTGTTCTCATCACATTTCTTTATCTTACTTGTCATATTTAATAGATTTCTGGTTTAATTTGGAATTTAATTTTCAAAATTTTAATTATGTGACTTTCCCCCTAGAATTTCCTTATCCTGGGGCAATTCCACGCCACACATCATGTCATTGTTCTTTTAAAAGTTGACAAAAGGAATCCGTTTCTTCAGAAAAAAAAAAATTCCTTTTCTCCCTGAAAATATTTGACTATAGAAGTTAATTTCTTGTTCAGAGCCAAATCCAGTGCTTGGTCAAACCAGGACAAAAGATGTAAATTATGAGTGAATTTCCTGTTTTGGGCAATATGCATCCTTGCCAAAACAAGGAATTGCACCATTAAATATTTATTCCTTAGGTCTCTGGTAACATCCATAAATAAAGGTGACATAAATAACTCATTTCTATTTACAATCTTTTCTCCTACTATTTTTCAACTTAGCCAAAGAACTTCATTCTAGCATCAAGAGACTCTAGGACACATTAGCCACATAGCCCACTCGACACAACCTCACCAACAAAAGTGGTCTTATATTTTTGCAGAACAGAAATTATTTGGAGAGAGTATAGTACCACCTATATATTCTTTTACATATGCCTTCACTCAGCAAGTCTGAAACTCACTTGGTCTCTTTTACCAGATGTTAGCCCAAAGATTATTAGGAATTTGTGTACTTATGGCATATCATTCTCCCAAACCTTCTTTAAAATATTTTTATTGTCATTATCACTTTCTATTAGTTTATTAAAGATTTTGGATAGTAACATTTTAGACATTAATCTGGAGATAGTGCACAGCATTTTGTATTGTTAAAATGGTGGCTAGTCATTTTTTTTAAGACACTACTTTTTAAGCCACTGAGATGACCTGTTCAATCCATTTTCTCCAACGTATAATTGTTTCACATCTGTATGGGTTACCTTTAGTTTATATATATATATATATATTTAAGAGAGATGGCTATGATTTCGTGAGTCCTTTCACAGAGTGGTCTAGGTTATTAAGCCATCATTTCTGATGAGCTGTACAGCCTACTTTAATGGCATGCCGAAAAATATGCAGTTAGTTTAGCTGTTCTCTCCCAACCTTACCTGAAAGAAATTTCACATCACCTGAGAATCTAATTTTATTTCCTCAAAATACAAAACTTTCAATTAATTTCTGCCATGTATTGAGTTTCTCATTCAAAAATCTTATAAACATAGTCTTTGGGAGGAAATTAAGCAAAATGTAAGCCCAAGAAGAGATAAGGCCAACCATTCTTTCAGATTCCTCCTAATCCATAGTAAGACTGGGTTTTAATTAATGATTATTTAAAATCATTTTTATTGAATATAAACACAACCTCAAACAAATTTGAACTTATCTTTCTATTTCTATCTTTCAATCTCTATCTATCTATGTATTGAAAAGAGGCAATATCTATATCCTGGATATCTACCCTGGATGTCAAATCAGCAGGTGTATCTAATAGCTAAGCCACTGTGTGAACAGACAGGACAAATGAAGCAACTTCTGGGCACACCTCCACAGTGGCCGGAAGCCACACCAAAGCTGTGTCCCCATTCTTTGAACCAGAGAAAAAAGGAACTGGGACAGTCCAACTCCTAGTCAGCCCCTCCATCCATAGCCAGTCTTGGGAGCGGGCCATGTGGACAGTAGGGTTCCACCCCATTTCTGGCCAAAGCGGACTCAGGTTGCCCTTTCATGCCTGTCTGTTCAACCCCTTTATTACCACCAGTTAAGAACTGTGATGTCACTTAGTTTTGTCTGCTTAGTATTGAAGTGTCGGCAGCAATGGGACTACCGATAAGCTACAAGTCTCATGTTAAGATTTACTATTCATCACACTCGGCACAAATGTACAGTACTGTATTGAGATTTCATATTCTGTGAGCAAGTCAGAGAGCTAGTGTGGTGTAGTGGTTTGAGTACTGGACTCTCTGGGCTCTGTGTGTTCCCCATATGCATCACCAATCATTTCTGAAGCCAAACCAAGCAACCGAGATACAACGCCAATTTGGCACCGTCGACAAGCATTTGTTTAAGCCCATTTGTGACCATGCATAATGTTCCAAATACACCAAACAGAAACTGGAGTTCTGCATTTGAAAAGAGAGACAAAACAAAATGCTGCAGCGTGGAGCTCTTCTCTAGAGATTTTATGCCTCCCAAAGTTGTACTCTTCCAGGGCACTCCATTTCAACTCTCACAAATGTCCGTTCTCCCTTCCCAACAATCTGCCAAGATTTCTTAGTCACCGAACACGCAGTTCTCATCAGGATGTTTTTTTTTTATCCAACTCATCTAGATGTGTTATTTTTTCAACATTAGTTTCTTTTTTTACTTTGGCAAACTTTGGGATTCCCCCAAAATCTACAAACATGTTGTATTTATGCATGGACAGTGAAGTCTGGACTTAATAAAGCTCCATACATCATAAGAAATATGATGGTTATGTATGTACAGTGCTGGATACTTAGTTGTTCGCTTTTTAAAAGCGGCACTAATCTTCTCGAAATCACTTCCGCGTTTTTAAGCTTTGCCTAAACAAATGCTCCCCATGATTCAACAGCTTTCATTTCGATGCCATACGTAAAAATTACGGCGCAGGCGATGACGCAAGGACATGCGCAGTACGGACTTTCGATTTTCCCTCGAAAACTTTTGGACACGTTTTCCAACTATTTTTCCATGCTCTCCAAACCAGTACCTGCTTTAAGCACAAATAACCAAGGAAGAGTGGTTTTGAGAAGCAAATACTTTAGATTGATCACTGACTAGTGATCACTGACTAGTGAGCTCATTTGTAAGGCTTCAAATAATGTGCCTTGCTTGTCAAGAGGCTTTTCTCCATTCAAATAGAAAATTTAGGATAGAAAATGGGGAAAAAGTACAGCACATGCATTTTCATATTTGGCTGTAGGGCTTCCCTTTTTCAAAAGTGTTCATTTGTTGAGGGGCTTTCCTCCACTCAAACAGGAAATTCATTTTTTTAAAAGCAGTCTGCCCATGCATTTTCATATTTGGCCATAGGGCTTCTTCCTCTTTTCAAACCCCTCACTACCTTCGCATTTCAAAACAAAAGAGAGCAACCCTACAAAGTACAATAACACCCCAAATCCACAGCACAGGGATACCTTTCACTGGGCCAACCAAAATCCACAATATACAGGTTGCAAGCTTTCGAAGCTCCACCGGCTTCTTCATCTGTGCTAAATGAAGCTAGTGGAAGACAAAGAAGCCTGTGGAGCTTCGAAAGCTTGCATCATATATTCTGTGCATTTTGGTTGCCCCCCTACAAAAAATACTGGTGTATCACTATTTGGTGGATTTGGGGTATTATTATACTTTCCCCATGTGGCTACCCTTCCAAGACGTAGCCATGTTAGTCTGGGAAAATGTTGTCCAGGATATGTTTTCTGAAAGCAAATGGTAAGTAGAAGTATATGGTTACTGTTGTAAATCAAGTGTTTTAGTCCTGTCTTTTTAAATTATAGTAACCCACTGTGAATCCCACTTTGGGAGAAAGGCGGGATAGACATATTTCAAGTAATATTTTTTTAAAATAATAATAATAAATAAGCCAGTTTTAACAAGTAAAGCTTTGTCACAGGAACGGCGACCTTAAGACGGTGAATGGTCATCTGTCAGGGATGCTTTGATGCAGAGTTCCTGCATGGCAGGGGTTGGACTGGATGGCCCTTGGTGGTCGCGTCCAAGTTACTCTACGATTCTATGTATGATTCTATGAATTTATCATGGGGTTTTCCTGGCAAGTTTCTGTAACATCTTAAACTGGCGAAGAAGCTGGCAGAGCTTCGAAAGCTTGCAATGTGCATTTCAGCCGGCTGAGATCACTGGTTGATTTTTGTTGGTGTTTACTAAATGGCCAACACAGCTACCCCTACATATCCCATTATTATTATTATTATTACTGTATTATCATTAAATGGCCAACACAGCTACCCCTACATTTTCCTTACCCCTACATATCCCATTATTATTACTATTATTATTATTATTATTATTCCTAAATGGCCAACACAGCTACCCCTACATATCCCTTACCCCCTACATATCCCATTATTATTATTATTGTTAAAAAATGGGCAACACAGCTACCCCTACATATCCCTAACCCCTACATATGCCATTAATATTATTATATTGTTAAATGGCCAACACACCTACTCCCTTCGCCATCTTCAGAAGGAGGGGCTTCACAGTGCCATCCTCTGAGGCTGAGAGAGTGTGACTCGCCTAAGGCCACCATTCCATGCCCCTGACTGAGTCACCATTCGAACCCAGGTCTTGAGAGTCACAATCCACCACGTTGGCTTCTCCAAACCTTAATAAATTCGCCTAAAAGCCTCTCTGGTTATTCTCTCAAGCGCCTTAAGGTCGCCATTTGGGCTGCTGGCATCTACATTGGGGGAATAACCCGTTTTGGTCGCGGTTTAACTTGTTGTCTGGCTCTTTGGTATGGAATTCTGGGAGTTGGAGTTTGTTGTGGGCCCAGAGCGGAGCGGAGCTCCGCTCTGGGCCCCACAACAAACTCCAACTCCCAGAATTCCATACCAAAGAGCCAGACAACAAGTTAAACCGCGACCAAAACGGGTTATTCCCCCAGTGTGGACGCAGCCCTAGATAGCATTTTCCCAATGTGGCTCAACACTCACCTCCAATGGCTCCCAGAAGTTCCCTCTGGAAACAACTGAGGACCGAAATTTATTAACACCTAGTCAGCCCATCCTCGGCCCCCTCCATTTTAGGGCCTTGCTTCCATCCTCCTCCTCCTCTCGCTCAAAATGGCGGCCTAAGCACTTCCGCCCAGGCCTAGTAGTTTTGAGGCAGAGGCCCAGAGCCACCCTCTTTTGGTTTCTCCCTCAGATTAACTCTACAGAACAGCATAGTTGTCAAAAGGCCTACGCGCTGTATATGCGCCAAAACTGGAAAATTATGAAAATATATGTTTAGTTAGTGACTCCCAAACATTAGTGCTCTGTTTTGGGTGTTGTTTTTTTTTTTGGACTTCAACTCCCAGAAGCCCCAGCCATCTTGGCCAATAGCCAGGAATTCTGGGAGTTGAAGTCTAAAAGTGAAAAAAAAAACCTTTGAGGCCTAAAGTTTAGGCATCATTGACATAACTCATACTTCAGTATTACAGAGGGCTCTATTCTTCTTTGAGGTTGAGGGCCTCCTGTGGAATTCTGGGAATTCCTGTGGGATTTGTAGTTATTTACTTCACTTAACACTTTATTTAACACTTCCTTTGAGGCAGAAGCCGCTCTCTTTGGTTTCTCCCTCCTCAGATGAACTCTATAGAATAATGATTATGAAAAGCCTCATGTGCTGTATATATGCCAAAACTGCAAAATTATATAAAAATATACATTTATAGGGGCTTAATGCTAGGACCAGCTACACAGTGACTCCCAAACACTGGTCCTCTAAGGGTTTTTTGGACTTCAGCTCCCAGAAGCCCCAGTTATCTTGGCCAAAAAAACTTGGAGGACCAAAGCTATCTGATAATTCACACTTCACTGGACCTTATCAGACGTCGGAAATTGGAAGTATAATCCAATGGCAATCCGAACGCAATCGTGGAGTTTCACGTTATTGTGAATTAAAGTATCGCATGCAATTTTGGGCAAAAGGGAAGTCATTCCGAATGCAATCATGGGTTTTACATTATTGCAAATTAAAGCATCTCACACAATTTTGGGCAATGTGGGGTCATTTTCGAGTAATGGGAAGTCATTCTGAACGCATTCCGAACACAATAGGAATTCACATGAATTCGAATTGGCTCCATTCACAATAAACAGAAATTCCTCCCATCTGATAAGGTCTACTGTTACAGGGCTCTATTCTTTTTCGAGGAACTCCTGTGGGATTTGTAGTTTTCGTTGTTCACTGGCCTACCCAGTGTCACCACTTTGAGTGACTCTACAATACTGTACTGGAAAAGTTGTCTTTGAAATTCAATACACGTTGAATTTTAAATGCAACACTCAACATGAACAGCCCAGTACATTTTTGCAGGATTAGATGGTTTATTAACTAGACTATTAATAGACTACAATGTGTGAGGTACCCATCTAATGACCAGACTCACTTGCACACACAATACACACAGAAAGTTTGCTCATCCTTGACACTGATGTCTTGGTGGGGCCAAGCCAGACAAGGCCTTTTCTCTGTTCCACGTCCAAAACCAAGGAGACTGACATAGCGCAGAAATAATCCGTTTTGATACCACTTTGACTGCCATGGCTCAATGCTATGCAATTCTGGGAAATGTAGTTTGTTGTGGCACCATTCTAACTACAAACTACAGTTCCCAGAATTGCATAGCACTGAGCTACTGCAGTTAAAAGTGGTGTCAAAAGTAAACAGATTATTTCTATTGTGAAGATGCAGCTCTTACGAACTATCTGGAACTGCTGAAGTTTATCAATCTCATTTTTATTATCTTATCTGACTATTTTGTTGTTAACTGCCTTCATGGTGATCTTGGCCAATGGTGACCCTGTGGATGATACATCTCTAAGACTTCAACCGCTCTCCTCATTTCCTGCAGGCCAAGGCCCATATCCTCCTGCCAGTGGTTCCCGAACTTCAGCTCCCAGAATCCCAGACTATTGGCCAACATGGCTGAGGCCTCTGGGAGGTAAAGTCCAAAATATCTTAATGGACACAGTTTCGAGACCTCTGGAACTTTAATCCAACCATTTTGCATGTGGTCTTCCTCTCTTTCTGCTTCCCTCCACCTTTCCTAGCATTGTGTTTTCTAGTGATTCATTCTTCCTCATGATGTGGCCAAAGTTCTAGGGCCCATTTGTTTGTCTTTTTTGGCCGTCCATGGTATACTCAGCACTCTTCTCTAGCACAATATCTCAAATGAGTTGATTTTCTCTCTGTCAGTTTTCTTCACTGTAAAGCTCTCACATACGTACACGAGGAATACAATGGCTTGGACTACCTCACGTTTAGTGTTCAGAGTTGTATGTCTTTACATTTTATGATCTTGCCCAGTTCTTTCATAGCTGCCCTTCCCAATCCTAGTCTTCTTCTGGTTTCTTTACTGCCATCTCCATTCTGACCAATATTTGATCCAAGGTATAGGAACTCCTTTACTATTTCCATTTTCTCATTGCCTAAGATGAATTTTTGTAGTTCTTGCATAGTTGTTGTTTTTGTTTACTTTAGTGATTCCCAAGAGCTCCAGCTGAAAAATCTAAGTCTCCCTCACTAAATTGCAAATCCCAAGATATTATAGGATGTTGCCATGACAGTTAAAGTGGAATATAGTGCCTGAGCCAGAGAAACCAAAGATAAAAATAATAGAAGTATATAAGAGCCTTAAGTACTCCCTACTTTATCAGATGCATGAAATATTATTATGTTATATATGCACAGACAGAGAAGGGCAGAGGGAGGATTGCATGCAGAAAGGTTTGGTGGAAATGTAGAAACAAACCTAGTGATGATTATAATAACAAGGGTCCAAAACACACTGCAGAAATAAAAATAATCCAGTTTGAGACCGCTTTAACTGTCCTGCCTCAATGCTAGGGAATTCTGGGAACTGTGGTTTGGCACGGCATTTAGCCTTCTCTGTCAGGAAGCTCTAGTGCCACAGCAAACTACAATTCTCAGGAATCCCTAGCACTGAGCCAGGGCAGTTAAAGCAGTCTCAAACTGGATTATTTCTGCAGTGTGTTTTGGAGCAAGAACAAACTTATTAAAAGTGGGCAGTTACATTACAGCTGTTGGGTGTTAACGCAGCCCTCCTACCACAGGTGCATAGTTGGAAACAAAATTGCTCCTGTTGAAAACATAACAGAACTGAACCATAGTTCAACTTGCTACAATTCAAAGATATAGCCATGTTATTAGTCTAGAATCATTATGTACGGAGATTTTGTAGCACCTAAGTGCCAAAGCTCATTCTGCCAACTTCTTTCTTTCAGCTAGTCTCAAAGGTGCTACAAGATCTCTCTACATAGTTCACCTGGTTGAAAACCGCATTTGATCATATTAAGGTCAGTGACAGAGCATGCTAGGCAACTGAAATGTCCTCTGACTTGTTTTTGTGAAGTTGGTTTTGTGTTCATTTATTATTAGGCACAGAGAATAGCCTATTTGTCTTATGTAGGTGAAGCCAAAAATACAAATATAAAGTTAAAGGAGAGCTAGGAAAATTATTTTTTACACTGCAGATGTGCTATGGCCATGCTTGTAGGTGGGTTCTGGGAATCATAATGAAAAAGTACAGTGGGCCCTTGTTATCCGCTGGGGATTGGTTCCAGGACCCTCCATGGATAACAAAATCCGTGTATGCTCAAGTCACATTAAATATAATGGCACAACGAAAAGGTGTCCCATATATAAAATGGAAAATCAAGGCTTGCTATTTGGAATTTATACTTTTTGGGAATATTTTCAAGCCGTGTATGCTCAAATCCGTGGATAAAAATCCATGTATAAGGAGGGCCAAATGTATTTTCCCTCACTATAGTTGAGGAATATCAATGCAGGCAGAGGTCACCTCCTTATTGGCCACATGGAGACTAGAAACAAAGGGCAATAAAAGATATTTAACAAAATAACAATAAAATTTCAACTTCAGTGTAAGTCAAAGGCTGGCATCCATAGTTTTTTGTGGGTTTTTCAGGCTATGAAGCCATGTTCTAGAAGAGCTTATTCCTGACATTTCACCAGCAGCTGTGGCTGCCATTTTCAGAGAAATCTGAATGTTCTGGAAGATGCCAGCCACAACTGCTGGTGAAACATCAGGAATAAAATTTCTAGAACATGGCCCCATAACCCGAAAAACCCACAAAAAATCTAAAAATGTCAATTCTATTGGCAACATAAAAATAACTTCCCTTAAGATCCAGAATGCTCCTTTTCTATATGGGGCTAATTGCCCCTTTCTTTGGCAGAGAACATTGGATTTTTCAAGAAACCCTGTACCGTTACATATGGAAAAACATTTAGGTGCTGCACAGGCAAAACTTGCCAACTTTAGAGTAATGAACCTCTGTCTGAGGTAAAGATTTCAAAGGATCAAGTCCCAATCCATTGCTCCCTTCTGTTAAGGGAGGGAAAGCAGAAAAATCAGTGTGTACAGAGCTATTGTACTGTCCATTCTCCTCTATGGGTCTGAATCATGGGTCACCTGTCGCCAACATCTATGACTCCTTGAACGCTTTCATCAGTGCTGTCTACGCACAATCCTAAACATACACTGGACTGACTATGTGACGAATGTTGCTGTCCTGGAGCAAGCAGAGATTACCAGCATTGAAACCATGCTACTGAAAACGCAGAAAACAACATTTCTAGCATGGAGGATCACTGCCTCCCAAAAATAGTACTCTACGGAGAACTTGCCATGGGTCAGTGTAAGAGGGGTGCCCCAAAGAAGAGATACAAGGACTCCCTGAAACAACATCTCAAGCTTGGCCAAATTGATCACCAACAATGCGCTGCCCTGGCCTCACATCGGGAGGGAAGGAGACGCACTATCCACAATGCTGCAGCCTCATTCGAGAAACCATGCCAAACTAATCTTGAAGAGAAATGACAACGCAGAAAGAACCACAACTTGGAAACATCACCCAAGGAGACTTTCTGCTGTGCTTCCTGTAACCGGACTTGCTTATCTTGGATTGGCTTTTTTGGTCATCAACACGCTTGTAGTAAGCGTGGGACGAGTCCTTCCTGAATCTTCATTAGTGAAGAAAAGCCAGATATATGTATATATAGGCTTCTACATATAACATATGTGTATATATGACCATATAATAGTGTGTGTGTTTATAGAGAGAGAGAGAGAGAGACGGTATATATATAAAGAATCCTTAACCAGGGTGACCAGAAACCCCAAAGGAAAACAAGGCACCACACAAATGTAGGACACTCAAGAAAAAAAAAAGGAGGGCATTACAAACTTAAAATCTAAAAGAACTTAATGCAAATGTAAACTTCTTAATCCTGTTCAAAACAGAAGAGATTTTGGAATTCCTCCTGGAGAGAAAGCTGAAATGTAGGGGACGCCTGGCCACTGTGCCCTCCTTGGCCTGTCTTGCAACGAACACAGTAATTGGTTGATTGCCACTTCCGCCACTCTTGTCCCACATGGGGAGGACTTCCGCTCGAACCGGAAGTGGTGGCCACGTGGAACTCTTTGGTGTAGTGCATTTTCCAGCAATCCTTGGAAAGGACGGGGGAGACACGTGGCGTGCGCGCATGCGCAGTGAGAAAGGAACGTTACGTTACCCGTAGAGCTACGCGCACAACAAAATATTAGAGCCACCCTGCGGCGCGGTTATTGTGAGTCCATTCTGTCCTCCCCTCCATTAATTTGTAACAGAGACATTTTAAGGTGGTTGTCTACTGCCCCAGATCCCATCCACACTGCAGAAATAATCCAGTTTGAGACCGCTTTAACTGCCCTGGCTCAGTGCTAGGGAATCCTGGGGGTTGTAGTTTATTGCTGCACATGCCAGAGAAGGCAAAAAATGCCTCCCAGAACTACAATTCCCAGAGTTCCCTAGCATTGAGCCAGGGCAGTTAAAAGCGGCCTGAAACTGGGATAATTTCTGCAGTGTGGATGGGAGCCAAGAATAATCCTAAATGTGGAGTGGTGCAAAATGAATTTCTTGCTGCTTTTTGGCAGGGAAAAAAAATGCCAAGCTTTTTAATGAGCTTTTTTGTGTCCTGATTGCAAAACCCATCCTTCTTAGTCCTGCTCAAAATGGAGGACATTTTTGCAATTCCTCCTGGACAGAAGGCTTGGAATGGAGGACCAGTCCTGGAAAAGGAGGACCTCTGGTGCCTGGCTCTCTAATGGGTTATTATTATTATTAAATGAATTGGGAGGAGTTGAGCTGAAGCACAATGAGTCCCTCCTGCCTTTTTGTTTTTGTGATAGGGCGCCACAGTGGCCCAGCGCAGCATGGAGCCCGGATAGCTCAGTCGGTAGAGCATCAGACTTTTAATCTGAGGGTCCAGGGTTCAAGTCCCTGTTCGGGCGAAATCCACAAATAATTATTTTTTATTTTATTTTTATTATTTATTTCTCCCTTCATTCCTATAAAGACGAGCCCACAGTTTTTGCAAACCCTGAAAAGAAAGCAACTTTTTTCTGAGTGCATTTTTTTAAAAATATATACCTATCTATTTTTCATCCTATCTCCCCTTTTTTGTTTGCCATTAAAACCCACCTCTATAATTTGTAATTTTTCAACGGTGTATTTTTTTTCTATTTAGTGGAAATTATTTTCAATTAAAAATTCTTTTTCTTCCGCCCGAACAGGGACTTGAACCCTGGACCCTCAGATTAAAAGTCTGATGCTCTACCGACTGAGCTATCCGGGCGCTCTGTCACAGAATGGTTCCACTTTGTAGATAGTCTTTAACAGCAAGTTGCTGCTCCTTCTGGCAAGGACAGTGTTTACAGTCTGAAGAACAAATCCATTTTAGCACTGCTTTAAGTGCCATGGCTCCATGGTGTGGAATTCTGGGAATGGTAGTTGGTTGTGGCACCAGAGCTCTGCTCTGGTGCCACAACCAACTACCATTCCCAGAATTCCACACCATGGAGCCATGGCACTTAAAGCAGTGCTAAAATGGATTTGTTCTTCAGTATGAAGCCTCATTCACAAGGCCTCTTGGGTCCAAAACACACTGCAGAAATAATCCATCTTGAGGCCGCTTTAATGGCCCTGGCTCAGTGCTAGGGTATCCTGGGAACTGTACTTTATTGCGGCCTCAGAGCCCTGACAGAGAAGGCTAAATGTCTCACAAAACCACAGCTCCCCCAGGATTCCCTAGCACTGAGCCTGGGCCGTTAAAGCGGCCTCAAGATGGATTATTTCTTCAGTGTGTTTTGGACTTTTGGTTGCAAAAGTTATTGTGGGGTTCAATACTCCCCGACTCCCTCAGTAATACTGTAGTCAAAATGACTTATCACACTGGGGGGGGGGGGGGAAAACAGGATTTAAACGAGAGTTAAATTAGAGTTAAACAGAAAACACTGTATGTTTATCACAGGATGTTTTCCTGTTTAACTCTCATTTAACTCTCGTTTAAAACCTGCTTGCCCCCCTAGTGTGATAAAGCAGTAGGAGCATTTCCACACCATAGGTGTTTATCACACGGGAGGAATTTCTCCCAATTTCGAATGGAGCCAATTCGAATTCACATAAATTTGCTAGTTTAGCGAATTTACGTGAAATCTCATTGCGTTTGGAATGCATTCAGAATGACTTCCCATTTCCCGAAAATGACCCCCCCCCATTGCCCAAAATTGCGTGAGATTCTCTAATACACAATTACATGAAACCCCATGATTGCGTTTGGAATAACTTCCCATTGCCTGAAATTGCGTGAGATACACTCATATGCAATAACGTGAAACCCCATGATTGCGTTCGGATTGCCATTGGATTATACCCCCAAATTCCGTCGTATGATAAACTCCATAGAAGCTCTTCATGGCAGCTCCCAGTTGTGCACCACTGAACCCTTTCTGAGTAGTGAAGGCAACAAAACAAGGCTGGATCATCCAAAACAAAAACATTTTTACTTCTCAGCTGTCTTTCTGCCAATCATTAGGAGTTATGTCAGGCACCCCAAAATTTGGCACGTGTAGAAGACCAGGGATGGGAAGGGCGGCTATGAAAGAACTGGAAAAGTTATATACAACTGAGCACTAGAGTCAGAATCATCCAGGCCGCTGTATTTCCAATTACAGTAGAGTCTCGATTATCCGACATAAACTGGACCGGCTGATAGTTGGATAGCCGAAAATGTTGGATAATCGGGAGGGTCCAAGAAAATCCTTGAAATCGCTATGAATTGCAAATGTACTGAAGTTTTTATTGCAGTAACAGTAAACGTAAATGTAAAGAAATCACTGATCAACATTGTGATGTACAGTATAAACAGCTTAGCCCTCTGAAAATTTAAAGAAATCACATAAAATTTAAAGAAATCACATCAGTCGCGACGTTGGATAATCCGGAATGTTGGATAACTGAAGGTTGGATAATCAAGACTCTACTGTACCTTGTTCAGATGTGAGAGCTGGACAGTGAAGGAAGCAGACAGATAGAAAGAAGAAGACAGAAAGAAAATCAACTCATTAGAAATGTGGTGCTGGAGAAGAGCACTTAGGATACCATGGACAGCCAAGAAGACAAACAAATGGGTTTTTGTGGGGTTTTCGGGCTATGTGGCCATGTTCTAGAAGAGTTTATTCCTGATGTTTTGTCGGCATCTGTGGTTGGTATCTCTCTCTCTCTCTCTAGTTACAACTCACTTCACTTCGTCATGGGAATCAGGAAAGATTGTCTGATTGGGGCCCTGATAGACTTCCAAATACTGTAATGGTGGATGCCAGCTTAGGGGGATGGGGAGCTTTTTGTGATTCTCAATAAGCAATATATATATATATATATATATATATGATCAACAAAATCTACCCCACAGTATAAACCAGCTCAAGTTACAACCAATAGTGTTTATTTTCACCTATAAATACTAACAGCTCAATTCTGATTCAAATTGACAAGTTAACATTAAAGGTTCATGTAACCCAGAGTACTGACCCAATCCAGGTCACTGATGACAAAACTAACATTTCTAATAACTTGGTTCAAAAAATGATTTCAGCAACTTTTTGTCACAATCAAAATAAGGAGTTGTTAAAATTATGATGCCTCTTGGATGCATTTTAACATACTACAAGAAGATTGGGAGCAGTTGTTGATCACTCCATTTACAGTGCAGGTACTTCCTCTGCACTAGCAACAATCACATCCATCTAAATATAGGACAGTGGCATAGACTTCATCTTCCACATTTACATGCCACCACTGTTGGGTTGCCATGAATCAAAAGAGGCTTCCTTTGGAAGACACACCTTGTGTTTCTCACACTGGCTCTCTTACTGGATTCATAAACCAATTTACTACATATAGTGTCTGGTTCATGGTGGTGGTGTCCTGTTTAAACACTCAGATCTGTTACTGTATGTACTCATGTATAAGTCTAGAAATTTTAAGTTTTTTTGTGGGTCTTTTGGGCTATGTGGCTGTGTTCTAGAAGAATTTATTCCTGACATTTCGCCTGCATCTTTGGCTGGCATCTTCAGAGAATGCTGGCATGGAAGTCAGTAGGATATAAATATACTGTACTGTGTGACTTTAAATTGGGAGGAGTGATTTACATGTTAATCTGTGTATGTTTCTGTTGTTGAATGGCAAGGGTGGGAGGATATGCAAGGAGGATTTCAGTGTTTTCAAAGAGCATTTTATGCCCAGGATGGTTTATAACATGTCCTGCTACTATTGATGGGCATAAAATGCCATTTGAAAACACTGAAATTCTAGACCATGCCAACAACTAATAAATAATACTGTAATAAACTTTTATTTATATCCCACCTACTCCAATTAGGACCGAGGCGGCTTATAGTAAAACAACAATATACAATAGTCCCAAGTTCTACCCTCCCCCTTAAAATAACAATCAAATCACAGTTATATTAAATATAAAATAACAATATACAATAGTCCCAAGTTCTACCCTCCCCCCTTAAAATAACAATCAATTCACAGTTATATTAAAAATTCATACTAAAAAGATTAATTAACACAAATAAAAACAAATAAACTGGAGGATGGGGTGTGAGAAAATAGGCTACATAATAGTCTACATACTACGAACTATAGTACATATTACAAACTTTGTAACACAACAAATTAAACTGCTAACATTTTAGTTGCTGTGTTTTTAAACAAATATGAAAACTGATTTTAAAAAACAGAATGCACACCTTTTCCTGAGAAACCCAACATCTGTTGAACAGAAGTGAAAGAACAAGTGCGTAAGAGATAACATTAGTTCAAACTATTAGGTCAAAATGCACAGGGAAGCCATTGAAATCCACAAACACTTGGATAACTTCAACAGGAAAGGAGAAACCCTGAAAGTAAATAAAGTTTGGCTACCAGTCCTGAAAAAAACACCTAAATTAAGACCCTACAAAATGCAAATGAAAACCACCCAGGATCAGGGGTTTTCCCCAGAGACAATGGACCATTAATTAAGCAGACACATGTCCTCTTTACATATCCTCCCACCCTGAGGCCTTGCCATTCAACAACAGAACAATGCACAGACTAACATGGAAATCACTCCTCCCTACCCAGGGTCACACAGTATATATACACCCAGTCTCTTCCATCCCAGCATTCTCTGATGATGCCAGCCACAGATGCCAGCAAAACATCAAGAATAATCTCTTCTAGAACATGGCCATATAGCCCAAAAAACCCACAAAAACTATGGATGCTGACCATGAAAGCCTTTGACTTCACGTTAAACCAATGGGTTCTTGAACAGATCAGACCAGGGCTCTCCTTGGAAGCTAAGATGAGCTATCGTACTTAGGATACCATGGGCAGCCTAGAAGACAAACAAATGGGTTCTTTAACTGGTCAGACCAAGGCTGTCTTGGAAACAAAGGCCCGACACACATGGGAGGCAAAAAGCCACCCCCTTTGCTGCACATTGTTGCCGCAGCAACCAAACTGTGGGGCAATGATATGCAGAAAAAAAGAAGCCCATGTGGACAGGAGGCCACTGTGTTGCCGGCGTCCATATAGTCTAGGGTTCTGGAGCATGTGGTTGCTATGCGCTCTGGAACCCTAGCATTGGCACCAGCACACCGCTTCCAGCCCATCTGTATCGGGCCAAAGATGATCAAGTTGAGACTATGGTACTTTGGCCACATAATGAGAAGGCACGCATCACTATTAAAAAACAATAATGCTAGGAAAGGTAGATGAAAGAGAGGAAGACCACAAACCAGATGGATAGACTCGTTTGGAGGGTTGTAGGCAAGGGCTTGTAGGACCTGGACAGGGCAATGGAAGACAGGGATTCTTGGAGATGTCTCATCCACAGGGTCACCATGAGTCAGAACCGACTCAAGGGCAGCGAACAATAACAAAAGTCAGGGAGAAAACTTTGAATCTGAATGTGACTTTCATGTTGCACTGCATCTGTCAAAAGAGATCAGAGCCAGTGTGGATGAAAAGAACAAGGAAAGGAATAATCTGTTTTCAGTGTTCAGGCTGTGAGTGCTGTTGCTTTTGTAGATTAACTAAGACCACATGCATGCAAAAGGGAGGTAGATCAGCAGGCTTGTGGGGATCCCGAAGTTTGCAAAAGGACAAAAATATTGAGAGAGGGATCCCGTAGAGAGTTCTGTTCCTATGGAATGTCATCACAGTGGGGGAAGAAAAACATAATTTGGATTAGAAGAGTTAGAATACTGAATTAGAGTTTGGAAAAGTTTCCTCTAGCTAGCATGGCACACACTGACTATGTAGACCTGGGAGTTGAAGTTTAAAAAATAAGTATGTGGAGCTGTGTTCTGAAAAGGGAACACTTTGTGCTGCAGCATTTTGTTGTAGCAAGACCTGATACAACAGGTCCTAGTTACTAGGTATGTGTAGGTTTATAGCCAAATGGCCAAACCACAGTTTGCAAGCCACAGTTCACAAGCCACATACTGCTCTTTGACATATAATGTGCAGCTTGCAGATGGCTGAAGTCCTTTTTGTATTTTACACTTCATATGAAAAGTAAATTTAAAAAAAATTAAAGCTTTATAATTTTTTGGTGATTTTTTCGGGCTATGTGGCCATGTTCTAGAAAAGTTTATTCCTGACATTCATGAAGATGCCAGCCACAGATGCTGGCAAAATTTCAGGAATAAACTCTTTCAGAACACAGCCACATAGCCTGAAAAACTCACAGAAAACTATGGATGCTGGCCGTGAGAGCCTTCAACTTCACATTAAAGCCTTCGACTTCACATTATTTAGCACATTAAAGCTTTATAATTATTTAGTGGTTATAAACCAAAAGTCCACTGGAGTAAAACATAAGTTTAATATTTATGGTGAGTAAATATTTTTAAGAATGTAAATCCCAATTTTAATACTAGATCTGAGTCAACAATTAAAGAAATTTTGATTAACTATAATAATTATAAAAAATTGTGATAAGCCTATAATTTTGCAAGGTGGTATTTGTTTAAAATATCTCAGATTTCTTGGTTCATATATATTCTCCATGTTTTGACTGGATATTTACTCAAACAAATAAATATTATTAAACATATTTGTTTATACCCCCCCTTTTTTTTTTGGCAATCTCAGTTAATGTCAAGGAAATGTAAATTTGCATTTCCCCCCCCCAAATGTTTCCATTGTTCATTACCATATTAAATTTTCTCAGTATTGCTAAAACACTAATTGATCAGGATTTTGAAAATATTTGGTATATATGTGATTATTGAAATTAATGGAAGTTAGCATTTTAAAAAGTACATACAGTTCACCCTTAGCATCTGTGAGGGTTCCATTCCAGACCCCTCCACAGATGAAGAAAACCACAGGATCTCAGGTCCTGTGGTTTTCAATGACGGTGTGTGTGTGTGTGTGTGTGTGTGCATGGCTGCTCTGTCATGGCTGCATGCTTGTGCGGCCATTGGGGCAATGGGGCTTTCCCTCAGCGGATGCTTAAATCTGTGGCCCATGTTTGGGGAGGGTGGGATGTACATGAATAAATATTATTTTCTCAAAGGTGTCATTAGGAGGGTGTAACGGTTGTGGCTCACACCAGATGACAGCTCAGAGGGGCAGTTAACACTGGTGGAGTGGTTGCTCACATCTGTCCCAAGCCAACCCCCGGCTGCCCACTGTACCAGCCAGGATGTCTCTGTTACCCATTAACTGTGGCCACTGGTGTGGATGGGGTGCTGTTGCTGACCAACAGCCCCTTCCAGGTCTGATGTGGATGCTGAGTGAGTAAGAAAGAACATCACTTCCCTTTCTTGCTCGCCCAGCAGTTGCATAAGACACAGAACAGACTGCTGGTGGTGGCAGAAGCACCATTTGCATCAGCAGCCCCTGGTAGGAGTGCTGTGCCATCTGGGTCTGGTATAACTGCTGGGACAGCATCCATGCCAGACTCAGACAGAATGGACTGCCGGTGGTGGCAGCAGAACTGCCCCAATAGCAGAGGTGACCTGGTTGGCAGAGCGGGGTGGCTGGGGTATGGGCCAGCCAGCAGCCCAGGAAGATGATAGCATGAGTTGCTGTACCAACCCTGTATTTCTTAATATTTCTTATAACCTTTTTGTAGCAAAATGTGCATCTAACAATAACAACATGTGTGTAATGTTTGTTTATGTCTTGAGGCTCTGAAACATCTGGAAGTTGATTGTATGTGGCTCTTAGTTTGGCCACCCTAGCATTATAGTAAACCTTAATGTTTAGCAGTAATTTTGATAATTCTCCACGAGAGGTCAGGTTTCACCTGCAGACCTTCTTGGCCTGAGAACTAAGATTTCTATCTGAAGTGGAAGCATAGCCTCTGAAAAGACACCAGAGACAAGTACAGGCTTTAAACCAGCCTTCCCCAGACCTGTTTGTCTACAACTCCCACTTTCCCAACGAACATTTCTCTTATAGCAGATGCCTAATTTTAACTGCCTTTGTTTTCTTCTGCAATGTTCCCACCAATTCAACCATATGGAGCCCTGGTGGCAATCCCATTTTAGTAATATATACCATGTTTATTCTGGCAGTTTAAACTCCACTGCTGTTTAGTCAAGGTTATAAAGATCGTACGTCACAAAATGTAATGGGAAGATCCCAGAAGAAGCAATAATGAAGGCATAATCCCAGGGATTCTATTAGCCATGAGATCAAAAACACATGGCAGAAATAATCCAGTTTGAGACTGTTTTAACTGCCTTTGCTCAGTGGTGTCAAACTGGATGATTTCTGCAGTGTTTTTTGGACCATGAGTCGGCTGTTGGTTGCTGGGCCACTGTCCCTGACTTAATATGTTTGGTGACTTGCACAAAAAAGCAGCTTTGAGTCACACATTTGGAAAGGAGCAGTCTCAAAATGGCAAAGGTATATGATTTGGCTTGAACTAATCCTTATTTTACAGAGCCAGCATGGTATAGTAGTGTTGAGCATTGGACTAGGATTCTGGACATCAAGGTTCAAATCCCTGCCTGGCCATGTAAATCCAATGGGTGACCTTGGGAAAGTCACATTCTCTCAGCCTAAGAGAAGGGCAATGACAAACTCCCTTTGAACAAAACTTGCCAAGAAAACCTGTGACAGGCTTGCCTTAGGGTTGCCATAAATCAGAAAAAAACTTGAAGGCACACAACAATACAACAAAGCTTATTTTGGGGTACAGCTTTGCACTACCTTTTGCATTCCTTATTCTTATGTGCTGGCCTGAGGTATCCCATGTTGAAGTCTACTTCAAGTCATGGTCTACCGAAGGTAATGAAAGATCTCTCCGAAATGATGTGGGTGCCCCAAGACCTAATAGGTGGTATGCAGATGTGTGTTTGTATCAGTTCCTTGTGCAGGCTGCTCAGCCATGTGTTAAAAAATGAAGAGGGTAACAGGGAAAAAAATTCACTATCCTCAGGAGTACAACTATGTCTCTTCTTCTGCCCCTTACACAATGGAACAGAGCTATTTTGTGGCATATTATTATTGCCATCTTATCTTAAACACTTATTTGCGGTGAAAGGGTGGTAACAAAAATAATTCAGATACACTGCTTTAATCAGTTAACGTAGTTCTAATCTGCATTAGAGAGCTGGTGTAGTGGGTTGAGAGCTGGACTACAATCCTGGAGATCAGGGTTTGATTCCCCTCTGGTTGGTGTTGTTGTTGTTGTGTGGAAGCACAGAAAAACAATCTGCATGGCAGAAGTAATTCAATTTGACACTGCTTTAACTCCTAATGCTGTGGAATCCTGGGATTTGTACTTTGTTGTGGCACCAGAGCACCCAGCTGGTGAAGGCTAAATATCTCACAAAACTTCAAATCGTAGAATACAGTAGCCATGGCAGTTAAAGTGGCATCAACCTGCATTAGTTCTGCAGTATAGCTTAGACTGCTGTGTGTGTTTAGGATCACAGGAATACAGGGGATTCCATTAAAAATAAAAACAAATAATAATCCCATGCTCTAAAGCATCACATCAAAGAAAGGAAGGGATTGTAAAGATCATGAGGGATGTACTCTCCCATGCGCCCATCACAGCCAGCCCATCTGTCAGCTGTGCTACTGACAGCAACCTCAGGTGGCCCAGGAGTGAGATCAGCAAAGTAAATGGGCCCTTGGTTACAAGCACACTGGGGCTCCTTCCCTCAATAAGCTTTTCCATTTCCATTTTAATTAATCCATTTCTGGAACAAGGTCTGCTCCCAGGCTCTGGAACTCTCTTCCTAAGAAGACTAAGCTGACTTGCTCCTTGCTGTTCTCTGTGGGCAAATGCAGACTTTTTTTCGTTTGGCTTTTATAAATTGTTTTATATAGATTTAAAAAGGCTTTATTTATTTTTTTAAAGTTTCCTAATATTTATTTATTAAAATATTTCTGATCTGTCCTATATCATAATATCTCAGGGGTGCATACAAGTAAAATCAATATAAACAAGTCAAAACAATTACAAAAATATAGGTTAAATAGACTTGTAGTATGGAACTACAGATCATCACTGTGGCTCCAGCCCCTTTAATTTCAGAAAAGGATGCAGTGGAGGAGCAGCCAGGTAGCTGGTTGCCTAGCAGCACATCAGGGCCTCAGGTGCAACTGCTGAAGGGAAGAGGCAAAGGGAGACATAACAGGAGCAGAGGAAAGAACTGCATCTACACTGTAGAAACAATGCAGTTTGACACCATTTTAAGTGCTGTAGCTCCATTCTATGGCATCCTGGGATCTGCAGTTTTACCAGGTCTTTAGCCTTCTCCACCAAAGAGTGCTGGTGCCTCACAAAACTACAAATGCCAGGATTCTGTAGGGCGGAGCCATGGGAGTTAAAGTGATGTCAAACTAAATTATTTCTACAATGTAGATGCACCCTCAGAGTAGACCGACAGGAAGTTTTGGGATTTGCAGAACCAGGAGAAAAGGCTTCTACTGCAAGAGTGCTTTATAAGAGGGGGCAGACTCCCAAGGAGCAACAGGATGAGGGTGCACTACATACGGTTACGGTCTCATACCCTTCAGCTGTCTTGATTTGGCAGGGTCAGTCCTGACTAATTTTCTATTATCCTACTTTTCCAGCAGCTTTAAAAATGTCCCAATTTCTCTCTGCTCTTTCCCCTTTGTTCTCAACTTACTTCAACTGCTGCAAACTGAGTTCAAGGTGAAAAAGTAGATTTGCACGGGGGGAGAGATATCAGAATCTTGCCCTTCCTTGTAGGCTCAAGCAGAAGCAAACTGCTGTAGCTTTTCTTAGCCTGTCTATTCTTAGCTTCTTTGGCTTGTCTAAAACCAGGAGCAGAAACTGTAATTTTATTTTTATAATGGATGTACACACTTGAAAGTGCACAAAAGAAAAACAAAAAAGATGGCGAACAAAGAATTCCATCAGGTGTCAACATTTATGCAGAGTTCAAAGACAAACCATGGATAAGAGATCCATGGGCAATTACAGTATTTCAGAACTGACCTTGGAAGCTAAGCTAGGGCCAGCTATGGTTGGTACTTGAACAGGAGATTGTCAAGGACACCGGTGCTGTAGGCTATGTTTCAGAGGAAGGGACAAGCCAAACTACCTGTAAGTATACCTTGCCTAAGAAAACCCTATGAGATCCAAGGGGTCACCATAGGTTGATAGGTGGCCTGAAGGTACATACTCACATAAACTCCTTTTAACTTAGCTGTCCTTGACAACAGGAATGGCACTGGGAATCTTTCTTCCATGGACACAAATAAGCTGGGGGGAAACAACCTGTTGGCCCATCACATCAGGAAGCATAAAAAGCACTTTTTAAAATCATGCTAATCATGAAATAAGCTCATTGTGTTAGATAAGTTGTGAGAGGGCTTACCACGTGTAGTGGCTAGGCAGATAACCACAGGACCTAATGAAACTATCAGAAATTGCAGATAAACTGTGCATGTGTAGACTAGGGTAGTGCTCCTCAAATTTGTGCCAGCCATGAGCCATTGGCTGTTGTACCTTGTCAAGTTTCCAGAAAAGAAAGAAAGAAACATCATAGTCAACACAAATAACAGTACTAGTTCCTGACACATTAGGCACATTCAGACATACAGTCAGCCCTCCATATCCATGGATTCAACCAGCCACAGTTAAATGTAAAAGTAAAATCTAAAATGTAAAATGGTGTCTTTTATATAAAATAGTAAATCAAGGTTTTCTTCTTGGAATTTATAAATATATAGATTTAATATTTTCATTTTACTACTCCATTGTATTTAACAGGACTTGAGTATCCAGGCATTTTGATATCCACTGGGGTCCTGGTGCCAAACCCCAGCAGAAACCAAGGGCCCACTATGGATTTAGAGGGAAATGTGTCTTTCCTGATGCTGTTGGCTTCCACCTTCTGTCAGTCCCATCTAGCATGGCCAACAGTCAAGGAAGCTGAAGTTTCTCCATTCCTGATGTAAACCTGATATCGGCTTTGCTAGTGTCTATAGTATCTGTGATAAAGGAAACAAGAATATAGCACACAGATCACTGCTTGAATTAATTCAGGTGGCAACAAGACTTGAAATAAGAATACAATGCAAAACTACGTATTTGCTTTTAAATGTTGTACCCCGCCCCGATTGCTTACCTAGAGGGGCGGGATATTATTATTATTATTATTATTTTATTATATACATAGAGCTATGGAATACCGCATTCATTGAGAAACTGATAAACTGGATGAGGTCTTAGCCATTTAAAAAATAGTATCCCTTTATTCAATATACAGTATTAGGAGAGAAAATACACAACAGATGCTGCCAGCCATGCATGAAAAGGCATCACTAAAACAACGGGATTGACAGGCACCTTATGAAAAAATTGCAATGTCTGATCAATTACAAATTGCTTCATTGTTGTTTATCTTACTATTCTTGTTGTGTTTCATAGTTAATAAAAAAAATTGATTGAGCAAACAGAGAACCTGCCTGTGAATTCAATTAGCTCCCATTCATTTCAGCTCTGATTTCCAGGGAATAGCTATGGATCTTGTCTCACTCTCAAGCCTGCTCTGGCAAGTCTTGAATGAGAACCTTGTCAGGATGCTTCGCAGAAGAGAAACCAGAAGAGACAAGAAGAAACAACAGCAACAAAGGGGGAAAAGGGAAAGAAGTTTTTCTTACTTTATATGAATTATAAATACACAGCAAAATATTTATGCAAAGGAAACTTGTAATGCCTTTGAGAGTTACCGAAAGAAACTGGTAGCATGAGCTTTCCTGGATCTGAGCCTACTTTCTCAGATGCATGAGGTGGAAATAGTCTCAAGTCTATAAAGCATCTTTTAGTTTGTCTCAAAGGTGCTACAAGATCTATTTCAGACTGCTTTTCCAGCCTAAACGCAGCTGTGCGTTTGAATTCTACCAGCAAAATCTTTGCATTTGATCATACAACTCTCTTTCAAGGCTGTTGTGTGTCCTTGGCTGCATCCGCACTGCAGCAATAATCCAGTTTGACACCACTTTAACTGCCATGGCTCAATGCTATGGAATTGTTGTTTGTTGTGGCACCAGAGCTCTCTAGCAGAGAAGGCTAAATGTCCCACAAAATTACAGTCCCCAGAACTCCACAACATTGAGCCATGGCAGTTAAAGTGGGATCAAAACCAGATCATTTCTGCTGTGCAGATGCAGCCAAGGACACCCAACAATTGTGTAGCACAGTTGGAGGGGAGCTGTCTGTGAGTGACACATCTGATTTGCATCTGCAATGCAGCATCAAAATCAAACTCTGCTTCCAGCAGATGTGCATCTCCAAGCAAGAGGAAAGGAGGAAAGCAATGTGTGTGGGAGGGAAATATGCTGCTCTTGTGCTCCTTTCCCCAGTGCTTCTAATATCTGATCACTTTCGTATACTCAGGAATGGAAGTTTTGTCTCTTTTGTTGGAAGTTGTATACATTTTTGTGCAATGTCTAATTTCATAATTTTTGCTGCAGGTGAGGTAGGGAGGTGTCTTCCAGGTCAGGAAGGGAGAGCATCCAAGGGATTTAGGAAAAACAGAATAAAACCGAACAAAAATCCACCAAACAGTGATCTCTTTATCTGCCAAACAAAATGCATAATATACTTGTTGCAAGTATATTGTGCATTTTGGTTGGCCAATAAAGGTATCACTGTTTGGTGGATTTTTGTTTGAATTTACTATATGGCCAATACGGCTACCCCTGCATGTTTTCCAGAATAAAACCAAGTTAGTTTGCTCCCCTCCCTGGCTCACCCATAGCCCAGCAAGCAGCTTTAAAAGGCCCAAAAAGACACACTGCAGAAATAATCCAGTTTGAGACCTCATTAACTGCCTTGGCTCAGTGCTAGGGGATCTTGGGAACTGTAGTTGATTGTGGCCCCAGAGCTCTCTGATAGAGAAGGCTAAATGTTTCTACAGTCCCCAGGATTCTCTAGCACTGAGCCAGGGCAGTTAAAGCGGTCTCAAACTGGATTATTTCTGCAGTGTGCTTCTATGGGCCAAAGTTGCCTCTTGGGAAAAAAAAGTAGGATTCATTGCCATACCCGAGATCTCCACAAGAGGGCACCTCTCCTTAAAAAAAAAATAATCCCCTTCCCTTCTCTATTGTCTGGCCAGGCAGGGTTGCAAATGCAAATCCACACTCTCACAATCACACACAGAGCCTGCTTGCATTTGGTGCTCTGGTGGTGGTGTGTGTGATTTATTATTGCAGTTCGGTCCTTGGATTCACCACCACCACCATCAGCTCCTTTCCTAAGAGCTCTCCTGCTGCTGCTGCTGGGGGCTGATGGTGGAGGAGGGGGATTTTATTTTTTTAATGCCAGATGCCCCAGGATTAGCAGATCATCATCATCACCCACTTTGGAATTAGCAAAGGAGGAGGAAGACTAGAGGGAGGAGGAGGAGGAGGAGGAAGCATTGTGGAAGCAAGAGAGAGAGAGAGAGCGAGAGAAAGGCAGCAGGCAAAGGCATATATCATATTTATCACCCTCCTTGGAAACTGTTGCAACCCAGAAGACCAGGAAATTGCTCTGCAAAAAAGAGATCAGGTAGGAAGAAGAAACTGAGGGGGCTGGGAAGGAAATGATGATGATCCAAAGAAGAATTTTTTAGTGGGGGAGGATTAGAAAGTGAAATTGAGCCCCCCATGTATATGTGTGTTTGTGTGTGTGTGTGTGTGTGTATATATATATATATATTTCGTCTCACTGTGTGTGTGTGTGTGTGTGTGTATATATATATATATATATATGTCTGTATATATAAATATACGTGTGTGTATATATATGTATATATGTCTCTGTAAATAAATATACACGTATGTGTGTTCAGATATGCGTGTGTATATATATGTATATGTGTTTGTCTGTGTGTATATAAATATACATTATGTGTATACATATATGCACGTGTGTTTATGTCTTTGTATGTGTATGTATAAACACATGTATATGTGTGTATGTATGCATATATGTGTATATATGTCTATGTACGTGTGTGTGTGTATATATATATATATATATATGTCTATGTATATACAATAAATATATACATATACCCCCCCCCCCCACACACACATATATATACACACATACACACACACAGACATAGACACAGACACATGCTTTGATTGGGTCAGGTCCTCCTACAGAAGTGCCAGTCCCTGCTTCTTAGCCCTATTCCAAAGGGAGGACCTTTGGGGATCTCTCCTGGGCAGGAGGTGGAAATGTGTAGGACGGGTCCGGGAAAAGGAGGACGCCTGGTCCCCCCCCCCCCCCGACTACTGTGTTGGCTCCAAGGCTGGGACTGCAGTGGAAGAGGCCCAGGCACCCAACCCATGTTCCTCCTCCTTTTATGCCTTTGGAACATGGAAACCAGGAAGGGAGGCTGGGTGCCTCCTCCATTGCAGCCCCAGCCTTGGAGAGAAAGCCTTGGCTGTTATGGCTCCCAAAGCAGGTGGCAGGGAGGCCAGGCTCAGCCCACCCATTGCCAGCCTCTCCAAGGGGTGCAAGCCCTCCACTCCTCTTTCTGCAGCTGACCTGGCTTTTTCTGAAGGCTTCAACCAAGCTGGCTTGGGCTTGAATCTTTTTTTCCCTAGGGCAGAAGGATTCCCCCCCCCCCCTTTGGCTTGAGCAAAGAGAGAGAAGGGAAGGGGATTATTTATATATACTGTATATATATATATGCATATCTATATCTATCTATATCTATGCATGCCTCCTGCCCAACCAGCCCCAAAGTTTAACAAAAGACTGATCATCTCTGAGGTGTTGAATGGTCTCCCCCTCCACCCCTCAGTCACACACCCCTTTTTCTGATCTCCTCTTTGCATTATTTTTTAAACAATATATTTTTAAGCAATATATGTGTCTGTATTAAACAATTTATATTTAATACAATTTTAAACAATATGTATATATATATATATATATATAGAGAGAGAGAGAGAGAGAGTATAGTATATATATGTTGAAATATATAAATATATATGATGTGTGTGTGCATTTAAAGCAGTTTTTAAAGCTATACACATACATATAGGTTAAAATAACACACAGAGGACATCACAAAAAAGAGGTGTGTGATTGTGTGTATTTAAAGCAATTTTAAACCTATATATTTATACACACGCACACATATATAGTTTAAAAATAATGCAGAGAGGAGATCACAAAAAGGGGCGTGTGACTGTGTGCGTGTGTGTGTGTGTGTGTATATATATAAAGCAATTTTAAAGCCTATGTATACACACACACATATATATTTAGTTTAAAAATAATGCAGAGAGATCACAAAAAAGGGGTGTGTGCATGTGTGTGTGTGTGTGTATATATATATATATATACTTAAAGCAATATTTAACCTATATATATATATATATATATATTATATATACTATATATATATATGTATATATGTATATATGTGTATATATATATATAGTTTAAAAATAATGCAGGGAGGAGATCTCAAAAAGGGGGTGTGTGATCCTGATATCTCAGATATGGACCACAAGCTCATTGGGCAGGAAATAATTCCTGGTTAGCACTTTTTGGAAAGTTGCAACACTCCAGACAGGCACAGGTTTCCTTCCACCACCAAAGAAATCTGAGGTCTGTTGTTGTTGTATGGCTTCATGCCCTTTCTGACTTATGGCCACCCTAAAGCAAACCTGTCATGAGGTTTTCTTGGTAAGGCTGTCTCAGAGGAGGTTTGCCATGGCCTTCCCCTGAGGCTGAGAGAGTGTGACTTGCTCAAGGTCACCCAGTGGGTTTCCATGGCCAAGCTGGGCATCGCACCCTAGTCTCCAGAGCTATAGTACAACACTCAAACCATTGCACCACATTGAATGGACAAGAATCCCCTACATTTGGGTATGAAGTCAAGAGTAGGGGGCTCTGTTCCTAGAGAGCATTTGGTCTCCTTGGTTCTCAAGGGCAGTGAGCTTTGGTTTCTTCTGCAAAATGTCTGGGAGCAAAGAAATCTCATCCCCTGGGATATATTGGTTGCCAAGGGCATCCGCACAGTTAGCATCCCTATTTTCTTTGTCTGTTGTTGTTATTAAATTGCTTTGCATCATGAATCTGTATTTTTGTTGAAAGCCTGGCTCTTGCATTTAGGAAAACATAAGGAGCTTATGATTTCTGTATGCAGACTGGTTTACATGTAATTTATAGGGATCTTGCCATAATCCTGGTTGAAATGATGAGCAGGAGAGCAGACCCTTAATGAGAGGGGTATTCCTGTTTTTCTCTTCAAGGAGGAGGAGGAGGAGGGGAGCCTTGACCTACTAAGTAAAAAGGGAGGCCTTTTTTGGAGCAGGCAGGGTGGCTGCCGGAGGTTCATTTCCTTGTAAGCCACCAAATCTAGCCTTGTTTTCTACCCCTTTCATTTTACTAAACAAAAAAGGCAATTAAAAAGGACATTAAAACACTGGATTTGGGGTGGGAGAGGCCTTGCATATTTAATAGTTATTGTGTCCCTTCAGGTTGTTTCCAACTTAATGGCAATCCTATCATGGGGTTTTCTTGGCAAGTTTATTCCTATTCCATCCTCTGAGGCTGAGAGTGTGTGACTTGCCCAGGGTCATCCCATGGCATTTCATGGCCGAGCCAGGATTCGAACCCTGGTCTCCAGAGTCCTAGTCCAACACTCAAACCACTATGCCTCACTGGCTCTCACAGTCTATTTAATAGATTGATGGAGAAAGGCCATAAGAGACAGTGAGACGTCCAATGAATACCAGATTCTGTAGGCTGAGGAATTGGAAAAACCGCTTTGGAGTATTCCTTGCCTAAGAAAACCTTACAAAATTCATGAGTTGCCATAAGTTGAAAGGTAATTTGAAGGCGCATACACACACAGGCCGCAAAGTGCATGCAGCCTTTCAAGCAGCACTTAGTCTCCCAAGGTTATTACTGTACGCCTTGACCCCTCTATACTCCCTAGACCATGTCTTTCTTGCCTCCAAAGAACAGTAAATTGCTTCTCCAGGAATGGCAGTTCACCTTTTAAATTTGTTTCTGCATCCCCACCTGCACCAAATAACATCAGAAGTTATCCATTTGCAAAACTAGACTTCTGGCCACTTCTGATTTTAGATTTATATGTGTGCATTGAGTTTATATGGCCACCCAGAAGCTCTCAGAAAACAGAGCCTTGGGCCTGCTGCAGTTGTTCAGCCCTGCAGCATGCTTTTTCCAAAAAGACCTTTCCTTTATGAGCAGTCAAAAATAATTCAGATCAGATTATAAAATTGCTTCGCACTTGGAACTGCAATAGTCTTGTACTTCAGTGCCACTTTGTTTTGTCCAAAATGGCCCAGCAACCAACAGCAAACCCATGGTCCAAAACACACTGCAGAAATAATCCACGTTGAGACAGCTTTAACTGCCCTGGCTCAGTGCTAGAGAATCCTTGGAATTGTAGTTTATTGTGGCACCAGAGCTCTCTGACAGAGAAAGTGAAATGTCTCACAAAACTACAGTTTCCAGAATTCCCTGAGCCAGTGCAGTTAACATGGCCTCAAACTGGATTATTTCTGCATTGTGTTTTAGACCTGTGTCTACAGATGGGCTGCTTCCACTTCTCTTCTTTTTCGGGAGTGACTGCTGGCTGGGACATAACACTTCACCACAATACAAGTTCTAGATATGTATTCCTTTGATATTGGCTTCAAAACCAAGAATGGGTAATGCTGTGGACTGGATTTATGATCTTCTGCAAAATATTCTTGTTTCCTGGGCTTTTCCCTCAAAGGTATTCATTTTTCAAAAAACAAACCAAAACCATATAAGTAATTTCATCACCAAATGTGGTGAGTCTATTGCCGATAGAACAGCTGGGAGTAATTGGAAGCCTTGTTATTGATTTTTAGTAGCCTGTCCAGAAGGCCAATAACATTAGTATCTATGTACTTTTTTTCATTTTAAAGTCAATCATGGGAGATTTATTTGTGCTGAAATCTGATTGGCAGGGTAGGATGTTCAGCCTGCCTTGTAAAGCTGTACAGGTCAGGGCTCATTAGCTGCATTACCATGGATTTGTACAAAACAAAATACATAGCATGTCTGCATTGTTTGCAGGAGAAAATATCCAGCCTTTGAACTAAAGCTGAGATACATTCCAAGCCTAGGAGAGCTAAAGCTGCATCTCATTATGTGCTTGAGTAGAAATATGTGGCACAAAGAATATTTTACTGGCTATCTAGAATTGTGACCATCTACTGATATCCTACATGACATTCCTTCTTTCACTTGCTCTTACACTGTTGAGAGTAAGGGCTATAGGTCAGTGGAAGAGCTCATGCTTTGCAGGCAGAAAGGTTCATGTTTAGTCCTTGCCATCTCCAAGTAGATCTGGGAAAGACCTATCTGAAATGATGTGAGTAACTGACTAGTGATTCCCAAAGTTGTGCTCAGAGATTGTGGAACTGTAGTTCCCAGAATCTCTGACTGTTTGCCATGCCTGGTGGGGCTCGTGGGATTGGAAGTCCAGCATCATGTGGTAATCTGAGCTTGGAAAGCATTGGTATGGTGAGCTAAATAGACTATTGTTCTGACTCGGAGTAAGGCTGCTTCATATGTACTAAAAGCATAATTGATGCTCAGTTAGGGTGATGGATATGCCTGCATCTGTGGAGGTTCACAGCCATTCACTTTAGATGTCATTCTTGTTTGGGCATTCAGAAGCATTGTCACACACATGGGGAGCAGGATTCTGTTGCATAACTTCTACCTGTTGTGATATACCTTCTTTGATATCTTCATATGCAACATGAACATCTTGTTGAAAGGAGACCAGTGCACATCCAACTGTACATGTGCTGGCCATCCATCTATAGATGTACAAGGATGATGGAAGCAGGGGGCTTTGACAAGCATTATAAGGTAACTGGCCTTTGAGATGTGGAATAAGGTCACAGATTTTGCCTAGGAATGAGCTTCTGTTTGCAGATCAGTAGTAGTACCTCTCCTAGCTCTGGATATTTCCTTAGTAGTTACATGCGAATGGAGATGGAATGCCAGGTTTGGCATCACAAGTGGCTGAAACAGAATATGACCTATGCACACTTTTTAAGGCAGGGTATTACCCCAAAATAGTTGCCCAGGACTGAATCTGACATTGGGCACACAACTATTGGCACTGCCTGAATGACGTTCTGCTTGCAAAGAGTTGCAGTTCACTTGATTCATTTGAAAATGGAGTTTGACAAGTGTGGCTGTTCTTCATCACCTGGATGAACTGCCTTGAGCACTAAGGCAATAAAATCTTTTCTTAAGGGCTGTTCGACAGTGGAACACACTCCCTTGGAGTGTGGTGGAGTCTCCTTCCTTGGCGGTCTTTAAACAGAGGCTGGATGGCCATCTGTCGGGGATGCTTTGATGGAGAGTTCCTGCATGGCAGGGGGTTGGACTGGATGGCCCTTGTGGTCTCTTCCGACTCTATGATTCTATGATTATAGCTTGCAACCAAGATGTTCATGGCTGAACTGGAATTTGCCTTTCCAAAACTGAGGAGTGTGTCACTCTAGGGGTATATCCATACCACATAAAGCAGTTTGATACTGGTTTAAGTGCCATAATTCTGTGCTATGGAATTCTGGAGTTTGTAATTTTACTGTATTTAGTCATCCCTGTCAGAGCTCTGGCTCACCAAACTACAAATCGCAGAATTCCATAGCACTAAGCCATGGAAGTGAAAACTTTATTTCTGCTGTGTGGCAGCAGCCTGGGAAATGACATGCGTGTATTCCAGCTTCGTATTGACTCAGGAAGTGAAGTGGGAGGGTGTACTTGTCAGGTGCACAGTCTCCCCAGCTGATTTTTCTTGTCCTGTTTCCTGTTCTGAAAACTTAGTTTGGTCCCTGACTCCCTGCTTGTCTCCTGTTATGTGCTTAGATGCATATTGGCAGTGCATACCTCCAGCATTGTGAAAGTTTGTGTCAGGGAAAGATGCATGCTAATGATTAAACTACTAGACAATATGTTCATAAAGGTATTTTTTTAATATGGTGCTCCCCCAGGTGTTGAAAGACATTTATCACGGCAAGTGATTTTCCTCATCTGTGTATCTTGCATTTATTTTGCACTGTTTTTGGGAAAAACATATTTTAATTTGCAAGCCTGATTTCTGAGGCATGTATCTCTGAGGAAATTACATTCAATAAGGGAAAATTGATTAATTTCAGGTTAATTGTAGGGAATATGCATTCATCTGTATTGACCCTTCATCCACATGGAGGGACCATTAGCACAGTGGCAGCCTACAGATATTCTTGGACTAGAATTGCCATCAGCCTGGGCCAGTATAGCCTGTGGTCATGGTGACAGGAGATGTGTAATCCAGAACATTTGGAGGGTGCATTGGTGGAGAAATCTACTTTAGTGCAAAGCAGATGCTCATTCAGGCACAGCCACAGTAATATCTGTGTTGGTGGCTGTGTCTTGAGCAAATGGTTGGATGGATTCACCTTTTGCAAAAAAACAGATTTAGCAAATAAGTGCTTTTAAAAAACAACAACACAGAACTGAATCTAAGATACTTCTTCATAGGAACTGTGACTAAGTTAATGTGAGTAACTTTTTCCACAGCCTCACTGTAGTGTGAAAATCAATCTGGTACAGAGCAGTGTAATCGGAAGAGAGTTCTGTACTAACAGTAAGACTGGCTAGAAGAAATTTGACTATGTTAACTGGATTGTTGGTCTGATATAAAAATTCAGTGCTATGAGACACTGAACAACAGTATCTGAAAATGGGAACTGTACAGTGGACAGGAAATCCCTAATTCATAGGATTTATTCAGTCAGAAAACTGTGAGATATTTCAAAATCTGTTTTGGGAGACTTTAATGCAACTTCCTTTAGCTCATCACTATGTGGAGAGACAGGGACACAATGCCAGTGATTGCAAAGCAGAGCATAGTATACCGACAGTGCTGACTGGGGGATTCTGAAAATTGTATTCTCTCAAGGGTAAAATTTCCAAGCTTTGTTGCAAAGCACTGGTGCAGTTACATCTGCTCTTTTATATGGTACTAATGTGCTATATCAGCAAATACACCTGTGCCTTTGCCTTCTGATAGCTAAGAACCAGATTTTCAGGCTTTGTCAGTGAGTGAATCTTGTTGTGCACAGCAAGGAAACAAATGCCCACTCTTTCACTGCTTAGTCTATGGAACAAAATTAGGATTTGACTAGCACTATCATTTCTGACATCTGGAGACCTGATCTTGAACTCCTGTGCAGACTTGCCCCTTCTTGTGCATTTGCTTCAGAGACATGGCTTGCTTGTTTCTGCAGTGTGAATTGTCATGCACAGCTGGTCTCTTCTGCAGAACTGAAACTTCTGCGTAGGAGATGAAGGGCGGTGCAGAATGTGTGTCTTTCTGGTGAGACTTTTATCTTGTGTCACACCAGGTAGCATAGGAGCCAAGCGTGGTGTAGCGAGGTTTGCAGTTAGATATGCATAGACTGCCAGTAATGCTAACATAGATGAGTCATTTCACATCTCTAAATCTTTCGGCCTTGACTAAGATATTTGTCAGGCATATACAATTAGCATGTTTCAGGAGAAATTGTGGGGGTCTTTGTTTGTTTTTTACTATTTTGGACTGTAACTCCCAGAATGCCCCACCTAGCAGGGCAACTGGCATTTTTTTTTGCTAGGGGTTCTGGTAATTCTCCAAGTGAGTAACTTTTTCAAACTCTGAATTTCAGTCCAATGGGAAATGAACATTATGTGGTAAATTTCCCAACAGAGGTTAGTAATAGGTACCTTTTTATAACTACATGTCCCACTTTCTCAAACAACCTGCTCTGCAGAAACATAAAGTTATGAGACAAAAAATGCAGGCACAGAATGGGATGCTGTTAAACACAGACACCTATATCAAGTTAATGAAATGAACAGGCTGCCTATCCAGGCTTCACTTCTAGAGTACAGGAGTATAGTACAATAGTATTCTGGCAGCTGAACCAGATTAGTTTATTAATACAAGATTGGAGCTTTTCCTCTAAGTCCTCCCCTTTAGTCCAACCACATTTACTGCCTTTCCTGTTTTAATTGTTTTGTGCTTGGAGGAAGGTAGGAACCAAACATTTGGTGGAAATTGCAGTGAAATAAATGACAATGCATCTTGTGTTGGACTAGGTAGCAGAGTTTGGGAAAGGTTTTTTTTTTTTTTAATTCAAAAACATTAAACATTCAGTGTAATGTTTACGACTAGTTTTCAAAAATTAAAAACCAACGTACATATGCAGATTCTAACAAACTAAAAATAAACAAACAAACTAAAACAAAAGAAAGAAGACATGAGTCCTTGTAACTTATACTATACCCCCTACCCCATTAAAATAAGACTTCCCTCTTACCTCTAACTGCCACTAAAATTTATAATCTGATTTCTCCTCCCTAGGTTGTTTTATCCTTATTTTTCATTAATCATATATCATATAATGTATATTCACATTTCTTTCTTATATCTGAAAACTTTAACTTAACTCTCTAAACATCAAATCCCATAATAGTAATATCCATCTTTTGTTGTAAGCGAGCCTTTAAAATGCTTTAAATCTCCTCTGAATTTCCCTTTATATTATTATTATTATTATTATTATTATTATTATTATTTATATTTCCTGCCTCTCCTGATTGGATCAAGGTGGGATTACAACCTAAAAATACATAAATAAAAACAACAGGAAACATTATATTGTTAGTTAATTTAATCAGTTCTGCCAAATCCACTACCTTTTCTAATGATTCTATATTTGATATTTTCTTAACTTTCCAATATCTTGTATAAACAATTCTTGTCTCTGTAAACATGTAGCTTATTCGATCTCTATACTTTCTCTTTTATCCTTTTTTTTTATCCTATCATGTTTAATAGGTGTGACTCCAGTCTCACCAGTTTCAGAAACTACTGATCTCAGAATCTCCATTGGTAATGGAAGCTGAAGGATTCTTGAGAGTTTGTAGTCCAACAGATTAGCTTTTCCTAAACTCTGATTATATCACTTTCCCCTAGGAACTGATGTCTTGTGGTGGTAGTTGAATGTTAAGGAAAAGGTGAGGCTAAGGCTAGCACTCGGTGAGTCTTTACCAGAGTGCTCAGGCGGGACACCCTCCTACTTGGGCAGCACTGGCACTTACCTTCTGGAGAGGACACCACTGTCACCAATCCATTTTCTGGCCTCCTACCATTCTTCTCTGCATACTGTGCTAATGGTTGCAGTAGCAGAAGAATCAGTGTTTTATTATTCTTCAATTTAATCCAGAATCTACTACATAGATTCTGAATGACCTTGGTCATGAATCATACAATCTTAGCTCTAGGAAACACTGTGATAGGTTCGGGTTAGGGTCTCATGAGTTGGAAATGGCTTGAAGGCACATAACAGGAATAAACCACAAAGATTGGCAATTAACTCTATTGCTAAACTGTCTAAACTTTGCACTACCGCTTATAGAATCAGAGCTGGAAAACCAGTCCTAAGGCATAAAATCAAGGCCTGTCCTTGCTTTATTTATTTATTTAATTTCATTTATTGTATATACTGTACAGTTTTCCTTTTTAATCCCAGCTTAAATAATAGTGTCATCATAAGTACAGAAACAAAATAGAGTTTTGGTTCTATTATCCTGATACTGAATAGGCTTCATTTGTCGCAGAAACGGGATAGTTGATTTTAAAATAAACACAATCAAATGAGCATCTGTAACCATGTGCATGCTAAATTGGCTGCCTCACGAAACATTGGTTTCATCTAGACTGATTAAAAAGACCAGAAAATCCCAGATTTTGTTCTTGTTCTTTCCCATTTTATTTTGGAGATCCATACACATTTTGTTTACCCTGTCAACTCCCATTACAATTGGAAAGTGCTTGTCATTGCCATAATCGCTAGGTTGTTATTTGGAGGGCTGGGAGACTGTGGAAATTAGCACAAGGTGGATCTTCTGACCTTCACTGTTTTGGGCTGCATCTGACATTCAGGCAGCTTTTATGCTATTTCTTCACACATACAGTAGATTATCTCCTGGTAACCTGTTGCCGTGTGTAGCAAGTGCCACTAGTAAGAATGACTCATAACATTTATGTAGTCTCTAGTTGTGTTCTAGTACAAGTGACAATGAATTTTTAAAAATTTCAGGCAGTGGTTGTAGCAGCAGGGGAGGCGTACTAGGCAGTAAAATCATTTCCAGCTTAGATCAGCTACATGAAGACAATATGTTGTTTTACAGTGTTACCTTGTGGCTGGCTAGAAACCAAAAATATGTCCAAACATTTTACGGAGCAGAGGGTGGGGAACATAACACATGGGCTACATGAGTCGGAAGTACGTGGCTAAAGCGTTGTAATGGAACCAGGGCTTGCGGGATCAAACGACTGGAATTTTTTTATTTGTGGGGTGGAGATGTCATCAGCCAGCCCTATGAAGCTTCAGTCCTTGGCTCTGGTGATGTTGTGGGGAAATGGATTTTCACAGTTCCAGTATATTTTTGTAAGCTCTGTATGCATTGATATTAGATGCAGTGGAGCCTGCATTTTTGGACTGTCCTGGTGGAAATGGCTGTAGGTACTATCATGATGGACACCCCTACTTAAAAAAACAACACTACACAACTGTATGGCTAAGAGCTTATTCTGTTAGTCATTCTGTGCTACTGCTCCCAATAAGAGACAAAGAGATGAGACTGTTTCAAGAGTGGAACAGATGTTGGAGGGTGACAGAGCAAATATATCTTTTATCTTTTGGTATTTGCTCAGTACTAAGATATTTTGGGAAATGATGCTAGAAAACACCAGTGAAATGACAGGATATAATCTTTGTATCCATTGTTCTTCTTGGATGTATGAAAAAAGACACTTCAAGGAAATTAGAAGATGAGTGTTAATTTGCTAGTGGTTTCTGGAGTTGTAGTTAACAAGAATTGGAAGCAAAAGATGTTCCATCATTAAAAGAATGGATGATAATGTTTTGGGAACAAGCATTTATATTGAAAAAATTCACAGGAATTATTACAATTAGAAGAGGTTGATGGGGAGGCAAAAGATTAATTGGCAAATGGTATGTTTTATTTAATTTTAGAATAACGACGTGCCAGAAAATGTTTAATGACATGACTTACTGGGTGCATCGCATGAAAGAAAGGCTGTGTTGAAGTTATAAGGCCATATAAACAACTTCAATAGACTGGAATAATAATATGTTTAAGTGTACAATGGAACTATGGATAATTTGATGTGAGATTATATTGCTATGATTACTACGTTAATTTTCAAAAGTAAGTGCTGGGTGGCTTTGTTGAAATCTGTAGGCAATAAAAAAGGAGAGGGGTCTCAACCTATTTTTAATCAGGTATAACCTAATTTCAGTCTTGCTTGATGTGTGGCTTTAAAACTAGCATATCTAGCCCTCAATAGATATGAGGTGGCAGTCTGGACAAAAATGTGCCTATCTGAACAGCAACTCTGTTTAGATTGCTGTCTTTCCTTGTCTCAGATCTGCCTCTCCTTGCCTAGCATTGCTTCATTTCTTAGACCATGCCAGAGATTGGAGAAGTTACTTTTTGGACTATAATTCCCAGTACCCCCAAGCCAGCATAGAAATTCTGAGAGTTTTAGTCCAAAAAAGCTTTACACTCAAAACAGCAATGACTGATCAGGAGGAGGCGACACTTGAGATTTGGTGCTAGAAGCCACATTTTCTGTAGGGTCAGCCCTGCCATTAAGGTTAGAGAGGCAGTTGCCTCAGGCTGGAGGTGCTGGGAGCAGTGGCATCACTAGAGTTGGTGTCACCCAGTGCGGTAACTCATGTTGTCACCCCCATTGACTTCCCCCCATTTCTCACCATACAGAATCCTTAGTAATGCTTTTTTGCACTGATGTTACTCATAAACCATAATTCCCATATACCACTGAATGTAATGCTGATAGTTGCAACATACACAACTGGCAAAATTAAAATTACAATATCATACATATAACCTTTCAAGCCTGGTTATAGGATGGAGCAGCTTTGGTCACCTTGGTGGATGGCCTACACAGGGAGGTGGACAGGGAAAGTATATCCTTGGTTCTTCTGGACTTTTCAGTGGCTGTCAATACCATTGGCCATGGTATCCTTCTGGGTCAACTGTCTGGAATGGAACTTGGGGGCACTGTTATGCAGTGGTTCTGGTCTTTCTTGAAGGGACTAACTCAGAAGGTGGTGCTGAGGAACTCCTGTTTGATATCCTGGCCTGTGGTGTTTCTCAGGGTTGTGTTTTGTCCATCATGCTGTTTAACACTTACATGAAACCACTGGGAGAGGTCATCCAGAGTTTTGGGGTTCAGTGTCACCAATATGCCGATGATACCCAATCTATCTCTCCTTTCCCTCTGCTTCCAATTAAGTTGTCTTGATGCTGAACCAATGTGTGTTGTTCATAAGGGACTGGATGAGAGCAAACAAGCTGTAACTTAATCCAGACAATATAGAGAGGTGCTCCAGGTCTGTCAAAATGCAACTCTGGGAATAGGAACATTCCCTGTGCTGGATGGGGTTATGCTCTCCCTGAAATCTCAGACTCACAGTTTTGGTATTCTCAGGGATTCAGCTCTCAGCTTGGATGCCCAGGTGTCAGCAGTGGGCAAGAGTGTATTTGCACAGCTAAAATTAGTGCACTGGCCATGTGTGTTCCTTGAGATGTCAGGCTAAGGTGACACATATCTCAATTATATCTCATTTGGACTACTGTAACACACTCTGCATGGGACTGCTTTTGAGAACTGTTCAGAAACTTTAGTGGGTCCAAAATTCTGTGGCCAGAATGTTGATGAGGGTCAGTTACAGGTAACATATAATTCCTTTGTTAAAACAACTTCATTGGCTACCGGTTAATTTCCAGGCACAATTCAAAGGGCTGGTCATAACCTATAAAGTCCTATATGGCTTAGGTCCAGACTGTCTGCAAGACTGCATCTCTCCATATGAACCTGCCAGAGGTACTAAGATCTACAAAGGAAGGCTTTGTCTCAGTCCTGCCAGCATCAGTGAGGACAAGAGAGAGAGCCTCCTTGGTGGCTACTCTCACCCTCTGGAATGCCCTTCCACAAGAGGCTAGGCTGGCTTCCTCAATGCTTGCCTTTCACCAGAAAGCAAAGACTTTTTTTTTTTTTGTTTAAGCATAGTTATAATTTTAAGCAGTGGGGCTTCTTATGGGAATGTTTTATTCATCTGTTTAAACTTTTGTCTTTTACATGATTTATACTGTTTCATGTTGTGATTTTAATTGTTTTTAAAATTGTTATATTTAAGGGTTATATTTTTAATTGACTCTCTCAGGGAGCCAACTTGGGTCCCAGTCTGGAAGAAAGGTGGCATATAAAAGAAACAAACCAACCAACTTCAGGCTTCATAATGTCTTGGACTGGCCTTATTTTTATTCCTTTGGAGTGATTTTCCAGCTGTTGCACCTCAACAAAACACACAGGAAGTTTCCTAGTGAGTTCTGCTGAGCAGTGAGGAGAGAATTAGAAAAGCAGAGATATGGAAGCTGCAACTCAGACACAGATGTGGGTGCTTTTTATTCTTCCAGTTTCAGCTTCATCTTCTTGGAAGAACCAAAACCGACATATCTCTTCCTTTCAGACTTAACCATCCCTCCTCCAATTCAAAGGCTGCCTTATCTCAGAGTTGTCCTGGTGTAATGACTTAGGAGTTTGATTCCTTCATGCTGGGCAGGGCCCTCTTTGCATCCCTCCCTCTGTAGACTGTACTGCATTCCTCCCCCCCCCCCCATTCATTTCAAATGATTCCAGAGCCATCTTCATGAGCTGCCATGAGATTTTTTTAGGTGGTTGTTTTTGTATTTTGCTGGCCAGTAGGAAGGTGGCAAGGGGTGGGAGGAGGGGTGGGCTTGGTTGCAAATTCCCACAGACTTTAGCACAATCTTTCTGCTTGACTTCCCTTGTCTGTCCCCAAAGCTGAGCAGGTGCTGCTCAGCTGCTTCAAAAAACAAGAGCGCAAGCCGCAGGCTGTTCCCGGGTGGGTTGCCGTAACCCTTAAAGTGTGCAGACACATGTCTCATGGACCAGATGGGTTACCCTTCCCCCTCTCACAGCTCTCCTTTAATGTTCACTTTCAGCCTCTTTGCATGAGGTTTCCTGCAGTTTTAAGTAAAAACTGGAAGATTAGTGGTGGGGAGAAGGGTAGGACATCAGCAATGGATTACCCTTTTGGCTTTGCTGTTGTTTCTTAGGATACCAGTCATCTTACTGCACCCATCAGGTATCCCTGTTGTAATCTGCGCCTAGAAGGCTGGGATTGTGCTACCTCTAATGTAGCAGGTGCAGCTGGTTAAAAACAAAGGGCACAGACGGCAAAATCTTGTGCAGTGCAGCAATGTTGGCTGATCTTGGGCTTGCCCTCTGCATGTGAGAAATCCAAAGCAGAGATAAGACAGTTAGTAGGGAAGGGTGAATGCATTTAGTTAATTGCTAATGAGCTACCAAAAATCCAGTTCAGTTGCATTTACATTGGAAGGAGAAACATTTAACAATTAAGTTTATGTTAAAATGTCATTTAAATTTAAGTGAAATGCCTCGTGTGACTAAAGAGTAAACATGCCTTTTATGATTTTACTGCCTTTGCCTGTCCCTGTTATGAGTTTGGGAGAAAAGAAAACAGTCGAGTGACTTTCTGGAAATCCTAATTTTCTGCTCCACCAACAATTTCTTCCTTGCTTTTCTTTCCTCCCTCCTTTACATTTTTATAGCTTACCATCACCGCCAGTCTGTACTTTATTGAAATAGTTCTCAAACTTTGGTCCTCCAGACATTTTGGGGTTCAGTAGTCAAGGATTCTGGGACCTGATGTAAAAATACCCGTAAGTGTTTTGAGAACCCTTGACTTAACTAGATGCCCACATGGTTCCCAGCATGATCCAGGAACAGGAACTCTGCCTATGCTGCATGGGGTTACACTCCCCCTGAAATCTCAGGCTCAGAGCTTCAAAGCGGAGGTTTTTTTGGGGACAGATGGTGAATGTCTACTTTGTGACCAGTGTAAAACACTGGAGGACAAGCCTGTGAACTAAACTTTATACAGTAATTCTCCATTTCTGAGGGATTAACAAAAAGTAAGAAATTGTTTTACAAAAACCCATTAACTCTCCATTAGTTAATTAATTAATTCATTAATCAGTTAATTACTAACTTAAATCTGGAATTGAGTTAATGCTGAAATTCTGACTTAAGTACATCACTTTGGTTAAACAATAAATATTAAGTTTCTGCTTTTCTTTATAAAATTTATAACTTGATTAATAACATAATTGATTTTAATAGTTTGTCCCTCTTGTGCTAAACCAGATTAGAAAAAAAGGGGAAAAAAAGAGAGAATTCATTGATTTCGGGAACTGGTCATGAAACTTTTAGAAACCAGCAAGTCCATATATTTGTTAATTTTAAGCTTCCTATGTTGTAGTTCAGAACTCAAAAAAATCTCCAAAAGCAACTTATAAACTACAAAAATTGCTCAGACCACATGAAAATGCCATAAAATCTGATTAGTAGGCAGAGCTATGTAACAGTACAAAACAATAACATCCTAGCACTGGTGGCTCAGTGGTTAAATGCCTGTACTGCAGCCACTCACTCAAAACCATATGGTTGCGAGTTCAAGACCAGCAAAAAGGGCTCAAGCTTGACTCAGGCTTGCGTCCTTCCAAGGTCGCTAAAATTAGTACCCAGATTGTTGGGGACAAGTAGTTTACAGTTGTAAACTGCTTAGACACTCCTTAGGTGATATGAAGCGGTATACAAATGAAGCTATTTGTTTGTTTTAGCCTAACCTGATCATGAATGGTATCAGTACTGAAATAAGAGGAATAATTAAACCACAACTAAATCAGGTGTAGACAGACAAAGATATCTTTAGAACTTTTCTGAAAGGAAACGAGCAGGGTCAAATCTAAGGAGAGAGCTCTGCAAATGTGGAACTCCTACCAAAAAGATGTCTATGTAGAATTAAATTTAAGATGAAAGGATTGGCTTTTGGTTTGGCAGCAGCTCCTGATGAAAGTTTTGAAGATGATCACAGACATTTTAAGACAAACCAAAACTATAAAGAATGGCAAGTTTAAGATTCTCCACAGAATTACCAAAAATGTGTGTAACAATCACCCCCCCCCCCCAATATGTATGTATGTACTATGGTTAGGGACACACAAACCAGCTGTGTTCTTGAGCTATCACTTTCCTAGGTTGTGCATAAACTGAGCAATGAACGGAACCAAGAACCCGATCTCAGAAATAATTAACTTGTTTGGACTATAACTCACAGAAGCTTTTGGCCAGCGTGGCCACAGTTGAAGGATTTTAGGGTGTGTAGTCCAAAACATAATATTTCTAAGCTCTGTAAAATACATGAGAGCTTACACCAGTTCAGCCTGTTTTTGTTCACTTAATTCAGTTTTGTCTGCTTTGACTGGCAGACACTAGCTCTCAAGATCATAACTAGATGAACTGCTGCCTGAACCTTGTAAAATGGGTATATTGAGATACTGAAACCTGGGGTCATCTGCTTTTAAATCATGCACTCTGCCAAATTGTCTGCATTTAAATCATGCACTCTGCCAAACAAAATTGGGAGCATACTTATTAAATTTGCAGATGACACTAAACTAGGAGGAATAGCTAATACCCCAGAGGACAGGATCAAAATTCAAAATGACCTGAATAGACTAGAAAGCTGGGCCAATGCTAACAAAATGAAATTCAATGCGGAGAAATGTAAGGTCGTGCACTTAGGGCGGAAAAAATGAAATGCACAGATATAGGATGGGGGACACCTGGCTGAATGAAACTATGTGCAAAAGAGATCTAGGAGTCCAAGTAGACCATAGGTTGAACATGAGTCAACAGTGTGATGTGGCAGCTAAAAAGGCCAATGCAATTTTAGGCTGCATTAATAGAACTATAATGTCTAGATCCAGGGAAGTAATAGTGCCACTCTACTCTGCCTTGGTCAGGCCCCACCTGGAATACTGTGTCCAGTTCTGGGCACCACAATTGTTCTGAAGCTTTGGAACAACTTGGCGGAGGAGATCCGTCTTATTACCTCCTTGGATGCTTTTAAGAAGGCTCTTAAGACGGATCTCTTCCGACGGGCTTACCTATCTGACATACTTTAATCCAGTAGGAATGAATACACATCACAGGATCTATACTAGATACAGTAACAACTGTCAGATTAACGATCAAAACCATGTGGTGAGTTTTATTGCTTTTATAATTGTTTTATTCTTTTAAAATTGTTTTGAATTGAACTGTATATATTTTAACTGTTGGAATTCCGCCTCAATCCAATGGGAGAAACTGGAGCGGGTCCAAAGGAGGGCAATTAAGATGGTGAGGGGTCTGGAAGCCATGCCCTATGAGGAGCGAATTAGGGATCTGGGGATGTTTAGCCTCGAGAAGAGAAGGTTAAGAGGTGACAAGATAGCCCTGTTTAAATATTTGAAGGGATGTCATATTGAGGAGGGAGCAAGCTTGTTTTCTGCTGCTCCAGAGACTAGAACACGGAGCAGTGGATGCAAACTGCATGAAGGAGATTCCACCTCAACATTAGGAGGAACTTCCTGACAGTAAGGGCTTTTTGACAGTGGAACAAACTCTCTCGGAGTGTAGTGGAGTCTCCTTCCTTGGAGGTCTTTAAGCAGAGGCTGGATGGCCATCTGTCCAGGATACTTTGATGGAGAGTTCCTGCATGGCAGGGAATTGGACTGGATGGCTCTTGTGGTCTCTTCCAACTCTATGATTCTATGAGATAGTTGGAGTTTTTCCTTGAAGAAAAGAAGGTGCTGGAGGTATAGATCTGCACTAAAGAGCAGAGGGGCATGCAATCATGGTGAAAATAAGTTAGAGCTTTGTAGAGTTTTGAAGATGATGCTCCCATCTTAAGCAGCTGTATAGGCAAGGCACTGTTGGGGCGTTAAAGCAAATACGTTCACAATCAGTTCACACTGATTTTGCCTCGTTGGACAAGTCACCACTCTTTTCCTTGTTTTTCATTTTTCTTTTTTGCCTGTTTCTACAGTCATTTGTTCCATACATTATGCAGGCTGAGTCCAGTTCTGCCACCTTCAGCACCCTGTCAGATTTGTGTTGTGACATATTTCTGTTATAGACACATTTTTAAAAAATTAGATGTAAAAATAGATTGAATGTACCTGTTGAAATATGTTGAAAAAAATGGGGAAAATTGTGCAGAGGCCCACACTTGGATAGACAAACTGGAGCTCCAATTTATATTTCTCTGTGACCAAGTATACTGTTCCTCTATACCTTTATCCCACAAGCCATAAATGTGGCTACCAGTACAACCCACAGACTTTACCATTGCTTGTAATGTGAATATGCAGTGCTGAGTTTGTTTGCTGATGTAGCGTGTTTGACAATAAAGAAACCATAATGTAGATACGGTTTTAGTAATAAATTGAATGAACTAGAATAAGGTCTGGTGAAGCACAGACACAAGAAGAATTTGCTTTATTAACCTTTTGCACCCATCTTTCTTGCTTTAGACCAGATAGCAAGATTTGGAGTCTAAGCACTGAGGCTGTGGCAGAGAGCTAGGGCTGAAGCACCATTTTTATAAGCCAGCATGTTTCACTCAGTATGGGATGAAAAATATATGCTGGGTCATATAATGATTTATAAAGGATAGAAAACCTTTTTCCTGAGCCCACTTGATTGATAGACACTCTGTTCTAATGGTCATAACTCAAATTCTGGGTTGTCTGTAGAAATCATATGACCAACTTCATTCCCTTCCACACTTCAGAGCAATGGAGATGAGAAACAGTTTTAAATGATGGATTCTTGGGACTGTACAGCCTGTGATTTGCCAAATTTAAGCTTATACAAGCATATATGTATATACTTTGATGAGCAGTGATTTTGAAAACTTTAGGCAAGAAGAAAGGGCAGCCAAAGACAATTTGCTACCAGAGGCAAAGGAAAAAATGGTGCGTATTCTCCATTCATGTACAAATGGTGGCATTTAAAGTGGAACAGTGTCTTCTTAAGGGAAAAGGGATAGCTAGGTGGACACAGGGCAGCCTGATATATGTAGAAGATACGTGCACTTCACTTGTAGATGGGTTTCTCTCATCTTAATGTTCAGGCAAGATGATTAGGAAGATGTTTGCATTTAGAAATCCCCCAAACCTAGCTATTTGTGGTGGTTTTAAAATAAAGATGGATCAGTTGCGTTGGTGGTCAGTTTTCACCCCCGTGTTCCCAGTAGGACATGCCAGCACATTTTCAGCAACAGGGCTAGAAGTCTTAGAAAGGGCTAGAAGTCTCCTGTTATTTCAGTGATTTCACCCAGGGTTGAGAAAAGTGTAAAAAGAGAAACTGCAACATTTTGAGATGTTTTCCTCCTAATCTTCTTTTAAAGTGAAGGGACTTGAGAGTTTGTGACTTAGGAGGAACTGCAGAAATGAAGTTGGAGCCACATGTGGCCTGTGGATTGCACTTTCTCCACTCCTTGCTTTCAAGGCAAGCATTATCACCAGCAAATAGGCAGTCAAGATGGCTCCTGATATGGCTCTACCTGGGCAAACAGACAGAATTTTACCAATGGAGTCCTGTACTAGTTCAAGCTACTATACAATTTTTAAGAGCTGCCCTACATAATAATGTATGACAGTACCAGAAAATGCCATTTTACTTCCTCAATAACTACATGGCCCGTGAGTCCTTCTGTGGCTATGCATCAAGCTGATAAGTACAGAGGCAGAATGCTTGAGATCTATGGAGAACCTCCAGATAAATATGTGAAAGGCTGCTGCAACTGCATTCTGAGGAGCAACCAGTGAGCTACCACTGGCCTTTCATGTGGCTTCCCCATTTGCTTTTGATGCTGTTTTTCTGGCTGCCCACACACAGACAATGCTGGCTGCCTTCCTGAGAACTGAGATGTTCTCTAAATAAAACTGAAATTTCCCCACCATTTGCACCCTAGTTGAAGTTCTAAAATATTATTTCTTTTCCTCTGGGTATTTATGTAAGAAATCCATTTTTCATGTAACACTACCTTCACTTCTTTCAGCTTCTAGCTCAGTGCTAATCTCTTTGGATTGACAATAGCCCTGCAGGGTTTTAGGCACAAATTTCCCCATCACTTTCTGTACATTTGACTGGAAATACCAAGTATTGAATGTTGGACCTTGCACATACAATCTGGATTTGTTTGATATGTTATAGGTTTCTGATGGGCAGCTCTTTCCCATTTTTTTCGGTAGCTGTAATATTTTCTGTTCAGATGTAAGTATTATTTTAAGAATCAGGAATAGCAAGAATGCATGTTCTGTAATATTAGAAGATTTAAGAAATTTAGCCTGCATCTCTTTCGTACTCCCTCCTACTCCTCCTCTCATATTTTAAATATGCACTCCCCTTTAAACAAGTTGTTAATATTATTTTATTACGTATATGCCACCCTTCTCCCAATAAAAAGACTCAAGGCAGTTAACAGATTCAAAACACTACAATTTAAAAACAATTCCCTGTTCTCAAATTGGCTTTCAAAATTGGGATGTTGCTGATGATAAATGAACACACAGCATTAGTATGCATGAAAAGATTGCTAGTAATGTATGTACCTACTGGCTAATAGTGTATCTTTCATTGTATGTAAGCTTTGGAATTATCCCTTAGGACAGACATGTGTATCAGGATAGGCAGAGGCACTTGCTTATAAGGAAATTTCATGTTAAAGAGAATCATAGAATCATAGAGTTGGAAGAGACCACAAGGGCCATCCAATCCAACCCCCTGCCGTGCAGGAACTCCCAATCAAAGCATCCCCGACAGATGGCCATCCAGCCTCTGCTTAAAGACCCCTAAGGAAGGAGACCCAGAACAATGGATGCAAGCTCCAGGGAAAGAGATTCCACTTTGATATTAGGAGGAACTTCCTGACAGTAAGGGCTGTTCCACGGTGGAACACATTCCCTCAGAGAGTGGTGGAGTCTCCTTTGGAGGTCTTTAAGCAGAGGCTAGATGGCCATCTGTCGGGGATGCTTTGATGGGGAGTTCCTGCATGGCAGGGGGTTGGACAGGATGGCCCTTGTGGTATTTTCCAACTCTACGATTCTATGATTCATAGGTGTAAATTTTGAGGGGGGTGTAGTTGCAGTACACGATTGTCTCATATCTCTGTTATGACGATTCTTTGGTGCTTTGTTCCTCATAGAATCATAGAGTTGGAAGAGACAGTTTCTCCTGTTTGCTTTTTTTGTGAGTTTCTTAAGAATTTATACCCTAATGAGAGATAGCATGACATAGTGGATTGAGTTTTGGACTGCAACTCTGAGGACCAGGGTTTAAGTCCTGGCTTAGCCATGTAAACTTACTAAGTGATCTTGGGCAAGCCACACTCTGTCAGCCTCAGAGAATGGCAATGGCAAACTCCCTCTGAAGAAACATGCTGAGAAAACTTCATGATACGTTCATCTTAAGGTTGTTGTAAATTGGAAACGACTTGAAGGCACACAACAACAGCCCTGCCTTAAAGGGTTTTTGTCTCTCTCAAAGTGGCTTAGACCACAGTCCTTTCTTGTTGAGATGGCTGAGAGGGACAGTATGGTATTGGTGGACCTGGTGGACCTGTTTAGTTGTCCCATGGGGGTAGCCACTCCATTTTTACTCCATTCAGCATCATAGTGAGACCAGGCCATCAGGAGCCCCTGGAAAACCTTAATAAATGCAGCAGGGGAGCCTTGACTGAGATCCAAGGTTAGCACAGGCAGTCTTCCTCCATGATGGGAAGAAGGACTGGGCATGACAGACCACACAAGATGCTGTTTCCCCACTGCTAACAGTCAGTGGAAAATCCAGGACATTGGATATTTTGGTATTCCTGTTACCAGGATACCAGAAGATTGAACTTCCAGGTCATGTGTCTACATTTAAATCTTTTTAAAAATCTGTCAGCACGGCCAGCCTTCTGTGTACAGTATATGTGTGTGTGTGTGCCTTCAAGTTGCCTGTTGACTTATGGTGAACCCATGAATTTCATAGTGTTTTCTTACATAGAGGTGGTTTGCAAGTTCATTCCTCTGAGATATAGCTACAGGAACAGGTCCAACAGCATATGATTCATTGGCTGTCTCTCATTAAGGTTCTAATCAGGACTTGCTTAGCTTCCAAGATCAGATGGGATTTGGTGCCGTTGGGCTATTTAGGTCCCCAGAGACACCCCTACCACTATGCAAAATGAACATGCTGTTGCAACTGTGTCTTGGAGGACCACAGTGCCTATCTGGCCTGTGGACCTTTACTGGTGGTAGATGACCCTCATGTCTTTATAATTTGTAGACTGAAAATTAGAGATGGCTTCTGTACCTTTAATGGGCACGAGGAAGAGAATTTTAACTGATATTGCTTGTTGTGCAACCACGTAATAAGGAACACTTGCTGAAATTCCCTCTTCTGTCTAACCATCCAAGGAGCTGTCTCCAGTTTTCATTCTGGCAATCCTAACTGCCAGGGTTGAAATAAAGTTCAACTGTGAGTCCAGTCAATTTTGGCATACATCCCTAGAGTTTCAAGCAAAAAATTATTTCACGTCACCTGCTCCCTTAAGCTGGAAATATCAGGAATCAAACCTGTGACTTGTCCATTTGCCATAAATGTACAGTACTCTGCTCTGAGCTATGTGCACTCCCTGGAATCATACAGCCTTCCAGATGTTGTTTAACTAAAGCTGCTAGCAGCCCTAGTGAGTGTAGTCAATAGGCAAATGGTGGGAGGTGCAGTCCACCAACATCTGGAGGGCTACACAAGTCCCATCCCTGTTCTTAGCTATTAGAAAAGGTCTCCATTATGCAGTAATCATCAACCTGTCTAGACCCGCAACTCACATATAACCTGAACATGCAGTTTGTGATCCATTTCTTCATTACTATATATTTGTACAACGATAAAGCCATGAATATTGCCTACCATAGATGAAACTGCAGTCTAGTCTTGTGCACTCTCCTCTTAATCTCTAATAGTGAATTCCAATGCTGCAGCTTCACTGCAGAAATCATGCAGTTTGACACCACTTTAATTGCCATGGCTCAATGCTATGGAATTCTGGGATTTGTAATTTTTTTTATATATTTAGCTTTCTCAGCTGGAGAGCTCTGGTGCTGCAACAAACTACAAACCCCAGGATTCCATAGGCTGGACCATGGGAGTTAAAGCCATGTCAAATTGCATTAATTCTTCAGCTCAGGTTGCCAATACTATGACCTTCCCATACATTCTACACAGGTCTTGAACTATAACTCCTTTCATCCCTTGGCCATACTGGCTGGGGATCATGGGAGCTATGGTCTTAACACATTTGGAGTGCACCAGGAATTGGATGGTTGGTTTAAAACAACTTGGTTTTAAATTTAAATATCCTCATTAAATGACACTGAGTTTGGTATTAAATATTCTGGAGAAAAGCTTTGAAATCCATGATACCATGGGTCTAAATTTGGGCTTCTAGACCAAGTCCACTTCTCATCTTACTCCCTTGCTATCCCATCCATGTGGTTTATAGAAGACTGCTTATCTGCCTTTGCTATTCCCTCCTCTCCCTTTCTAGTTCTAGTATCTGTTGCTGCCTCACATCATTTGTTACAGTTATGGTGAAGAGTGTAGGACATTCAAGTGGTTGTTTTAAAGCCCAAGAACACCGGATTATCAAAATGATGAGTGCTTCCCCCTTCTGCTTCCATGCAAATCACAGCAAGCAGCTTTGATGAGGCAGGGAACTATTAATTAAGTGCCTTGGGCACAGATTGATGGAATTTAGTGAGCAGACTAAGGAGGTTGCAGTCTCTGGGATGCTGTAAAATAGGGCACCTCTTCTAATCCCCTGACAGGCTTCCAGTGAAGTGTTTTAAATTTGTGCTTCAACATCTTTGTCTTTACATTGCTCCCAAACACCATGAGATTTTGATGGAATATTAGTGAGAATTCTTTTTTTGATTTTTAGATCAATGCATTTATATCCTTATTTCAGTAATTTTATTCTGCCCTGCTTCCAAAAAGCTGAGAGCGGCATACATAGGATGCTGCTTTCGTTTTCACAACAATCTTGTTGCAGTAGTGGAGATGGAGAGTTGTGACAAAGGGGAGCATTAACTTGTTCAAAGTTGCTCTGCAGAAGTGACTTCTCCACCAATAGATGTGTTTGATGCATGGTGCTAACAAGGATCTGTCTGCATCAAGTATAGTGGCTTTAGCATGTCATTTCAGCCCATCCAGATTCACAGTCCACACAACACACAGGTGTCCTTGTTAACCCATTCTGCAATACCCTGGTATTTGCAGCAGTGGCATGATCTCTTCTTCAAGGGTGGGAATCATGTGGTCTTCTGGATCTTGTTAGACTGCAAGCCCTAGCATTATTCTCAGTCTTTGTCATTCAACACTACAGTATTTGTAGGGGTGCCTGATTATCACCCTGGCCTACTAGAAGAAAAGTTCCATTGTGAAACTGGCACTCCTTTTCTTCAAGTGCTACTTTCTATACATTTCTTTATTTCATTTCATTTCTATGCTGCTGTTTCTCCTGGGAGCTTAAGGCTCTTCTTTCCTACTGTACCCTCACATCAGCCCTATGAGGTAGGTAAGGCTAAAAGAGAGTAACTGGTCAAAAGTCTTACAGTGGCTCGCTGCAGACCTGGGCCTGCATTTCCCAAGTTCCAGTCTATCCTGCCACTATGAGTATGTTGTATCTCTTCAAGTCGTTTCTGTCTTACGATGACCCTAAAGCAAACCTATTCTGAGGCTTTCTTGGCAAGAATTGTTTACAGAAGGTTTGCCATTGTCTTACTTGGAGGCTGAGAACATGTGACTACCCAAAGTCACCCAATGGATTTCATGGCTGACCAGGAATCAGACCCCGGTCACAATCAAACCATTGCTCCACACTGGATCTCATCCAATCACTACTCTTCAGTCATTTGAAATAATGCAGGAAACATTAAAGGGGGGGAAAAGTTACTGGCAGCACGTGAAGGCCATTAAAATGTTGTTATAAGAAAAATCAGGGATCTCTTTGAGAATTATTTACATGGATTGTAGCCACTCAAGAGCAGGAGAGAGAGATGGTTCTTCCTTTGTGTTGTCTTTCCAGTCTTCCTGGCACAGGTCTCATGGTCTGTGCTTCAACAAGTGGAATTCCAGTGTAGGACATTGTTTAGCTGAATTGAGATCTGGCTATCACTGAGAACTCCAAGACCACTGCAGTGCTAGCACAAGAAATAATGTGAATTTGGTTCTCTTAATTTTTCCAAAGTTGAATCATGAAAAAAGAAGATAGAGTGAAAATGTGCCTGCATCCAAGTAACACATGATTTTAATAACTGCTGATTGGGATAACATCTTGCTTTTACAGTTATTAAGGCAGGGCTGAAGATGGACTGCCAGTGCCCATCAGCTCCAGCCAGCTTGGTCTGTGTTGGACATGATGGGAATAGTATTTCCTCAACACCTGGAGTTGGTCACAGGTGCTCCAGCACTGTCTTAAAGATTATGTATAGCCAGGTTTACAAAACATTGGAAGTAATGCCAGTTGAGCCCAGTAGGATCTGCTCCCAAATAAACAATCTTTGTACGTCTTTACAGCATTGAAGTGTACAAACAATTTATTAGGGAAATATGACTCATAGACTCAGTGTAAACTACCAAGCAAATCACACATCCAGACAACAATTTAAGGTCCAATACTGTATTTTAAACTGATTTAAGCCCTCTAGAGAGGACATGTGTTTACAGCGAGTGCATATTGGGGGCATCGGATCAATATCACATTGCCCATGGATTTTACTTCTGCTGTTCAGCACATTCAGACTGTAATTATATACTCTTTGCACATACATGAACTCTGCTCAGAAAAGTCTAGCTTTTAAACAACAACTGCAGTCTTTTCCACACCCCGCTGCTATACTGTCATAGCAGTAGTATGGTCTCACTTGTGTCTCAGCCTTATTGCATGACGTCATGGTTCACCTGGGGCTGTTAGTACTGTGTAGTCATTGGCAATGTGATTTTTTTTCATTCAGAAAATAGCCCATTAATAACTCCCTTTCCTGCTGTTATCCAGTAGCCAGTCTCATTCCACTTCATTGCAAGAATGATCAATTGCAGATGCAGTGTGGGTGTGGTGTGGTTTCCCTCCCTTGCGGATTCTCAAGGAAATCTTTAGCAGGGACACCTCAGATAATTTCCACTGCTTGGGCAGGGAGGACAACAACACCTCTGAAGAGAATATTTGTTTTCTGTGGTCTACACTCTTGAAATCCCCTTTCCTCTTTTTCCTATATAAATGGTTTTCTGTTGTAGTGCATTAATGCTGCAATCCTGACCCATTGACCATTTAAACTCACTATTCAAATGCCTTTACTGTATTGGGGTGTTTTCCAAATATTTCTCGACTGCTTTTTCTGTGGCACCACACACCACAGTGTTGCCACCACATCATTACTTTTTAAAAATTATTTTTAAAGGTAGTAGTGTAATAATGCTATCGCGCTATGTTGTAGCAGTGTTATTATGACTTAATAAGTACAAGTGAATGTTTTTTGAACAGGACAACCTTAAACAAAAGTGTGATAAGCATTTTTCTTTTTCACAGGAGAAAAGCATCAGAAATAGTGGGGGATGTTGTGGTATGTTTCTATTCTTGTGCCACCTCTCACAATGAGGTTTGGGCAGTAATGGGTTCTCGTAATGATGTGGTGAATTGTGTTATTATGAATTGTGTTATTATTATTGAAACAAACTGATCATGAAGCACAAGGGAGGGCAAATGGAGTGGTGATAATTACATTAGTGCAGAAAAACTGTGGAAATCACACTGTAACTACACAAATGTGGCAAGGATGTGATATACTTCATCAATAATCATCTGAAGGGGTTTTCAAATGGTATAATCCGACATAACAGCATGGTTTGATAAAGACTGTTCAGACTTTTCCAGCCAGCTTGACCACTTGTATGGGAATTGTAGCCCCCCAAAAATAACTCTTCTAAGCTCTTGATGCAATGAATGTATCCACAAAGATCTTTGTTGAATAGTTCCAAGTTGTTTCTCTAGTAATGATTGTTAATCAGAGTTGGTCTGTTTACACTTTCTTGTGGTCTCTTTGCTTCTAGGTGGCTGGTTAGGCAGCATGCCTTTGTTCTTAACTGCTGAACTGAGCATTTAATAGTCACTGGCTTCAGTGTTTGTCTTCCAAGAGATGTCTGCAACTAGAGGCAATGGAGAACACTGGAAATCCTTGGAGTCTGTGGGGATCAGCCGCAAGGAGCTGGCTCTTGCGGAAGCCCTGCAGATGGAGTATGATGCCTTGTCCCGTCTGAGGCAGGACAAGGAAGAGAGCCAGGCAAAGCAAAATTCTGACCAACCTCTCATTTCCTGGGATGATCCAATTCTGGATTACAACAAACCTGCTGTAAGGAACGAGTGCCACAATATCAAGGTAATGCGAGGCCTGTCTGGCTCAGATCCCACCCTTAATTATAATGCCCTCTCTGGCCAAGAGGTTTCAAGAGCTTTTGGGACCAACAACACTACCTCATCCACTCTGCTGCCTGAGCCAGAGAGCCAGCCTTGGTTGAAGGGACCTCTCTCCAGTGACTATTTGTATATCTTTGAAAGCACAGGGCATGATGTCCTCAGTGAGCCCCTCAATAGTACATCCGGCCAGAATAGTAGTGGCAGCAGCTCCCCTAAGAAGCTTTCTCCTCCCCCATTGCCCCCTCGCATTGCCATCTGGGACACCTCAGAAGTGAACCAAGCTGCCCTCAAAGGGTCCCAGCCCAATGATATCAACATGTTCTCTTCATCCCAGGAGAGGCCTGATGGGAAATGGTTAGGGCGTAGAATCTCAGAAGAAGACCCATATAGAACAGTAGACTATGATGGCATCAATGACGCTATTACCCGACTCAATCTTAAGTCCACTTATGACACTGAACTTTTGAGGGAAGCCACGTGGAGCTGGAAGGAAGGGAGAAGTATTTTTGAGAAAGAAAGTAGTGGGAAGCCAGTTGCTCGCAGCAAGACTATGCCTCCTCAGGTCCCCCCAAGGACTTATGTCACCAGACCCGGTGGGCGAAAGAATGCTGCACTCAACAAGAACCGGAGGATATCAGCAGATCCGGTAAGATTATTTTGATGTAATTACCACTTTTCCATCTGATCTCACATGAATTTGGAAGCTCAGAAGGATCAAATTTAGTTAGTAATTTCATCAGAAACCATCAGGGAATGCCAGGGATCTCCAGATTGGAGATGTCGGTCAGAACTGATAGTACTAGACAAGATGAACCAATGAGTTGACTCATTATAAGTCAAAATCCTGTGTTCCTTTGCATGCTTGAGGAGCCAAAGCCCTTCTGCTAGGGCATATCTGAGAGATTCTCACAAACATTTTGATATGCTATATGGATCTTTCCTAAACCAGCTTCTTCCAGTTGTGTTGGACTGCAGGTTCCTGAACTACAGATTCCACCATCCCCAGCTAGCATGGTTGTTGGCTAGGGATTATGTGAGTTGTAGTCCAGCACATCTAAAGGATTCCAGTTTGGAGAAGGCTGAATTAGTGCATATTTATGGTGAGTACAAAGTTGTACATAAAGGGTTTCCTGTCTAAATAAAGGCAAAGGATGTTGTTGATAGCCTCAAGAGCAGGAATAGTGTATATAGCTATCTCCAGCCTCTGGAAGAATTCACTGATGGGAGATCATTTATTCTGGAAGATTTCCAGAATTGATATTAAAAGGTATGGGCTGTATCAGAAGGACCATACTAGACATATATCCATTGTTTGATACAGGAAGAAATGTATGCACATTTTTCATAAAATTTCTATTCTGCTCCCACCAATCCAGTTCAGTCTCACATGTGTATGAGTACACCTTCAAGTCGCCTATTGACATACACTGACCCTATGAATTCCACAGAATTTTCTTAGGCAAGGAATACTCAGAGGTGGTTTAGGTAGTTCCTTCCTTCCTATGGGACCTGGTATTCAGTGGTGGTCTCCTATTCAAGTTCTAATCAGGGCTGATCCTGCATAGCTTCAAAGATCAGGTGGTGATCTGGTGCCTTTAGGGTATTTAGGCAGAGGGTCTGTCTTTCATACACTTCAACATTTCCCAGGTGAAAACTGGGACATGTGTGGGAAAGCAACATGAAAATATGCTCTAGATGGCAACATTTATTCATGAAAAAGAACAGACAAGCTAGAAGCAGTTGGCAGTAATTTGCTTTTGCCCAAAACCACTGCAGACATGGGCAAAGTGCAGTCTGTGGTCCACGTGTGGCCCCGTGGGGATCAAATGGTTTTGGTCTAGAATGCTCTCAGAAGCACTCTAGGAGGTGTTTGGGGGGGGGGGTGGGCTCCTATTGGTCAGAAGCAATTTTTGATTTTTTTTTAAATGGCTCTTGATGCCACAAAACTGTGGTGTGTGGGTTGCATTTCCACCACACCCCCAGGTCTATTTGGCCCACGTGAGGTCTTTTAAAAAAAACAGGAGACCTCTCCTGAGTCTAAAATGACCCAGGGAGGCCCCAAAATGTGGTGGAAATGTCCATGTCCCCTGGGGGCAAAAAATTTGATTTATTTTTTATGTATTTTTTGGTGGGAGCAGGTGTGGTGGATGCAGTCTGAGCTGAGTGCAAACTACATTTTGCAGTAGTAGAAGTAAGCTGAGGATGGTGGAAACTGGGAGGAGGAGAAAGAAACTGGGACACTTTAAAAGCAGCTGAAAAATCGAAAGGACAGGAGATTAATCATGTCTGTTCCTGCGAAACTGGGAAAATTGGAAGTATAGTGCCTTCTCATTTGGAGCACTTCTGCCTCTTTTCCCCAGTCGACACTAAAATTATATACAAAAAAAGTGGGTAAAGTTCCTATGGAGAAGCACACTAATCATTTGGCCTGGAGTGACCCTCTGGGAATAAGCAAATTCTGAGCTTCCTCATCCTGTTCTTATGCTGACTTCAATGTCACCACCTGAATTAATTGTCCCTCTTGTATGTTGCGTCTGTTGAAGTTTACTGGCATGCATCAGCTGCCTTGACAGTCTGCCTCAGAAGGACAAGGCTGCAAATATCTGCTGCGCTATTAATATGATCCTTGCAAGCTACTCCTTAAAGGGAATAGTAGTGTTTGGTTAAAAAAAGAAAAAACTCTTCCCCCACAGATGTGTGTCCAACCTCATTGCTGGAGCTTCTGTTTCCTGGAAGCAACAGTTTCTGAAAGATCACACACAATCCACAGGAAAGAAACATCCCACGTGTGGAAGAGGGGGACAGGCTAGTTTTCCTGTTAGCAAGAAAAGATCAGAGATAATGTTTACAATGCATGTTAGCCTTTCCTCCTCAGTCTTTTTCATCATAATCCTGAGCTGTCTTGCTATACCAGGATCCTCAGTAAAGGGGTGATCAGAAGTTTCTAAGCCTTAGGTCATAGGGATACCCCTTTATTGAGCTTATCAGGAATGGTATATTTTTGGACATGAGTAGATGACTAATACCTCTGGAATCTCAGGGATATAAATAAAAGCCAGATTTCCATTCTCACTCAACTTCCCGGGACCAGCTCTCCATACGCTGAGTGAGAAATGTTGTCAGGAGGAGCTACTGGCAGAAGTTATGTAAGTTGCGTTCTGCATTCGCTGTGCAAGGAAGTAATTATAAAAGGGCATTAAAGTTGTCTTTGGTGTCTGTTGTGTGCCCTGTCTCTTTTCCCTCTCCGGCTCTCCTCATTCCTCTATTTGGTGGGTTAATTGCTCTGACAGTGGGGCCTTTGTTTGCTTTTGAAGAAGTGAATTGAGCTTCTGAGACCATGTGCTTTGGCTGGGTTTGGCATTCAGAAGGTTTCTGTCCTTCCTGCCTCCTCTCATCCTACTGGGGCGTTTGGGGAGGAGGCCTTGGAAACAAAGTGGAAAGTTTTTGAGAATCGCCCTTTTCTTGAAAAGGAAAGTGTTTAGCTGTGCTGCTATTGCTATTTTGTTATGTTATTATTTTCTATTTATTTTTTTAAACAACAAATAATGCAGCCAGAGTTGATGTATAGTGTAATATATCTCTCTCTCACTCAGCAAATAACAGGACTGGTTTGGTTGTTTTTGTTTTTTGTTTTAAAAATAACCAAGAATCATTCAATGATGTGTTTCTTAACATGTACACTAACTGTTGTGCCAATCTTGGAGGCCAGCTGTAATCCAAAGAGAAAACTAACATTTCTACTGCTATATCCTGGTTTGAAAGGCTGGTGGATTGGCATCACTTTAGGGAATATTTTCTCCCGCTTGTTATCTTATTAGTTAAGATCTGCCCAGAAGTCATGTTGGGCATTCTGTATTCCGTATAGGTTTCGGTCCTCAGGTGCATCTAGCATGACCATCATTTTTTACAGCACCACAGTTCTGGAATATATTTCCAAGGAATCCTATGTGTTTTTATCTCTTTTATAATGTAAAATATAATATATAAACATATAAAATATAACATGTATTTTATATAACATATAAAAGAGATATAAACACATAGAATTCCTTGGAAATATATTCCAATATATGTTAAAATATAACATATAAAATCTCCAAAATTAGATTAAGACAGTGGTGGCAAGCCTTTTTCTCAAGTGCACTTTATGTGAAAGCCAAAGTCTAGAGTTGTTTTATAGAAGGCAGACCACTGTTTCAGGATAATGCACTGTTAGGTATCCTCTGTTCAAAAGCTTGACTACTCTGCATTTACTTTTAAAGAGGCATAAGAGGGGAGAAGGAGGAGGTTGCCTGTCAGCATTTAGCATGAGCCAAGAACATTACATTGACCTCATTCAAGGAAAGGATGAGTTTTTTAAAAACCATCTTCTACCTGGTCCCCCCAACCAGTTATGTGTGTGTGTGTGTTTTAATAGAGATACTAGGGATTCCACTGAGCATTTTTGCATACAAAGCACATGTTCTTGCCCTGGAACTGAGTGGTCATCCTTCTTCCTTTTTGGAAGAGAACCTTCGGTGATTTATAATGACATGTTTGAGGTGGCAGGTGAAGAGTGATCACTAGTAAAAATTTCAAGTTTTGATCTACAAAATGTTGGAGGGTGTATTGTTCTACAAAGCCTTGGTTTTCTAGTTATATTGACTAGATTTCTGGATAATTTAGTGCTCTGCGATCCCTTTTTTGTTATATTGATCATTGTTGAAAGTTGACTCATCTGTGATTTAACAGATAAAGTGCTGTAACATCAACTGTATTCATTTTTTAAATAAAATTTTAGCTAAAGAACAGTTAGCTGTAGCTACTTCCACACAGAAATGTTTAAAATAAAACTAGTCCACACAGCATTTTTATATTCAGTTCCCTCAGTATTCTGTCATAATAGGATTGTGGCTATTTACCTTATTCTCCTGCTCTTTAGTTTGTTTAGCTTATTGGGACACTGACTCTTCTTTTTTGACAGTTTTGTTGTCAGTTTCTTTATCCTCTATCTTTATGCATGTTCACCAGTGCCACAATTTTTTGCCTCTAGTCTATCATTCCATTTAGTTTCAGCTGCAGTTACTGGTCAGCATTTACTTATCTGTTAGGATTTTGTACGGCCTCAAAGCTCTTAGGCAGAATCATAAAATGGTATATCAGTATTTTTTTAATGCACTAACGATAAAAAAACCTCCATTATCCAATTTTAGGTAATATTTATTTGAAGCCATTAGAAAGAGGCATGACCTAATGACAGTTACATAAAAAAGAACAAAAAACAACCCAGACCTTTGACCAGCAGTATGGTCAAGAGAGACAAAAAGCATTCTCCCCTCTGTGTTCTTCTTGGCTTCCATTAGGAAAAGTAGGTCAAGTAATTATAATGAAATGAACTGATATCAGAAGACCTATGTATATTGAATTGGCACAATAATTATCAATAAAACAGCTAGTCTATCACCACTATAGCTAATATATAATTCAAAGAAAAAATAACTATAGTTCAGGGAATTTATTTTTTTTATTGATTTTATATGCTTCCTTTCTCCCAGAAAGTGACCGAACTGATAAAAAGTTTAAACTGGCAAAAAGTTTTAAAATTTAAAATAATAATAATAATAATAATAATAATAAATCAATTAAAAGTTAAGTGGAAAAGTAACATTAAAACTACATTTAAGAAACAACCTTTTCTGCTTTCAAGTCCAAACATGTTTGCCAAACCAAAGTGTGGGAATAAGGGGGAAAAGAATACTTGATAAAGCACGATTAGGGAACCTTTGGGTCTTCAGATCTTTTGAGCTATAATTCTTATAATCCCTTACGATTGATCATGCTGGCTGGGGCTTCCTACAGTTGCAGGCCAAAACATCTTACCTCCGATTTAAAGCAGGGCTCCTTCCGTGTTGGTTATTACACAAGTTCCATGGTCTGTATGACTGGTACATCTTTGGAGGGAGACTTTTGCAGTAAAGTGTTCATAATTTTTTGAAGCAAATCAAATAAACATGGGGTAGTGGACCAATCCTCAGAATTAATATGTGTTAATGTACAGTCATCCAGCAACCATAGGTCATATCAATTCATGGTATAGGTTGAATATCCTTTATGCAGAAATCTGAAATACTCTAAAATTGTCCACATGGATGGCTGAGATAGTGACACTTTTTTCTGATAGTTCGGTGTAAACAAAATTAATGAAAATATTGTGTATATAATTGCTTCCAGGCTATGTGTATAAAGTATATATAAAACATAAATAAAATTTCTATTTAGGCTTGGTCCCATCTCCAAGATATCACATTATATATATATACAAGTATGCCAAAATTTGGGGGAAGAAACCCCCAAATCCAAAACATTTCTGGTCCCAAGCATTTTGGATAAGGGAGATTCAACCTGTAGATCCCTGAAACACAAGATCTATTGTGCTATTTTTCGATGGTAAGGGATAATTGCAGAGGCCTTTGTAATAATGATGAGACCTTCCTTGGTTCAAAGATGCCATTGTCTTCATAGGTTTGTATCAAGAACAGAAAACCGAGTCCTGAGTTTCCTCATCACATTAAACTTGTTACATATGCAGCAGGAACTCAATTCATAATGCAACCCATATTTCTATCACTGCAGCAGTGCCCAAAAGTGGTATGATAAAGGTGGGAGAGACAATGTCATATCTGCTTTATCATGCACAGGCCTCTGTGTTCATCTATTCAAATCTACATTCTCAGCAACCCAGTTAGTGGGCACCTCAGTAGTTTCCATTGATTAGATCTAAAGGGCAAATTGAGTGAAAAGTATTTCATCTTCCACAGTGTTGTTCCCAATAGCGTGCCATTTCCAGCTACAATCCCCCCTCCATACATCCCTTGCTCTTCTAGAAGGTTCTTGACTGTTAGGTGCAGCTTAGTACATGGGGTCACCACATGGAGGAAGAATGAAAACCCTGTACCAGAGCAATAGTTGTGTTTGTTAACTCTCAACCTGCTATACTAGAATCTGGAACAAAATGAAACACTGACCAATGCGTGGGGTGTGGCTGGATAGTTGAAACTGTAGATCACTGACAGTGTTGCCTTGATTTCCATGTCTTGTTTGGTATCAGGCTACTTCTTGCCACCATCCAGTGGCCAATGGCTATGAGCTGTTTGAAGTTTCTGAAGAGAGGGATGAAGAGGTTGCTGCTTTCTGCCATATGCTGGATGTGTAAGTATTAGTCTGTGATAGAAAAGGTCTCAATGACACATCTTTCCAAATTTTTCCTCTGGTTAGCATTTTATGTGTTTATGTGTGTTCAGTAGACTGATTGTTTTGAGCAATTAATTGCTATTGTGGATTAATCCGTTGTGGCTGGGAGAACAATCTTATTTGTCCCTAGAGTTTATGTTGCATTGTGTTTATGCAATAGATTCACTGGAAAAAGTCTAAGCTTGCAATTGACTGGATGTGGATTAATTTATTTAGGATTATAATTCCCAGATGCAGTTTAGTGTAAAGCAGCCTACAGTAATAAATAGAGTGTGCCCCAAAACATTTTGCTTCCTGAGATAGAGCAGCAGATGGTTACCCACTCAGGTAAAGGTACATAGTCCCTAAGTGAGCCAAGCTTTTTTTGGTGCTTGATACAAAAAATCCTGCAAGTGTTTCATCCCACCCCTAGCAGTAAACATTCAGAACACAAATGAAATAAGATGAATTTCCTTTTGTGATCCCTTAGTTAGTTCTCTTCCTCAGGTTTAGTCTTAAGATCGTTCTTGATAATGTGAGGTGGAAGAGATATTCCTCTCATTCAAGCAAACATATTGAATATATCTTGGAGTGGCTTGGAGAAATAGCTCAAACCAAAAAGTTTTAGTCTATTGGGCTGTTACACACTCTTTCAGCATGCCTAAAGTTAGGGATGCTGTTTAGGTTATCAACCTGACATCTGTTAGGAATGCAAGAGTGACAGTAGAATACTTAGAATAATGGGAATATGTTATTCAATTGGACAAGGATGAAATAGTCTCACATTTTCACCAATATACAAGCCATACATTTAATCCTATGAGGTCTTCCACTTGGTAGAGAAAAGAGCTTTAAAATGCAATGACCATTTTAAATAGGAAATTTAGTTTAGTTATTAATCAGGCAAATGTCTCTTAAAAGAGAGAAGGTCTCTGAACAAATGGGAAAACAGCCGTAGCATTTTGGAGTATTAATCAAATTGTTATGCATTCCCCCAAAAAACTAAAAAAAAAAAAAAAATAGACAAAGTATACAAAGTATAAAGATTTTTCACACCTTAATTTCAAAAAAAAATGAAAGGAAAAGAAGAGATTTTACCAGACACCAGGGGAAATGGGCATTTGATAGTGATGGAAAATAATTGTACCTGTCTTGTTTTGCCCACAGATTGAGATCTGGCTACAGTACCAAAGACTATTCCCTTACAGGTTATGTCTGGAGTGCTGTCAACCTCAGCCCTGAACACCTTGGCCATGGAATCAGCTTGAAAGTGACAGTGGTTTATGACAGCCTGCAGGAACCTCTCACCTTCACTTGTGACTGTAAGTGGTCATCCTTGAATTGGAAAGCTCATACCAACAGGGGACACACATTCCACTTTATGACAGTGGAATGTTTGCTGTCAGTTGTTCTAGATCAGCCTTTCCCAACCTGGTGCCCTCCAGATTTGTCTGGTGATGATTATAGGAATTGAAGTGCAACATATCTGGATGGCACTAGTTTGAGTAGCTGTGAATGCCGCATGGAATATGGTTGTGCCTGTAATCTTGCTTGATAGTGCATATGATGTCATTAGTGGATATAATTGGCCATATTTTAAAAGGCTGAATGCACCTTCACTGTACCCTTTTAAAATAATCTCCTGTGGTGTTATTTGCTCTCCCTTACCTCCACACAGCAAGCAAAAACCCAGCCATTTTGTGGAATTTTTGCATTTTAAATAAAAACTTATCTGTAATGGAATGCATCCTGGAATGCTATGACTATACCGTGTAAGAATATGGATCTCTTTCTGTAACAAAGATAAAATATTTTTCTATTACATCAATATAAACTTCTGTTTAAGTAACACCAAGGGGGAAATGCCCTTCTAACAAAATATACTATATTTCTTTTCTTGTTTATATATTTTTAATTTCATGTCCAACATTAAATTTGGCATTTAAAGTTTATTATATTGGTGTTTGCTCAGTATTCCACAGTTAAATGTTTTTGTGTCCTTCAGTGGTAGATTGACAGATTTCTGTCTGCTTAGTCAAACAGCTGTCTTTATATCCTTTGAACAGTGTTGGTTCCCCCCACCCCCCACCCCCGGTAATTCATTCATTTAATGAAACCAAGATCTGTACCATTAATTCAGCTTGACCTGATTAAACAGGTGAACAAACCCAATAGAGCAACATCAGGTTTCTTGTTAACATTTCCAGTGCAAATATTGAGATTAATTATAAGAAGCAGCAGGAGCAAATTTAGTTATTTATTAATTTCATAGAATAGAATCATAGAATCATAGAATCATAGAGTTGGAAGAGACCACAAGGGCCATCCAGTCCAACCCCCTGCCATGCAGGAACTCCAAGTCAAAGCATCCCTGACAGATGGCCATCCAGCCTCTGCTTAAAGACCCCTAAGGAAGGAGACTCCACCACACTCCGAGGGAGTGTGTTCCACTGTCGAACAGCCCTTACTGTCAGGAAGTTCCTCCTAATGTTGAGGTGGAATCTCTTTTCCTGCAGTTTGCATCCATTGTTCCGCGTTCTAGTCTCTGCAGCAGCAGAAAACAAGCTTGCTCCCTCCTCAATATGACATCCCTTCAAATATTTAAACAGGGCTATCATATCACCTCTTAACCTTCTCTTCTCCAGGCTAAACATCCCCAGCTCCCTAAGGCGTTCTTCATAGGGCAAGGTTTCCAGACCCTTCACCATCTTAGTTGCCCTCCTTTGGACATGCTCCAGTTTCTCCACATCCTTTTTGAATTGTGGTGCCCAGAACTGGGAAGAAGTTTTCTTCCCACCAAAAGAGTAAAAGAGGGAGTATGAACCCTTCTCAAATGGATTGTCCCCCATATTTGCAGTAAGATCCTGGTCTTCATACACTTTTTAAATTCTTTTTAAAAGTTAAGAGTCACATTATTCCAACAAGACTGGCTGATACTATTTTTGTGACACGTGTAAAAATACACCAGAGGCTTTTTCTAGCGCTCTGGTCATAAACATTTGGAGGCCTAAGACTCCACTATAATCACAACGTATAACCCAAGGACTATTACTTTCTGTATATGCCTTTCCTCCTTTCCTAAGAGTACATGGCATATATACTGTTTTAAGAATCCTTTCATCTCTCCTGAGAGTCCTTTTTCCAGAAAAGGAGAGTCAGCAAGGAATGTTGGAAGCAAACACTTGAAATAGTACTGAATGGGTGTAAAAATGAATAATAGATGTATAAAAGTCTCTTTTATCCTGTCTACCCTCTATCTTTCCACTATTTTAAAAAAAGAGATCCCATCAAGAGATCCCTGAGCCACTCTTTGAATAACAGTGTTCAAGGGCATATCATTTTCATTATTCAGTCTCTTCAACATTATATGAACATAGTGAATGTCACTTAAAATGCAGTGCACTACATCATATACAGTGACCTTATGTATATCTCCACTTTAAAAAAAAAAACCTTAAATACCTTTGAGAAGTTTATTCTCAAGCCCTAATTTGGGAGTGGCTGCATGTTTGGTTAGCAACATTTTGTAGTAAGGAATATACAGCCAGAATCTGGGAAGATGTTGGAGGCAGCACAGCACTTTCAGGGATGCCAGAGGAAGTGAGTCTGCTGACCATTTAAGGCATTGAAGGGGCCAAGATAGAGCATTACAGGAAATTTTGACTTGAGACTCATGCTATGTCTGGTCTCTCTTCCCACCCTTATAGGTTCTTCCACGGTGGATTTGCTCATCTACCAAACATTGTGCTACACTCATGATGAATTGCATGACATTGATGTGGATGACTTTGTACTCAAACTTTGTGGCCTGGAGGAATTCCTGCAAAAGTAAGCAAGTGGAGAATATTGTACAAAAAATATAGGCTGAAGTCTAAAACCCATTTACATGGGAATGGGTCTACTGAACTCACAAAAGGCTTGTTTTTAACTAAGTATATCATTGTGCTGTTTTGTCTGCTTTTTTGCCTCTGTTTGGCATTCAAAACTCTGTGATCTCATGCATCCCAGAGACATTCATATTCAGAAATTTAGAGGCAGCTGTGTATTAGAGAGCTACTGAAACAATCCTGAATCTTTTTACCTTTTCTGTATGGTCTCTTTGCAGCTTCTTTGCATGGGAATTTCTTAACCTTAAGATGTCTTACAAATATATGTTCTGTAGATCTTAAATAATCTCCAAAGGAAGTCATTTACAAAAATCTCACTGAAAATTGTGTATGGCTGGGATGGATGATCTGGTACACACCACATATATTGGACTATATTTTCCATAAGCCCAGTATTAATGATCAAGGGTTTATTGGAGCTGTGATCCAAAACATGTGGAGGTTACTAGATTGCCTAACCCTGTGTTAGACCATATGGTGGAATCACCTTCCTAAAAACTGAAAGTCCAACCTGAACTTTCAGGGAGCTTGAGCTATGCATTTGTTAAATAAATAAGTTACTTGGTTTCTTCTATATTTGCCAATACAGCATTGATCATATTTACATAGCCTCAAGTTTGAATGCTTCTGTTATTTGACTGATTTTCTGTGTGTACAGTTTCTAATAGTTAGTCATCACTTGGCACAGAAGGCCCCCATCTTCCCAAAGGGGGTGATGTGAGTGAATAAATGGGATTATTTTATCATCTGTAAGAACTGTTGTTATTCTTGCTAAGATAGCCCCATTGGAAGACCTTCTTTGGCCACTTGAAGATGTGACTAAATGGAAGAGTCCCTTCAAGAGTTAGGATACTGCCAAGGAAAGCTCTTTAGATAATGGTGATTCTTAGTAAGCTTACAAATGAGTCAGTGAAACTTTTTTTTTTCAACTTGTGCTATGAAATCTGACTGGGTGGCTGTAAAGTGTACAAAGGATATTGAGATATGTTCTTATACAAATGTAGCTAGAAAGTGATCTGTGCTGCCTTAAAAGATGGATCCTATTTGGGAAGAATCAATATTTTGCTGCTGTGGTGCTTTCTCCATGTACTTTAGCCAGGGTCACCAAAAGAATAGATGTTGCATTTTGTGATGTGGAATGAAGAGCTGTTCTGTCCCTTGTCTCCATCCTTTTGCTTCTAGCATGCTCTAGTGTGTTCAAACCAGAGATGCAAATTTCTCATCTTCCCATTGGTAATATCTTTATAAAACCCAGCCCTGTCATTTGGGCTTCACTTTGGAACAGCAGATTTTGAGTATACGAAGTTTCCTCTGGAGCAATAAGGGAGATAACCATCTGCTTTCAAGAAAAAAAAAAAGTCAAGCTATGTCCATTGGCTAAATGTGGAGACAACCACTTGGGAGCAACAGCTCTATGCTCTTACCAGTGCATTTAGATGTCTTGACCTGTTCTTGACCACGGTGTGTTGCATTTTTCCTAGACAAATTACTCACTGATGTATGGGTATATTGAGAATGGCTTTGTAGTTTTGAACTTAAGAGCTTGTGGTCCATTTACAGCGACTGGGAATGCAAGCTGGCAAGTGCAAACTGATTATTACCGGGACTGGCTTGTTAGCGAAACAGACTTTAAAACCACAGAGCCCTCTGCGGAAAACCTCTGTGTGTGTGTATGTGTATGCATGCACACCCCTGAGAAAGACATAGAGAAATAGGGGAGAGAGAGTAGCAAGAGAGAGGGATAGAGAGCATGTGCACTGGATGCCTAATCAAGGAAACAAACTTTCCAGATTGATTCCAGTGTTCATGTGAAGATAAATATGAAACTTTGGATATGTCTTGGGGTTATTTCCTGCTATTGTGGAACCCTAGCAGTGAACAAAGTAGCTTAAACACAGTCTGACTTTCTCTGCATTGAGAGGCTGTGTGTGTGCGTGTGTGTGTGTGTCTAAACGGCTCAAAAATCTAAGTATATCACTTTTGGCACTGCTAGATCCCTTAACACCTTTCAGTTTGTGTTGGGTATATACCGGTAGCAAATCTCTTGTGGCTGCAAAAGATTGTCGTGACTAGCTGCCTGTAGAAGGAACCCAGCCAGCCAGTATAGAGGGAATTGAGGGAAGAATGTCCTAGACCTGAAGCCAAAGAATGAGTATGAGTTTTTGGAATATTTCTTACTAGCTTTTATGATTTTCATTTTAAAGGGTGATATTGCCATCAGCAGGGGAAAAAATTTCCTCCCCTTTATATAATGTGCCTTAACTGAAAACAGAAACAAGAAATTTGCATCAGATGAGAGAGAATTTATGCTGCCAACCTAGAACCCACAGGCGCCTCCTGTTCTGTTCGGTTTTCCCTTCCAAAAAGGGTATGGCACCACATTTGTGGAAAGCATAGGGCCCATTCATACTTTGCAGTTTTTATGATATTGGAAAGGTGGCCAGGAATTTGAAGGCCATGAAACAGACTTGGATGTTGTTGGACGCAAGTCCCATCAGCCCTAGCCAGCACAGCCATTAATAAGGGATGGTGGGAGTTGCAGTTCAACAACATCTAAAAGACCGCACATTACCCACCTCTACTGTGCAGACTGCAAAGGTAAGACCATTTCCTTGCTGTAGGAGGAACCGCTTGATGATAGTGGACTGTGAACCACTCCATTTAATTCCAGCTGCAACAAACCTAAGATTTTTTCATTCCTGAAGTGGAGTTACTGTAGTTGTTCCTGTCATGTTGCATAGTACCCAGAGCTAAGGAAATAATTTGGCAGGTCAAGCTGAAAATCTCCCTACCCCTAACAATAAAAATACTCAAAAGCAAATATAACAAATCATTAGCTGCCCTTTTTAATATATGCTTCCTGAGGAAGCTTCCTTACTCTGCCTAATTCTGTCTCTGCCAACCATGGTAATTAAAATGGATATTGAGTCTTGTACTTACTGGCTCCTTAGCTATACCGTATTTTGTAGAGTCCTTACTTATGTTCTCATTTCTATTCTCAGTCTAATGCTGCATCCTACTTTACCCAGAGCAGAGGCAAGCAACTTGCTTTCCTCTGTATTTTATGCTTGCTAGGACTGAAAAAAAAATCCAGCAAAAGACAACTACTGATGAGCATGCAATGGAATTCACACACAAAAAAGGGAAGATACATCTCCAAGTACTCTGTAGGTCTTTATTTATTATTTTGATACAAGCCTGACACATTTTGGCCTATGTAAATATTTTGAGGGCCTTCCTCAGAGATTATAGTATATAAAAACAAATACAAACAACAAATTAAAAATCAAAAGGACAACACATAATAATATCTAAATAAAATGTCACAACACATTATAATTTCTGTATATTGCTTTCAAGCCTACATATATCGATATGCAAAACTAGTAGCAGAAATTTCTGGAACTGAAATTGTCATTCCATGAGCTGGACCGACAAAAAACTAGAAAACCAGGCTTAAGGGTTTTAAAATTTTTATTTTATAGATGGTCAGGAAGACTGGGAGGGGGAAAATGGAGAGTGAGATAGCCTTGATGGACATATTTTGCAACCATGCTAGGAAATACACACACAACGCACACACAGAGTGATTTATAAAAATGGGAGATTAAGTTCTTCATTTAATCCTCAAGGCACCAAATATTTTAATTTTAAAATCATCTCTGTTTCTTTTTCCAAGAGTCTTTCCATCGTTATTACAGTTGGCCCTCCGTTTGTGTGTGGGATCTGTTCTGCCCCCCCACCCCCGAAAACAGAGGTGCTGTCCTATACGTTTTTGAAGAGGTATTGTTGTCACTCCCACACACATCTTTGGACACTTGAGTTGTATAGCACAGATGCCAAAATAACTACTGCAAGTGGTAAAGTTGGCCAAAGTGTACCTCTGTTTGCTATTATGGTTTGTAAATTCGGTCATTTTGGAGGTAAATCTGCTATAGACACAATGCCAGCGCAGCCAATTGTGAGAGATGATTGGAGTTACAATCCAACATATGTTCCCCATCTCTGGTCCATAAGTTCTCAGTAGTCTCATGTGACCCATGCTACCTAGCTGACCTTCACATTAATGAAATGTAGTCATAATGGTTTTGAGCCATGAATTTTGCCTTGAAATCTCTGTTGGAAATCCTTTGTTGTAACTTGAACATCATGAAGAAGACAAAATGCAAATTACAGAGTGGCATCAACAGTCATTTTTCACATGCATAGTTGTCCTTACATGATCAAGCTTTTCTGTAGAAATTAGTACAAGAGACATACTTTCTAAGCTACTGTCTTGGGAACAGGGAGGTTTTTGTTGTTATAAAGACAGCCTTGAGAAGTCCATATCTCCTGTGCTGCCTTATGCCATGTGTGTATGAAAGGAAATACTATGACTTTGGCCTTTTGCTTAGTAGTGTAGGGTTAGTTTTTGCCTGTATCTGTTTCCAAGGCTTAGCATAATTAATGGTTAGTAAATGGCTTGTTGCTGTTGTTCCTGTGTGCCTTCAAGTCATTTCTGACCAACTTATGTACCTTAAGCCAAATGGAACTGTGAAAATCTGAGCCTAGTGATTAGTTTTAGAGGTACACAAAATATCTGTCCAGATCTGAACATGTGTATACACTATGAGGACAGTGTACATACTCTTGAGTCCCTTTCTCCCTCCCTCCCTTACTTCCTTTTCTATCTGTAATTTGAAATGAGATGACCTGCCCCTTTTCTGCCTTTTGTGTATCCACCTTCTTGGCAGAACACTGAGTGCCAAATGGACTAAGAGAGCAAAAATTCTCCTCACCCATCCATCTAGATGGAAATCTTTCTAATGAGCCTGGGTGTAAATGCCTTGCTCTATCTCAACAGTGTCCATAGAGGATCTTGGCAGTACAAGAGCAGTACCATTTCCTGGCCTCCACTGACCCCAAACATGCCCAAGCCCTTTGTGAAATATCCAGCTTTCTTTCTGTTTTCACATGGATGGATTAGTATGGTTGGCACAAGAGGGCATGGTTGGTCAGCTGTCCAAAACCCTTAGCTATGTGACCACCTTGTACCCCCTTTTCCAAACCTATCCTGATAAGTGCTAGGTGGCTGCCATTAGACTTCCTTCATAATATCCTGTAATAATCAGTGGTACAATGGTAAATTGTGATATGCTGGCGCATGACAGTCCCCATAGCTCCAGGGAGAGTCCTGAAACACTGGCAACAGTGTTGATCCACATTAACAAACCAAGTCTAGCACTTTCACTTCTACCAGAAGCAGGTCATCCTTGGTGATTGGACGGGATATAAATAAACTATTATTATTATTATTATTATTATTGAAGTTAATGAATACTGCTCATTCAAGTCCAAACCACCTCTAAATACTATTAGTATAGAGATACTCACAATAATATAGTTACTCAGAAAATCCATTCATCACCCCCTCCCACTCCAGACTATTGTGAGCCAGGAAAGTCTCGGTGGCAATAGTGGTAGATGACATTCCTTCTCATAAAAAAAAAGCCCCAGTACTTTGACACTGGGAGCCCAGGCTCTTCCACTGGACTGACAGCATCTCTCTAGATCCCAATGCAGGCTTTTACCAGAGCTTAGAAAAGATTGTTTGGCCTGCAATTCTTAGAAGCTAAAGAAGCAATCTCACTGTGGCCAGAAAGGGATGACTGTGGCACTCCTCTAATGAACCATAGCCAGCTTCTGTTGTAATAGGCAGAGTTTGGAAAAAGTTGCTTATCCTCTCCTGCATTGGATCTAGGAAGAAGAGGAAGGGACCCAGTCATCATAGAATCTTAATGTTGGAAGGAACCACAAGGCCATCTATTCCAACCCCCTGCCATGCAGGAATGCACAGTTAATACACTCCTGAAAGATATCCATTCAACCTCTGTTTAGTGTTTAAAGACCTCCAAAGATGATTCTCTCTTGAACCACTCTTAACGTTTAGGTAGATTCTCAAAGGTCTTTGGGGGAGGTGCTTCACTCAATCCCACCACCTTCAGAGGCATGTTTGGTGGGAATGTTGAAAGGGCCTTCTCTTTGGTGGCTTCCGGACACTGGAACTCCCTTCCCAGGGAAGCTAGGCTGGTTCCCTTTTTGCTGTCCTTTCATCAGAATTAATTTGAAACACATCAATGTTTTAAATTGTTTCTAATTTCTTTGACAGTTTTAATCACAACTTTTAAAGCATATGCATTTGTTGTAATTTTCTGTGTTTTGTAAACTGCCTAGAGCTCCTGTTTTGGGAAAAGGTGTGGTATAAATGAAGGGATGGATAAGAGAGATTCCCTGCAACACAGGGGAAACACAGAGCATCCCATGTGGTGGGTTCACTCACACCCAGAATGTGAAGTGTCTTCATGCAATATGTCCACCTGACCCACATTGAGTCCAAAAGAGATGAGCTATAGTACACAGCAAATCAGCACATGCTTTCCACACATTCTATAAATCTTAATCTCAGTGACCAAATTATTTTTATTGGTCTTAGAATAGACAAAATATTGCCTTTGTTAAACTCAAAGTGAGATCTCTTGATCTAGAGAGAATATGTAAACTGTTCAGTTCTTGCATGGGTAGTCCGTGGCAGAAAACAAGGCTTTGTTCCTCACAATAACGCTCTGAGCTGCTGATCATGCCTTCCAAACATCTTCCCCCAGGATAACTTGGCTGTAGTGTTGGCTTGATGCATTGCAACCTCAAGTGCTTCACTGCATATGTCTTTTTTCCTTTTTTTTTTAGCGAGCATTGAGCATGATAACATTGAGAAGCTTCCAACCTTTAACCAGCATTTAAAAAGATTTTAACTTTAAAATATTTCTCTTGATCCTGATTCAGTTTGGAAGTTTTTTCATCTATTCCAAAATGTCAATCTGCTGTGCCCTTAACTTAGTTCCTTATCTGCAGCACTGAAGGTGACCTTTCCCTTTCAGCCTCCTGCCTTATCAGTTCCTTTCTCTGTTAACACAAGTTCACTTCTGTAGAGGAAAACTTATAGCCTTAATTTTTGCATACCAACATTCAGACTTTGACATTGATTTTTTTAAGCTACCAAGCTCCTGTGGGGCAGGCCACAGAAAGATATAATTCTTTTTACTTAACATATATGAAAGCCTCCTCCCATATGTTTTAAAGTAATAAGCCCCATTTTTCTATGCAAGTTACAGTCTTGGGAACAGAAAAAATAAAAATGTGGCATGGAGGATGTTGTATGCAAGAAGTTTCTTCTTTGAAGCCTAGAAAGCTGTTCCATATAAACCTATACAAGTTAGACTGGTAGAAATCTGATTATGAGAAAAGTACACTGGAAACACTTCTGTTTTAGTTATTTGGTTCTTCTGAAAAGAGCAATATCTGGAACATAGGACAACCATACCACTGTTTGATTGTGGGAATTTTCTTTTAACTGCAAGATCCAGAATTCCTCAGTCAACATAACTTTTCTGGGCTCTGTAAATTGATATTTAGTGCTGTAACTCAGCTTCTCAATTTTTTTCTCTTTTCTTCCTTTCTTCCTTTCCCACAGTTTGGAAATGCTACTTTTGGTAACTATACCTCCCAGATTCCAGGTGGATGAATGTTCTGGGAATTGTAGTCCAGACAATAATATTCCCAGGCTCTGAATCTGTCCCACTATTATATACTCTGACTAGCAGTAGCTTCCCAGGGGATCAAGCAGAGAGGCATTCACATTATCTTCAAACTGATTTTTTTTTATTAGATCTATTGCAGGATGAACTTGGGGTCTTGCATGTTAGGCATGTGCTCAGCTACCGTGCTATGATACATTTGAACTGTGTGTTTCTCCTTCTGCTCTTGTACCACTTCTTTTATACTTTTTAAGTTGCCCAGGGAATATCTGAGTTAATACTGTATTCAATCAATATTTTCCCTATGGTAAAAAAGTGTTACAGAGTGAACAATCTGGCCCATGATATGTCACTCCCTAAGGCAGAAGTGCAATTGGTATAATTAATTCTTAAGTGAAGGTGCATACTATCCAGGACCAACAAAATTGTTTTGGCTCCTGAGGTGATAAAAGTATCCACAAACATTTCCTACTCACTAGCAGTAAAAATACAATAAAAGTAACTAATAAGTTTGTCAATTGAATGACACACTTATTTGGTTGTTGTTGTTTTTTAAAGCTGGCTTGATCTTTCATTTGTCCTAGGAGCAGGTAGCATTGCAAAAAATAAATCAGTTAAAACAAGGATGCTGTTTAAGAATTAAATGTTTTAAGCCCATATCAGCAAGATCATATCCATTCTAAACTAGCTTGCATAAGAAAATGAATGCAAAACCTTCCTTATTGAGACTATATTGTTGGCACTTTGCAGTATGTTTTTCCTTATCTCCTTTTCCCAGCCTTTGTGGATTTTTGTTTTATTCCACTTTCCTTTCTTCCCTTTGAAAACAGAGCCCCCTCTGTCTACTGCAGACTAGCCTCTCTCTCTCCTGCCTCTGAAAATCACTCTCTTGTATGATGGCAACTGTAGTAGTTCAGGCTGGGAAGTAGGCTCATTGGAGATAAGAGTTGACCTTTCCTCTTAGACCGGCAGGTGAAAGGGCCAGACTTCCTGTGTGACTGCCCTATGCCATAGTTGTGCTCCTTCTTTTGACATGTTTCATCTTGATCATGGGCAGTGGCCCAGGTTTTGGGCTCCAGGGCTTTACAGTAAAGATTAGAACATTTAAAATTGTAAAAGTTTTACTCACAACTTTTATACTCGCAAGAACGTGTGCATAAGATAATATCCTTTCTTAAACAGAGTGAAGAGCTTGGAGAAATTATTTTGGGGCTACAATTCCTAGAGTCTCCCAGCCATTGACCATTCTTGCTTGGGGAATTCTGAGTACCCAGAAAAGTAACTTTCCCAAATCTAGATTACAGTGTACAAGAGAGAAATATCACTTTCATACAGGCTGTGCTGGAAGATCAAGATCTATAAGGAGGCTGCAATGCAGTTAACATTGTGATCCAAATTGTGATTTGTCTAACTGAACTCCCAAATACTTCAGTTTATTATACGGTTCCTTTTTTTAATTGTTGAGGTTTAAAGTTTCCTTTAGATCATTAAGTACAAAAATAATGTTTTAAACCCTTTCCTTACATGTTTTCATCCCTCGAGTATTCATTTATTTAGTATTTATCAGTAGCATTTACAGTTGGCCCTCTGCATCCAAGGACTTTTTTATTCACAGATTCAGGCATCCACAGCTTGAAAATATAAATTCCAATAAGCAAATCTTGATTTTGCCATTTCATATAAGGGACACCAGTTGACTATACCATTGTATTTAATGGGACTTGAGTATCCATGGATTTTGTTATCCACAGTCGGTCCTGGAACCAAACCCCAGTGGATATCAAGGGCCCACTCTATATTCTTTTGTCCAGTAAGCTCAAGACAACATACCTAGCTGTTCTCCTCCCCCTTCTTCTTTCTACAGCAACCCTGTGCAGTAGGCCAGCCTGAGAGAGAGAGAGAGAGAGAGAGAGAGAGTTTGGTCCAAAATCACTCAGTGAACATGGCTCAAGAAGCACAAGAAACAGGTTCTCCCAAGTCCCAGTGCATCACTTCAACCACTACACCACAGTAACTCTTACAACTTTCACTGTGATTTTCAGTAGAGTGGACCCTTGGTATCCACTGGGGTTTGGTTCCAGGATGCACCCACTCCATGGATACCAAAATCCATAGATGCTCAATTCCCATTGAATATAATGGTGCAGTAAAATGGTGTCCCTCATATGACATGGCAAAGTCAAGGTTTGCATTTTGAATTTATATATGTATTTAAAATATTTTCAAGTCATGTAAGGTTGAATCTGTGGATAATGAATGAATGAATATGGAGGGCCCTCTGTAGTTGTTTTCTGGATGATGGGAAAGCCCATATATAAACATTGGATGCTAGGAAGTGTGTATACAAGCCTAACTAATGAATTTGCAGATAGTTGTTTTCTTGGGGAATTAATCTGGGGCATTACATGAATTATCGAATTGGTTTGAGGCAAAACAGTTGGAGAGGTGGGATATGCTTGTTCTGTATTATGTACAGGCTGGTAGAATTTGCTGCTTAAATAGTGAATTTAACAGCTCTTTCCTGTCTGAAGTAGACTCTGTATAAAATAGGAAGGGAAGCCCTTTATTTAAAATATATTTATTTCCATTTTTACAGTAAGCATCCACTGGGAAGTCACGAATATATTCAGCACTGCAGGAAGTTTGACATTGACATTCGGCTGCAACTGATGAAGAGGAAGGCTGTGCGCAGTGACTTGGCAAGGACGGTAAGTACCCGCTTGGTATTGAGCACCAGAGGACAAAGATATTGCCTCCTAGATGTGTGTTTTCTTTGTTGTTGCAAATTTAGATGGAATATATTCTCTGTCTCATCTAAGGCTGCTAATTTGGTGGTATGGATGATGGGCAGAAAAATTTCTAATATATTCAGCCGGGTAGAAACTATTTGTCTGATGCCTCTCTTGTGAGGGAGAGTTGTTTTCAGCCTGATTGTATGACCTTTTATTTGTTATGTGTATTTGTTTTTGGCAATAATGTATTGGTGATATAACAGCACTCAAAATGTCTGCTTGCCCTGCTCTGTTTCACTGTCCCAATCATAGGCTTCCCTCATTCACTTTTCTTGGCAATGACAAAAAGGTAGCATGTGTCTCACAATACCTCCTACAGAGCCTAAATGATTTCTGCTAGGCATAAAGAGACATGGAAAGGATAAGAAGAAGAACATCTACATGTGTGGGTTGATGGGGAGGTAGATAGTAAACCAGACTTGCTGCCTTTTCTTTGGGTGAATCTCTGTTGTGACAATGATGGAAATGTTGTTGTCATTGTCATCATAGTAGGAGATGATCCTGTGTTCCATGTCTAATTATAAGATTGTATGTACAGCACTGTGTAACTTTACAGCACTATATAAATAAAGGTTAATAACTCTCAGCCTGGCGGTCCCTCCAGGCTGAGAGTGGTGTTGTGTAATGCCAGGTCAGTTAATGGTAAAACATCAATTATCCAGGATTTAATCCTGGAAGAAAATGCTGACCTGGCATGTATAACGGAGACATGGTTGGATGAGGCGGGGGGGGAGGTTAATCTCTTCCAGCTTTGTCCACCGGGTTATTCCAGCGCCAGTCAAGGCCTGGAGGGCGGGGAGGTGGTGTCGCAGTGGTCTACAAGGATTCCATCCCCCTGATCAGGTGCCCCATCTCGCAGGCAACCTCTTTCAAATATGTCAGTCTGAGGGTAGGGGACCGGGACAGGATAGGGATTCTGTTAGTGTACCGTCCACCCCGCTGCACAACAGTCTCCCTACCTGAGCTAGCCGAAGTGGTTTCAGGCCTGGCATTGGAGTCTCAACGGCTAATTGTGCTGGGAGATTTCAATGTCCATGCTGAAACCACTTTGTCAGGGGCAGCTCAGGACTTCATGGCCGCCATGGCAACCATGGGCTTGTCCCAACTAGTATCTGATCCCACCCACAGTGCAGGACACACACTGGACTTGGTTTTCTGTCAGGGATGGGAGGAAGGTGGTAGGGTGCCATGGACCAACCACTACCTGATCAGGTTTAGACTCAGTGTGCCTTTCCACCTCCACTGGGGTGGTGGACCCATTAGAATGGTCCGCCCCATGGATTCCTGACGGCTCTTGGGGATTTTCCCGCCTCCTCAGTAAGTGCCCCTGTCGAGGCTCTTGTCTCTCTCTGGAACAGGGAGATGGCAAGGGCTATTGACACGATCGCTCCAGAATGCCCCCTCTCGGGTAAACGAGCTAAACCAGCTCCTTGGTTTACTGAGGAGCTGGCAGCGATGAAGCGAAAAAAGAGGAGGCTAGAGTGCATGTAGCGTCAGAAGGGGAGCAGATCAGCCCGAGTGCGGCTAGTTTCCTATCTTAGAACTTACAATGTGGCAACAAAGGCGGCACAGAATACATCTATCGCGGCTAAAATTGCCTCTGCTAAGAACCGTCCAGCAGAACTGTTCCGAGTTGTCAAGGGCCTACTAAATCCGCTGCAAAGTGAGATTCTAGTTGACTCGGCGGACTGCTGTGAAGAGTTTTCTCGGTTCTTTGCGGATAAAGTTGCCCAGATCCATTCCAATTTCAACAACACTTTTACGGCAGTCTCTGGAGATGTGACTCGAGCAGCTGCTTGTCCAGTTTTGATGGATTAGTTTCAATTGGTTCAGCTCGAGGATGTGGACAGGATCCTTGGAAAGGTAAGACCCACCACATGTATGCTAGACCCCTGCCCATCCTGGCTGATAAAGGAAGCCAGAGGGGGTTTGGCAGCGTGGGTTAAGGTGGTGGTTAACGCCTCCCTTCGGGAAGGCAACATTCCAGCCAGCTTAAAACAAGCTGTTATAAAACCGCTGTTGAAAAAACCTTCACTAGACCCCACTCAATTAGTCAACTATCGGCCAGTTTCCAATCTTCCCTTTTTGGGCAAAGTCATGGAATGTGTGCTGGCCTTGCAACTCCAGGGATTTCTGGTAGACACTGATTATCTTGATCCGGCACAGTTTGGCTTTAGGCCAGGACATGGAACGGAAACATCCTTGGTCGCCTTAGTAGATGATCTACGCCAGGAGCTTGACAGGGGGAGTGTGTCCCTATTGGTGCTGTTGGACGTCTCAGAGGCTTTTGATACCGTTGACCATGGTATCCTTCTGGAACACCTAGCAGATATGGGGATTGGAGGTACTGCTCTGCAGTGGCTCCGATCCTTTCTGGAGGGTCGGTCTCAGAAAGTGTTATTGGGTGACACCTGTTTGACCCCACAGCCGTTGTCTTGTGGAGTCCCTCAGGGTTCAGTACTGTCCCCCATGTTATTTAACATCTACATGAAACCACTGGGGGAGGTCATCCGGAGTTTCAGAGTAAGGTGTATGCAGATGACATCCAGATCTGTCACTCCTTTCCACCTATTACTAAGGAGGCTGTCCAGACTTTGAACCGGTGCTTGGTCGCTGTGTTGGACTGGATGAGGGCTAACAAATTGAAACATAATCCAGACAAGACAGAGGCCCTCCTAGTCAGTCGAAAGACTGAACAGGACATAGAGTTACAGTCTGTGGTTGACGGGGTCACACTCCCCCTGAAGGCGCATGTTCGTAGCTTGGGAGTGATCCTGGACTCATCGCTGAGCCTGGAACCCCAGGTTTTGGCAGTGGCCAGGGGAGCTTTTGCACAGTTAAGAATCGTGTGCCAGCTGCGCCCGTACCTTGGGAAGTCTGATCTGGCGACGGTGGTCCACACTCTGGTCACATCTCGAATAGATTACTGCAACGCACTCTACGTGGGGCTGCCTTTGAAGACGGTTCATAAACTTCAACTAGTCCAACAGGCGGCAGCCAGATTAATAACTGGAGCTTCATACAGGGAGCATACTACCTCCCTGTTATGTCAGGTCAGCTCCACTGGCTACCGGTCCATTTCCGAGCTCAATTCAAAGTGCTGGTTTTGACCATTAAAGCTCTATACGGTTCTGGCCCGGCTTACTTGTCCGAATGCACCTGCCGCTACATCCCGCCTTGTAACTTAAGATCTTCTGGGAAGGCCCTGCTCTCGCTCCCACCAGCCTCGCAATTGTGGTTGGTGGGGACGAGAAACAGGGCCTTCTCGGCAGTGGCCCCCTGCCCGTGGAATGCACTTCTGAATGAGATATGATCAACCCCATCCCTCCTGGCCTTTAGGAAGAAAGTAAGATCATGGTTGTGGGACCAGGCTTTTGCACATTAACGTAATGCAGCACTTCACTGGGATTGGCTAACGTTTATGGTCATAAGAACACGGATTACCACTTTGGGATATGGAAGGATCATATATTGAGATCTTAAACTGTTTGTTAATTATTGTTGATTGCGCTTGTTTTAACTTTGCTGTATTTATGTTTTAAATTGTATACTGCCGGCATCTAATGATTGCCTTGTAAGCCGCTCTGAGTCCCCTGTCTGGGGTTGAGAAGAGTGGGTTAAAAATACTGTAAATAAATAAATAAATAAATCTGCAAGGCAAAGCATGTTTTCTCCCAGTTCTCATTCAGAAAGTACATTTTCTAGAAATTGTTCCTGTAAATAATCCACATGCCAGGGTGGTATTTGGTCCCCACTTTCTCTTAAATTGTTCCAGAAGTCACTTTTTAGTGGAATGCATTAGCAAAGAGCATCACCAGTAAGCACAGTCAGCTTGGCATCTACCACATCTCAGGAAGAGACATATCGGGCTAATATGAATAACTGTCTCCCTTTGTACAGATGAATGATGACCAGAGTCCTTCCACCCTCAACCACTATGTTCACCTCCAGGAGAGGCCAATCAAGCAGACCATCACCAGGTAAAGAGGACTGGACCAGGACCTTAAACAGGAAGAAGAAAGCATGTGTATACTTTCTCTGGAATAGGCAACCTAGTGCTAAATAACAAAGAGAAGCATAAACAGGAAGTCTAAACATTAGAAAAACCTTACTGACAATAAGAGCTGTTCAACAGTGGAAAGCACTCCCTTGAAGTCCCATGGAGTCTCCTTCTTTGGAAGTTTTTAAATGGATGGCCATCTTGACTGTGTATTCCTGCATGGCAGGGAGTTGGACTGGATGGTCCTTGAGGTCTTTTCCAACTCTATGATTCTATGATAGGTTCCATGTTGGAGCTCTTGACTGAGACTAATAGTATACCACTCAGTACCACTCAGGCCTCTTGGGTAGGAGCTGTAGCTCAATGATAAGAGTCCATGCTTTGTATGTAGATGGCACCAGCTTCAACCTATAGCATCTTCAGATGGAGCTGGGAGGTGTACCTGTCAAGTATCCTGCAATTCAGCTGCCAGTAAGTGCTGACAGTTCGGAGTTGGATAGTCCAATGGCCTGACACTGATATGGAAATAGAGCAGGGGTTCTCAAATAATGGGATGGGACTCCTGGGCCAGTGAGGAGGGGGGAAGTGAGAGTTGCTCAAAGGAGGCATGAGACTTGGAGACCCTGATCCCCCTCCTCTTCTTCCCAAACCTTTTTCTGTCCTGGAGGGTATATTTTCATATAAAACTATTCTAATTTGAATGATTTTGTTTTCTTATCAAATGTTTAGATATGAATGTGCATGAATTTGAAAATTTTAAATATGCACACTGAACAGACAAAAATATTTTTATTCATATACTACATTGAGCAAGGAGCATGGAGTCTGCACGTAATGTAAAGGGGATCAGAAGTGTCAAAAGTTGGAGAACCACTGAAATAGGGACCTTAACAGCAGATCAGTTTCCCCATGTGTGGCAAATGTGGCTTCCTGATGCCACTTTTTGTGCTGAGCTGTTTATTGTTGTTTCTTCCAACAGGCAGGCCCTGAGTCTTCTCTTTGATACCTTCCACAATGAAGTTGATACATTCCTAGTTGCTGAGGTAGGATTAATGTTGTAGTGGGAGTAGGGAGGAAGAGTGGGACAGAGTGGTAATCCTGGTATCAGGGTTTGGCAGGGCCAGGAGCCAGTTTGTTGGGGTCTTGGTGCCCCCACACAACAGGTAAGCCTTTAAAGGGACATTGTGATGGGTCCCCAGAGGCATAAAGGGAAAAAAAAGTCAAGTACTAGCAGCAGAACGTCTGGAACGTCTTTTTTCCTGCTTCTCCCATTTTCCTGCCAAAGGTAGAAAAGAAAAGAGCTACTAGCACCCAGGGTGGGCTTTGTGAGAATCCCCACTTGGCCATGGAAACCCACTGGGTAGCCTTGGGTGAGTCACACACTTTCAGCTGCAGAAAACCCTGGGATAAGTTCTCTTTAGTGTCTCCATGAGGTGGAAATGGCTTGAAGACACACACTAACAATAAACTATACTTTCTGACCATGAAAGTCATTGTGAGTGGAGATAATGGGTATTGTAGTTCAAGGCTGTAGTCTTATCACTCACAATCTCAATGTCACTACACTAGCATAGACAGTGGCAGCAGAAGGGGAAATGCTGTGGGTCCCATGGAAGTGAATAAATAAAGCACTGAAGAAACAGGTTGCAAGTCACACTCTCTCAGCCTCAGAGGAAAGCAAAGGCAACCGCCACCAAACAAAATTCACCAAGAAAACCCCATTGTAGGTTTGCCTTAGGGTTTCCATAAGTCAGAAATGATTTGAAAGCACACAGCTGTAACAACAATACCCAATGTGCTTTTACAAGGCTTGCAGATGCTGCTGAAAATAAATGTCGATCATGTAAAAAATTAAATTAAAAAAATAGGCTAGAATGGACATACACTGCAAATATATTTTTACTGCAGTTTCCTAGAAGTCCTCATGATGTTACCTCTTTAAAAAAGTAAAGGTAAAGGTATTCCCCTTTGACAAGGTTGTCAATTCGTGTCTGACTGTAGGGGATGGTGCTCACCTCCATTGCTAAGATGAAGAGTGAGTGTTGTCAAAGACAACTCCATGACTGCATGGAACACTGTTACTTTCCCACTGAAGTGGTACCTATTTATCTACTTGCACTTTGACATGGTTTCAAACTGCTAGGTTGACAGAAGCTGGAGCTAGTAATGGGAGCTTACTTCATCACATGGTTCCTGGGCTTCGAACTGCTGACCTGCCGATCTTGCAATTGTCAGAGTCTTGCCACTGAGCCAACGCATCCCTTATTACTCACAAATTGTCACCTCATTACTAACAAATTATCTTTGCTCCCTGCTTAATGGTGATGAGACTTTTTCATCACTGGAGTTAGGCCTACCTATAAAATAAATGTCTTGAAACCTGGCTTCCCCTCTCCATCTCATCTAACAGTTAACTCACTGCTTCCTTGTTTACTTATCTCCTTCCTCATTCCAGTCTAGAATCCTCCTTTGAGTGTCAGATTTCCCAACATAAGGTGAGGGCGGCCAGCCACAAGTGTGTTTGGGATTGCAGCCAAGAAGCTGGTCTACATAGAGACATGCACTATCAGCCAGAGCAGAAAACAGACTGGGTGTAGTAAACTGATCTCCGGGTTCTTTTTTTATAACAAGTTCATATGCAGCATATCCACTCTTTGTTTCGGTTTCCCTTCCCTACAGTAAAAACATACTTATTTTTTGCCTGCTTTTAATGAAATTTTGAGAAGGGTTTGCCTCTAGTGCCTGTAACAGCTTTTTCAAATTAGGGAGAAAAAAACATGTATATTCCTGTATTACTTGTTCCTAAATACAAAGATTGTAATGGATGTTTCTGACTTTGAGAATGGTAAAGCTGAGAGGAGGTGTAAACAGGAGACAGTTGAGTTATCTATCCAGTGTTAAGGATAGATATCTCTTTATATTTTCATAAAATAAGCTGCCATCAGAGATACAGTCAAATTTAATTTCCTGAATTCCATCTGGGTACTGCCCAAATAGTATATCTTGAAACATGCATCATTTTTTCATATCTGAAAAAAGTATGCTAACATTATTTTGATCTCTTTTGTTAAACAATGGATAATAAAAAGCAGCAACTCTGTATGTGATTTCCTGCGAGTGTGGTGTAAGCCTTTCTGGATTGAGGTTACTTCAGCAAATGCATGGATGGATTGGCAGATGACACTTTATGTTCTCTCTTTTTCTTTTTTTCTCTCTACATCTGTCTATTAGTTAGAACTAAATTATCTGTCCATGTAATAATGCACAAGAGGAAGGAATAATTAGTAAACTGACTGGAGCAAGAGTTAGTTTTATCTGCCTGCCTTGCATGTGAAAATGTCCTTCAGATGATAATCCACAGTTAATTTCTTTGAAAATAGGAGGGGGAGGGGAATAGAGAATGCAAAGAAATTTAGGTGTTTTCACCTTTAAAAAAAAAAAACACATTCAAGAGGAAACTTGTAAAAGGTTATCCAGGAAATCTCTGCAAAAACAGAATCTTGTTTTCAAGGCATATCCAGAATCTGGAAAATCTCAAGATTTTCAGTAACGTAATAAATGTGGTAGATCCCATGGTTTTTGAGCAGGACAAAAAAGAATGTGTAGTTGAGTTATGTTTGATAATATTTCGAGAATTGTCCATGAGGGAGATTACGCTTGCCTCACAGCAACTCAATTGGTTACTACTTCTTTCCCATGTTCTACAAACATATACTTGAAGACTTCTGCATCTTTCCCCATCATCATGCTATTTTACCATTCCCATATAGTTGTATTGCTTCTTGCTCTTTACTACCACCATCCTCCTGGCTACAGTATCCCACAACTTATTTCTAGGTTTGTGACCTTATTTGATGAAAGGGGTCATGTTTCTTCCAAGTAGTTTGCATAAAGGAGGAGAACTGCAAATTCATTTTTCTGTAGTTCTCAATGGTGACTTTTTCATACTGTGCAACCCATATATTGCAGAACCTTCTTATGACTTCTTTGCAATGGACTACCTGTATTTTTTAGATTTTGTTTATAGTGAACAATAATGCCCTTAGTGGCAATTCCATCTTGTCTGCCTTCAAGTCATTTCCAACTTATGGCAACCCTTGCACAGGGTTTTCTTGGCAAGATTTGTTGAGGGGGATTTGCCTTTGTCTTCTCTGAGGCTCAGAGTCTTGTGACTTGCCCAACGTCACCCAGTGGGTTTTTATTCTTGAATGGGGAAATCGAACCCTGATTTTCAGAGTCATAATCCAACATTCAAACCACTACAGCACACTGGCTGTCATATTCCAGTGTACCCAGCCTAAAATCATATTGGTAGAAGCAGCTAACAATATCAAATGGCTTTTTAGGTTCCAGGAAACTTGGTTTTGGTCTTGGAATGTGCTTGAACTCAATGCAGAAGCAGAATTTAGACCTCTTAATCCTGTTGTCTTGCTCTTAGCCACAGAGGTGATGGCCAAGTTAAGGAAGGGAATACCGTAACACCATTTGCTTTCCATTGTCATTGACATTGGTTATAGTTGGAGAATGAACAAAGTGAGAGTGCTGTTTCATAAATTATTGAACAGCTCTTTAAACTCATTGGAGTTTGTAGACTCCTCTTGATGTGTTCTTTGGCCAAGATCACAAAAGATGCAGGGAACCTGCTCGCAGAGTAGTCAACAGGTCATTTGGTTTAGTAAGAACATGTGTTGATGCATATTAAGAAAAAATGAATCCTAAGCTCCGGCTATATTTTAACAGCAATTATTGGAAACCATGTCTTATGAGGATCGTGGGTGTATTTAGCTTGGAGAAAAGAAGACTGAGAAGTGACATAATAGCCATCTTCAAAGGGATGTCTTGTAGAAGGTGGAAATGCTTCAGAAAATAGAACATATATGAACTGATTGAAATTACAAGACAGATTCCACCTAACCTTTTTTACTGTACTTTTTTTTGTTAAGAGCTGTGCAGCAGTGGAACAGATTGCCTTGGCGGGTGGTGAACTTTAGAGTCTTTAAAGATGGTGGGGGTTGGACTTGTGGTCCCTTCCAGCTTTATGATTCTATGATTCTATGATTGGCCAAACATGTTTGAAGCAGCTAATGAGCTGGTTTGTGATGGTACTGATAATCTCATTCACCTGAGATATTAGCTAGTTATCTTGAGGTAAATAATTTAACTATTTTCTTCCCTAGTGAAGTCCTGGTTGGGGAGCATTCTTTTAAGCTAATATCTGCATTGTGGGGGAAAAAAATTCTCAATTTGATCATATTAGGGGATTTCTTTCCAATACAAACATCAGCTTCAGATTAAGTGTTCCCCCAACACCAGGAATCATAGAATCATAGAATCATAGAATCATAGAATCATAGAGTTGGAAGAGACCACAAGGGCCATCCAGTCCAACCCCCTGCCATGCAGGAACTCCCAGTCAAAGCATCCCCGACAGATGGCTATCCAGCCTCTGCTTAAAGACCTCCAAGGATGGAGACTCTACCACACTCCGAGGGAGTGTGTTCCACCGTCGAACAGCCCTTACTGTCAGGAAGTTCCTCCTAATGTTGAGGTGGAATCTCTTTTCCTGCAGCTTGCATCCATTGCTCCGCGTTCTGGTCTCTGGAGCAGCAGAAAACAAGCCTGCTCCCTCCTCAATATGACATCCCTTCAAATATTTGAACAGGGCTATCATATCACCTCTTAACCTTCTCTTCTCCAGGCTAAACATCCCCAGCTCTCTAAGTCTAAGTTTCTAAGGAAACACAGCAGTGAAAGTTAGGGTTAAATTCCCTTTCACACTTGCTAAGATCTGGATAATTATCAGGTCATCCAGCTGACACAAATTGCATTATGTTAAAAACTGGTTGTTAAATTCAAAGATGTATTTAATAATCATGTGTGTTGTTCCCATCTGCTGGTGTCATGAGACATGAAAACTTCTTGAATTCTTCACCTAGGGAGACTTCCAGCTGAAGGCAGAGCGAGTGGTCCAATCTGTCATGGCCATTTGCAATGCTTTGGCTGCTGTGGAGTCCCAGGAGATCACAGGAGCCCTGAACCAACTACCACCCTGTCCATCTCGCATGCAGCCCAAAATCCAGAAGGTAAAAAGCTGAGATTTAAGGCAAAAAGCTATGAATTCTAATCTGAACACCAAAGCTGAAACCATAAGGAGAATAGATTCATTGGTGCTCAGTCTTTTGATATCACACTAGAGTCTCCTAACAAATGTTTTAAAAATGCATATATATGAATAAACATAATTAAAACATAATTTTAAAAATTTAGAATAAAGATTACCCGTTAAAAGAAGCATAATTTTATATTTAACTTTTTAAAATTATCTTACTTACAAAACAATAAAAATAAGGAACATTGCAGAACCAGGACCATTCTGCCTGTTAGAAAAATAATAAAACAAATTTCTGTTGTGCTTCTTTTCGGATCAAACTATAAGAGAACTGCTTTGTGGCGTATCTCACTGTGTATTTACTGTGTGTTGCCTACAGTCACACACACATTCCATTGAGCAGCACCTTGTATTTAGCAAGTACACAGTGAACTAATATGTGTTGCTGCTTCACATTTTATAGGGCTTACTGGGAAAACATGGTAAACCCGCAGTGGGTTTGCTGATCTGAAGAATATGAATTGTATTGAGGATCAGTAACTAAAACTTGGGGTGAGCCCATTGAAAAAAGTGAAATTTACTTCTGTATAAATATGCATAAGCCTTCCCTGTTTGTATCTTTTGCTAATATAGATGAATGGCATGAAGGGCCAAGCCCAAACTTGGCAGGTAAACAAGTTGAGCAAAAAAAGGACCTATGAATAACTAAAACCAGGCCTAGGCCAAAACATTTTGATGCTTAAGCAGACTAACCTAGGAGCTGAACCTTTCCTTAGCATTGGCAAAGGGAAAGGGTCCACCATCATGCCTGAGAACAGTGGATTAATTTGGGGCTGAATTTGAAAAAGATACTTTGTTTTTACTGCAGTTCATAATTCTGGCCAACCTGGGAGGGGTGTTCTGAAAGGTGTAGTTCAAAAAAATAACTGTGCAAAATATCTGGTTCAGAGATGTTGGAGAGTCTATGTAGCCCATCTTGATCTCTGCCCTCAGAGAGAGGAAATGTCAAAGGACTTGGGAACAGCTTTGAACCTGCCATTGCTGCAGAGATGGTTCCTTGACTGCCTAATGCACTTTGATTAAAACTGGAGCAAAACATGTATCACTCTCTCCAATACTTGCTTTCAACAATCTTATTGTTCTTTAATAAAATACAGTGGCTTTAATTTGGCATTTAACTCCATCTGGGCTCCTCAAAACAATACATTCAAACCCTGTATGGCCTTTATATCATATAATCTTTCTCTTATCATCAGCTGGACATTTTGAAATTGCAATTCCTAAAAAGCTGAAGAAGGCTAGTTGCTTGCTTTTCTGTCTCAGTTGTATTGGCTTGAACTCCTTGGAGTGGAAACACGTTGAATGTTATATAACTCAGCTGGCTCAGGGCACTGCTGCCATTTCTGGCTGATTGTCTTAAAATATTTATGTTCTGGTTTTTCTTTCCTTAACAGGATCCAAATGTTTTGGCCATGAGGGAAAACAGAGGTAATGATTTATCTTCCCTTTTGCATATATGTTGAGTTCTCAAGACTTTTTATCACTATTCTCAAGAGCATTTTGTCTGATTCTACATGATGGCTTATTATTATTTACTAAGCTACTCATGCTTGTCATTATTATCATAGTGAGTGTTAATAGAAACCTTTTGATTTTGTAACTTAAAATGATTTTCTAGAGTGGAAAATGTCACTGACCAGACTTCTCAGGTATGCTGATTCTGTCTAGTTATAATGAAAATTAGGAGAGGATATTTCAAATAGCAATCATTCCACAGTTCTCATGACCTTAAGGAATTATTTGAAATTCAAGTTAGACAAATGGAAGATTCTTGAACAGAAACCCCTGATATGTATGTGTTTGTGTGTGTTCTAAAGAAGGAAATTGCTTCAGGGGAAGAGGCAATTGCAATCTACAGTTCTGCCTACTTTGGTCCTGAGAACAGTTTTGGATTCTGTAATTTGGGCTAGGTTCACCTCACTTGTACACATAAAGGTTAAATAATACCTTTTGTACTTGTTAGAGATCACTGTGTCTACTGGTAGCACAGTTTAGGGAAAAAACCTGGAGAGTAAAGGGATAAGCTTTGGGATATACTACTCTAGGAGTGCTGGTGTCTGTAAGTCTGGATTTTGTTTGTTCCAAAACTAAATTTTTCAGCATGACACATTACAGACCTTGCAAACTATATTCCATTTGCATTTTTTTCTGTATTTTATACAATATGAGCCAAGGCTGTGTATTTAGTGCTTTACCATGCTTTGTGCATATTTGAACCTATCTGAGCCTTAAGATCCTTGATGGAGGCCTTTCTTTTGGTTTTACCACTGTCACAGACCTATCTAGTGAGCATACTGGGGAGAGCCTTCTTGGTATGTCCCTCCAAGGAGGCTACCTAGCCCTGTCTCACCTCTCCGTTCACTGGGAAGCAAATACATTTTTATTTAAACAAGGATTTGATGGTTAAGTGGCTGTAGGAAGTCTTTTTGTGCTGGGTGTGTACTATATGTTTTTCTCTAATGTAATTTTTCAAAGTGATTTTATACCTTTATCATGAATGGCATTTTAATATACTATCTTGTTTAAATGTATTTTAACATTTTATCTTTAGTGTTTCTGGATTTATTTTGTTTTAGCCTTGTACATTGCCATAAGTCTCATGTAAGGGGGAATAAATAAATATTTATTGGGATACAAATAGTGGGATATAAATAAATAAACATCTGCAGAGTAATACAGCCTTCCATATAAACTCTATATTATAGGAACTGTTAAAGCCATAATGAATTTCCATAATGGGCTAGTAGTATTGGAAGACAAACTTAGTAAGAAGAAGCCATGGTCAGAAAGTTGATCATGCATATAATGCTTTGCAAGGTCATACTTAAGTCTAAAGTACTTACAATATGTTGAATCCTCTCCCATATAGAGAAAGTTGTGGAGGCTTTGACAGCCTCAATTTTGGATCTAGTGGAACTCTACTGCAACACATTCAATGCAGACTTCCAGACTGTGGTTCATGGGAACAGGAAACACTATCTTTCCCAAGAAGCCCGCCTCCTCTCCTGCCCCCTCTCCTTCACAGTCTATGCCACACATCGCATACCTATCACTTGGGCAGCAAGGTAAGCATTAGTGTTTTCTCCTGATACTTTGGAAACATTCCCAGTGCCTGTATTTAAAGCTGAAAACAAGAGTACCTGTAGATGAGTGATGAGCACTTATGGTTCTCCAGTTGCTTTTGGATTGCAGCTCTCATAATTCCTTAACAATGGCTTTGCTGCCTAACACTGCTGGGAGCTGTAGTCCAAAAACACTGAGAGGGTCCCCAAATGCCCTGCCCTACTGTACATGGATTTCTTTTGTCACATCTTGTTTGGTGTTAAAACAGGTGGCCCGCTATTGTCTTGCATTAACGTCATTGACTTTTAGTTCTGTCACCTTTTAGGATCCTGAGCTTGTCCATCCTTCTGAAGTGCTTTCTTAAGTATTTGTTTTTCTTTTCTTATCATTCAAAGATAACTGAAATAAGATAGTTGGGCTAGGGCTAGTGGGAGTTCAACATCGTCTGGAGAGTTATACATTCCCTACACCTTGGACATTTAAATCTGAATCACCCTGTGACTGTTGGGAATTTGATGTTGATCTTATAACACTGTCTGGATAAGAAGTAAGAAGAGACATTTGATATCACATGTTTTGTTCTTGATAATGTTCACAAGCTCTTAGAAATCAGTCCAGAACTAGATTTAAAAAAAATAAAAAACCCACACCCTTGTTATAAGAATTTCTGTTTGTAGGGATGGAGGAAGCTGGCTGGTTGGCTGAGGAGGAAGAACTGGAAGAAACCTTTATGAGGGATTTAGCTGATCTTGCAGTGCAGCATTCTGCCTCCCACCCAGTCTTGTTTCTAGTGGTTCCCTGAAATGCTTCAGCAACAGAGGCCATTGCAGTAGGCACCCCGCCTCCCTGGCTGAGTCCTAAAGACAGTGACAGATGGCTGCATCTCAGCCTGGGCTTATGCCTCCTCAGCCAATGCCTCTTAGTGGAAGGGAATTGCTTAATGGATCTAGGGGACAATAAGAAGTCTAGGCAGGGAGGGGACATTCCTTTTGTAAGCAGCCTTTGCTTGTGTGTTTGTGTTTCACTGAAGGCAGCGAGGCAACGTCTGGGAGGTACCCATTGGGAATCCATATCCCTCCGGCAGCAGGAACATGTGAGGGGGGTGGTTGAGGAGGTGATGGCAACATTAGCTGCCACCCCTCCAGGGACCTCTTGCCTTTGTCTCCTCCTTAATGTATTCCAGGGAGTGAGTGACTCTGAACAAAGGCAGTAGCCTGGGAAATCCAGGCCTGTCCTGACCTTTGTTGCCCTGGAGCCCTCCCTGCATCATCGCTTGGCACCTGTCACATGGCCGGCCCTTCTGACAGAGCACCATGTGATGGCATTCTGAGTGGTGTATACCGATCCAGCTGGCTGAGAGGATAGTCAGGAGAGCAGTTCATCCCCCCTGCTCCCCCACCCAAAAAAGATAATAGCCTGAGGAAAACACCCTGTGTTAGTGGGGTGGAGGGAGGGGGTCCGGAAGATCTGTGGGAGAGTTGTTCTCTTCTAGCCTTTCCTTTGATGAAGAATATGAGCTGGAAATGTTTTTGGGTCTGTCTGAAACCAGAGGGAAAGGGGATTCTCTGACCATTCACCTCAGACTTGGGTTTGATCAAAGTGAACTTCATTGGGCATAAGATAATCCTGAGAACTTCCTTTATGAGACAGCATGGCTGGTTCAACCATTTTATTCAAACTGCATAAAGTCAGAATGAATCCCTGGAATAGTTTTCCCCAACCTGGTGTGAAAAAAAGCTCCTATCATCCCTAGACAGCTATGCTGTGTTATGGGAGTTGTAATCCATCACTTCTGGAGGGCATGAAGTTGAGGAAGGCTGACATAAATCTCTGACTCTAATGACTAAACCTGTGAATCCATAAAGGTCTGTCTCAGGAAAATAACATCTTTGATTTTAAGAGTAAATAACCAATTTTCTCAAGCTTATTAGTGATATGAATAACTAAATCTGGCTGGATTTTGAAGAATTTTAAAATCCTGAGACCTTAACCTGCTTTTTATGTTTCTACTTGATATGTCTTTTAACTATACGGAGCAGATTATTATTCCTGGCATGGGGATTTCACACTAAGGATAGGCAATCCAGAACCCTCCAGATGTTTATGACTACAGAGCCAGTGTGGTGAAGTGGTTTGAGCATTAAACAACTACTCTTGAGATAGGGTTCGATTCCCCAATTGACCATGGAAACTCATGACACACTCTCATCCATAGAAAAGTCTTGTGATATGGTTGCTTTAGCGTTGCCATAAATCAGAAATCACTTGAAGTCACACAACAACAGCAGTAATAACTAACCATATTTTCTTACCATAAAAATCATTGTGAGTGGAACTAATTGGGATTTTAGTCCAAGGCTTGTTAGTGCACTGTGTCACTATAACTACACAAGCATGGGCAGTGGTAGTAGGAGGAAAAAAGCTGTGGGCCCAGTGGCAGTGAACAAGTAAGACAGTGAAGAAGCAGGTTGCTTGGAGCCAGGAGATCATGGGCCACCTCTGTGTCACCCTGGGAAAAATGAAACTGCTGAAAACTGACTCAAAATATATGGCGGACATGTGTTTCCCAATGCTTGATCAGTAGTAATATATGTGCATTTATTTAATGTTGTTGTGTGCCTTCAAGTGATCTCCAACTTAATATATTATTAACACTCCAATTAGTCATCCTTTGGACAGGTGTCTGTCCAAAGTAGCATGCAATCTAAAAACAAAATCATAGGACTACGGAGGAAGAGGAAGGAAACAGAAGTTGGAGAGATGGGCTTGTTATATTTAAACCTATTAAGGCTCTTTTTATTTATTTCACTTCTATGCCACTTTTCTCCCAAAAAAGGGATCCCAGGCAGCTCACAAGACAAAACATTATTAAAACATAACAATAAAAGAATAAAAACAATAAAAACATCTAGCTAAAATAGTATAAAATACAAAAACATACAAAAGTTTAAAACACAACTAAAACACACACACACCATATTAAAAAAGCACCATGTCCTGATTATATGTTTAGAAGCCTGCTTAAATAAAAATGTTTTTGTTTGCTGGCAAAATGGCAGGGGGGATGGGGCCAACCTAGCCTTCTGCAGAAGGGCATTCCAGAGGTTTGGAGCAGCCACCAAGAGGGCTCTCTCTCACATCCTCACCAAGCAAGCCTGAGATGGTGGTGGGACCGAGAGAAAGCCTTCCCTGGATGATCTTAGGGCTCTAGCAGGTTCATATGGGGAGATGCAGTCTGGACCTAAGCCATTACAACAGAGTATGTTAGAGTACATAAAAAATATTTACCTATTCAGTACGTTGCTTTTCCATCTCAATCACAGTTAAGGATAGATCAAAATGGAAACATAAAATTTCCTGTTAAAATTCTGTTGAAGCAGCTAAAGCAGAACAGAGGCTTAACCCCCACCCCTCAACCCCCACCCCTCAACTGTCAGTCCATCTCTTCCCATGCCTTCAAAATAAGTCGAGATAAAAGGATTTACAGTACTTCTGAAGTATAACTTAAGCTTTGATTAATCTAAAGCTGGGAAGAAGTATTGTAGGTAAGAGTCAGCCGCCAATCAGAATACTACTGGCTGCATGGACAGGCTTTGTATATATTAAAGACTAAGTTTGGACCATATGGGATTTGCTTGAAATTCATTCAGCTCCTTTGGGCCATGGGGGTAGAGATGGAAAAATATGTTCCAGGTTTGGGATTAAAACAGGGAATCTGCTCCTCTGTAAAAAATAAATTAAGTCAAGGTATTCCTTTCATGTCTTTCCCTTTTCTATATCGTTCCCCCCATCCTCAATTTTTTTGCAGTTATGAAGATTTCTATCTTTCGTGCTCACTCAGTCATGGTGGCAAAGAGCTCTGCAGCCCCCTGCAAACCCGAAAAGCGCATGTGTACAAGTACCTCTTCCATCTCATCATCTGGGACCAACAGTAAGACATCTCACCACTAACCAATGTTAGAGTGAGATAGAGAGAAGGGTGGGAAAATATTCAAGTAGGAGGGAAATGAGAAGAAAGTAGGTATTGAAGTAAATGAGTAATTAAATATAAATAATTGTTTGATGTAAACTGATCAGATGAATATAAGAAAATGTTTGGGGTGGGGCTAGTGATTAAGCATAACTCTGGAAGTGGGGGAGAAATTAGGAGTGCAGTTATGACGGGATGCTGTATAACCCCTCTCCAAGATCGACTTATCATTTGCTCTGTGTGCATGTATGTGCAAATACATCTGTGTACTCCTGAGTGCCAAAGGGCTTTAAATTTATTTCAAGTATTTATGAGATACTGTTCTTTAAAAAAAAAGTCTCTCAAGTAACATATGTATTTTAACATATCCCAAACATCACAGCAATAAAAAAGTACCGATGAAAATCATGCACTGTCAGTAAAGAAGGGTTCCTATTTCATAAGTCTTGTGTTGTCCTTCCCAGTATATATAGGGAACAGGTTTTCTGCTTTTCTGCCCTGTGCCTGCTGGTGAATGCTGTGATGTTTGACTATGAAAAATTAAATACAAATGTCTATAAATACAAGAAAGGAACATATGGCAGGGAACCTTGGCTGCCTGTGGCTTCCTGGCACATGTCCATTTTCCCTCCCTCCTCAGTGGGGATTCCTATGGTGGCAGTGTGAGAAACATATCTGCTATGCAAAGGGTAACTCATCTCTTACTACTTTTATGACTCCACAGAAAAGCCCTGCATGCCTAGGCAATTCCTTGACCTGCCCCTTGGGTGGAAGTTTGAATCTGAGAACCTGACAAAATAACTTCCGAAGGGTGTTGTATTGCAAAGGAGGAGATTGTGGTGTTGTATTGCAAAGGAGGTTGTGCTCCTCTCTCAAACCCATGCTTAGTCCTCTGTGTGTGTGTATACATATTGATGCATACATATAGGCTACATATACACATGTAAATACATACACCCATACACAAACATATACATATACTCTCTGGGAATTGCAGAGGGGAGGGGGAAAGGAACTTGATCCTAAAATAGCCCAGGGAGCAGGAAGACTGCTAGTCTCTCCTGAGCTCCAGTTACACTAGAAATTTTTTGCTAAGCCAGCAGAAAAAGGGGTGGAACAAGGATAATTTTAGAAGCTGTCTGTCCCAGAAGGATGCCAGGCGGCACACAGCGAAGCAACATGGCGAGTGTGCCCTAAACTCTTGGAAAGTTTGTTTCAGGGAACTGAGATGGATTAAAGCCCTGAGTGGGGCAACCTTAATGAGGAGTCCACCATTGTATCTGTTTCCAAAGGCCCATAGCTAGCTGCAAGAAAGGCTTTCAGGCATGGGAGATTTGTATGGTGCCTTTGGATTTTCTTTGTGCCGGTATGAGGCTGCCCTGATCAGGCATACTCTCCAGCTCTGCTACAGGATCAACAAAGTATCCTGTTGATTGCACTTTCTTTAAGGTGGTGGCTGAATAGGAAAGGAAATACCCCTTGGACAAGGTCAGTGTATGTGTGCGTTTCCTCCCCTTCCTTCTCCTAATGGTAGGATCTTCCTCCTCCCATCCAGCTAGAGAGGGTCCAGATGGAAACTTGGGAGGCTGGACAGTTGCATTCCCTCTTGCAATTGGAAACATCCCTTGAAGACCTTGATCTGAATCTGGTGTCACTGAAGTTTAGTTCCCAAAGATAGTATTTTTGCCACAGCTCAGACATGGAAAGAATATGCTGTAATATTAATAAATTATTAATCATATTAATAAATATTAAGGTATATTAATGCATATTAGTAAAGTGTTTCAGAACACATGCACTGTCATTTTCTCAGCATTAAGTAATGCCTAATTATTAGAGGAGGAAAGAATGTGTCTTCTGTAGGAAAACTTGACAATCTATATTATAATTTTAAGTGTTTTTCTGCCAAGCCATATAAATCCACAAACAGTGTGCAGAGTTACCACATTTAGTGTGTTACATAAAGGGATCAAAGTGACAACCACTGAAAGGGTTTGAACTGAATCTGTCAACAGCTTCACCTGAACAAACGCTTCCTGTTTTGATATTTATTGCTGTATGGTACACATTTATAAGCTGAGTTTGTCCAAATTTGATATTTAGATTAAACTTGAAATCACAAATGCATTTGTTCAAGTTTGTGACAGCCAGAAAACTTTGGCTTTAGAAAAGAAATGATGATTTGAGGCCATTTGGTATGGAAACCAGTGTGAAATTGAATTTTAAGGATTTTAGGTCCTATCAGTTCAGCTTTTGTTTACTTTAAATTATAAACAAAATAATTAAAACCAGCTAACACAACAGGTCAATATTCTAGTTCTTTATAAAGGTTTTATTAGTGGTGATGATGATGCTGTATAGATGACACAGTGCTTGAGCCTCTGTATTTCTCACTTTAAACATGAAAAGCCAGTGTGGTTCAGTAGCCAGACAGTTGGACTTTTCACTTGTGTGACCTTAGTTCCACTTAACATCCACTTAACTGACTGGTTGTGACCAGGTCACTGCTTGTGCATTCCTTGATCAGCATCCTCCTAGTGACGTATACCTAAGTTGCACTAGACATGTGGAATGATTTCTTAAAGACAATGCACAATGATCATATCCAGCTGGCAGTGCTGTAAGTGGAGTTGTGGGCATGGGACCATTGTGTATGTCGTAGCACATTAAAGTACAAAGAGGAGCATGTGAACATGTAGTGACTCTGGGCACTGCAATAGCACAATGAGTTGTTCAGCCATACTACTTGACTGGTGATCCACATAGCTTCTGCTACATTGCTATTCAGTATAAGGATTATATAATGTAAATCAGTCAACAGATATGTACTTTATGCAGAAGTGGTATAGGATCTCAACCCTTCTCTGTAAAACTACAATAATAGTGATGTTGTTATGGGAACTAATAAAAGAAACTAAAGTCCTTCTTTACTTCAAAGGTACTATATTTTATGAACACAAATAACAACAAATATATGAGGATGATGGTTATATTTGTGCAGTAAACTCCCTTTTTTATAGAGCATGTCCTACAATTACGAATTCTAGGAACCTGTAATAGTGGTCTGCTGGCTCAGCTTTCCTCATAATCACCAAACAGTAAATTGTAGAAGTGGTAAGATAAAGAGGAAAGTCAGTACCTTAATGCAAGGGCCTGAATCCTGTTGTTAGTCCTAACTAAAGTAATGGGACCGGTGAATCAATGGTTTTCATGTAAGTGTTGACTTACAGTTGATTCATTGGATTTCTTCTAGATAAGCACAAGTATGTTCATAACAGGCATGGTATATGATAGTGGTCTAGCTACCATTGGACTGGAAAGGGCATCGCTCCTGGACCTCCAGCCAATGCAGACCTCCTGCCATCATCTCTTCTGCCTCGGTCACTTGCCTGATATACAAGATAGCTGCTGTAACTATACCCTGATGACCTGTTAGTATTTTCTGCCATCAGGCAACATGCTGTCCTCCTGGCATGTTGTTGTTGTTGTTGTGTTTGTCCAAGACATTTTTTATTTATGGCAACCTAAGGCAAACCTGTTGTAGGGTTTTCTTGGCAACTTTCTTTAGAGAAGGTTTGCCATTGCCACCATCTGAGGCAAAGAGACTGTGACTTGCCCAATGCAGTTTTCCTTTCTGCCACTGAAGTGCTGGTCTTGCATCGCCCCTGATCATCTAGTCTTTCCTTCTGTCTCTCTGGACCTTTAGAGGAAAAGTCCTGTGTTCTAGTCTTTTTCCCCTATTTACCTTTTAACATAGGAAAGATCTGTCTCTTTCTTTCTCCTTCCAGCAGTCACTCAAGCCAGAAGCTTATGTATCCTGCTGTGCATTTTTTTCTTCTAGTTTCCATTGCTGTGTAGCAGGCATTCAAATGTGATGCTGAGTGGTGATAGTCTTTCAGTGTGACCTATTTCTCCTTTGGCTGTTGCTACTGGGGGAAGCTTTTCCAGAAATCTACTTGCTTTGCAAATAACAAACCAATATTATGTTGGACAAGAAATGAGGTTGTCCCAGATTGATATCCTGTTTTTTCTTTCTTTCCTTTGTACATTTTTGTGCAAAGGATGAAATGAAATGCAGATTTATAGACTATAAGTAGAACCATTGCTGAGAAAAAATAGGAGTCTGATTATATCCTAAACTTGTACAGCAAGGCCAGTTTGAGGAAGTTCTCTTACTCCAACTTGCCATTTGATATCTCAGGGCCATTGTAAGAAATGTAAAGCTGCACTCCTGAGACCAGCTGCCTTGGTTAATCCAGACAAGACATAGGTGCTCTTGGTCTGTCAAAAGACAGAGAGATTCATCCTGTGTTAAATGGGGTTACACTTCCCTTGAAGATACATGTGATGATATCTCTTGTACTGGATTTAAATCCAGGACCTTTTGATTTCAGCCATGGTGAGCTTAGGAGGGAGGCTACTCTGGCACCCTCTCTGTTGCCCTTCCACCAGCAGGCAGACTTTTTATGGTGGAATGCTTTGAACAACTGACTCATTGCTTAGGAATGAGCCATGTACCAGATGGGTATTATATTTTCATTGTTATATTTATTAATGTTTTAATTTTAATTTCTTGTAGGTTTTAACTGTATTTTTAATTCAGTTTTACTTGGGACTGCCTTTGAGTCTCATTTCTTGGGAGAAAGGTGGGCTATAAATCCAACAGATAAGATAGGAAGACAACCTATATTGAGGGTGGGGAAGGTGCACCCCATACCTGTATTTTGTAGACCCATAACCCCCTGAACTTACACTCATGACTGATAAAGGAACCGGAAGTGATGTGGTATCATGTCCAGGGGCACTTTCACATGACACAGTTATAGTGCTTTGATTCCTCTTTAACTACTGCGGTTCCACCCTAAGAAATCTTGGGACTGGTGGTTTAGGAAGGGGCATTTTATAATTCTCAGACTGAGAGCTCTGGTACTTCATCAGATTCCAGACCACAAGAATCCATAAGCAGTCATGGTTGTTAAAGTGCAATCAATGTGCTATAGTGCTATAGAGCAGGGCGGTTTTATGGAGCAGATGGGTTTTTCGTTTGTTTTTAACTTGTGTATATTTATTTATTTATATTGGATATAGACATTTTTTGTTTTGAATTTTATTGCAATTTTAAAGGTTTTATCTGTGAGCCGTCTTTGGTCCCTCTGGGGAGAAAGGTGGGATATAAATTAATTAATTAATTAAATAAATAATAGTTGTGTGAAAGGCCCCCAAGGTGGGGCCGAGAGATGACAACTGTCCTCTTGTTTTCTTCAGTTGGCCACCCCTGTACTACAAGGAACTTTGGCTCTCTTTTTTAATGACTGTTCAGCAAGAATAAACTAGAAATCAAAGTTACTTGCCTTATAGGATTGTTTGAAGACAGATAAGATAACTATTTTAGAAGACGTTCATGAGATTTAGAAGACCCTGCCTATTAAAAGCACTATAATATACATTAGAGCATTGCTTCTTGGAGGGAAATAGCTTGATGCTGTTTTTCTAACTCATTCACTTTAACCTCTTCCAGGATCTGCTTCCCAATTCAAGTGAACTGCCTACCACGAGAGACTCTCCTGACAGCCACCCTCTATGCCATCCCAGTCCCGCCTCCAGGGAGCTCGTCAGAGACAAACAAGCAGCGCCGGGTCCCAGAGGCTTTGGGCTGGGTCACCACTCCACTCTTCAACTTTCGGCAGTATGTGTGCCTGCTCCTATTGCTTCTGTGTATGAGAATAAAGAACTCAGCAGAGGATGAACAGTACAGCTTTCCAGGATGTATGCTTGGAATAAATTCCAGAGAAGTAGCTGTTTTACTGTGGGATTTTTGCAGATGCAAAAAACCTTGAATCTTACTGAACCCTGTAGATTGAGACATAAGTTTTTGCGTACTACAGTCTCCTTTCTCAGAAGGATGAATGAAGTCTTCTAGTGTGTGTGTGTGGGGGGGGGGGTGCATTGTGAACGGTGAGGGAGTAGAAAGGCAAGATGTACAGTCTGACATCTCTGTGCAGAGCTCAATATGAGTACAACAGCTGTAGTGAGTTTTTGCAGCAACGTAATTGTGGATGACAATACAATAGTCTTGTAGTATCAATTCAGTGCCAGTAATGAGAGAGTAAACCTTAGTCTCAGTTTGCTCTCAGCCCTCCCAAAATGGAATCAGACTTGCAGAGGTCAAATGACCATAGGCATCTCATAGAACTGTTGGATGTTACTTCCCTAACACCTGACAACTATATTTCCAGTAATCCCTTTAAGAAAAAAACAATTGCTCATAAAAGAAGGCAAGGATAAGCTCCTGAGTGATAATGTGAGAAGTGTTTCGGAAAGTTGCTTTTTGAACTACAGCTCTGAGAATGCAATATTTAGCATAGCCACTTGCAATGCTGCTAGAGTCAAAACCAGTAACTTTTCCAAGATGTTCATATGAGTACGTATGATGTAAGAACTGGCCACCTCCACTGTGAACAGTGAACTCCTGCAAAGAGAAGGTCATTATGTATTTAAAACTTTACATTTTATAATTCTCTGGAGATGCCAGACATAGCTGGTGGTGAAATGTCAGGAATAAACTCTTCTAGAACATGGCCTCATAGCCTGAAAAACCCACAAAAATTATGGATGTCAGCCATGAAAGTCTTCGACTTCACATTTACATTTTATCCCCTACTTAGTTATTTATGCATATGAACAATTACTGTATGTTTAACAATTAAAGCTCTGTAGCTTTGAATAACCATTTTAGGATTCCTTACATCCCTATGATGGGTCTGGATAGTTGTTCTCTCTGTGTTGCTGCTTTTAAAAAGAGATTGTCATGTTGAGAAAACTCCTTCTGGACTTCGGCATTGTTGTTGAGGAGCTGAGTCCCTATATTCTATGGTAGTCTTCTCTGATAATTGGATTTTGTTGCTACTGCTTTTGCCTATTTTGGAATATTATCCAGGAGTCTGAATGTGCCATTAATGCATTCTTCCACATTTTTTTATTTTTTTTGATGCAGGGTCCTGACCTGTGGACGGAAACTTTTAGGTCTGTGGCCAGCAACTCAAGGCCCCTCTAGTGCAAGATCAAGTGCTCCCAACTTCAACCAGCCTGACAGTGTTATTTTGCAGGTGAGCTTCCCACTTAAGCTTCTCGACCTATGACATTTGAGGTAGGAGTAAGTTACACTGAGATGTCCATTGCATGATGCTGAGAATAAACAAAATCATAGATGTAGGGGTGGTGGGACTGGGGAGGACAACAATCTCATTAAATAAAAGAGAGAAATGGTGTGGGTATTGCAGTAGTTTACTGGACTGGAGAGGCATTTTTAAGTAGTGTGATAGACCGCCAAGTACTGGGGGGAAAGTATAGATTGTAGTTTTAAAAATGTATTAATGTTATTCCAGAATATTGCTTTAAAGGTACAAAAGCCCTGGTAGTGTTCATAAATGGCCTGTTTGTTTGTCCTTTTAAAAGGATACACCAGTGCTCTTGGGTTTGGAGCAGAGTCACAGTAACAATATGTGCTAGTGTCACATGTCCCCTTCTCTTGCCTTATGTGGAAATCTAACCTCTCCTAAATTGAACACTTTTACTCACCTGCCCCTGGAAATATAAAAGTACAACTAAGAACAAATTTAAACATTATGTAAATTATATAGGAAAACAATATATCTCACCATAGTAGGAAAGACTGTGACCACTGTATCTACTCAGTTTGTTCTTTATGCACTGACTAATTCTGGACAAATTCAAGACCCATTGCTTTCTCTTCTTATACATCTTTACCTTTAAAATGGACTTGGACTGGGCAGATCTTCAAACAGAAGATTTCAAATAGCAGGTGATCCTCTGGCAGCCCTTTAAATAAAATATTGACCTCTGTAAACAAGGAAATATGGCCACCATATTGCCTTCTTATGGACTCTAAAAGCTAATGTCCTGTCACTATAACTTCATTAAAGATACTATGAAACTTTTTATTGTGAATATGTGGAGGAAATGATGACCCAAAGGTAGAAGAAGCATAATTTAATATTGTTCTGTCAGACATTTATTGTTTTTGGAGCAGTGTTCTCTCTTTCTCTGGACTCTGACACACTTTAGATTCTTTAGACATTTCAAATTCAAATTCTTGTGACAATAATCACTTGCCTGATTGCATCACAAAATAAATTAACTGTATTTTTTCTTGGATTGTTCTACTATACCCTCCTGTTTCCAACTCCAGTGGTTCTTGTGGACTGCTTTCACTCTCCTCTCCACCCTCTGCTTGGAATTATTAATAGAGTTTTGGCTATAAAAGTACATGGCAGCCCCCACTCCATTCCTGTTGCTTTGGGTGTGGACAAAAGGAATGGAAGGAGAGACTGAGACACTTTTAAGTGGAGACTTGGCGGTGAGAAAGAAAGAGAGAGAGAATTTAGCTGGGTTGGATTTGAGAGTCTTCTCCCTTGGGTCATATTGTGCGCACCATGCTCCTCTGCTGACTTGGAGTAAGAAGAGGGATTATTAGTGAGCATTTGACCAAGTCTTGCCTGAGCTCCAATTACTTCCCTTCAGTCTTTTCCCTTCCCTTTTGCTACAATTCTCTGACCTGGTTATCCAGTACTGATTTCTTTGGCACATGATCAAGAGGTTTAATTTCTTTTCCAAAGCTACTTACAAATCTGTCAAGTCTTTAATTATTATTTTGTTTAAAATAAGACTGTTACTAGTGATCCCACTCTTTGCTGCTTTTACAAAATGCTTGAATTTTGTGGGAATCAATTATGTTGCTGATGGAACTTTCCCGTCAAGACAGGGTGCGGCTTTGACTTTTTAAAACTTGGATAGTTTGAGCTCATCTCCCATCTTTTCCTCTTGAAAGATTCAATAGAAATATTCTGTTAACCCATTTGCAACATCAGTCCCAGATATACTACTTAAATTAAATACAGGTTCCTCAGGAACTTTGAGGTCTGTGCAGTTCCTTCAAGCTTTCATCTTAAAGTATTGGTAGTTGATATCGCTCTGCTGTGTGTGGCTTTGTACAGCATGCCAAAAGAGCATGTATCGGCTCTGTTGTCTGTCTAGAATAAGGTGGGCAAATTGCTCTTGCTATCACCACCAGACCTTATTCTAGGCTCTAGAAGAAGCCAGGGATGGTGTATGTTCTCACTGTCTTGTGGCATCCAAAATATGGGACAAAATGAATCAGTTGTGGTGAGCCCCAAAGCAGGTGCAAGTGGTTGGAGTCAGCTCTGTTGTCTTAATCGGTGGCTAAACTGCACATTTCTTTTGCAATGCTGTATGTGGGTCATTGGGGCAGTGGTGAACGCTGAATCCTCAGTGGAATGGGTTATCTGGTCCATCCATCTAGAGTCCAGGCTGGGCTTGGCACATCAGTACATAGCCAGCTGTATGCTGAGTCACAATCTGAGTGCATATTGTGCAGCAAAACAGTCAGATGAATCAGTGCTTACCACTTCCTAGTAACATAGGTGTGATTAAAGAGCAGTGTGATTAGGCCTTAAACCTTTGTTCAGTTTTAACAGCTGTTCTTCCTCTTGGTCTTTGTCCCAATTAGAAGCAGCTGGAAACATATAGGTACAGGGTAGTTTGATCTTGTTTTCATACATGTGTACTGCTGGTGAAAGCATTATGGAAGGAAAACATGTGTAGACTAAAAAAGAAAATGAAAGTCCTAAGAATGGACTGTTTGAAGCAGCTGCCCAAGTAGCAATACACACATGGCTGTTATTGGTCTGCCACTGTCAAGAATTGTTCCAGGAAAGAGGGGCCATGATCATCCTGTCTGTTGGTATCAGGTGGTAAGCTAAGACCCTGGGTAGGCTCAGTAATACAATGTTAGTACATGTGAGCCAGCTAAATTGATAGGTCTGTACAGTAGGCTCTGTAGGAGAGTAAATGCATGGGAATGCACAATAATGCATTCCTAAGAGTGTAAGCAAAAGGATTGGAAGGAACAAGAGAGACATATTGCTTTCATTAAAAAAAAGAGGATGAGAGAAGTGTTTATTTAATTCTTTGGATGGTTAGATTTGTCTACTGCAACATGTGGAGAGAAAACGGAAGGTGAGCCACTCATGCTTCTGTACACCATATTATGTTCTCTGTAATATCTGAAATTGCACTCAGTGACATGAAAAATTGGATGCTTTAATACAAATGGGGCAGGCTGAGGCTCTTTGAGAGTAAATCAGGATGACTGCTTTGGTTGGTTTTAACTATATGTAGTTTTAAATTTATTTTTAAAGAATGTTTTTTGTTCTTCCTTTAAATTGGATTGCTTTCTTTATTTGTATACAATCCATTGTACACCAGTTTGGGGGCCCTGGTGGATTAAAAGATGGTAGGCTATTTATTTATTTATTTATTTTGGTAGTTGGCTTTATTTTCCTTCAGCTTGACTCTTACTTATGGCAAACCTATCATAGGGCAAGATTTATTTTGAAGAGGTTTGTCATTGCCTTCATGTAAGACAGAGAGTATCACTTACCATCATAGATGGCAGTAAGCGTATGTTTAAAGACAGTTCTTTTCTCTCGTTCTCTCACAGATTGATTTCCCTAGCTCAGCATTTGAAGTCAAGTTTACCAGCCCACCACCAGCAAAGTTCAGTCCGAAGTACAATTTCAACTGTCTCTTTGAGGGAGACCAAAGGAAGCTGAAGGAGGTGATGCAGAAGGAATCACTCTATTGGTGAGATGATGGAGAGCACATGAGTCCTTAATTGTACCAAGGCCTCTGCAGAGGCACTTGTGAGTGGAGATGCCTGCTCATTGATACCTCCTGATGGTACTGAATTGAGCTTCTCAAAGGGAAACTTGGGGGCACAAAACAGATTTGTCACTTAAAATGATGAAGTGTAAGGAAGACCTCTTCCATGTGCTGTTTCCAGTTATGTAGGCTCTAGGTTTGGGCCTGTATCTCTAGGGAATGCCAAGCACTGACCTTGTACATTCTGATCTCTGGATGGAATATGGGGTTGAATCATGGGTTAGGAAACCAGTGGATTTCATAAAGAGAGTCTGGGGGGTACAACTCAGCACAAAATCTGTCTATTCAACTAAGGTGTATATCTAAAACAGAAGTAAACATATATGATGGCCCATGTAGCTTCAGAGGAATGATGCCATGGACAGGAATGGTTCTTTGGCCAGTTGTCTTACTGTTGCAACATTCTGAATGCGGTATTACTTTAACATACTGAAACAAATCAAAATGGTGGTAGCTGTCTTTAAGATCATCAACAGTTCTGTCTGGATAATGGCTTTGTAATGGTTTAGGATGGCTTATTTTCTTTCAAGAACATCCTGCATGCTAGGCTAAAAAATGACTCTTGTCACTGTTTTTAGTTGTTTGGTTTGCCCCTGAAGGCCAATTATTCTAACTTGCTAACACTGATACTGTCCCTCTTACTGAATGGAACTGCTAAGAAAAGACACATCACTTGCCTTTTCACAGCCCATGGAGAAATTATGGGGCCTTTTGGGTGAAATTCTGTGTAGACTCTATTGATTGTAGTAACAACATTTAAAAGCTTGCAGTGAGGTGGGCTGTACATTTTATAAGGGGCCTTGATTGCAGTTTTCTTGGCTCTTTACTGGAGAGCAGCTGAATATGTGCTATCTTTCCATCTATGTTTGCTGACAAGGATGGCTCAGATAGTAGAAGCTTCTTTGCCTGCCATTCAAGGAAAGTATACAAAAAAGTGTTTTTTCCCTGCCAATCGGGGAAAGTTTTTCAGATTCCTATGCATACTAATCAGGGAAAGTGTTCAAGGAAGTATTTCTTCAACTTGTCTCTCAGTCAAATTCAAGGCCAAACCTTCACAATTTTGCAGCATCCTTATCTTCTAACTATAAATAGGCTAGATCAGTTGATGACCATTATGCATGTGGTCATCTGTGGAAGTGAACACAAGAATATCTAGGACTGACCCTAATGTTTGGCCAGATGAGAAGGACAGATTGTTATTTATTAATTTGACTTTATGGGACTAGATCCAGATTAAGTCATACCTAGAGTAGAGTAAAACCACTAACTTGATTTATGTGTCATTAAATCATTTCTTAGAATGATTATATCAGGATTTAGCCCATTGTATTTATACTGCTAAGGAAGGAGAGATTTTTGTGCCGTTTTCTGTCTCAAGTACCAAAATAATATGGTTCGTCGTGGGGTACTGGATATTTTATGGAAGGGTGGGGCTTACAGTTATGGTTTAAGGAAAAAAATAGAAAAATAAATTTCAATAGTATAGTCAATCTGTAAGATGGGTAAAAACAACAACAATAACTTATCTTTAAAACTGCTTGATATTTAGTCTGTGGATGAAACTAAGCACATGAACCGTTGGGTCTCCAGATTTTTCTAGTTTTCACTTTGTGCTTATATCTCACAGTACTTGTCTGTATTTATCACAAACTGATAGTGATGGCTTCATATGTGTGGGCCTTCCACCTTCTAACTCAAGTCCATGCATGCTTTAAATGTTACTGTTCTTGCTGTTGTGTACATTATACCCTCTCCCTCTTCTTGTGAAATCTGTCTCACAACTCTTTCTATGACCCTTATCTCTTTGCTTGTCTCTTGTCCCCTTTTCTCAGTTTTGGAGGTCAGGGTTCCAAACATACTCTGACTCTGATTCTTTTGTTCTGTAATCTTTCCAACCAGCTAGGATTCAGGACATGCTTTACTGCTGGCAATGTTTAGCTTAGTAACTGGCCTGTGAGGAACCACAACTGTTACTTAAATGTCTGCTTTTCATGTCTCTGAACTCTCCTTTTAATGAATAGCCTTCTCTTGTCAGGGAGATCATTGTGATCTCAATATAAATATGAATGGAAATGATTCTCACACTCCCTAAAGGGCCATTGAAAGCTCATCCAATAGAGCCTCTGCAAAGACTTTCTCATTGGAAATGGCCTATTTTATCCTAAAATAGGATAAACCTGAAAATAAGAAATGTTTTAGTTAAAGATATAGAAACCCCCTTAAAAATGCAAGCTGATGCTGCAATTTCTTTTTTTCTTCTTCATTAACACCTACTTACCCACCCAAATTGCTGCAAATTAAGTCTGAACAAACCCTGGTAGACACAGAAAACACTGGAATACAACAAGCTGACAATGACATTGTGCAGTTGCCAAGTGAGTGAACAGAGCAGAGAAGATTTAGATCAAGCCTAGTGTGAAAATAACCACAGTTTGTCTTTCTAAGCACATTCGAAAAAGAGGAAACTCCCTCCTCCCAATTATATTTGATGATTCCACCATATTCATAACTACTGTGTATGTTTGGAATAAACATTTATTTTATTTTATTTTTTGGTCAGGTGGCTGGTGTTATCCCTATTAATTTGTTAGCTACATCTAGTCCACTTCTTTAGACACCCATCCCTCTAACATCCAGCTTTCCCCCTGTTTTTTGATGCAGACACGTGAAACCAAGGATGGGGAATGTGAAATGGCAGGGTGGGGATGTAACTATGCCAGACTCCCTTCACCCCCTTTCCTCACCCCAGCAGCTGTTTAGCCAAAAGCAATTATGTTTTCTACAGCGATTGCTCGGGGTGGGCAGGCCCTTCCTGGCATTGTGGAAGAGGCAGTGCCACATCCTTTCCTGCTGGCTTTGGGTCATAGCTGGGGTGGGAAGTTCTCATGGGTGGGCAACACTTTCACTCTCCTTCATCTTTGTTCTGGTCTAAATGAATGAATTTCCTGGAGGTGGCTAAAGGAAACTGGTGGGAACAGAGCTAGCCTTATTATGTGATTGCCCCTCCTGTCTAGCTTGGCCAGCATCCTTACATCCAGCCTCCCTGCTATTCCAGTAACAATGCAACCATCCTGATCTTGATAGCCTGGGATTCCAGCTGCAGTCTCTCATAAAACCGACTCTGCTCTTCTATGCATTTCAGGCCACCTCGGCCACTGCCTTGCCAATGGAGCCCAAAAATGCTTAATCTGAACCATGTCTCAATCCTGGGAAGCTGTTTTCAGAGCTGAGGGTTCAACTGCTCAAATATATGGGGTCAGAAGAATGTAGGGGCCCACAGAGGTATTGCCAAAAAAAGAAAGGACAATGAAAGGGAGGCAGATTAGTGTAAAAATGTCCATATGCCAGTTCATATGAATGTCTAAATATGAATATGCCAGTTGATATGAATATGAACAAATGGAATTTTACACCTATCTCCATTCCTTTTGTTGTCTTCTCTTGTAGACATTTATAAATATTTATATATGTACACACAATGCATACACAGTGGAAGGAAAAAGAGAGAGAAGCAATTAACAAATTAGGAATGAAAAATGTAATATAAGCAAAATATTTGCGCTTCTGCCTTCTTAAATTGCTAAAGATGACACTGAGCTGCATTGTATATCGACATAGTGGGGAAAACTGGGACCAGATTAGTTCTTTACCCAATCAAGTTGATAATCCTGCATTGTAGCTATCCCTTCCTCCCCTCCATAGTGCACTGTGATGACCCTTTAACTGGCTGAAGAGGGGATACTGGGAGGCATCCCTGCGGTGCAGCTGGTGGTGGTGATGGAGAAGCCAGCAGAAGCCATCCAGGGAGCAGATGGCTGCAGGTCTGGAGGTGTGACAAAAGATCTGTCATCACTCTCTGAGATCTCCAGCAGCTCACAGAACTGCACCAGGAGAACCTGTCATCAGTTTCTCAAATCCCCTCCAATCTGTCTTCTGGATGCAGATCTGTAGCTGGGTGCTGCCTAGGCAGCTCCTGCCCTCGCTCCCAAACCAAGAATTAGCAATGGAAATGCATTCCAGGCTCATGGAAGCTGTGGGCTGTGTTTGTGGACTTAATAGTCATGCCCATATAACCTAGAATTATGTGTACATATGACATCAGCAGGATGTCAGACCATTTGCTGCCTGGTTATTAAGTTTTGATGGTAGAGCTTTGAACAACTCCTTTTTGGTTTACCTCCCAAAGAATTCCCCAGCCAGCTCTAGTTGATTGCAACTTCAATCATCTTTCATATGGCTCTTTCTCTTTAAATCAGTCTTAGTCTTGGAAAGCCCTTCAAATAGAGAGTTATCTTCTGTAAATTAGGAAACATGGGGGCTAAACAGACAGGCAAAAAGAGGTGCTTTTAGGCTGGCTTGAAGGTGTGGCATTTAGATGACACATGCCTTGAAGCCTGCAGAAAATTGCCCTTATGTAGAGAAAAGCTATTTCAAAAAGAAGCAGCTTTTCCCCACTTCTTCCTGGCTTGAAGCCATGTCATGTAGTCATGACATGAGCACTCCAGCTGCCTTGGAAGCCGGCGGTGTAGTTGGTGGGGTTTCGATGTGGCTTCAGAAAAGGCAGCTTCAAGCCACTTTTTCCTGCCCATCTGTTTCACCCCATAGTCACCAGGGGTGGGTGGGTCCAGGCCTCTTGATCCCTTTGTATCTTTATCTTTACACAGTGATCAGGATGTCCCAGTATTTAGCTGCATTTTTTATTTCTATTATATTAAGAGAGTGAGTTTCTACCCGTGGCATTCCTGTATAGGCCATGGCCAGAGGTTATGTCTTCCTTTCCTGAACAGTAGACAAATGAATTTTTGTTTCTCTTCCATTCCTTCCTCTGGCACTCTTAGACTGCATTTTCATTTTCTGATCATCCACATCTTTCCAAATGTTTCTTTCATATCCCACTTTGTCAATGTTTCAGCTGGCCTTGCATTAACCTGCATTGATTGGCAACATGAGAGCAGGCCCACTAGGACCCAGACAAAAGCAAGGCATATAGCTTTTTAGTTGGTATCTGAGCCACAGAGGCAAACCTTTTCTCAGTATAGGTCTTAACTCTGGAAGCTGTAAAAACAGTGTTCCTGAATGCATACATTTCCTTCATGGCTGAGTACTAGCTCATTGCCACTCATCTGAAAGATACCTAAGCTTTTAGGGTCACAGAGGGTTACTTCACAGTAGTTTTAAGTCTTGTGACATCACTTTCATGGAAAATACTACTAGCTGTCATCCTCTACTCTGTTGTTGCCAGAACTTTTGTTTTGCATTCCAGGATATTTAAGGTGATAGTATTATAAAAAATATGTTCTTCTTAACATTGAGCTATGTCAAGTTTGCCGAAGGTTTAATTTCCCCCCAACTCCCACCCAGCCTTCAGAGGCCGATTGAACAGAGGAGAAACAAGGCAAGGGGTGTGTGTGTAAACAAGAGCAGAGGTCTTTCATTGTGTATGAATGGCTCCATCAGTTCTAACAAGAGGCAAGTTAGAAGTGCTCTTGTACATATGTCTGGCTGTAGCCTCATTTTTTCCTGCTGCCCTTTGGGCAGGTGAACCTTTGATTCCACTAAATGGGGATGGAATTGCTTCCAGTTCTTTCATTAGCCACCTGATCCCATCTTGTTCCTGAAGAAACACTGACTGATACCATTGGAACACGCTGCATCACTGTTCCATATTATAGGAAATGCAGTGGCTTTTTTTCCTGATATCTTTGCTGCTCTCTAGTGGCCACACAAATCCACACTTCTGCATGACAGAGACCCTGCAGTCCCCCTGACTCAAACAGGGCTCCAGGCATCGTCTTCCATTTATCATTTTCCTGTGTTTCCCAGCTGCCAATTCTGTTTGGTTTTTTTGCCACAGAAAAGACCATTGAGGAAAAGACAGAGTAGATCTTTTGATTGGTAGCACTGGGAGTCCGCTGTCTGGAAACATGTGATTCAGGCTGTGTTCATATGAAGGAACAGCATATGGTGAAGTGGGATAAGGCCTTTTTTTAATCATCATTGTTATTCCCAAAATCATGTAAGTGTTATTCAGAGATGACATAAAATCACTCCTTGCTAGACACAAAATAAAAGGAAAAAGTTCTGGGACTAGAAAAAGCAAACAGTTGAGTAACCAGGTTTTAAAGTTACATCAATTGGAACAGAGGGGCCTCCATGTTTTTTGGTCAGAAATAGACAGTGTTTGGCTCTGCAGATGTTATGGGTCTACAGCTCTCCTACAGTCTTAGCTGGCATAGTCAGAGCTACAGGGGATAGCAATCCAGAACTAATTCCCTCACAGTTGCTAACATCTCCTTTTAGTGTGTACACAACCATACACATTCTTCTTCAAACACACTGTACAGAAATATATTTCTTTCTCTCCTATCACTTCTTGACTTACTCTTCTATTCTGTATAGAATGGGATCTTAGGCTCTTTCAAAATAATTAAAGCCTCCCTAAATCAGACCAAAGATCCATCTTGTCTAGAATACTTTGTGTATTATGGGGATTTTATTTAGCCATCATGGCCAGTAACCCTTGTGGCCCCAGACTGATCTTCTGCTTCTCATCACAGGCTAACAGATGCTGACCGGAAGCAGCTATGGGAAAAGCGTTACTACTGTCATTCTGAGCCAGGCTCATTACCTCTGCTGCTTGCTAGTGCCCCAAGCTGGGAGTGGACCTGTTTGCCTGACATCTATGCCCTGCTGAAACAATGGACACACATGAATCACCAGGATGCCCTTGGGCTCCTCCATGCAGCGTAAGTCATGTTGATCTCACTGGTAGAAGCCCTAAGTTATGGCTAGGGAATGTATGGCCTTCCAGATGTTGCTGGACTTCAACTTTCATTAGCCCTAGCCAGTGTACATAGCAGTGAGGGATCCTGGGTTTATGATAGAAGGATCCGTGGTCCATCATCACAGGGAGGGACACACATTTCACAGCCCTGCCCTAAACTAAAAGTCTCTGATCCTTCGCAGAGTGGTCACTTAAAAACTTGGTTTTTCCAGTTCCCACTCCATGCTGGTGATCTTCATCAGATCTTCTTTCAACCAATTTCAACAAATTATATTGAGACTCCCTTGCTGTATATTGCGACAGAGCTCTAATAGTACAGTGGCATAGCTCAGCTTTTCATGAATGTTTTCAGAAAAACACACTGTTTACCACAATGGAGAACTAACACATGTCCTTGTATCTAAAATGATACTACGGTATATATCTACAGAGGTTAATTTGCTGCTTTTATGAAAAATCATATAATTGTTATGAATCATTTTACATCATATATATTCTAAACAGAGCTCACATGTGGAGTCCTGTTGAAATTGTCCAGGTGTTTATGTGTTTTAATGACTTCCCTGTGTATTCTGACATGGTAGTTGTTGGCATGGTCCAGAATTTCAGTGCTTTCAAACAGCATTCTCTTGAAATCCATAAACACCTGGACAATTTCAACAGAAAAGAGGAAACCCTGAGGGTAAACAAGGCTTGGCTACCAGTCCTGAAGAACAGCAAGGTTAAGACTCAACCAATGCAAATGAGAAACAGCCTGGGGTCAGGGGATTCCCAGCAGACAATGATCATTAATTAGCAGACATTAATCTTCTTTTGCATATCCTCCCAGCCTGAGGACTGCCATTAGCAACAGAACAATACATATGAAAATCACTCCTCCCTTCCCAGGGTCATACAAGATATATATATCCAATCCTTTTCCAGGCAAATAATCTCTGAAGATGCCAGCCACAGATGCTGGCGAAACATCAGAAAGGAACTCTTCTAGAACATGGCCACATAGCCCGAAAGCCCCACAAAAAACTATAGTAGCACACATTTCTCATTATCTGAAAATGATTGCCATATAGTATGCCATGAGCATATATTCAACTGTTGTGAACTTGGTGCTTTTCTAAACAAGTGCATAGTTGATTGGCTGTGCCACTACACTATTGTAAATGGTTGTCCATATGGTATGTTGAGGGGACAGAATCTGTTGGGGATCTTACTACTGGTATATGTGCCTGCAGGTTCCCAGATCAGGAAGTAAGGAGAACAGCAGTGCAATGGATTGATTCCATATCTGATGCTGAGCTACTGGATTATCTACCCCAACTGGTACAGGTGAGTAAATGTACTGAGTAAAGGGAGATCCATACCCTTGCCATGTTAGCTGTGAGCTCTTTAGGATCCATTTGATTACACTCATATCAATGATTTGTATCATGAGACAGTGTTAAACATTGCAATGTAGTTGTTATAGCAGGTTGCCCAGTGTTGGGTGATGTTTTTCTAAGTAGTTGGAATTTCATGAGCCTACATAAGTGGAATAGTTTATTTCTGGGTCCTTGAGGAGAGAGATTGCTTGCCTTCTGCAAATGTTTGCTACAGATAACAGTGGAGTCAGACTTAAAACAGGATAACATTGACCAAAGAACTTTAATCAAAGGGCAAATTTCTTTGATGGTCAGACCTGGAGTGGAAGTCACATCAGATCATGCTCTTGAAATTTGTAATTAACTGGGAATAAATTCTGCCCCCAGTTTTTGGATTCAAAATCCACTGCCCTTTGAATTATTTCTGTAGGACAACTCTCCCAATCTGATTCCCTCCCGATGTGTTGAACTGTTGCTGTGTGCCTTGAAGTAGTCACATTAGCAACCCTAATATGAACCTATCATATGGTTTGTTAGCAAGATTTATTCAGAAGGATTTGCTATTGCCTTCCTTTGAGGCTGAGAAGGTGAACTTGCCTAAGGTCACCCAAGAGGATTTCCTGGCTGAGTGACAATTTGAACCCTGATCTGCCAGAGTCCTAATCAAAACTACTGCACCACACTGGCTTTTATTGTTGAACTGCAGACTAAAAATATTGCTGCCATACTTACTAGAACATGAAAAGAAAAAAATATTAAACTCTTTTATTATGCTTTCAGTTCCCTAATTTTGTCACCATTCAAGTTACAATCATATTTTAAATGGTTGAAGTGTAAACACAGAGAGATGTTTAGAGTGAATTTTAGTAGTAGTGCTACATTAATTAAAATGTTGTGACTGTGTGTGGCCATGAGGGGAGCATCTGTTTTTCCTGCACTGTGTGTCTTCTTGTGTTTTTTCCTGTTGTGAGGTCCTTTCATTCCCCCAGCATTGAAACTCAGAAAAATTGAATTCCTGCCTTCCTCTGATTGCACATGTGGTTCTGTTGTGAATGTTGTGAAGTATTTGGTTTTACAAGTGGTCCAAACCCTTGTTGAGATACTCAGCACAGTTGGGAAAATTTGATGAGTGGCACTTATTTAGTAACACTGGAACCTTCCAACAGCCTCAAGGACGGCCAAAAAACAAAACTGGAAAGAACTAGAAACAGACTTTTAAAAAATTAAAACATTGGGTGAGGAGAACTGCAACCTATTTAAAAGATGAATGTTTCAGCACAGAGAAGAAAAAATTGGATCAGGAAGAAGAGATTAACTTTCATAGAATCATAGAATCATAGAGTTGGAAGAGACCACAAGGGCCATCCAGTCCAACCCCCTGCCATGCAGGAACTCCAAGTCAAAGCATCCCTGACAGATGGCCATCCAGCCTCTGCTTAAAGACCCCTAAGGAAGGAGACTCCACTACACTCCGAGGGAGTGTGTTCCACTGTTGAACAGCCCTTACTGTCAGGAAGTTCCTCCTAATGTTGAGGTGGAATCTCTTTTCCTGCAGTTTGCATCCATTGTTCCGCGTTCTAGTCTCTGCAGCAGCAGAAAACAAGCTTGCTCCCTCCTCAATATGACATCCCTTCAAATATTTAAACAGGGCTATCATATCACCTCTTAACCTTCTCTTCTCCAGGCTAAACATCCCCAGCTCCCTAAGGCGTTCTTCATAGGGCAAGGTTTCCAGACCCTTCACCATCTTAGTTGCCCTCCTTTGGACATGCTCCAGTTTCTCCACATCTTTTTTGAAATGTGGTGCCCAGAACTGGACACAGTATTCCAGGTGGGGCCTGACCAAAGCAGAATAGAGTGGCACTATAACTTCCCTTGATCTAGAAACTATACTTCTATTGATGCAGCCTAAAATTGCATTGGCTTTTTTAGCTGCCGCATCACACTGTTGACTCATGTTCAGCTTATGGTCTACTTGGACTCCTAGATCCCTTTCACATGTGGTCTCATTCAGCCAGGTGTCCCCCATCCTATATCTGTGCATTTCATTTTTCCGCCCTAAGTGCAGAACCTTACATTTCTCTGCATTGAATTTCATTTTGTTAGCACTGGCCCAGCTTTCTAGTCTATTCAGGTCATTTTGAATTTTGATCCTGTCCTCTGGGGTATTAGCTACTCCTCCCAGTTTAGTGTCATCTGCAAATTTGATAAGTATGCCCCTAATTCTGTCATCCAAATCGTTAATAAAGATGTTGAATAGCACTGGGCCCAGGACAGAACCCTGTGGGACCCCACTGGTCACTTCTCTCCAGGATGAAAAGGAGCCATTGTTGAGCACCCTTTGAGTTCGGCCAGTCAACCAATTACAAATCCATGTAACAGTTAACTTGTCTATCCCACATTTTGCAAGCTTGTTTGCAAGAATGTCATGGGGAACCTTGTCAAAGGCCTTACTGAAATCGAGGTATACTATATCCACAGCATTCCCTTCATCTACCAAGCTGGTAATTTTATCAAAAAAAGAGATCAGGTTCGTTTGGCATGACTTGTTTCTCTGAAACCCATGTTGGCTTTTTGTGATTATGGCATTGGCCTCTAAGTGTTCACAGACTCTCTGCTTAATGATCTGCTCTAGAACCTTTCCTGGAATTGATGTCAGACTAACTGGACGATAATTGTTGGGATCCTCTTTTTTTCCCTTTTTGAAGATGGGGACAACGTATGCCCTCCTCCAGTCTGCTGGGACTTCTCCTCTTCTCCAAGAGTTCTCAAAGATTATTGCCAATGGCTCTGATATTATATTTGCCAGTTCTTTTAATACTCTAGGATGTAGTTCATCTGGTCCTGGAGATTTATATTCATTTAGGTTAACCAGGTATTCCTGTACTACCTCTTTACTTATTCTGTGCTGAATTTCCTCTATTCTGTCTCCTGTTCCATTATCCTTAGGTTGAGCACCCTTTGCCTTTTCTGAGAAGACTGAAGCAAAGAAGGTGTTGAGTAATTCTGCCTTTTCTCTGTCCCCTGTTAGCATTTTGCCATCTTCTGCACGCAGTGGCCGTACTGTTTCCTTCTTCTTCCTTTTGCTGCGGACATATCCAAAAAAGCCCTTTTTATTGTTCTTAACCTCTCTAGCAAGCCTGAGTTCATTCCGCGCTTTAGCTTTTCTGACTTTACCCCTACATGTGCTGGTTATTTGTTTGAATTCCTCTTTCGTGATTTCTCCATTTTTCCATTTCTTATACATGTTCCGTTTAAAACTTAGCTCAGTTGAAAGTTCCTTAGTCATCCATCCTGGCTTCTTGAGACATCTTCCATTTTTCTTCCTCATTGGAACTGTTTGAAATTGTGCCTTCAATATCTCCCTTTTGAGAAACTCCCATCCGTCTTGAACTCCCTTTTCTTTTAGTATTCCTGACCATGGGATCACTCCCAGTATTTCTCTAAGTTTATTGAAATTAGCTCTCCTAAAGTCTAGAGTGCGTGTCTGACTATGCCTAGCTTCTCCCTTCCACTGTATTACAAACTCCAGGAGAACATGGTCACTTCCACCTAAGGATCCAACCACTTGCACCCCATCGACTAGGTCTTCCCTGTTGGTTAAGATCAGATCTAAAATAGCTGATCCCCTTGTTGCCTCTTCCACCTTTTGGACAATAAAATTGTCTTCGAGGCAAGTGAGGAATTTGCTAGACTTTGAGGATTTGGCTGAGTTTGACTTCCAGCAAATATCAGGATAGTTAAAGTCACCCATCACTACTACATCTCTCTTTTCTGAGTATGTGATTATCTGTTCTAGAAAGGCATCATCCAATTCCTCTGCCTGAGTCGGGGGTCTGTAGTAGACTCCCACAGTAACATCCCTGTTATTTCCCTCTCCTTTAATTTTTATCCAGATGCTCTCCACCTGGCTTCCAGTATTGACTTCCTGCATCTCTTCACTGGTGTAAATATCCCTGACATATAATGCTATTCCTCCTCCTTTCCTGCTTGGCCTGTTTCTCTTAAAAAGGTTATACCCCTCTATTTCTACATTCCAATCATGAGACTCATCCCACCAGGTTTCAGTGATGCCTATTATATCATATTTCCCTTGTTGTGCTAGGAGTTCAAGTTCATCCTGCTTATTTCCCATACTCTGTGCATTAGTGGAGAGGCATTTAAGACCATGTGTCCTCTTTACTTGCTGCTTTTGCACATTTTTTTGCCTCCTACTGTTGGGTCCTTGCACTGTTTGCCTTGTTCCCTCTATGCCACTTGGACTATTCTCTCCATCCCTTTTGCCTTCCAGTATAATGTCTCCCTCCCCCACATAACTCAGTTTAAAGCCCTCCTGATCAGATTCTTCAGACTGTTGGCAAAAACGTTTTTGCCAACTGGCGTGAGATGCAGTCCATCCCTTGCCAGAAGTCCCTCCTCATGGAACCGCAGCCCATGATCCAAGAATCCAAACTGTTCTTGGCGGCACCATCTACGGAGCCAGTTATTCACCTCTGCTATTTTCCTCTCCCTTCCTGGACCATGCCCTTCTACCGGGAGTAGAGATGAGATGACAACCTGTGCATCCATCTCTTTCAGCTTCCTTCCCAGAGCCTCATAATCCCTTTTGATATTCTGAAGGCTGTGCCTTGCAGTATCATTGGTTCCCACATGAACCAAAAGAAGGGGGTATTGATCAGTAGGCTTGACAAGTCTTGTCAGCCTCTCCGTCACATGATGGATCTTTGCCCCGGGGAGACAACACACCTCCCGAGACATCTTGTCAGGCCCACAAACCACTGCTTCTGTACCCCTCAGCAAGGAGTCCCCCACCACGACCACGCGCCTCCTCCGAGGCTTAGCAGTGGCTGTTCCTTTTCGTGATACTCTCTGGCTCTCCTGCTCTGTCCCTGATGTCTGTCCCTGCTGCTTTTCCTCATCATCTCTGACAACAGAGAGAGATTCAAAGCGATTCTGTAGCTGCAAGCCGCTCACAGAACGTTCCCTGGTTTCCTTACTTCTGTGTGTAACCTTCCTCCAAGCATCTACCTCTGTTGTATGTGGAGTGACCTCCTCCACCCCAACAACTTCTTCTCTCTGTTTCCCACCGAAGACATTCTGGTCTGATCTGTTCAGGAGAATCTCCTGCTCTCTATGATGCTGGAGTGCAGATATCTGCTCCTCTAGCTGCTGTACTTTCTCTTCCAAGAGGGCTACCAACTTGCACTTGTGGCAGGTGTAGTTCGCCACCTCTGTAGGCAAGAAGACAAACATCCCACATGTGTTGCAGGTGACTGCTGCAGGGCCTTCAGTGTCCATACTGAGAAGTCTTAAGGAGGCACTGAAACAAGACTGTGGGCTTCTCTTGCTAGACTTGGCCTTTATTCCCAAGCTCTGTCACTGAGTTCAAGTCACGGGGCCTATAGTTATGTAGAGAGCTCCTGGCTAAAAGCTCCTTCCAAAGGCAAGTCTCTGATTAACTTCCTCTGATGCTTCAGGTCAGCTCCTCTTCTATTCTCTAAACACCTCCTTGACTAGATAAAAACGCGCGCTTCTGCTAGCCTTGAGTAGCCTTAAGTAGCCTCCCAGCACTGGCTCCCAGAATGCAATGGCTCAAGTGTAAATTAGATTAGATCTCACCCAAGCACATGGACTAGAACCTCCTCCTTTTCTTTCTCCTCCTTAAAGGAAATGAAGCTTCTGCTAGCCTTGAGTAGCCTTAAGTAGCCTCCCAGCACTGGCTCCCAGAATGCAATGGCTCAAGTGTAAATTAGATTAGATCTCACCCAAGCACATGGACTAGAACCTCCTCCTTTCATCCTCTCCTGCAATCAGTCTTTGCCTCCCACTCCATACTCAGCTGATCTATAGCTATTGTAGGGTGTGGGTTTGGGTGCATGTGTGCACACATATGTGTTCTTCAAGTCGTCTGTTGAGTTAGGGCAATCCCATGAATTTCATAGGGGTTTCTTAGGCTAGTTTTACCATTTCCTTCCTCTGAAATATAGCCATTAGTACCTGGTATTCATTGGCAGTCTCCCATCCAAGTACTAACCAGTGCTGAAACTTTTTGTAATGTTTAGAATGCACCAAGGGCAGCATAACTGGAGGCTAAGGACTACTAAGAACAGTTCTGCATCACTGTAGAACTGACATGGAGGTTTTCCTATAGGGAAGAAGGACATCATCAGATTGGGTACTTTCCCCATTTGATCAAGTAGGAAACGATATTCAGATTATGCTAAAAGTCTGAGGAGACTGTATATAGTTTGAACCACTGTTTCTGAAACTTCTGCTTCCTAGAAAATACTTAACTCTAGCTCTCATTGTCCCCATCAAGTGGATTGTAGAAGGCTGGCTTGAATTCACTATTAAGGTAGATTCTGTCTTAACTCTTTTAAACCTGTATAGTTTTCATCACAGGAAAAAAGTGAACATGACATAAAACTACTTTTTCTTTACTGTCTTGAAGAGTGGGTTTGATTAACATCTGGCAGGAAGGGCTATGTGTTCTGTCCCTTATGTGTGCGAGTGATGACAGTGCCAATTTACGAAGGCAGAAAACTAAAAAGGAAACATGAAAATTGCTTCTGCTGTCTACTGCTGATAAGACAGTTGCCACAGAAAACACTCCTCTGGATCTGGGCAAAAGACTGTAAAGTATGTGCCTTGCCAGCTTCAATATAATGAAGAACAGACTTCGGGGCAGGTGTAGAGATTCTGACGAATCAAGCCTGTTGATCCTTATACCTGTGCTTTTCAGCTTTCTAACTTGAAGGATTGGCAAATTTCTTTTCCTAATGTGCCGAGGACCAGTATAATTTTTCTGCCCATTTACTACAACAGATTCTTTCTTTCATGAAAACTCGCCAGTTTCTGGCAGATGATGGCTCAGAGACTGGTACCAGTCTGTGAACTGCCACTTTGACAAGCACTGCTTTATACTGTCTTTCATTATCAAAATGGCTATGAACAAGAGTGTACAAGATGTAGCCTGCAAGCTATATGTGGTCTCCATGGCCATTTTGTGGTCCTCAGAACTTCTCGGGGGTCAAGATTGTTAAAAAATCTTTTTTGCCCCAAATGCTCTCTCATGGGGTCATTTTTGGCAAGTTCTCTCCCTGACACCAAATTTTAGACCCCAGAGAGCCCTTTTGAAAAACAGGAAGTAAACAGTGACTCTTCGGTCACTTTCTGTTATTTAAAAAAAAAAAAAAGATTTCATCTAGCCAAAAATGAGCTGGCATGGGGAAAAACAATGCAAAAATGCCCCCACACCTCGTAGAGGGTATTTGGGTGGAAATCAACATATTTGTTTATTTGTCTATTTTGTTGTGGTGGTGGTGGTGGTGTCCCTTCAAGTCATTTCTGACCTATGATGACCCTAAGGCGACCCTATCATGGGGTTTTCTTGCCAAAATTTGTTCAGAGAAGGTTTGATATTGCCTTCCCCTGAGGCTGAGAGCATGTGACTTGCTCAAGGTCACCCTGTGGGTTTCATGGCCAAGCAGGAAAACGAACCCTGGTCTTCAGAGTCGTAGTCCAACACCCAAACCACTACACCTTGCTTTCTCATTTTTGCCCTTAAGCTGGTTCATTCTTATGTTGCCATTGAAGTTTCCCACAGTACTCTGGAGCAATTCTGTGTCAGGGGCTTTGTGAAAAATTGAAATGGCTGCTCATAGACTAAGCTTTCCACCACAGATACAACCACTGGGTCAGGGAATTGAAAGGGGCCCAAGGGGAGGTGACAACAGTGGGCCTGAGCAGCTACCCAGAGATACATTTGGTGCCAATATGGGGATGATAGTAAAGAGAATAAGGGTTACTGATACAAGAATGGGTGTGTTGCCTCAGACCGGAGGTTGAGCTGTGCTATCCTTTACCCCACAATGCCCAATCTCTGGGAAATCCTCAAACTAGACATTAAAATAAGAGCTAACATTGAGCAGCTTTCTACTACAATTCCTCTGTTGGAATGCATATGCAGTAGTCTTAACTATTAGTAGTTTGGTCCACCATGGAGTTGTCTAATCACCTTTTAAAGCACATTGGTGCCCCTTGCTTTTACCATTCTTTAACTGTGTGCTGCATGAAGTTGCTCTTCCTTTCATCTATCCTTAATCTCCCAGCTTTCTGCTTCTTCAGAAGACCCTGGGTTCTAGTACTGTGAGAAAAGGGAAAATTCTTCTCACTGTCAATTTTCTCATACACTTTTATTGTGTCCTCCATTACTAAACTTAACTTAGATGCTCCAGGAATTATAACCCTTCCTTCTAACGTTGCTTCTGCACCCTAATCATTCCGGTGTTACTTAATACTTGTAAAATACTTGAAAAGCACAGTGTTTGACATTGTGTTAGTGCAATAAAAATAATAAATATTGTAATGACAGTCAACATTATAGAGGGAATGTGTGTTGAATTTGGACTGGGATGACCTGGGTTCAAGAAAATGAAGTTCACAGAAAGGCTCCAGTTAAGTTACTCTTTTTTGTGTGCCCAACCTACTTCTCATATGTGTTGATGGTTTAAGATGCTTGGCCACATGTGCAACCCTAAAAATGAAGGGCAGAAAGTAATGTAATAAATGAATAAAGCTTGCAAACAGGAGTGGATTGGATTATCAAAGAACCTTAGCAGGGTTGCTTCCTAATAACACTCTGTAACTGTATTGACTGTGGTTGTTCAATTCTCCTGTCCAAAAATTTGTGCAGAAATTTGCATCCATTTTCTCACTTGTCTTTTTGGCCCTCTGTGTCTGCAGCTCTTTGGATTAGTTAAGAAACTGACATATCTATATGTTGCTCAGATATCTAATAAAAACCCAACAATATGTTCTCTTAAAGGCTCTCAAATATGAATGCTACCTGGACAGTCCCCTGGTGCGGTTTCTTATGAAGCGAGCAATCTGTGACCTGAGGATCACCCACTACTTCTTCTGGTAATGTTGGTAGATATGCTGCAGCCAAATGGAATGGAAAGGGCTATAGTTCCCTTAAAAAGAAAGAAAAAATTGGATGAAGCTGTTATGATTCTGAATTTTGCTAGCTGAGACCAGAGGATGTTTCAAGCTATTTTTATCCCAAAGTATAAAGCATTTTAGGTTTAATTCATTATACTGTCCACCTTCAGATAAAAGGGTTTTTTTTTTTTTTGTTAAAATCCCACCATGCATAGATTGTAGGCAGGTACTTTGTATCCTCTGTGTTATTTTTTTTTTTTTTTTTCCATTTGGAAAACTGTTTATTCAGAAGCTGATAATTTGGCTTGAAACCAGATTACTAAAAATTCTGCTGTTTTCTATCTGTGTTTTATCTTTCTTCTCAAAGAACATTTCAAGCCATCATGAGAAAATTTTTTTAACTGTTTATTAAGTTTCAGGAGGTGTAGAACCTGAGTACTTGTTTGACCATTTCCTATGAGTGTCCCTTTTGAATGTTTCATTATCAAAACTTCTTGAATACTCTTCATTTATGTGCATCTGCTGGTAAATTTTTGGGAACTTCTTTTGGGGGAACAAGTAAAACCAAATGTCAGTGATCAAGTGAGTTATGAATACTCAATAGGTTTGATTCAGTGGTCTGTCTAGGAGAGTGCAGGAAGAGCCTTTCTCAAACTACGACCTTCCAGATGGGTGACTACTATACCCATCGTTTCCAGAAATCTTTATGATGAAGCAAACAAACAGCTTCATTTATATACTGCTTCATAACACCTAAGGAGTGTCTAAGCAGTTTACAACTGTAAGCTACTTGCCCCCAACAATCTGGGTACTCATTTTAGCGACTTCGGAAGGATTCAAGCCTGAGTCACATTTGGGCCCTTTTGCTGGTATTGAACTCACAACCTTATGGTTTTGAGTGAGTGTCTGCAGTATAGGCATTTAATCACTGCGCCACCAGGGCTCCTGAAGATGGTGTATGTTCATCTCATCTTGAGGGTGCCACATTGGGAAAGACTGATTATAGACGCTTTGGACATAGATTTCTTCTGCCCAAACCCCATTGTTTCCAGTGATAGTGTTCCCCTTTTCATAGGTTGCTGAAAGATGGTCTCAAGGATTCTCAGTTCAGCATCCGTTACCAGTACCTTCTGGCAGCTCTACTGTGTTGCTGTGGGAAGGGCCTGCGAGAGGAGTTTGACCGTCAGTGCTGGCTTGTCAACACCCTGGCAAAACTGGCGCAGCAGGTTCGTGAGGCTGCTCCATCATCCCGACAGGTACATTCATTTGTGGACTTCATTTATCTTCCACTATGATCCAGGGAGGGATTGGGACAGCATGATCTGACTACTTGTTGTATAATACATCTTAATCATGGTCTGAAGTGCATGTTATCCCAGATGAAACTACTCACTTGTGTAATAGGAATGGGCAATGTGTTTGCCTTATGGCTTAACTGCAAGCATACTGAGATGAAATTTCAAAACTCTTTTCTTTCCCCTTTTGACTTTTGCCATGCCCTTCATGCCAAACCAAAGCCGCAACTTCTTTAAAAGCTTAAAACCTGGAAGCAGTAGGTATAACACAGATCTGTGAAATGTAATTGTATATTGGTCCATATTTGTAGAATTTATACATTTTGCTTTTGCTCTTAAATACATAGCATGTGGGCTTTGTTGATATAAAATGTTGGAGGCATAGGTTGCTGTAGCAGACAGTGCTCCAGAAAAATAAGCCCAGAATAGACACCCTATAGGAAAATGGTTTGGGGATAATGCAGTGTCCTGTGTGTTGGGATGACTTGTGAGCATGGACCTGCTGTGGAAGGGATAGGAGAGGCACTTGGGCAGATTGAAGGTCTGATAATAGGGCATTCTTCATTCAACTACTGTGTGTTTTTTTCTCAGGCCATCCTTCGTGAGGGGCTGGAAGATGTAAAGCAGTTCTTCAATGTGAATGGCTCCTGTCGGCTACCACTTAGTCCCAGCCTGCTGGTGAAGGGGATTGTGCCCAGGGTATGTTTTGGATTGCCAGAAACAATGGCACACCCTATAGAACAATGAGATAGTTTTCCTTTAACACAAGGGTGGGAAACATATGGCCCTCCAGTTTATATTGGGCTGCAACTCACATCAGTCCTAACTGGCATAGCCTATGGTGAGGGATGATGAGAGTAACATTCCCCATTCCTATTTTAACAGTTTAAGAGGCAGCCAGTGGAGCTTCCTGTATTCCAAGTATTGAGACATAGTAAAACTAGGCTTTGACTATAGCTGCTTCCTCTGTTGTATAACAAGCTGATACACAACAGTAAGCTCCTCCAGATGAGCATTGTGGGCTTGTAGCTTTTATTGTCCTTATCACTTAACTTGTCACATCACTTATGATTATTTATTTATTTTGGTAATTTGTATACTTGTCTGTCTCCCATCTAATCTTTATCTCTTGATCTTCAGTCCCATTGTTACATCAGTCTTCCATAATATTGGTCATTGTCCAAGGGCAGCTCACTGATTTTGAATCTTATCCATTTTTTAAAAAGTTAGTTTTTCTAATCTTTATGCAGATAATCTAGTTCAAGGAGGATAACTTCATTTTCAAGATCAGACTTCCCTAATCCTCCAGATTTGTTGGATTACAATTACCACTATCTCCTGCTGGTATAGCCATGTTGGTCAACACATCTGGAAGGGCTCAGGGCTGCAGTCGAGGCTAGCCATATGAATTGTCATTAAATTTGCATCAGAAATCACAATCTTAGAAGGGCCTTTACCTTGACTTCAGCCTTCTCCAGCCATTGGTAGTCTGAATAATCCTTCCATGGTTTTAATTTTGTTTATTATAAACAAAATGGATTGCAGACATGCAGTTTGCAAGTTTATATGGCTAAGTAATGTTTATTATTTATTTAGAGTGTTTATGCCCTGCTGTTTAGCCCCAAAGGCTCTCGGAGCAAGATTTGATATTAATAATTTGATAGTTTCCCTGCCTTTAGGATTACAATGTAGAAAGACATGACACAAAAGGAGAAAGGAATGGCAGTGAAGAATGGGATCAAGTTCAGCAGATACTGCCAGTTTTTCTCTTTCCAAGGCCAGGAAGGTGGAAGTTGGAATAGGAGAGCCTTTCAACTTCCTCTGGGGCTAGGCATGATGGAGCTCTGCCTTCCTCTAGTCTTCTCTCTAGAAGTAACAGAGCATCTCCTGTGCTTATCACAAACAAACAGAAACAGTGGGTGTTTAGAACTAATGAAAGCCTGTTTCCCAGTGTTGTAGGCTTTCATGTTGCTGGGCTTTTTAAAAGATGTTGTTAAAAAGGTGGGTTGGACTTTCCCTGCAGAAAATAAAACACAATTCAAGCATACCTCTTGGTTACAAGATAGCTGTTCTGCCAATGCCAGGGGCACCCATCTCTCATGTTAATAGGATGTTAGATTGTTCTCATCTGATTACTGTTTCTCTTTTCTCATCCCTTCTCTCTCACTTGTTGCAGGATTGCTCCTATTTCAATTCCAATGCTGTCCCTCTGAAGCTCTCCTTCCAGAATGTTGACCCTCTTGGGGAAAATATCCGTGTAATTTTTAAGGTACACCTTGCTATTTCTTCTCTACCTGAAACCTTCCCATTTTTTCTCTGTCCAGATGCGTCTGGCACAAAGGAGCAGACTCCCCATGATCAGAGTCTCTTACAACATTTGGTTCTTTTATGAGTTACTCTTCAATCTTTCATACAGATGCAAAATTAAAACAGATAGGTTTGCTTAGACATTGTGATATGCAGCTTTGAGAAAGCAGCCTTAGGAAAGAAGAACTATGAATCCATAAGAGAAAAGCATTAATGGGGCCCACATAACTTACCCTCCTTCTCCAGCTCCTCGTTATCCCCAGCTCTTCTTTTTCTACCTTTCCATCTAGCTTTTAAAAGGAACAGGGAGGAAAAAAAACAGTAATTTCTCTCTCCCAAATTGTAGCTATTCAGGTTCCACTTTCAGAATTTCTCCCACTTTCCCCTTCCAAATAGGTGGAGGGCATCTGGGAAGCTTCTAAGAATCTATGCTATGTTTTCTTCCCCTCTTAGGACCTAATTACAAACAACAATACCTCATTTTAATTTGTTGAAAATTAAATGTCAGATGCAGGAGGGTCATTAGCACTGCAGTCCAGAGAGTGGGGAGATTTAAAGTCTCCAACCTCAGCTGTGCTCTCCAAAAACAATTACCACCATATCAGGTTTCCACCCAGGGATGTTGCTAGGCATGTAAAAAATTTACAGTACAAGCCTGCAAGACATAGAACTGCATACTATTTTAATATGTTAACATATATCTGTGTATACAAACACAGAAAAGGTTACTGGGTTTTATATAAATTTGACATATGGGAAGCCAGTAAATTAATTTCTCATCCAAACCACCCCAGACAAAAAAGTTCAATGGACTTACACCCCACCCTTAGATCATCCCAATTCATTCTTCTTCAAGAATCAATTCTTCAACAATGAATCTGAAATGGCTACAAAAAATGCCCCCCCCCCCAAAAAAAAGAATAGGTTATGAGTATTTTCATTAGGCCTTTTAGTACTCAGGCCTCAGTGTCAAATTTGGGCCCGAACTGAGTTTTAAAAAACTGACAGCATTAATCTAAATCAAAGAGCCACACACGTGCCATGTTACTTTCCCAGGTTCCACTGGGATCCAGATCCAAATCTGAATCTGTTTCCTTTCAGTTAATTGCCTCATTCATTAATGTTCATTACATCCATAGATTACATTCAAAATTAAATAAATCTGTTTGGGAATGGGATTCAAAATGTTAGGTGGGTGGATGAAAAGCACTACATTTGGTTTTGCCCAAGACAACTCACTTTCTGTCACTGTGCAGCAGAGAAAGAGTTTCCATTTCATAATATGAATCTAGAGTGGCTCAAGGGAGAAGCAGACAGCCCCCACCCCCAAGGTAGTTGGAATGGTTATAAGCAATAAGCAGAGAAGGTTATAAGCCAGAAGAAGAAGACTTGCAGGCCAGACACTGGATCTTGGTTCCCCACATCTATTTGCAGGGACAATTACAGAAATTAGCATTGGACAATGATTTCTCAGCCTCCTGGTACTTGTGCCAGGGAATGCCACAAAGAAGTATCTTGTCCCCAGTGTTCTTCGATATTTACATGAAGACAATGGGATTGGTTGCTATGAGTTGTATATTTCAGTTGAAAACTTTAGTTTGATTGTCCAGTGGCATCTACAATTTTCTATCATGATTTCTGTACACAACATACATAGCTGTGCAGATGATCAGGTATTCAGTCCTCACACACTGGCTAGAGTGTGTCTAGAGTGTCTTCTCAGAAAATTGCCCTCTGTCTTGGCAACATCAGTGATCTCCCAACAAACTAGCTCTCAAAGTTAGTCAACTATCCTTGGGATAAATTGATTCTGGTGACCCATTTCAAAAGTGCAGAGATGTTTTATCTTGAAGTGGACACTCATAAACAAGGGTGGATTTTAGGTGGCTTTCTCCCAATGATCAGTTGTTACAAAACCTTACACTCTCCCTTACCTTGTATTTGCTTATTTCCCACAGTGTGGAGATGATCTCCGGCAGGACATGCTAACCTTGCAGATGATTCGCATAATGAACAAGATTTGGGTGCAAGAAGGTTTGGACATGCGCATGGTCATATTCCGTTGTTTTTCCACAGGTCGTGGTCGGGGTGAGTTTGCATCTAACCATGAAATGTTTTCAGTTCACTATGGATGCTGCAATATGTTGTTTTAAAGCTAGTGGGATCAGTGAGAATCAGGCAGAGGAATGGCTTCAAGAGACTAGAGATATTCTCTGTCTGAAGTTCAAAACACACTGCAGAAATAATCCAGTTTGAAACTGCTTTAACTGCCTTGGCACAGTGGTAGGGAATTTTTAGAATTGTCATTTTGTGAGACATTTAGTCTACTCTATCAGAGAGCCTGGTGCCACAATAAAATACAATTCTCCAAATTCCCTAGCACTGGGTTAAAGCGGTCCCAAACAGAATATTTCTGCCATGTGTTTTGGAGAAAGAGAAATGCTGGAATCTGTAAGCTATTCCCTCTGAAGAGTACTTGGATGGTGACATTAAAACTCCCTTCCTAAATCAGACCAAAGTGTTAGGATTAGTTCACTGCAAAATGATCAGTTTGTCCCAAAGTCTGATAAAGAACAGTTTGCCTTTAAATATGGAGATACTATTCTTAGCAGTTATAGTCATTTGCTGGGGACATTTTTACAACCAACTGTGCAAGTGGCCACTGCAACACTGTTTGGTAAAGAGTTTTGCAAGTTAATTATGCTGGGCAGTTGATTGTGCTAGAGGTAGATGCATTGTTTATCTCTGGTGGTGTCCCTCTAAAGATACCTGCACAAATATATCTAGAATTCTAGAACACAAGGATCATGTCTAAGCAGTTCAGTTTAGACCCTGAAGTTGTCACAGCAATGTCAATAATGCCAAAGGAGGTAGTCACTTTTCCAGACATTTTACACACAATAAGGGGAATGAAGTTCCAGCACTTGACAGTCAAAAGACCTCTTCAGGTTTAGTTCTTTGTTGGTTGTTTTTGGGACAAGGAAGGAGAAAGACGTTCTTATTGCCAATTTTATAAGATACATTATGTGTGTTATAGGAATGGTCGAGATGATCCCTAATGCAGAAACTCTGCGAAAGATCCAAGTGGAGCATGGTGTGACAGGCTCTTTTAAGGATCGTCCCCTTGCTGACTGGCTGCAGAAACACAACCCCAAGGAGAATGAATATGAAAAGGTAAAGTTAGGTGACTAAAGAGGATAATATCCTTTGTCCAAATGTCAAAAAATGGGAGGAAACAGCATGCAAAGGGATTTTGTGGCACATTTGAGACTAACTGAAAGAAAGAAACTAATAGCATGAGCTTTTTGTAATCTTGAATCTGAGGAAGTAGGCTCCATTCTACGAAAGCGTACTCTCAAAAATGTAATTAACTGTAAATACACACATTGTGCTTATGTAAAAGCCAGCATATTCTGCATCTAACCATTTTTAGTAATTACAAAGACTGGAAGCACTGAAATCTAAATTTGGATGTGTTCCTCATTACTTGCAGCCAGAATATTTTTTGTTTATTTAGCAAGATGCTGGACTGGGGAGAAGAAGCCAACTGGATCGTATTTATTTAAGATTGCAGCTGCATTTTAATTTGGGGGGCACAAGGAGGATCACTGAAAATCAAAACTGAAAATTCATTTTGTAAGCAAGACAAAATGAATAAGCCAGAACATACCACTAATGATCCAGCAAGCAAGTATTTCAACCTTTAAAAGTATGCTTTTGTGACCTTGGACAAGTCACGTGCTCTCAGCCTCAGAGAATAGCAATGGTAAACCCCCTCTGAACAAATCTTACCAAGAAAATCACAAGATAGGTTCACTGTAGGATTACCATTAGCCGGAAATCACTTGAAGGCACACAAAAACAAAGGTTGTAACCACAATGTTGAGTTTTGAAAGTCTCGCTCCCAAATCTGGTTTCAGGCAAAGTAAGCCTGTGGCAGAAGGACTAAGATGTTCATGAGGAGTGTTCATTGTAAGTGCAATTAATGGGAGATAGTAGGTTATTTCAAGGTACTTCTACATTATTTTCTGCCATTCCAGGGACTTGAGTGTGTATTTTTATGTAAGTGGTTTTTTTTATGGCGATGATGATGTTTTAATTTCTGTTCTGTCTTCCATATTTGACAGTTTCTCCAAGCAGTTTACAACAAATATTTTCCAGCTTTTTCCCTACTGCACCATGCCTGACTTTATTGCTTCCTAATTCTTCTTTATACTTGGCTGTTCTGACATCTGTCTTCATTCTGCAGGCAGTAGAGAACTTTATCTACTCCTGTGCAGGCTGCTGTGTAGCCACTTATGTACTAGGAATCTGTGACCGGCACAATGACAATATTATGCTCAAGACTACTGGACACATGTTCCACATTGACTTTGGCAGGTTTCTGGGCCATGCCCAGATGTTTGGCAACATCAAGAGGTGAGCAAACTAAATAGCCTGTATGTGCATGATTGACAAGTTCAAGAAAAGTGCCCACATTGATTTTACTGTAAGATCAATGTGGAATTAAATGAAGCTGAGGAGTTAATGTGGGACGTGGGGCTTTAATTTTTTATACATGTTTTACATAGGGGAATTGAGCTGTAATCAGATGCAAGAGGCATTCCAAATGCTTACATTTCCAACAGTCTGTACAAAGCTCAATAAGGGAAAAACAAATGAAGGGAACTATGAAACTGGCAGGACACATCTATCTGATTTCCAGTTGTAAAGAAAGCCAACATCATGAAAATATATTTCAGTGTCTTTAAGGAGACTTCAACAATTACAGGGATCTCTTTTGTCCATTTTGAGATTTATGGGGTCTGATACTATGGAGTGATGAGAGAAAGGCTTTCTCTTTTCATGGCATGTTCAGAATAATTACAAGCCACTGTATGTCTAATTTAAACCAATGGAAAGAGTATAGGATGAATGCTTTTCCAAAGATTATGGCCTATAAAATAGGGCATATTTGTAGTACAGCACCTAACAAGGTCATACTAACTGGATGGAGAAAAGAACCAAGTAGCAGCAACAACAGTTTGGGTCTCCAGTGAACTCCATGAGAAATGAGAAGGAAGATGAAATTAAAACTGTTGTATGATAGTAATTAAATTAAAATGAAAGAAAGGCGAGATTAAAAGAAACTAAGGCCTGAAAGAAGCAGGCAAAGGCTAACCTCTAGACTTCCTGCAGCTACCAGTACTTCTCCTGAGCCAAAATATCCTCAAACCACAGGAAAAATATTGTCTGAAAAACAACAGAGCACACCTTCTGAAGCCTCCAGAAGTATGATTTATCACTTTATTATCTCCCCCCCGCCCCCCCCCCCCCCCGAAATGTTCAGCATCTAGAAATAGAGGTAACTATCTGCTGCTGGTTTCTTGTTCTTGTTCTTTTCCTTGGCATAAAACAGGCCACAAGGGCTCATTTGACTGGCAAGTGGCACCACTCAGAGGCCTCTTGGGACATGATTTGCCATTTTAGGATGGGTGAATATTTTTTTCAGAGAGGGGCTAGTAGGAGAGACAAGGGCTGATGTAGAAGGAGCAAATGACCTGGTTGCCCACCTTGTGCTGGCGATTGCAGATTGTGGCGATTCCCCACAACACTACTGTTCTCTTGTTAGGGCCAGTTTGGGAATACAGTACACAGTATTCAGTGGGGAGTAGTGTCTACCTTCTCCTGAATCTGCTAGATTTTTCCTGTTATGTCAATACAGATCCACTATTGGATCCTAGCCTTAACATTAAATGAAAAACCAAACTAGGAATGCTCATGTGCATAACCCTAGTTAGTGCTCACAAATGTACCCTTGAGTAATTGGGCTTAGTAAAAGCAGCTGTGAGTAGAAATAATTAAGTACTTAGTCTTACCAATTATATTGTACTCCTTCCTACATTTTATTGTATTTTATGTCAAAATATCCAGCAAATGAAGGGTTCTCAACAGGACCTCATGTTTTAAAAAATGATTAATGTCCCATTAAAGCAGAATAAACTGTAGCAAAGAGGGAACAGAAATATCTACATTAAAAAAAAAAACAGTTCCAGTTCAGAACTGTAAAACTGACCATTGTACAATTAAGAGTACACTCTTTTTTAAAAATACTGAAAAACCTCCAATCCATTTTATTGTCCACTGAGGAAACTGATTCCTTTGAGGAGCTGACCAGAATTTTAGCTGCTGGTAAAGGCCCTGTTTGCCTGGGGTTTCTATTGAGTTTTTGGTGCGAATTACACTGCTCTCCAGTAACCAGAATTTTTCACTTTTGTCTATGCTGGGTACAGCTGCTGGCAGTTGCAATCCAACAACACCTGATTTTCCACCCTTTTGTACTAAAGCAAGTTCCTCTAGCAAGAACTGTTTAATAATTATGGTGCTTGTATTTGAATTTGTATCCAATACTACACTTTACAAACCAATGTGATACAGGGATTTGAATGATGGACTGGAAATTTGGAAGACCAGGGTTCAAATCTGCTCAGCCATTAGGTCATATTCTCTCAGCCTCGGTGGAGGGCAATGGCCAACATAGCCTGAATAAATCCTGTGAAGAAAACTCAATGATAGGGTTGCTTTTGGGTTGCCATAAGTCAGAAACAACATGAAGGCACAAAACAAAAAACAAGACCTTACATGTGCTCTGTTTAGGAACTGACAGTACAATTCTGACTGGGACTTGGAGGTCAGCAGAGGCAGGGTGGATTTTTAATGTCCTTCCAGCTGATTGAAATGGGAGGGAAAATGTTTATACCAGCTTAAGGTTGGGGGTGATTTGGTGGTTTGAGCATTGGACTATGACTCTTGAGACCAGGGTTTGAATACCCACATAGCCATGGAAACTCACTGGGTGACCTTGAGCAAGTCACATTCTCTCAGCATCAAGGGAAGGCAAAATCAAACTCCTTCTGAACAATCTTGTCAAGAAAACTGCATGATAGGTTCATCTTTAAGGTCATTGTAAGTTGGAAATGGCTTGAACACACAGAACATTCAAAGGCTGGGATAGGTGTGGGGCCAGGTCCTGGTGTCCCCGGGGCACCACCTCATTACAGGGCTTACCACTGCTGATGGAACATTTATATATACAGAGGTTTCCAGAGCTGTAACTGGAACCTCCTGGACAGACGGCAGTCACTCCCACGCGTGCGCACACACAAACACAAGTAGAGGTCCTGTCTTACCTCCAGAAGTGATATTTTTTGCCTCATCTTAATTCCTTGTCAGCCAGTACATACTGGAGTTGTGGTGATGATCTCTGAATTTGATGACTTTGCTCTCACTTGTAGGTTTTGAAATGCCAAACATTACAATATACTTTGTGATTTTTTTAAAAAAAATCTAAGTCATGATCAAATGTGTCAAGATTTTTCTTTCTGTTATTACATGAACATATGGCTTTAATTCCAAGGGGTACAATTTTCATGTTCCTTCAGAGTAATAGGGGTCTGGCATGAGCTGATGTTCTGTAAGTGGTCTGAAATGTGTTTGAGAATAAAGGCATAGTGACATTTTAGTCTTTAAGATAACCATATAGTGATACATTTTTCACACAGGGATCGAGCCCCATTTGTCTTCACATCAGACATGGCTTATGTCATCAATGGTGGGGATAAACCATCCAGTCGCTTCCATGATTTTGTTGATCTCTGTTGCCAGGCTTACAACCTAATCCGCAAGCATACTCATCTCTTCATCAATCTTCTGGGCCTGGTGAGTCACCCACAACCTATTTCCCTGTTGTTCATGCTCTAGTGGCATTGTATCTTCTCTGGCCAGGACATAATACTGTATCTCCTGCTGAAGCCCTTTATAATAGAATTTCCAGCTGATCTTTTAATACTGTGATGCCGCTCTGAGTACCAGTTCTGGGAAAAGAGCAAGATACAAATAAATATTATGATCATCATCACCTTTGAGCTTGGGTTGGGGGAAGGAGCAGAAAGAGGAAAAGAGAGATTGAGAGAGAAACTATAGATTTGACCTGAGGAATAAATAATTGCATTATTTGTTTTCCTCCTTGATAACATGCTCCCTATTTCTCTGTATCCATTGTGAGTCATCCCTTGTGAGTTTATCTCTCTGTTTAGACCTAATATGAGTGGCGTGTGGAGGGCTGGAACCAAGATCAGTCCCACAAATAGGGAAGGAACCAAAATAACAGCAACAACATTGAAAACAGAAGTGAATGTATATCCACATATGGTTTAATTTTGGGAGCTGGAGAGCAAAATAAGGTGGACAGGGGCTATGCTTTGTTTTAGTGCAAAATTGCTGCTTCTGGAAGCTTCTAGGAAAAGAAGTTGATGTTCTAGGGAAAGATTGTGTGTGTGTGTGTGTGTGTGTGTGTGCAGAAGGACATTAGTAGACTGAAGTGGCCAAGGGCTCCCAAAAACATCCATGAGGGGCTGCTTGCACACTGCAGACCATGTTTTGACCAGATTTAGTTTAGACCTTTTATTTCCCAAACCAGGAATAGAAATAAGCTCTCTACAGTTCAGCCAGTAGGAGAACCCCTTGATTGCTTCTGCCCATTTTGTAGACTATTTGTTCTACAATAGTTGGTGGAGAAGACTAAGGCAAGGAATCTTCACCTAAATCACCCACGGCTGCTCCTGGCTGTTCTGCAATTTTCTTTGCCCATCCTCCTCATCCTAGTTTCGCAAAAGAAAAATGATGCATGCTAATGCAGATGAGAGAAAAAGTGTAGCTTCAGCAAGGCTTGTATATTACTATGAATATGGCTGCTACCACCTGCACAGCTTTGAAAAAGACAAGTGCCACCTTTTCATTGAAATGGCAGCCACATTATCATGCATTGTAGAAGTACCTCATAGCAAATTGTCCATGGGATTTTCCTATGGGCATCAGATTGCTGGAAGGTGATTCTCAACTCTTCTTGTTAGCATGTATGCATGATCTTGATAGTTCATGGTGAAAACAAAAGTATCTACTTGTTGTACCTAGCACAAACAGTTTTATTAAATAACTATAAATATTAAATAAGCTGCTGTTCAAGCAAAGAACTTAGTGAAGGACAGGTATGGAACTCATCTACAGCTACAGCTGTACTCATCTACAGGTATGGAACTCATCTACAGCTATTGTTTTCCAAAGACCTGGAGGGGGCTGTTGGTTCTGGAGACTCTTGCAAACACTTTTCATTGTGAGCATGTGTTTTAGGTATTTGTCTTCCTTTAAAGAAAAGCCAGGCTTCTCAGGGAATCAGACTACATGTGGCATATGCCAGAATTGTGGATTGACCACAGCCCAAGTTCAAGGTCTTCGTATTTCTTTTGTCTTTGGATCGTGATTTGTGGCCTTCTTTGATGCCCAGATGCTGTCCTGTGGGATCCCTGAGCTCTCTGACCTTGAGGACCTAAAGTATGTCTATGATGCTCTGAGACCACAAGATTCTGAAGCAGATGCCACCACCTATTTCACCAGGTGAGGGGGATACTAGTCTTAAACCTAATGCCTGAAAATGGGAATAAAGGTATGATGGATCCCTTCAGGCTGACCCCATAGTTCAAAACCCTTGAGCATCTGTCTCTCACTTTGCTCCTCAAATCCCTTCTTGGATTGGGTACTTGGCCTCAAGGTGATCTCTATGTGAACCAGTGGATGTGTTATGCTGTGAGTTCACTTAGATAAACATGACCAGACTCTGTATCAAACTTAATAGGAACAACCAGGCACATTTGTAAAAAGAAAATAAACAAGTAGAGGTTTATTAAGACACATTTAGATACTACCTACCACTGAATTATTTAAACATTCACAGCTTTCCCAAATTCTGTTCATTTTCCACTTTGGATTATTGTCCTGTCTCTATTACAGCTTTTCCTGTTAGGGATGATGGGAGTTGTTGCACATAACCTCTGGCTGTAACTCCTCACCAACTTGGTAAAGCAGAGCTGACCAGTTTTGGTCAGTGGTTGTTGTGTTGCAAATATAGCAGAGTTGCAGAGTAGGTGCTGAAGATCCTGACAAATCTCTTCTTGCACTCTCTCTCTCTCATCTGGATATCATCACCTCAGGAACTGCTGGTCCTTGTTTTCACAGCTTGGCACTCCTGCTTCAAACAGTCGAGAATCCACACAACTTGTAGTCTAAACAATAGAACTACTTTTATTCTGCTATCTGGTTACATACAACTAATAAAATAACAAACAACTTTGCAACACATTTACTAAGCTTCTGTAACACTATACATTCACTTCAAATCCTCACAGGTCACCCAGTTCAAAAAACACCACCACCACCATCATCATCATGGACAAGACTGGCAATTTTTACTATTGTTAGTTGCCACCCACTGGGTGTGCATATCCACATTGATTGGCTGACTTTTCTCTCCCCAGACTTAAATCCAACCCTTGACTATGGTGGTCTTGCCCATGAGTCACGTTCCAGGTGTTTTCAATGTACATTCTTTAGTGACCTTGACTTTCAAGACTTATTGTTTTGATTATATTTGCACCTGTGATTTTGTGTATGTGCCTTGCCATGCTGGAAACTTTCTAATTGGAAATCTTCTGTCCCTTTGTTTCTCACATACATCTTTTCATTTCAATTACTGCATGTCCCATGCTCCATTTCTTGACATTTCCCTATCTCTAGGCCATCTTTTCCCACCTTCCTTCTGCCAGAGGCAAAACCCCATGTTGTATCTATCCTTTCTTCTCTGTGGGCCCCCTTCACAGTATTCCTTGAGCTGAGATTGGCTGGCACCAACTAGGCATGCCCAGTTCCTCCCTTTACAGGAGGCTCCCCAATCTGCTCTGTCCCTCAAGCTGCATCCACAGAGAAATAGGAGAACATAAGTCTTACATGCTCTTCTGCAAGAGGTCTCCTGTGAAAATCTTGGAGCAGAACAGTAATTTTGTTATGAGTACACAGTTTAGATGTTTTATCTCTTGCTGCAGATTGATTGAGTCCAGCCTGGGCAGCGTAGCCACAAAACTCAACTTCTTCATTCACAATCTGGCACAGATGAAATTCACAGCCTCAGACACCCGGCCAACACTTTCATTTGCCCCCCGCGTGCATACGATCAAGACATCTAGCCGGATCCTTGATGTCTACCTCTGCCGCCATGAAAAGATCTTCAATCCCAGCAAGGGCTACGTAAGTCCTTTTGATAACCATCAAAAATTAGGTGGGCAATTGAGGAGGATGCAGAGTTTGGGACTCATGAGATTATTGTAGAAGTGGGGTTCCAACTTATATCACTCATGGAGCAGCATCAGAGATGTGGGAACTGAACCATAAGGTGAACTTTCTTTCCTGGCTTGCAGACATATGTTGTGAAGGTGAAGCGAGAGAATCCCTCTGAGGTCTCCTATATCCAGCGCACGTTTGAGGAGTTCCAAGAGCTGCACAACAAGATGCGCCTGATCTTCCCTTCCTCACATCTTCCCAGGTTAGCTTCTTTTGGCTTACAAGCTCCCTTTCTGCTCATGCTGTAATATGTACTCTCAGTAATAATTGGGATATCACCATCTGTTTCCTGGACATTTGGTCATGCTCCCCATTCTTTTGTGACAAAACAAGATTTTCCCCTTGGGAATTTGGCTCACTCATGGGGTCTGATGAGCATCCCAGGAGCTTTTTGCAATTCCCCAGTCTTCTCCAAACACCCCTCAAATACATACTTAATTTGGATATGTACCTGTATCAGATGTTTAGCTGATTTGCTGGTATAGCTGCCCACTGGGGGTGCACAGGGGCAAATGTGGGCCCCTGTGCAACTCATATTTGTCCATCCCTCCATTATATAGTCAGGCCAGGGTTTGTTGTTCTTGATTTACACTATTCATCATAAGGAAAAGGGTCCTTTAAAAATATATTAGGCACCTTGTTGGTTTGGTGATTAAAAATGGATTTGGATTTGGATCTGATGGTGTGTGCCTGAATTGTAGATGCAGGGAGAATGTGGGATATAGAAAGTCCCAAGGCAAGTCTTTTATAGTTCAGCCTTCACAGAAACAACATTTTGATGAGGAGTCTAGACTTGTAAGCACAGCTGTATGGTCCATATTGGTTTGTTTGTTTATGTTACTTATAAATGAAATGCTCTGCATCAAATATGAGCCCTCCCTTTGCCATCTACATCTTCAGAGGGAGAGAGAGGCCTGCCAGCTCCATTAGGCCTGGCCTGAACTAAGAAGAGCCCTCCCTCCAGTCCATCTGCCTTGGTCCAGGCCTCAGAGGGAGAGAAGAACTTTTGGACCTGATCCCCTTCCCCCCCCCCCACCAGACCCTTCTGCTTTTGTGTTGTGTCTTTTTAGATTGTAAGCCTGAGGGCCGGGAACTGTCTAATTAAAAATAATAATTGTACACCACTCTGATAGCCTTTAAGACTTTAAGATAGCCTTTATAAATACTCTAATAAAATAAAATAAATAAGAACCATTCCCCACATGTATGCTATGTTTTCCACATGTCTTTTTGTAAACAGCGAATGGGCTTTGATATGGATTTGTTTCAGCAATGACTTTCTTCTTCCCACTCTTCCATAAAGCCCAGTTGATTTTGTCCCATGTACAGTTTTCTTGTGTCCATAAAGTGATAATAGTCCCAGTTAGATCCATTTTAATTCCCAGTTGTAACCCAATAAAATGTTGAAAAGAAATGGGGATTACTTCTACAAGGCACTGTAAAGAGATAGTTCCAAATTATGTGTAATCATAAACCATGATCAACTGACTATTGTGTGTGTGTTCAGCATGATGCAAAGTTAACTGAAAAATTTGCCTCAAAGATAGGCAGAGCTGCTCCATTACAAAGTGATATGAATAAATTTTTAAAAATTAATTTGTGCAACATTATTGCTGTTGAAGAGCAAGGATGTTTGGGAATCCTTCTGCTTCACTTTTACTGAATATATATCACTACTTTTCTTGATATATAGAATCAGTTATTAAAGGTATCTTTCTTTTTGCCATTTCCCAGCTTTCCTAGCAGGTTTGTAATTGGACGTTCACGAGGAGAGGCAGTGGCTGAGAAGAGGAAAGAGGAGCTGAATGGTTATATTTGGCATCTGATCCATGCAGCCCCTGAGGTAGCTGAGGTAATGTGGAGGAAAGGAGGTAACATCAGTAAGATGGCCAGTTTGTAGACAGAGGCTCTAGTGTGAAGTAGTTTCACGAAAGATGCTGTCTAAATCTCAGGTACAGGCAGCCCTGGAATTTTCTACAAATACTTTTGACATTATGCTTTAACACATTTGGAAAGAGAGCCAGCGTGGTGGATTGGTTTGAGTGTTGAACTAGGACACTGGGAAACAAAGGTTCAATCGCCACTTAGCCATGGAAGCCTACTGGATGACATTGGGCAAGTCACACTCTCTCAGAGGAAGGCAAGGACAAACCCTCTCTCAACAAATTCTGCCAAAAAACCCCAATGCTCTTGAAGGCCCAAACAGCAACAGAAACAATGTAAATTTAAGTAGCATTTCTCCTTCCTTCCTTCCTTCCTTTTCTATTATTTATTTAAAAATTATACCCCACCTTATATCCAAAGATTTTAGGGAAGCTTACAATAAAATCAATAAAAACAAATAAGAACAATAATTTTAAAAGACTAAAAATATACTGAATCATTTATCAGTTCAAAAACAATTAGGACAATTTAAAATAGTGTTAAGCTCATGAGCAAATTTAATAAGATCAATTAGGCCCAAAGACTTTAATAAAAATTCTTGTTTGGGCAAAATAATACCAGCTTTGGCACTGGTCAGGCCTTCAAGGAGGGGGTACTAACTACAAATGGGGGTGCCACTACAGAGAAGGTCCTCTCCAAATCTTCCAAATGCTCACACATACTGGAGGAACGAAGAGGAGGGTCCCTTCAATATACCTCAATTCCCAGACAATTAGACCTCAGTTTTCTTGAAGTGCTCCATCAAGCATCACAGTCCCAAGCCATTCCTTGCTTAGCTATAAAACCAGGGATATTCTGAAATAAACTGCTGGAGGACACTGAAGAGGATTTATGCTCCCACTCCCTGTGTGTGTGCATGCGAGTTTGCATGTGCACCTATGTGCACACACACTGCTTAGTTCTAAAAAGTTCAGTTTGGATTAAACAGGGAAATCTTGCAAAGTAAGTTCATTTTTAACACATATCTAAAAATTAGAATAGTTGAACATACTGAATTTCTAAGGCATTCCACATTGTAGATGGATGATACCACACTAAATGACACACTCCAAATAGCTACAGAGCAGATCTCAGGAATATGTGGCACTACTAGGATTGCCTGTCTAGATGACCTGAAAAAGTGCATGAGAATCTGTAAAGAGTACTCTCCATTAACCAGATTTGATGTTATTTGGGACTTACAGCACAAAAAAATAAAAAAGAGCCATAAATTTGGTCTTGTAGCAAATTGGCAGCCAGTACAATTTTAGGTGCTGCTATTAGGTTTTCCCACTCAGAAGCCTAGGTGAAGCATTCTGTGCTATGTACAGTTTCTGGACTAGCAAGACTCAGCCAGAATGTGCTATAATAGTCTAGTTTTATCAGAGTCAGGCCACTGTAGCCAATCTATTTCTGTCCAAGAAACAACTAGTGTACCAGCCAAAGATTTTAATGGCTCTTAAGTATGGAAGACTACATTTGGAGCAGCTGTATCAGGGATGTATTCTAGGTTTGGAACATTGCTAGGCAGACTGGATTACCTGTTAAGTATCTTGAGTTATCTTAGCAATATATAATAGGGATAACAAGTCAAACTTTCACGTTAATGTGTAATTGAGGAACATAAGAGTGCAGGTAATAATGCCTCAGAATTAATTAACTGATTATATGAGTTAGTCATTCTGTGTGAATAGCATAAATTTGAGGCATGCCCAATCAAACTCTCTTTGGCTGATCAGGTGGCAACTTGGTACTAGAAGAGAAAAAAATATGGCCTAAGGTTGTGTGTGAATTTTTTTTCTTGTAGTGTGACCTGGTGTATACATTTTTCCACCCACTTCCAAGGGATGAAGTTGCTGCAGGCACCAGTCCAGTTCCTAAGCCTGCAGGTAAATATCTGCAGAATATATCTGCCTCATTGTTGTTCTTTTGCAGTGACAAATCCTGAAGTGGGAGGGTACTGTGTATGGAAAGGAAATGTTCCTGTGCAGGCAACTTTGGATGAAATCTATCTTAATCTCCATTTTTGAAAACAAAATAAAAGTACTAGTCAGTATAACAAAATGTACTCCTTCCCCCTAAGAGAAGCTTATTCAGTGGTCACTCTATTTATGAGAAACTGGCCTGAAGTTCAGAGTACTGCTCTGACCAAAATAGAAAGCAAAAATGGTGGTTAAAATGGAAGTAGAGTAAGATGAGAATCATTATGTTATTTTGGAACTAATATATATATATATATATATATATACAAAAATAAATGTTAACATTTTATACATTATGATAAAACTCTGTATGGGAGGTGGTAGATCTTCTCTGCTTTGGACATTATAATTTCTTTGTTCTCCATGCCAGTGCCACTTTTTTCCTCCCTAGATGCAGCATGGTCCCAGCCTGTTGGAAAAGTGGGTGGAGAGGTGAAACTGTCAGTCTCCTACAAGAACAACAAGCTCTTTATCATGGTGATGCACATCCGAGGTCTGGTAGGTGTTGAGCTGTGGCTTTTTCAGTAGTGGCTGCAAGCCAAATTTTTTTCAGATTTCTGCAGTCTTGTGTGGTGCAAACAACTGACTATGACTGGTTTCCTTTGTGTCTTGCAGCAGCCTATTCAGGATGGCAGTGACCCTGACCCTTACGTTAAGATTTACCTTCTACCTGACCCCCAGAAAACTACCAAGAGGAAAACCAAAGTTGCTCGAAAAACTTGCAACCCAACCTACAATGAAATGGTATGCTCCTGTGTAGTTTACCTTGGCAGCCTGAGGCATAGGACAGACATGCAGTGTCTAAAGCAGGAGTGGGCAGCCTGCAGCTTCCAGATATTTTTTTTTTTAACAGTAGATCCTATTAGCTTTTGTGTAGCCAGTTTGAAAGGTGATGAGAGTTTTAGTCCAACAAGATCTAGGGAGTTACAGTTTCCATGTCCCAGTGGAAGATAGATTCTGGAACAGATTAAAATTGCAGATTAGCAGAACCCAAACATTACTGCTTGGTTTGCTCAGGTTAGAATATTGTTTATGGACCTTATCTGTGGAAGAAGCTTTGACGTAACACTGACAAATATAATTTGCCACCTCCTAGGATCAGAATTCATGCAAGGTAAGGTTTCTGTGAGGGAGATATTATCAGAGGACTTGTGCCTACATTATTTGTTCTGTAATATAGTGGGCCCTTGGTATCCACTGGGTTTTGGGTCCAAGACCTCCCATAGAGACAAAAATGCATGGATGCTCAAGTCCCAATAAATATAGTGGGGTAGCAAAATTGTGTGCCTTATATAAAAGGACAAAATTAAGGTTTGCTTTGTGGCATTTATATTTGTTTTCAATATTTTCAAGCCATGGTTGGTTGAATTCATTGATAAAGAATTTGTGGATGTTTGCTTTGCTAAGAGGCAATTAATGTCTTTATCTCCAGCTATATTTGAAAGGAAGAAACTGACAAAACCAACTCATTGCCAAAGAAAACCCTATCAAATTCATAGGATTAATTGACAGGTGACAAAGGTACACACATAGCAGAAAACCCATTTGTAAGCAGTCACTGGAGACCTATATAAAATTCTCAACTCATGCAAGCTGTGGTCCAGTCCACTTAAAAGTGCAACTTTTTCTGTAGTTTCTTTGCCCTATTCTGTGCATCTGAGGGGTCCATGAAAGTAAATAGGGGTAACAGTTGGCTTTCTTAGGTTTGTTGGACTACAACTGCCATCCACCCTAATCAGCATAGTCAGTAGTAAATGATGATTGAAACCGCAGTTTGACTGGTTAACTGGTTAAGGTCTCAGGTTCTGTTGTATGTGTCTCCAAGTCGGACTAGGAAAGAAACATGAGCTAGCGACTTCTGACAGGCTCTGGAACTCCCTTCCCAGAGAAGTTAGCTGGCAACCTCCCTACTTTCTTTTCACAGACAAGTAAAGACTTTTCTGTTTAGACAAGTGTTTGATGATGGACTATATAAGGCTTGTCCCACCAAAATAAAGTGCTGGGTCTTGCTAACTTGCTGTGGTGTATGTGTGCGCACACACGTGTTTAAGGATACATGTTTTTAAATCTGGTTTTAAACTTTTTGATTGTTTAATCTTGTTTTAATGTTTGTATCTTGTGTTTTTTTAATCTATGTTTTTTTAAATGTGTTGTAAGCTGCTTTGAGTCCCAAACTGGGAAAATGATGAGGTGATGACTTATGATGATGATGATCAGCCTCAGCATCATATAAACCAGAGGTGGAAAATATGTGGTCCTCCAAATATTAGTGGACTTCGAGCAATCCTAGGCAGCATAGCTGTTGGTGGGGAATGCTGTAGGGCTGCACTCGACAACATCTAGAGGACTGCACAATTCCAACCCTTGCTTAAGGCTATGCTGAATTACCTGAACCAGTGATGTGACTTGTGTAAGGTATCCCGTCTTACTAATGCACAAGCAAACCATTAATAACAAGGATCCCTGGTGTTTAGGAGGATCTTTGGCCATATTTGAGCTGATGCATTGTTTTCTCAAACAGGAGATGGTCAAGCAAAATGGCTACAGGAAACCTCTCTTGGTTCTCACATGAATACCCCTGAGCAGATGCTGAGTGTAGAGCAAGCTGATGCCCACTGCTAAGGAATGTGGAAACTGATGGCAATGTGGTTGTTGCCTTATCTTTCTTACTTTAACTTACTTTCTGTGCTTTTAATCTCAGCCTGATATATCAAGAATTTATTCCTGCCATGGGGAAGGCTTCACCTGCTGAATTCATATCAGGCTACTGTTAAAGGCAGAGGAAAAGACTCACGAAGAAAAACTACCATAGCAGGAAGAAACTTGGGTGAAACAGTTGTTGTCAAACAATAGTTTGAAAGTTTTTAAAGGCACAGTTCTGTAGCAAAAAGATCCAACCACTATAAAAATCCAATGAGAGTTACTGCTCTTTCCTTCATTTCCTCAAAGGATAATACTGTAACTAACAGATTGTTGTTGTGTGCCTTCAGGTTGTTTCCAACTTGCTACAATCCTATGGTGAACCTATCAATGTGTTTTCTTGGCAAGTTTCTTCAGACGGCATTTGCCATTGCCATCCTCTGAGGCTGAGAGAATGAGGCTTGCCCAAGGTCACCCAGTGGGTTTTCATGCCTGAGCCAGGATTCGAACCCTGGTCTGCAGAGTCACAGTCCAAGGCTTAAACAACTACACCATGCTGGCTCTCAACTGTCAAATATTCCATGTTAAATCACTTGAAAACTATTTGAAATTGTTATGGAATGGCAGCATAGAGAATTTTTTAACCTTTCAAAAGTATTAATTTAAAAGTGTGGTAGGACTTTTATCATAATAGGAGTGGTTACTACAGAAGGTACTTTAAAGCACAGGTGGTAAAGTGAGGTGCTGTGATTGCAAGCAGGACCAGAACTTTTCTGCAGCCCTTGACTTGACCACAAAGGGCTTAGCAGATTTAAATGCTGCCTGATTTAAATGCTAGACAGAATTTACCATGACCAATCTAATGTTAGTCAATTAGAATAGACCCATTCAATCAATGAAACTTACACAGGTGGGTTACTATGTTTCCGTTTATTTAATAGGTCTACTCTGTTTGGAAATAATGATAGTATTTAGGCCTGTTTGTGTAAATATAGACATGCTAATGGAAAAGATAACAAAACCACTGCATCTGACATTGTGCTTTAGAGACCTGAGAGTACTGCACTGACCTTCTCATGCTGTTCTAAGCAGTTGTCTGTTTAATTCATTAAAGAGAAACAGAGAAAGCATGCTTATCTCTCCAAATCTTCTGTATTTTGCAGCTTGTCTATGATGGCATTCCTAAAGGAGATCTCCACCAGCGGGAGCTGCATCTCAGTGTTCTGAGTGAAGAGGGATTTTGGGAAAATATCCTCCTTGGGGAGGTCATTATTAGACTACGGGACCTGGATCTGACACAGGAAAAGATGGGCTGGTTTGAATTGGGCTCTAGGAGTCACGGGACCATGTGAAGAGCAACGAGGCAGCCGTAATATCTTTGGAACCACTTTGGCTCCTTGTGAGCCCCTGGGAATCGGTGCATGTTCCAGAAGTTATATTCTGGTATATCTGAAAGGATTTAGTTTCCTGCAAATAAGAAGGATGGATATATTGTTTCTCTGCAAATGAAGGGTTAATTTCTTGTGGGGAATGAGCATTTTGGGATTGAGTCATGATAGGAAATTCTCTTATGACTTGAAAAGGCTGCCATAGATGGACGTTTTAAAAAATACATTTACCTTGTGTCAAGGGAACAATGATTTACAGTGGGGGAGTTGAAATATGCAGTGTTCTTCCTCACCTCTTTAGTATATTTTTAATTTTTTTTAAAAAAAAGCAAAAAGTTTGAACCCACACAGAAGATAGAACGGAGTCCAGATGGACAAGGAACTTTTCAGGGTGGACTATATCATCAATGACATTGGTATTGGACTTTCTTAAGGGTGTTATAATTTTTTTTTAAAAAAAAAAGAAATGCTTACATATGAACCTGGGAGGGAGGGGAATGTATATGGGGTAGGTATGAATGTTAGTTTAAAACCTTATCTCTGGGATAGGAGCTACTATGCTCCAACTCAAGCCATCTTGGAGAATTTGCTTCCAAAGGAGAGCTATGTAACTTGTACATGTATAGAGCTTAAAATTCCTGATTTCCTGCTAGGAAAATGCAACCTAGAAGGCAGGCAGTCTTGGATTAACATCTGGGTTTGTTTGGCGAAGGTAGAAGGCAACAGTATTTCCTCTTGATTCTAAAGTTCATAAAGGCCTTGACCACAAGTGTCTAGGAGCTGTGTGTTATTTCCACTTTCCTTGTTCGCTGATCTGAATTGCTTCTCTCACATTTTGTGTTCTGGTCAGACTAAGGAACTGAACCTGATGAGTTGCATTAAATCCTGTAAGCAGAGGGTTTTCACTGATATAAGAGGGAGCGACTGGCCTTAGATCTCCTAAACTGTGACTTTGGAGAACTGATTCTGTGAATTAGCCAAATATCCTTTGTGACAGTCAGTCTCCTGTGTAAGTCTTTCCAGGTTAACTGACTGCTGTTGTCTAAAATGCAAATTACCCTAGCTCAGTTTAAAGCTGTTGTGCATTATCTTCTTCAGTGTCACTTCAGGCTTTTCCTCCTGAGTGGTGAATGGGAGGCAAGACAGCAAAGACAAAAGTACTGGATAACTGATTAGAAAGTTACATTGGCATTTGCCATTAAGCACCAATGATTTTTTCAAGCCTTTATGTGCACCACTTGCATTGCAACAAATCCTGTAGAGCAGGTGGCTGCAAGCTGTTTCTTCAAGAAGTAAAACTTAATGAAAAAGCAACATGGGGTGGAGAAATCACCAACTTTTAATAATCCTTTTCTCTTTATAATTATACAAAAGACCTGGTGGTTGTTGTTGTTATTGTTGTTGTTGGTTTTTTTAAAAAAAATTTTTTTACAGGATGTCCTATTTGGACATTGCCATTTGCCTCCTTGAATAAAAAAACAACAGCACTTCAAAATAGGAAGGGAGAATCTTTACACATCTCAGGCAAGAGCCTTACAACTCAGAGCCTGTCTTTTCTTAGTCCTTACTGAGGTATTTGTTTACAGTGAGAACTCTCTGACAATGGACTGTTTCTCAGGATCTGAAAAATAAATGTACTTTTTTTAAAAAAAGATATTTTATCTGACAGATGACGTGTTCAGAAATAAACTAAGTTGGGGAGGACTATATTTCATCCTTTCCTTGACTGAGCTGTATCTGAAAGTGGCACCTGACTACAGAGATGTGGGTGGATTTCAGAGGCAATTACTCAAGAGGATATTGGCTGTGTTCTCTAGTTATGTCATCCGTCCTATAGGAAAGAAAGTAGAAATGGCACCTTATGGATACCTGTATCTTTCAGTTGTAAAATGGTGGCATTGATTAAAAATAAATAAATGGAACTGGAAATCAGCAAAGGCTACAATGTTTTATTTTATTCAGTGAGAGGGGGAAAAACAACAACATTGCTTTTTAAAGGGGTTGTCTCATTAGCATTACTCGCAAATTAGATTCAGTAAAGCTGTATACAATATATACTCATGTATAAGTCTAAAAACTTAGTCAGAAAATGTATCCAAAAACCTGAGTCGACTTATCTACAGGTCAATGTAAGTACTGTACTCTATCTCTTACTTTTAAAAAAGGAACCAATTTTTTTTAAAGGAACAATTTTTTTGAAAAAAGTGAAAGGCAAAAATGTAAGCTGTCCTGGAGGCTCCCTGCCCCTCCATCAATGTAGCCTTTAGTGTGAGCACAAACAGTTATGCCTGCTGGAATTTTGTAAATTCTTTGGCATCATTTTCCTTTGCTTCATTCTTTTGATCCTTTGTTACATGCCCCTAAGTTTTACCCTCAACTTATCCATCAGTTATATCAAAATCCATAATTTTGGCCTCAAAACCTGCCCTCGACTTCAGGTCAACTTATAGTCGAGTGTATATAGTTGTCTCAGTGTGGGGAAACACATATCTGAACTAAAATGAACATGAATTACCAGTTCCTCTTTCTTGTGAGAATTAAGGGTTCCATGATGCTCCTTCCTTAGATCAAGTTACAGAATACAGGAATATTGTAGCTCCTGGCCCCACTGTGGTTCTCATTGTTGCAACATGTTTTCATGTCTGCTCACTTGTTTTTGTGGGCCCTGAACTACTACACAACTATCACCGCTAGCATATATGTCAAAACAAGGGAAGTCTTCAGTCCTGGAGTGGCAGTTCTCTAAAGTGAAGTGTAGAAGATCCTTGATAAAATCAACTCATTTGAGTGGCTGGAGGAGAGTGCTGAGAATACCATGGATGGCCAAGAAGACAAACAAATGGATTCTAGAACAGATTAAGCCTGGGTTGTCTCTGAAAACCAGGATAACTACTGTATATATGTCTAGAAATTTAGGTTAAAAACTGACCCCAAAAACCTGAGTTGACTTATCCACTGTCAATGTAAGTACTGTATTTTAATATACACATACATGGTAAAAGCCAAGAGTTTAATCTGCTGTGAAAGCACTGACCCCCGTCTATTCTTTCAGCTGTCCAGCCTTTAGTATGTGCACAAATAGTTATGCCTGCTGTTCTTTGGCATTGTTTTCCTTTATTTCATTCTTTACATCCTTCATTGCATGTGTCTAGGTTTTACCCTTGACTTATCCATGGGTCATATCAAAATCCACAATTTTAGCTCCAAAACTTGCCCTCAGTTTATATATGAGGTCAAATTATAGTCGAGTATATATGGTAAGCTGTGGTTGTCATACTTTGGTTGCATCATGAGAAGGCAGGAATCATTAGAAGAAACGATGCTAGGAAAGGTAGAGGGCAGTAGAAAGAAAGACTGCATGCAAATGGCTGGATTCAAATGGCCACAGACATGAGCCGGCAGGACATGAACAGAGCTGTAGAGGACAAGGGGTCTTGGAGATATCCACAGGGTCGCCATAAATCAATATTCACTCAAGTGTAGTTAACAGTAACAATAATTGGATGCATACGTAGCCAACTGGAAAATAAGTAAATGTTGAGAGTGACTTTTTCTTCTTCCACTGTAACCATGAGAATACATAATAAAATGTATTTCAGCGATTGACAAGACATTACTTGGTGGCTTGCTTCTTCTAGTTTGAAGGAAGGGCATTTGTCTTTTTGTTGTTGCTGTTGTTGTGTACCTTCAAATTGTTTAGAACTTATGGCAACCCTAAGATGAACCTATCATGAGCTTTTCATGGCAAGATTTGCTCAGAGGAAGCTTGTCACTGCCTTCCCTTGAGGCTGAGAGCATGTGACTTGCCCAAGGTCACCCAGTGGATTTCATGGCCAAGTTAGGAATCAAAGCCTGGTTTCCATAATCAAAGTCCTGATGATGCGAAAGAAAGAATATTAATAGTTGAAGCTACATGATCTCTTTTACACAATCATTAATAGAATTTCCTTCCTTGTAGAATCTGGCAACTTCTTGACAGGAGATCCCAGTACATTATGTTTTGCATCTATCTAAATTACATGCTTTCTAATAATTATAAACTGAGTGTATTTTGATTGATTGCCTCAAACGCAGTCAACTCTCAGTGGTTTTCAGAACTGGGCCCTGTTAGGCTGTATGTTGATACAACTTGTGTTACTGTGACAAGAAAAATGCTCCAGAGCATTCCAAATGTATGCTCCTTTCACTTGTTATGTTTGCAGGAATGTACTGTGGTCATGATGACATATTCAGCACTCACACCTTTTAAAACTATGTATTTAACTGCTGCACAACATAATAACATCTCTAGCACCGATTGCATGGTTATTGCAACAGCCTTCTGACATGAGCAAGCAAGCTGGGGTGATAATTGATTGTTCTTGTGTACCTCCTAAGTACTAGATTGCATGCTGCTTGTCTGACTTGAAAAACAACTTTTTGTTATATAGGGTGAAGATTGTTTCTAAACATGAATACCTGTTTAATTTCTGCCTATCACACTATTGTTTGGGGCAAAGATTCCAGTCAAAAAACATACACACAGTGGTAACTGTAATATTATGCTGCAGGAGGCTAACATGGCTACTTCTTTGTAATGTAAACAGGTATCTCTGGGGCGAAACAGATGGGCAGGAAAAAGTGGTTTGAAGCTGCCTTTTCTGAAGCCACATTGAAACCCCACCAACCACACCACTGGCTCCCAAGGCAGCTGGAGTGCTCATGTCATGACCACATAACATGGCTTCAAGCCAAGAAGAAGCAGGAAAAAGCTGCTTCTTTTCGAAATGAATTTTCTCTACATAAGGCGCCCAGAGGGCACTTTCCTGCTGGCTTCAAGGCATATGTCATCTAAATGACACACCTTCAAGCCAGCCTCTTTTTGCCTGTCTGTTTAGCCCCATTGTTCTGAAGACCTGTGTATTAAAATTTTTCTACCTCAGAACCAGATTTCTTTCAGACTGCTTCTGTTTCTGGAAATATTTGAAATTGCTTTAGTGCCACTACATATGTGTGTCGCTATATAATCTATAAAAGCATGACATCTGCAACAGGATTACAACAAAATGGAATTTTCTAATTGTCTTTATGAGCTTCAAACATATACAAATATAAAACAGCACCATTTATAGATTAAGATAACGGCAAGCCATAAATAATTTTAAGAGGAAATCAAATAGGTACTGTGTTTAGGAAGCTGAAGAAAAAGTTTGACCTGGGAACAATAAAACAGTTGATTCCATGTAATATGGTAAGAAGTTTTAACATTTAACAGTCCTGAAGAGTGTGTTCAGAACACTTTTACAGTGTGATTCATACATGTCTAACATGGGGCACTTCAGTAGATATGTATAAGATTGAAGTGTAAATGTACCAAATTACCACTGCTTTAGCTATGCTTTGTAATTGAGGCATAGTTTCAAAACAACATATATGTTGAGTTTATAAAGATTTTTTTAAAAAAATAACAATCAATGAAAGGAAAAGCTTTATTGCAGAACTGAACTGTAAATGCATGCTGTATAGAAGTGCATGTGTACCTGTATTTCACTGTTCTTTGAAATTATTATTTGTACACTTACTCCTTATAGTTCTTTTTACACTTTTACACTTATAGCAAAAGAGTTTCCATACATCAAACATGATCAAACATTGACCAGAACAGGGATTGTAGGCAAGAAATAATGATAATGATAATGATGATGATAATAATAATTATTTATACCCCTGCTTGGGGAAGGCAGCTATGAAGGAAGTAGAAAAGATCCTAAAGAGCAAACATATATAATTAAGCATGAAAGTTAGGATCGTAAAAGCCATTGTATTTCCTATTACCATGTATGGATGCGAGAGCTGGACAATCAAGAAAGCGGATAAAAAGAAAATCAGATCATTTGAGAAGTGGTGCTAGAGGAGAGTGCTGAGGATCCCATGGATGGCCAAGATGACAAACAAATGGGTCCACAAACAGACCAAGCTTGAAATCTCCCTGGAAGCCAAGATCCTCAGATTGAGGCTGTCATACTTCCGCTGTATCACGAGAAGGCATAAGTCACTGGAAAAGACAGTAATGCTAGGAAAGATGGAGGGAAGAAGAAGAATGAGAGGAAAACTGTGCGCTAGATGGATGGACTTTTAAAGAAGGCATGGATATGAATTTGCAGGTCTATATAAACCTATCCACTGGCGTGACAAAAACAAGGATAACAGTGTCAAAACTGCTAGATTGTAACATGAAAAGGCTGTGTTGTCTGATAAGATGAGCAGCCAAGAGACAAATTTAGCAGCTGCCTGTAGAGAAAAGATAGATCTTAATTAGTGACAGTGAAAAGAAACTGATGATACTGAAGAGCAGGCCGCAGCCACCTCTGGGTATTCCTTGCCAAAGAAAACTATAAAATTTATGGGGTCAACAAGTGACCTGAAGGCATATACACACAGATGTTTACATGGAAATAAACACCACCGTATTCATTAATACCCAAGTATCCATAGCATGCCAGCCTTAAAGGAAAAGTGGCTGCTCCATTCTGAACTACAATCTTCCCTGATGACTCAATATGCTTTTGGGGGCTGATGGAGGCTGTAATGCATCACTATCAGGAGCTGCAGTTTCCCCACTATGACCTTAATACAATTCTTAGTACTGTACCAACTAGGTTGCAAGAAGAGGCAATATGGCCCTATGCACCTTTGTGGAAACAGAAGGTGGAGTTAAAGGGACTTTGGCCTGTTCCACACTGAGGGAGTTCTCCAGTTCTGGCAGCGAGACAAGCCCGGATTGCCTTATTTGGCTCCCCTTCTGGAAACTGACCTTTAATACCATGGCTACCACTATCTTATCACTGTTTGCACAGCAGCCTCACCTTTGTGCTACCCACAAGAAAAGTGGATTTTTCAACACTTTCCTTTTGCTTTCAAGAAGGCTTCTCCGTTTCTGTTACAGGTTGAATCTCCCGCATCCATTAAGCCCGTGACCAGAAGTGTTTGGGATTTTGGAGGGGTTTTTTGGATTCTGGAATATTTTCATATACACAATGAGCTATCTTGGTGACGAGACCCAAGCCTAAACATGACATTCGTGAGTGTTTCGTATACACTTTATACACATACCTTGCAGGTAATTTTAAACACAGTATTTTTAATATTTTTATGCATGCAACAAAGTTTGTGTACACTGAACCATCAGAAAGCAAAGGTGTCACTATTTCAGCCACCCATGTGGACAATTTTGGATTTTGGAATATTTCCAAATTCTGGATAAAGGAGGCTAAACCTGTGTACACAAACCTGGAAAACCGGTGAATGAGAAGTAGCCCTGTGGCATATTCTTTCTTTCCATCAGGGCTTCCGAAAGCTACATTTTGATATTGAGGAAATTTAGGAAGTTCAAATAGGAGCTTTTCCAAGCTCAGCTTTCCAGATACTTCATTCCATTCCCCTGCATTCTCTCCTTGCTCCCTCATGGTTTTGTCAACTATTAACAAAACTCAGTTTAAATAAAGACGGTTCAGCCACACTATAAAAATAGTACAGTTTGACACCACTTTTAAGTGATGCATCTCCATCCTATGGAATCCTGGAATTTGTAGTCTTACAAGGTCTTTCTGCCAAAAAGTGCTAGCGCCTCACAAAACTACAAGCCCCAGGATTCTGTACGATGGACCCATGGCACTAAAACTGGTGTCAATCTGCATTATTCCTACAATGTAGATGCACCCAAGCCAGTTTATGCTCAGACCTAACTGGACAGTTTTGGGCTGTTCCCCTTCTTTATGATCCCACTTTAAAAAAAAAGTTTTTTTGCAGTTCTAACAACTCTCGTTTTTGACTTATGGCAACCCTATCAGGGTTTTTAAATTTCTTCAGAAGGGGTTTGGCATTGCCCTCCTCTGAGGCTGAGAGAGTGTGACTTGCTCAAGTGGGTTTTTGTGTCTGACGGGACTGGAGTGGCAAAAGGAGCAGGGCCATATGGACCTATATAAATGAAGTACACCCATCCCTATTTGCGGCTTTAATTATTCACAGATTTGATTAGTATGTTCTCTCTAGGAATATCCAGGTCCTCCAGTGCGACTCTGTGGTCAACTTTAACTAAAAGTTGCACTGAAAGACCTAGAGATTCCCAGAGAGAATACTCTCCTGGGCACGTGTAGCTCCTCCAGTGCAGTTCTAGGGTCAGTGTCTGTTGGATGTTGACCACAGATTTCCCTTGGGGGACCTAGATATTCCTAGAGAGGTGTCATCTCAAGTAAAAACATGGTGTTTTTGTTATTTGCGGTTTTCCCATATTCACATACCAAATGTGGAGGGACAAGTGTATTTAATGTTTTTAATATGTTGTACCCCGCCCTGATTGCTTGCTCAGAGGGATGGGTAAGAAATAAATATTATTTCCTTTTAAAATGAACTACAGTACATTATTATTAGTAGTATTAGTATTAGTATATTAGTATAGTATTATAATTTATAATAATAATAATAATAATAATAATAATATATTTATTTCAATAAAGGGGGACCTATTAATAAACTCTCAAGGGCTGCTCCTGAAGCCTGAAGCCCAAAAGATAGTAAACCTTCCTTCAGAGCAAAAGGGAGCACACCTATTTTGAAACTGATCTTAGTTTCCCTCAACCTCAACTGACACCCAACGGCTGATGCAACCGTCGACCCACTGTCACTCAGGGCCGAGAGGCGGGACTCCGCTTGAGCCGAGAACCAATCAGGAAGGCCGCTTAGATTACCCGGATGAGGCGATTCGAGAGAATCGAAAAAAAACACAACCCTACCCTCAGAGTCAGAGGCGTCACCAGCGGCGTGCGTCTGCGTGCGTCTTCTTCCCTGGCGATACGGGGCCTCCCGGCCCAAACCCTTTAAACGCTGGGCCTTCTTCTATTTCTCATCATTATCGCCACCGCCGCCATTTTGTCTCCCTCTTTTCCTCCGCTCTGTGCATTCATTTGCCCCCAAAGAAAGGATGTCGAGGCGAGGCCCCCGCGTCCTTCTCCTGAGGAGCCCCCCAGTCCCGGGCGGGAAGAAGAAGCGCCGGAGGGTTTTTTAGGAGCCCTGAGGGCCATCATGGAGCCGGGGGGGCCTCCTTTAGCGCCGCTCCAAGGCCGCCCGGAGGAAGAGGCGGCGGCGGCCCCGGCCTTTTCCTTCCTGGGCCTCTTCTCGCACCTCCTGCAGCGGCTCCTTCCCGGCGGCCAGGCCTTGTGGCTCCCCTCCGACGGCCAGGCCCAACACGCAGCCGGCCTCGTCGTCCAGCACCAGCTGCGCTTCCTCTCCTCTTCCTCCTCCTCCGTCGCCTCCAAGGCCTCGCTGCCGCCGGGGCCCCTGAGCTGGGAAGAGCTCTCCGAGGAGGCCTCCAAGAAGTTCCCGGGCATCTTGGAGCTGAGGGCCGCCCTCCTCGACCCGGACGGCGGCTACCACAGCTTGGAGGTCGAGGAGCCCCTTCTTCTTCCTCCAAGGCCTCAGGAGGTGGAAGAATCTGGCGAGGAGGAGGGAGGGCCTGGAGGAAGAGGATGCCAGGATTTGGGGAATGATAATAATAATCCTTGTGGAGACCAGGAGGAGGAGGAGGAGGAGGAGGGATCAGGGGGGCTTCTTGAGGCCAGCTCCCAGGACTCTGACATAGAGCAGGATCTGCCTCTTGAGGCCCGGCCTGCCTGCAGCAACAAGCTCATCCATTACATCCTGGGAGGCTCTTGCAGTGAAGAGGAAGAAGAAGGAGAAGAGGAAGATTGGGATAAAGAAGAGGAGGATGAAGAGGAGGAGGATGATGGGTTTGACAGCGAAGGATCCCTGTCAGAGTCGGGCAGCGAAAGCATTCACTTGTGGAACTCCTTCTCCAGCCTGGATCCTTACGACCTTCGCAACTTCACAGCCCCTGTCCACACTGCTGCTGAGGCTGCTATTACTACTGCTACTACTACGCAGCTGGAGGAAAGGTGTGAACCGGCTGAGGCAGCCGTAGAGGATTCTTCCTCCTGGGCGGACGACGAGGACGAGGAGTGGGAGTCCGGTGGCGGCGGCGTCGACGAGTCGGAGAACTTGAAGTTGTGGAACTCCTTCTGCCACCTGGACGACCCGTACAACCCTTTCCACTTCACGGCGGCCCAGTTCCAGGTCGCGGATAAGAAAGGGATTCGCGGACTGAAAGGCCGCCCCTCAGGCCCCCGGCGGCGCAGCATCCTGCTCAGCTGTCAGGTGCATCTGCTCGATAAGAGGGGCTCTGAAGCTGCGGAGGCTGCGAAGCGCGGTGTCCTTTCTAGGGGGAAGTGTAAGAGGGAGAAAAAGGTAGGGTCGGTACACGTTCATTTTTCAGTCCGTAAGCAGAACCTTTGAGTGATTGTAACTCTGCCCTGCTCAGTAGGTCTGTGGAACGGCTAAGCGCAGAAGAGGAGCACGTGGTTTTTTTTATCAGTGTGATCAGGTTTGTAAGAGGTAAATTTACAGGCTGAATATCTGGTTTTGTTGGTTTGTTATGTCAGACCTCCACAACTTAGCAGTAGGTAGGGGTCCAAATTAAAATAGGCTGAACTTCTTTGGGCCGCAAATAGGTTTTAATTAAATAACAATTAATTCTGTCTTCTTCCTCTGCTGCCTGCCCTTTTCAGGAGAAAGCTGGGCAAAGGAGAAGGGCTGCAGGTCAAGTATTTGCCCTTCCTCCTCCACATGGCCCTCTACTTAGAAGGAGGCCAGGCAATGCAGGAGCCTTGAGGTCGTTCCACATCCTTGTGGGCTGCTCAAAACCCTCAGGTGGGCCACAAGTGGCCTCTGGGCCATGTGTTGTGCAAACTTGTTTTATGTCATGGTGAAGTAACTTGGCATAATTACTTCATTCCTTCCTTTTCAGGACTTTTTTTGCAGGACTGAGCTTACAGCATTTATCAAATGTAATCAGGAGTCCAGCCAGGATGACTTGAATGGATCAGAATAACTTGCATGGGTCTTGTTTAGCACCATGTGTTCATGATGATGATGATGATAATCTCAATCTTTGAACGTCTCTTGTCTCCAGTGTACACTGGAACGATGTTTCAGTGTGGGATCCATATTTTATATCCATTAGAATGAAAGACACATAATGCTAGCATGGCAAAACCAAAACAGTGTCCTGCCTTTTCAGGTTCTCCTTATCATTGTGTGGCATCTACTTGTTGATTTTATTTAAAGAACTAATTAACCAGAACCAGGCTTTATGACTAATGGACTCGTGTTCCCTCTAGTATTTTTAGCTTTTTTCTAGGACAAAAGTGACATTTCAGTAACTTGGCTTTAATCTAAGTGTTCCTTCAGAAAACACTCTTCTTCTGTCTCCACCAGTTTTTCTACATATTGATGCAGCACAAACCTAGAAGGAACTGGAAAACCCATTCCTGAGTACAGTATTCATTGCCTAATTGCCTGATTTACCAGGTGGGCAACTTAAAGACACATTCACACATACAAGGTGGAAATGAGAGGCAGTGTGATGTAGTGGTTTGAGTGTTGGACTACAGCTCTGGAAACCAGGGTTTGAATTTCCTCTCAGCCATGGAAACCATGACCTTAGGCACGTCACACGCTCTCAGGCTCAGAGGGAGGCAAAGCCACCACCTCTCCCTAAAAAAACCCCCAAATCCTACCAAGAGTGATAGGCTCACCTTAGTGTTGGAATAAGTTGGAAATGACTTGAAGGTGCACAACAAAAGCTGGAATTAGTCTCAGGTAGTACAACACAACATGGTTGTAAAAAAACGCCTGCTCATTCTAACCATTTGTCTGACCAGCAGTAAAAAGGTACCATGACTTTAGTTACATGTCCATCATGAAAGGTTTATGATTTACTTGATTGAAACATGTAAATACTGTAGTTTTATTTTAGTAACTATTCAGTGTAGAAACCCCTAGTAGGACTTAAACACAGATTGTTTAAATACATGCTTATGTATAGTATTGTTTGAAACAGCATGTTTTTCTACAATTTGTGATGTTACTGCTCTGATAAAATGGTTGGAACATTTTCATTTTCCTCATAATATGAAATATGTATCTTTTCCTAATCAAAAACTGCTTACTTGTAGACGGTCTTGAAAAGCTGCTTCAGTGCTTAAGAACTTTGATTTACATTTAGTTGTGGTGATACACAGTTGTTTAGTATTTTCCTCCTGGAGTCTAGCTGCAGATCCTGAAAATAACTTGAAGTTCATTATGTAATTGCAACATTTACATCTAGGAAAAGATTACAGCATCACTTTGTCTTTTTCCGAGGAACAAAAAAGGAAGCATTGGAACTTGAATAGAGTTCCACTTTAAATACTATTTGCTTTTTATTATTTTACATTTTTATCCACTCTTCTTCAAGGAGCTCAGTGTAGTATATGTCCCCTTTCGCCCTAAAGACAGCCTACAAAATTGGTTAGGTTGAGATGATGACTGACCTAGAATTACCTCATGACCATCATGTCTGAGTGAATATTGTTTCAATTTTAGGCCAGCTTGAATTTGTTTTTTCCTAAGTCAAGGCAATTTTTAAAAAGAAATCAGCTCTTCCCATTCTTGGTCTGATATTTAACCACTGCTTCACTCTGGCTTTTCTGTTTCCTGTCACAAGGCAGGATGATGTACCAGACAAAATATGACTGGACTACAGGGTGCTAATAAGTTAATGTTAGGATGTGCCTTATTAGTGTTACTGAGTTGATGTCAAGGTGTACCTTATTAATCATCTAAAACTGTATGCAAACAACTTATTGCAGTGTTTGAACTATATGTTTTCTTAACCAAAGTTTGACAATAACAAGTTACAAAAAACTGGTTACATTTACCATTTACAGTTAGCAGCAACTAGTTATTTTGAAGTGAAAGATGTATTTCAAATGTAATATAATGAGTGAGAACAGTAATGGGTTTTAGTTTCAAAAGTTAGTTTTAAATGACATTCTTACACATTTTACATGTTTTTAAAGGCTTTATCCCATTGTATTTTCAATCCTAACAGTTTTTTAAAGTTATTTTTAAATTAATTTTTGCCATAAGGGACATCATTTTATTATGCTACTGTATGAAATGGGACTTGAGCATCTATGGCTTCTGGTATCCACAGGAGTCCTGGAACCCAGATCCCAGCTGATATCAAGGGCCTGCTGTGAAGGAAAGCAATAGAAACAACTAGCATCACAAAAGACAAGAGAGAACCTTATTCAGTGTTGTAATTAATAACAGTGAGTTAATTCTCTAACACTATTGAGCAATGGAAATAAATTACTTCTAGAAAGTAACTTTCCAAACTTTGCTCTTAACTGAGATTTATTCTGTAGGTGTTACATCTGACCTGAACCAACTAAATCTTAGTACTTAGGACAGGAATATCTTAGTAATTCTCACATGTTCACAGGTAGTCAATGTTTTGAATTGATATGTGTAGCAATTCATAGTATCTACTCTAGATTTACATGGAGCGAACAAACATAAGACAGTAAACACAGATCTTGAGAAATCTCTGGAACTACAGAATTATAGTCCGCCCTCCCCAACCTCAGGCATCTGTGGACAGTAAGCCCCATTGTCCCTAATGGCCACAAACGGTTGCAGCAGAGCACCTGTGTGCACATGTGCCATCATTGAAAACAGTGGGACTTGAGGTCCCAGTTTGTTTGTTCCCCCCCCTCCCCCATCCACAGGGCATCAGGAATGGAATTCCCATGGGTACTAGGGGTCAACTGCACCCATTTTAGCATAACTTTCTGTAAACATTCAGTGACTTCTCTACAAATTTCAGTTGTGCACTTCTTTCTGGTCATACAGTGAACAAAGATTGATATGCAATATATAGAACTATGTTACATGATCTGTTAATGAAGTCCCAGAGGATATGTTAGAATGATGTAAAACACAAGAAAGAAGACACAGAGGAACAGGCTGATGTAACTATCTAGCATGCTCCTGTGTGCCATCTTTTTGTATGAAAGTAGTTAGATGCTTTAGAGGATTTGATGTTGCAACTATAAGGACCTGGTGTGCTTTAATTTCTAGGCATAATAGAGTTTTTACGTTTGGATTGTTTGGTTTGAACATGGTTTTTGTAATTGCATGAAAACATAAGGAATTCAAATGTTCAACTCCAAAGGATCTGCTTGTAAAGGGGCTTAAAAGTGATTTGAGTTTGCATTTAAGATTTGTATTGTAAGTGGTACAACAGATAGGAGTGAGGAAGAAAAGCAAGCAAAGTAGCCACAATAGTGTATTAAGAAAAAAATCTTTTCAAGTAATAGTAAGACAATATCTTTATTATGGCTTACTGAATAGGCATAAAGAAATGAGGAAGTCTTCCTTTAATGTCCTTTTTCGGTGGAGTGCTTAAAGAGCCATTACTTTATTGTGTTGTAGTTTTGTATGCTGTTCATATATGCTTCTAATTTATCCTTTTAATATCTTTAATTGTATTGGGATCTTAACTGCTGTGAAAATAATGTTAAAATAAATATATATGTTGATCATTTGATTTCCGTTTGTGTCTCATAGGTGACCTTCCTTGAAGAAGTTATTGAGTATTATATAAGTAGTGAGGAAGATCGTAAAGGACCCTGGGAAGAACTTGCACGGGATGGGTGCCGGTTCCATAAAAGAATTCAAGAAACTGAAAATGCTATTGGATATTGCTTAACAGTGGAGCACAGGCAACGAATATTTAATAGACTCCAGAAAGTTGATATTTCCTAGCACCTTAATAAAGTATAAAAGTAAAAGGCTAACTCATTTTAGTGACACCTGTGAGCATCTTATATGAGATCTTAATATTAAATACTGGCAGCTACTACTTAAATGGGAAAGGAAGTGATTTTAACATTGCATCCCAATACTCTGCCAGGAAACATGCTGCATGTATCTGGATGTAGTGTTAAACAAATTGGGTATTCAGTGTATTGAATGCATAACTATTTCCTTTTGAAGCCAAGAATATCCATTTTTTTAGAAGCCAGTCCAGAGATGCCTCCTTGCGTGTTTGCCTGTGTTCTCTGTCTCATTCACAGAAGTACATATCTGAACACAGAAAGATAAGAGTGGAATTTTGCACTTTTTAAACAGGAAGATATTTTAATAGTATATTTATTGGGTTGGGAACCCAGCAATGGAGTTTTATTTAAAGTTTGAAAATTAGTGTCTGTTTTCTTTTGTGTTGAACTTGTCCACATTAGAAGCCAAATATTCTAATAGTTCTTATAATTAAGTTGACTTTGGTTCTATTTTTCAGACTTCACATTAACATTATCATGCCCTTACCAGACATCTGTTCTGGGCAGCAGCTGGAGTTCAGACTGCCAAAAACATTACTGGTTTTCTCCTTTTGGCCCTCTGTAAATCTAAGAATTTGTTGTGTAGCATTCCTTTCTTAAAGGTGGTTTACCAAAGTTCTGCAGCAGATCCACTTATTTCTTTAATTTCTAATGCCGCTTTCTATAATCAGTTGAGTTCTGTGGAAAAGATTTTTTTTTTTTAATCTCACATAGTTACTGTTTTTGTTACAGTCTGCTGCAGAACACAGATATGCCCCCCAAACCATGGGAAATTATTGTTAGCTTTCCAAGATTTGCAATGCTGATCAGTTTTAATCCTTTAAACATCAGTATTAATATAATTGTTTATATCACAGCATAAATATTTGCAAAGATAATTTTGTAGTTACTTCGAATGCATTAACTGAATACATTCCAAGTAATATAGTATGTGCTTATGGGTCATCTCAGTTTTTTTATTGAGATTTTTATTTTATATTTCAAACAATTGTTTAAATGACTGAGATAAGATGTCTGAAACAAATCAGCTTCAGAGCTGCTGCAGTAAATGAGCAGTGGCTTACAATTGTTTTATTCAGTTTCCCACATACCTGTGTTCTGACAGCAAGCTGAAATAACAGTAGCAGATGAAAATCAGGGATGATAAACAGGAATATAAAAATACTGTTCTTTTCCAGTGACATATTTGAACCAAAACCAGGTGTATGTATTCTGAGGTTGTGGGGATTATCTTGAAGAGGTACCTCTGAAACATGTTGAAATTCTGGGATGAACTGCCGTATAACTTCATTGAACCATCTGGAATTGTACTAAGGCTACAGTTTTGTTTTGGTAAATAGGAATAAGTCACATCTGAGCTCTTTGGCTTTTGGCTTTTAATTAAATACATAAAATTGGGCTACTGATATGATGGTACTAAGAACAGAAAATCTTCCCAGTCTGATACTCTAGTATTGTCTGTTAGTCATCTGCAGAATACTTGGTTGGAGACAGATTCTATTTCTTAACTTGAAGTCGTTAAAAAACATACGCAATGGTGGATTTCCTGAAATAGAATCAATCATCACATAATCTTCCCTTTCCATAGAAATATTTAGTGGTGCTACACATTGTTAGTGAAGGATGTCTGTTCAGCTTCATTGAAGTAGCAAAATATGAAAGCCTACTTCTACGACTTTAAAACAAAACCAGAATTAGCAGATTTTTATTTTTGTATCATTTTATGAGGGGAAAGATAAATCCAGACAACCTTTCACTTTATACAAATGTAAATTGATTTGATTATACCTTATTAGATTTTTATATTTAAAATTATATTTCTGTATATAATAAAACAACTGAAAACTAATCTGTAGAATATAATAAAGAGACTTTGCAAGTTATTTTCAAATTGTCTCAAAAAATGGCACCAGCAATTGATGTATAGCTGTCATGAGAGATGGATGCAAAATATAGTAATTTGTACATTACCTTTGCCAAATATTTTGGGTGGCAGGATACATTATGTGATTTCATCTAAATACCTTTGATTTTACCATGCTTGTCAGAACAGTACTAAATCAATTCTTGTATTCAAGGCTGCATGATATTTGAATCATAGAATCATAGAGTTGGAAGAGACCACAAGGGCCATCCAGTCCAACCCCCTGCCATGCAGGAACTCCCAATCAAAGAATCCCCGACAGATGGTCATCCAGCCTCTGCTTAAAGACCTCCAAAGAAAGAGACTCCACCACTCTCCGAGGGAGTGTGTTCCACTGTCGAACAGCCCTTACTGTCAGGAAGTTCCTCCTAATGTTGAGGTGGAATCTCTTTTCCTGCAGCTTGCATCCATTGTTCCGGGTCCTAGTCTCTGCAGCAGCAGAAAACAGGCTTGCTCCCTCCTTCATATGACATCCCATCAAATATTTAAACAAGGCTATCATATCACCTCTTAACCTTCTCTTCTCCAGGCTAAACATCCCCAGCTCCCTAAGTCATTCCTCATAGGGCATGGTTTCCAGACCCTTAACCATTTTAGTCGCCCTCTTTTGGACCCGCTCCAGTTTCTCCACATCCTTTTTGAATTGTGGTGCCCAGAACAGGACACAGTATTCCAGGTGGGGCCTGACCAAAGCAGAATAGAGTGGCACTATTATTTCCCTTGGTCTAGACACTATAGTTCTATTGATGCAGCCTAAAATTGCATTGGCCTTTTTAGCTGCTGCATCGCACTGTTGACTCTTGTTCAACTTGTGGTCTCCTTGGACTCCTAGATCCCTTTCACATGTGGTCTCGTTCAGCCAGGTGTTATATCTGTACATTTCATTTTTCCATCCTAAGTGCAGTACCTTACATTTCTCTGTGTTGAATTTCATTTTGTTAGCATTGGCCCAGCTTTCTAGTCTATTCAGATCATTTTGAATTTTGATCCTGTCCTCTGGGGTATTAGCTACTCCTTCTAATTTGGAGTCATCTGCAAATTTGATAACTAGGCCCCCAATACTGTCATCTAAGTCATTAATAAAGATATTGAATAGCACTGGGCCCAGGACAGGACTCTGTGGCACCCCACTTGTCACTTCTCTCCAGGATGAAAAGGAGCCATTGTTGCACCCTTTGGGTGCGGCCATTAAACCAGTTACAAATCCATGTAACAGTTACCTTGTCTAGTCCACATTTTACAAGCTTGTTTGCAAGAATGTCATGGGGAACCTTGTCAAAGGCCTTACTGAAATCAAGATATACTATATCAACAACAACAAAAAAATCTACCAATCTGGTAATTTTATCAAAAAAAGAGATCAGATTTGTCTGACATGACTTGTTTCTCTGAAACCCATGTTGCCTTTTTGTCATTATGGAATTATCTTCTAGATATTCACAAACTCTGTTTAATGATCTGCACTAGAATCTTTCCTGGAATTGATGTCAGACTAATTGGACGATAGTTGTTGGGATCCTCTTTTTTCCCCTTTTTGAAGATGGGGACAATGTTTGCCCTCCTCCAGTCTGCCAGGACCTCTCTGGTTCTCCAGGAATTCTCAAAGATTATTGCCAATGGTTCCGATATTATATTTGCCAGTTCTTTTAATACCCTTGGATGTAGTTCATCTCGTCCTGGAGACTTACATTCATTTAGATTAACCAGATATTCCTGTACTATCTCTTTACTTATTCTATGCTGAAATACTCCTATTCTGTCCCCTGCTCCACTGTACTTAGGTTGAACACCCTTTGCCTTTGCTGAAAAGACTGAAGTAAAGAACATGTTGAGCAATTCTCCCATTTCTCTGTCCCCTGTTAGCATTTTGCCATCTTCACCACACAGCGGCCCTATCATTTCCTTCTTTTTCCTTTTGCTGCGGACATACCCATAAAAGCCCTTTTTATTGTTCTTAACCTCTCTAGCAAGCCTGACTTCATTCTGTGCTTTAGCTTTTTTGACTTTATCCCTACAGGTTCTTGCTATTTGTTTGAATTCCTCTTTGGTGATTATCCCATTTTTCCATTTCTTATACATGTTCCGTTTAAAACTTAGTTCAGTTGAAAGTTCCTTAGTCATCCATCCTGGCTTCTTGAGACATCTCCCATTTTCCTTCCTCATTGGAACTGTTTGAAATTGTTCTTTTAGTATCTCCCTTTTGAGGAACTCCCATCGGCCTTGAACTCCCTTCTCTTTTAGTATTTCTGACCATGGGATCACCCCCAGTATTTCTCTAAGTTTTCTAAAATCAGCTTTCCTAAAACCTAAAATGCATGTCTGATTATGCCTGGCTTCTCCTTTCCATTGTATAACAAACTCGAGCAGAACATGGTCACATTTAATGATCTTGACCATCTCTTGCTGTCCCATTTTGTTAGTAAACTGAGTGGTCAGTCTTTTGGGGGGTGATTATTTAGGAACAATGGGTGGGGGTCATAGAAACAAACTTGGGAATCATATATAGCCTATGGACTATACCTTGTCCACCATGGTATAATAAACCCTTACTCGTGCTCCAGGTGAGATCTGTGAACACCCTTTAAATGTTGCTGGAAGTCTTATGTTGTTCCTAATAATCTTTTAGTTTGGCTGTTCTGACACATTTCTACATCTTTACAGGACTTTTTTTGTTTATGCTGTCGCCTCTGTACAATCGAATTTTCCTCTGATAAACCTAACATCTTCGTGCAACTGGCTGACTCTTTTTAGCACTAGAACTGTTATGTATGTATTAGATGATCTGCCTGTGCCAGTGATTTGAGACAGCATTTTGCAGTACAGCTGCAGGATGATCCATAATCTTCAGAGTTCTCTTAATCACACACACTTCATTTCTGTTTGCCTAAAGAAATGGTTATATAGTGGAAGCACATATGTCAGTGATGATTAATGAATGATACCAGTGGAAAGCAGGAAGTGGACTTTATGAGTTACTCTTGGAAACACATCCATTATGCAAATATTCACCTGTCACAATAAACTAAAGCTGCTTTCTGAGTATACAGTGAATGTCAAACTCAGGTTTTTTTGATACACAGTATGCATGTTAAAGTAAGATAACAAAAGTGGAACAGTGCAGATAGCAGTAACTGGTAACTACAAGTGATTGTTGTGGTGATTGATAGCTAGGAAGGACTAGAAGTATGTGTGGTAGAGATAAATCTGTAGAATTGTGTGATAGTATTAGGGTTGCCAGATTGAAAATTGGAGAGGGCTTCTGTCCTTTAATGGTTTTGCATCGCTTCTCATGAAACCAGATAACAAGCAATATCTGCTCAAATTTCCTTTTCTAAATAACCATTAAGGGTACAAGAGGCTTTGAAGAAAGGAGGTGTCTACATCAGAGTTGAATAAGAACTCTGCCTGAATGTTCTATTCAGGAATTGATAGGGAGACTAGTCAGGCTTTCCACATTGAACTCATAGCCACTTATCCATAATAAGGATCACCTTGAGTCCTGAGTACCAGATCTTGAAGGTAAAACTTGGGTGATAGGGGGCTAAGGGTTGGAAATGCAGGCCAGTTTGGAGAGGGGATCTGTGACAGAACAGAACTCTTTCCAGTTTTCTGTTTGGCAACTCTGCGATAAAACATGAAAGTCCAGTGTTTCCAAGGAAGTGTGAGAGCTAGTGTAGTGTTTTGAGCATTGGACTATGAATCTGGAGACAGGAGTTCAATTCCCCACTTGACCATGGAAACTGACTGGGTGACCTTGGAGGAAGGTCACCCAGTTGGTTTTCTCAACCTCAGAGGAAGGTAAGAAAAAAACTTCTCTGAACACATCTTGCCCCCCAAAAACTGAATAGGGTTGCCTTAGGGTCACCATAAGCTATGACTTGAAGGCAAACAACAATTAAACTGGTAAGGTTTTGAACAAACATTCAGAGTAAACATTGTTGCTAATGCTTTTCAATCAAGTGGGCTTTCAATTGTGAACTCAAGGCATAAGTGTTCCAGTAGCTTTCCATAGCAGCTAGGAGTTGTATGACATTTTAAGAAAACTTCATGTTGTTAATTCCTACCTTACTTCTATTTACATTTAAACTTGCTAATCCACTGTCTTATTTGACTGTACCAAACTTGGTGAAGAAGAAAAGAGGGTACTTAACTTTTCTTCAACAAACCCTAGAGACTTAATATTTAATACACAGTGCTGCTACAAATTACTGGTCCCATACCATTGGGAGTTTCAAAACTGAGGTGTTTCAGCATTTCACATGGTTTGATTTTTGGGAACTGCAAAATTTTATATTTTGGCTGGAACAAACATCAGTTGAGTTGTTAGAGGTTCTCCTCTGTGGTTATTCTACCTGGTGGTTATATACATTATAAAAATACTTTTTAAAAATTTATTCATATTTTATTTAGTTTTTCCATAATAAAACATATAAAATATAGAACAATGCCATTCTCTCATACATGCCAATACTAATTGTAAAAAAAATCTTTTCACAGTTTCTTATAACAGTCGTTCTAAATTACATACATAACAAACTAAGATTGACTTCCTAATGTTTGCATTTTCCAGCTATCCATATACATTTTATTATTTTTCTATATACATTACAAAAATACTTTTAATGATTTTGCTATTTTCCTCTTCACATGTATGCAAAGCATGTGCACCTTCAAAATGCAGGGTAACTTTATTGAAATTAAAACCTGATTAGTTGCATCTACTTGCTCATGCTGCATTGAAAGTAAAGGTCCCCATGCGCTGGATTTCATAATATTAACACTCATGAGATTTGCATACTCAGAGCATTATAAGGCTAGAAAAGCCTGGCACAAGCTGGTACACTTTGAAGTAAAATTGCACTGTATACCTCCAACTTCTCCTAACATGGTTAGTGATGAGGGATCAATGAGAGTTGCAGTTTGGAATATCTGGAAAGCAGGTTGGTGAAGTTTGGGTAAGTAAGCAGATTGATCAAGAGTTAAGTGTATGCTACAGCAGAAAATGACAGTTACCAAGGTGACATAAGGGTTTGTTGCAGTGTAATATGTTTTGGATCAGTGCTTCATGAGGTCTCTGCAATCCACATCTGTCTGTTATTACAAAAACGAACTGACTGCAATCCAGGTTACACCATATAAACTACTACCTGGCAGTCCCCAATGCATGTTGGACACAACTTGCATCATTCCTAGCTGGGGTGGCCATACTAGGCTGTGAAGGGCCCTGCCCATCTGGAAAACTCAGGAGAATGAATACAAACACCTTTACTCTGAATCTTTCAGAGAGACAAACTTAAAATTCTCTAACTCTTAAAATTTAGTGCTCTACCTAACAAAGGAGCTTGTAGCTTCACAAAGGATGGAGGCAACTTGAATAGCAAGAGGAGCATCTCTTTGTCTTGCTAATGGAACTTTATTATTATTTCCTGGAATGACCACATGGTCAGAAGGAGGGGGGGCTGCCTACATGAGTATCCCTTTGTGATGAACATTGACATATTTTGTTCCCTCCTGTATGATTTTAACATTTTTTCTTGAAGAAGCCACTGAAGCTTCGAAAGCTTGCAACATTGGTTGGCCCAGTAGATCTTTCTTTTTTTTTTGGTGGATTTTAGATGTTACTACTTTGCTATATGGCCAAGACAGCTCCCCCGGATGTGTTTTTTAAAAAATATTTGTGTGCTTTCAAGTCTGTTAACATGTGGCGACCTATAAATTTTATAGGGTTTTCTTAGGCAAGGAACACTAAGAGGTGGTTTTGCCAGCTCCTTCCTCTGAAATATAGCCTACAATACCTGGTTATTTGTTGATCTCCCTTCCCAGTACTAACAAGGGCTAACACGTCTTAGCTTCCAAGATCAGACAGGATCTGGTGCCTTTAGAGTAAAAGGTTTAGGCTTTTGCAAAGATGTTGTACTCTCCTGGGGAGGTGGTGAAACAAGAATAAAACCTGGTAGTTCTCCAACAGTTGCCTATTGAAGGACAGTCCCAGAAGAGAAGGTAGCTATTTTCACCAGCTCTTAACCTTCTTCAATTTCACCATCATCAAAGGCTTACTATGATGTATCCTGATAAATGATCTGTACCTGTCACAAACTTTGTATGAAATTCAGACCCACCCCTATGGCTCAAGTAGTTATTCACACTAGAGCTGCAAATGGGAATCTCGAAAGAACTAATCTAAAAGTGGTCTCTATCCTGCCATCCTTATTTCACAGGACAGAACATGAAGAGCTCATTTGTTTGCATGCCATATAGTATTTTCTTTATGCACAATCATCTGCTAGTAGTACTGTTTCTATAGGCCAAAGATCGTACCTTCTGCAAGATAATGACATGCGAAATGAACACTTGAAACCAGCAAGAGGATATTTCAACAGTTTGAAATCCACTGCAGAATGTATTTTACAAAGCTGCTGTGCTTCTTTAAAAATGTATGAAAGGGATATTCGGTACCCTGAAGCTGTGAAGTTGTAGTTCATGAGCAAGGTTGATACTGACAGACTTGAGTTTAAAGAGAGATCCAAGGAGTAGACATCTGACCGGGGAAAAAAATCCTTTTTCCTCTTGTTAGTCTTATGCATCACCAGTAGAGGGAGGGTTGCATTTGTAATTACTGTATTAGGTCTTGTGTTCTTTCATCACTCAGGAATTGTAGAGTTGGAACGGAAGAGACCACAAGGACCATCCAGTCCAATCCCCTGCCATGCTTGTTTAGTGTGGCCAGATGCCATAACCGCAAAGGAGGACAAGGAACTGTAAAATGTAGGAAATTCAAGAAAAATAGAAGATTACTAAATAAAAGCTCAAAACATTCACATAAATATAAATTCATTCTTAGACATGCTTAAAATAGATCATTTTGGAATTGCTCCTGGACAGTAGGTTGAAATGTTGGGACATGTCCTGGAAAAGGAAGACATCTGGTCACCCTGTGATTACTGGTTTCACTTGTATTGTTTGGATATGCCCTCACTTTACATATCTTTTTTCTCTTGATATGATGTGTACATGTTTATTTGTGCTTCTGTGCCTGCGTGTCTGTATATATACATGCACCATGTGAGGGAAGGAGGAACTTTTTGTTGTTTAACCTTGTCATCTACTAAGGAGAAACCTTACCTTGGCACTTCCTTTTGTCTTCGCATGTGTTACTCATTCTTTCCCACACCCTAACCCTTTCAGTAATGACAGGGTTGCTCCACAACTTCTCACATGCTATGAGGGTAAATAAGCTAGAAAAGAAAATACTTGCTGCACATGCAGCAGAGAACATTTTAAGATGACGCTGGTTCATATGGAGTCTAGCAAGTAATCCATCTTTGCCAGTCATGCTGATATCTATCAGGGATGCCAAGAAGTAAATTGTGCTTTTTGTCTTTTGGACTAAATCAAACACACAATCCTCTGCTGGTACTGGGAACAATCACAGTGATGTCACCGGGGGGGGGGGTGCAGACCACACTAGATGATACACCTGAGGGTGGGGCAGTACACCTGGAGGGACGGGCACAACTACTGGGCAAGCAAGGAAGGGTGCTCTTCCACTCACCCAGCAGCTGCACCAGACTAAATGGGCCTTCCAGAGGTCACAGTGACGTTTTCCTCAGTAGTGGCAGCTGCTAGGGGGTGCTGCCTTCAAGGTCTAGTGTGTCTGCAGCCAGACCCTGAAGGCCTTTCCAGGAGGGCTACAGCAGCCTGAGTGGTGGGAGGGTAAGGCAGTTCACATATGCATGTGCACATCCTCCCACACCAGGTGGCACCAATATTAGGGATGCCACTGAGCATCTGGAAACCACTTTTTTTTTTACATGCTCCAGTGTCCCCCCCCCAAAAAAATGCCACAAATCACATAGTGAGGAACAGTAGCCTCTGATGTCAAACCCCAAAAGTTAGCACCCTCTGCCAGCAAAGTCAGCACTTGTGGTGCTAGTTCCTAGGTTCCTAAGTCCTGACTAGTGGTTCCCTAAGGATCATCAATAAATGACCTTGCAACCTTGATGTTATCTGTTTCCCTGTCTCTATAATCTTGTTGTGGAGTTTAGCTGGAAATGCAGTTCCCGTTGTGATTTTCATAAAGCCTGGCCTGTATAAACTTCAGCTTCAGATTAAAAGATTTTGTAATACCATTTTGCAGAATTTTCATATCTTCTCTCCCCTGTGACTTCTTTGTGCTTGTTCTAAGATGCTGAACTGAAAGCAGAAAATGAAGGAGACTGCAATGGGTACAGACATCACATGGTGTAGATGCATCTGAAGAACACACACCATTCTGAATCAAAAGAGGTAATATTGATCATTATATGAAAGGGGCACATGCACAGCAACATCCTCCCTATTGTAACACAACAGGAACTGCATTCTCCTACCTAACTCTACCTACCTGTGTGCAGGCTATATTTATCATTCCACTCAATAGTTACTTTCTAGTGACTGTCTAAACTGCATTTAACATACATTTGGAAAGATTGATTTGAAAGTCTAGGATGCAACACAACAGCCTGGTTTAGTTCAAGCCCTTGTAAATGAGGTGATTTAACCTTCAGTCCTAAGGATTTGCAAGCAAAAATATATTTTCCTGCAATGAGCACACCCTATCCCCAAATAATATTTTCAGGTTATTAATACTGTAATTACATTTGTACCCCACACCTCCTCCAATACATCAGAGTGGCATATGTGTTTCTGATTCCCATTTCATCCTTACAATAGCCCTACAAGACAGGTTGACTGAGAAAAACTGACTCTTTATAGGTCACCCAGTGGAGATTCTTACCCCTCCTCAGTTCTAGTCCACTTCTAACTTCTGCACCACACAATCTAGCAGTCTCCTCCTATTGATACCAGAAGGACTTTGTTGTTATTGTTGTTGTGTACTTTCAAGTTATTATGACTTCTGGAAATCCTAATGTGAACCTAGTGTTGGTTTTTCTTGATGAGTTTTGTTACAAGAGAGTTGCCTTTTCCTTTAAGGCTTAAGAGAGTGTGTCTTGCCTAATGACCAAGTGGGGATTTGAATCCAGAGTCATAGTCCAGCACTCAAGCTACTACAAATTGCCTTAAACTCTGTTAAAATGGTGGATTGGATTAAATGGCCATTTAGAGGGCTAGTGTGGCATAGTGGTGTGAGTGCTGGACTATGACTAGAGATAGGATTCGATTCCCAGCTTGGCCATGAAACCCACTGGGGGATCATGGGCAACTCATATGCTCTCAGCCTCAGGGAAGAGCAATGGCAAGCCTCCTGTGAACAAATCTTGCCTAGAAAACCCCATAATAGAGGGTTGCCATAAATAAAAAATGGATTTGAAAGCACACAAAACAACAAACCATGTAGTCTTAATAACTATTGCTAGTACTTATTTATTCTTCATTCTGCTGTTCCACATCATTTTCTGGTAGAGGTTAAATTGGATTTTTTAAAAATCCCTTGTGTCTCTTGTATTTCTATAAAATTAAAACTACAAGAGCCTAAGTATCTGCAATGGATTACCAAAACTGACCAAGCCTTTCAAATACTTATTTTTTTAGGAAACATATTCAGGGGTAGCCATGTTGATCAACAACAAAATACAACAAAATCTACAAGAGAACACTATCATACAGGGGAAGAAAAGTGACAATGGTAGTCACAAACCTATATTTTGTATCACTTATCATTTCTGTTGTAGTTCAGTTGTTCTGGAGGCATCTCAATGAATGTGAAGGCCATCCTCCTTGGCTTACCAAGAAAACCTCACAATGCAAAGACCAGAGACAAAGGGCAATAAAAGAGAGGTAATAACATTTCAACTCTATCAGAAACAAAAAAGTTACTAAAAAGTAGGTCCGTGAGTCTACCATGTATGATAGACACACTAGTGTGATCTTTTACATCTTTTGCCTGAAGAAGAAGCCAGTAGAGCTTTGAAAGCTTGCATGATGTACTTTGGTTAGCCAATACATGTATTGTTCTTTTGTGGATTTTAGATTTTCTTGCATTATACTCATTTGCTATTTGCCTAATACCACCTCCTGCTTTTAATCTCAATATTGGATTAGATTAGGACATTGTTTAAAGATGTGTAATAAACGTTAATCTTCCCCACTGATTCTTTCCTGCAAGGGCCTTTCTAGCTGTTTTTCCAAGCAGCCGGACTTCATCTAGGTTTGGAACTCATCTGGAAACCAGATAAGTTGAGGTGTGATATAGAATTTTCCAGAAAGAAACACTAAGCACCCTTTTTAAACTTCTGTTTCAAGGAAGGGGAATATGTTGCTTTCCAAGTATTGCCAGACTTCAGCACCCATCAGCCTCAGAATAGATTTTGCATGTAATGAGTATTATACCTTTGTACACACAGATGTTAGCAATGTAAAAAGTACCTGAGCAGTCTTATAGTTCTTTGTAACATTTTGCACAGCCCATTTTAGGAACCTGTGTGCGTTTCTAATGGCACAATGCTAGTCTACCACAACTTGAATTAGAGCAGCAAAGCCACAAGACTCCCTGGTTCAGGTTGACTTATTTTTGTTGTCAGAATTTGTTCTGTGTACAGTGTTAGAGACCTCCAGATGGCTAGGAAGAATTCACAGTGTATTCCACCAGGCAAATACCATCTATTGCCTGCTCAGGCCAGCTGGTTCCTCCAGAACTGAGGTATGTGAATAAAAAGTGCAGTGTGTGCAGGTCTCATCATAGGTTTAGCCACACTGAGGCATGGTGCCTTTCGGAAAATGTCATTATTCTGATTATTCTGTCCCAATTGTATGGGCTCTCTTTTTGAATGTGATTGCTGCTTAAAGAAGTCACTCCAAGGAGCAAAACATCTACCTAGCCAGCCTTGAAGAGAATGTAATTATACATTTTGAGAATCTATTTTGGTTTAAAGTGCTCACCTTTCCTAAAGAAGGAGGAGGAGGAGGAGGAACAACAACAACAACCAAGAGAACTGGTGGAGGTTAGGGTGGATAATGAACTGATCTGTTGTTCTGCTGATGTTGTAAAACCATTTTGAACTCTAGCAAAATGGGTGAAGACATTAATTTTTTGTGGGATTTTGGGAATTGCTGTCCAGTAAAGTAAGGTTTCCATGCTCTGGATAACTTATTATAGGGGCTGGTGGGCATTTCTTGCTTTTGCTAATCCTCGTATCTTAAAATAAACAACAGTCAATCTAATTTAACAAAACAGGATATGAAAATACCAGAAATCACAAACTCAAAGATTTAAAAACATGATGGAGACTATGAATGAAATGTTGCATTGTACTTTTCCATCAGTGTCAGACTGGGGGGGGGGGGGCAATTTTCTACACAGTATTCAAAAGACTGACTCTCTCTCTCTATTTAAAAAGCATATTCTAAAAGAATTTAATTTAAAAATCTCCAATTCCAAAAATGCTTGACAAGACATGGTCACCTGACCATGAAAAAAGACCAGAAAAGCATACACACACTTTGGCAGGAGGATGCATTCTAGAACACTAGGACTACAATATGGTGCTGTGAAAACACTTTACAATGTACACTGTATATTTTAATCAGGACTTTACGTACCAAAATTTGTGTATAATCAATGAAAAAGCAAAACTGAAAGAACAATCTGCTCCCTGCATATGGAGGATAGTTATGTTGACCATAAAACAAGTTCCAATATCCATATTTTGGCGCTAACTTTTGGTTGCACTGATAAAGGTATTAGAATGGTATGAATTCTGAATAGATTTTAAAACCATTTTACATGAGGTTGCTGACCTATAAGACAGACCAGCAGAGCAGGCTGTTTTACTTTCCTTTACTCTAGGAAAATTTGGGCACTAGGTGCTCAAGACCTTATTGAAAAATGAAGCATATTCAGTCAGCCCTCTGCATCCATGGATTCTGCATCCACAAATTCCACCATCCACAGCTTGTAAATATTCAAAAAATAAAAAATCTAAAAACCAAACCTTGGATTTTGTCATTTTTTATAAGGGACACCATTTTATTGTGCCATTGTATATAATGGATCTTGAGCATCCATTGATTTTGATATCCATGGGGGTCCTAGAACCAAAACCCAGTGGATACCAAGGGTCTGCTACTTATTTTGCTTATAAAGAGGGATGAAATGGTAAAGAACATCTGCAGATGCTGCTACAGAAGCCCTGTGAGCTGTGGCATCACCACTCTACTGCACCACTTTGTGGGATCTGTAGTTTGTTAGAATTTAGCACTGAACTGGAGTACAAAACAGATTTCAGAGTCTTTGCATAGGTATATCTGGATAGTATGAAACAAATGCATGCAAAATTGTCAATCTGCATTATTGTCACCATCATGAAAACTACTGCTAGTTGGAATCAGTCATCCTTCCAGATGTTGTTGGGCTGCAACTCCTATCATTTCTCAGCATTGGTTGTTGGCTAGAGCTCATGGGTATTTCATTTCAGGAACATTTAAAGTGCTACATTACCACACCCCTGATTTCAAAATTGCAATGATTGATGTGTTAAAGAAGTGACAAGTTATAACCTAAGTGATCCACAGAGTTTAGTATTTTGTTGTTGTCCATTGACAGTACCAGATGGAAGATAATATGCATTTTTAAAAATCATGCTGACCATTACAGTAGAATAGTGGTTTGAGTGCTGAACAGTGATGTGTTGGAAAATTCTTTCTTTCTTTCTTTCTCTCTCTCTCTCTCTCTCCCTCCCTCCCTCCCTCCCTCTCTCCCCCCTCCCCCCATCTCCAACATGGAAATACGGGTTTTAGTTTCCACTGAGTCATACTTGGGCTGACCTGCCCCACAGGGTTGTTGTAAGGATACAGTAAGTTATGTATGCTACCTTGACTCTCTATACAAAAGTTGGATATACATGTAAATAATATAATAAGATGGATTAAGGTGATTGGGTTCCCAAAGTAGGCCCAGCGTTATGCACAGTATGAGTATTTCTGGGATATCGACATAGCAATCAAATAATAAAATACAAAGTACAGAGAACAAAAATCTTGTTCTGTAAACCTATTTTCTGTCCACCAACTTCAGTAATACAACTTTATGCAATTTTTTTAGTTACTTCAGCAACACCCAAAATGTTGATGACAACAGACACATCAGGAGATTCAGGAAAAGAAGAGGAAGCACATGAATATATTTTCCCTTCAGCACTGAACCCTGTCCAGTGTGAGGGATGGAGCAATTGCATGAGTTAACAATGGATAATCCAGAACAATTGCACCAATTGAATCTTTGATAATCTGACCCTGCTAATATGTAAATAAAGTTCTGACAACTGGTTTGAATTCTTGGTATACAAGAGCTTAACCTAAAGCTTCATTGGTATGAGCCAAGACTTGTTAATTTATCAAAAGACAATCCTCTACTTAAAAAAAAAAAAGGCTGAGTCCAGAAGGGCTTATTCCCAGGTAGGTATAGCTGTACAGCCTTTAAGTAGTTCCTGTCAAGGGAGTTTGCTATAGACTTTAATTCTTACACTGATGTCAGTAAAGCTTTATGTAAGCAATTTATGCAGAGCTGAGTCCCGGTTTGGGTTATAAGTCATCACAGTTCAACAAGTTTGTTGTTATCTGATCTACCCTCCAATCTATAAAACTGTGTACAGGCTTAAATGTAAAATTAAATCAGCACACATATGCAAACAAAGGATATCCAAGGTCTTTTTTCCCTGTTGGGAAATGTAGCAATCCAGGTATATAGATGAATTGCCATTGGGAAAGTAGCTAGAGTGGCTCCCCCCTTGATGCCGCCTCTTCCTTCCTCTCTATCATCTAATGCTGCCAGACTTCAAGAGAACATCACAGGTAGAAACTGAATGGGGGATATTTTCCTATATTGCTACATCTCCATTTGGGGGTGGGGGTGGTATTCCTTTCTTTTATTACCATTATGCAGCTGGTAAAGGTACAAGGTTCTGCCAGTGAAGAGGGGGGGGGGAATTATAGTTTTCCAGATTCTTACCATCTAAATGTCATCAAATTATATTTCAATATGTTTCTGCTTTCCTATCCCTGGAACCTTCTAAATGATGAGATTACAATCCCCAGTCTGCATGTGATGATGGGAGTTATAATCTAACACATCTGGACAGCACCAGCATACCCTCCAATATTTCACACACCAAAGCTGGGGCACATGTGGCCAAACAATATCAGTCTTCAGCTTACTCCAATTGCTGCAAATTGATTTCCAAGTCAAACAGTAGTGGAGGGAGGAAGAGGAACTAGGATGTTTTAAAAGCAGCTGCAAAAATGGGATGACAGAGAATTAAATGAGCCTGTCTTTGTCAAATAGGACAGTTAATGGGTATACACCAAGCTGGAGAATGCTGTTATAGAGGCTTCCACATTTGATGTTTCCTTTGGCACAGGCTTTTAGATAATCTTTGTTTACTCACTTTTAATGGGGCACCAACATAAAATAATAATCTTCTCCCCCTTCCCTTCTCCCATTTCTATCCCTCAGAATGAAGGAACTCCTTTTTATTATTTTCAAAATAATGGCACCTTGCAATTGGAGGAAAGGAAGATCCCTGCTTCTCCATATTAAGAGATGTGTGGCAGGAGATGGCTGCTTGGGAGATACTTATAGTTTCAAGTCCACTAATACAACTAGGTGGATGAGCTATTATTTTTAGCAGGAGGGTCTAGGACAGCAGCATATGTAATAAAACGCTTATGACTGAGTGTCATAGTGAGGAAATCTGAAAACACAAGGCAGAGAGTAATGTCTACAGCAGTGGTTAACAGCCTCTAAGGCCCCAAATGCTAAAAATCACTATTGGCTATACTTGGCTGTGGCTTCTGAGAGTTGAAATCCAATGACATCTGATTCTAGGGTGCAAGATTAGGATTTAGTAAACTGGAGTAGAAGACAATAGGCTGTGAAATAGCATGTCTTCTGGTGGGCAAAAAGGGGTTTATTTCATTATAGAGTAGGGTAAGAATCCAAGATGTGTGTGCTTTGGAACAGGGCCACTGTGTGCTTCAGCATGTACTTTACACAGTGATTCCTATCACCTGTTCATTCTTTGTTGCCAATAAGAATAGACTGGCTTTCCACGATCTGGCGTCCTCCAGCTGTGTTGGAATGCAATGGCTATGATGATGGGGTGGAGGGGTGATGAGAGCAACAATACACCAAAAGTATACCAGGTTGTAATAAACCGTGCTTCATGGCTGGATGGACAACTCAGCTTTATCTGTTAGATAGTTGAGTGATGGTGGGCCCTGATGACAATATTTTCCATTTGTAATATTACTGTATTTTCTCAATGTTATATCTTTTCTCTAACTAGTGTGTGTGTGTGTGTGTGTGAACTTATGGCAGCTCCCAAAATTTCATTGGGTGTCTTAGGCAAGGAGTATTTAAAGGTGGTTTTATAAGTTCCTTCCTCTGAAATATAGCCTATAGCACATAGTATTTGTTGGTGGTCTCCCATCCAAGTACTAACCTGGGCTATCTCTGCTTAGCTTTCTAGAACACACAGGATCTGGTGCCCTTTGGGGTATTTTACAGAAAGAAAAAGAATAACACCACAGTGTCTTTTAACTGGAAATATCTTGCATTAGTAATAATAATAATAAAGTTTATTTATAACCAGCTCCTCTAATGAAATACTCGGAGCAGGGTACAGCAAGATTAGTTATTCTTTGGCCCCATTCACCTCATTGTGAAAACATCGTCACAAGCAGCAGCATTTCTTAAATTTCAATTGAACCGAAGTGCATTTTATGTGCAGTTCAGTTCTATGCAGCTCTTCTCAGAATATGATCCACTGTTTATACCCTAAAGGCATCAGATCCTGTCTGATTGTGGCAGCTAAGCAGGGTCAGCCCTGGTTAGTACTTGCCTAAGAAAATCCTGTGGAAATCATGGGGCTGCTATACGTCAATGGGCAACTTGAAAGGACATACACAAGTTGACATGTGACTTGGATACACACAGAGAGACACACACAGACACACACAAAGAGATAAGTGGCCAAAGGATTTTAGGCTGATCCAGTCCATGCTTTTTTTTAAACAAAACTATGGGGGTAATCCTTAATCTGCAGTAGCACTTAAATTATAGGAGTCTTTTAGCACATGTTAAAAATAGATTGTCATAGATTAAATAGATACAATAGACTTAAAAAAATTGTAATGCTCAGATGAATTAACTCTTCCATATTCTCATAATTATGTCACACCCCTTTTTGTGGGTGGAACAATGACTCACAATTATCAGTAAACTGGGGAAGTCAAGTGTAATTCCACATATAATTTAAAGCAGAAAAAATAATGGCTGGGTCACACCCTTTCCTACTTCTTTGTCCACTGAACAATTAAAGCAGTTGTTGCTCAAGCTGCCACTATAAAAATTGCTTCATATTAAAACCCAAAGAAAATCAATAACAAATCACAACAAAACTCCACATTCTAAAACAGAGTGGACCTCTGTGGTCCTCCTGTTGTTGCCAGACTACAACTCCTATTATTCCTCATCACTCACTACGCTGCCTGCAAGGGCTGATGGAAGTTGTATGTCAACAACGTCTTGGAGGGCCACAAGATTTCCACTTGTGATTTAACTCCTCTGCTCATCTTTGTGCTGGGGAAAAAATGGGAGATGAATTAAATCAATCAATCTTGCTCTCTTTTACTGGACATATGACCCCACTTATGGGCCATGTTCTAGTATCTAGACAAACTGGCTTACCCAGTTCATGACAGAGGAACTCCTGAGATCTGTGGTGATGTTTCACAAAAGAAATCTGCCTCTGACATGCTTCGCCTTATGAGGGCAGAGGCTGAGTTTTTTCCTGGATTAAATCTGTAGTGAGAGGCTGTCATTCTCCCTCCCTTGTGGTGGTGAAGGAGACTGAAAACACACGGCACTGGTGATAAGTAGTCATTTATGACCTTTCCTTCCCTGCCTTCATAGCAATGGGGGAGTGTCTCCAAAACCTCACCTTTCCTGGTGAATATGCTTTAATTTGAGTTTACAGTGTGAGAGAGAAAATGCTTCCCGCATCTGAAGGTGAGATGCACAGACAAGTTGGGCTTAGTCAACAAGGAGAAAAGAGGCCAACAGGAACTCTATTGCTCTTCACTCAGAAGAGTTAATTGCGGATACTTAGTACTTAGTACTTAGGTAGTGGAAGAAGCAAACTGTTTTATTGCTAGGAGTGGCTATCAGTTTTAGGATGACTGTAACTGTTGCACTGGAGCAGCCCCTGCAATGTGGGTTTGTGTTTAGGTGATGGAACAGCAACCAGGCCTTGAAAGGGTTAAGCAGACAGATGCTGTGTTTTTCCTCTCTCCTGAGCTATTATTTGCAGCAAAACAAGAGTTTCTGTGGAAAGGGCTGAGCTGCCTGACCTCCTGGTGGGACGGACTCAGGTGGGCTTAGTATTGACCCTGCTCTACCTGGGCTGTAGTCTCCATCCCGTTCTGCTTAAGGGGAAGGAACAGGAGGCACTTGTGGCTTTTGGATACCTGGATCTCCCACTCCCTTTTTGTTGGAATTTGCAGTGTGGAAGACTTGATGATGGCCACTGAGGACATTGACTGGCTAGACCTGCCTGGCAAGTGGACCTATGGAGTTTGCAGGGATGGAAGAATCTTCTTTATCAAGTATGTTCCATTCTTGCTGTCTTTTTGCTCCTTCTTCTAGTTTGTCAGGTTCAACATGTCTGGAAAAGCGGGGCAGTTGACAGGATTCAGTCTCTTATTTGTTTTGTGTGGATATATTTCTTCTTGTGGGAATGGGAGGTATGGACTAATTTAGTGCTCCGAAAAGGTGCTGCTTACACCCACAGTCCCCAGAAGTGGAAGTTGTAGTCTAAAAAAAAAATACCACTTTTCTAAGGTTTTCTATGTAGGGGGAAAAACAAAGAAGGGGGAAAAAAGCTAATAAACAATTCTCCCAAGAAAGGAGTGGCCCTAGATTTAACTTTGCTTTGAGAAGCAAGGAATTTGAGGCCCTTTTTATCTAGTGATTATAGAAGCCTGATTCCTTTAGCATAATTACCCTGAAGTAAAGCTCTACTATTTTAAAACCTTGATTTGTAAGTATTTTTAGGCTTGAAGCCTTAACTGGCATTTGCATTTTGATTTATACATTTTGGATATAACAATCACATTGAGGAAAGAACCCACATTGGACCTTATCAGATGTGGGAAATTGGAAGCATAATCTAATGGCAAACCAAACACAATCATGGGGTTTCACGTTATTGCGTATTAAAGCATCTCACGCAATTTCGGACAAAAGGAAAATCATTCCAAACGCAATCATGGATTTTATGTTATTGCGAATTAAAGCATCTCATGCAATTTCAGGCAAGGGGGGGGGGTCATTTTTGGGTAATAGGAAGTCATTCTGAATGCATTCCGAACGCAATCAGATTTCATGTGAATTTGCTATACTAGCGAATTCATGTGAATTCGAATTGACTCCATTTGCAATAAAGAGAAATTTATCCCATCTGATAAGGTCCATTGAAACTGATATCAGCCGCCTTGTGATCTGCACAATCAATGTTCACAAGCAGCCCATCCAAAGAAAGGCCTCAGCTTAGCTTGCAAAAAGCCCCTTGACAGGTTTTCCTCAACCTGCTGCTCTTCTTTATCCTTCAGCTAGTGTTGCATTAGGGCCTAAATACCCTAAAAGGAACCAGATCTCATATGACTTTTGAAACTAAGCAGGGTCAAGCCTGCTTACTACTTGAATGAGAGACCTCCTACAAATACCTGTAGGCTACACTTCAGAGGAAGGAACTGACAAAACAACCTTTGAGAATTCCTGGCCTAAGAAAACTGTGAAATCCATAGGGTCTCCATAAGTTGACAGGTGACTTGAACATGTACACACACACACACAGACACACACAATGTTGCATTGTGAGTGGATATTGGCTTGCAGTTGATAATACTTAGCCACCAGTTCAAATCTTGACCCTGTCACAAAGTCAGCAGGAGGCATTAGGCAATCAATGTTCTGCCTCCACCTCTGTATAGAGACACCCCTGTAGATGGTGCCATTTTGAATACCCCAAAATCAGAGGTGGGAAGTTACTTTTTGGACTACACCTCCCAGAATCCCCAGTTAGCATGCTAGTTGGGGATTCTGGGACTTTTAGTCCAAAAAATATTCATACTCAGAAAATGAGTTCCACATTGATATACAGCCGGCCCTCCTTATCCACTGATTTTTTATCCATGGATTCAAGCATCCACGGTTTGAAAATATTTTTCAAAGTATAAATTTCAAATAGCAAACCTTGATTTTTCCATTTTATATAAGGGGCATCATTTTTCTATGCTGTTGTATTTAATAGGACCTGAGTATCCAGGAGTTTTGTTATCCATGGTGGGTCCTGGAACTAAACCCCAGCAGTATTTCCCTCCTCTTAGGGCATTTAGAAATGTCATTTGATGTTCTCCCCCTGCTTCACTGCCAGTCTATGACATAACCATAAATTTGGGTGGTAGTGTTTAAAGTTAGGGACCTATATGTGGCAGAAGCTATTGAGCCTCAATAACTACACAAATCTAGTATGCCTCTCTGTGGTGATCTAGATAACTGTTCTGGACACTTGGGTTCAGGTATACATTGAAAGCTATCATGAAGTGCCTTAAAATATCTTGCATTTTTTACCCTTCACAGTGATCAATCAAAAACCACCAGCTGGCTGCATCCAGGGACTGGCTGTCCGATCCAGAGTGGGCATTTCGTTTGGTCAGGTAAGAAGAAAACATGGCTTGATAATGCTGTTATTCCTTCTATCACCATAATTGTCTTCCTAGTGTTCTCTAATTTTCCTCCCTTTTGTTGTGACCAATGGAACATCTCTTAGCCAACACAATCTACATCTGACTCTTCTCAGAATGGCATATGCCTGGAATCCAAGGCTGTGTTGATCGATAACAACTCAATAAGCACTACAGGCTTATAGTTCATAAGGAAATGGTTTTGTTTCATTTTATATGCACACAACCCCCCATCATGTGATTCATGACCTATACCTAAAGAGGTAGACCAGGAAATGGGCACACAGCATCTTTTTAGGCAAGGGTGAACAGAATCCAACTCTCCAATTGTTGTTGGAGTGTGTCATCCCTAACTAGCATAGCCAAGAATGAGAAATGTGGAGAATTGCAGTGCAACAGCCTGTGAAGGGCTACACTTTGCCCACCCCAGCTTTTAGGAAACATGTCCATTATTCAGATATATGGATCTGCTTTGACTGAGGAGTATATCTGGGGAATATATCCGGAATTGACAGGAACTAACCGATCCTCAGTGTTATTTGATTCCTGCTAAGATTTCCACCTTATTAAAATTAATTAATTTTTGTTGAATTCTAGAGCTGCCTTCTGAAGAAAATATCATATGCTTGATATCAAGCCCTTGTGAGGCTGTTCTTGGTCTATCTGCCTAACCAAAACTCTGGCCAAGCTGAAGGGGGAACTCAGAGACTTGTAGTCCAAAACAGTAATAGTAATACTACTATAACAACAATATTGCTTTACAGTCCACTCAAGATCAATAACTTACCCAAAGTCAATAATCCTTGCAAGCCATATGATGGCCAAGAAGTCATCGACTTTGACCTTGCAGATGTTTTGGGCATTAGCTTCTCACATGGATAATGCAAAGAGATTATGGGAATCAATGGGCTACCCAGTTTCCACAACTCGGATGGGTCATGGTTGATGACAGGTATTAGGCATACAGCTTGTGTAGTTTCTCAAAATTCTGACTGAAAGTAGAAACTGAAGGACAATTGGCTGGATTGCAAGGATCACACTATTTCATAGAACAGATCGTGTTAAAAAAAAAAAAAAAGAATATGAAGAAAATATAGTAAAAGGCCATTCAGCCTTTTCAAGCTTTTGGCCCAAATATACTTTTTAAGTGTGAACAACAAGGGAACCTACCTTCCAAGGGATCCCAGCAACAAAGAAATCTAGCTTATCCCCCGAGGCTATAGGCATCCCTTCAGTGTTTCATTTCTCTTTTGCCAGTGCCTCACTCCCTGGACTTTCCAGTGCACAGAACTCCCACTGAATTTTAAAGGAGTCTGGTTTTATAGCAATCCACACGCAGGAGGAAAGAAACACACAACGTAGTTCATATTGTAGATACCCTCATTTTTATGTATCTTTCTATTTAGTTAGTGAAATATGTTGAATCAAGATGTGATTACTGTCCAAGTCTACAACAAAAGTAGTGGTTGGGAGGGATGCTCCCCTTCTTCCCTTCCCCTTAATCTATCGTGTTTTAATGACAGACATTTTGTATGCATTCATGTTGAAACATTTCTTGCTTCTGTTTTGAAAAGTTCTATTGGGAAAGATTTTTTCCCAGTACTAAATGCATTGAACAAAAGCAGATAGCAAGGTCAAAATACACATTCCATCCTAAAAATGGATAAAAATGTTTTTATGACCTTTGAAATTGGCTTTGGACGCAAGCATTTTTAAAACCTAGTATAAAACCAAGAGACAGCCAGTCCCTTGAGCAGGGGAGGGTGACTGCCATGGGTTTGGGGACCAATTTTCTGCTGATGCAACATTTTGAGGGCTTCACAGACTGCTAAAAATGCTATAAAACCAACCAACAAATAGAGATGGCTGGAAGTCCAGTTCGGATTTTGAAAAACAAATATTTTTCAGTGTTAAAAATGCAGGGGCCCCAGCAATAAATTTAACAGGTGAATTGTCAGTCTTGATGGCTTCTAGGAGTGGAAATTAACCCTTATTTCTCTTGGTCAGGGAAAAGGAAGTCTAGAGAGGTAAAAGGCTGCCAAAAAATCTAATGAGACTTTTAGATGTTTGCATTATTGATCTTGGAAGCTAAGCAGGGTCAGTTCTGGTTAGTACTTGGATGGGAGACCAACAGTGAATATGAAGTACTGTACTGTATCTCAGAGGAAAGAACTGGCAAAACCATGTCTGAGTACTCCTTGCCTACGAAAACCCTGTGAAATTCATGGGGTCACCATAAGCTGACAGGCATTTTGAAGATGTGTGCATGCATACACACACACACACACAAATATATGCTACAATTGTAACACTATGATTCCACTTTAATGGCCCTGATCGCAGCCTATGGAATCCTGGAATTTGCAGTTTAGGGAGGGGTATTTAAAATTCTCAACCAGAGAGTTCTAGTGCCTCACTGTTACAAAACTCAGGGCTCCACAGGAAGTTGCCATAGACAATACATTGGAATCATGATGCTTTAACTGCATAGTGTGGAGGGGGCCAGATTCTCATGGACTGAGTTGGGAGGGGAGAGTGTGGAGATTGGTTTCAGGTGAAATTTCTTGAGATGCAACATTCCACACAGCTGGCAATCAGGTTTCTGACTGAGAAGCAGGAGAGTTGTCAGACTGGAAGATCTTCTCAAGGATCCCACTCTCTCCCTCCTCAAAACTTCCCTTATGGCTGTCTTTGCTTATTTATCCTGTGAAGTTTGTGGGAGTGAAATTGGGGGGAAAAAGTTATTTTTTTCACAGAAAGTTGTACATCCTGATCTGAGACTGTCTTGAAGAAAAACTAGATTTAAATTCTTGCCTCAAGCAGGGACACTATTTTGGATCTTCATTCTCTCTCCCTCCCTCTCTCATATCTATATATCTGTATCTATATCTCAGAGGAATAAAAATGAACAAGTTTCAGATTCTACACCTTGGCTATAATAAAAGTGAAACTGCAACAAAAAGGCACACTACTCTCCAGAGCACAGTAACTATCAATCTTATTAGCAACAGTACTGTATTGATATCATCAACCTTTAAGCATACAAATCCTTTCAAGCTTTTAAACCACAATAAAATGGCATCAAATTATAAACAATCTGTTGTTCTCTGTTACCAGCACAATACAGTTATGTTTCTTTTGTTTTTCTAATGCAAAGCAAAATCAATCAATCAAACAAAATTCCACATAACCTTTGGCAAGAATTTTTGTAAGGGTTTAAGAATCACGAAAGCGCTAACTGCAAATTGCAGTAAGACCTCCGACTATAGCTGCATCTGCACTGCAGAAATAATTTGACACCACTTTAACTGCCATGGATCAATGCTACAGAATTCTGGGAATTGTAATTTTGTGAGATGTTTAGCACTCTCTATCAGAGAGCTCTAGTGCTACAAAATACTACAGTTCCCAGAATTCCATAGCATTGAGTCATGGCAGTTAAAGTGGTGTCCAGCTGGATTATTTCTGCAGCTTGGATGTAGCCTGGATCTCCCAGTGCACAGCCATGTTGCTGCTTCTAGATTCCCCCAAATACTATACTAACATTTTTCAGAAAAGAAAAATAAGATTCAATCATGGATGACCTGTACAGCATGTAATTTGGCCATCAGTATGAAGAAATGCTTTGCTAGCCAGAGTATAGGTGCACCTCCTTAATGATGCCGCTTTAGCAATGTTCTGGGGAAGCAGCACAAAACAAGTTCACCTTCAGAACAACCTGAAAATAAAAAGGTCATCCAGTTCTAATTATTATTTAATGTCTGCTTTTGTCACTGTCTTTTCAGAGCTGCCCAAAGGTTGGGAGATGGATACAACATCCAATGGAGCTATATTTTTTGTCAAGTAAGTAAGTGACTAATGTTTAGTCGAGACCAAGATGATGTTACTTTATCTGAGTGGTGTCTGGTGGCCAAAACTACCATAAAAGTGAAAAGATAACCTATCAAGTGATACTAAAAGTGTTGAAGTGTATACTTAGTGCATTTGAACTGGAAATTATGGCTACAGTCTTGAATTGCATTTTGTGGGATTATACCCCATTAATCTCAATGGGACTTAATTTTGAACAGAGAAGTACAGCACTGTGCTGTAAATAAATATGTCTTGCCTAGTTAGGCAAGTGCAATATACTATCCTATTACTAAAACCTTTATATAAGTTATGTAATATTTGAAACAAGCTTGTACTTCATATTATTCTGTACATATTGTTCATTTTAATATAGTTGTTGACTTAGTGCCCCCATAAAGGATCCATAGATAATCAAGGAAAAAAAAGAAAAGAAGAAAAAAAAGACAGAAAATGCACCTAAAAACTAGTTAGTAAACATAAGTAAAGATAGAATAGTAAAACTTTTTTGTGTATAAAGACAGCATTCCCTCCTTCATTCTCTTCATTCCTAAATAACATTACATACATACATACATACATGCATGCATGCATATAGTTTAGACTTGAAGCAGTTTCAGAAGCATCTCTTCTAAAACATTAACTTAATGCATACTTCTTACCAATATCCCCCCCTCCCCCCAAGTAGCTATATATTCATTTGTGTTGCAATGGAGATTCATTCTTGTTGAAAATAGATTTGGTGTATATTCTGTCACACCAAGAACTCAAGGAAGTGCACAATATTGCATTTGTGGGTTGCTACTAAGTTTGTGAAACTTGTAAAATGAAGCTTCCATTAGTGATGCTATATGGGACATGATGCTGATAATCTTTACATCCAAACCTTGGAAACATTACTTTTTAGACTACAGTTTCCAGGCCACTGTGCCATCACCCCCTGCCAGTGTCCTTTCATGCTGGAGGATTTCTGAGTTGCAATTAAAAACGTAATTTTTCAAAGCCTTGGATTCCCTAGATATAACTACCAGGTCAAGGATTTTCAGGTTATTCCCTCCCCACAAATGTTAAAAACTGCAGGAATCTGGAAGATGATAGTCAAGTTCTAATTGCCTTTCTGAGGAGCAGTTGGTTAGTCATTGAAGAAAACCAGATGCTTGACCAGATAGAATTGTACTTCTAATGTGGTGTTGTAGACAGATTTTATCTTATTCTATTAGTGCACCTAAAGAGTAACAGCTGCACACAGGTGCATTTGTGTGTGCTTTTCTATTAAACATATGTTTCTTTAAATAGGTAGTAAGCATTTGTATATGGTGGGGCTGGTCATAGTGTGAGTGTGTGTATGTGTATTTGGCCCCAGCCTCACTGCTTCCTTTGACTGGGATAAACAGGATGAGGGCCAGAAGCTTATAGACTGGATTAAGGACCATATTCCCCCCAAATTCCCATCCCCGAGCTTCAGTCACAAACACTGAATGATGGGATACATACAGATGGACTTTGAGGCTTTATGCAAAGATAACACAGAAGATACACTCAGTGTAAAAACCAATGCTCACCTTGATCTAGATCTGCCTCTGATCTGAAATACAAACCTTCATAATATTGCATAGTAAGTAACTGGAGAAGACTGTGTTTTGTATCTCTGGCCAGCTGCTTGTAGCATTTAGACATCTTGCTTTGTAAAGACAGTACAGTATCTAAAAGTAGCAACTTCTTTAAAGTGAGAAAGCAAATAATTGTGTTGTTGTTGTTTTTTTTTAAAAAATTGTATCTGAAAGGGTAACTATGACATTTTAGAAGTCTTAGTACTGTGATTGCATACCCTCCAATTGTCCTGATTTGTGAGGGACAGTCATGAATAATCCCCTCTCTTCCCACTTTTTCATGTGCTTTTAAAATGTCCCAATTTCTCTCTCCTTCTCCCACTTTCCCTCTTTGTTCTCAGCTTACTTCAATTGCTGTGACCTGAGTTCAGAGTTGAAAAGCAGTTTGCACTCGATTAAATCAGAAGCAGGGGGAGGAAATGAGGGGTGTAATCTTGTACTTCCCGGTAGACTCAGGCAAAAGCGGACTGTTGCAGCCTCTCTTAGTTTGTTTGTTCTTTCTCGTTAATAACTTTTGCCAGCTTGACCACACTCTAATATTGCTTGGCCATATGTGTCCCAATTTTAATCTGTGAAATGCTGGAGGGCATATGCAGTAATTGTAGCATAAAATTAAGTTTTCAAGCTCAGCTTCTGCCATTGGAGATAAGGTAAAAGAGATTGCCACTTTTTTTTTTTAAACTACGCTCTATTTATGAAACGTCCTCTCTAAGGACATTTCCTTAGTATTCACATTACTACCCTGTTTCCCCTAAAATAAGACAGCCTTTGAAAATGAGACCTAGGAGAGGTTTGGCTGAATTGTTAAATATAAGGCCTCCCCCGAAAGTAAGACCTAGCCAAGTTTTTGTATATGAATATATATACAGTATATAATAAATGTTCTTTTTTTCCCCAACAATTAATGTGAATTCTTCTTCATGGAACAATAAGACATCCCCTGAAAATAAGATCTAGTGCATCTTTGGGAGCAAAAAATAATATAAGACACTGTCTTATTTTGGGGGAAACACAGTATCTTTTTAGTGCAAGGTGAAGATTTTTCTAGGCTTTTAAAATACACTGTTTTCATTATATCTGTACCATTTAGTATTTTATCTTATGTAAATATTTAACATAATCTGTGAAAACATCTCACAGCAGGGTAGTGGTAGTTGTTGTTAACTACCCCCCCTCCCCAGTTAACCCTGACTCATGCTAACTCTATGGATGAGACATCTCCAAGCCCACTATCTTCCACAGCTCTGCCTAGGCCCATGGCCTCCCTGATTGCATCTATGTATCTGGCATGTGGTCTTTCTCTCTTTCCGTTACCTTCTACCTTCCCTATCATTGTTGTATTTTCTAATGAGTACATAGCAGGGTACAATTAAATGATAAGAAAATATTTAAATGTAAACTCATCCAAAACCAAAATAACAATGATAGGCAGCTTCAAACAGCTCTCTTTCAAGTATAGCAGTTCAGAGTAATAGTAGAGTGCTTAAGCCTGCCCTCCACAGCTGAATGAGATGTTAATAGCCGAATTTCTTTTTGCACTGTTCCTCTCAACATCAATGAACCTGGATTAGCATTGCAAGGGAGCTACTTAGAGGACAAATGGCCTTTGAATATCTACTAGCTAAGGCTGGCCAGAGATCAAAGACAATCCCAAAGGGAGCAATTGCACTGGCAGGAAATCATGTCATCTGTTCATACAATAAAACCTGATCCATGATTGTGGGTTTTCACTACAGCTATGACATTTGTAAATATAAAAGGGGGGTTCTTGTTTGTCCCTAAGGACAAACATTCTATATAAGTGTGTGCATGCACACATATGCACAAGTTTGTAAAGTATGTTTCTTGCATGATAATTTCCAGATTTCCCTAAACAGTGGCCATACTGGCTGGGGGATTCTGGAAGTTGCCACCCAAGGAAGTACCTATTTTATAGTTTTTTGTGGAGCTTTCGGGCTATGTGGCCATGTTCTAGCACAGATGCTGGAGAAACGTCAGAAAGGAACTCTTCTAGAACATGGCCACATAGCCCGAAAGCTCCACAAAAAACTATGGATGCCGGCCATGAAAGCCTTCGACTTACCTATTTTATGCTTCTCTCTCTCTCTCTCTCTCTCTCTCTCTCTCTCTCTCTGGGGGGGGGGCATTTAGATGTGGAACATTTCAAATTACTATCCTTAAATTACTGATTAATATTGGGGTTGCCTCGGTTCAACTTCTCTCTCTCTCTCTTGGGTCTGTTAAAAATCAAGAGGCACAGTTAAATAATAGCTTGGGATGAGGGTGCGAAAAAGCCCTCAGGTGTTTTGTATAGCAAGACAGTCTACAGTGCTTTTCTCCCTCTCTGACACATTCCTTCTCTATTCAGCCTTAGAAAGGCAGAGGAACATAGGGGCTGGGCAGACTGGCCATTAAGGGTGGCCTGGGAGCAGAGTCATGGTGTGGTGTCCATATGACCTCATGGTGCTCCTATGGCACTGTGTTTATATATCGCAGCACCAAAGGAGTGCCTTAAAGCTGCAGTGCCATGGCTATTGTGACCTGGAAAGACCAAATCAGGGCTGCGGTGTGCGGTTGCAGCAGCCCTGATCCAGTGCAACTGTAGGTGGCTGCAGGCCACCCCTTAGGGGTGGTCTGTGCAGCCTCATAGTATCTGCTAGGTTTTTTTCCCCCCTGAGATGGGAACTGACTAAAATCAGTAGTGTGCTTTCTCCATCTGCCTCATGTCAAAGTGTATAGCATATGAATAAGTGATCTGGTATGCAGAGGAATAATCCTTGAGTGGCCACAAGCATAATATCATCAAACCCTAGTTTCTAAATTAAGAAGATTTTTGGAAATTAGGAATAAAAGAGGAAGGAAAAAGGAAGTAAGAAGAATAAAGCGGGGAGGAGCATAATTTGTCCATAGCTTGCACTCAACGGTCTTAAAGTGAAATTCCAAAATGTTCATGCAAACGCCATGAGCAGAAAAAATGACAAATTTCATAAAGTCTAAACTTAATTTTTGTCACTGTACAAACAGGTGGGGGTTGACATGTAATAAAGACGGGAATGAATTCTCCAGTGAGGGGTGGCTTGGGGAAATTTTGAGTGAAAAGGAACATTAATTCATCTATTCTCCAGGCAAGGAGCTCTTGCTGAGATGGACTATTCATGCTTTCCTAGTCAAGAATGGTGGGAGTGAGAACTCCATATGGTAGCTATTTCCTTTTCATTTCTCTTAGAGCCCATTAAATCCAGTGTGGTGTAGTAGTCTGAGTGTTGGAGTGTTTCAACCCTGCTCGGCCATGAAACCCACTGGGTGACTTTGGACAAGTCACATCCTCTCAGCCTCAGGGAAAGGGAATGGCAAACTTCCTCTGAACAAATCTTGCCAAGAAAATCCCATGATAGGTTCACTTTAGGGGCGCTATAAGTCAGAAAAACACTTGAAAGCACACAACAGCAACACAACCCATTATGGAAGACATTCAAGCCTGAGGTACTTGGGATCTGAAAAGACAATTCCCAGCAAGTCATTGGGCTATAGGTAGGGAATTCCTCCCCAAGCCTTTTTCTACATACAGAAGATGTATGTGTATGTGCACGCACGCATACATCTTCAAGTCATCTGATGACTTATGGTGAACCCATGTTTTCTCCTTTGTGAGTCAAGACAGGCTTTGCTGAGGCCTTTCTCTCAGTCCTGTCAGCATTTTGAGACATGTTTGCTGGAGCAGGGGCATGGGATCTTCCCAGTGGATTTCCCACATTTTAGAAGTGTCTTCTAGTGAGAATCACCCAGTCCTCTCTTTGACTGTCTAAAGAATACTATAAAACAGGACTTTGTTCTGTCATGCTGACTTGATTTTTTTTTTAAAAAAAGAAAGGCTCCTGTTTACCTTAAATGTGTTTTAATATGATGATGGATTAGTGTTTTCATCTGGATTACTTCTATCTGTCCTTATTCTTTATCTTATCATAATTGATTTTTAAAAACTGTCTTACTATGGTATTGTTAGCTGCCTTGCACGCTATATGGAGAAAAGGCAGGGTATAGACTGAAATTTGACCTGAACCTTGGTCAGCCTGTATTCTGTCTTGTTTTCACAGAGCCTTGTATGGCCTATTTGAGTGCAACATTCCTCTCTCCAGCTACAAACATGTATTCACTGCATAACATAACTTGTCCTGGATTTCAGGACAATGCTTCTTGCTCTTGATTTGCTTCCTTTGCATGTAAAATTATTTCCCACAAGGTGGTGCCAAAGCTTAAAACAAATGGAAAATGAGTTGGTAGTGCCAGTATAATTCTCCCCTCATGCCTCAAGCCATGTAGTCACAAGAGATCAACCTCTAGCTTTTGGCAGGGTATTGTGCAGCATCATTTTCTTCAGCATCTCTAAATCAGATTTTGAAAGTTATTTCTGAAAGTTATTTGTTCCTGTTACTCAGTACAGTGCTTTAAAACCATTTGTTGTTACTCATCTCAATGGCTAAACAATTGTTGCCTGACTCATAAAAAACTCCTATCAAAATGCCAATAAAATGACTTTTAAAAATAATTACAATGTCCTATGCTCTCCCCTTAGCAGGTTTACTGTAACCCATAACTCTTTATACAGTCTATTATTTCTGATCATTGCTATGAAAGTGCTTGAACATATAGCTTGACACTATCCATTTGTGCAAGATTAATTGTATCAAAATTATACTTTATCTTAGATTTTATATTAATCATTACTGCCACATATGATACTCATTACTCCAGTATAGCCAAAGCATTTTGGAATGTGAGGCATAGCTGTGTGTAGAACCATTTTCTAACCCTGTGTAGAATGCTTAAAATAAGCCAATGTTCAATGGATTCCTTAACTCTCATCTTAAATTTATGTCGTAATTTCATCATGGAATTGTTCCAGAAGCTACAGGTTGCTCTAGGTAATTGCTGACAGCTTATTCATGATCTGCACCTGATGTGCATGGTCAACTTTTCCATATTATTTGACAAGATGATACAGATGACTAATTCAAAATAATAGGAGAAATGTAATATCTCTTCTTTTTCACTGCTTCTTTTTGTTATGGTCCAAGAAAACTAAAACTTTGCTTTAGATGCTGGGGAAAAAGCTTTCATTGGACTATGACTTGCAGAATTCATATTTCCTTTGCTTCAATTTATGCTGGAGCTAAAAAGTGGGAATCCTGCAGCCCTCCAGATGTTGCTGGACTACACTTCCCAGCACTCCTCACCATTGACTATGCTGAGTGGGGCTGCTAGGAACTGCAGTCAAACAACATCTACAGGATTGCAGGATTCCTCCTATCCACTAACAGATGTACTTCACTATGTTTAAAATGATGTACAGTACTTCTTGATTACGAAAGAGACATTTGGGTGGTACGTAATGCAAACCTGTCCATCTCTCCTTAGCCCATGCCCAGTTGTAACTGAGTTTAATAGCCAAGTTGGAAGAGGAAGAGTTAATTTCAGGCTTCAGCCTAGCTGTCCTACGGGAGGGGTTTGGCAATATGGGCCACAGTGGCGTAAAGCATTCAGTGAAAGCCAATCCCCTCCCATCATCCCCTAAAGCTTTGAGGAGATTAGAGGCTCAAGAGGGGTTATTTTTCTCTCCTGTCACCCCTCCCAGCCCCTATCCATCTGTGGCATCAGGCTCTTTACCCATTCAGAAAGTCATGCCTGATGCCAGTCTCAGACAGGGACCCACTGCAATCTGCAATACCTCTATAAATACAGTATCATCTGTTCTTGGTGTTATAACATCTATTGGATGTCATGCTCTGGGTGGTCTGTGGTCAAATTAACCCACAAGAGAAACTGTATGTGGGACTAGCTATACGACAGCCTGTTTACTCATTTTCTCACCCTGGTTATAACACAAAACATTAATGTAGCCTCCATGCAAGAAATGTGATTGTTCTATTACTATTGACTATTCTTTGGCAGCGATGCCAAACCAGATCTGTATGAACTATTTCAGAGACTGCAGGCAAAAATAAGTACCAACAGCAATGATAACCAGAGATTTGTGGTTTAAGCATTGGACTGTGACACTGGGGATCAGGGTTCAAATCCTTGCTCAGCCATGAAACTCACTGGGTGACCTTAGGCAAATCGCACACTCTCAGTCTCAGGGAAAGGCAATGGCAAACCTTCTCTGAACAAATCTTACCAAGAAACCCTGTGATAGATTTTCCTTAGGGTCACCATAAGTTGGAAATGTCTTGAAGGCACACAGCAAGCCATGATAACAGAGAGGAAAGGTCTATAGCTTTGCACATAGTGTCCCAAGGGTTTGCTCTGAAAAGTGTAATGGGGGACTCTCTTTAGCAGTTTCAGACCATAGTGAAGTTGCTTTTTTGAGTGATATTTCCTAGAATCCCAAAAAGTATCCCCCCAACTTTATTTCAGATTAAAGATGGGGACATCAGTCTATCCTATATCTAATATCTATGTTGGTTTCTTATATATGCTTGAAGCTCAACATGTCTAAGACAGAGCTTCTCATCTTCCCACCTAAGCCCACCCTTCAATACTCCTTTTCTGTTTCTGTTGACGGCATTTCTATTCAGCCGGTTCAGCAAGCCCGCAGTCTTGGCTTCATTTTTGATTCCTCGCTGTCATTTACTCCCCAGATTCAGGCCACCGCCAAGACCTGTAGATTCTTTCTTTACAACATTGCTAAAATCCGTCCTTTCCTCTCAGCCTCCACCGCCAAGACTCTGGTCCATGCCCTAGTGGTATCACGACTAGATTATTGTAACCTCCTTCTGACAGGGCTTCCTCTCTCTCATCTCCATCCTTTAATCTCTGTCCAGAACTCAGCTGCACGTATTATCACATCTGCTCGCCGCTTTGACCATGTTTCTCCTCTTTTATCCTCCCTTCACTGGCTCCCCTTCCCCTTCCGCATCCAGTACAAGCTTTTGCTGTTGACTTTCAAAGCCCTCCACGGACTGGCCCCTCCTTACTTGTCTGAACTTCTTTCTCCTCACACTCCTTCTCGTACCCTCCGTTCTGGTAGTCTAGGTCTCCTGTCCCAGCCGAGGATTTCCACTGCCCCATCCCGGATTCGTCCCTTCTCACTTGCTGCCCCTCACTCCTGGAACCTTCTTCCCCCACATGCACGCCTCATCACTTCCCTAACCAGGTTCAAAACTGAGTTAAAGACTATATTATTTAGGGAAGCTTTCCCAGGACTGTGCCATCCGCCCCAGGATGCCTCCTTTTAACTTTGTATTAAGAAGCCATGCCCTCCCTCCTGTCCATCTGCCTTGGTCCTGGCCCCAGAGGGAGAGAAGAACCACTGGACCTCACCCCCTTTCCCATCACCTTCCCCTCTTCCTTTTGTGTTGTCTCTTTTAGACTGTAAGCCTGAGGGCAGGGATCCGTCTAATTTATGATTGTATGTACAGCACTGTGTAAATTTACAGCGCTATATAAATAAAGGTTAATAAAAAAAATAAAGGTTAATATATTCTCATCCCTCTGTTGTGCCCGGTTTTCCCAATTACAGGTTTGACATACCTCATTTGAAGATTTTGTGTATGGTATTCTAATTTGAAGGTATAATTTTAATTTTGCTAGTTATTTATGTCACAACTATTAGCATTGCATTCAGTGGTAGATGGGAATTACAATTTATGAATAACAAGTGCAAAAAAAGCATTCCTAAGGATTCTGTATGGTGTGAAATGGGAGGAGGCCAAGGGGAGGGTGACACCAACCCTAGGGATGCCACTGCCCTGAAGCCATGCCCTGCTTATGAAATGCAGCAGTTTGTTCCAGACATGGAGTAACTTCTTGAGGTCACTCAGGAAATAGAGAAATGAGTTCTGCTGCTCAGTGGCACCCTGGTTACAACCCAATGCATCATGTTTCATACACAAGACCTAAATATGCTATGTGGCAGCAGTGCAGTCTTTGGTATTTCAAGACTATGGGGCAGCTTCGATCACTGATTTTTAAGCTATCTGGCATGGGGGCCTGGCAGAGTCCCCCTGCCCAGTGTGCCAAGGACTGGTGCCATATTTGTGTCCATTGACTACAGCTGCTTCTTTCTTTCCTGGATACTCATCAGGGAGCATAGCCAATGGCTTCCAGACCAGCACTATTTTAAGGATCACCACTTTGAGCAGCACTAGCTTTGACAATACCAAATAACCTCTTCTTTCTAAACCAGTTTTGAGTTTCATAGCAACACTTTAACTGAGAGCAAACCCCCATTAAACATCATTGGAAATACTTCTGAATAAACACACATAGCATTGTACTGTGAGGTGTCATCCCGGCAATTGTTGTTCTAGTGCACATTGTTCATCGCTGCTCATTTCCTGAGCAGGTTTCTTTCAGTTAATACACTGTTGTCTGTTTTACCATGATCTTCTCTTGGGGATCAGGGGGTTAATTTTTCTGATTTGAATAACATGATTTCAGTTCAGGAGTTGAACATGTAGTTCTCAGCCCTCTCTTTCATTAGTCCAGTGGAAATGAGTATATCCAGTAAATGTGAGTAAGAGTAATTTCAGGTACTGAGGAACCATCTTCATGGACAAGATCCAAAAGCTGTAGGAGTGTAACATCTTTCTCAGCACCAAACAAACTGACATATCCATCTGCTTCAATTCAGCTTGGAAAAAGCCCTCCACTGAAGCCAATGGAAAGTTCTTTTTCAAGCTTAATTACAGCATGCTTGGGTGGTGTATATTCTTGGATGTAGGCATGTGTTATGTGTAGGTGTGTGTGTATATTATGAGTGAAAATGAGTATGTGTAGTGTGAGCATGTGTCAAGTAGTGTGACAGGAAGAAAATCAATTTCTTTGTAATGTGGAGATGTGTAATGTGAAAGAGAGTTCTATGGATGCCATGGGCTGCCAGAAAGACACATCAGTGGGTCCGTGAACAAATCAAGACTCGACTCTTACTTTGTTGTTGTCCCTTCAAGTCATTTCTGACTCATAGTAAGCAAAACTATCATGTGGTTTTCTCTGCAAGAGTTGTTTAAAAGTGTTTGCCATATCCATTTTTTTAGGATGAGAGAATATATGACTTGCCCAAGGCCACCTAATGTATTTTCATGGCTGAATGGGGATTAAAATCCTGGTCTCCCAGAGTTTTAGACCAAACTGCTATACTATGCTGGCAATCAGCCTCTCATGAGAAGCCAACATACCCAAACTGAGAGTATTTTATTTTGGTCATATCATGAGGTGACATGATTCATTGGGAGAGGCAATAATGCTCAGTAAAACAGACAGCAGGAGGAAAAGAAGAACTTAGTACAATGGAATTGATTTAATTAATGGAGGCACAAACCAGAGTTTGCAAGACCTGAGCAGGACTATTGATTCTCAGGGTTTGCTGTAATCTTTCATGCATAATTAGTGTTTAGTTGAACATTTGGCAAATAAACTGTGTTTACGAATAAATGAGTGGTTGTGTGTTATGTATGCATGTGTTGGTATATATGTGCCCCAATGGGTGACCTTGGGCAAGTCACTCTCTGTTGAGCCTCAGGGGAAGGCAATGGCAAAGCTCCTCTGAAAAAAATCTTGCTAAGAAAGCCTTGTGCAAGGGTTGCCATAAGTTGGAAATGGCTTGAAAGCACATAATACATACATATATGTATCTCTCTGTCTGTGTGTGAGAGAGTGGAATGATACCTACTTTGACAATTTATATATTTTTATACCTCCTCCCATCCTCAGAAGTGTGTGTGATTTCTTACCCGAGGCATGAATAGCATCACTAGCCCTGGAGCTGGTTTAATGGGGGTGGGTTTACTTAGGCCCCATGACTGTGGTTCCACTTCTCCCTTCCTCTCTCTCTGTTGCAGTTGTCGTGTGCCTCCAAGTCATTTTTGACTTATGGCTGGTCACTAAAAGGCAGAGAGGAGAGGACTGGCAGATAGTGGACATGGGTTGCTGGTGCAGAGAAATGCTTCCACCTCCATCTATAGGAAAAGCAATTCCACCGCAACATTAAAAAGATCTTTCTGACAGTAAGAGCTGTTTGACAGTGGAAGACATTCCCTCTGAGAGTGGGGGAGTCTCCTTCTTTGGAGGCCTTTAAAGGAGGCTAGGTCTGTTGGTATGCTTTGATTGTGAGTTCTTGCATGGCAGAGAGTTGGACTGGATGGCCCTTGGGTCTCTTCCAACTTGATTCTAAGCTGTGAAATGTCTCCATACCTTGAAGGATGGAGACAGAGTTAGCCCTGCTCAAGAAAGCAGTTCTGCAGCAGAGAGTTCCAGGGTAGGTGGATGGGCTCCATGAAGGCAAAAAGGCTCCAAGGTGGGTGACCCCTGTTCTCATTTGGCCAGGAAAGGCAATGAGTGGAAGGACTGCAGCCAAGCAGCTGCAATGCTCCAGGGATCGTCTCTGGAAGGGATGGCCTGTGATGCAAAGCCAGGGTGACCAGGCATCCTCTTTTCCCAGGAAAGGGCCTTCATTTTAACCTTCTGTCCAGGATGAATTCCAAAATGGCTTCCATTTGGAACATGACTAAGAAGCAAGAATTTATATTTCTATGAGTGTTTTTAGCTTTCATTTTGGAATGTCCCCCATTTTTCTTGAATGTCCTACATTTTATGGCACCTTGTCTTCCTTTGCAGTTATGGCATTTGGTAATCCTGTGCAAAGTCCACTTTTTCAGTTGGATGAGGCGTGTGCATGCAGCTGGGGGATGATAGGCCAAAACCAGCACAGAAAAGAAGCCAACAGATAATTATGATTATACAGTTGGCCCTCCACAATTGCAGCTTTGACTTTTGCAGATTTGATTCTTTGCAGTTTTGATTAATATGTTCTCTCCAGGAATCTCTAGGTCCTTTGGTGCAACTCTGCCAGAAGTTGGCCATAGAGTTGTGCTGGAGAACCTAGAAATTCTAAGAAAAAACATTTCTCTAGGTATCTGTAGGTAGAATCAGAGAATCATAGAATCATAGAGTTGGAAGAGACCACAAGGGCCATCTAGTCCAACCCCCTGCCATGCAGGAACTCCAAATCAAAGCATCCCTGACAGATGGCCATCCAGCCTCTGCTTAAAGACCTCTAAGGAAGGAGACTCCACTACACTCCTAGGGAGTGTGTTCCACTGTCGAACAGCCCTTACTGTCAGGAAGTTCCTCCTAATGTTGAGGTGGAATTTCTTTTCCTGCAATTTATATCCATTGTTCCATGTCCTAGTCTCTGCAGCAGCAGAAAACAAGCTTGCTCCCTCCTCAATATGACATCCTTTCAAATATTTAAACAGGGCTATCATATCACCTCTTAACCTTCTCTTCTCCAGGCTAAACATCCCCAGCTCCCTAAGGCGTTCCTCATAGGGCATGGATTCCAGTCCCTTCACCATCTTAGTTGCCCTCCTATGGACCCGCTCCAGTTTCTCTACATCCTTTTTGAATTGTGGTGCCCAGAACTGGACACAGTATTCCAGGTGGGGCCTGACCAAAGCAGAATAGAGTGGCACTATTATTTCCCTTGATCTAGACACTATACTTCTATTGATGCAGCCTAAAATTGGTCATCCAGCATGATTCTGTGATCAGCTTCTGGCAGATGTTGACCACAGAGTTGCCCTGGAGGAGCTGGAAATTTCTAGAGATGTTCTCTGGGGGTAAAAAAGAATTTTAAACATTTAAACTAGTTGATATTTTAACATGTAATTTGTTCTAATTATTGCTTGCAGAAAGAACAGGTGGAACAACATGTGAACAATAACTGAACTACACTGCAGAGCACACTGCAGCATTTAATTGCAGTAATTTAATTATCTTTTAATGTACTATTTTTGTATGCTTTTAATTGTACTGTTTTTAAATGTTGTGGGTGAAGGGTGGGATATAAATTAATAATAATAATAATAATAATAATAATAATAGGTTTTTTTATTTGTGGTTTTTCCACATTCATGGGGGGGGGGGGCTATCCTTCACCCTTATCACTGGCAAAAGTGTAGGGACCACTGTATTTATTTATATCCCACTCCCCCCCCCCCCCAAAAAAAACCTGGGACTCAAAGTGGTTTACAATTTAAAAGCACAATACAAACTGAAGACATGCAAAAGTGGCCATTAAAATAAAATTAAAGTATTGGAATATTAAATCAGGTTTTTTTCTAAAAAAAAAAAAAGTATCCAGTTTTAAAAAGATAAAGAGCTATAAGCTTTAAATGTTTGGACCGGCCAAATCTGGATAATTCCAAATTCGCCAACAGGGCTGGGCATCCTGGAGGGGTGAGGAGGGAAAGAAAGACCACCCACCCACCCCTTTCCTCCCTCCTGATCCCCCAGGGGTTGCAGAAGAAACTGTAGAGCTGAGAGGCTGGTTGGCCTCCAGGGTGATCAGGCGTCCTCCTTTTCCCGGACAGGCCCTACATCTCTCCCTCCTGTCCCTACGGAAGGTCCCAAATGCCCTCCACTTGGTGCATGACCAAGATGCCTGCATTGGGATGGCTGGGAGGGCTGGGAGCATTGCAAGTCCCCCCCTTGGGCTGCTGCTGCTGCATCCGCACTATTGCTGCAAGAGTTAATCCCAGTCTCTGGTCCTGCTGCTCCTAAATGACAGCTAGGCGTGGTCACGTGATGTTTAAATCCCCCCCCCTCCTCCTCTGAGAGAGATCGCAGGGAGCATGCCCAGCTGGGGCTCTTCGGAAGGCGAGGAGGGAGGAAGGAAGGATGCTGGAGTCAGGAGCAGCATCAGCAGCATCACCTCCATCTCTGCCCTCCCTGGGCTATGAATGAGGGCAGCTTGAGATGAGCAGCTAAGCCAGGAAGAAAGAGGGAGAGAAAAAGGAGGAGAGGAGAAAGAGAAAAGAGGAAGGAAGGAAGGAAGGTAGGAAGGAGAAGAAGAGAGAAGGCTCTCAGTCCCTGTATCAAGAAAGATCGCCCTCCTCCTGGCTATGGCTCTGAAGCAACCCACCCTGGACACTCTTCCCCCAAAGCCCCTCCACAGTGAGTAGCAGCAGCAGCAGCTCCCTTGTCTTTCCCCACCCAATTGCTGGTGGCCAGAGGAGGAGGGTGATGGAGGCCAGCATCTGACAGGTGCAAGGGCTCCAGCTTCATGGAGGAGGCTGAGGAGAGCCTGCCTTGTGGGGGATCGCCTGTGCAAGGACAAAGGATGGGCACAATGGGCAAAGGAGGAGGGTCAGGGGTGGGGAGGAGAGGAAGAAGAGAGCCAGGTTGCAGAGGATGCCCACAGGCTGGGTAGAGATGCCCAGAGGAAAGTGGAGGGAGGGGATTGGATTGTGGGGCCCTTGAGGGTCCAATACTTAATTTGCACCCCTCAATCCAGGCCCCCTCTCTCTGCCTGCCTCTGGGCATCTCTACCCAGCCTGGCCTGGGCATCCTAGGTAACCTGGTTGGCACAGCCTGGGGGCTAAATGTGCCCCAATGTGTCTCCTGCTATTGATGCTTTTGCTGTTGGCTTGCTGGAAGCTTGTAGGGCCAGCTCTTGTGGCCCACTGGATGCCAAGGGGTGCTCAAAGGGTCCCTTGACAGGCCCTGGGCCAGTATGATGACCAGACATCTTCCTTTTTCAGGATCTGTCCTACATCTTACAGGAGGAATCCCCAAAGGTCCTCCATTTGGAGCAAGGATCAAGTAGCACAAACCTGCATTTCTATCTGAGTTTTGTTAGGTGGTCAGGTCCTACATTTTGTCCTCAAACGTCGTACGTTTAGCAGTACCTTGGCCTCCTGTGTGGTTAGAACATCTGGTCTCTCTGCCTGTGGTTTCCTCTCTTTCCTTTGATAGGATGTGACAGCCCATCCGTGTTGTTTATGATGTGACTTTGGGAAGCAAAAGATGGGGGCATTTTGGGCATGAGGAGGAATGAAGTCAGTCGCAGCCCAGGCAGCAAAAGGCTTCTTGATTGTGTGCTCTCAATGGAGAAGATGTCTTTTCAGGGGGCTCAGAGAAGGAATCTGGTTGGGGTCTGTCATGTCACGTTCAGGAAAGCATCTTCAGATATGATTGTGGAGAAAGAGAAAAACAAGGAGAGCGGCAGAGGCAGAAGCATCTCTCTAAAGCCCTGGACACTAAAATGAATGGATGTGCATGGTGGCGTATGGAAGAATTGGGGCTGCAGCACTGCAACATTACAGCTGCTTTCCTATGCATGCTTACCTAGGAGTACACACCATTCATTACGCTATGAAGAGCCTCTCATAGGGCTGCGCTGGAAGGCCTGCTCTGGATAACCACTACAGTTTTCCTGTGCTCTGTGTGTTTGTGTACTCACACACACACACAGAGTGTGAGCATGCATTGCATGATCTTTATTGGAAAGGCTCTCTCTGTGTCTGCTAGAAGACAGAAGAAGATGGGATTTGGTGCTTCTGCCTGCAAATTGGTAGTCATACCTGGCTCCAAATGGATGCTATTTGGGTGATGGGATGGGTCTGGAGATGCATTAATTCTGCCTTCATTTAATAAAAGATGCCCTGTACAAATATTGATCTGGTAGTTTAGTTTCAAATTGTGATGGAGGTGGGTTATATCCTCTGCTCTAAACATGGCCATGTATTTTTGCTTTTTAAAATAAAACAGATTAATGTATTGTACTTTAAAGAAGCCTTTAGTACTGTATCTCTCTATTTATTTTTATTTTATTTTATTTTATTTGTTATAATGAAACCTTCCCTTTGAGCTTTCAGAATCAGGCAGAGTGAAGTCAATAAACAGGGTATAATTGGTTGTTAGCACTGTCTACTCCAGGTTGTCTACCCAGTGGACAACTATGTGTTGTTACAAGGGGATATACATCTTTTGCACTTAGACCAATGCAAGGGGATCTGACAGTGAATACAGGAACCTCATCTAATTTTAGTGCTTTGATCTTTCAAGTGTATATCTTGACCCTTGGATTTTTTTCAAAAAGCCATGTGTGCCAATAGCCACTGCTGCAAGGATCAACAAGAACTCTTACACTTCAGGAAAATTGAGCTGCCTTGGAGACCAAGGGGTTTCCTTAGCTCTAGATCCTGATGCTGGATAATTTTAGTTCTGTTCCTCTTGTTATGAGAGCCTAGTGCCAACCTTTGAGATAGCAGGTAGAAAACTCATGTGTCTCCTTTCTCAGTTACCCTGTAGGTTGAACAAATCAATTTCCTTGCTTGCTCACTGTTGGGACTAGTTTTCGATTTGGAGACTTGCAGCCTAGACATCTTGCAATCAAAGGAGTTTGAAGCTCAAATCCTTCCCCTGGGGATGCCTCCTCTGAGTCCTCCATCCTTCCCTGCACCACTGACGAAAACCAATCTGATTCTCTGCTTCTAGCAGTAGGGATGGTGGCAGCAGCAGCAACAGTAATAGCAGCAGCAAACAGCTCTAATTCATATCTTCTATTATTAGAGATTCTTAGCAAGCTTACATGGCCTAATACACAAACCAGTTAAGCAGGGATACTGATAAGCTGATTTATCTCCATTATGTGTTTTAACACCCCAGTCCTTAAAACCATTACTTGGAAGTCATACTGACTGCAGTGAGGCTTGTAATGTGTTTAGTCAGGCTGGGGGTACAACTGTGCTTATAGCCAAGTAACTGCTTTGTGGATCACAATTCTAACAGTCCAATAAATGAATACAAATATACTAATATAGATGCAGGTTGAGCAAATCAGTGCCAGTCCATTATTCTGAGCTTATCACATTTATTGTGCACCTGTTAAATGCCTCCAAAGTGTTACAGTTCATCACATGTGGCTTGCTTATCTAACCTCTTTGAAATTCTGAAATTGTGGTGTCAGCAACAGGGGGGATAAGTTGTTTCAGTTAATTTGAATGCCGCGGAAGGAGAAGGGGTCCGTAGCCCTAGATCAGGAAATGTTTTTCATTTCTGTTTGCTTTATAACACAAACTTGCCCTAAACCAACCTTGTAAACACTGAACAAGCACTTGTGTGATAGTCTGTTGTGAGTAAAATACACTGTTCAGGTGACTTAGTAGAGAACCTTTGATAAACTCAAGAGAATAGTCCCTGCCTCTCTTTTTCAGTCATCAGTATGCCACAAATTGTTAATATAGGCAAAAGTGGGCAGTTTTTAATGTGGATTTTTGCTAAACTAGTTGCTTTTGTAGATTGATTTGCACCTGTTGAGTGTTTAGTGGCTACATGGTTAGTCATGGCTAAAGAGGTGTTTTGAGAACCATTTTTCTCATACAGTTTTGAGGAGTTTGCTCCCTTTTCATCCCATTTTTTAATTTCACAAAGTGAAAACATCCTACTCAGTGGAGGCTGGTGGTTCCAATAAATAATACTAATAATACTAATACTAATACTAATACTAATTTATTTGCATTTCCTGCCTCTCCCTGTGGATCGAGGCAGGATTACAGCATTTAAAACAGCACAATACAGATACAAATTTATAACCAATAAAGTGCCAACATTACTATTAAGGCAATAAAATAACTAGATCATTATCCAGTCTTATGTTTGTTGGACAGTGAATCTATTCTGGTTTTTAGACTAAGCTTTAAAGGAGCTAACCATGGTACTGAACATATTCTGGGCATAGTTTCAGCTCCTTGGATAGCTCAGTTAAAGTATGAATGGGAATCTGCTTCAGTAACATTAGAGACACCAACTTCCACTAATCTACCATCTTGTACTCCAACATCTGAGCCTTTTAATGACAGCTGAATGGCTTCTCTGAAATGGCTGTACTGTTTCTTCTGGATTGTCCTCTGGAGATGTTGCTGAGTTGATTCTCCTATTTATAGGAATACATCATAACTCAGTGCTTTCACCTTTTAGATGTGGCATAATGACACTGATCAAGGTCTTGATTTAAGACCAATATCTTTTGGGAGATGCCATGCCCCTGGTATTTACCAAACAGATCTTAATGGATAAATGATGGGACAGAGAGCCAGGCTTCTGTTACTAATCTTAAGGCTCAGTTCTTCTTCTTTTTACATCAGGATGGTTCAGATGCAAGTCCAAGGATACAGAATTTAAGCAAAAATATCTTGAATCAGTTCTGGTCTTACACATGAACAGAGAGTATGCACTCTCCTGTGGCTTCACAGTGCAGAAAATATTTACTATGGACAAGGAGAGCTTCTTCACTGTTACTGATCCATTAACTGAACTAAAATTTGGAAAAGTTACATGTTAGCTGAGGGGTTCTGGGAATTTTAGTCCTAAAAGTACTTTTCCAGGGTCTGTTAAAAAGCCTGATAAGTAACCAAGTATACGTGAGAGCACACTTTGAAAGCCAGTTTGGTTTATGGTGTCAGTGACTTTGCAACCCTGTGTGATCCCTGGAAATGACATCTGCCCCTTGACCCAGAAAGCCCCAAAGCCTATTATTTATCTCCCAGAGTTCTGCTTGGCTTGGAAGATCATGTGCCAGATGGCAATTGTAATGTTTGAATAATCCACCCAGAAGATCAGAGAGTCAAATGAAACAGAGTGTGCCAGGTCCTGGCTGAAACTCACCAGGAAAAAGAATACAAAGAAGACTACAGATATACACAACTTTATGATTCTAAGCTATGAAACATTCTCTTTGAGGATTCAGTACATTTGGTGGTGATGCTAGCTTTTGCCTTGTTAATGTATTGTAAGGGGTTAATCTCATTCTGAAGTGCAAGGGAAAAGGAAATCCATGGTAATGGAGGAAGATGTTCTGTTTTCTGGGGGTGGGATCAGTAACTGATTGACTAAAAGGTCTTGAGGAATCAGCCTTGTGGGCAGAAAGGGAGATGTGGAATCATTACTATTTTAGCCTGTAGAAGGTTTTCATGTTGAGTTCATTATTGTGCGTATCGGTTGGTGGCCTGATATTAATGAACCCCCCACTGACTTTGTATTCAAGGAGTTGCTTGGAAAGGAGGCAGAATGAGTCCCTTAGGAAGGTTATGTTTTTCATACAGATGCAAAAAAAAAAAAAAAAAAAAAAAAAAAACCACACACACACACCAAAAAACCCAAACCCAGCTCCTCCTCCAATGGAATTAATTGCCTCCTGTTTCCCCAAATAGGCTTAGAAGTGTCAGAACTAATTTTCCTATCTGGGGTTTGCAATGTGTGTAGCATCATTGAACAGAGGAGCATATTCTTTTGTGGGGAAAGGGAGATTACTACAGGGGGTAAGGTACACTTGTTTTGCTCTCTCCTGCCCAATCCCTTGTCATTCTATAACTGTCTTCGAAAGGCTTTCTTCTGCTCTGAGAAAAGTGAAATGAGGACAGAGCAAGCTGTGTGACAAATGACTTTCAAGCAGTTGCCATCCTGGTAGCAGGCAGCCTGCCAAGCCATTTAAGCCCAATAATAATATAGTTCAACAAATCTGAAGCCACCTAGGAAAACAGCAGCATTCAGATTGCTGACAGGCACACATGTTTAGTTCTTCACGCTCGGACTCAAAAGCTTTTTTTTCCTGCATGAATAAGTGGCCATTGAACTGTATGCTTAATCTGTCCTATCCTGTAGAGGGCAGTGGTAAATATTCATATTTACCTCCATAGTGTAGAGACACTGTGGTACAGTGGTTCCATGCCTACATGCAGTAATTTCCAGAAGGTGGTGGGTTGGAGTGGAGAGCATTCTTGGTCCCACAAATAGACATTTTATCTTTCATGCTTTTCAACAGCTCTACAAAGCCATGGGGGAAGGGGATGTTATCAGAGCAACTGGAGTGAGGTATCTGGCAAATTTCCTGGATGGATTATTGCAATGCGTCATACATTCAGTGCAAAGTGGTCATACTTTAAAAAAAAAAATGTTAACAGTTTAGGAGCCAAATATATAATGGGGTGTCTTCTTCTGCACCAGTCTACACGTTTTTTGAGATTGCTTGAAAAATCTGTTCCCCAGATCTCTTCCTAATTAGAATTATGCAACAATAAAGGGTAGGACTTTTTGGTGATGGTACCACAGATATGGAATGAATCTTTTTAAAAAGAGTCAAATAAATAGGTGTGCATGAATTGTCCTTCCTTCCTTCCTTCCTTTTATTTCCCCAAGTATTTTAATTTAATTTTAGTTTAATTTTAAATGCTTTAGTTTGATGTATGTTTGCTACCTTATTTTATTTGTATTGTTATTATTTGATTGCATATTTTACTGTCATATCGTACACATCATTTTATAATCATTTATATCACTTAGTCATTTCATTATCATCATTACACATTAAACATTTTAATTTTTAAAATTTAAATACTGTATTTAAATTTATCATTAAATATTTGTCAGTATATGGTGGTAATTTTTCAAAGGAAAAGTACAGGGGGCCTTCCCACCCTCTAGTTTTTTTTGCTCTTTTTAAGATCAGTCTTGATTTTTCTGATATTTGTTAATGGTTAATTTCAAATTCTGAATGGGTTTAGTCATGGAAAAGTGGTAGTGGAAAAATCTTTCTGTATTTTGTGAGTTACAAAATCACTACTGGTAGACTTCATATTATATTCAGGTAAACGTAAATGTGTTTTGTTTACTTTATGCAAATTGATTTTATTTTAAAGTGTATAAAGAAGTAGATTTGTTATGCAATTAAAATAACAGAGCAGATGATGTTCCAAAAACACTATGATTTGAGTGCTCTTCTGAAGTGCACTGCACAAAATGGCTTCTTTTGTTTTCCCTGAGTTGTGTATGAGTTGGATAGATATCTCTGTGGTTGGGGGGGGGGGAAGTCTGGTGCAAAGCACTGGCATGCTTTTTGCAATACCTGTAAAACTGTTATCTGTTAATCTTTGTGGCTTACTCATGTTTTGTAAAATGTGGATTGATTTAGACCAAGAAATACATCCCTTTTGCAGTCTTCTGCCCCTGCATTATCTTTGCATTGCATACTCCACATGGAATCATATCAGAGGCTTGTTATCACCTGGACAGCTTTGTTTTCCTCATTACAGAAAATCTATGAGACAGGATTACTTGAAAATGAGACTGTTCTGTGACAGGTTTGTTTTTGTTTTTTGTTTTTGGTAACTGTAAAATGCAATACAGGTATTGCAGTGTGCCCTTACCTTAAGCCAGCCCCATGCAATAGGCCATTAAAATAAATATGACTGAGGCACTAAAGAACCAACCCAACTGGAATCATAGCAAATACGCTAACCCCTAGTCAGTCTGGCATTATGTATTTGTGAGCTGGTGCCTGCTGATAATGCAAAATTCAGAGCTCTCAAAGCCACATAAAAAATTCAGCCAAGGCTTTTCTAACCTCAGTAGGTCTAGATTTGAATCGGGCACGGTGTTGTTTATTTCTCAAACCTTAGTTTCCAAAGTCTTCTGACCTTGCAGAAGATTCAGCATGGTAGTTGTGTTTGTTTTCTGAGTTCCCATAGTAACCAAAGGGAAGGAAAACTGGTTTTGAGACAGCTTGGAAATATGGAAGAAGGGAATGATAAGTCTTTAAAATGAATGGTGCCAGAAAATGAAAATTGTGCTTAGAGGACTGGCTTAAATATTTATCTGTTTAACCCAGAAATTGCAAGAATTATCCCCTATCGGACAGCTATGGTGTGTAAGGCAGCTTGCCATAATTTGATATGGACCAGCTGCCTTGCATGGAGAATATCTGTACTAGTGCCAAGCAGTCTTTTTGCTGATATGCGATGTTGTGGAATTTTCAGTTAGATGCAGGCAAGCTGAAATGATCCATATGGTTACCTTAGCATTATTTGCTCAGGATGGTGTGGTAGTGGTGATATGTGGTATACCTATGAGTCTGAAAAGGAATATGTATCTGAAATTGTAGTAAATTATCCTGGAAGGATGCTGGACAGTACTTCTTAAAGTATGCATTAATATTTCAAAATAAATGTGAGCGGCATTCCTTGCTACTATTCTTGCATTCCCTGTGCAGTGATTACAGTTGCTTTCTTGATACAAAATACATGTTAATGGCTTTTCCATTGGCTTTCAGATGTTCCACTTTTCCATCTGAATATTTGGTGGCTGAGAAAATATAACACATCTCCTTAAAGTTCTACCAAGCACAGATGCTACTGAAATAGTGCAAACTATCCACTGTTCTTGGGATTTGAAGCTCTACACAGATTTGTTATTGCTGATTGGTAGCATGCTGCAGTGTAGAAAGATGCTGTTGTTGTTATGATGCCCCTTTTGCTTTCTCCCAGGGTAGAATAAATCTGACGTATTTTTTCCAGGATGTGTAACAGGGTGAAGAAATCTCTCTGTAGTGTGAAGGGAATTGAAAGCCTATGCTCATTTAGAGGGCTGAGAAGAACTGGAAGCTCATGTAGTCTGGCTCTCTGAAATGTAATGTTCCTAGAAGATATATTCATGGGATCCAATTATACTGTGACACAAACAAAAGAGAAGAACTTAGAAAAACTCCTGTTTTGGACTACAGTTTCAGAGGCTCCCAGTAGCCATGCCTACTGGGGGATTCAGGGAGCTGTAGTTCAAAACAGAATTTTTTCCATCCTCTGCAAAACTGAGACCAAGGAACATTATAGAGATATTTCTGATCATAGTACACCTATCTCTGTGCTGTATTTGGTTCATACATGCTAATTTTTCACATTCAGATTGCTTGTACCCCAGGTATGTGTGTTAATGTGTTTATATGTATGTGGTTTAGGCCAGTGTTACTCAAAGTAATGGCCCCTGGACCATGGTTGGCCACAGAGATATCTGATTGTGGTCCCTGGAGAGTTTCCAGGCAGAAAAGAAGCCCATGCTAATAATACAGCATAAAAATAGTACCAGTTCCTGGCACAATGGGGAAGAGGGAATACCAGTTCTCCATATGAGATAGCTTGAGAAGCACTGGTTCAGGTTACTTGTGGATATAGCAGGTCAATATTGTCCCTACTTGTCTTTATTTGATGGATCTGGTCATCTAAAAGCAGACACTTGAAACAATATTCACTGCTAATCACTTTACGTCTTCCTATTGGCTGGTTTCCATCTTGCAGTATAAAGGGCAGTTTTTTGTTGGCTATTCTTGTTCTAATCGCTAACATAAGTTCAGGGTGAGGTTATGTAGCTGTCTGGCTGCAAGGGAGTGTGTGCATTTTATCTCCAGACCCTGTTCATTCTTCAGCCCAGACCTGATGTCAGGCAGCAAATAATTCTGTGCAAACACTAGCCAGACATATGCTTTATGGTTTAATCCTCCCTTGTGACTAGCATGAAGGCCCTAATCCTCTGGTGTTACTGAAAGTGGGTTTTGTGCATGTAGCTATGTAGCTGTAGAACAAAAAATAATGTATCTCACTTCTTTAGAAAGTACTTTTTGGATGGGTAGATGTTGGCCACTTGATTTCTCCCAACATGTAGTCACTCTGGTTGTTGCTGAGTGATATGAATGAAAGCAGACTTCAGTTGACCCTGGATTCTATGGCCACTATATTTTGGAGGAATTTAAGGAGCTACACTCTATGTTGGCTGAAAAAGTCCTATGCAGAACTTGAAAAAAAATACTTTTTCAGCTACAGTTCCTAGAAGCTCCCTGTGGCCAAGGGATTCTCAGGTTATAACCTCTCTAAACTCTGGCCTTATGCAGACCCTGGACCCTATCAAGCAATTTCTGTTACATGTTTACTGATCACAAAAGTCGGGATATGCTAGGCACAACAGCAACAGCAACAGCTTCTATGAATGTGTCCATTACAGAGAATTTTGTCAACCTTTTTGGAAGATGCTGGGATGGTTGTACAATCAACCTTCTGTATCCACAGATTTTGAAGCCTTGGATTTAACCATCCATAGCTTGAAAATATATATATTTTAAAAAAATTTCAAAAGCAAAACTTGATTTTTGCATTTTATATACGGGACACAATTTTTACAAGTATATAATGAGACTTAAATGTGATGTGGTGTCTTAGCAATTAAGACACACACAACTAGAAAAACTTGTCAAAGGGGAAACTTTTATCTTTAATAAGTCTCATTAAAGCATTAGAGCATCCATGGATCTCGCTGCACCATGTGCCACCTCATGGGGAGGTCCTAGATCCAAACTCCAGTGGATACCAAGGGCCCACTGTACCATTAGGTATAATTGAGGCAACCTCCTGAGGTGGCACATATTAAGGGATGAGATGCAGGAACCAGGTGCAGAAGGCAGAACTCTATGTGCTACATGGCCTGTCCTTTCCCCCCATAAGCTACTGTTGCACTCAAGTGCAATGGAAAATGCTGCCCCAAATCTAAGAATTAGTTTCTTTTTCTAATTAATGTCTTCATTGTTCTCTGCCTACAAAGAGGCCTGTGACTTCACTGGAGTAGAGACATATTCAATTGTTAGAGAGGGGTTCCTGTTGAGGTGCAAATGGATTTTAAATTTCCTAGACTGAAAATTTCCTGATTGCTGCCTGATGGCCAGAAGGAAGAGGAGCCTGCCTGCAAAGATACCCTCCCCATCATAACATCTTTACTAAGGACTGAAACAACATGCAGGTATCTGACTAACATCTCCAGTCATTTTCTCCCCTCCTTTTTGGTTTGTAACATCTTGCCTGATGAAGAAGCCCATGGAGCTTCGAAAGCTTGCAACAAGTATATTGTGCATTTTGGTTGGCCAATAAAGGTGTCACTGATGGATTTTTGTTTGCATCTGTTAATTCACAAACACAGCTACCCCTGAATAATTTCTCTGTAATTAGCTTTTTGTTTTGTTTTGTTTTTGCAAAAGGAATAAATTCCCTTTTTGCCTGTAATGACTGTGGCTATGATTCACTACTTTTTGATGGAACAGAAATAGGTTATCTACAGCTATTTATTATTGATGAGTCAGACTGCTGAGCAATGGGAACAAGAGGTAGATCACATGTGTGACTGCCTCATAGGACTTTATCAGACAGGAGGAATTTCTGTTTATTGCGAATGGAGCCAATTCGAATTCACATGAATTCCAATTGCGTTCGGAATGCGTTCAGAATGACTTCCCATTACCCAAAAATGACTGCCCATTGCACAAAATTGCATGACGTAAAACCCATGATTGCGTTCAGAATGACTTTCCTTTTGCCCGAAATTACGTGAGATACTTTAATACGCATAGTGTAGCTAGAAAGAATTGCTTTAAGTGTCTTGCATTTTTCTCAGTATTTCCAAGTTGCAGTCTCTGAATTGACCACACAGAGGAGCCAGAGAGCATTTTTTCTGTGCTTTTCTAATGGCACAATTAGTGACAGTAAAACATGTAACAGAGTGAGTTACAAATAATGACCTGTTATGTGATTATTTGAGTAAAGTAACCAGGGCCTTTTCAAAAGTAACATTGCAACCTCTAGCTGTTCCCCCACTATGGCTGAAGCAAGTTTCCAATCAAATTATACAATTTGAAAAGAGTTAAAACAAATTAAAACAACAAATAAAAGTCTACCATATTATTCAAGGCCTGTTCCCCCTGAAAATATAGCTCTCAAAGGTCTGAAAGAATAAAAAGGGTTTATCTGCTTGTGGAAAGACAGCAGGGAGGATGCCAGTTTAGCTTCTCTGGGAAGGGAGTGTCAGAGCCTGGCACTGAGAAGGCCCTCTCCATTTTCCCCACCAAATGTCCTTGTGAGGGTGGTGGGACAGCCAGAAGGGCCTCATCAGAAGGTCTCAGAACATGGGAAGGTTCATATGAGAGAATATGGTCCTTCAAATAACTCAGACTTGAAATGTGTTGGGGTTTTTAAGATCATTACCAGCACTTTGAATTCTTCTGGAAACAGGCAGCAAGTGGAGCTATTGCAACCAAGGAGTTATATGCTCCCTGTAGCCAGCTCCAGTTAAAAATCTGGCTGTAGCTATTTGGATCAACTGAAGTTTCTGAACACTCTACAGATAAAGCCATGTGTAGTGCATGTAATTAAAGTAGGAAGTAACTGAAGAGTATGTCCTGTGGCCAGGTCTGATAACTCAAGGCATAGGTGCAGCTGGTGCACAGATCTTACCTGTGAAAATGTACTTCTAGCCACTTCAAAGACCTGAGCTTCCAGGCTCAGGGCTGAATTCAGGAGCACACCCAAATTGCAGATCTGCATCTTAAGGGGGAAGTGTAATCTGATCCAACACAGGGTGAATCCCTGTTCCCCGATCTGTTTTTTGACTGACCAACAGCACCTTGGTCTTGTCTGGAATTATTTAAATGACCAGGTAGTGGCCATCTGATAGCAAATAATGAGAAAAATGTCTGTGGAAATCCTAGATATCTCCTGCAGTCAGAGTGGAATATACTGGACTGCATGGAAAACTAATTTGGGTATGCCAGCTTGATATGTGTCCTGTTTTTTTCCTGGTCTCAGTTTGTAGGTGCTTTTAACACTGTCACTTCTCTTCCACTTCTGTAATCTTAGCTTGTGGATTGAAAGATGGCTCCTAAAACATTTTAAGAAGTCAACATGTACAGATAAGTGCTGGGTTTTCAAAGGAACCTCTTTTCTATTTGATCCCATTTGTGAAAAGCTGGTAATATAGAAAAGTATGGCAGGGTTGAGTCGCTGAGTAGTCTGTTTTTAGCCCGGCTGCTTTATCACAACAAATGTAGCTTCTAGGTGCCTTGGAATTACTGTTCCTCTTATAAAAATCATTTTCTTCCTCTCTCCCACCTCCTGTGGAGTCTTCCAGGAGGACTTGAGCTTACAGCTGTTTGGTATGCAGTCCAAGTCTCATGCATTGCAGTCAGAGTTCTATTGGGATAGAATCTGTGTCTATTGAACAGAGTTCATCACCATGCGCAAAAGCAGAAGCTCTTTAGCAGGAGCGAGAGAGAGGAGGAAGAATGAATTTGCATATGAAGGTCACCTCAAGATCTGGGGAAGAAGTGGTGTACAACTAGAGCAGCCTTTCCCAACTTGATGCACACCAGATATGTTGAAGTCCAACATTCATCAAGTTAGCAAGGCCAAGATGGGGGGGGGGGATAGGATCTGTAGCCCAAATGCATCTGGAGGATACCATGTTGGGGAAAGGCTAAGCTACTTGACATTTCTCTAGGAAAACATTTGAACATTTTGATGATAATTCTAGTAGTCATTGGCCCCATTCCCACTACATTTTGATTCAAAGTGTGATGTGGGCTATATGACCCTCGTTCACACTTGAATTGACTTCCAATCCTCATCGGATTGATTAGTGGAGAAAAGGACCGGGTTAAAAGCAAATAGCCCAGGCTTTCCTGACACTAGTTTCAAAGTGGTCTTTTTCGTAAAACAAGATTGTGAAGCATTTCCAGTAAGTGGGAACGCTGGTCAGAATCGTGGTTTTTTTTTTTTTTTGGAAGGGGTACTGATCGCAAAATCAATCTTGTGCATTTGCAATCTTGTGCATTTGCAATCTTGTGCATTTGTGATCTTGTGCATTTGGGATCAGTATAATGAAGAAAAAGAAACACACACACTTGCTCCTGGGGGGTCCTTCCTTCCTTCCTTCCTTCCTTCCTTCCTTCCTTTTTTTCTCTTTTTCTTCATGATACTGATCACAAATGCACAAGATTGCAAATGCACAAGGTTGATTTTGTGATCAATACCCCCCCCCCAATAAAAAAAAATTCCCCTGTGGGAAGGGGATGGGGCGTTAAGAGCTGTCACCTTACATGGCAGCTCCAAACAAGGTCCCTTTTCATAGTGTGAACGAGGGGTCTTTTGGAATCGCTTTCATAAGCGGAGCACAGCCCGGTTCCAATGCGGGTTTTTCCACAAGTGGGAATGGGCCCATTATTAATGATTGGGAGTGATGGCTTGCTACCACCAATATTTAAATTAATGAATGCTTTGAAGTAAAGGAACCCATTATTTGTTAGAGCAGTGTAAAGGGTGGAAATAAGAAATATGATCAGGGAACTGAAAAAGGAAGTTCTTGTTATTAGGCAGCTGTATAGGGGCTCATTTTGATGGAAAGAACAAGAAAGGAAAAACTACCCTAAATTCCAGCAAGTCTTTCTTAGTGTTTGGCAAAAAGCTCTATAATAAAAGGCTGTAGTTCTTAGATGTCTAGTAGCTGGCATATCTAGGGCATGTATCTGAACCAAAGCATTACAACTGTAACCCTACTGAACAATTTGGCACTCAGCTTTTAAAAAACTTTTTTAATTTTTTTCTACACTGCAACTGGATTTTTAAAGTTCTCATTGGGAATGCTTAAACCCTGGTGTTGGCCATTAAAGAACAGTAAGAAAAGTTATGTAAGAGCTCAGATGCTAAATTAAAGTACAGCTTCTTTCAAAGTAAGTTTTGCAGGTGTTAAAAAATAAACTTGACAAGAGAATGACTGCAGATTGATGTGGATAATGTTTAAGCAGCATTATAAAGAAGATTTAACTCTTCTTTAGCCCTTTCAAGCTCTGGAATGGACAATCTTTCTGTGGCACCACATATAGTTTACATGCACAGGATTCAAATTTTTTTTTCTCTCTCTCTCTACTGAAAACATAGGTAGGCACCTGTTTATTCATTAGCCAGCCTTACTACAGGACCTTAGTAGGCTTTGCTTCAAAGCTATGAAAATATGGGAAATGATTGGGGTCTCCTATCACTCATGAAATGCCAGGTGGCTGCACAGCTCAAAGAATCAAATGAATTAGATTCAGTGTAGTATAGTGGTTAAAGCACTGAATTATGACTTACCCTTTCATCATAGGGTGTGACAACATCGATCTTGGTTTTCCTGCTCTAAAGCTGGGAGTCCTGCATTCCAAGCTCTGTTCATTCATTGAGCTGACTGAGTTTCTTTAGGGCAGACATTGTCCTTCAACCTAACCTGCTTGGCAAGGTTGTTATGCAGATTTAATGAGAAGAATATTTAGTATAATGAGAGCAAGCATTGTGCAGTGATTTCCGTTTTGGACTAGGACTCTGGGGGACCAGAATTCAAAGCCCCAGTCACCTCTGGAACTCCATCCAGTGACCTCGGACAAGTCACATTCTCTCAGCCTGTGTTGTTGTTATGTGCCTTCAAGTTATTTCCGACTTATGGTGACCCTAAGCCTAAGGCAAATGTATTACCGCATTTGGGGAGGGGGGGGGGCAAGATTTGTTCAGAGGAAGTTTGCCATTGCTGAAGCTGAGAGCATATGACTTGCCCAAGGTCATCCAGTGGGTTTCATAGCTGAGCAGAGAATCAAACCCTGGTTTTCAGAGTTGAAGTCCAGCACTCAAACCACTATGCCATGTTGATTCACCCTCTTGACTTTAGAGGAGGGCAATGGTAAACCTTCTTTGAACAAATCTTGGCAGGAATACCACAGGAAAGGATCATCATAAGTCAGCGTCCACGTGAAGGCACATAACATCATCATCATCAACAACAGCACTGCCCCAGACTCCTTACATGAACCTGGAGATAATAATAAATAAAAATACGTCTGTTTACAATTTAAAATATATTCCAGTCAGCAGTACATTTCACAGTGCTTGCTTTAAAGACATTGGATAGAAAAATCAAGACTGCCATTGTCACTAGACTTGAAAAAGAGCTTTTTCAATTTGCATGACAAATTTAAGTACTTTAAGTCTTAGAATGTTCTCATTTGCAAGCCTTTGAAAGCTTCAGTGGAAGAACCGGGTGGACAGCCCTTGATCTTAAAAGCATGCCAGTTTATTTAGTGCCATGAATGTGCCATCCATCAGCCAGCTGTATTATTTATTCTCTCTGTTGCCCAATGAAAGCTTCTCACCTTGACCTCAGGCCCTGAAGGAAACCACCCCAGCTTGGCCACCACTGGGGAGAGGAAGATAGGGCCTCTCCACTAGCCCTTTAGCCCCCTCATTGGCTTTAATGTGCCTTTCTAGCCCCACCAGCAGCCGCCACTCAGACAGGCGTTAATTGCAGGCACTGCAAAAGCAATGATTAAGAGATAATGAGAAGGCTTTTGTATGAGAGTCTGGCGTCCTGTCCTGTACTAGTGTGTCAGCAAACATGCTGCTTGGATGCTGAACCGCCCAGTTCCTCCCCCCCCCTTCTCCCACACAGGGACTAGCTTTACTTGCTTCTCTTAAATAGAGCTGATGCAATCGGGATCATCCATGCAGCAACAAGACCCTGGAACCTTGCCAGAACTCCGCTCAAACTGGTGCTGCACCATCAGTGGGATTGACGGAAAGAGCAACATTGGGATGTAACAGAATTATTTTCAAGCAAAAATGTCTCTTCTGGGGGGATGGGGTGGCTTTGAAAGGCAGGCTCTTCCCAAGGTATTTTTCTGCCAGAGGTAGAGCAGCAAATGGCACCCCAACCCCTCTGCCCAAGTCAAAGGACATATATATTAGGGACCCCTGCTGGCACAGTAGTTCAATGCCAATACTGCAGCCACAAGGTTGTGAGTTCGATCCCAGAAGGTTCCAGAGTCCACTCAGCCTATCTTTTGTAAGTTGGTAAAATGAGTACCCAGCTTGATGGGGGCAAATGGCTTACAGATTGTAAACCTCTTAGGGAGTGCGAGTTCACTGATAAGTAGTACAGAAATATACTTGCTATTGCTATTGCTATATATTACCCAAAGTGAGCAAAGTTGTTTAGGTACATTTGTAGAAAATCCAATATATACATCTCTGCATTCCTGGCAAATAATGACACTCACACAAAAACCAAACAAATATATACATTTTTTGAGAGTAACTAATTATTGGCATACTTTCCATGGCACCAGAATCTGCTGCTTGTCTAGTGATAGGGCTGGCTATGAGAGTAGATATTGTTTTAAAATGATACCTCTTGCCCTGATCCCGAGTGGCTTCTTGGAGCTGCTGCTGCTGCTACTACTACTTTTATTATTATTTGTTGCTATTGTTGTTGGTATTGAAGTGCAAATATTAGCAACAAAATGTTAATCATATGTCTTTCCCACTTTATTGTGAGGCTCAGGTATTCTTTTAGTAGTGTCTCTCAGTTTCCCATGTGAATGCTCTATGGACTTGAGGACAGAGTGGTACTCCCATATAGTAAGTGCAAGCAACTTACAGACTTCCAGATGTTGTTGGGCTGCAAATCCCATCAGGCCTAGTCAACAGAGCCAGTGATGGGAAGGGGTGCCAGAAAAATAAAAAGGGTAGTTGAAGGTGATTCAGGTTATATTTTGCACACTTTTGTTGTGGAGCATGGGGACAACCTTGGGATCTCCAGATGGCCTGTATTCTCCCTTCCTGATATATGTGATCAGAGTTCTTCTGTGGGACTCTATGGTGGTATACTATGATTGGTTGCACAGTTAGCTAGATTCCCAGTCTGCTCTTGCCTAGAAATCTGGAAGAATCAGAGATAGGGTGTCTAGTGTGGGGTAGCGATTTAAGCTTTGGACTCTGTCTCTGGAGACCTGAGTTTGAATCCCTGCTTGGCCATAGAAACCCACTGGATAAGGTTGTGCAAGTCACATTCTCTCAGCCTCATAGGAAGACCATGGCAAAATCTTCTCTGAACAAATATTACCAAGAAAACCTTGTGATAGGGTCACTATAAGTTGGAAATGACTTGAAGGCACCTGACAACAAAGGGTGTCCACAGTCATACAGCTGCTTGTTTCTCAGTTCTGCTAAGGCAAGGAGAACTTGTCAGAATTCCTATCTCTCCCACACAGCCGGCTTAAGTCAAGGACAGGATTACTTAAATTTGATTATCAACACCTACAGCAATCCTGCGTGTCAAATGTCAATGCAAACTAAGGACTTTGACTATTGCTTATGAAGTTTCATTTTTATTACCTTTGGTGAATATTTCTTAAAAACAACACTGTGTCTTGAATTGATTTAGCATGAAAAAGTTTCAGGATCCTATTACAAACTCTGTTGTGGTGGATACCCAAGAGAAATTGATCTATGTTTCTGAAAGCAAAACCGATCTCATATGCAGCACTTGAATAAATATAAGTAAAGCCGAATAGTTTCTCCATTAACATCTGTTTTCTATAATATTCACATTAATGAAAATGGTCTTTCAAAAATTTAGGTTTCTTTTTAACGGTAATGTTATGCTTTACACTGAGATCTTGGCTGGGAATAGAGAACAAATGAATGAAAACCACGTTTTAAAAAATCTGTAGTGGAGACATCATAATTCATAGAACAAATGGAGAGGTGATCCATTGTTAAAGAGATTAATTGGGTTTTTCAACAACAACAAAAAAGAATAAACATGCAAATTTTCAATGCAAATGCAAAGGCAATGAAATTTAAGACATGGAAAGAAATTAAGAAATTTAAAGAAATAGATTTGGGTTGAGAAATTTTGGAAGAACTATGGCCTTGTGTGCCTCTGATAACAGTGCTCCTAATGGTAATTTCTACCCAAGTTTGCTTGTTTTACAAGCTCCTCCCTTAGAGAGGAAAATAGTGAAAAGCAGAAAAGCTAGGCTTTTCTAAAGATGCATGGCCTTCTTATAGTCTGTGGTCCTGTTCTTTTCTTATTGATAGAGACCATTTGGGGAGAGGTCTCTTGCTCACTTTGTTTGGTGTGCATGACAATCAGATGTTTCTTCATCCTTCCATCATCTTGGGAGGGGTGGGCTGGTACAAATGATCACTGAGCAGCCCATCCTTCTGAAAGAAGTGAAAATGTGGGTGGGCCAACAGAGTGCAAAAGGCACGTTTAAAAATAAAGAAACCATCCATTTAATTCCAGGCTGTGCTTCAGAAAGCAACAGATTAACTAAAGCTGCTTTAATTTTTGACTCTCTCTGATCTTGGAAAGAGTCAGGTCTGCAAGGAAAAATGCCAAAGCCATGGATTCATGGATATTCAGGAGAAATTTCTTTCTTGTATATACAGCTGCCTTGCCTGGCTTTGATGGTGGGGCCCAATGAGCCAAGATCGATATTTTCAGAAACTGTAGAAATCTTTGGGTCATTTTCTACACACAGTGGAATCAAATATTTAAGTGATTCCTGAACTTTACCACTTCTAGCTGCAGGAGGACAATGCAAATGTCAGTGTTCCCTATGGAGGAATTTTAACTTGCTCAGCAAATTAACTAACTAAATAATAGTATACTGGCTGAACACTTCTCCCTTACCTGCTGGTTTTATATGTTGCCCAAAGAGTCTGTGTGTATGTGGAGGTGATACCATGAATTACTGCACCAAATGACACCCATCCTAGTAACACCACTGACCCATCCATGTAACTCTTAGAACTTCTGTTACAAACTTGATTTCAGTCTCAAAGCAGCAGCCCTCCTTCCTTCAGCCTTAATATCACTCTGTACTGCATCTGAAGAAGTGGGTTCAAATCCATGAACACTCATTTTATTTAGTTATTTCACTTCTGTGCTGCCTTTCTCCAGAAAAAGAGACCTGAGGTGGCTCTTGTGGCTCATAAGATAAATCATTACTAAAACATCACAATAAAAAATTAAAAACAATAAAATTCATCTCGTTAAAACAGGATAAAATTAATACATGAACATACAGTACTAAAGTTTTTAACAAAAGTTAAAAACATAACTAAAACCTCAAGCTAAAATAAAAACCAGTTAACGTTAAAAGTGCTCCATATTTTGCTTTCTCCCCTCCTCCCCATCATCCTTTTTATGCTACAAGAGGCTAACATGGCTACTTCTTTGAAAGCTCACCTTCAGAGTGTATCCTTGTCTTTTAAAGCAGGAGCAGACAAAGTGTGGCCCTTCAGACACTGCTGGCCTGCAGTTCTCGGCATTCCTTATCATTGGCTGGGGCTGATGGGAGATGTAGTCCAGCAATATCTGGAATGCTATACTTTGTTCATCTAGAGAAATTATTGTTCTTTCTAAATATCAGTATATTTTGGTTCCTAACCATGCTCATGGCATTGAGTCAAGCATGCTTGCATATGTCGTTTTTCACAAACATGAAAAAGCCTTGCTGGGTGAGACTAAAGAATCTCTTTCCAAGAGCAGCTGTCCCCGGTATATGGTATTCAGAGACATAACTTCCACTAAATTGGCAGATCCACTTAGCTATTGTGGCTTAGAGCCATTGATCCTATCCTCTCTGAAAATGCCCAGTCATTTCAAAAACCCACTTCTTAGGCATATGCATCATTGCAAGGCTCCTAGAGTACCTTCTCCAAAGAGCAAGGCCTTTAGTTCGTTCAGCTAACTCTCCACTGTTGCCCACTGGGCTTGCTCCCTCTGATGGGGCATCTTTTGTTGGAGCCAAGCTGCAGCATCTTCCAGACATTAACTAACTGATGTCAGCACTCAGCAGTCATCTTTGCGACCTGGAATGGGATGAGGAATTTGCATTTGGAAAAAGACAATGGCACAAGATGGCAAAGCACAGTATACTTCTCACCTGGTAAAAGTAGCCTACTGTTCTGGTTCTTGTCAGCAACATGGGTTTTGCCAACCTGCTCTTTTGTTTTCACTTTGACCAGCTTTATTAGATTCATAGTTTTTATTTTTGGAGACAGAGTGTGATGGAAGCAACACAGATAAATGTACAGATACTATGAGTAGAATCTAATTCATCCTCAAGGAACTCCAGATAGCCTATACAGGTTAATGGGATGTATTTTACTGCAGGATAAAATGGTTGTAGCCCTTGTTTCTGAGAAGAAAGTCAAATTACTTGAATGTTTTGGGAGCAGAGTTTGAAAAAGTTTCTTTTTGGAATACAACTCCTCTCATCCCACAGCCAGCATAGTCAGTGGGTTTTAGGAACTGTAGTTCAACACATGTGGCCCCTGATCCTTAAGCTACACCCTCACATACACTTACTTGAGTGTAAGTTCAGAGAGGGGTTGCCATTGTCATCCTGTGTGGCTGAGAGAGTATGATTTTATATAACTGAGCAAGGATTTGGATCCTGGTCTCATGTTGATGCCAAATGTATTGGTGTTAATTGGAAAAGCCATCAATTTGCCTTCAGTAACAGAGACTGCCAGAAGGGACTGCATTGTGCTTTCCTAAATTCCTAAATGGTATACTTTTTTCTCCTCATTGTCATGGAATCTTTGCTCTGGGTATCCATAAGCTTCAGCAATTTGATGCTTAAATGTGAATGCCTGACAGTGTAATCCCATACACATTTCCTTAGGCATAAACACCTTGCCCTTCTGTGGTTTGACAGAGCTTATGTTTTAGCACTGCAGCTTTATTTAACTAACCAGTTTTCTTAAATTTATCTTAAATTATACAAGCCCTGGGAATTTTTCACCTATGGGTAATCAAAACATGTTTCGAATCATAAATGCATATCCAAAGGTATCAGACAGTACACATGGGCTGCTTCTCAAGAGGACAGGTTGGAGTGCAAGGGATTGAATATGGCCATGGCAGATATTGCATATGGGGTAGGTTATTAAAGGACTAAAGCATTGGCCCCAGGAGGTGTATCAGAGGTGATGGGATAACAATGAAGCTGTGGTTATTACTCACTAGAGCTGGCAGATGTTTGTCTCAAAGTGGCAAGAGCTCCCTGTTTCTGACTCATCCTTTGCACAGTGTCAGTTGGCTGAGCTCCCTGGTGCCAATTGTTACCAGCTGGCTAAGGATCTGGCCTTCAGTAGCTGTAGGGTTTCCTGTATGGTCTGTCACTGCTTTTCCATTCCATCTGTGATTTTTATTTTTGAGCAAAACAGAGGACAAGCTGGCTTGCTGCTGCAGTAGTATGTGTTTCTCATTGTTTTATGAATGGCAACTATTTGTAAGTGGGAGCAGGGTGATGGATAGTCCTGACAACAGGGTACTGCACCCAGGTTTGGTACTGAAATTTGAAGAAAATACACAAGGTCATGGAACTTGTTTTCAATACAGGTTCAGCACTTTGGTTAGCTCCTTTAAGCTTCACTGTGAAACCTTGAATAGCTCCACCATCCCAGCAACATTGAAGCCACCACCTTTCTATCCTAATTATTCCTATCCTCCTCAGAGCAACAGAAAAATAACAAATTCTTATAACCTTAACAGTAGAAAACTATTTGTCTATGCATGCACATATCCAGGGGTATGCTTTGAAGCAAGTTGCATAACAAGTTACTTTCCAAAAGTAACAGACCTTAGGTTTAGTCTCTTTTCCTTCCTTTTCTCCTCTCCCCTAGTAAATTTGATGCAAAGATCAGAAGCTTTTCTTTCTACTTTAAGCTAAGTGCAGTGGTGCGGTGGTTTGAGAGTTAGACTATGATTCTGGAGACCAGGATTCGAATTCCTGCTCAGCCATGAAAACCCACCAAGTAACCTTGGATAAGTCACACTGTCTCAGCCATCAGAAAAACCAGTGATAGGTTCACCTTTGCATCAAAATTATCTGCCATAAGTCAGAAACAGCTTGAAGGCACACAACAAAACTGAAACTGGGGAGGCCATGGTTAGTTTTGATGATTTCCTGATGGAAGCCAAGTTCAAACCTTAGCTTAAAGCTAGCTTGTTTTAACAAATCACAGTAAAGATTAGCCACAGTTTTGGGTGTGAACATGATTGAAAACAGAAGTGAATGCTTCTGATTTACTTCTCATAGTTGCTTCAGAGTAGGGGGAAGAAAAGGGCACATGACTCCAAGGCAAGTTAATAGTTTATCATTTGATTCAAATGCAAATCAGTGAGCATGTGACAGAGCAGAGAGGTAAATGTAACTTTTTAAAGCCCTGACCTTTCTGTCTGAGTGCCTGCTAAATGTCATACTTTCCTACAACTTAATATCTCTTCTCAATTGCTAATCACTGCAAGAGCACCGTTATTATTGCAAATAGACAGTTGTGTTTGTCTTCCAATCAGTTAATATGCTGACCTTTAATTGAACGTAATTGAAATTACAACCATGGTCATTCTCTGCTTGTTTTCCATCTCATCACTGGGAACTGCAAGTACAGAATACAAATTAAAGGACCTCTAAGCACCAGTAAGTGGTAGGAACTGGACTGATGAGCTTCTGTAGAGACAGAAGGAATTTATTTGGCTGTAGATGTCAACACTGATGTTTTCATCTTGCTTTTGTCAAAACATTCCTCCCCTTCCCCCATTATGGTTAAGATCTGTTATCAGTCATGACCTTGTCAAATCACCTGTAAGCCAGAGACTTTGTTAAGATCTAATCTTTGCATTTGTCTTGAGCACATTTCTCAGTTCCTCTTTGTCTCAGATGCACAAAGCCTTCCTGCTCTGTGAAACAGCAGGCTAATGCAAGTCCAGCCTTATTTTGAATTTATATTTCAGAGAGAGAAAGATAAATAGACAGAAAAAGACAGTAGTTTAACTTGGGCCATCAGTGCAACAGAAGGAACTGGATCCAAAGCACATGTGCCCTCCATGTATGTTTGCTACCAAAAATCTCATCCTAATTTCTTCTTCTTTTGTTTGCTTGATTAATTTCAGCTTGTGTGTACGTGGATTCAGGTTGTCTGTAGACTTATGGCACCCCCATGCTGTTAAACATCAAAGCCAACAGTAATAAAAAGTGGAACTGAAACATCTGGCATCTTCCCTGGTTTAATTTTTTTTTTAATGCAGGGGTGGGCATTGTGTGGCCCTCCATATGTTGCTTAGCTGCAACTCCCCATTTAGCTAGAATTTCCAGTGGTGAGGAGTGCTGTGGGTTGTAGCTTGACAAATTCTACGGCCACATAATTCCCATCCTATTTAGTAGTGGCTGATGATCACTTCCATGTCTGGAGCTGTGGATCTGTTCCAAGGTTTAGTCCAAACTTTACCAAGTTGCTAAATTGTATCCTTAAAAAAGATTCAGTACCATGGATAGCACCTGTAAATTCTGGACCACAACTTGGAGTAGATTCACCATCCCACTAAAATGAAAGCCACCTGCTGTCACTGGTGCTGTGTGCAGGAATTTGTTTTGCACAACATCCCTGTGGTACCTTTGCACACATGTACCTGCAAGTACTGACAGTACTAGATAAGCCCTCATTCACATGTGTGCATCAGTAAAACACCAGAATCTCAGTGCAAGTATGCATGCTAGAGATATACTACAGATTCATCTGAACCACCAAAAGAATCAGGCAGTTTGAGAAAGATTTCTTGGCAACCAGAATAAAAGTGAACCTTCCTGAAGCTTTTTGAGTAATTAAGCTATTTAGAGGGCTGCAGAAAGACAGATTGTATGTCTGAGGGGAAAAATCTACTTTTATTTTCTCTTGCCATGCATGGAAAATACCAGTATAAGGAGAGGAAGAGATTCGGATTTCTGAATTGTGTTTTCGATTTCACCCAAAGTCAAACCAGGCTGTTTCCTAAATCACTGAATCAAAGTCCAGTTTGACACTTATGGTAACTGCAAACCCACAATAGTACAATTACATCAGATATGCTGGGAGGGGGACACAGTGTCTAGTGCACATCTGCATTAGTAACACAGGGAGGGATATGCAAATAAACTTTTTTCCCCCAAACTTGATTGGCATATGGGACTGGTTTTCTCAATGTGTTTGTGTATGTCTGTCTATGTCTGTGTGTCTTGTGCATGTATATCTTGTTTTTGCCTCATCCATTTTGGCCTTTAGCTCTTCCCTTTAGTGACATGCTATTCAACCTGCAGAGAGTTATCCATGATAGCTTGCAGCCCTTGAGATGAAAAAGGCTTTACAAATTCTAAATTTGTACCAATTATAAATCTTGCTTTACAAATTATTGTCATGAAAAAATAGTTTTCAACCCCTTGAATAGGCAAACCCAAGTTCAAATGTCTCCCAAGCCATGAAGCTCATTGGTTGACCTTGGGTCTAAGATGCAAGGTCATCAGGAGGAGAAAATAGAGGTTGGTGTTTCATGCAGGAGGTAGAACAAGAGAGAAATGGCAATGTTATATATTAAAGTATTCCAGATCTCCGTGCTACCTGAACTAATTTCTATACATGAAGTAGCTTGGTCAGTATAGTTTTAGGAATTTGCTGTAATCTACAGTAGTGTCTTGCTTCTAAATTTGTTACGTACAAAGGTGTTCTTCAGTAGTTTTCCTTGGTCCAAGGAAGACTTGAGATATACGTGATGTTTTTATCTGTACTCTAAACTGCATTAGTAAAATACGATGTAAACCCTACTGCATTGTTACTGTATTGAAGGTAAAGAAAATCTAATTTCTGTTGATTTACTGTCAAAAAGTAAGACCGATGGAAATCCTGCAAATCTGATAATTGGAACTATCATCATTGTCCTGTTTTCCCTCAAGTGTAGTTTGCAATGGTGATTCTTCTTTGTAATATACTTTGTCAAATAACTTCAGATTAAATTCAAGCAGCCTTCATAATATGACACAATTCCACCCCTCCGAAATGTGTTGCTGTGGCTAATCCCAAAATTCCCCATGTGGGAGCCATGCTAGTCTGTAGCAGCAAAAACAACAACTGATCATTTTGTGGCACCTTAAGGACCAAGTTTTATTTGGCATAAACATTAATGGTGCAAGTGCAGTTCATGAAAGCTTTTGCCATATAAAACATGTAGGTCTTTAAAGTACTGCAATACTCTTTGTTGTCCATAATCCCAAAACAAATTCTTCAGTGAGCTAATTCCCATCAAAGGCTTTTCTGGGAGAGGGGAAAGTACCTCTGAGAGAAAAAAAGATTCCTAATGCCACAGCTAGGGACTGTTTGATTTCTACAAAAAAATCCATCTGCCTAGAGTCACAGATAGATTGGTCATATAGGAACTTGGGAAAGAAGGAGAGGTCTGTGCTATAACTGTGCTACAAATGATTGGTTAAATCTGGAGGAGACCTGAGTTGCATGACGTGGACCACTGGGAGACTATCAACATTAGAATTGGGCTTAAAATTGTTTTCTCTCTTTGTCCCTCTGTTTTTCTTCCAGCAAAGCTGCTGTATGGGTCTGACATTGTAACAATCTAGGGGATGGGTTAAATTCAGCATGAAAATCTGCTTGATAATGATTGAGACAGGCACCTCCCCAACCCCTGTGGTCTGACTGTCAGGCTAGCAGACAGGTGGCGGGGGAAGAAGAAGGCATGCTGTGCCCCAGCTCTCCAATTAGTCCAATGTAAGTAGTGGTTGCAAGAATCCTCCACGGGAACATGGAGTTGGGGGGAGGCTGCTGGTCTTTATTCCTGTTGACAGCCTGTCCTGTTTGATTCATCATCAGCTTACTCTCTGCAGGTGAGCTGCCCCAGCTTTTTTCCACAGGGGTGAGACACTTTCTTGCAACAATGGACTCCACTAGAGTTTGCCCTATGGCATGATATCCAGCAGCCAGATCCCTATGACATGAGATCCATGGCATGCTAGGAATCTCCTTTGCAAAATCATCCATTACTTTTACTGGGAGAGTTCAAAGATATAGCCATGTTAGTCTGTAGAATCAGTATGTAGAGAGATCTTGTAGCACCTTTGAGACTAACTTAAAGAAAGAAGTTGGCAGCATGAGTTTTCCTCAGTCTACTTCCTCAGATGCTTTTGGTGAGGTTTAGCTCATTGGTGAGGTTTAGCTCATTGTCTGCACAACATGTAGTTGCTGTTGCTGTTACTGTTGTTAATGACTACTGTTATTGCTAAGCTGTTTATTAAGCAATAATGTCACTCAAAACTCAACAGGGTTCACATCCTCCCAGTTTGTTGGATAGAATAAGAGGATGGGAGGGAAGAAGGATGCAGGGACTTGGCTCTAGTTCAGTTCACAACACACCTTTTGTCTATCTGGGCCCCTCTTTCCTTATCTGCAAGAGAGAGAAACTAGATCAGAAGAGTATTAACCTGTCAAGCAACTATGTCAAAAGAAGAGTAATGATCATGAAGTACTTCCAAATTGTCATATGAAACTGCAGTGATTTGGCCTGAAGAAAGAACCCTGTTGGATCTGAGGGAAAAACAGAGAGATAAACCATATTTTTAAAACCACGGCTTTGTTATACACCCACAGCTTTGCTATGTATGTGCGTTGCTTCTGCCACTGCTGTGCCATTTGTCTTGATTTGGTTTCAGCAAACATAGGTATCAAAGCACATCCCGAAATCAATTGGCACACCCAGTGACTTTTAAGATGATGTAATACACACCCTGCTGGCAACTGTATGGCAGAAACCCACTCCCTCATCCTACTTTCTTGTGCTTCAACTGTGGGAAGCAAAATGGGCTTGGTTGAGGGTGAGGCTAGGCGGCATTTTTTTCCTTTTGCTTTGTATTTTATGGCAGTGGGTATTAAAGTGTGTAAGCAAGAGAGGGCTGGCAGGGGAACAGAGTCAGAAGCTTATAAAAATGTAAGTGAGATGTAGAGAACAAACTTAGGAGTATTATTGATGTGAAATCTTGAAGACAAACTCCTGCATCTGATTAACAATTTTAATGTATACAGAAAGAAAGACTACTTCAATTTGATTGGTTTCAGAATGATAGGATGGTGGTCAGAAGAACAGATGCTTTCTAAGTAAAAAATTAAAAGGTCAAATCTATCAAAAACTACTAACAGGAGCATAGTTTGGGTACAATCTGATTACCAGATACTAGCTGGTGGACATTGCTGAAAGGTTGTGAGCTTGAATGTGGAATGTTAAATCAAGATTCAGTGATTCTGTGGTGTAATATTCAGAAAGAAACCCAGTGATAGCGGTAAATTTTTGAAGTATAAGTAGACATCTTGGCAAACTCCACATTTGTGCCCTCAATAAAATGCAAAACAACAACAACAACAACAATCAGGCAGCTGTATTGATTGATATCAACTGTCTAGTTCTAGCAGTTTTTATCTCCAACAGGAAGAGGTCTTCTGTGCAGCTATTGGAGCTTAAAGTAATGAATTGTTCAAGACCAAGCTACCACAAATACTTCAAGCTGCAACAGGGATGGCTCACAAGCAGTGGCATCCTCAGCCTTGGTGTCACCCAATGCAGGAGAGCTGCTGGGGAGGGCGGCCTCCCTCCCTCTCTCGCTCAGCCCATGGGTGTGTGTGTGGGGCAGCCAGGCAAGTGAGGGAGGGGAGAGGGGGAAGGCTAATTCTCCTTTGCCTCTATGCAACTTCCTCAGGAGGAAGGAGACAGGAAGAGGTGAAGCCAGAAGGACCAGGCTCACCCCTGCTGCATCTCTGCACAGCTTCCTTGTGAGGTGGAAGCCAGGCGGAGGCAAAGCCAAGAGGTCTGGGCTCAATCCTCCTTTGCCTCCATTTAGTTTCCACATGACAAGGGAGCCAAGAGGAGGTGAAGCCAGGTAGGGTGCATTTACCCCTCTTCCTCTTCCGCCACCAGTGGCAAAGAAACAGGGATGGGCTCCAGCAGCAGCAGCCACCGCTGCTGCCACCGCCGCCACCGCCCTGCAATGAGGGGAGAGCCCAACTGTGTGCCACCCCTCTTCTGAGGTGTCACCCAGTGTGGTCCACAACCCCTGCACCCCAGAGCGATGCCACTACTTACAAGAATATGTTGCTGTTGGGAAAATCTGCTTCCCCTCCAGCGGCTGTGGGGACTGCAGCTAGTGGGAACAAGAAAGTCTGCAGATTAATGCCAAATTTACTCATTGTCCTTGCCTACCAACAACAGGTACTGTAGAAGGCAGCAGGGAAAGAGGCGGACACATGGTAGCTGGATAGAATCAATCAGGGAAGCCATGGCTCGAGTCTACAAGACCTGACCTGTGTGTTGCTCTGTATAGAATTGCATTGCTAATGTGCTTATGCACATGCAGAATGGTTAAAAAAATCCCTATGTAAGGAATCAATTTTGCAAGAAGGATTTGATTTGGGGGTTTGGAAATGAAATTATTCTGGTCTATGTTTTAATTCTGGTCTATGTTTTAATATGAGTAATGCTAATTTGTAGCTCGTGAACTGACACAGGAACTGGAAACACATCTATCCTTTGATTTTTGAAGTTCTCTGGACTTAATTGTGCAGTTCACTAATTAAAAATATGAATTCAAAAATTAGATACAAAATTGTGCACTTAAGTGGAAGGTGCTTGTAACTTTGCATACAAAAAAGTATTTGGATTTTTTCCACCCATTTTAAAATAAAAGGTGCAGATTGATACAGAAATGGTATGGAATAAACATATGCTTGCAGAAAAATGTGCCTTTTATCTGTAGAAGGGACTCACACTACCGGGAAGGGATATCAGTGGCTCACAGGCCCTTTGCTGAAGTAACAAGTAATAACACTGCCTATTTAAACCTCTTAAAATTTGTCTCACTGTCGTGGCAGGTTCTGTGTACAAGAAACCCTGTTTCAGGGTATGTTTTTAAGGGTACCACCTGCAATCTGTATATAGGTTTGTTAAGTTACCAACAGCTGTGTAGATGGAGCCTAAAACAGTAGTTAATTAAAAAAAAACCAGCCCTGCATTGTCACCTGTATTCCATCTCTGTGTAGAAGAAGACTTTATGCAGTTTTGCATTTATTGTGGTCCACTCATACACATGTAAATGCATCACTTAATGCTTAATGCATCAAAAGCTGAGAAAGTGTTTGTGAATGGGCCGTATGTTTCCATTGCATTTTACTGGCACATTTGTTTGTGCAAAGGGATGTTTAGGACTGGTATAATGATTCACACTAGCATTTTAAAAAATTGAACTTTAATAACGACGAGGCATTTGTATGACATTTTTGAGTGCAAAAAGTACTTCATTTACATTGGCTTGCAATAATCCTCACCACAGCCATGGAAGATACATCAGCATTATTATTACCATTATTATTCAGTGAGGCATGGGACCTGAGATAGCAGACCTTGTCCAAGAAGACCAGCCTAGTGAACTCATGGGAGACACCCATGAACTAGGGACCTAATTATTTTTCACTTCAGTCTTTTTACCACCACACAATACTTGCTTTCATTATTTAACTAGAATAGCAAAAACTACAGCAATGCTTGTTTGTTCAACATTATTGACTTTTCCATTCTGTCTATCTACCACCATTCCCTTGCCCCCTGTATTAAGGATAAGGCTCAGAAAAAAAATACTTTTTTAGGCTACAACATCCTAACAGGATGGCTAGGATATTCTGGCAGCTGTAGTCCAACAAATAATTTCTACATGCTTTCATTAAGAGGATAATTTAGCATGGTCATTCTCTAAGCTTTTATATATAAATGAATTCTTTTTCTACTGAAGGTTATGGTATATGAGATTTAGATTTTTCAGGTATTTTGAATTAACCTGAACATAGATCCAATAATGTTCAGCACAATGAATAACTTGCATTTTAAGACTTCTTGTCATGATTTTTTCCCCCAGCTGATGTAATAAAAGCTTGATATTGTAAAAGATCTCTTGCCCTGCAGTTAGAAAATGGCTATTTAAGAGTATTGGACATAGTAGAAATGGACAAATCAATGTATGGTATTGTTCTGGAACTATGCCATTGCTTGAATTAATTGTGCTCCACTTATTGAATACTTGAATGGAATATGGAATGCATTGCTGTAGGACTAGAAGAAAACTTTTTATGCAACTTAGGATGTACTGTAGTATAAGTCTTCATTGCTGTCACATTTTAAGTGGGGCCAAGATCAAAGGAGCCTGATGGCTGTGTTGTTATCAACAAATCAAATACTAATACAGGTGATTGTCTGAATGCTTCATTGTTCTTCTTTCTCTCTTTCCTCTTGTCTTGGAACAAAACAAAGTACTCACTTGCCCAAAATGGAAGAAGACTGTGTGATGTCAGGCTCTCAGCTACAAAGCAATTATTTCCCACTGGGAGAAGAGGGCAGAAGTAATGGAGGCAGGCAAACCAGCAAATGAGTGAAGAAATAACATAAGCAACAGCTCTGCAAACCATCTCGGCCTAATATATATTGCTGCCAGAGGCAAAGAATAAGATAGCCCATCCTCTTTTCAGTGTTCTGAGGCACTTGAGAGTTGCTTAGTCTAGTATTCTATTCCTTACGGGAGGCTCACAAGCAGGTCATGGAGTCTAAAGCAGCAACCTGCTCATATTCTTCTACAACTGGTATTCCAAGACATACCATATTCAGTACTGGAGGTAATATTTGCCATATTGGTGATCATGAGCCATTAAATAACCTTGTCTTCCATTGATTTGTCTGAATTCTACAGTTTAACATTATGCTTTGTGAAGAACTATTTCTTTATGCCTGCCATCATTCCTCTATTTTTATCTCCATTCAACTTCACTGGCACTCAAAGTTCTAATATTATTAGAGACGGAGAAAATATGTGCCTATACACTTTCTCCTTAGCATGCATCATTTTATACGTCTGCCACATCTCTATTATTTACATTTCCTTCCAGGCTAAAACCCCAATTATTGTACTCATTTTTCATAGAGAAGCTGTCCTAGTAATGTTCGTTACTTTTTTTTGGCCCCATTTCTAGTTCTACAGTAGCCTTTTTGAAATGCAGTGACCAGAAAGTATAAAGTATTTCAAGTGTAGTTGCATCATAGTTTTGTACAGAAGCCTTATGAAGTTGTGTTCCATAAACAATAGGAAGATGCCAGATTATTATTATTATTATTATTATTAACCTTTATTTATATAGTGCTGTACATACAATCTTATAAATTAGATGGTTCCCTGCCCTCAGGCTTACAGTCTAAGAGAGACAACAAAAAAGAGTAGGGAAAGGTGGTGGGAAAGGGGTTGAGGTCCAGTGGTTCTTCTCTCCCTCTGGGGCCTGGACCAAGGCAGATGACTGCAAGGAGGGCTAGGGTTCTTAATACGCAGATTGAGGTAGGATGGCATAAAATATCAGCCTGGCTATAGCTGGACACAGGATCATGTTGTTTACCCTTTCCCAGGAAATGGAGCAGGCTAGACATTCACATAAATGCATTGCTCCTCTCCAAAGCAAATGAACCTAAAGATTTTAATTTATCTCATAAAGATCCTGAAAATAGAATTTGCCTTTTTTAATCAGCAGCAGTACACTGGGTCAACATATTCTCTGATCTCTCCATTACAACCCAATTGATCTTTCCACTACAACTCAACTGACTAGATACAACCCCTGTTTAAATATTTGAAGGGATGTCACATTGAGGAGGGAGCAAACTTGTTTTCTGCTCCTTCAGAGAACAGGGCCCAGAACAATGGATGCAAGCTCCAGGAAAAGAGATTCCACCTCAACATTAGGAGGAATTTCCTGACAATAAGGGCTGTTCAACAGTGGAATACACTCCCTTGGAGTGTGGTGGAGTCTCCTTCCTTAGAGGTCTTTAAGCAGAGCCTGGATGGCTATCTGTCAGGTATGCTTTCATCGAGAGTTCCTACATGGCAGGGGTTGGACTGGATGTCTCTTGTGGTCTCTTCCAACTCTATTATTCTATGGTCAATGGCTGCCACTTCAGATCTCATCAGGGTTATTATGTGAAATTGTCATTCTTGTCTCAGTTGCTTCACACAATGCATACTAAGTGAGTGTCATTTGCCCTTTCCCACACTGAAGAGACTTTGTGCGTGTTCATTTTATTGTTCTAACCTTCTTAAAGAATTTGGTCTTGTCAGCAAACATGGCCACTTTTTGCTTACCTTCATTGGCATTCCATTTCTGAACAAGTAAAGAAGCACTGGTCCCATTTTTCATGTGAAATCTTTCTCTCCCTCTCCTTCTCTCTCTGTATGTCAGAGACTAGTAAACAACCAGATAATGCTGGACACTCATGGCATTGTTTAGGGTGACTAGATACAGGTTTGAGGCATATGAACTGCAACAAATATCATGGAGCAGTTGTGCAAGTAATGTATTCCATACATTCATCTCTCTCTTCTGGTGCCACAATAGCACACTTCTGGCTCTGGAGCTATTTATTTCCTGTCTTGGTATAACATGTTTTCAAAACCAGAATGAGAGAGGAGGCTTAGAATGATTAGGGCTTTACAGACCACCCAAAAAGGGCTGTCTGAAGCCTCCTTGTTTTGCTGCAGACCTTCGCCACAGCAGCTAGATGCTGCGGCGAAGGTGCGCAGCAAAAAAGGAGCAGGGAAAGTTGCAGTTGTGATGCACTAAACTGAAAAGGCACCATTGGGCACCTTTACGCCACTGCAACTGCGCAGCTCCATCTAGAAGCTATGCAGTTGCGTCAGCGTCCTTATGCACGCTGTCTAAACAGTATTACATAATTACGTGCTAGCGCTGGGGAGCATGCAAATGCTGCATGCTCCCCAGCCCTAATCAAGGTGTGGGGACAGCCGTTTTGGGTGTCTGTACCACACTATTGTTTCAAAGAAATCAAGTCTGGTCCCTGCAGTATTTCATAGTTTGTATTTATCAACCCCTCAGATATCATTCTGCTTTCTTTAACACTGTTCAAGCTTTGAAACTGGAACAGAAACCTAGCTTACAGTAAGTGACCCCCCCTTTTTTTTTGCCTCAATTTTAGCCATCCTCAAATCAAATTATTAGAGAAGGAAGGAGAGACAGGGCTCAAAAAGTGTTTCAGAGTGTCCGACTTATGTTACAAATGTGCTAGGATCTTCTTGGCTTCACCAGGATTTGTCAAAATATTTTAGTGTAATGCTTGTTCCATTCAATGAACTGACCCTTGCTCAAGATAATCCACCTCTCCAGTAGCTTTTGTTAATCCAGAAAGCTGTGCAAGTTGAATCAGCCATACCTGAACAGCAAATAATTGCTGCAACTTAATTAGCACTGGTTTCCCCAGTTCCTTTCTGTGTTTTGGAGAGTTTTGTTGGTTTGTTGGTTTTTTTTTAAAGGTATGCATGCCTGCCTGCTGAGCTCAGCATGATCATAGGCTACTTCCTCTAAGGAATGTGGCAGGACAGCTGCCATTCAGGTTAGGAATGTTGCAGAAGTTGGCAAGGTTCAAAGTTTCTACTGGAATTATTATTATTATTTCACAACCTTTTAAGCAAGCCATGACTGTTGTATTCAGAATTCAACTATTCACAGCAGGAGTAGTGAACTCTACTAATGGCTTGCCAGAGATGGAATTTGCTGCTTCTTTCATGCAGTCTCATAAGTCAGCAACTAAGGGATTCCTTCCCTTCTGGTTCTTGTTTACCCCAGGTTGGGAAAAGTTACCTTCTGGGTATCTTCAAGAATCTCCTAGCCATGGTGGCTGTGGATTTAAGAAGCTGACATATCCCAAAGTAACATTTACATATGCTGCATTATCAATACCCATTTTTTAGCAGTCTACAGTAGGTTGATAGTTATTCTTACTTTTTTAGTAGAGGATGCTATTCTGAAACTAGGACAAGACACATTGCTTCCTCTCAGTCTCTGATTTAACACATTATGATTGATAGAATGCAGAAGTGGTGGCTTCAATGTCAGTAGGACAGTGAATTTACTCTAAGGTTGAGTCTGGAATTTAAAGGAGCTATCCTGGGTATTGGACCCTACCCCTAAAATAATTTTAGCACCATGGATAGTTTCTTTAGAGTTCAGATTAAATCACACAGTGGATCCACCGTCACTCTACATTATCTGCAGACAAACTGAAGACTCTCTTAGATTCTTCCACACATGATATTCCAAACCCTGAGCTACACCAATCTTCCCAAGTTTAATCTTCTCTATGGTTTGTGGCTTGATCCAGAAATTAAAAGCTGGCAACTCTGCATTGTACCAGGTTGATCCCTTTTTACAAATGTCAGTAAGGAGATAATTTTTTATGCTCCACATTTAGGTGTTTTTCAAGTCTTTTCAAAGGATGAGTGCTGGGAGGTCATTTTTTTTTTTTTAGCAGAAAGTCACTTGCTTGTCAAGGCCAAGGCATTAAGTTCATGTGAGGCCAAAAAACAAACAAAAAATCCTTCTGTGCCATCTTTAATATTTTGTTTTCTACCCAACCTCTGCCCCTCCCAAGTGTAGTTCTTCAAAAGGCCAAGATGGTGACATTCCTTTATCATCCTTCATCCTTCTCACTTCCTTCTTTCATCCTCAAGGCTCTGCTGTCATAATTCCTTTAGAAACAACACCACATTGTCAGCCACCCTTTTACTCAATCAGTCAATCAAACAGCTTAATTTATATACCGCTTCATACAGCCTAAGCAGGAGGAAATAGGAGGAAAGCTTGTATAGGCAGACTATCCATTGGATGTGCAGGGCTGTCCTGAACCATTGGCATCTTAGGATCACACAGAGCCTTACTGTGGGCAAAAGGTTCCTGGAGCATTCCTGAAGCATGAAGGTGTGATAGCGCATTGCTCTTCCAAAACGTCTTTGAGGTATCCCACTTCTCTCCCATCGATGAAGCATTCGCAGAGCAGCCATTACGGGAGAGAAGTGGGATGCCTCAATGATGTTTTAGAAGCACAACGCACTATCACACCTTCGCATTTCAGGAACTTTTTGCCAACATTTTACCAATGGTAAATGCCTCCTTGTGATAATCCCCTTACAGATATTATACACTTGAAAATGCCACCAGTCTTGTCTACAGCTTAAAGCTGCTGGAACCCAAATGATGTGGTGGGGCCATTTGCTCCTTATGTCCCCCCCTCCCCACTTCCAATTGGCACCCAGGTGGCATTAGGAGAGCTCTGTGATCCTGAGCCATCAGCTTAGCCTAATTGTATAACTGTCTTAATTCCTCTGCATGACATTGCACTCTGGACACACTTCCTGTGGAGGGAGCAGAACTTCAGGCAGATTATCAGCTGACAGACTTGACCTGACAGTTCGGAACAGCTAATGTGAACTCAGGTCATAAAAAAGACCCCTTGGCAACCCTCCTCCATAGCTGCACAGTTGAGTATTAAGGCCAAAGCAGTGCTGGGAGAGGCTGCTAGCTGAGGAGGCTGGCGTTCTGCCTTTTGCCACTGGGGACAGCTGCAACGTGGGCAAGCTTTGCATGCATGTGTGCACATATTTGTATCTTAATCAAAGGATTCAAAGGTTAGTTTTAGGTTCTTGGAGATCAGACATTGGAAAATTAGGGACCAGCATAGTCAATGGGAGATTCTGGAAATTCTAGTCCAAGACATCACCTTTTCTAGCCTCCATTAGACACTTTGCACTCCAAATTTAAGCACTTGGTTATAGGGTTGGTGTATACACCATGTTTCCTTTTCAGAGACAGGCTCGGAGCTAAGGGGAGGGGGAGATGTGGAAGCCTAGCCACCCCAACCATCTATATAGTCTCCCCTCCCAAACACAGGTGAAAGTGCCTGGGTGTGGTGGTGGAAGAGTATTTTAATGCATAAAACCATGTTGGGGCAGGTCTAAGTAGTTCATCTTCTTTCACTCCCCAGTCTGATGGAGTTTTCCTGTAGATTTCAGCCCCTGAAACTATATTTTGCAAAAGTATAGACAGTAGAAAAAACTACATGCAGCTTAGAACCAAACTAGATGTGACATATGTTAAGTAGTTGGCCCCAGTGTGCAAGATTTTCAAAAGAATAAATAACGAGCAGGGGTGTGTGTGAGTTGAATTGGAATCATAATACATGGGGAAGAGGCTTCAACCCTTTGCCTCTCACTAGCCTTAGTCATACCCTCCCCTGCCATGACTTTCATTTACAACTAACGAAAAACTTCCATTGTTTTGTTGTTAATTCCAATTTATGGTGACCCTATCACAAGAGTTTCTTGCCAAGATTTCTTCAGAGGAGATGTTGCATTGCCTTCCTTTTAGCTGAGAGACTGTGACTTACCCAAAGCCCCCTAGTGGATTTCCACGGCTGAAATGAGATTTGGAATTCTGGTCTCCTGGAGTCCTAGTCCAACAAGCAAACCTCTCTATCATGCTGGCTCTCTTTCCATTGCTGCCAAAATTAAAATTCAAGTGCTTTGCTACTACATGGAGAGCTTGTTGAACTTCTCCAAGGATGGAAAATTCAGTTACCGGTCCTCGTAGACTCTGTGGATAATCATTTATTGTCAACTCCAGTGTTGTATGCTGTTATATCAGTTTCACACCTAAAGAACCCTTAGAGACTTCAGTCATGTTAATTCTGTGGTTTAGAGCACTAGCAGAGGATTCTTAGCACCTCACTAAACTAAAAATCCCTGGAGGGGATCTATAATACCTGAAATGGCATGAAACTGATAAAACTGTACAGTTTCAAACAGTACTAAATGACACCTTTGCTTATGTAAAGGAGGCACTAAATGGTGGACAGAGCAGTGATTCAGGAAGTCAATTAGTGCTTGCCCTTTTAATCTCTATGCCAAATGATTGTCCCACTATCCCTGTAGTAAAGAGAGACTGTGTTAATTAACTCAGTGCTACATGAAATTAATATTTGTTCCATACTGTGAAGGAGCAAAATGCTATATAAGTACCTACTCTGATTGCTGTTATTAAGTGAGCACTTTTATCTTCCATAAATGCTCCCTTCTTGCCTTTCTGCTACCAATTGGCAAGAGTTGTTGCCAGCTGGAGATATTTCTTACTGAATGTTTTCCTGAATGTTATTGTTTAAGCTATAGCTCACCTTCCTCACAACAAGAGACCCATCCCTGAGGGGAAGCATCCTCCTCTTAAACTGGCAATGGTCTTCAAATATGCTGAGCTCATACAAACTCAAGATTTGCATATGTTTTTTTTATTTGACATTAATGAGATCAGAGGTTGGAGAAGTCACTTTGGGGAATTGTGGCTCCCAAAATCCTCTAGCAAGCCTGGATATTGGCTGTGTTGGCTAGGGGTTTCTGTGAGCTGTAGTTCTAAAAAGTAACTTTTCAAAGATTTGATCCAGATGGTCCGTTCCAAGCATTTTTATAAGGGGAATAACAACAGGATTCATAGAACATGATGAAAACAATTAGGAAAAATAAATAAGAAAGAGTGAGGTTAATGTGAAAATACAGTACCAGACTCCTGTTCTGACCTATGAATGCCTGAAAAAGAGCCCTCTGTTTTCTAAGAATTGATTCCTTATACCTATGGTGTTTCAGACATACACTGGAACAAGACAGGTTGACAAATGGAGGTTTATATAGTGCCATTTCAACTGCAGTTTTCAGTTTAATATACAGTACTTCCAGATTCTCCATTGTACACAATAAATGATGATGTGTGATGTAATTGCAGTTATGAACCCCTATTTCCAAAAGTTGTCCCCTTTCTCTGTTGCTTTGAAGAGACAATGTGACAATAACATTATGAGCATAAGAAGCAACAAATCACATGTTTGTGCACTCCCCCTGCCCCCAGAATGACCACAAGGTGAGGATTAAATGCTTACACTCATTCTTAAAACTGACTCAGGTTTCTCATAATGTCAAGATTTAACTAGGAATGAAAAAGTTGTGCCCCTCTAGATGTTGTTGATTCACAACACGATCCCTCATCCTTATCTGTGCAGCATAGAGCTGATAACACATCTGTGCTGGAGCAGCAATATTCAAGCTCATGTATGTAATGCCAAACCATGGTCTAGTATTACATTTAAACCAACCCTATATCTGCTTTCAGATGTAATGGTGCACCATAGTTCATTATCAAATGCAGAATCCATAGGGAACCTTGCACATTTCCCCTAACCAGTACTCTTTCCTTCTTGTAGACAAGGAGGAGAAAATGCAACACTGTTGTAGACAAGAGGGAGGAAACGTACCATTAATGTAATCACAGTTTTCCGTTTTATTTATGAGGAACCAGTGTGAATATATCATAATTTAAAAAATAAAAATAAAAGCAAACCTGAATATAAAAAAGCATTGCAATTATTTTGTGCACAATAGTAAGAAGAAGAAAAAAGGACAAAGTGGCCCTAGTACTTGCAGATGCAGAATTATTCCATTTGTCCATCCAATTCTAGTTGTAAACATTGCTGTAGGCTGGGCAAAATGCCAGACCCTTCCATCAATACTTTCTTTCACTCCCTGCTGGCAGTGACTATGTTGTCTCCAGGCTCAGTTAAGTTTCCTAGGTCTTGCCTCTTTTTTACTTCCTGCCAGCAACATCATCCCGTTCAGAAGCCATCAGAGCCTAGCTATTCAAAACCATGTCCGGTCAGGGAGGAATCAGACTTGGCTGCTGCACAGAGGTAGCTGCACAGGAAGTTCTTATCTGAATATGCCAAGTGTCACTTCAGGACCAGTTAAGCAGTGCTCTGCTGAATCAGAGTTCTTTGAATACCATTTCTCTTTCTGAAATTTAGCCTTCAGTTACCTGTTGATCATGCAGTATTGAGCTTTTTTATCCTGTGAAGATGATTAATGTGTATGGAAAACTTTTGGGACTTCAACCCCGTGAATCCCCTAGCCACTGTCCATATTGGCTCTAGGAGGTCTGGGAGTCTCAAACCAAAAAATGTAACTTTTTCCAGGCTCTGTCACTGAGCATTTCGAAGAAAGATGTGGCTCACTGATTAGGGCACTGGCTAAAGGATTTATCTTGCTAATATTTTTGCAACCTATTCTATAGGCTTGTGGTCTCTTCCAGTTCTGTGATTCTCTTAATGCCATACTTGTGGCATTGATCCATCTAAAGTAGTATGACCATGAATTGGGAAAGAAACCCATTCATCTTTATTTTAACAAGAAAACAGTATGGGAATCCACATGGATATTTGTGAAAATGGAAGAATTTGCTACTACAGGAATCATTTTTTTTACTACCAAATATATTCTGGTTTCATTTTGGAGGAGCAAATTAAATCCTTTGGGGCTGAAATGTTTCCCTTGCTTATGACAGTATTCACCTTTTGGGGGGGGGGGGCAGTTAATCTTCTGCCATTGTTTCCCTGTATCTTGCCATCTCAGTGCTGTCTGACATTTCTGGAACAAAAGTGGTCCTTTGGAGTAGTGGAGAATGATCCCTGAATTTTCCACAATTTATGAATTGAACATGCATTATACTGAAAATTTAGAAAGGCTTTAAAATGTGTGTATGGATATATTCTTGTTTCTTCTGTGACAGGAGCTTGTGTGCCAATTATGATTATGGCATGCTAATTATTACAAGGGGCTTGAAGATAAGATGAATTAAGATGAGATTGTTTTAAATTCTTCTGTTTTACTAGTACAAGAATGGGAGACAAAGTGATACTTCAAGGATGCTTTTGCAAGATAATTTCCACTTACTCAAGCAATAAACTCTTGCATACCTCTTCTAGTGCCTGCTTTTTGGGTGGAGGGGGCATGTTGTCCTTTCACATCCCCTGTGGTATAGGTGAGCAAACAGGTTTGAAAAAATGGGGAGACATACCCTCCAATATATCACAACTCAACTAAGCAACATGAGAGTGTGGTCAAGATGGCAAAAGTATTGAGTTACAAAGGTGAGGCTGCAGCAATTTCCCTTTGCCTGAGCCTACTAGGAAGAGCAACATTTTACCTTCTTTTCTCTCCCCCTCCCTCCCCCTTTTTTGCTAGCTTAATTGAGCACAAACCACTTGTTCACTTTGAACTCCATTTGAGTTCAATGAAACAAGTCCTGGACTAAAGAGAAAGTGGGCAAAGGAGAGAGAAATATGGATATTTTAAAAGCATCTGGCTAAGTGGGACATCAGAGGATTAACTGGGAAAGTCCATGCCAAATCAGGACAGTTGGAGTGTATGGGAGGAACAGCTGAGCCAGGGAGCAAATAAAGATGTGGACCCTGTGTTGCAAGGTAGGTCTAATCAGGGCAAACCCTGATGAAGGCCTTGGGGTCCAGTCCCCCCCCCCCGACTCAAAGACAGAAATGGAAGGTGTTTGGCCCTATAGATGTTTTGGCATATAAGGCCCACCAGAATGTTTCCCTGCCCCAATCTAGGAAAAACCTAAGGAAAATGACTTGACTGGTGGTGTACATTTGCACATTTCTTCCTGGAAGCTGCCCCTTCTGTAGGATAGGGTAGGAGCAGAAATATGTACAACACCTCACTTTGCAGGTCTATAAGTGTTAACCACCATGGTGTTGAGGAATTTTCAGTAGGAGCTAAACACAGATTTCCCTTTTTTCTGCACACACAGAGTATCATGCATAGAATGGGGAGTGGAATCATGGCACTGCCTTGCCCTTGTTAGAGGGGTTATATAATAAATTTTGGTATTTATAAATTAAGTTCTGCAGCAATAGCGTGTACTCCACCAGTATATATCTGAACTTCTGTTGAATATACAGGATACATAGGTAAGGTAAAATAAGACTTACTTTATTGTTATAAAGTATTCTAGGGGAAAAAAAAAGTAATCAGTAGAGAAAACTATACTGTGGTAGAGGGAGCTAGAGCTGATCCCCTTGCATGCAAGTAAGAGGGAAAACAGCCTCAGAGGAACAGCCTTGTGACTGTGTCCATTATGGACGGTAGTGAAGAGGGAAGAGGACCCCGAACAAAGTCATAAAGCTCTTAGTCTTTAGTGGAGTAAGAGGAGATAGGAAGTGACCACTTTGTAGGCAAATAACTCTAGAGGTAATTACTGCAGCTATAATGAAGACAACCCTCCTTTCTCCCAATTCTGTAGGCACAAGCATTGATGCAACACTGCAACAGCCCTGATCTCACAGCCTTTCTAAGCCCAATCCCAAACAGTAAAATCTGAATGTCACATGCATTCACAGATTTCTATGCTCACTCTGTACAAGTCAAGGTGGTAGGAACTGCATTATGTTCCTGCCCCCCATTCTACACATGATAGTTATGCGTAGTATTCCTAAAAGGGTTCACTAGTCATATCAAAAACATCATTTAATTCATTCATTCCATATTTGCCCCAGTTTAAGCTTTAAAGCTTATTTTAAAAATAGGTCTTTGCTTCCCAGAAAAAGGAGACCAGAGATGGTGCTAACTGATCCTCCCTTAGGAGGCAGTTCCATAGTCTAGGAGCAGCCTAGTAACCACATGAGGGTGATGGGCAGCATCAAAGGGGGGGAGATATGGGGTTTCAGAAAGTCTGTATACAGTTTTATAGGTCATAGCCAGCACTTCAAATTGTGTTTGGAAATGGACCAATGGCCAGTGAAGTTGTTTCAACAGGAGTGATATATGCTCCCTATAACCTGCCTCTGCAGTCTAGCAATGGTATAATCTTCTGAATATATTACAAAGGCAGCCCCATGTAGAGGGTGCTGCAGTAGTAATGTAACTCCCAGAACAGACTGAATCTGTCTTCTTTCTAGTCAGTAGCACCCTTATTACAACTGGATTAAGCTTCAATTTCCTTCTCCTCCTCAAATCTGTTAGTGATGATATACATTGGTTTAGTACCAAAGAGAACTTCAAGGAACTCCTTCTATGGAAAAGAGAGACAGAGTTGAATGTTGTCATGGGGACACCAAACCCTAAACCCCTGGACAGAATTTTCCAGTAGTTTCATGTATATGTTAAACTGCACAGGTAACAAAACTGAACCCTGAAGGACACTACACACCAAGGGTGCTGAATAGGCATCCCTCAGAATCACCTTCTGGCTTCACTCCTCCAAGGACTGGACCCACTGTGAAACAGTGCCTCCAAATCCCATCCCAAAGAGGCAACACAGAAGGATACCTACCCCCCCCCCAAAAGAGTTCCATAGTTTTTTGAAGACTATCACATTTGTTATAGCATCTGCTAGAGTAGCACTCTACAAAAGCCTGTGCTATCATAAATGTATTGGTTTTTAATGTGCCTTTTCCCCCCATTGCAAATAACACATCCTAAGTGTTTGTGCACTTTTATTATATGATACTCATATCTCAATCTGCCTTTGATTCACTGTGGTTTGGCTTAATGTGAACTGAGATAAACAGGAATCTGGTAGTTTTCCTATGAACTTGGTTCCACCCTAATTTGGTATGCATGACATTTTTTTCTGGACAAATGGATCATTCCTGTTTTCCATAGTCTGCCAATGCTCTCCACCCTACTTTTTGTTTTATTTTTATTACTGGCAGTAATTATAGAGCCCCAGAGAAGTTAATAAAGGAGGTTTTTGTCTTCATATTGCTGCTGTTTTTGTACAACAGAAAAAAAAATATATGGGGGAAGCACATGGCAAGATCAGTTGCCGTCTTCTTCTGTATTTACATAGGTAGACTGAAGAGCTTAGGCAGGGCTATGCTTCTTACATCTTTTTTTTTTTTTTTGCCCTCACATCTTTTCCACAGTAGCAACTCCAATTGCTTCCTGCTTTCCTCCTAGAATCCAATGAACAGTAATAGTGATCAGTTTCAGATTTTATTTTAGCTTCCAGGTTATGATGAGTTTGATGTTGCATTGCTGATCATACACCTAGGCAGAGTATGGAAATGCTCCTTTATTGGACAACTATATTTAGGTGGTTATGGCAGGATTATGGAAGTTGTGGTTCAAAAAGGTAGATTTGCTTGGACAAAATACTTTGTTTTGACAGTTCCTATGCCACAAGTAGGGATCTGAATGCAAGGAAGCTCATTCAGTTTTTTAGCAAGATAGCATAGCATGATACTGTGCCTAAAGTGATTCCCATTTGTCTTCTGTGAGTTGGACAGTGATGCAACTGTAATATGTAGGATGGATGTCAAGCCAGATATGCACCCTTGTTATTTTAAATCAGGCCTGGATGTCTGATGAATGAAATTAATTCAGGTATAGAGTGTCTTGCTTTACAGAAAAGAGGATTGTACAGTCCAATTCTAACAAAGGCAAAGAATTAGAAGAATTGGAATTACCCATCCATGCTTCACAACTGGCAGGAAACTAAGCAGATACACAGCTGCCTGCTCACAGTCTCGTATACATTATGCTTAGACATACTGTATTTTTATTTGTATTGACATAATTATTTCTAAATGTGCATATGCATAAATTGTAAAATGCAAATAGACGCCAATCTATGCCACTGTTTGTCCACTTTAGGTAATGCATAAGTGGACAACATATTCAGGCTTCTAACTACAGTACTGTGCTTTCATGTAGTGTATCAGATTCTTTTTTCTGTCATCCTTGTGTGTCTCTTAAACTCCATGTTTCTACAGAGTTGAAAAAGAATATGGTTTTGAGATACTTACTAGCATGGATATGTTGTTTGTCCTACTAGCTGATCATTTGTTATCACCTACCAGATTATAATTTTCCAGTTGGTCCTGTCTGTAGGCAGAGGGAAGCACCCATCCCAAGCAGCAGATTGATGATGATGATGATGATTATATTTTTATTGTGAGAAAATAAAACAGGCAATTCTGAGATTTTTTGCTTCAGGTCCCAAAGCTGCTTGGCTAACCAAACAAACTATATGCACCTCCACTTTTGGAGTGGTAAGTGGGTTGTGTGTGTTACCTGCTGTTCCTCAGGCAGAAGAATTTACTACTACTATTGCCTATCAGGGTTACATTTGGGGGCAGACATCCATATGTGAGAGAGGAGACAAAGGCTGGCAATTTGCAAGAGAAAGATAACTGAGAAATTCTGCTTGGTGTTTGTTGAAAGGACTAGGATGAAGCCTGAAAGCTATCCAAATTGCTTCCCCAGAAATCTGCTTGCCTTATAGGAATGTCTTGTAGACAAACTAGGATGTTTTAACTCCACAGAATGCTTTCTGTGTGTATTTATAAATAAAGCAATATATTGCAAGGAAACTATAAATTTCCACCATACTTTCATCAACATGAAATTAAATTCAATAGTGCTGTAGTTGTAACATTACACCATCTGGGGAAGTGGAGAATATATAATCCCTTCCTCCTTCCCTCTCACTCTTTCTCTTATAACCACGTGGTTTCCAAAATTTCACAGATGAAAAGTGGCCAAAGAACATCAGAATGTGGGCAGGATGACAATGTTATTAATGAGGAAAAATACAGAAGCCCAGGAAAAGGTACAACAGTTTGCTTTTGCCTGAGCCTGCTCAGAAGGGCAAGATTATTGGACCCTATTGCTTGAGGTTAAAAACCTACCTTGCCTTTCCTGAATCCAGTCTTAATTTGGGAGGAAGCCGGGTGTTATCACACAGAAATTGCCTCCGAATCACTGCCTGGGGCCAGCCCAGGTGTAGTGAGGGTCCTGTAAGCCATTTTGAAGCAGTTCAGAAGTCAGAGACTGAAGTGATTTACAGGATCCAGGCTGCACCCGGGATGGACTTGGGTGGCGATTTGGTGGTGATTTCTGTGTGATAACACCCAGCTTCCTACCAAATTAGGATTGGATTCAGGAAAGGTAAACTAGGGTTTTAACCGCATGCAAGAGGGTCCTGTGCCTCCTCCCATTCTGTCCTCTCTGCCAGTTAATTGAATGCAAACTGCTTTTGCACTTTGCATTCAGTTGACAGCAGTTGATGTAAGATGAGGACAAATGGAGAAAGTGAGAAGTGAGAAACTGGGACCTTTTAAAAACAACTGAAAAAGCAGGATGACAAAGGGCTATTTGAGACTGTCCCAACCAAACTGAGACACTTGGATGGTCACGCACACTGAACTTGCATGCTGCAGCCTCTTAACTTTCAGTACAACTTTCTTCAATGTGGTGCCTTACATAACTGCTTGCTAGCTAAGATTGAAGGAAATTAAAGTCCCCAGAAATCTAGAAGGCACCAGGTTGGAGAAGGAGACCCTACAAAACACCTGTTTGTACAAGTATTCTTGTAGTACAGGGATCTCACAGCCCACAGGATTTCTTGTCAGTCAAAACAAAAACAACTGCCTTTGTTGTGCTGCATTCCCGTGGGAACCGGCTCCTGCAAGTATGCCTGGGGAATGATTTAAGGTGGAGAGCATGTCCCACTCCTGTCAGAATACCTGTCATTCCTGGGGCAGTTCACCTGCCTCACCATGTGGATGGGAGATGTCATTCCTAGCAGGGGGACGATGCAGTAGGGGTCTTTACAGCCAATCATACGAATGATTCCTGAATGCACTGACTCATGTATCAGCAGCAGCTAGTTGACAGGAAGCACTCAGCAGAATAATATACTCTGAGCCCCATTTGTCCGTTACAGATTTTGTTGGATAAATATTTATCTCAAGAGAAAAAAACAACATATTACCCTTCTTGGATAGAAACCTTATGCCACGATAAATATGCCCCAAATGTATTTATGTGTGCACATGTATGTGTGTACATATATGTGTGTGTGCCTCTCCAATCTGTTTGCTTTGGAACGTTTTTGGCCATTTCTCATACTTACAAGCTGCTACTTGAGGAAAAAGTTTAGAAGGACTCCGGTATCCTAATAATAATCTCCTTTCTTTATTAAGAAGCTAGGAGAGGCACTTCCAGGCAATGCCTTTTCTTTCTTTCTTTCTTCCTTCTGGCTCAGGGAGCGCCGTGTTCAAACATTCTTATATGTGTAAGACAAGAGAATGCTGCCACCACATTTCTTTTCTTTAGTAGTTGTATTTATATCCTGCCTTTCCTCCATTGAGCTCAAGGCTCTTCCTCTCCCCACTTTCTCCTCAGAACAACCCTCTGAGGAAGGTCAGGCTGAGAGAACCAGTAACTGTCCAAAGGTCACCAAGTGAGCCTTATGACTAAGGCACTGCTGTTGCACTGCAGAATTAATGCTGTGTGACATCACTTTGTCATCCTATGGAATCCTGGGGTTTGTAGTTTGTTGTGGCACCAGAGCTTGCTGACGGAGAAGGCAAAATAGCTCACAAAATTACAGATCCCAGAATATAATACCATTGAGCCATGGTAGTTCAAAGGGTGTCAAAGTGTATTAATTTTGCAGTGTAGATGCAGCCTAAGTGCTGAGTTGAACCTGAATCTCCTATTTCCCACACCAGCCCTCTAACCACTACTCCATATCCATATCCACCAACATTTCACTGATGAAAACTAGAATGGATGTGGCCAAGTGACATCAGAGTGTGGCCAGGGTTATTAATAAGGAAGAACACACAAGCTACAAGAGACTGTAACAGTTTGCTTTTAAATGACCCTACTGGGAAAGGTAAGATTCTGTCCCCTCCTTTCCCTCTACTGAGCTGAGTACAAGCTATTTTGGCACTTCAACTCAGTTTGTAGCAACTGAAGTAAACTAAGGACAAAGGAGAAAAGTAAGAGGAGAGGAGTCAAACTAGGACCTTTTCAAGGGAAAAGTGGGGTGACATATGATTAATCGGAATGGCAAATTAGAACAATTGACCATACCACATTTCTAGTGGGCTCCAATGTCTCCTAGCTTGTGTCTTCTTCTTTATTAGTCACTTTTGCCATCTTGACCACACTGTGATGTCGCTTGGTCACTTTTGTCCCAGGTTTCATCAGTGAACTGTTGGAGGGTATGAGTATGCCTGTGAATTGTTGGGAACAACAATGGGAGTGGAATATTGTCCCCCTCACTCTCAGTGTCCTAATTTCAGTCTTCCTACCAGTTTCAGTTGCCTGCTACATGAAACAGAATGGATGATATAGGTCCTTGATTTGATCTAGCATATTCTTCCTTATGTTCTCAAAGCTTTGCTATGCACCTGGTGATTTCAGCTCTATTAAGATTGGCCAAGGTGGGATCAGGGCTTTAACACACATTCTCATTTGCTGTGGGAGTTAAGACTGCAGCTAACCACATGGAAGTGTTATTCTAATCTGTATTAAAAGCACAGTCCCCCTTCTTTAAATAATGTTAAAAATGAGTTTGCAGTTTTCTTAGTAACAGCAATAGCCTACTCCTATATTAACTTCAATAATCTAATTCCCCTGCATGGTTTGTGCTGGTGTTTCAGTAAGGACTGAATGACTGCTTGCTGTTCTTCTTCCCAGCATGCGTGGAGGCTGATCATTTTGAAAAGGGCACTCTGTATGACTGTTTCCCTCTGAGAGAAGAAAATAATGAAACTTTTTATGGACTTTTGTCATGAGTCTTTTGAAACTACTGGAAATTCTTTGGCTACTCCCATCTTGGGAGCTCTCCACTGAGTTTTGGAGAACTCATCTTGAACTAAACAAATATAAAGAATGAATGGTCTATTACCAAGCCTCTAGAGTTCATACACAAATTGTATATTATATTTCAAGCACATTTGCATTTCTTCTTTGCCTTCTCCATGGGTTAGTTAGGACAGTGGCTTACTCAGGACTTCCCCCTTTGATCCTTCTAAGAACCCTGTGATGTGGATTAGTGTGAGAGCTGAAGGCATCCAGATCAGAGGGTTTATAGCTGATCAGGAATTCAAACCCAGCTCTCCCTTGTTGATGTTCAGTATTCTGAGACATAGCACATGCAGGGCACATGTTAAGGACACTCTTTCTCTTGTAAACATATGTTCCATTAATAACTTGCCATGAGATTAGCTTTGCTGGTGTTAAGATTGCCAATTTTGAATCACCCTAGGCCCCAAGGTTTCTGGGCCAAAGCCTAGAGACCTAGGAATTGCCCCTGGTGATGTCATTAATTATTAGGTTCAAATGTACAAAAGCTCATGCTACCAGCTTCTTTCTTTCATTTAGTCTCAAAGGTGCTATAAGATCCCTTTGCATATTGATTTTCCAGATTAATGTGGCTATGTCTTTGAATTCTAAGCATTACATATTAAGTAGCAACCACAGTTGCTTATAGCTTTTCTTTCAAGCACACACAGACAACAGATTTCCTGTTTGGAAATTAAGACAGAAATTTTACTTAAAGAGGTTAATCCCAGGTCAAGGTGAAGCAAGGGGATTATTCTTTCTCGCTTGTTTAGGGAGACAGAATAATGAACATATAATCTAGTCTACTTGCTTCTAGCCAGAAGATGGATGCAGAGCAGAAGAGCAGAGGATGAGCTCTGGCACCACAACAACTGGGAGGGAAGATGGAAGTCAATGTACCGTTTGGACAATTGTAACACGCTCCATGTGGGACTGCCTTTGAAGAGTGTTTGGAAACTTCATCTGGTCTAAAGAGCTGCAGCCAGGCTGCTATCAGGGGCAGGTTATAGAGATCACACAATTCCCCTGTTGAAATAGCCCCACTGGCTGTCAGCTTGTTGCCAGGCATAATTCAAAGTGATGGTGATGACCTATAAAGCCCTATATGTCTCAGGTTCAGGCTATTTGGCAGACCGTATCTCCTTATATGAGCCAGTCTGGACCCTGAGATCCTCAGGAGAGGCCCTTTGTTCCATTCCACCACCATCACAAGCATGGTTGGTGGGGACACAAGAGAGGGCCTTTTCTGTGGTTGCCCCATAGACTATGGAACACCCTGCCCAGAGAGATCAGAATGGTCCCTTCCTTGATGGCCTTCCGGCAACAGGAGACCTTCCTCTTCAGACAGGCATTCAAAACAGAACGCTTTTAAAGAATGGGCTGGGGTGTTGAATTGTTTTAATGTATTTTAAACATTTTTATCTTTTTAAACTATTTGATATTTTAAAATGTTATTTGTTTTAATTATTGCAGTTATTTAATTCTGTTTTAATGTGCTATTTTGTATGCTTTTAATTTTTTTTTTTTAATGTTGTAAACTACTTTGATTCCCAGTCTTGGGAAAAGGATGGGTTATAAATATAATAATAATAATAATAATAATAATAATGTACTTTCACACCAGCTTCATTAATGGAACAGTAGTGTGATTGATAGCTATTAATGAATTTCCCCATCAGTGAAAAGTTGCAGCAGAGAAATGGTTTGCATGCACACCAATACGTCATATGTTAATCTTTGGCCATAGATGTCACAATTTTGTAATAATTCCACTTTTTACTGCATTTGATAATCTTCTAAGTAAACACATAGACCCTCTGGAGAGTCTTTGCAAGTTGAAGCAACAAATGAATTAAACCTTTCAAACTGTAGCAAGCAGCAACTCTACTAGCTAAGCTGGAGATTTGTGCACAGCCCAGAGCTAATCCTACTAAAACTGGAAATTTGCACACTCACCTCCATCTTGGAGATATTCCATGGAATTTAGAAACTCAGGGCCAGGCCCTTAGATCTGGGAAGCCTACATGTAAGTCTGTGTGTAGCTTAGCTGCTAAAGATATGGAATAAATAAATTGTGTTAAGGCCTGGCCACTTCTATATTGGTTTAATAATCTTGTTTTCACAAACATGCTGTGAAGTATATACGGATAGTAGCTATTTTTATCCCAGCAAAACAACAGACAAATGGGTTAGCATTGGTCTAAATTGTACTTCTTTCAGTTCCAGGAGGGGGGGGCACATTATTATATGCTGTTTCACAGTAGAAGTGTTGTTATAACCAGCCTTGCACCTTTTCAAACCACTAAGACAACTAAAACTCCACATCAAATCTGGATGAGTCCCAGGCAGTTCTTGTAGATATTCATGGTTGTACCCACTTGCCACACTCATGCAAAAGAACAAAGCATCATGTTTATGTTGGCATGGCAGTAGCATGGTAACAGATTTGCAGATTTGCAGGCATGATACAGATGCCTGGCCTCATGCCATATATTATGTTCTAAAACAATTTAATCCTTCATGCCCAAGATCTGCATTCAAACTGACTTGTTTTTGTTTATTTGTTTATTTGCCTTACTGGTGTGAAATTACTTCAAAGCCTGAAATCAAATTTTAGTTGTTGTTTTACAAAATGCTGGGGGAAACTAAGTACCAGATTGTGTGTATGCAAATAGGGTGGGGGTTTTTTTTGAGGGGGAGGGAGGCAGCATATAATAAGATGGAAGTTCTTGGAAAAGTAACATATAGAAATATGAATTTCTATCAGAAATAGTACAATTCTGCCCTAAATTGATCTCCTTTTCTACTGTCTGTGATGGCTGAATATTAGCACAGTCCAAGCAGCTTGCTTTTGGTAGATCCCCAACATGCTTAACTAAATGTGGGGATGGGGAAATGGCTTCTCTTGAGGATGTTCTATGTTGTTTAATAGCATCATATGTTGGGAGTCAGCCTAGCCCAGTTCCTGGATCTTGGAAGAGTTGTTGAATAAAGACAGAATGGAGGAGGAAATAAAAACCACCAGCACTTCCTATGAAGTCATTCAGGTTCCTCGTGTTTAGTTTGTGTTCTTTTGAGCTGATTTGTGTATTCTTTCAGGTTGGCTGAACAGCAATGATGAGCTAGTCCGTTTTGTCAGCCTGAAGCCATCATCTCCTCTGTTCCTTCCCGTACTCCTTCTCTACTTTCCTTTTTTTTTTCATCAACGGGAATCCTCTGCCAGCTTTTTATGAGACGAATTGTTTGCTCTGGCATTTTGTTGTGGTATTTTTTAAATCAAATAGATTGTCTTATTTGAAAACAACAAGCAACTGTTGGAACGGGAGCATAATGAATTTTGTACAGCTCATCAGCATGAGGGATTGAGAATGTGGGCAGGCGCCAGCCATGAGAACAACTCTGTGCCAATGCCATGGTGTCTTGACTTGAAGTCTTTTTCGCACAACTGTTTACAGTTCCTGTTCCACTCTTGTCTAGCTCCAGGCTTCCCTTCTTGCCTCATCTTGCCAATGAGCTGCAGATCTAACAGGTTCCACCTTTTCTTTACCCTAAACTGGCCCCTTCCTTTGTGGGGGCAGGTTAAAATGCATGCTAGTGATAAAAATGTACACTCACAATGTGCAGCAGTAATGTGTGGCTTTCCTAAAGTGTCTCTATAGTAAACTCTCTATCTCTGACTTGGTACAAATGAACACAGGAGATCTGCACAGCATTTGACATGTGATGTACTATCATCATGTGCTCATGGGGAACGCTTTTCAGACAACAGGCATACAGAAGTTAAATGGGGACTGTTGTAGTCTTCAAACTGCTCTTCCCTGGACAAAACAGCAGAGGAGCAATATATCAGCACAAATAGCACATCCTGATCATTTTAGTTGGGAAATAGTAGAGTGCATGGAGGAAGGACAGAGGTTTAAACATATTCCCAGATTCTTACTCAATTACGATTTTGTGACTGGGCAGCTATGGACTAGATGATAAGTGTCCCACAAGGCACCCTGGGCTATGCTTGCACCTGTTCAATGCTGACCCATGCTTCCCTTTGGATCTTGAAAGTCATGGAATATGTGCATTTGGCAAATACTGTTTGATTGTACCTAGCCCAAAGTTTGACCCATGCATTTCAAGATAATATAATTTATTTTTCAAAGACTAGCCACAGAGAATAGCCACTGGTCACCCAAAGAAAAAGACAGGTTCATCTGTTTGCTGTAAGCATAGTTCACAATCTTGTGTAAAAGCAACATAGTTGTTGTTGTTGTGTGCCTCCAAGTCATTTTTGTCTTATGGTGACCCTAAGGCAAAACTATCATAGGGTTTTCTTGACAAATTTCTTGAGAGGGCATTTGCTACTGCCATCCTTTGAAGCTGAGAGAATGTGACTTACCCAGGATGTGGACAAGCTCCTTGGAAGTATGAGGAAGATGACCTGCCCTCTCGACCCCTGTCCATCTTGGCTGGTCGTCCAGGGAGGGGATGCACTGAGGGTATTCCTTTGGGATACAATCAATGCATCCCTTAGGGAGGGCTCTTTACAACCTAGCCTGAAGAAAGCGGCTGTAAAACACCTCCTGAAGAAGCCCTCCCTCGACCCCCTGGACAGGAACAACTACAGACCAGTGTCCTTGCTACCGTTTCTGAGCAAGGTGATTGAGAGAGCAATCACCTCCCAACTCCAAGCTGTCTTGGATGAAACTGATTATCGGAATCCATTTCACACTGGCTTCAGGACAGGACATGGAGTTGAGACTGCCATGGTTGCTCTGACTGATGACCTCCACCTGAGTATCAACAGGGGTAGTGTGATGCTGCTCGTGCTCTTGGATCTCTCAGTGGCCTTTGATACTATAGATCATTCCATCCTTTTGGACCGGCTGAGGGAGTTGGGGATCGGAGGCACCGCACTCCAGTGGTTCCGGTCCTTTCTCTTCGGCAGATCCGAAAGGGTGAGGCTCAGGGACAGTTGCTCTTCAAAGATCGAGTTTAATTGTGGCATCCCTCAGGGCGCCATCCTGTTCCCAATGCTGTTTAATATTTATATGAAGCCGCTTGGTGAGATCATCCGGAGGCATGGAGCTCAGTGTCTTCAGTATGCTGACGACACTCAGATATACCTCTCCATGACAAGATCATCAGCCCAGACTTCAGATGGCATCTCTCCTCTCAATGACTGTCTTGTGGCAGTAATGGATTGGATGAGGGAAAACAGATTGAAGCTAAATCCAGACAAAATGGAGGTACTCACAGTCACAGGACCGAAGCCAGGTCTGGGAATACATCTTCCAGTCCTAGATGGAATCACACTCTCCTCGATGGATCCTGTTTGCAGCCTGGGGGTACTCCTAGACTTGTCGCTTCACATGACTAGTCAGGTGAATGTGACGGTCAGGAGTGCTTGTTATCAGCTTCGGCTGATATGCCAGCTGCGCCCTTTCCTGGATCAGAAGGACCTGGAGTCTGTGGTACACGCTTTGGTAACCTCACGATTGGATTTCTGCAATGCACTCTACTTGGGGCTACCCTTGTGCCTAACCCAGAAACTTCAACTAGTCCAAAACATGGCGGCTAGGCTTATTACTGGTACATCGAGGTGCGAACACATAACACCAGTGCTTAAGTCCCTCCACTGTCTACCGATTAGTTTCCGGGTGCAGTACAAGGTGTTGGTTTTAACCTTTAAAGCGCTACAGGGCTCGGGTCCATCTTATCTTAGGGACCGCCTCCCCCGTACAACCCCCTCCCCCCTGCACACTCTGGTCCTCCGGGAGAAACCTACTACAGCCTTTGAAAACAAGGCTGTCGCAGACCTCCCTGGGGGACTTTCTCTGCTGCTGCTCCCAGGCTATGGAATGGCGTACCAAATGAGATGCGTCTTATTACATCCCTTGACAGCTTTAAAAAAGCCTTAAAGATGCATCTCTTCCGGCAGGCCTTCCCAGAAACACCTTAATTCCTGGCCTCGACACTGGTTCACAACATTGGATCGCGTTCTTTTACCAGGTCCCAGCACTTTATCTATGAAGTTTACATCTATAGTGTCCACAGAATGACTAGCTGCCTTTTATGTTGTATGTTGTATGTTGTAATTGTTCTTGGATTTTAATCTGACATTGGTTTAATTTAATTTTAAGGGGTGGGAGGTGGGGCTGTGGGTTATCAGAATTGTTTTATCTTGATGTTTTTTAATCATTGTAACCCGCTCCGAGTGGTGACAGAGGAGCGAGATATAAATAAACATTATTATTATTATTATTATTATTATTATGATTAAGATCACCCAGTGGGTTTTTATGCTCAAGCAGGGAACTGAACCCTGATCTCCAGCTTTGTAGTCCAACACTCACTCCAATACACTACACTGGCTCTCTCAAAAGCAGCATACCTGCCCCTGAAAAGTGAAAATGATTCAGGGCTGTTGTGAAGGAAATTGTCTGTGGGAGAAAAGCCAAAGACTCCCATGGGGTAACCTTGCTGAATGAATCACCTTCATAGGGTGGGCTTTCCTCTGAAGAAGCTTCCCACAAACTGTCTTTCAATCTGGCTTTATTTGGACAAGTGTTTGAATAAAGAGTTTCAAATAATTCATTCTTATACACAAAAGCCCTCCAGCATTTTCAGGTAATTAAAGGGCATAGCAACTATCGGTACAATTTTTGACCCAAATAAGAGAATGTTCATGCATTGGGATGCTTTAGCAAAACTTGAAAAAGTTACTTTTTGAACAGTTTCCAGAAAATGCATGCTAGCTGGGGCAACATGGGAGATGTCATCGCCAAATGTCATTTTTCCCAAGTATTAATCCCTGCAAATCTAATTAAAGCCATTTTTGGAGCAGAAGCTGCAAGGAAAAAATGGTATGAGTTCCCTCACTTAGTGGATTTAGGAATGTCCCCTGGAAGGTGTCAATATATCCTGTTCTCTAGAAGACAGTTCTCTGTCTGAAGGGCTGTCAGAGGATACAGACATTTGTTTCAAGGCGCTTTCTATTTGATGGACTGACTCTCCAGTCCAAATCTTCTTTAAAGATAAGCATAGGAGGAAACATAAGAGGCATTGGAATTACCTGTCAACTAAACAGAAAACCAAGCATACACACAGGTCACAGTTTTCCCCACTATGGTGAAATGTATTGTAACTCTCTTGAAATTGTCATAATTATTTCTAAATGTGCATCTATTTATGCAAATTTTATTTCATGCAGTTCCGTACTCTGCTTTGTCCTTTTAATATATTTCCTGCCCCCCACAATTGCTTTTTTTTTCTTTACATTTTCTTACTTTTTTTCTTATTCCTTCTTTATTTTTTGTATAACTGGTCATTATCATTTACTTGCATGTGCAAAAAAAAAAAAAAATTATTTGGGGGTTGGACAAGGTTTTTCCCCCTCCAGTCTCCATGCTATGAAATGCTCTTGCAGCTAAGTATTTTGTTACATCCTGTCTCTCTCTTTTTAAAATACCTGAACCACTTTTACCACCCAAAATAAAGGTTTTATTTAATGCCAGGAATGGTAAGCAGGTCTGTAACTTACAATACAATACAATGCATACAATACATTCAGTCACTGACTGGGTGATCAGATATGCAAAGGAGAATGTATCCCTTTGCTGTTAACTGTGGTGCAGAATAGGAGAAATAATTTTGGCAGCAGTGCAAGTTAGTCAGGCAGTAGTTTCTCCAGCTTAAATTCTAACTTCTTCAAAAGCATTAAGGACATGGGTTTCTGTTTGTGCGTCTGAGTGACCTACATGTTGATTCATTAATATGCTTGGCCTGAGAAAGTAGCAAAGGTAATACATACAAGGTGCATGTAAGGAAGCAAGAGTATGGTAGTGTGGCTCATTTCGATGGATACTAATCAGGGAAATGAGCAGCATGAGAAGCCAGTATGCTGTAAGGGTTAGAGTGCTGGACTAGGACTGGGGAGCACCATGCTCAAATCCTCAGATCACAGAACCATGAATGAAGCTCACTGAGGCCAGCTCACAGAATCACTCACACTATACTGAGTTTAGAGAAAAAGTGAGATATAAATATATGAAGATCAAAAACTGGATTTCATCTAATAAAATCCAAATGACAAAAAGATGCTGGAAGATGGTCTTTAAAAGTTAAAAACCCCACTGTACCTTTGTGTAGGAATGCTCTAAATTTAAATGTAACATAAGCAAGTGTTGTCTAAGTCTAAATGTAGCATATAATCAAGAGTAGTAGTGGAATGAAAGCTTGGAAAAGTTATTTTTTGATTGTGGAGTCTCAGTTCAAAAAACAAACAAACAAACAAAAAAATCTCTTCCAAGCTCTATTGGCCCCAGTTTGTCAGCATGAAGAAAATGAGCTCTGTTGTGGGGAATCAAGGCAAAAACCTCACCAGGTTGCAAACCAATAAATTCTTTCCCCCATACACTCAGTTATAAATGTGAACAAAATAAGTGAGTTGGTTTGGTGTTAAGCAGCATCTTTCTCCTTGTGCCTGAAATCTCAGGTCAGGAGGGCGAGACCTTGCATGCCAGATTGGAACCTTGAGTGGGTGGGCTATTTGGCAGGCTTGTTGACTTCTTCAAGAGAGAGGAAGGGAGGGAGATAAGGGTTATTGATCTACCCTCTATCTTATCCTTGGTCAGTCTCTTGTGAGAAGATGGTGGATACAGACAGGCTTGTGTTCACTTTAAGGCCAACATGTAATGCTTGTCCTTTAGGAATCTCCTGATAAATGTGAGAAGCTGGTGCTGTCTGCTGGTCAAGGTTGTGAAAGTCCAGCTTTCATTCTTAAAAATACAATTTTATTTAGATAGCAAACTCTAAATGCTTATTTTATTCTTCGAGCATGAGTATGTAAGACTGATTTTTGGTTCCTTTAGATTTTTTAAAAATATATAAACTATGAAAGATAGTATGCAGCACCTTGGAGACAAGCTGAAATATAGTAGTTTTTGTAGCATGAGCTTTCGTAGATTTGAGCCTACTTCCTCGGATGAATTTGGTGAAAATGTGTGTTTTTTAAACGGTTACGTTCAGACAATACAATAAACCATTATTTATCTTGACAGAAAAGTGACCATGGAAGTGCTGGGCTCTTGTGTTTCTCCTTTCTCTCTTCCCTAGAACAGCTAAGAGAGATTGGGAAGCATTTGTTTCCCTACAGCCTGCCACATCTTCTGAACACACACACACACACACACACACACACACACAAAACCAAACAGATTGTAACTGCTTTCTCTGGAACAAGCCAGTTGTGAAGATAGCTAATTTAAACTAAAGATTATGGCTGATGACAATAATAAGTTTCTAATTCTGACAAACCACTCTTTTAAAAAGTATAAAACTGAAAGGTACCAAAATTGAAAGTTATTTTCCACACCTCCCTTTATATCATAAGAACATAAAGGCCTGGATATTGCTGTTAAAAAAAATAGATTGTCTTTGGAGTCTGATTCTACACATGTATCATTTGGGTGGAGGGGTGGGATGAATTTAGAGCTTGTGTAGCACTTGGAGCTCCTAGATTTTCATGTAAGAGAAATTAGTCTTGCCAGTTCATAATCGCCCTAGGCCTTGAGTTTTCCCAGGCAACCCTGGGAACACCCACTGGTGATGTCTTTAAGCATTATGCATTAAGTAGCAATCACAGTTGTTGATGGCTTGTAATTCAAACATACACACAAAAAGAGAGAGAGAGAAAGAGAAGAAACATTTTTTCCTGTTTGGAAATTAAGACAGAAAGCTTTCTTAAAGAGTTTGTTCCCAAAACAAGGTAAAATTAAGGATTATTTTTTCTCACTTACTTATGGGGACAGTATAAAGAATTTTTAATGTAGCTTACTTGCTTCTAGCCAGAAGGTGGGTGTCTGTCCAGCAGAGTGGCTCTGGTGGCTAGAATAACTAGGAGGGAAGGAAGACTATAGCCCCCCCTTCCCAAGAATGTCTTTGTAAATTACATCAACAAATGAATTAATCGTTTCTAATTATAGCAGGTTACTACTTTACTAGAGAGTTGGTGATCTGCACACAACTGTTTCATCTTACTTCAAGCTAAATTCAAAAAACTTGGAGAATTTGCATGCTTGTCAACTTGTAAATAAGCCATGAAAACTGGAGACTCAAGGCCAGGACCAGATAATCTAACAACCCTATTAGGCAGCAAGATCTGGTGAGTGGGTCAATTTGATTCTCAGGGCTATCACAATATCCTATGAGTGGCCAAAAGTGTCCTGGAGGTAAAGGTAATGAATGCTATTTGAGACAGCAGGAAATAGAAATCTACAATACAGTGCGCCCCTGTTGTCCACTGCGGTTTGGTTCCAGGAACCCCTGTGAATACCAAAATCTGTGGATGCCCAAGTCCTATTAAATACAATGGCATAGCAAAATGGTGTCCCTTATATAAAATGGCAAAATCAAAGTTTGATACTTGGAATTAATACTGTTTTAGAACATTTTAAAGAGATGGATGCTTGAATCCGTGGATAAAAAATCTGTGAATAAGGAGGGCTGACTGTACAAGGCTTACATTGGAGTCAGGGTGATGCAACACCAGAATGATGATAAATTGTTCAGTACAGAATGAAGCAGTGGTCCCAAAACATTTTTCAGGCTACCACCTCCTTTCCTCTTGGGCAACAACCATTCCATGGCACCCCCAATGGCTGTTTCTTGATATTAAGTCTACTGTTTGTGCAGCAGCCAGCCAGCCACCAGTGACTACCTCACCCAGTTCACCACTGCCTTCCCCCCGCCCCCTCCTCCCATGTGTGAATATGGCAGTTGCAACAGCAGCAGCAGCCCAAGTCTGTTCCTCTTCCTCATCTGTACTGGTCTTACCGCAAAAAGAAGGGCAGCTGGTTAGCTATTAGGTTGCTCCTCCCAGGGTGACCAGGTGCTAAGAGAGCAGCAACTAAGCAGCATGACCCTGCGTGCTGTAGAATTGTTCGCACATGTTATGGAGCCAGGTACAAGCATGTCATCTTCTTAAAATCCCAGGGTTTATTTCTATCATGGTCTGAATCCTAATAGAAGTCCCAACTAGAGCAGATTTATCAGTCTCTTGCACATGCTGGCCTTGTAGCAAAGGTTGGCATGGGCAAGAGGCTTCTTGGTCACTGCTTGACTGGCTGCTTTGTTGCTGCTCCCTTTGTACCGAGTCATTTTGGGAGCAGCAACCGAGAAGGCTCTCTCCCATGCCATCCTTTCATGGGTAAGAGGCTGCTTGACTGGCTTCTCACTTGCTGCTCCCACGTTGACTGGGTGCAAAGGGAGAAGCATCTCCCTGGTGAGAAAAAAACCTCAGCCCTTCTTCGCTGGGTTGGAGAAGGGTGCAACCAGCTTCCCACTTTTTTCCCCAGCAAGGAAGAATGCTAAATCTAGAGAGGTGAGACAAGTAGAGGACTCTTTTGAATAATTGACCCTGCATGCTGTAGACTTGTTCCCACATGTTATGGAGCCAGGTACAAGCATGTCATCTTCTTAAATCCCGAGGTTTATTTCTATCGTGGTCTGAATCCTAATAAAAGTCCCAACTAGAGCAGATTTATCAATGGGATGTATACTGATGCTCTTTCCACAACTAGAGTAGTAATGTGTTTCAACAACTGATTCAATAAATCTCCTGTAGTTGAGAGTAATAATAGCATACAAGCTCTTGTCTGCAATTTGAAAACAAAATCTTAGTGCTACAGTTGAGTGCTGAAGGTACTATTGCATTCAAAGAGATGTCAAGTCAAAGGATTTCAGGCTGTAGGAGGAGATACAAGAGGACAGTAGGTCTGTTTTTGCTATATGCCTCAACTTGAATGCATGGTTTATAAAATGGGAATTTAAAGGTGAATTTGCCAGGCATTGAAATCACATAAGAAAGGTAAAGTGAAATGATTTAATAAGTTTCTTATTAGTACTTTATGGGCTGGTACAGATGAGCCCTTTGAGGCGCCCTCATCACGTGCTAGGATTGCCTTGGGGCGAAGCTTACAACCCCCCCCCCCGCAACCCAAACACGTGACGAGGGCATCAAGATGGCGGGGACCTGTTTACATGGGTGCCACCATCATTATGTTAGTGCCGCGCAGCATCCACATGGTGCAGCATGGCACTTACATAATGGCGCATTCGTTATGCTGTAGCTGCATGTCGCCGTGGCTTAAAAAGAACCTGCTTTTTCCAGGTTCTGTTTTTGCCAGTGGGAAGCCATGCGGTTTGGCCACTGCGGTTTCCCTCCGGTGGAAAGACAGGCGCCGGGAGGATGCCCTTTTGGGGCAGTATGTATTGCCCCTGTATATCTAATAAATAACAGTTCATTTTACTTGGGTAGTCTTACAAATAGCTGTGTTAATTTACAGTTAGATTGACTAATTTTAGAAAATGCTACATGGCACATTGTCTATTTAATGAGTAACTTTGTATATTATGTATGGAAGAAGCAAGTGCTGGTAGTTACAAGGCAAAGTAGTTCATTTTTAAAGGATGATAAGGAAATGGCCTTGCTTTTTTATAATCCATAAACTCTTCATCATTTGAAAACTGAACAAACTGCAAAGCTCCAGCAGTTTAAGTAGCAGTATATGTAATCATTCAGGCAGGCAATATGGCAGATCTTCGAGCAGACACACAGAATGGTGCCTCTTGTAGTTCAGAGTTTTACTAGTTTACTAGTCATTGCCTTACTAGTCACATCTCCACAGAATCAAGCCCATGCCAAAAGTGGACTCTGTTGTGCCCCATTCACAACAGCATTTTTCCCTTCATAATTTTTCATTCATACAAAAATAAGATTTTACACAAGTTCAGATATAACATGAAATCCATGATTTATTTTTAATTGCTTTGTTTTACATGAAACTCTGCATAATAGTTTAGTGTAACATGCATGACGCATAGCCTCATATAAGCCAGGACCTTTATAGTTTCAAGAACTTGTTTCAAGAAACCACAATTAACTTAACCATTACATGTTGGAGGACTGACATAACACTTCCTCAGGACTTTGCCAAAGGAAAACAAGGGAGGGAGAAGCGCAGAAGTCTAAGGCTTGTGAATACAGTGCTCCCTTCTCTTATGCGGGGGATTTGTTCTGGACACACATACCCCAGCGTAAGGGAAAAACGTGCATGCTTATGTCCCATTGAAAATAATGGGGTGCGTGCACGTGGTGCCGCATGATGTGTGTGTCATTCATCACATTCTTCTGCGGCTTCAGCATAAGCTGAAAGCCACATATGGGGAGCTCGCGTATGGTGTGGGCTCACTGTATGAGAGCTATGATTTGCATCTAACCATAACTCTGAACCCAAGTTCAGCCACAAACTATGGTTTGCATGGGAGGCAAGAAACCAAATTCTAAAACTCAGTTCATGTTCAAATCAACTTGGTTTACAATCCACAGCTTGTGCTAACTCTGCAATCATAACTGTAAAATTGTGAACAACAGTTTGCTGTCATGTCTGAATTTACAGATGACTGACAAAACACAGCAAGAATTTCATCTGAGTTTCAGACTATGGTTCCAAGCTTTGGAATAAGCCAGGTTATCAACACAATTTCAGGTTGTTTTCTGTTGTGTTTCACTGGATTATCTTGACGCAGTTGACCATGATCTATATAATTAGGGCAAGCAAAACAGAAAGTGTTGATTTTTACAATCACACCAAAAAAGCAAACCAGGATAGGATAGGACAAATATTTTAAGAACTAAAAAAATATTGGGATTTAAAGATTTCCCAATGGGATATAATGACCAGAATTAGGTACAATGCACCCGCACCAACCATGACTTCTCATCCACAAATGTGGTCTTCTGTGGATGGCAAGCCCCCACTTTTTAAATGGGTGCACATTTATGCAGATATGCATATATGCCATTGAAGACAATGGCTCTGAACATCCATTATTTTGCTGGGGGGAATCTGGAATAGATCCCCCATTGATAGCAAGGGACTACTGTATTAATTCAAATGCATAGTTGATGCCAAAAACATCAAAACACATCAAATCCTCCATAAATAATGAAAATGCATAATGCCACATGATTGTGGTGTGAATTTCCCTAGCTCTGCTTAGTAAGTGGTTGCTCAACTGGGAAATATGCAACATGATTGGGCCACTGTTATGCTTTATAGGAGTGAGATGAGAGAATTTCTTTTGGTAACAGACAAGCATGGACTGAGTTTCTGTTTTCAAGTAGTTCTTAAGTTAATGGCCTCTGATTCTTTCAAGCATTGCTTCAGGTCCTTGTGCTTTGACTGGTCAACAAAAAACTTCAAATATTGACTGTCTCAAGGTCAAAGAGATGGAACTCCCCACATGGCCATGAAATCCTTGGAGGCAATGCCTAGTAATTGGATCTGCAAAATACCTGAAAATTGTTGAGATTCCAAAGTCAACATTGTTCTTCCAAGGTATTTTTATGACTCCCAAGGATTAGTCATCAGGGATGACTGATTCTACGGCTTTCCAGATGGTCTGAAGGTACTGCCAGAAATATGAAAGTTTGCCCCAGGGCTAGGTTGATGGCAGGATCTGAATGTGGCATAGGAAGAAATCTTTTCAACATGCCAAAGGAACTATATAAATTGTGAATAGCAAAAGTTGCAATGATGAAAATGAACAAACAGTAGCCTCCGTTTTCTTAAAAACAGGCAGTGCTGTTTTCTTGAAGGAGGTGTGGTTTATCAAGATGATGCAGTTAATTAAGGATCATTACAGGTTCCTTCTCCAGTTCTTTCCCTGACAGGCATTAAACTGTCAGCAAGATAAGACAGAGGTAAACACCCAGATGCCTTCCAAGAGGCCTGTATTCTGTAGCTTCCCCTCCTCCCCAAAAAACATGTTGTTCAAGATAGGGTGGTTATGTGTTTTTCCTTCTCTAAACCCATTTGGTGTTATACACAACATTTTGTTATGTACATTTATGTACATAACAGTGCCAGACTACTTGAAGTCAGCAGACAAACTTGCTATTGGCCTAAAAGCCAAAAGATCTCATTGGGTTTTGCAGCACTTTAACAGCTCTGCTTGCTCAGCCAGGCCAACCTGATGTAAATCCTTCAGCACTGCAGCCCTGGTGTGCAGTCATTCCAGAAGATTGTGCCAAATGCATCAAGCTTTTGCACTGTGCCAGAGGCTGGGAGGGGGTGAGCCAGGGTGAGCTCATTGTAAGGTACTGAGATTCCCTTGCTAGGGAAGCATTTTGTTCAAGGAAGTAGAACAGGATCCTTGTAATGCCGGCATGAGGAAATGCTGCAGCTTGCGCCTTAGTCAATAACCTTAGCCATATCCTGAGTGTACATTCCAAGCTAGAAATCCTTTGTGTACTTAACCCAGAACTTGTCTCATCACCCTTTCAACAGTTACCCAAAAGGTGTGTTGTTAAAAGGCCATCAGACAAATGCAGCTGGGGTGGGACTGTTTGTAGCAAAGGGTAATTGCTTACAAGCTTATTGTAAGGTGTCTGCATCTTTGTAGAAAGCCCACTGTAGCATCTGGACACATGCACTGAAGCAAATACAAAGCTTGGAAAAATTGTTAGACAACAGCTTCTCAAATCATGCAGCCAGCATTGCTACCAATAGGCATGGAATACTAATTCTCTCTGGCAGAGCTTGGGAAACTTTTTTTTTTAAGTGGAGGAATTTGGGGAGCTGTAGGCTGAAAAAGCAAACTGTCTAAACTCTAAAAAATTATAGTTTTTGAGGGTCTTTTTGGGCTATGTGGCCATCTTCTAGAAGACTTTATTCCTGACGTTTTGCCTGCATCTGTGGCTGGCATCTTCAGAAAATGGCGGCATGAAAATTAGTGGGATATAAATACTATGGAGTTTATAACGCGAGGGAGATCAAGGGGTTAATCGAAAGATATCCTGGACAAATCATGAAATGAAGTGATACTGTTTCACACAATGTCACAAAAAACCTGCAGTTAAATTAGATTTAAAGGAGGTTTAAGCGATGCTATTTCACACAACGTAGTGAAAAACTTGCAGTTAAGCAAGGATTAATCCATATCTTTTCAAGTTTGTATCTCTACAGAAAGTGTAAATTCAAATTGCTTTAATTGCGAAATCATGCATGAACGTTAATTGCGAAATAACATTTTTTTTCCACTTTAAATTTGCTTTAAATTTGTGAAGGCTCAAATTTGCTTTAACAACACTTCAATGTCATTTTAACATCAAAATGGGCCCCAGTGTGATAAACTCCTATGTGACCCTTGGTTGAGAGGAAGTGATTTACGTGTTAATGTGTGTTGGTCTGTTGATGAATGGCAAGGCCTCAGGATGGAAGGATATGTGAGGAGGATTTGTGTTTATTTAATTAGTGATTTGTTGTCTTCTGGGAAACCTCCTGACCCTGGGAGATGTTAATTTGCATGTGGTGGGTCTTGATTTGGTGTTTTTCAGGACTGGTAGCCAAACCTTGTTTACTTTCAGGGTTTCTTCTTTCCTGTTGAAGTTGTCTAGGTGTTTGTAGAGTTCAATGGCTTCCGTGTGCATTCTGACCTGATAGTTGTTGGCATGGTCCAGAATTTCAGTGTTTTCAAATAGCATTTAATGTCTATTATTATTATTATTATTATTATTATTATTATTATTATTATCTTTACTTATAAAGTGCCATAAATGTACATGGCACTGTACAAAAACCAAATAAAATCAAGAATATGTAAAAAGCCTGCCTATGGCGTACAATCTAGAAATTAAGACAAGTTAAAAACATCAGGATGGTTTATAATGTGTTCTGTTACTGCTGATTTTTCTGGCCGGCCCATTCTGCAGTGTCCTTCATGTTCTTTGATTCATGTTTGAACACTGCATTTGGTAGTCCCTATGTAGACTTGTCCAAAGTTGCATGGCATGCATGGTAAACTCCTGCAGCTGTGAGAGGGTTTCTCCTGTCCTTTGCTGAGCACAGCATTTTCTGGAATTTTTTGGTCAGTCTGTAGATCATTTGGAGGTTGTGTCTCCCCATCAGTTTCTCTATTCTGTCTGTGACTCCTTTGATGTATGGTATAAATACTTTCCCTTTGGGTGACTGTTTTTCTTCACTCCTGTGTTTTTTTCTGGGTCTGGCAGCTGTTCGCTTGTCTGAGCTGGAATAACTGTTAGCCTGTAGAACACAGTCTAGGTGCTTCAGTTCATCCATGGGGTTTGCTCAGTCTACCTGTGTTTTTATTGCGCTTCTTTTTTGTCCTGGGTGATGGTTAGAGTTCTTGTGTAGGTATCCATCCGTGTGTATGTTTTCTGCATATCATGTGGCACAATCATTGGTTTGGTTTGTGGATTACCAGGTCACCCAAGAATGGCAATGCTCCTTCCTTTTATTTTTTCATCATGAATCGGATGTTTGGGTGGATCTTGTTCAGATGGTTAAAAAAATGGTCAGATCTTCTTCTCTGTGGCTCCAAATGGTCAAAAATATTCGAGAAATAATAGCAGATTCCTACCATTTCTGTGTGATCCATCCTTATCATATTACTGAAAACAAAGCTCTAGATCTAATGGCTAATCTGAACTAGAGTAGGCTCACTGAATCAATGGGGCTCAGATAAGTGGTGATTTATAACTCAGGAGTTAATTTGGTGTGCCTACTGTACTGCAGTTGGGATGGAAATGGCAATTGGATTTAAGCAATTTAATAATAGAGCTGATGCAGCCAAAGGTAGGCCCCACATACTTCAGGGAGAAGAAAATCTGCATTTAGAAAAGATGCTCTGCCAATGAGCTAAAGCTATTCCCTAGTTCCAAGCCTGCTACTTAAACTCTGAATTCTTTTGTAAAACAAAACAGAACACCTTTTTTTATATGTAGAAATCTAAGCGGGGGGGGGGGGGGGATACAAGCTGTAATTTTTTATCTAAATGCTTAGATAAAAGAAAGCCTGCTCTAAATAAGGCAACTGGACACTAATGCAATAATTTTATTAGTTTCTTCAGCAAATTAAAATATAAAATATATTATTGTTGCTGTTTATATCTAGCTTATTGCTATTTGACATTGCTTTACTCTAACCCACCATAAATAATATGTTTACATATCCAATGATTATGGTTTCTTTGGTCTGTTTGCTTTTAAATAGTCTTCATTTTTTCTATGAAGTGAGCTGAGTCCTTGATGTAGTGGGGGCTTTGCCCTACATAGGTTTGAAGTGAGGTTTAAATTTTGTCCCAGTCCTTGGTGTTCATCTTTTGACTGATGCTGAGGTGGAGTTTCTGGCCACGCAACTTCAAACCTATATAGGGCAAACCGCCCCCCTCCCCCACTACATCAAGGACTCACCTCACTTCATAGGAAAAATCAACAACCTTGAACTAAAACCTGGACACATACTAATCAGCTTCGATGTGGTCTCCTTGTTCACCAAAGTCCCCATAATGGACACCACGACACTCATCCGCCAAATGTTTCTGGAAGACATCACAGCCCTATTCGAACATTGCCTCACCACAAGCTATTTCCAGTGGGACAGTGGATTCTATGAGCAGAGAGATGGGGTAGCAATGGGGAGCCCTCTGAACCCTGTGATAGCAAACTTTTATATGGAGCACTTTGAAAAACAAGCCCTGGAAACATCACCGAAAAAGCCCACAACATGATTCCGATATGTGGACGACACTTTCATCATTTGGAGCCATGGAAAAGAAGATCTGGCTGTATTTCTGAACCATTTGAACAACATCCACCTAAACATCCAATTCCCAATGGAAAAAGAAAAGGAAGGAACACTACCATTCTTGGATGTCCTAGTCATTCGCAAACCAAACCAATGTTTGGGCCACAAAGTATATAGAAAACCTACACATATGGACAGATACCTGCACAAGAACTCCAACCATCACCCAGGACAAAAAAGAAGCACAATAAAAACACTGGTAGACCGGGCAAAACGGATCTGTGAACCCTACTTCTTGGAAGATGAACTGAAACAGCTAGACCGGGCTCTACAGGCCAGTAGTTACTCTAGCACAGACATCAGAAGGGCTGCCAGGCCCAGAAAAACCAGAGGAGGGAAGACAAACAACCATGCAAAGGGAAGATATTTTTATCATACATCAAAGGACAGAACAGGGAAAGTGGTGAGGAAACACAACCTTCAAATGGTTTACAAACCAATGAAGAAAATCCAGCAAATGTTTCGCTCATCCAAGGACAAGAGAAGCCCTCTCACAGCCGCAGGAGTCTACCACATTCCATGCAGCTGCGGACAGGTCTACATTGGGACCACCAAACGCAGTGTGCAAACAAGAATCAAGGAACCTGAGAGACATTGCAGATTGGGTCAGCCGGAAAAATCAGCAGTAGCAGAACATGCTATAAACCATCCTGGGCATAAAATGCTGTTTGAAAACACTGAAATTCTGGACCATGCCAACAACTGTCATGTCAGAATGCACAGGGAAGCCATTGAAATCCATAAACACCTGCACAATTTCAACAGGAAAGAGGAAACCCTGAAGGTAAACAAGGCTTGGCTACCAGTCCTGAAGAACAGCAAGGTTAAGACTCAACCAATGCAAATGAGAAACAGCCTGGGATCAGGGGATTCCCAGCAGACAATGAGCACTAATTAGCAGACATTAATCCTCTTTTGCACATCCTCCCACCCTGAGGACTGCCATTAGCAACAGAACAATACATATGCAAATCACTCCCCCCTTCCTAGGGTCACACAGGATATATATATCTAGTCCTTTTCCAAGCTATCATTCTCTGAAGATGCCAGCCACAGATACTGGCGAAACGTCAGAAAGGAACTCTTCTGGAACATGGCCACATAGCCCGAAAGCCCCACAAAAAAACTATAACTGCATTTCTACTTGATATATTAGTTTTAAGATGATCATAAAAAGATATTGTCAATGGGATGACCAGATACCATAATCACAAAGGAGGACAAGGGAATGCAAAATGTAGGAAATTTAGGAAAAGTGTAAGACATTACAAAATAAAAGCTAAAAACATATAAATCTACATTCATTTCCTGTGGTTTATTTACAGATATATTACATATACTGTACTGTGGCATCCTCTTGGGGGAGGGGAAGGGCAGGCTATGTGATATATGGCATTTTCCCCTCTAACAGAGGGGAACATCCATGGAGTACTGAGACAGTGACTCAAAACAAATGGCCAGATTGTTGCCACTCTTGTTCCCTAAAATTTGTTTCCTGAGGTTGTCTCCTTCATTTGCCTAAGGTAGGGATAGCCAAAATGCAGTCTTCATGTCACAGGAGGGCCTCAAAGTTAGTTTTTGAGCCTCTACCAATGCTCTTCCTACACTGTACAGCATTAACAAAAATGCAATCTTTTCAAAACCTAAAGTGGAGCCTGCCAGTTCTAATTTTTCACATTTTTTTTTATTTTGTCATTTGGGGTGGTCCCAGTGTTCACATAGAGGGTCACTGGACAGAAAAATAGTCTCTTACATATACTGTATTTTATTATAGACTCAACCATATTTTCCACATGAAGTTACTTTCGTTAAAATGCCTTGTTGGTTTGCTATATACTTGCAGAACTCTGAGCAAGACAAATGCTTCAAATTGTACTTTATATTTAACAAACACTTGGCTGAATCTATATTTAAATTAATCCATTCATTTGTCCACAATTCTGAAATGAAGGGGAAAAAACCCTTTCAGCATTTGTATTGTGTTCTCAAGCGGTCCATTGCCTAACATGTTTGCTGCCATTTTCCCCTCCAAGAAATAAATGCCCCTTGAACTATGGGCGTTTGTCTTGTCTGTTGCTGCTGATGCTAGGAAAAAATAGCTTGAGAAGGAGCCATCTTATCCCCCCATTTGCAGTAAGGACAGGCTGCCAAGTAGACAAGGAGAACAGCAAATGTGATGTTACTCAATGCACTTGTAAGTCACTTTAAAAATGGAGGGCATTTTGAAATTCTTCCTGGACAGAAGGTTGAAATGTAGGACATGTCCTGGAAAAAGAGGAGGTCACCTTGATCGTCAACCTTATGGGACTTGTTCAAAAAATCTATACTTATCAGGAAACATCAGAAACTCCATCTTGTTTTACGATATCCTTTTCAAAAGATTTATGGAAAAATACCAAGCTGGAATCCAGAATTTTCTCTTTTCATTTGTCTAATGTGGATTTGGAATTTTTCATGTGAAAAGTGCTGCTACTGCTGCTTAAATAAATGAATAAATCTTAAAAAAAAATCTTCCCTTAAAAACCTGAAACATCTTACTTTCTTATTTCTTTTTTAAGGGTATGTTTAATTCACATGGTGTCTAATCATGTTTTATTGATGTGTTATAATATTTTAATTATGATTTTGTATGCTATATATGTTTTATTTTTACCCACCTTTAGCACTAGTTGTAGTGGAAAGCCAGGTTCAAACAATTCAATAAATAAATAATTTTTGGTTGTAATTAAAATACTGATGTGAAGCAAAACCCCAGATTTCACTGATCAAACCCCAAGAGCAAGATTGCTTTTGTGGGTAGTCCATAATTAATATTCTGTAATTTGGAGTGCTTTTGTTCCTCTGTTGCAAATACACACTTCATTTAGAGATGAGGAAGCGTGAATCACTCTTTACTCTTGTGTTTTTCCATCACGCTAACCCTAAATGCTCTTCCCTGCACAACCATTAAATGTGCAGGTGCATTGCTCTAACATCCCATGCTCATGGATCTATGCTTGCATGTACAAATTGAAACAAAACCAAATAAAAGATATGGTTTAGTTTAGTTTATCTTCTGGTAAAAGGTATACAGAAAAGTTAGGACATGAATATAAAATGTGTGTGCACACACGTGTAAAAGTATTGTATATAATAAATATAATAAATAATTGAAATAACCTATTATTAACCTATTATTCAAATTAACTCTACACAGTCTTCTGTTCAATATTTCCTCCAGACTAAAGGCTGAAGTGTTGGCAAAAAACCCTACATAATCATATAGATGTTAAAGGTACACATATTTACAAAGGAACAACTTCAGTCCAGTAGTTACCAACACTAGAGCATAGATTTATATGAAATAAAAATGTTTCTTTTCCTTCACTCCCTATGGCCTAATGCCAATGCTCAGAGGTTCTGTTATATAGTAAGATTTCCACTCCAACCTCTGTACCTCATCTGTCATTAATTACAATATCTTGAGTCAAGGCTACAATCCGGTGTGTACTTACAGTTAATGAGCCCTCAAAGATAATAAATCCTTCTTTAAATACTTGACTGTATAGGTTCACTACAGATAACATTTAAATTAGAATCTCTTATATCACATATAAAAATAATACACTTTCAAATAAACATAATAAACAAGACACTAGAATAAGACAAGGCAAATGACATCTTTCAAAAAGGAACAGCATTGATTAGAACAAACAGCCCTACATCATAAAAACAGTTCTGCAAGCACTTTTGATATAAACATTCCAAACATGAACACTACAGATTCCCTGCATATACATTTAAAATAAATAACAAGACTTCAAGATGGAAATTAGAGGCATACACCATTATACAAACCAGTAAAGAGGAAACTGGCTAGAATACTGTTATCTCCTCTACACCTTCATTTAAATCATTGGAAATTAATAGTTTTTAGTTTGTGAATCCAATATAGTTCTCTTTTTCTCAATTTATTATAGCCCCTTCTATGTTTAACAACAGTTTTTCTAAGCACCAAAACCTAATACCTTTCTCCTTATGCTTAAACTCATAAAAATGCTTCATTAACGGTGCATTTTTCTGGTTCTAATACAAGTTTTATAGCTTACAATTGTAAATGAAGCTGTTTGTTTAACAAATTGTAAGCCGCTCTGATAGTCTTGGCTGAAGAGCGGGGTATAAATATAAATTTTAAAAAAAAAGTTTTATGTTTACAAATATAAATCCTTACTTTACTTGTTGTAATTCCTACATATAATAGATCCATGGTCACATTGTATGACATGTATTATTCCTTGTGTGTTGGAGGTAAATAGCTGTTTGAGATGATATTGTTTGTTGTCCAGTTGATTACTAGAACATATACTGAAATTTTCACATGGAAATTGTCCAACATATTTACTTCCATTTGTAGCAGTATCCATTGATCCTATAGGGTTTCTTGTGTTGCTGTGCACCAGAATGTCCCTTTAGTTCTGTCCACATTTAAAAATGATCATGGGGACTTGTTTATATCTAGGCATATCCTGCAGCAAAAACCAGTACAGTGGTCCCCCGGGTTACGAAAGTAATCCGTTCCGGATTACCTTTCGTAACCCGAAAATTTTCATAACCCGGGGGAAAGAGAGAAAAAAAAAAGAGACCTCCGGAGGCCTCGGAGAGGAAGGGAAGGCGTGATCTGGCGGATCGGGCCTTCCTTTCCTCTCAGCCGCAGAGGCCTCCTCGGAGAGGAAGGGAAGGCGCAATCCGGCGGATCGGGCCTTCCTTTCCTCTTAGCCGCGGAGGCCTCCTTCGTAACCCGGGGATACATTCGTAAGCCGGGGCCATTTTTCCGGCCCCGGCTCTTTCGTATCCCGGGATTTTCGTTCCCCGGGGGATTCGTAACCCGGGGGACCACTGTATTTGTCTATGATTTCTCTAACTTGAGTGGTATGTGTATCATAAGTCAATGATATAATCAATCTGGGCCTTACTGAATGAGGAAAGAAAGCCAAAATTGAGTGGGAGAGTTAGTGGTTTTCTCTGTGTTGCTACATGATGCTGTAGCGCTTACATTCTCCTTCCCAAGGCAAATGGTTGTAAAATCATGCCTTTTGCCAAATAGATTTTTCCAGCGCAACAAAAGGCACACTTATAACTGTCTCCCTTGGGAAGAGAATGGATCTGCCACTATGGCATGTGGAGTGGCACAGAGAAAGCTGCTACTCTCCCATTTCGATTCAGCTTTCTTTTCTCATGCAATAAGGCTCTCTGTCTACTTTTGTGTTCTTTGCTTTATTTCTTAAAATATCACTTCTATTTTTTTTCTTGCTGCCTTTATACATAGCTTACTTCAAAATTCTAAGGAGGTATACTCTGTATAGACGATACTGCTTAAGAATGTTTGTAGAAGAAGTCTAAACTGATGCAGTTTCTTTTTAGCCTCACCATTTGTGAATATGGAAGTTTCCTATTGAGGTGTGAAGTGTAATAAATATCATATCTTAGTAAATGGCCATCTTTAGTGATTTTTTTTCCAGTATCCCAAAAGTGAATACTCCAGGAGTCATATATTGCATCACACTTGATACTGGTATGAATAGAATTAAGGTATGTTCCAAATTATAGTAAGCTGTCCTTGCTAGCTTTCCATATTATAAGAATGTCATCTAAATATATATTCTTTATAAAAGATATTTCCATGTGCTGCATATACCAGTCATACAGATATTAGTCACTTCTGAGGCAACCGTACAACTCATAGTTGTGCCTGATATTTGCCAATAGTATTTTCCTATACATTAAAAACATGTCAGGTAAAGGTTTTTAAAAAATGGTAGGTGGATCCGAAACATTATTTATTTTATTAAATATTTACTCAATAGCTATCATGGCTTCTTACTGAGGTATCGCATGACGTTCGTAGTCACGAATAAAATAGCTGTAGAATTCACCTTTATTGCCCTTATAAACAACACCTTTAGCACTATGCACAATTGCTTGAAGATTATCAGATGCCGTCATGGGACGTCGCCACAATTGTGGCATTATCCCACAAATAAAGAGTAATTTTGCTTTTCATTCATGGGACTTCCTTGTGAATGAAAAGTGGCACTAAAATTACTCTTATTTCTTTATTCATGGGATAATGGCACAATTATGGTGACATTGTGCGACATTGTCTGATAATCTTCAAGCAATTGCGCGATAGTGACAGGAGTATCCTACTATGCTCCCGTAAGTATCTTCTGCCATCATCATTCTTTTTTGTGCTTGGATGCCGTCTTTTTTGCACAGTTTATGAGTGAGTGTTTCTTCAACACTGGGACCTCTAGTCAGGTGCTATATAGGTGAGAAATGTACAGAATAATCACTGTTGAGAAATTCTGATCAAGTTTTTCACATTTCTGCATGGTGAAGATCAACTGGACAGTGCACAAATCTTTCCATGACAGAAAAAGGAGCTGGATTTTTGCTTGTTAAAAATAAACCCTGGAAATGGTCTTTCCAGGTCATCTAGTTTAATTTCTCTGCCACCATGAAAGGATTGTTTCCTCCAGCAAGGAGGCTTTCTCAAAAGCTTTCAGAGGAATCAGTTTGCCTTTTACAATAGCCAGATTGTGGGTAAACTCCATCTCATTTCTGAATGTAAACCCGTAAAGGAGGCATGCTTGCTGTTTGGCTGAAAATAAATGTCAAATAATTTTAGCAGAACTTTGAAAGCAAGTCCTATTTTAAATGACACAGTATGGTGCATGTGCCAGCTGGCTCTGATTTTCTGTAGTTGAATATCTCATTCTATGCACTCATCCTGAATAATGGGAACATGAAGGATATGAATTATGCTCTTTGATTATCATGTAACAAATGGGAGGGGGGATTCTGTTTTGTACTGTTGTGTACAAAGTGATTTGAGGGTTGCATGCAGTGCTGTACTGAGAGCTGATGTGCTGTACTGTGGGAGATACTGCACCCAAGGCAAACGGCCTGGAAAAGAGGTGTCCTTGGGGCTCTGTGCTGACACCCTGACAGCCAGAGCCATGGGAGAAAGGGGCTGCCCGGCCCCTTTCACCTTGGCTTCCTTCCTGCAGCCGTTTGGTTGCCGTGGGAACAATGCATGTGCTAGAAAGGAGCTCTGTTTCAGAGCTCCTTTTTGGATGCTCCCAAGAGCACCATAGTGCCCTGGAGCGTCACGGTGACATCAGGTACATGCTGGGCCATTTGGACACGGTGTGTGCTTGATGCCATCAGTGCACACTGTGTGGGGACGGCGTGCTTTCAAAATGGCGCTGCACACTAGGGCTGGGGAGCATGTGGTTGCTGTGCCCTCCCCAGCCCTACTTTTGGCCTGAGGATGGCACTTTGCACAGTCTGTATCAGGCCAATGAAACTTATTCACACCTTGAACTCTTCCGTTTGCTGTGTCACATTCACTTTGTAACTGTCCCTTTTCTTTGGAAGCTGAAAGTATATTTCTAAAAGCTCAACTGAAATGTTAAGTTACTGCAGTATTAGTAATTTTGCAATTGAAGAAAAAAATTAGGTGGGGACATCCTCTTAGTGGCACAGGGCAGGCTATGTAATACACAGGGTTCTGCCCTCCAACATTGGTACTGGTACAGTGGCTCAAAAGAAATGGCTAGATTGTTGCCACTTTTATTCCCTGAAATTTGTTTCCTGAGGTTGTTTCCTGAGGTTTGCCTAAGGCTAGTTTTTCAGACTCTAACAGTGGCCTTTTCGTACTGTATGACATTAACAAAAATGCATATTTTGAAACCAGAAGTGGACTCTGCCAGTTGTAATTTTTCACTTTTTTTCCCATTTTGGCATTTTGGATGGTTCATGTGGTTCTATGGAGAGTCACGGGATAGAAGAACAGTCTATGGATCCAGTTAATTTTTCTGCCCCGGCCTAATGATAGGCCCTGGGTTTTCCCAATTTCAACAAGGGAGATCTTTGATACAGTCCCTACTCAACTATAAAGTTTACTTCAATGTGTTTCCCTAGATGGCACTAACTTGCATCCTGTTATACTGTAAAGGTAAAATCCTTGAAGGATATATTTACCTAAATAAATATATTTAATACTGAACCTTGCAAACAGAGGGCTTGCAGGATACAACAGTGACTCCATAACCATTTCCCATGCTTTTGCTTTGCTGCCACAGCACACAGATGAGAACATGTGAATTGTTTGAGAAAAAGGAACAGTAGGTATTATCCCTTAGGTTGCCATTAAATCACCTGTCGACTTATGGTGACGCCATGAATTTTGTAGAGTTTTTAATGCAAGAAATATTCAGAGGTGGTCTTCCAGTTCCTTCCTCTGAAATATAGCCTACAACACCTAGGGCATTTTTAATATATAAAGAATCACTTTCTCATACACAGGTTGTGCCAATCCATGCCCAACATATGATCTGATCTGGGCTGAATTATTCTGCACATCTGGGCTGCAGAGGTTGGAAACAGAAACAGCATCCCTGCTCCCTTAAATTAAAACCGTCTGGATGTGCCCGAAATGATGGCTCCCATGTAATAAGCTTGAGACCTTTTCAACTAATGCTTTGTGGTGTTATAGATATTGCTCCTAGGTCTACTCCTTATTTACAGCTGCTTGTACTGGAGAAAACCTGGCATCCATTTAGAGACATCAATGTTTTATGTTAATGCATCTGCCATCATACTAGATGAAGAGGAACTGACTGCATTTAACAGACATAAACACTGGTGGCTTCCTTGTGTAAAAACAGCAAAGCAATGAAAGATCTTTCTGCTGTAATCCCAGGATCTAAAAGGAGATGCCTGTACAAAGCTGTGGTGTCACTAGGGTTGGTGTTGGGGAGAAGGGCCCTGGGACAGCTCCTGGTGTCACTCTCTCTGATGGTATCACCTGGTCTGGTGCACACCCTCTGGTTATGTCATTTGTGCAAAGGCTTGGTGGTGTAGCATTCAACAGCATGTATAAAAAGGCATGTACTGTTTTCTTCTATGATGTATCTGCCTTTATCATGAGCAGGCTGTCATTTTGACCTTTACTGTTCTCTTCCCCTTAAGCCATGTCTTCACACAGAGAACATTTTCTTAGTCCCCTGAAGGAACTGGTCATGTAACATGACCAATGTAGGAAGACTGAAAGCAGGGCAGAAATAAACCTTTCAACTGTAAGTGATCAATCAAGTTTGTTAAGCAACCAGGTACAGGTTACGGTCTCAATATAAACGAGAGAAAGAGAGAGAGAGAACACACAGCCAAACAGAGCAAGCATTAAAAAAATGCACCTGTAAGCTATACCTGGCTGACATGCCTTGCAATGCTATAGGGTGGGACTACTCTTCCAGTACATGGGATGGGAGATCCATCACCCCTAATGATTCAACAAGGAAGGTCTCCTTGTTGCAGCTTCAGGAACGTATGCCCACATCTTTGAAGGTTTGGGGGAGGGCTGTATCAGTTTCAACAGCAATTTGCAATGTTTATCACATGCAGCTATTTTGTTAATCCTAAATTTATCACCTCTTTTAAGCAGCATTTAAAAGTACATCTGGCAAGGCTGGTGCTGGCCTTACCAATAGGCAAAGTAAGCCATCCATCTTGGATGGCAGATGGTATGAGGTTACAGAAAGGCACTGGAGGAAATGCTGTGTGCCAGACAACCACTATGCCATTTCCCTAACCTAGCTTTCTGCCAAGTATGATGAACAGCACTCCACCATCAAGAGTGCTGAGGAAAGAGTCTAGTGCTGATCCAGTCAGCTTTTGTCCACGGAGTGGGAAACAGGCACTACTTTGTTCAATGCCACCAGCAGAAGAATGTCTTGGGCTGGCCAGTCAATAATCCATCCATATTAATCAGCTTCTATCCTATTTTTAAAAATCCTGAGGGAATCATGTACAGCAAGGAGGGACTGAGATTTAGGGGAAGGTTTATCTCTGTCAAAGGAGAGGAGTTCCAATGATAAGGCTGTTCTGACAGCCCACTTCTATTTGCAGAAACATAATACTGTAAAGAGAAAGCAACCTGTAGGGGCTTCCCTTCCATTGACAGCAGGAGTAAGGCTCTGAAACATTGCATTCCACTTCTGAAGAGGGAAAAATATCACTACTGTATGATCATCAGCTGACCTATTGACGTCTGGTGGTCCTTTTTTTCTTATGTTCCATTTTTACCTCTTCTGAACATAAGAGGAGATGTATATGAATATGTGTGTGTGTGTGTGTGTGTGTGTATATATTGATTTCATAATTTTGTAATTTGTGAATGGGTTGGGTCACAAAGGCACATTCAGTGGTTTAATTGCTCAATCAATTAAGCAAATTGCTATTGATCAGATAAGAGTGCAGTCTATGCACTGTTGTAACACCATTGCACTCAATGGGACTTACTTCTGATTAGAATAGTGCATCCTAATAGTATATGTATAGGATCATATTGCAACTGAAGTCATCAACCTCTTTTGAAAAATCCAAATACCAGTCTTAAAATAGGTACCACTAAACTAAGTTGAGAGTAGTATTCTCAGGCTTTGCAATTATTATTGTTGTTGCATGCCTTCAAGCCATTTTCAACTTATGACAACCCTATGGTGAACCTATCACTGGCTTTTCTTGGCAATTTTTTTTCTGGGAGGAGAGGCTTGCCACTGCCATCCTCTGAGGCTGAGAGTATGTTGGACTTACCCAATGTCATTCAGTGGGTTTCATGGCTGAGTGGGGATTTGAACCCTGGTCTCCAGAGTCATAGTCTAGTACTCAAACCACTACACCATGCTGGCTCTCGTCTTGACATTACACCTGGAGATTTAACATGTCAATAAATCAAGTACTTTTATTTATGATTCATGATTTAGATAGCCAGACCTAGTCCCTCCTCAAATGTGCTGAATGAAGAGTATCTCTGTGGATGTTTTTTTCTTCATCTTTCATTTTTATACTCCCGGAAATAACAGTTCACACTGAACAATGCAAGAATATCCCAAAAATAACTCCAAAGTGAGAAGACAAATTGTGTCAGATTTATGTCCCTTGCTTGAGCATTTAATTCGCTTTCATTACAGACTGCCGGTTGATGAAAAGCCCGTGTGGGCTGGTTTATGACAGGTCCCTGTCTCTCTCTTTCCTGTACTGAATATTATGCAGATTCTCTAGTTTTCCATGAAACAGCTAGAGGGCTGCCTCCTATTACTGAGGAAGCACAGAGGAGTGGTATGTGAGAGAAGAGAGTGAATGGGTGTGTGTGTGTGTTTATATATGACTGGCCCAACCTGCAGTTTCAGATTTCAGACCGAGCTTATCACTCTTCCAGTTCCTTCCAGCCTGTGGATGTTACTCTGCCTTTTTGCTGACGGATCTGCCATCCTGAAGAAAGAAGCTGTTGCTGCTTCCCCTTTTCCTTTTCTTCTTCTTCATTGAGACAGAACATTCAGCCCCAGCTGCAGCTGTCTTTCCCCAGCCTCTGCATTGGAGCCAACCTTACAGGCAGGATTTTTTTCCCTTCCCTATTCTCCTCATGCCTGGGCAATGAAGGATGCTGTCACTTCTTACTTGAAGGTAAATCCAAGTGTTCACTTGGAGAGTTGCACTCACCTTCCTTCTGACCCCACGGAACAGTTGATATTTGGAGGGTTTTCCAGAATAGGTAGTGTGGGTCTGCTTTCAGCTAGTATGCACAATTTTGAGTGGTAACGCTAGCTTAAAAGTGGAGGGGAAATGGCATGCATGTGACACTGTACGGATAAGGTCCTTATGGAGTAAGAGCCACAGTTGGAATGTAATTTAATGTCTGTGTAATAAAACACACATACTCATACTGAAAAGTGGCCCAGAACATTCACTGTTAATGAGGAAAGGGTTCAAGCTCTGAAATTACAACACAATTGAGGATACTCAAAAGTGGGATTTATATGCAAGATAAATGATGTAATCTGGATATGAATGACACTGTAATTTTGCACTTTCATGATTTAGATGTTTTTTCAATGATAACTTGATTCAAGTTGTGTGACTATATGCTTTGGTTTTCGCAGTGTCCTGAGTTTAAGTATTTTCCCCCAGCAAAACAAGAAGCGTATATTGCATGATCTCCATTCACACTGATGTGTGCAAGTTTAAAAGGAGTCGAGGAGGAGGAGCTCCACTATGTAGGACTAAGAAACATGAAAGGCAACATGAGATGAAATGATTCTTTTTAAAGGAATCTGTAGCAACATAAACAATTGGCCTATTTATTACTGCATGAATGCATTTGTCTAGACCAGTCTTCCCCAACCTGATGCTCAGCATATATTGTAGGAATCCAGTTCCATCATCCACAGCCAGTATGGAGCATTGGACAGGGATGATGGAAGGTCAACCCTGGTTAGCAACAGGCAAACATGAGTGGTCAAGAAGCCTGCTGAAAGGATGGATATGCTCCAGCATCTATTCTCAAGCATTCAGTGGCTTGTTTTGAGTTGGAGTTGCTTAGGGCTGGATCAACTAATAGACCTTGCTGTGCAATACTTCCAGTGTTTTGAAGTTTCATACTCTCCAATAAAATATCTGTTTGGTAACAAGATTATTAATAGGAATGATCTTGTATTGAACATAGTAGCTTACCTGCAGTGGTACCTCTCTGACTGGACCAGCACCATCTTGATTAGAAAGCAACAGAGTTTGAAAAAGTTACCTGTGTGTACTCCAGCAACCTTAACCCTTCAGCCACCAGTGCTGGAGGTGCCCTCAATGCCATACTGTTTTATAAGTCCTTCATCATGTTACATACTTTTGATTTGATATGCCTAGTTCTCATCTCAAATGTAAATCATTATTCTGTCTTTTATGTCTAATCTAAGGTCTGGTGCTAAACAACTCTGTCCCATTGCAGGCAGATGTGGCTTGCTCTCAAGTAAGCGTCCACAGGATTGCAGCTTTTATTACTTGTTTTTAGTCCTTTTAGAATTGTGATATTATTTTTTAAAAAAGCAAATTAATGGACACAGTCCATCAAAAGCTAAGCAGGCTGAACTATGATTGACCCCCATGGAGGTCATTTAGGCTGCCGTCCTCTATGCAGTTTCTTGAGATGAAGTCACTTTGAGTTTACTAGACTGTGCTTCTGAGTTTAGATAAATGGAATTGTACTGTTCAGCACTTACTTAATTAATATGATTAAAAAGAGCTTGGCGTTGGTTGGATTGTGTCCCAGCCATTTTCTTTTGTTGCTACTTTTTTTGTTTTTACGTTGTTTGAATTGCCTTAATTGTGATTATTAGCTCTGTTTGTTGCCTTAAGCACTTGGTGGAGAGGTAGCCAATAAATATGATGGATAAATAAACATAATAAATGCAATTTCATATTGCTGGCCACTGTGTTGTGTATGTGCATGTGAGCATGCATGCGCACACACTTTCAAACTCTTGTCGTCTTATGGAGACCCCACAAATTTCATAGGGTTTTCTTAGGCAATGAATACTCGGAAGTGGTTTTGCCAGTTTCTTCCAAATATCTGAGATTTGTTGGAGATCTTCCATCCAAGTACTAACCAGGGCTGTTCCTGCTTAGCTTCCACAATCAGATAGGATCAGGTGCTTTTAAGGTGGTTAGGCAGGCTCAATACACACTACAGAAGGATAATTGCCCTGTAGCTGGGCAGTACAAGAATGGAAATCCTGCTGAACATAACAACATTTCTTCCATTACTGCTTACGGTAGTAAATAAAGTCAGTCACTAACTCCAGAAAAACAAAGGCAGTGGTCCCTCTTTGAAGAGCTTCGCTGTGGTGGTGGGAGGAATCTTTTGTGAGGGGAGAAATGTTATATACCTGACTAGTTTTTTAAAAATAATCTTTTAAAAAAATAACATGTGGACTTGAAACACATGCTTCATGGACAATGACTTCTCCACATTCATACACAAGGATACAAGTACAGTTAAGACAAAATGCATCAATTACCATATATACTCGACTATAAATCGACCTCATGTATAAGTCGAGGGCAAGTTTGGGGGCAAAAATTATGGATTTTGCTGTGACTCATGGATAAGTCGAGGGTAAAATTTAGAAGCATATAGGAAAGGATCTAAAAGATGAAGCAAAGCAAAACAATATCAAATAACTTCCAAAAGTCTATCAGATATAACTCTTTGTTCTTATTCTTAAGACTGGATGGATGAGAGTCAGTGCTCTCCAGGAGAGATTATACTCTTGCTTTTCACCAGGGGATGGTTCCTTCTTTTAAATAAGAGTTAAGATACAGTACTTACATTGACCCATGGATAAGTCGACTCATAAATTTTGACCTAAATTTTTAGACTTAGACATGAGTATATACAGTAAAACTCACTGGCACGTGTCCTTGGAACATTATAACATAGCATATAACCCATGTGTACCTAGTTAATGGTGCAACTTCTGTTCTCTTTAACATGATTCTAATACAGGTGTGTACTTTTAAATATATATCTAATTCCTCAGCTGCCACATGAACATATATTTGGGTGCCTTAGCACTGTCTACCTTAGTTAAGATCAACATGGTTAGTATATACTGAATTTTGACATTTTAGTAGTTTGATAATGAGGTACCTTGTAGTCATTTAGAACACTTGTCACATCCCAAAAAAGGGGGTGGGGTGTAAAAATGCTTATATGAGCTGCAAAAACATATTTGAAGCTGAAATTTCAAAACCTTTACAGGACATGCTCCAAGACTGGATGGATGTCACATTTGACTCATTTGTCTACACTCCATTAGTTCTTTCTACATCTAATATAAAACAAAGTGATTTATTTTCTTGTATCAGACATTGGACAAAGCTCAGGATACTGGAGGCCACATAGATGCTATTGCTACAATGACCTTCTCCACATTCTGATGTACAAATTGTTTTCTGTTCTGTAGATCTGTACAGTTTCAGATTAGTTATTTTGAGCATCAAAATTTGTCCCCATTAGGCCTAGAAGTCCTGGAGAGTGTTATATAAACGGAAGCAGGCAGATGCAATAATGGCACATGTGGTATTTGGAAAACGGAAAATGATTAGATGGTGGTGCATATGCACACACACACATGTGATTCCCAGTGGCAGAATATGAATTCTGTAGGATTTACCCCTTCCCAAACAAGTTCTCCAGTTTCATTCCTATTTTCTGAAGACCACAGGAGAAATAAAGTGCCTCCTTGACTCAGGCTGCATCTATACTGCAGAATTAATGCAGTTTAACACTGCTTTAACTACCATGGCTCAATGGTATGAATTCTGGGATGTGTAGTTTTGTGAGATATTTAGTTTTCTCTGTCAGAAAGCTCTGGTGCCACAACAAACTACAAATCACAAGCTTCCATAGGATGGAGCCACGACAGTTAAAGAGGTGTCAAACTGCATTCATTTTGCAGTGTGGCAGCAGCTGATGTAATAGTATTCGGGGGGGGGGTGGGGAGAGAATACACAGTCATACCAGATTAAAATTTCAAGGCAAGGGCCATTTGTTCTGTTTAATCACCTTCAAGATTACAGAATCTCAATCCAATGAATAGTACAGAAAGAAACTGAAGAAAAGATTAATAGGCTCAACAACTGCCCTATGATGTTTTTCTATGGGCAGTTCTATTAACTGAAAGCTAGAAGACTTAATATGTTGTTTTCATTAGATACCATTTCAATGTACTCACTTTAACATGCACAATTCTACACAACCTATAAAACCAGATCTGTAGTCTGTAGTCCTATAGTCTGCATCTGACAATATGCAGGGACAAGCGCCTTTGACTTTCATCCCCCCACATCTGGCCTTCATTTATAGCTGAATGGACTGGAATTGGTCATCCACTGTGTATAACTGCTGTTTTAAATGTTAGTGGTCATGCTGCTAAGGAAATACACAGCAAAGTTCAAAAGCCCTTCTTGCACAAAGATGGATGGATCTGTCTAATTCTCTTTCTGAAACATTCACACTTTTTTCATGCACAAGTTTGTTTTCTCCATTCATGTGTGTTCCATTTCCCCTAATATACCTAATTTTGCAAGCACTTTCCATAAATGCATCCTTTTTGTATACCTTTTTGTATACCATTTTCATTAATATATCCTTTTTGAGTATATTTTTAATGCATTATAACATTCAGTTTGTGTTCCAGTTGGGAGATCAGTGTGGGAAATACAAATTAGGTCAACTCATAGCTCATACAAAGTTGCAAAAAAAGAAAAAAAGAAAGAAAAAGAAAGGAAGGAAGGAAGGAAGGAAGGAAGGGAAATGGAAAAAAAAGTAATTTATATCATTTGGTGTGGATATAGCTATAGTTGTAATGGGTCAGATACATAATGTTATTAATACAGGTTATTTGCTCCCTTATTCTCCACGCAGAGGTATACCCCTGCACAAGTACATTCCAGAGCATGAGACAGAGATTTAAAAAGCAAAAGAGATTTAAAAATCTAAATGGAAAAATCTGAAAATCTAATATGATACACACACTGCATTGCTAGCGCAATGGAGCTTTTTGCCTAATGCCTTCCCCAAAAGCCTGCAGCATCACTTGAAAACTGCTTTCAGAGAGGTTCCCAAACCTCCAGTGCAGGTTTTTTTTTGGGGGGGGGGGGGTTATACAAGGGGCTTCATGGGGAAGGGGATTGTCTGCTACAAGTGATAAATCTCATTGGGTCATGGCCATGGTTCTGTTGGTCAATGAGGGGAGAGACCCAAGACCTGTATTTGGGTAATACCTTTCTTAGAACAAACTGACACTTTATAGAGTGCTTTCAGGTTATCTAAAAGCCTTCTGGAGACTATTTCTGAACCTTTTAGAGAACTTTTTCATTGGTCCAAGGATATAAAGGATATAAAGTTTCTTGAAGAACAATGTATGCATATAAACTTGGTATGCAAGTGATTACCTCCCTGTTCCCCCTAAATATTATTGTACTTTTGTCTTTGTTTTTCTTATATTACTCTAATACCATTTTATGATGAAGATTATTTTTGATCAGTAAGCTGCTGAAAGCCAGTTGCAATTCTTGGCTACAGTGACACTAAGGGAGCATTCAGAATGGAAGCTTTCTGAGTATCTAGTGTCCTGATGTTTGGCACCAATAAATCACGAGGAAATGTACTATTACCCCTGTTGACTGCTAGTATCTATTGAAACCAAGCACCTACTGAAATCAGCACAGGAGTGCAACATAAAATACACACAATGCCTGGCGGGAGTGGGGGGAGGAGGTGAAAAATAATTGCTTTTTTAGTTATATTGTGCCCCTTGTCCAGTTTAGAAGTAAATCAATGTGGAGACTGTTATATCCATGTAGCCAAGATTTCTAGTTTCCTTTTTGAAACTGAATATGTAAGCTGTCTTAAGAAATATTCATGTTTTCCACTTCTGAGTGGAAGCTAAAATCATTGCAACTTGTGTTGAAAGCAAATCCAGCAGTACTAACTCCTAAAAGAACAAGGAGCAATGAATATCATTGGCCAGGATAGGAAATTTTGGCATGGGTTGCTCTTTGCAAATGGAACATGTGTTTTAGAAAACTGAAAAAAAAATGAGTGAAAATTCAATTAATTTCACAATTTAATGTATCCCGACTTATTCTAAGGGAACAGATTTACTCTTTAAAAAAAGAAAAAAAATCAGAGCCACCAGTTATCTTGGCATTTGAATAACCTTTTAAGTGGTGCCTGTTCTACAGTTTGGACTTTGATCCATGCTCATTTACCCAAACAAACAAACTCCCCCCTTTTATATGTCTGTTTCAGTTGTAATTATATCCTTTATTTTAATTAAACATTTCCTTTCTGAAAAATCTCCCCCTTTCTCTCAGATAAGGTGACTGCTTTTGCATGGCAGGTTAAAACTACAGTATTTCAGTAGGTCTGTTTAGTTCTTCACTACTGACAATCCTACATCTGAATGGATTTATTGCTTATTGGCACAATCAAAAGGATAGGATTTCCATATCACTTGCCCAGCAATAGCAGTCTTGATCGGGATCCCTTTAGACTGCAGGGATCGGCTTCACACTGCTTCTTGCTTTGCCAGCTGTCATCATCATCAGAGACCGGATATGAAGTTTTTGTGCTATAGTATCTGACTAATCCTTTATGGCTACCTATAATTTACTTCCTTGTCTTTAATTGTAGTCAGTCAGTGCCAGTTCACTGGTTATTGCAACATGGTTGATATGTCTTATTATTGAGCAAACATCAGGACCAAAGCTGTCTCACAGTTTCTACCTGAGGTTGGCAAATGTAATCCACAGTATGCGTGTGACTCCTCATGGCCTTTTCTGTAGCCCACTGAGCTACAGAAGGCCCCAAGGATTGTCCCCCCCAACACACACACAAAAATCAAGATAAAAATGTCTCTTCTGAAATGGTGGTTTGGCAAGATACACACCACAACACTGTCCTTGTCTCCCAGTCTCTGAAGTAACAACTGGAAATAGACTTCCAGTCATTTCAGGCTACACCACAGCATGGACAAAAAATGGAACTCAACTAGTCTCACTTGCTTACCATTACTTTGGTGGGTTGTTATCCTCTTGTCTTTTTAGGACTGGCTGAATAGGTGAGGTATCATTTAAGATGGCAGGAATAGCACCATCACTAGGGTGGTTTTACACTGGGGCAGTCTTCTCTTTGAATAGATGTCAAGAGATAGTCGTCTCTTTGAAGTCATCTTGCAGTTGAAAGGTTGTCCAATCGAAGCTGACAATTGCCTACCAATGCTTTGTACCAGATGAGGCACACAGTCGTCTATTCAAATTTTACTAATAATTTCTAAAGACCTAGATTATGCAAATCTTATGCAAATCTCTGTTTCCCTGTTTTGCCCTTTGAGGGGCAACTTTTTTATTTTCTGTTTCCTCCCTCTCTTTCTTCTTGTCTTCTTCTTCTTGACCATGGGAAATGGCTATCCCAACCAGTACATATATTTTGGCTTTTGCACAACTTCTGATGTGGCTTCAAAAAACCATAATACGTCTCAGAATCCCCAGATATATTGCCAGTTCATGATAGAGAATTCTTGTGCAGTTTCTATTCTAAAGTATTTTTTTATTTTTATTCTATTCTAATGTATTTTTATTTTTAAAAACACCTTCACTACCATTAGGAAGAAGAAGTCCACTGCCTGAGGCAGCAGGTGCAGAGGTGGGACACAGGAATGAGGCATTAAGAGGACAGCTCTTTGTGGTATACAGCCTTCTCTGAAACCCTTCAATGAGCATTCTGCCCTCAAATGTGTAATTCCACTGCCAACAGTGAAATGAGATTCAACTGTCAGGCTCACTTGCTTTTGTACAGTGGAGGGGAGTGGAGGGAAGCAACATCTTGTTCTCCTCTTCAGGCAGTGAAATGACTTGAGCCAGCCCTGGACTCTGAATTCACTTAAGAGATAGATCAAGGTATTTAATGACAGGCAGAGTAGCCTAATGGTGCCCCTCCCAAATGGCACCAAAGTGGTAAAGGTTCACAAAAGTAAATCATTAAAATGTGTTGCCCTTTGGTAGAACTCCTAAGTTTGCCACCTGCTTTTGTCTTTGCTCTGTCTAGTATTAGAGCTGATTTGGACTCTTGTTGTAGTTTGCTTCATATTGAGAAAGCAAGTCCTCAGTACAGAGTTAATATCCTTCCTGCAGGGAGTACACTTCTTCACCTGGAACACTGAAGGAAGGAGAAGGAGGCCTAGGAAGCCGATCCTTTTCCTTGCAGGCTTGGCTGGCACCTGCAGAAGAAAGTAGTAAAACTGTTTTTGGGGCGTGGTGTACATGCTGAGCCAGAGCAAACAGTGCACTAGGCCTTTATCTCAAGTTGTTGTCAAGATAAGGGAACAGAGTAACCGTCACTTGCCTCACCCAGTTGTGTGGGCGTTTCATGAGCCCACGCCTTGGTTGCAAGGTGTGCAACTGGTTCATTTTTTTGAATCATCATAACATCCGTTTAAACACAAGTGTCACAAACAAATGGTTTTGGAAAGACTTATTGCTACTGTTTCTGTCTGGTGCTGGTCAGTTTCTTTACCAACTGGTGCTGGTCAGTTTCTTTACCAACTGGTGCTGGTCAGTTTCTTTACCATCTATGCTGTTCTTGTGTGCCACAGGTGGTAGCTTGCTAAGCCCTCTGTCTATTTTTGGCACTGGCCACTTGCCTTGGCCTTCTTCCCTCTTTCATGTTGCTTCTGATAATGATAATCAGGTAAGGAATGCAGTTCTAAGTGGAGAGCTGAGGCTGGCTTTTTTCTTTGTTGCTGGCACATCTGACCAAGAGGATTTGTTTAAAGGGACAGTGCTTCAGTGATATCAGAAAGGCCAGTAATTAAAGGTGATGATTACAGCTATTATTCAGTCTTGCAGTAACCAAAGTCTTCAAAGCAGGGATGAAAATAGCTTCCTGACAGTGCTGGATTTGCCCGTTTGGTCTGGATGCAAGTAGACATCTCTTGCCACTCATTTCCTCATGTTTATCATGGTGACATTTTCAGGCCCAGGTGATCAAGAGTGCAAGAACCACATTATCTTTAGGTTTGCTAGCTCTTCCAGAGTTTAAATGATGAGGTTATTACACCATTCATCAGGGAGAGGAGGTTCATGATAATTACTAGGACCACTCCTGAGTTTGTTATCCTATTTTACTTATCTCAAAGGAACATAAAGTAGTCCACTTAGTGACCACCCATAATATAATTCTCACATCAGTCCTATGAGGGAGGTTAGGCTTTGAGTGACTGAGTGGCGGATTGAACCTTGATCTTCCCAGCCTTGGTAGAACACTTTAACCATTATACTACACGATCTGCGACGGGTTGTGGATACATGGCATTTTCACTTTAGGCATAAATATGATGTATTTATAATAAAATAGCCTTTAGTAGCGAATGATCTCACCATAATACTGAATCACTGGAGTATGCCTTTCCAAAGAAGTGTTACAGATATAGCCTATCCATCATGAATGGTGGGATTACTAAATATCTGTGACAAAGTCTGGTAGGTACTGAACACAATATAGAGGAAGAGCTGAGCTAATGTAATATCATGATACTGTTAAAAAAATGAGACAGAAAGGCCTCAGTTCAAATGTTTTCTTGGTTGTGAACTCACTTGGAAGCTATAGGCAAGGCAGCTGGATCTTTCAGCAATTATCTGGAAACAACACCAACGTACCTTACATGATTGTTATAGTACAACTGACATCAATGAATCAATTTGAGCATGGTGGCGGGGGGGACTTACTAGTAAAATGGGGAGAGATAGTGGACTAAAATAAGGTAAAAAGAACAGTTGGGACTTTGAACAAAAAGTAACACAATGTTACTCTCTTGTTTACAATGTCTACCTGTTAGCCATGTTTTTTTCCAGGACAACCTATTCCATTCTCCACATAACAGATCGCATTTTATGGATAATGTGCATGTCCAGTCCATTTGTTCATTCTCCTTAGAGCTTCTCCTCCAACAAAAAGAAATCATTTTGTTCACACTTCAGGAAATCTTTGAGATTCTTCCAAGACAGCTGATACTTCCCTGGTGTGTAGATGATGACATTTTGTTCAAAAGCACGTTGAAATGGACTCTGTGCTCCCCAGAGGAGGACATTTAGAGTAGGAAAAAAAGCATGAGATGGGTGAAGGTAGCCCTTTGAGATTTGATTAATGACCTGTGTCAACTTTGGAGAGTTCACCACCCTTGACTAAAATAGTAGAAAAAGAGCAAGTAGAACCTTGCACAAAATTTTACACAATGTTGTACTCTTGATTAGTCCTGTTTACAGATCTTGTATGTGACATATGACCTGTCCATTTGGTACTGTATTAGTTTGTTAATACTGCAGTAGTTGTTAATGGATCTGGACCACTCCAGAAACTATTGCCTCCTGAAAAATAGCTGATTGGACAGAGCTGCTTTTTATTACTGAGCAAGCAGCAAGTGTTTTAAGCACCATGAATATAATCCAGATCAGTTGTGTTCACTGTGGAGTAATTTATCACACATGATTTTGTGGTATTATTCAAGTACTCATTTTGATCCCTTGATTTCTCTTCTTCATGATGATGATTATGATACAACCAACTTGTATGCAGTCAAAGTAGGAGTAAAGCCTGTATTTGTTGTATTCATTCAATCCATATTTCTCCATCTAAACATAGCTTTGTAAGTAGCAGGAAGCAGGAATTACTAATTATTCCATCTAAGACTTTTCAGATGTTCCTAAGGTTTGGCTAAATGACAAATATATCACTATGGCTGCAATACTACTAACTTCCAACTAAACATTCACAGGACTATGTTCTATGATTGGCCCACCATTTTGTCCTGAAGAAGATGTGGGGTGTTTGAGGTTTGCATCACCACCTTGTTGGAGAAATTCTTTGGGGCCTCAGCTAGTTGGTGACAGCAATAAAACTAACCTGGCAAACAGTCCTTGTAATCTTGACTTCTCCTTGCCAAGGTGTGGAGAAAATTGCTGAGCTGCATCGAAATGACAGGCTTGAACCCCAGCACTTCAAAAGCTCTTGGGGGCATAAAAGGGTGTTTTAATGACCAGTTGTAGGAACGCGTGGCTCATTATCTTAGGATCATTCCAGGCTTGTGAAATGATGATGATGGTTCTTCATGGTTACCACACCTGTTTTTCTGCTACTTGCAAAAATTAAAAGGAACTGGCTCAATTAAGCTTAGCTTTGGGATGGAGACATTTTGGCTGGCTGCAGCCTGAATATGGAAGGATACACTCCTCATCGTTGCTGAAGACATAAGAAACTACAGTGCTGAAGCTGAGATGTGTCTTTGTTTATGCAGCTTAGTGGGCTGAATAAATAGATAACTCTGTGTTTGGTTTATGAGCAACATTTGTAACCACATTAATGTTAACATATACATTTGCAAATGGATGTGAGCTTTTCACTGTATTAACTTTGCAGTCAGTAGCATCATACTCATTTTGTATTTTTAATTTTGTTAATCTCAATGTTTTAAAAATTGCCCTTTCCACAAATGATTCATATCATCATGGAAACAAAACAGTACAGAATGAGCAATAGAGAAACAGAACAAAACGAGCAATGGAGTGTCTCAGTTGTTGCATTTATTGGAAAATTAAGAAAATAAAAAGTATTTTGGAGTTCTTTCTATTTGGTGTAGCATTGTCGCAAAATGTGGTGCTGCACTGTGCTAGGCAAATAAGACAAATGCAAGGTTTTAGGGGCAAATTTGTTTATGCAGTAATCATGCCCCTCCTTTCTAATATGAACTTAATAAAAACAGACATCTTCATTTTTAGAGAGATAGGGAATTAAGTAACAGTGGACTTTTTAAAAACTAAAGCATATAACCAGTGAGTTCCATATATCAAACAAGAGGAAGTCTGTTGGTAGGTGAGTGACCACATTTTACATATGTCCATGAAGAAAAAAATGAGAAATCCATTATTTCTTACACATTGACATATGGAAAGGCTCAGAAGTAATGCCTTACAAATAATGAAACTGATCGCAATATATTTTTATTTGATATAATGAAGGACAAGCAACATTATTTTGAAAAATAATGCAACAACTACTACCGTTACTTTGATCTGGGTATAATGAGAAGTGTTTTCCTGTTATTCTAAAATGTTAGTTCAGCAGGATGATTTTGGAGAATGTTTGACCTTTTCTAACATTTCTAAGCGTTTTTAAAAAAAGCAATTTAAAAGTCAAATGTTACTAATGTACACCACCAAGTAATGTTACTCACTATTCATCAGCAGAAAATTATTTTAGAAAAAAAGAAGCACATTTTTAATTTTTGGTAGTAGTATTTCCAAACTCTGCAAGGGCTTTACTGCTACAGATGTTTGTACTGTACAATATATTTTATTATTATTCCTCAGAACCTTATGTTATATCATTATACTGTATAGGGTTTGGCCATTGAATCTTTTCCTTTTACAAAAGCTTCTTCAAAGAACAATCAACTTTCTTTCCACTTTGATGAAAGAGATGACTGAATTTTATTACAGTTTATGCATAAGACATCTGGGGGGTTACTTTGAACTTATCTGTAAATACAGTGTGCCTTTGATATCCACTGGGATTTGGTTCCAGGAGCCCCCGTAGATACCGAAATCTGTGGATGCTAAAGTCCCATTATGTACAAAGGTGTAGTAAAATGATGTCCCTTATGTTAAATGGCAAAATCAAGGTTTACTTTTTTTATTCTGTTGCTGAATATTTTCAAGCTGTGGATGGTTGAATCTATGGATGCAGAATCTGTGAATACAGATAGCTGACTGTTTATTCTGCCCAGTAGGCACTTGTCTTTACATCTTTTATATATGAACATTCAGACACTCTTAGGATGGTGTTTTCCCAGAATAACAGTAAAAGGATACTCCAAATATTGAGTAGCAATCTTTTCCTTTCCTTTTAAAGGAAAAGATGCTTCAATACATGGGTTGTGCACAATTTTCAGTGCTGGGACAAGACATTATGCTGCTGGATGTGGGATTCCTTTTCCCGCTCCTTTCATTAATTGTTCTGTTGTTCTGTTACTGAATTACTGGCAGCAGTGTGAAACCACTAGGCCTTCTAGGGACATCTTGCCGTTGTGATCAAGTGACAGTGATACAGGTGTTCTGCAGAGTTACTACACCCATAATGCCTTAAGGCATAGGATAAGCATTTCTGAGGGATAGGTCACAGTTGGGCCCTTTCTTGCAGCAGCACACTTTATAGTAGCAAAAACAAGAGCATGTATCAAATCAAATTGGATGGATGTACACCCCAGTGGCAGGCCTTCCATTCACTTCTGCCTCTGATTGACTGCCTGTGCTAAATGTTTCACTCTGCCTCACAAGAGAACCACTCCTGTCCTGAGCTTTCTGCAATAGACTAAGTAAGCCATTGTGAATCAAAGTATGTACATAGTATTGCTTTACTATGGCTGGCATCTTGTTAGTTAATCTTGACTAGAAGCAGTGGTGTCACTAAGAGGGTGAGGGGGGTGCAGACCACACCAGGTGACACCCTAAGGGGATGTGACACCACTGCTCTTCAAACACCTATTTTTTTTGGCAGACATGGGTTGTGGCATTCATTTGATTCCCATTAAAATACTTTAAGAGATGGTGGGAGTGGGGTGGAGCACAGTGAGAGGAGAAAGGAGAGGCCCCATAATTTTTTAAAATTAAAATTGCAAATTTAATTTTTAATTTTTTAAAATTAATTTTAATTTTTTTTTTATTCTTTTAACATTTTCTTTAAAAACATCACAGTTTAACCAAATCTTCACTATGTACATGTATATACATTTAGGTTGTGTGTATGATATTGTAATTTGAAGGTGTAATTTTAATTTTGCTAGTTGTTTATGTCACGACTATTAGCTTTGCATTCAGAGGTAGATGGGAATTACAATTTACAAGTAACATTAATGCAAAAAATATTACTAAGAATTCTGTATGGTGTGGAATGGGAGGAGATTAATGGGGGGTGACACTATGAGTTACCGCACTGGATGACACCAACCCTAGGGATGCCACTGACTAGAAAAGACCCATTAAATCAATTGCTAAATAGTGAATCAAAATGTAGGTAAATGACATTGATTCAATGGCTCTAATCAGGACTAACAATACCTGCTTGTATAAAAGATACCTTTATTACTACAAGAGGTCCATAAAATGAGGATGATATTTTATGCAGCAGCATGTTTTGGTGATGTATTTCCAGTAGAGGCTGGTGGCTTGAATGTCAGTGGATCTGTGAATTTGCTCTGGATTTGAATTCAGACTTTAAAAGAACAATCCAGAGTGTTGAACTCTGTCCAAAAATACGGATTCAACATCTTGGCAAATGCCTTTACATTTCAGACTAAAATCTGTGACTTTGGAGCTCCTAGATACTATTGTGTAGTTCTCAAATCACAATAGGAAGAAGAGAAAGCAATTGCATTTGCCCAACTAAAAGCTAGTTTGTGTTACCATCCAAGGTATGTACATTATGTTGTTTACTATGGCTGGAATCCTGCTGGTTAAAACTAAATGATGGAGACCCATTACCAGGTTCACATCATAACAATGGGTTTAGATTTTTGGTAATATGATCCATGAGCACTCATGGTGTTAGCTGGTAGACATAAAATTTGAGTGCTAAATATAAATAAATAAATAAATAAATAAACAAATAAATAAGGCACTCAAAGTAGTTTTAATCTTTGTACCATCCTATGAAGCTGTCATACAATTCTGGATTAACTTCAAAGGAGAGGTCCTGTTAACAATGTCGCAGACGTATAGCCAGCTCTTTGCTACCCTACTTAAGAAAAGTCAAAGGTGTACTGGGGCATATGCAAACAGCATGCACTGTTTGTTGACACTTGCAGGGAGGAAGCTCCATGCAACAGTATGATGGATGTGTTCAGTATACATGGAATTTACAAGACTTGTTGTTACCTGTGTGGGTAGAAAAACAGCTGACAAAGTCGAGTCATTTGAGATGCTTTACCAGGGATTATCTAACAGCTATAAAAATATAGATACCACTGCCTATGACAATCAGACTGATAAAACCAGCTAAAAACCAGATAAAACCAGTAATCTAAAATCAGGTGGAGGAAATTGCACAATAATATTTACAATAGTGACACACAATGGTGATGTCACAAATATTTGTGTTTAATCCTTTGGTGACTGTGAAAAAGCACATTGCTAATGTGCTTTGAGGCACTCATATACCCTCAGACACTGCTTATTGCTATTTCTTCCTTCAACACAAAACTTTTTGTGGTATCATTTTAATGAAAGGAAATGCCTCTATATTCTAACTGTTGTTTTAGAACTAGCTAGGGTTTTGTTTGTTTGTTTCTTTGTTTGGTCAAATGAGTTTGTGTGATAACAGTTTGTTGTTTGTTTGCTATGTGCCTTCAAGTACACTTTGACTTAACAAAGGCCACTTGACTTAACATAAGCTTTTCTTGGCAAGTTTTATTTACAGGAGATTAGCCGCTGCCTTCCTCTAAGGCTGAGAGACTGTGACTGGTCCAGGGTCATCAAAGGGGTTTCCAAAGTTGAGCAGGGATTTGAACCTCCGTCTCACAAAGTCATAATCCAACACTCCAACCCCCACACCTCCCTGAATTTGAAGTTAGCCCTTTGATGTTTTGGGCTAAATCCAATACTGCACTCACAATAATGTCAGGATTCTCTACTTCCCCATGCAGCAAGCATTTAATGATACCAATAACCAGTTTTCTCAGGGCTTCAAAAATGTTTATGGCATCTGGAGAGCTCCAGGGGGGTGCTGGAATCACCCCCGCTTGCTTTTCATCTGCAGAAGCTGCTTGTGCTAGTCAAAGTACACCTTTTTGCCCTGTATTTTCTGTATGCCATATTTTATTTCTACCATTCACTTTCAGTAGAGTCTAAGTAATCACTAATCCCTCAAGGCAAAATGCAGTAGCTATGTGTGAAACATCAGAGGACAGCCTATCCCTTTATTTGAGGGCCCTCTGAGAAGCATTACACAGCACAGATCAAAAGCGAAGGGCTATATATACACACACACACTCAAATTGTATGGGAAGTTATAATTGATTTGCAACTAGATGTTGTCATTTTTTGGTATTTTATCACTTATTAGGTATGCCTGCTCTTCTTTTTAAAATCTTAGTGTTCATAGTTTTCATCTTGTTGCACCTATTTTTATTGTACTGTATTTTTTATTGTTGTTGTGGTTAGCAGCTTTGGTTCTTTTATACACAAAGAGATGGAATAGAAATTTAAACATACAAATATTTTTTTAGATTTATTTAAAATGTTTCTATAGTGCCTTTCTGGACGCCTTCCCCCCATGTAACTAAACATCAGACTACATTGAACTATCACATAAAGCTGCAGTTTAAACATTAAAGACCATCACAGTAAAGACAATAAATAGTGTAGGCACAGGCAGAAGACCTGCTAGACTTGATGTTTTTGTTCATAATACTCTTCCTGTATCATCTTGAAGTGATAGTTTCATGATGCTTTTTAATAAACGCTCAGGAAGCAATCTCTATGCAGATTTGGAAAGCCAAGATGCTTAGAACTCTTTATATCTTAGGCATCTGGCTAGCTTTTTATCTGTCTTATCCTTACTCCTTCTGAACATAGCAAGCTGTAGAGAGAGGCAAAATTCAGTACTTGGCATAAAATGGCTTTGAGACGTTATTATTATAATCCCAGCTGCACTGTAATAAATGATGCTACAGTTCTGCACCTCTGGCATTAGTTTTCAGAGGAACCGTTTTATCTTCTTCTTGGACTGAGCTTTGCCAAGGACAGAAATAAGTAAAAGCAAGGGCACTGAAATGTCCAGCTGGTGAGAGAAGCTTGAATGCTCTGCAAAAGTCTGAGATCCACATCTCAGCTGTAACCATTTCAAAAACACCTCCCTGCCTTACCATTTCCTAAAATACCTACATCATTCTAGGTGAAGGTAGAATAGCCTATGAACTGGGATGCATACGTACATAGATCAGTTCATCCTTGGGGCCATTTAGAGAGCTAGCAAGATGCTAATAAAAGAGCTGACAAAGAGCAATAAAATTCTGCTAGTTGCCATAAGAAACAACTCTCCTGGGAAATTTAAAATCTGCTGCATTAACTCTGCTTAAATCTCCAGGGTTGACATTTCCCATTTTGTCATGAGGGCAGGAAAGAGAAAGAACCTTAGTTCTGGATATCTCTGATACTTTTATATGGAATCTATTCAAAATACATCTTTCCACTTTATTCAGCCTGCAATGTCCTTGTCTTTCCTATGCTCCTAGGGACACTAAGGCTGATGGATTTATCCTCATGGCATCTTTGACAATCAAAGAAATGCACTTCAGAAACGCTCATGAATGGTGCTCTTCAGTTTACTGAGGCCACAATGGTATTGTTGTTGTGTGCCTTTAAGTCATTTCTGACTATGGTGACCCAAGGGCAAGCCTATCACAAGGTGTTCTTGGCAAGATGTGTGATTACCCTCCTCATAGACTGAGAGTGTGACTTCCCCAAGGCCACCCCAGTGGGTTTTCATGTCTGAGAAAGGATTTGAACCTTTCCTGGAGTCCTAGTCCAACATCCAAATCACTAAACCACAGTACTGTACCGTAATAATATTTATCACTGTGAAACGTTGAGCTAATTTGCACAGGGCACCACTGCCACTGAGGTTCTAAATCTCAAATTTCTCTGAAGCATTTAAATCAAGGAATGGTTTAGGGAAGATCTCTTGCTCAGGAGTTCTGAATGCAGAAGATCCCAGGTTTAAGGTCCCTGGCATCTCCAGGGAGGGTGGCATTCTTGTCTGAAATTCTGGACTGTTCCTGCGAGTTATCTTAGGGGCTTTACAGACAGCCCAGAGAGGGTGGTCTATAGCCACCTTTTTTTGTGGTGCAACAGTGCCATAGTAGCTAGATGCTGCTGTGCAGTTGCACCACAAAAAAGGAGCAGGTGAACTGCACTCCTTTTTTGTGGTGCAGTTACAGCACAACAAGGGTAGAAGGCGCCATTACAAGCCTTTGTGCCGCTGCAACTGCGCAGCTCTGCCACCACGCCATTACATGTTAGGGTTTGGGAGTGTGTAAATGATGCGTGCTCCCGAACCCTAATGGCTCTGCAACGGTGCCCCTTCCTGCCCGTCTGTTTTGGGCCATAGAGAACTAGATTGACTGAGTGGTATGACTCAGTATAAGCCAGCTTCGTGTGTTCCTGTCTTATTTCCCTACTTTTTATACATACCTGAATGTTCAAACCAAGCAATCACCTAAATGTTCTTATGCTGATGCTTTAATGGTAAAAACTGTTATTATGGATTCAGTAAATAGACTGTTGCTCTTGGTGTGTTTGTGATTCATTGACATTTATGTTCCCTGTTTTGAAACAGCTGGATGGTCTGCCAGTTTCTATAAGAAATGTTTGAATCATGCTTTTTTCCTTGTGACTTTCACATACTGTAACTGTGTCAAGACGTCCAATATGGTCTATTATTTATTGCTTATAATTCTGCTTCATAATGCCTCTTTTTAAAATTGAGAACCCATTTGACATTACATTTCCTAGAAGATGTGAAAATTGACATTTTTTATCCAGGTGCCATAGCTTTATTCCACTTAGCTGCAGTCAATTAAATATGACCCCTTTGAGTTTATTCATATTTCTTTAGCATCATATTTCTTCCTATCTTTGCTTCCAGAAGAGGATCAAGTGTGGGTTTTTGGAAGTCTGCAGCCCTATAGGTAAAATTTGAATGATCATTCCTATGATTTGATTCTATAATTTCTAAATTTATCTTAGATGTTGTCATGATGGGACAGAGATTCAGGCAGCATCTTGGGAATACATCAGCAATCCCAGAAAATAATCAGAAAGTAGTCCAGGTGTTGCAACATTTGAGTTCAAGTAACCTGGCCTGTTGTAGGCTTCTACCTTTCTGTTCTCTCATGTTAGGCCTTTTTCATATTTAAATGGTATATAGATATTTGTCTGTTTGCTTATTTATTCCTTCCTAATTAAACAAGCCATTATATATTTCTGTATGATCTCTTTCCAAGATGATAAGAGTTTGGCTAGTTTGAGGACAGCTCTGTATGATCTGAATATTTCTGAAGAAAATATTGACTTGTTCTTTAGAACAACAATATCTTATCATATCTAGATTTGGTTCCACATGCAGGCTTTTATATAGGAGGGGTGATCAGTTGATTTTCTCCTCTGAAGACTTTAATTATGTTGTGTTGGAGAAGAAGGCTTTGTGTTAGATTACAACTCCCATGTTCCTCAGCCAACATGGCTCATGGTCCCTTTGTAATAGGTTAGGAAGGGCTATACTACAACATTTTCCAGACAGGACAGGATGATAGAGCCTGTGGAATGGGGTCAGTGTTCTGCAATATGAGAAAGGTAAAGGCTTCTGGATAAAGCTTGCATTGCAAAAAGCAGATAATCATTTTTTATATACCTGACTCCAAACAGGAGAGATCACCTCGTAAATAAGTGTCTCAGGTATTTGGCACTGTCCGTACCAAAACTCCACATTTCAACCTAGGAGATGATGGGTGGTAGGTAAATGTTCCTGTTAGGTAACCAGGTTGAAGGTTGGTTGCCTTAGGAACAGGAAGCACTTGATTAGAGTCAAGGAAGGCAGCAGATGGCATGAAATGGTGTCATCAAAATGATAGACCTTAAAGGAAAGCAGCTGAATTTTCCATAGTGTCAAGGATAGGATCACGTATCCATCATTCACATATATTGTTCTGTTGGACTCCTATTACAAATGCTTTTGAATTAGCCTCAGGTTCACCTCCTTCTTGCCAGTAAAAGGGGAGGGACAAACGATAATTCAGTTGCACTGTAACAGTATCTAGGAAGCACACAGTTGCTATAGCACCAATTAAAATGCCAACTGGGCTATTTAGTCTCTTGAGCAGATGGGAAAGTACCTACAGATTCAAGAATGGACTAACTGAACGGTTGACCAGAGGCAATTCAGATCCAGGGCATATTGTGTGTGTGTGTGTGAGAGAGAGAGAGGCAATTTACAATCCATCCCACATGTTTTTCATTTAGAATATGCCAAGGGACCCAGTGATTCAGATTCTATTAATCAGTATCTTTCTTTCTTGTAACTACGGTATATGAATTCTGAAGCTCCTGCCTTTGTTATCTCCTCTGTAAAATGGAGTTACTTTCTGCTGTTTAAATGAACTGTGTGCCCAGCTAGTCAGTGGTATTGTAGTGCCTCCATAGCACAGTCTACGGGACACTTGCAAATCATTAGTGCTGACTGTTATACCATTTTCACACTATTCATTTTTCAGCATTTTCATTTTCCATTTCTGTCTAATAAGAGTAAATTCTAAACACTGATCAACATGTATGCTTAGCCTGAAAATTATATGTCTTCTACATTGGTGACATATGGATAGTGATATGTCTTTGCTAACCTGTAAGTGATATCACACACTAGGATTTTGCTCAACCTTGAGTCAGTCATTTTAGGATACTGGGATCTTCCTGAACTATGAAACTTTTGTGGTAGTTCAGATGTTTCCCAGACTATTTCAGGTTGTGTATGTGTGTGTGAAAGGAATGTTGAAAGTCACATGTGGTTCATGGATTACACTTTACTTGCTCCTATTTTAGAGCTTCAGGACCAGTGGCTCCCAAACTTGAGTCCCCCAATAGACTTCAGTTCCCAGAAGCACCTGGAAGCATGCCCAATAGTAAATTTGTAGTCCAGCAATATATAGGGATCCATATTTATGAACCATTGATCTAGACCAGTGCTTCTCATGCTATCTAATGTGGGGCACCAGGGACTGGCACTATATTTATGCCTATTGGCTACAATTGTTGCTTTCTTTCCTGGAAGTTCTCCAAGGACCAGCAGCAGGTGGCTCAGTGACCAGCACTGGTCCACATTGGCCCTAAATAGACAGGACAAAAATGCAGTTTCCGGCTGGGTTCATGGCATAGCATTTAAATGACACTTCCCAAACGTGGAGGGAAACTCTGTCAGACCCATATCTTCCCCAAAGAACTGGGCCAAAAAGGAGCAGTAAAATACCACTCCTTTTGCTGACCCAGTTCAAAACCATGGCAGTGGCATGGATTGGGGCCAGGTGTATGTGGTTGTTGCAGCCTTGGTGTAAATTTCACTGGAGAGGCCACAGACCATGTTTTCTGGCCTGTTTGTTTCAGGCCATTGAGTAGCAACAGCCTAGATCATAAACCCATCTCTCAAGATGAAGCTGTAGTGAGCTGGTCCACATTGAACACCTGATCCCCACATTAAATGTTATCAAAACTGACTTTACCAAGAATCAGGGAATCATAGCCCTATACAGTGGGCCCTTCCCTTACATGGGGGATCTGTTCCAGATCCCCCTGCATAAGGAGAATTCCGTGAATGCTTGCACTCCATTGTAAGCAATGGGGTGCACGCTCATCATGCAGCATGCACCATTTGTTTACTCATCGTGCAGCTTCAGCATAAGCTTGAAGCTGTTGTATAGTGCGCCCGTGTATGGTGCGGGCGCACTGTAATACAATTTCTCAAACTCAACAGTGGTTGAGTGCACTGGTATGCAATGCACATGTTTTTGAAAATATTTAATGCGCTCTCCCCACCATCCATACATATTATAGCCCTAATGCATCTGAGAAAGTGGACTAGAGTCTACAACAGTTCATGCTGCCAACTTCTTTCTTTCAGCTAGTCTCAAAGGTGCTAAAAGATCTCTTTGTATACATATTACAATTACATAACACTTTTCATCTGAAGAGCAGGTGGGTGGGGATGGTGCTGGACTACAGTTCCCAACATTCCCCATCATGGCCGATGTTGACTAGGGCTGCTATGATTTTTAGTGCAACAACATCTGGAGGATGCATAATTCTCATCTCTGATGTAAAATTCCCTTGATGCCCACCAGTTAAAGCTACAACTGTAGTGTTTCAGAGTCACCTTAGAAGAGAAAATAACTTTTGAAGCCTGTCTTACTGTTTCTTATTTCTGTAGTTCTCTCATTCCAAAAAGCCGCCAGCCTGTGGAAAGTGAGGAATGCTGAAGAAGGAGAGAAACAACCCACCCATACCCACATGCTGTTAATTGCCTTTCATTTGGGTGCCAAGCGGGCCCGATTGCAAAGCCAGATTCCAGTTTCAGGGGGACTTGTTAGCCACTTCTCTGAAGCGAGCAAACTAGACATGCTCAAGGTGTTAGGCTTGGCAGCAGGATGCTTGGATCTGAGAGAGTGAAGGAAAAGGGAGGAAAAACTGGAAGCTAGAATATTTGAGCAATGCATACTACACTCACTGCTGTGGAGGTCAACAGATGGACACCGTGCTCACGGCAGGCGATGGAATGCAAAGGGCTGGGCTCTGAAGTGAGGGAGCAGAAGAATTTTGATTCTTCCTCTTTAAAAACTGAGCAGGTCAGCAGCCACTGAGTGAATCAGCCATGGTGATTCTTTCATAACTTTGCCTCAGGTGACAAGGAGTTTGTAAGGAGATGGTCTCACAGCCCTTATGCTGCCTCAGGATTTTTCCCTTGCTGTTTTCATTTCTTGGTTCTAGCCAATTTAAATTCCAGAAGTCTAATTCTGTCTTAAAGTGCCTCCTATGGAGTTGATCTCTACTCCTGCAAGTGCCTTAACCTGAATGTAGCTCTGTTGTACTCTGGCAATGCTATCCTGCCCATGTTTACTCAGAAGCTTGTCCCAATGCGTTCAGGTGGGCGTACTCCCAGGATTGCAGCCTGAGCTAGTTAATCCAGAATGATGGCTAGCTGGGACAGTACAAAAATACCTGTTGTTGTTGTCATTCCTATTTACAGTAGAGGTGTTAACAAACATACTCAGATTTCCTCACCCTTGATGAGAAACCATGTCTCAACAAGTTACAAGAGGATTGGTTTGGTTTTGGTTTTGGTATTTGTTTGCATTTTTACATTTCAGGACTGCATGCAAAAGTTCAATTTCTACAAAAATGTCTCTTGCATAAATTATTAATTGTGCAAATGGAAGTTTTGCTTAAAGTCCTGAAATGTAATGTTGCATTTTGAAATTTGCACAAAAAAGTCCCACAATATCCCAGAAATTAGCACCATTTCATTGATATAGAGGCACAGCTATAAAACCCCTACCAAGCTACCTGTGGATAATCACCATCCTTCCGTACCTGCTCTGTAGGGGCTATGATGCTAGGAAGACTCTGCAAAGGACAAAAGGACAACAATTGTCCACATGTAGCTTGACAGGAGTTTTACAATTGGCCCTCTAGGCTAATAAAATGGCAACAGTGTTGATAGCGAGCCTTCAACCAATTAGATTGATAAATACCACATTCAAGATCCTTCTGGAGCAGGCTTTTACTGTGCAATTGTCCTGCCTTATTCACAGAAGAGCAAGTATTTATCTGTGGAAGGGATGAGGGTTTTTCCCAGCAAGTAAAAATTTACACATACCTGTGAATTTTTTTTCCAGTTTCCAAGTTCTAGCATTGAAAAGAGTGAGACACTGAAACTTGTTCACACCTAGAACTCTTACATTTCCAGTATTTGCAACTGAACCAGATCCCATCTGATCTTGGAAGCTAAGCAGAGTCAATTCTGATTAGTACTTGGATAGGAGACTGCCAGTGAATTCCATATGCAGAAAGCTGTTTTTCAGAGGAAGGAACTGGCAAAACCATATCTGAGTATTCCTTACCTAAGAGCACCATATGAAATTCATGGGGTAACCATAAGCTGACAGCCAGCTCAAACACACATACCGTACATACATATGTCTTCAAGTTGCCTGTCTACTTATGGCAACCCCATGAATTTCATAGAGGGGTTTTTGTTTTTGTTTTGGAAAGGAATACTCAAAAGTGGTTTTGCCAGTTCCTTCCTCTGAAGGAAATTTAGCATACAGAACCTGCTCCTTTTCCTTGGCTGCCTAAACTCTAATTGCTCTAATGTCTAATTTGGGGGCTGACAGAAATTGTAATTGGAGGGCAGAATTTCAGTTGGGGGACAATACCCTTATTTTATACCCTCCCCATAGCAACAGACCTGTGTTTTTCACCACTTCATCCATATTTTACTTCACACACACACACACACACACACACACACACACATATCCTTGGTAAGGTATCTATCTGGGGGAAATAGCTGCACAATGCCTTATGGGTCATTATGTTCCGTCTGTCTCAAAGCACTCTAATTCATTTTCCCCTTTCCCTCCTTCTCCACCACTCATTTATATATTTATATCTGAAACCATTTATATCTGAAACCATTGCATGTGATAATATAATTCAGAATATTTATCCTGATACACATACTTAAAGTACTACAAATTAGATAAATGGATGGATGCCAAAAACTATGTATGAAGTCATGCTTTCTGTTCATAATCTTGCACAAACTAGTTTTTCACTGTGTCCACTATGATGGAGTAGAGAAATTATTTATTGATTTATTTGATTTATAGCTTGCTTATTCCTTGCACAGGAGCTTACTATGAAAAGCAAGCAGGTAGTGTCTTTTCGGCATCAGATCTAGGTATTAAATCTATAAACTACAATTGCCCCTCCTTTTTGTGTACTTGAGGTCCACAGTCTTGGATATTTACGAATATTTCCATTACTGTCAGTGGAGCGTGCCCATGCAGCACATGCCATGCACACGCTTGTGGGTACGTGCCCCATTCAAGCCTATAGGACTTGAATATACGCTAGTCTCCATTTTCATTGGGGGGTGGGTGGGTCCTGGAACGGACCCCCCCATGAAAACAGTGCCAACTGTACTTCTGGGTAAGCAATCTTATAAATCCAATTAAAGGCCTTGTAGCACCCTTAAAGTCTTATTACCTAGTTTGCTTTTTGGCATAAACTTTGGTAGATAATGAAAACTAAAAAACAAACAAAAGGTTTTTAATATATATATATTTATTATAGTTGTTTCATATATTTTTATTCTGCCACTAGTGCTGTTGCTAGCGAAGATGGTGGTGATGATCCTGTTCTAGCCCATAAAGAGACACAGATGGTGTTTTAGGGTGTTCCAATCCTATTGTAAACTTGGCAGTTCTACTGCTAAAAGAGGATTTTACTGTTAATCACTTCCATAACAGGCTCATGTCATAATTATTATCTATTAAAAATAATGTATGTCAAGTTAATTTCTGAACCTGAAAACTTGGCAGAGGTGAGGGTCTTCAACTGGAACCCATGCCCTATGAAGAGCTGCTTAGGGAGCTGGATATTTTAGCCTGGAGAAGAGAAGGTTAAGAGGTGACATGATAGTCATGTTTAAATATCTGAAGGGATGTCATATTGAGGATAGAGTAAGATTGTTTTCTGATGTTCCAGGGACTAAGATATGGGGCAATGAATCCAACTACAGGAAAAAAATATTCCTTCTCAACATTAGGAAGAACTTCCTGACAGTAAGAGTGGTTCAATAGTGGAACACACTGCCTTGGAGTGTGATGTTCTTTGCAGGTTTTTAAACAGAGGCTGGATGGCCATCTGTTGGGAATGCTTTAATTGTGTATTCCTGCATGGCAGGGGGTTGGACTGGATAGCCCTTGTCTCTTCCAAATCTATGATTCTGTAAGCCATGTACTGCATGGTTCCTCCACAAAAGGAAAGACAAAGCAACAAAACACAAGTACTCAAGTCCTATGCCCATGACTTCATCTGGAATTCTTATGAGCACCATGCTGTATTGCTTTGGAGTTATATTTTTGGGGGGGAAAAAGAGGAAGGGAATTGTTTTCAGCTTTGGCCTCATTTTCAAAGAAGGCCATAGTCAAGTCAAATCTAAAACTAGTGGGTGAATATTAAATAGATTTGGGTTATATTACACTCATTTAGAACAATGATAGATAATGTGGATGGGGAAGTCTGTGATCTAATATGACTTTCCCTTCCTAAGCAACTCTAAGTCCATAATGACAGGCATAATTATTGCTGCTTCTTTAGAAGAGGTGCATGTGGGCCAGTGTGAAATAATATGCATTTTCCCTTTTTCCGCCTTGAGCAGAACATTGATTGTACAGTCCAAAGTCCCATCGCAAAAGGGTTTCATTTCCCCCTGGAATTTCTGAGATTGGCTTCCACCCAAAGAGAAGTCATTTGAGTTTTTGTCCAATTATCTATGCCACACAGAAAGTCACACAGGAGAAAAAAGGACAAAGGCAATCATGCAAGAAAAGCACTTGCTGAAAAAATAAATATTTTAATAAGTTTTTGCACCAGTTTGTTTTATTGTACAAGAAACTGCCCAGCTAGTCCAAATATCTATGGATTAGAGAAAAGATTATTTGAGTGGCCACTACTCCAGCCTTTCCTGACCTCTGGGGTTTCCCAGATTCTTGGACCACAATTCCTGCTATCCCTATTGCCTTGCTACTGGTAGAAATTGTAGAGTGATGGGACTTACACTCCAACACCTCTAGAGGGTGCCTGACTGGAGAAGGCTGTGCTACACTTGAACCCATAACTGGATAATCTGGGCTCAGTTCTCTGTTTGTCTCATAAATTCAGCCTAGCATCTTGGTTAGGTGTTGTAGGGTAGGTTTCCCCAGGGAACCTCCCCAAACCCAAGTTTGTATTTCAGTGTATCATAATCTAGCAGTGCAGAAAGTCATCGGAAGTGAAGGTTCTGCAGGATTTCTCATGGCAAAACTGCAACTTTACATGTGCAGAGTTCCCTCTGGAGTATGGGCAGATCATATGAAATATTGCAAATCATTTTAATAGGCTGAGCTCAGATATCATGAGGATTGCTAATCTTGGTTGTACTGAAGCAGTTCGCTTATGACTTGAAATAGCATTCTGTGCAGAAGAAAACCTTTAATCTCTACATGAGCATTAAAATGTATGAATGAAGCTTGTAATATAGAGCAAAGGTGTCTGGCAACATGTGAATACATTTAGAATACTTCATCATCTATGGATTTTCCACTGGTCTCACATTTACTTATTTTAAGCCCTATTGATCATAGCCTAGTCTTTATTTATGAACACTCACAAAACAACTAGGGGGCTGTACAAACCACCCAAAAAGGGCGGTCCAGAGCCACCTCCTTTTCTGCCGCATCTTCGCTGCAGGAAACAGATGAAGCGGTGAAGGTGCGGCAGAAAAAGGAGTGCTGAAACCGGGCTGTTCTGTTCTGATATCTTTATTATACACTATTATTATTGGTGAGAGCTGTTACCTTTATCTGGTATCTGGTTTAGCTGTGTAAGCTGCCTTGAGTCCCTGGACTGCTAAAAAGGTGAAATATAAATATAACAACACAAACAACACAGTACTGTCAATAATATGTGTCTACCTTATAGGGTTGTTGTATGAATGAAAAATACTATACTGCACTATCTATCAATGTCATGTGAAGAACTGTGAGCATGAGTGCTGCTTCTGTTCTCATTGCAAGCTATATGCTGATCCAGCCTTCCTCTGTCCAGAGATTTGGGCTAATTATTCCTGTCCTTCAGGCAGTGTTTACATTCACCCGTTCTTTGTCCTCTGGCCTTTCTTGCAGTGGGGCTTGGGCATCAGGCCAGGAGCTCATCTGACACATGAAAGTGAGATTTATGGGATGGTACTTTGATTCCAGCAAAAGGAGCATGTGGGGCTGAAGGCAGAGAGGCGCAGTATTTGAGTCTGTGGCAGGGAGGAGGAAAAGCAGGAGGAGGAGGAGGCTGACAGCATCCAGCTGCTGCTTCTCTGCCTGCCAGAATCTCCTTTGATGCCTTTTAAAAGTTTTTGTGTGTTTGCTTGTCCAAATGAGGACTGGCAGGCTGGTTAAAATTGCTTGCAAGGTTCGCCCACGCATACTTCTGGGAGTATGCTTTGAATCTGGTGTGGCAACTTGCCCTCTTATTTTAACCCTGGAGTCTTCCCTTGTTCTTTACTTGTAGTGATGTATTAGAGCCTTGACTTGTCACCTGGATGTCACACTGAATTTTCTGTAGATGGTGTTCCTCAGTTTGGTAGCTAGTTTCTTCTGGATTTCTTCTTCTTTCCTTTTAGCCTCAGAAACCTCTGTGTGTGTGTGTGTGTGCAGGCACGTGCCTTCAAGTTCCCTGTTGACCTGTGATGCCCTATGAATTTCATTGGGTTTTCTTAGGCAAGGAATACTTAGAGGTGTTTTGTCTGTTCCTTCCTCTGAAATAGATCTGATGGCATCTGTTATTTGTTGGCAGTACCTGTCCACAATACCACGTATCTAGTATCCGTTCCCCAACCCAAGCTGTAGATCTCAAAGTCAGTTCTGTCCTCTGCTTTATCTTACTGTCTTAGTTAGGGATATCAGTCTTCCCTTATTTCGTTCTGTCATGCAAGAACAAATGGTTTCAAAACTTTCTCCTGGTTGAACAAGGTTATCCGAGTTTTTGCACATTTTTTAAGCAGTTTTGCATACGCCAGAACTTTCATACTGAAATATATGTTTTCCCCAACAACCTTTCTATGCCCTCCAGCCATACTTTCTGTATAGAAAACTGCAAACCTACCACCAAAAATACGCTACTTTCACTGCAAAGATTTTGGGTTTGGGGAAGGCTGTACAAACAGCAAATATTTTTGTGTACATGACGGTGAGTTGGGGTGTTTGCAATAAAAAGTCCAAAATGTGTGTGTGTGTGTGTGTGTGTGTGAAAGAGGGTGAGTGTGTGAAATCTCATGAAGATTCACCATTTTCTTGATGGAGTGTCTCAAGATCTGTCTTTTCTTGAGGCTGAGAAAATTTGAGAGTATATAGGGCACCACATCTTAGTATAGTTTTACATAATTCTTCTTGATCATTGACCTAGAGTTTTTGTTGTTGTTTTTGTACTGAGTGCTGGAGCCTCCTGTTCATTGCAGAATAGATTTGTTGATGGGTCCCTTCTGCTGATGAGCCTTGAATGGCAGATCACTGCAAGCTGAATAGCATCCCCTATTCTGGTTCCAGGAATTTCCTGTGGGTTAAAATGTTGACCTGGTGTCAAGAGTTGTGGTTGGAGCTGGGATGTCATAGTATCCAACGAAAACAAGCACAAGACCACCATGTGCTTTTAGTTCATGACCTTGTGTGGCCCTGAGATGGGCATCTTAAGGGGAGATATGCAAGGAGAGGAAGTGATTATGTGGTTATGGCCCAGAAGTGCTGAAAAATAACATATTTGTAGTCTGAGTGTTGGGAGGAGAGGAGGAGAGTGCTGTGGAAGATAGTGATAACCCTGATCTCTGGGGGGGAAAAAGTTCTGAAGAGGCTTATGGATACTATGGATCTATTAACATAGTTGTGAAAAGGCTGGTCTGGGGGCTGCATGGCACCCTGTGATCCTGCCCTGGAGGGGGGGGAGGGAGGGAGCAAGCAGCAGGAGTGGAGAGTCACATTTTAAACTGGTTGTAGAGCCTCCTCACTGTTTAACACTCCCCAAATATTATCTTTGAAAACCAGGGGAGCTTTCACACTACACAAATATAGTATTATGATTCCACTTTAACTCTCATGACAACATCCTATGAAATCGTGCAATTTTCAGTTTAGGGCTAATTCTCAACCAGGGAGTTTTAATTCCTCACCAGAATACAAAATCCAGGCTTCCATAGGATGTTCCTGTGGCATCATAGTGTTATCACTGTGTAGTGTGAAAAGGCCCAGAAGAAAACATATGGATACTTCCAATGTAGTTAAAAAAAGAAAAAAAGGCAGTCACTTCAAAGGATCTTGGGGAAGAAAACTGGCACTTCTATCTGTTGAAGATGCCCACTCCCAGTGGTGTCACTGGGGTGTGTATCCATGGAGTGCGGACCACACCAGGTGACACCACTGCTCAAACATCTGCATTTGGGCAGAAGCAGGCTGCAGCATTCATCTGTATATGTTTAAAATGCTGTCGAGATGGTATGAGTACATTGAGGCTCAGTGAGAAGAGAAAAGAGAGGCCCCAACCTTTTTTTTAAATTAAAATTTCACAATTTAATTTTTAATTAATTTTTAAATTTTTCTTTAAAACAGCACGTTTAACCAATTGTATTGTAATTTGTAATTTAAAGGTTTAATTTTAATTTTTCTAGTTAAGTCACAGCTATTACCATTACATTCAGTGATATATGGGAATTATCTCTCTCTCTCTCTGGCTTTTCTTCGCTAATGAAGATTCAGGAAGGACTTATCCCACGCTTACTACAAGCGCGTTGATGACTAAAAAGGCTGATCCGAGATAAGCAAGTCCGGTTACAGAAAGCACAGCAGAAAGTCTCCTTGGGTGATGTTTCCAAGTTGTGGTTCTTTCTGCCTTGTCTGCAGAATTATGATCTATGCGTAAATTAGTACAAAAAACATTACTAAGGACTCTGTGTGTATGGGAGGAGGTCATGGGGGGAGGTGACACCATGAATTACTGCACCAGGTGACACCAACCCTAGGGATGGCACTGCCCACCTCTGACATAGAAATATGCAGAGACAATTTGTTCTCTAGTGCTCCAGAGAGCAGTATTTATTCTGATGGGCTCCAGGTATAGGAAGGCAAACTTTGGTTGAATGCTAGCTGAAACTTCTTAATGGTGAGAGCAGTTTCACAATAGAACAATTACCTAAAGTGGTGACAGATTCTTCCATCCAGAAGATTTAGCAGAGGCTAGATAGCTATCTGTTAAGGAAGGTGTAGTAGTGGATTTCCTGTATGAAGCACAGGGTTGGACTTTATTGGATCTTGCCATAGGATTCTATGACAATTCTTCTGTTAGAGTATAAACAAATAAAATTGGGAAACCACAGTACTATAAAAAAAAATCTTATATCGGATACTGAAGGCAGCTTATAACAAAGTGTGTTGAGCGTAAAATAATTTTCTTTCAGAGATATGCTAGAATGTCATATAATACTCACGAGCTGGTGGGGGACAGGGATGGGTTGATGAATGACGTTGTGGTAGAGAACCAGGGGCCTGGGTGTACCCTGTTATGAGTAAAAAAGTTGGATATAATACATTTCATTTGTGAGCAATAAAGGCATAACAATCTTACTTTTTAGCAAAATAGCAGAGTGACTGGTGACATCACTTGTTAGTGTATTCTGCAATACTTACCCTTTGGGAATAATGGATAAACAATATTTGGGGGGTCATTTGGGGAACACTTGGCCATTTTTCTATTTTAAATGAATATAAAATGAACAGCAACAAACCAATAATTAAACTGTTAAGTAAACAGTGATTTGTTAACAATGTACCTAACATGTTACAGTAAAACAACAATAATATGGCTTTAGGTCTGGGGGAAATTGCATTTCACCATTGATCACAAATTGTGACATGAGTGCAGGTGAAACGGTGATGTAGTTAGTCTGAATAGACAGCAGTTATGTCCTTGTCCAGTTTAAGAATTAGAAGCACACCATCATCTCTCAAGAAAATTGGTGCATCTGTACTACGCTCTAGGGATCTTCATAAAATCACTCTTTTTCTTGTGATCAGTTTCCCAATAGTGCCCTGCCTCACAGGGGTGCCTCACAGGGGTGTGGTGAGAATAAATGTTTTGCAGACAGTGTGGGCAGATACTTGGATACTGTATTGTGTAGGGAAATTTTATAGCAAACATTTCTCTTCTTGTTTACCAGTGAGGCCTATAAATGTGTTTACTGACAAATGATGAAGCCCCCCCCCCCCCCGTAGAAGGATTCTATTTTGTCATCTTGATTATTTCAGATTCATTCTCAGTAGTGTGTCCGGCCCTTTGTTGTTCCTTTTTATCTGGGTTCTAAATTAATACTGGTTTTAGCCTGAGCCTTCCTGGTTATAGATTTCCTGCATCATATAGAAACATAGAGTTGGAAGGGACTGCAAGAACCATCTTGTCCAATCTCCTGCCATAAAGGAATACACAGGTAAAGCACTCCTGAAAGATGACCACCCAAACTCTGTTCTGAGGATCTCCAAAGAAGAAGAACTTATCAACCTTCAAAGCAGTTTGTTCAACTGCTGAGCAGCAGTTACTTTCAGAAACATCTTCCTAATGTGTAGCTATACAGAATACAGATTCCACCTAAACATTAGGAAAAACATTCAGAGGGTAATTACTGTTCATCACTTGAACAGAATGGGTAAATCTAGCTTGAGGAGGTAGGTAGATTTAGCTTGAAAAAGAGAGGACTGTAGGTGATGTGACATTATATATGTGTGTGTGTATGTATGCATTGAATCCATTGGTTAATGTCCTGGTCTCTGGAGCAGCAGAAAACAAGCTAGTTCTTTCTTCTACATGACAATCTTTCAAATATTAAAAGATGGATGCTAATTTAAATATACCCAACTCCCTAAGCCATTCTTCATAGGGCTTGGTTTCCAGATTTTTTGCCAAGTTGGTCACCCACCTCTGGATATTTTCGAGCTTGTCATTATCTTTTTTGAACTAAAGTGCCTACAACTGGACACACTATTCTGGGTGAAATCTAACCAATGCAGAATGGAATGGTACTATCACTTCCTTCAATCTGAACATTTTACTCCTATTGATGCAACTTAGAATTCCAGCCTAGAGGAATTCTCCATCTGAATGGAGGAAGAGGTTTCTGAGAGTAATTGCTGCTCAGTAGCTGAACAAACTGCTTTGAAGGTTGGTAAGGAATCTTTCTGAGTTCTATTGACAATCATGCCTTTTACAAAATAGAGGCCATTCAAAGATTGCTAGTTGTTTTTAATGTAATTAATTTTTCCCTTCTTCTTTGAAAGTATTCGGTATGCTTCTTTTGGGAGAGGTTAGCTTGATGGCGGAACCACTAAAGGAAATAAGAAAAGAGGTTTGATTCCTACTCTCTCCATTGCATTCTTCTTCTGGATTTGGTTTTACTTTGGCTTTTTAGGGCAGTGTACTCTCCAGTCAGCCACAAACATAAACTCTGGTAGCAAGTGGATCATGCAAAGAACTGGCATGCTGATTTACCCCAGTTGATTTACCCCAAATGACTTAGGGGTTCCATGAGATTTATCTGGGAGTCTGGAACTAGCACTTGTACCCAGAGAAATAGAAGTACTGACACCACTGGAAGAGGCAGAATTCCAGAGAGTGTTGACTGGGACACCATCTGTTTTTAGTGACAGACACATTACTTGGGTGCCCGCCTCCTATTCTGAAGTAATTGCCTGGCTTGATTGGTCTTTGACAGCAGATCTGCAGCAGCAGTTTTACACATTTGGGTAATCAAGTGTTCAATACCAGTAAATAGACATGTTTTCGATAGGCATATATTTGCATTAATTAGAACATGCAAGTGAGCAATGGGAGTATTTGTTTGTTTTTCTTCACTCAGGGAACTGTAGCAATGGTAATGAAAGCAGACTAGAGCTCATTTAAATTTGACTTCTATATTGAAGCTAGATTTATTTATTTCTTTAAGAAATATGGCTTGTCAAACAGGACTCTGTTTAATCCTTTGGCCAGCTAAGAGTGTACCACAAAAGCCATACAAACAATACAAAAGCAGCAATATTGATTTTAAATGAAAACAGATCAGGAGCACCACCTACTCCTCAGAATGGCAAAATAAAACATGCATCAATTCACTGAGTCAACAAAACTTTGACTTCTTTAACCCCTTTTTCTTTTCCTTTCCTCCTCTGCTACTTGAACTTCTCGCTTGTAACTTTTGAAAACAGAATCTGGCCAACTGCCTCAAGGAAATTTGCCCCCCTTATCCAGTTTTGAACCCATTTTGGTGTTTTGTTTTTAGAGTGGCAAGTTGTACTAATATTGAGCTATTTTAAACTTGTAACCAGTTAATGAAATCATAATGCACATTGTGTGAGTGTGTGTTTGTGTGTGTTTCTATTGAAAATGTAGCAATGCAAAAGTATGTACATACTGTGTTTCCATGAAAATAAGACAGTGTCTTATATTAATTTTTGCTGCCAAAGATGTGCTAGGTCTTATTTTCAGGGGATGTCTTATTTTTCCATGAAGAAGAATTCACATTTATTGTTGAACAACAAAAAACCCATTTATTATATACTGTACATATATATTTATATACAAAAACTTTGCTAGGTCTTACTTTCAGGGAAGGCCTTATATTTAGCAATTTACCAAAACTTCTACGAGGTCTTATTTTCAGCAGATGTCTTATTTTTGGGGAAACAGGGTAGTTGTACACTACCACACCCACAATCTTAGGACTGTTTTACTTCAGTTGACCCCTGGGCCCCTGACTTCCAGCCATGAGGTGGTTTGAAACAAATCATTGGGCTATTTGTAAATGGTAGGGATACCAGCATATTTTCTCACCCTTCATGACAAAAAGTGAGCCACCCCATTTAAAAAAATGGTCCAGTGCCACAAGATTTCTGTTTGTGTTTGGGGATATTGGTGAGTATGTGTGTGTGTGTGTATGAAAAATGGCATTTTGTACAGAAAACAGCGTGTTTTGCCCAAAACATGCTTTTTCACAAGAATATTGCTTTTTCTGCAAAAAGTCTTAAAATGTGAAAAATCATCAAAAACTGTCATAATCTCACCCAGTGGGGATAAAGCTTTGGAAATTCTTCTTCCTTGCATGAAAGAAATAAATAAATGAAAACTTATGTTTTGGGTAAGTGGCTAACTTAGGCAGATGCCAGATGCAGGGTTGAACCTAGAAAAGGCTTTTATAACGCCCTGGTTATCTTTTCATCCCCCCCCCCCCCACCTTTAGAGTCTGTGAAATCGTATGCTTCCATATAAGGCTTGTTAGTAAAATAGGGCATATAAAAATCTAAACAGTATATGATATGCTAATAGTGTGTATCTTCCATCTAATTCCCATCTTTACATTAGTACTATATTCTGGGCAAGAAACTTCTTGTTTCTTTTGTAAAAATTGGAGGCTGTGTTTCCACAGATCAACACATGGATGTAGGTAACAATAACAAAAGTTTCACTGAAAACAGAACATTGCCATTTGAGGAGTTCACTACAAGCTGAAGATTTGTAGAAATGGGCTTTGGCTTGATGGAGTTCACAGAAGACAATCATGGTCTCTTCCAAATCTGTGATTCTATGATTCTCTTCAAATGTCTGTCTCTCTGGAACTTTTCCCCTAAAATTATGAAGAGGAATGAATTTAGCTGCAGAAAGATAATTCTTCATGCATCTGAAGCAGTGAAGGAATTATGCTACCTTCTAGAAGGTGTTGGGCTACACATCTCAGAATTCCTCAGCATTGGCTTTGCTGGCTAGGACAAGCAGTTGAACAAAATCTGGAGAGCTTCTCATCTCTGATTTAATGAACATTGCTCCAAGAATGTTTCTTCCATATTGATATGTTAGTCTTTAAAGTGCTCCAAGACTCCTTGGAAAATGGCAGTTTTTGAACTGAAGCTAGGTTTTAGACAGCAAAGGTATTGGTGAGAGATATGCAGAAGAATATTCCTACCCTGGGATACAAGGAATGGCGTGTCAAATTATGATCCTGGGAGATTCCCAGACATGGCTACTGCCACAGGGCTTGTTCAGATAGTCTCCACATGTGGTTATGTCTTTTGTTGCTGTTTTTCTTCCTAGATTGCATAATGCATACAACAAAGGGTTAAACTGGGCCATTTGCTCCAAATCACAAACCATAGATTTTGTATGCCACCTGAAAATTTCTTAAGATGTGATGGAGAGCGAAATTTTAAAACCCGTGTCAAGTGACAACAGGGCCTATAAAATATATCAGTCGATATATTGGTCTAGGGCCCAGAGAGGCAAGGAGGAGTCCTTTCATTTCTGATGGCCTCCTCCTCAAAAACACACATACCTTTTAGTCCCCTTCCATTGCATTATTTTACAAAAGTTATCAAACATGTAGCTCTTCAGGTATTTTCTTGGCTTTTTACTGGGACCTGTTTATTTTTCTTATGAAACTAATGGGTCATTTCACCTTGTGAAATGGTGTGTTCTAAATTCTCCAGAGCTGCATTCTAATTGTTCTGATAGGAGGAATGTTAACTCAAGTATTGGCCTTAACATTGGGTATATTAAAAATGAATTGCTTTCTCAAGAAGAAATAGAAAAATATGTTACCAGTGGCCACATCAGCACTATCTAAACAATTCCCAAAGGATTTAAACACTCAAGCTTTTCCAGAAAGTGCTTTGAAATTTCAGGGAACTAATGGAGAACTACAAAAGAGAGTCTGGCTTGTTCAGAGCCAAAAGAAATAAGTTGATTTTGATAGTGTGATTAGAAGGCAATGGGAAACACCCTCTGAAGAAATTGCGAAGAAACCCCATGATAGGTTCGGCTTAGGGTCGTCATAAGGCACACAACAACAACAACAAATTAGAAATAAAAATAAAATTAAATTAATTTGGATAGTGTTATTAGAAATTTTACAAACAAACATCACAGAAAAGCTCGTTTCATTAACTGATTAAACTTATTGCTTTGTATTAAGTGTAAAGTATATTGTTATCTGGTCATTGAGAGGTACCCCTCCTCAGGATCCAAAAGCACTCTTGTTCGGTCTTACAAAATGTCTCTTAGAGGCTCTGTGTGACAAAGAATGTATTTGGAAGCTAGTGGGTTGCAGTGATTGAAAGGGTGCGTTGAGTGTGGAAAAGTCGTGTTCAGATTTGTGTGCTGTGATGAATCTGGGTGGCCTTGGGCAAGCAAACTACCTGTTAGATCCTGTCTATTTAAAAGAAAATCCAGAACATTCAGAAAAAGCTGGGCAGTTGAATGAACTGGAAGAAACGGTGCAATATATCATATATGTGAGAAGAGCAGTAATTACTTAATGTTACAACATACTGGGTGGGGGGGGGACCTCAGAGCAGGAAACAAATGGATTTGAGGATAGAAACAAGTACAACTTAAAAGAAAACTAGTCCCAATTATTGCCCTCAATATTTCCCAAATGAACACCAGGACTTATGTGAACAAGCAGTAAGAGAAGAGTGTGGCAAAAATTGAAAATGTTATCAAATGAGGAGGAACACAGAAAGTAGGAGAGACTGCAGCAGAACATTTTAAAAGCAGCTGAACAACGTGGGACAACTGGGGATTAATTGGGACTGTCCTTGTCAAACTGGGACAGCCCAAGGGCATGCTGTTGTATGTTTGGGCCAGGGATCAGGACCATGTGACAGTCCAGACTGCAACTTCCACCATCTCATCATTGGCTATGATGGGTAATGTTGCTATGATTTGCAGACCAACAACATGTGAAGGGCCACACTTTCCACATCCCTGGTCTAGGCCCAAGATTGGTGTTTGTTTGTTTTTTAGGTGCTGTGTATCTAGCTAAAATTACACATTTCTGTTTTCCCTTCTCAAGCAGTTGTGGAGCCAAGGGGTTAAAGGCCTCTGGAAGTATATGTGGTGGTTAATGATTGATAATAATGATGCTTTCAGTGAGCTTTGAAGGAAAACATATTCTAGCAGCAGCCACAGCTGCAGCAAAGACTGCCACATGAGAACAACCAAAGCTTGGCTAGCGGATTTTGGACTCAAATTCAGAAAGGGAGGTAAGAAGGTGTGTGTGCATGTAGAGCTGGTAAGCATACACAATGCAGGCATACATGGGTGGTTCTGAGAAACAATAACAGTTACAACACAATGATTCCAGTTTAATTGTCATGGCTGCATCCTATAGAATCCTGGGGTTTGTAGTATGGTGAGGCAGGAGAGAACTCTAAATATCTCTCCTTAAACTACAAAACCCAGAATTCCATAGCATGTTGTTGTAGTGTTAAAGTGGAATCATAGCACTGTAACTGTGTAGTGTGAAAGGGCACGATTGGCAGCTGTAATGTCAAGGAAGCTGGAAAAGTTAAGTGCCTGAAGGACCAACCTGGTCATAAGGCAGGCAGAATCAATTGCTTTAGGCAGCAACAGCAGAGCGTAACAAGTTAAACAGAAGTAACAAGTTGTACAGTTACCTGTAACTAGTTATTCTGGGTGTAATGAGGGTATAAGAAAGCCACATTTAAAAAGTAATGAGTAGGAGCAAAATTACCCTGGTGGTGGAATGAGTAATGTGTTCTAGTTACTTTCAAACATCAGTTGTAAAGCTGTAAAGTGAAATTTTATAAATATGTTGACATGTTGGATGCCATTCTGTTAGCAACCTTAAGAGGCTGAGTGTTCCAAGCAGCCTGACCTGCTCCCCTTTATTTAGTCTGCTGATGTCCTCAGTTGTGGTATGGGATGCAATTCCATCACCAGTATTAGTTCAACTTCTGTAGGGGAAATATCGGTGTGATGAGGACATAATCTAGTCTGGCACTTTAGGTGTCCTGAGCCTCTCTCAGTCATACTCTCAGGGCTCTTTCACTCAACACAGTTATAGCATTGTAGTGCCATCTTTTCTGTCTTAGAGCCTTATCGCACAAGTAAGCACAGTGGAAACACAGCCAAAAAGTAGTAGTGCCTTTCTCCATACCTTAATACATTGTAGTTTTTTAAATTATCTTCCTCTTGGAGGAGGTTGTAAAAGTGTGTCTTGTGTGTTTTTGGATTTTTCCAGCAAGAAAAAAAAGATGCACTTTTACACCTGCCTCTCATGTGAAGAGAACTGATTGATACAATGTGATGTGGTAAGACATGGAGAAAGTTGCTACTCTCCGTTTCCATTTCCGCTTTGCTTTCTCATGCAATAAGGCTCATAATTCACAATAAAGAGGATCATTTAATTTTTTTAGCCAGAGAGCTCCAGTTCCTCAGAAAACTACAAAGCCCAGGATTTCATAGGATGCAGATGTGGCAGTCAAACTAGAATCATAGTATTACAATTATGTAGTGTGAAAGGGCCCCAATCACAAATGACATGGTTATTTATCATGGTGTTTGATGGCTTGTGTGCATGAATGAGTCAACAAGTTTGCTTACAGTGTTAGACTGAATTTAAAAAGGAGCAATCCCGGGAATGGACCCTAACCCTATAACAGGTTCAGCACCTGTAAAGTTCAAACTAATCCCCAGAGTGGATTCACTACCTCGCTGACTTGGCAGCCAATAGTGTCTATCAAGGGGACAGTCCAGGCCAGAGAAGCCTGAAACTCTTCAGATAGATGTACCTTGGCATGGATACTTGTATAAACACAAGTGGGCCCCTGTGAGAACCCTTCTCCACTTTTGTTCAACAACTCCAGAGTGCAACCAATACCCATATATTTACAGCTGTGCCTCATTTTCTGTCTGGCATGCTTATAAAGGAAAAGAGATCCAGATGTTTCAATGAGTTGAACTGTAAATTCTAAGAGAAGAAGAGTTGTGCTTGTGATGAAACTGCTGTAGTTCAAGCGATACTCCAGTGGGCTATTTTATATGATACCAGGAACCTTTTCACCTTCTTTGACATTATGTTGGATCAATTGCTTGAGAGAAAACCCATAAGGCCTTTGCACAATTTTTGCAGTGTTTGCCTGCTGCGTGATAGTCATTGGCTCTCACTCACACTTCACATTGGGAGTGAGGAGGTGCAAATGCTGTAAGCCAGTGGTTCTCAAACTGTGGGGACCGCTGGGGGGCATGAGAGTTGGAGGTCCTGATTTCTCCCTCTTCCTCCTCCCAAACCTTTTCTGTCCTGGTCCTGGAGGAGAAGACAAAGGCAAGGAGGGTGCTTTTCTGATGCTCTCTTCCTCAGATACATTCATTCACACATAGTCCCACAAATAAATTCTCTCTCTCTTTCTCTCTCTCTCTCTCACACACACACACACACACTCAGTCACGCTCTTCATCTCTTTTTTATATGCTCACATATGCACTTGTGTATACAGTGGGCCCTTGGTATAAGCTGAGGTTTGGTTCCAGGATCCGTGAATACCAAAATCCATGGATGCTCAAGTCCCATTAAATACAATGACATAATTCAATGGTGTCCATGATATAAAATGGCAAGATCAAAGTTTGCTTTTGGGAATTTATATATTTTTGGAACATTTTAAATCCATGGCTGGTTGAATCTGTGCCTAAGAAGAGAAATAATGTTTCTGTGTGACTGTGTGTGAGAGAATGAGTATGTGCGTGAGTGAAAGAAAGAAATGAAAGAACATGGCGGAGTGTGTACATATCTGTGAGCACTTTTGTACGTCTATGTAGTATGTACATATCTGTGAGCACTGTTGTATGTTGAGTTAGGTACTGAATTTTTTAAAATAAAACTGTCCTAATTTGAACTAAAATTGTTTCCTTATAAAATGTTAAAATATGAATTTACATGAATGTGCACATGAAAATACGCACACTAAACAAAATATTTTTATTCATATACTCCATCGTGGGGGTTGACATCTAAATGTAGTTGTAAAGAGGGTCAGAAGGGTAAAAGGTTTGAGAACCAGTGCTGTAAGCATTCATTGACTGAAGCATTGTGCTTGGAGGTGTTTGCAGAAGTGAGTTTCATTTGTGAAGACCATTGGTGAGGAGACTGTTCATCCACAGAGCCAGGCTAATTAAAGAAATATGTCCATATCAAGGGCATATCAAGGCAGAGGTATTTATCCAGGTTGTGTTTGACTAGAGTTTAGAAAAGTTACTATTTTAGACAGCCATTCATAATGTCTCCCAGCCAGTAAGGCTGGCAGCTGTGCCTCTCCAATAATATTTTCCCGTATCATGAATCTGACATATTGTTATAATTATGTGGTCAATGGGGGTATTAAGTTTTAAAATAATTTAAAGGGGGAAAGTAATATTTCCCAACTCTTCTGTGACACTATTTTAAAATGCTCATGTGAGATAAAATTAGGATGATTGGGGAAAATTGGTGAAATCGGCAACAGGCTCTGTGTTCAGCTCACATGCATTCACAAGATTGGTTCTGTTGGTTGCCCCTCGTGAGCTAACTTGACAGTGGTGGGCAGACGAAGCACATTTTACTGTCATTTTAATTTAGAGTTGGCCTTCTGCATCCACAGATTCCTTATCCATGGATTCAACCAACCATGGTTTGAAAATATGTAAAGATGTATATACACATTCCAAAAAAGCAAATCTTGATTTTGCTGTTTTATATAGGGGAAACCATTTGACTGTGCCATTGTATTTAATGAGATTTGAGCATCCACAGATTTTGGTTTCCACGGGGGGTGGGGGGGTGGTGGTGGTGGTCCTGTAATCCCAGCAAGTACCAAGGCCCACTGTATTTGCAGCCTCTCCTTCATAGGAACTCACTTGTCATCGGTCCTGCTGATCGTACATGATGTTTTACATTTTCAGTGATATAATATTTTTTTTTTATTTTTCAGTGATACAGTATAATAAAAACAAAACTTTGTCCCAGCAGAAAATAAAAACATCATACCATAAAATGAGGCAGAAGGGGGTGGGCTTGTTTAATGCCAAATGAATAGCCCTAAACACTTTGAACATGCACGTTCTTCCTTGGAGGAATGAATAATTAAGATACAAAGTCAACATTATAGTCTGATTTGTTTTCTGCCTACTTACTCAAATGGAGGCAGATTAATTTGATAATTAAACAGATATGGAAATACCCTTCTGCTTAGGCTTGCAACCTGGGAGAAACTGCTATCTCTGTGATCAACTCATATAAAGAAGATCATTAAAATGCTTAAGGGATTTTTTTTTTAAAAAAAATAGCAGGATGAAAAGACTATGATGAAAACTGGTGATACCTTTCTGAATGAGGGTGTGTTTTGTGCCCTCCTGGCAAGTACAAGAGCGTAAGATCTTGAATCTCCTAAATCCTCAGGTTTCATTCAAATTCTCTGATCTTTGGTAATGAATTTGCAAATATAAGAGTCTCCAGTGGTGCAACAGGATCACTAGCTGATCCCTGCCCTGGGCTCCCCTGTGAGACGTCATCAAGAGAAATTTAAAATGACATCTCACAGATGAGTCAAAGCATTTGGTGAAGAATTATTCGGAGCATTGTAGGAAAACTGAAATGGCAGCCTCCATTAGTCTCTGCCCAGGCAAAAGTGTATGAAGCTAATACGGGTGAAGGAAGATATAGCAGTGACCAACTGTGGGGTGAGAAGAGGTGGAATCCTATGTGTAATTGTTCTGTTATCAATTGTTGGACTTCAACTCCTAGAAGCCCTGACAGTTGGCTATGTTGGCTTAGGCTTCTGGGTGTTGTAGTCCATCTGAGGGCCCAAGTTTGAGAATCACAGTTCTAGCTTTTGCACTGCAAAAACTTTTAATAGCAGACTCTTAGACATAAGAGAGACACTGAATTCATACATTTTAAAAGGTGTATCTCTAAACATTGTCAAGCAATAGGTTCTCCATCATATTGGTGGGAGTTTACTACAGGCCACCAAATCAGGCTGAGGTGGTGAATGATACTTTTCTGAAAAAAATCTCAGAAATATCCAAGAAGCAAGAACTGGTAGTTATGGAGACATCATACCTAGATATTTGGTGGGAGACTAACTCTGCAAACCATAAGCTCTCCAACAAATTCCTGATGTGACTGACAGATAAATTTTTCTTTCAAAAGGTAGAGGAAGGAACAAAGGGATCAGCAAAGGACTTAAGCCAATAGGAAAGAGTCAGTCATTAGAATCAAAGCCATCGGTACTTTAGTGGGGAGTGACCATGTAATGCTAGAATTCATGAATGCGGGACAAGTCAAAGAAGAGTTCACTTGTCCCTCCATATTCACTAGGGTTAGGCCACAAGGCCCCCGTAAATATGAAAAAAACGCAAATAACAAAAACAACATGTTTTTATCGGAGAGGACAATTCTCTATGAATCTCTAGGTCCTCCAGTGCAACTCTGTAGTCAACGTCCGACAGACACTGACCCTTAGAACTGCACTGCAGGAGCTACAGATGTCTAGTAGAGTTTTCTCTCTAGGAATATCTAGGTCTTTCAGTGCAACTTTTAGTTAATGTTGACCACAGAGTTGCACTGGAGGACCTAGATATTTCTAGAGAGAACATATTAATCAAATCCGTGAATAATCAAATCCACAAATATCAAAACTGAAAATATGGAGGGATGAGTGTATAGTCAGTCACAAACTTTGGATTTCAGGAAAGCCGTTTTTGTTAAGCTCAGGGAACTACTGTTCAGAAACCCATGGCTAGAGATGTTAAAGGAAAAACACCCAGTGTCAGTGGGATTTCGTGAATTGGGAACTGCTAAAAACAGAACTGGGTCTAATAATTTTACATTATGGGAGGATAGATTTCAACTCAACATTAGAAGGAGCTTCTTGACCGTGACAGCAGTTCACTTTCCAAATACCTAGAGAAGTAATGGGGGTCTCCCTCCTTGAATGCCTTCATAAAGAGGCTGGGCAGCACTTGCTGCAGATGCTCTGGAGATTGTTCGTTGAGCAGGGGGCTGGATCTAATGACCAATAGGCCCCCTTCCAGCTTTATGGTTCTATAATTCTGTAACTGAAATGGAGGAAGGCTGCCCCTTTACTCCTGGGAAGGGAAAGACAAAGGCCAGCCTTATTACATGACTTTAGCCTTCTTACTTTATGTGGTAGGAGTGCAGGGTGAATTCCCTTTCCTTGCCCCTAGGGATGAGGATTTGGAGTTGTTTGTGCTGAACAATTGAAAACAGAGAAGAGGAATTTTCTGGGCATGTGTGGTTTTTATTCTGCCTGTGAAAAGGGAAAATGACCTGTCTAAATGGCAAGACTTGGAGACCACCTAGAAAGTCAGAGACTTCCAGAGTGGTTGGGTTGGGTGCTCAAACACTTTAAGTGTTTTCAGGCTACACATCTGTGTGTGTGTGTTTGTTTTTTTAAAACCTAGTTGATGTCTACCACTGTAAAATGAATTTTTGACAATTCCAAAGGATCATAGCCTCATATAGTGCCAGGTCATGGGAATGGGAGAACACATTCTCATGACCAAATCTTAGAAAAGTTACTTTTTGTATTATGACCCTCCATAACCCACCAAATGATATAGATTCTAGGGCATGTAATCAAAAAGTAACTTTTTCAGGTTTGGTTCCTCATACCAGTACATTCGTACATCACTAGGTTTTGACATCACTATGATTGGGAATATAGAACTGGGGATGTGCAGCCTTCTAGTTATTGTTGGATGGCAACTCCCAGCACTTATAGCCACCATATGTCATGGTGAGGAATGCTTGGAGCTGCAATTCAACATCTAGAGAAATACACAACATGCTGGTGCATTTCTGGTGTAGCACCTAATATATACCTAATTGCTTAACCTTCCTGGTAATAGAATGAACCATGTTTTTCCAAAAAGAAGAATGGATCCTTTTTTAGAAAATGAACGGAAAAGAGATCCTAGATGTGAAAGTAATTGGTAATGTTAGCACTAATCAGCATGAATTGAATACATTGTGAAAGCTGATCAGTACTGGGCATGCCTTGTGTAATCAAAGCTATTGTTTGAACAAGGCACTCCACAGTTTGTTTGAGGCAGGCTATGGAGCTACAGGAAATGAGATGCAGTCTCTTATTTTCACCCAAGAGCCTAGGAGCAAAAGGTGAATACAGGCAATGTTTTACCAAGTTGTAGCAGAACAGCAGAGTTGCTTCATTGTAATAAATCCTCAACATATAAGGTGGTATAGGGAAAGTAACTCAGGTGGGTTGCCACAAAGTAACATTTCTTTGTAAATAATTCCCTTTATTTGCCTAAAGAAGAAGGAGGAAAAACTGTGTCCTTTTGATGTTTTGGACTACATCTTGCTTGGGATGGGGTTTATCAGTGTGGTTCAGGATGTCTGTATAATGCCAGATTGCCTGCCTATACTTTAAAGCTGTACTCCTGAATCAATGACACCGAGCAAACCTATGCATTATTTTTTCTTAGTGCAACACAATTATGTTATAATACTTTATTAAAGGGACAAAATTTCTTTTTTTTTTTTTGTTCAAATATTCTGAGGTAATCTCCAGCAGAACACACTTTGGGAGAAGCTGTGAAGAAAGAGATACATCACAGGATACTTGAATAAATCAATGGCCTTAACTCTTAAAGAACTCCATTCCCGCTCCTGATACATAGGTTCAGAGTTGGAAGAGACCATAAGGGCCATCCAGTTCAACCCTCTGCCATGCAGGGAATACAGAATCAAAGGACTCTGGATATATGGCCATCCAGCCTCTGTTTAAAAGCCTCAAAAGGAAGAAACTCAACCACTCTCCAAGGCAGTCAAACAGCTCTTACCATCTGGAAGTTCTTCCTAATGTTTAGGTGGAATCTCTGATTCTTTAGTTTGAATCCATTGCTCCATGCACTAATCTCTAGAGCAGCAAAAACCAAGCTTGCTCCCTCTCAAATATGACATCATTTCAAACATTTAAACAGGGGTAACATCTGTCATACTTTGGCCACATAATGAGAAAAAGACACTGATGCTGGGGAAGGTGAAAGGAAGTAGAAAAGAGAGGAAGAACACATGCCAGATGGATAGCCTCAATCAAGGAGACCATGGGCCAGAGCCTGTAGGACCTGAGCAGGGAGACAGAGGATAGCGGGGCTTGGAGACATCTCATTTACAGGGTTGTCATGAGTCAAGATTGACTCGATATCACCTAACAACAATAATCATATCACTTATCTTATCCTAATCTTTTCTTCTCCAGGCTAATCATACACAGTTCGCTAAGCTTTTCTTTATAGGGCATGCCTTCCTTTGGACACATTCCAATTTGTCATTATTCTTCTTGAATTATGGTACCTAGAATTGGACACAATATTCCAAGTGAGGTCTGACCAAAGTAGAGTAGTGTGGCACTATTACTTTCTTCTATCTAGACACTATACCTCTATTAAAGCCTTACTGAAATCAAGATATGTATACATCCACAACTTTCCCTTCATCTGCCAAATTTGTAACTCTATCCAAAAAAGAAATAAGATCGTCTGGCATGACTTGTTTTTGAGAAACCCATGTTGACTTTTAGTCTTCATGGCATTCCGTTCTAAATGCTTACAGACTATCTTTTTAATGACCTAATCTAGAATCTTTCCTGCTTTTGATGTCTTTTTTCTCCTTTTTGAAAAGGGGGACATTTGTCCTCCTCTAGTCAGTTGTGAGATTCCCCTTTTCTCCAGGAATTCTGAAAGATTATTGCCAGTGATTCTGAGATTATTTCTGCCAGTTCTTTTAATGCCCTTGGACGTAGCTCATATGGCCCTAGAGACTTTAATTCATTTAAAGTAGCCAGATATTCCTATACTCTCTTTACCTATTCTGTGCTGCATTTCCCCTACTACAGCATCTCTTCCATTCTCCCAGGTTGGGCACTGTTGGGAAGAAGAAAACTGATCTTTGGCAGTTTGTGAAGTTTAAGTAGACTAATCAGTTTGAAATACTGTGACCAAACAAAAACATGTTCCAAACTGAGCAGGAATATAAGAAAAAGAAGTCAGAGCATTGCTTTTTATATCTTAATATTAACTATGCTGACTGACCTTGGTTGTTCAGGTTTGAGGCAGAAGACTTCATCAGTCCCATTCAATGGCAGCTGATGACTGTTATGGCAGTTGAGTAGTGAATCCACTACAAGTTGTAGTCCAAACTGTGTAGCAGTTGTCCAAATGCTGAACATGCTCTGGAAATAGAGTTTAACATTTTCAATAGTTCTTTTAAATTTCAGACTAAATACTAAAGCAGATTCATTACCCCACGAATGTGGAAGTCAGGAGCTACCACTGGCCCTATCTGGAGATCCTATGACTACTTTTGCATGCAAGGCACATCCTCTCCACTGAACTTTGGCCTTTTTGATAAATGGTACCATCTTAGAAGAGACATTTCTCTTTTGATCTTAAGCACAAGAGGGAATGCCTGTTCTAAGGGCACTCCCTCACTGCTCAATTATAGCTTGATAATTGCACTTTAACAGCCATAAATCTGTTATTTGCAGTATAGGAAGGGACAGTTCAAATTCTCAGTCAGAGACAATAGTGCTTCACCAACCTATACATCCAAGAATCCCACATGATGTAGCCAAGTAGTTAATGTGGAATCATACTGTGATAATTGTGTAAGTTGGCATTGTTCTCACATAGACAATCACAATCCGAAAGTGAATATAGTAGCTCAGATTTTTTTCCAATTCATCCCAAGTGGCAGGACAGAGGAAGGACAGTGGCAGATATTATTTGCATGTTTTAGTCCTCTTGCTTGGAAACCCACCTTGGGCAAGTCACATTATCTCAGCCTCAAAGAATGGCAATAGCAAACCCCCTCTGAAGAAACATACCAAGAAAAATCTGTGATAGCTTTGCCTTAATATTGCCATAAATTGGAAATGTCTTGAAGGCACACAAGAATGGACATTGCATCATTGATAGTTTCCCAGTACCAATACTAAGCTGAGATAAAAACAAAATGAAGAAGAATGTAAAAAAGCATTAGTCTTAGTGGAAAACTGGCTGGATGGCAGGCAAGCCTTCAGAAATATATAACTAGTTAGACACTCCTTTGCTTCTTTCCTCTCTATTTCCCAAATTTTAACAGACTATGTTTGAAGTTGTAGCTGCCAACACTGTAAGAAAAAAAAGAGCACAGGGTTACTCTCTTATACCTTTCCCCATTTAAGGCCTTACAGGAAGGTTTAGCAATGTTTGCTTTTCAAGCACATGGTGTTCTCTTTCCTCACACCCAAAAGCCAACTCCATACAGTCTGAGGAGGCTGTGGAGCAGAGATGAAAATAATGTGGCCCTGTAGAAGGTGTTGAATCGCAGCTCCCATCAGCCTTTGGTAGCATACCCAATTATGAGAAATGATGAGAGTTGTAGCCTAACATTATTTGAAGGACTGCCTGTTCCCAGCCCTGCTTTAGGAAGATGACTTAGGGAAGCTGGGTCATTCAAAACTTATAATGAATTTGGCAGAGGATGGTGATTCTAGCTGACTAGGATGGAAGCAACTGAGCTGGTAATTTAACTGGGAGTCATCAGGAACTGATGGCTTATTAACCAGTGTTGCCTGCCTGAAGCTTTTTCAGCTACAGTAAGAAATTGTGTGGGCTTTTTATGTGTCCAATCCAAGTATGAACAAAAATAGCATCACTAGGGTACTTCTAACTCTCCTCTCTGGAGAGGGAAAATAAAAGGAAGCCATGAAGAATTACAGTATTCTGGGAGGTGTGGGGACGGGGGGGGGGGGGGGGGGGAGAATAACTCCCATCACAAAAAATGAGGCTGCCATTTAAAATATAAGACCTATGCAGTCCTACCCAGTCTTCCATATCTGGGGAAACACAAAGAAACAAACCCACCATTAGTGCAGATAGCCTGCAAAAATGTGACTGTTCTCTACTGCTTCAAAATGTGAGGGAACTGCATGTCCATCAGTGCCGCTGAATCACTCTGGAATCCTGGGTCAGTTCATGCATACCCCTGAGACCTGAGTTCATGGAATCACTGAAGTGGAAGGAACTTTGAAGGCCATCTTGTCAAATTGCTATTCAGTGTGTATCTGAAATACAAGATGCAACTGGAGCAGAGATTGGAAGAATTAGTTTTTTGGATTATACTTCCCAGAATCCCCCCATGCTTACTGAAGGGCAGACATGCTAAGCAGCAGACATGATGGCAGACATGCTATTTGTGGGGATCCTGGGAGCTGCCTTCCAACAAAGCAGTACAGGCTGAGTCTCTCTTATCCAGAGTTCAAAAATCCAAAATACTTCAAAATACAAACATGTCCACATAGGTGGCTGAAACAGTGACCTCTTTGCTTTCTGATAGTTGCATGTATACAAACTTTGTTTTATGCACAAAATTATTTAAAATATTATGTATAAAATTACTTTAAGGCTATGTGTAGGAGAGGTGTTTACAAAACATAAATGTTTTCACTTGGGTCCCATCTCCAAGATCCCTCATTATGTATATGCAAATAATTCCAAAATCTGAAAGAAAAAAAAATCCAGAATCCAAAACACTTATGGTCCCAAGCATTTTAGGCAAAGGAGACTAACTGTGTTTTCAAACTCTGAACTACTGCATCTCTGAGAGATGACCCATTCAGTTTCTGCTTAGAAACCTCCAGGGAAGAAAAGCCAAGTACTGCTCCAGACAGTCTGTCCTCACTGTCAAAAACTGCAATCTATTTTTCAGTTGCCAAATGGGCACAATAACTTTCCTACCTCTTTCCCTGTCTAACAGGAGGAGTTTGAATAAAAGATAAATGCCAGAAACTGTCCACTGTCCACATTGGAATAATAGTAGTGTGGGACAGATAAAGACAAAGACCTCACTTTGATGAATGCAGAATACTTCCTTATTTTAGAATTGGAGCGCTGTGCTCCTACAAGCATTCTGCCCCAGGTTTTCTCTTTATACTGTTCAACTTGACTTTCATGAACATGGAATGTAGTGACCGTGCTCTCTTCCAATGTTTAATTATTCCAGCAGATGGAGATGTTTAACATTCCTCTGAAATCTGCCAATACCTGGACCAGTCTCCTTCTCTTTAGGCCTGTGGGCCATATGAAGCTTGAATAGAGCCAGGGCACTAGTAGTTTCTTCAGCTAATTTCTGGCAAGTTACCTCTTCTTTAACTGAGTCATTTCACAGCACCATCTATAACTTGAGTCAAGCCAATTAACAGTCTTGCTAATCTTGGCCAGTTTTGTTGCAACATGACAATCATAAAAATGCAACAGTATAATACAATGAAGCAGAACTGTGTTTTTATAATGTAATATATTATAAAATTATAATAAAAGTTTTATTTTTAAAAACAACAACAACAACCTACAACACATTAAAATATAATTCAGCTTGTTTAAAACCATTCCCAAGGTCAAAGTGGTAAAACATCAAACAAATTAGCAGCAGGTCCAAAACCACATCAGTCAGAAAAAAAATTGAAACAGTAAAGGTTTAAAAGGGTTTTTGAAGGTAGGAACAGAAGGAACTAAATATACCTTTGTTGAGATGCAGTTCCATAATGTAGCAGGGCAACAACCTAGAAGGCCTTGACCCAGTTTCTACCAATCTAATTTATCTTAAATGTGAGCCAGTAAGCAAAGCCTCTGTCATATGTCTTAAAGGTTAAGACTTATAGGTTAGCATTTGAAGTCTTTCATTGGACCATAGCCTCTCCATGTTGGGACTGGTATCTCCAAATACACAAATATGCAGATATGCATCACCAGTACCACCACCACCATCATCATGCAGGAAAATATGCAAGTGACTATTGGATGTAAGCTTACTCTGTAGCAACTCCCACTGAGTTCACATTCACCTTATTCGTCAGTCAGGGCTACAAGCTTATGTGAAGGTATTTGGGAGTAAATGCCATTGAGCTAAATCAGAGGTAGGGAAAACAAAGTCCTCCAGAAGTTATTAGACTGCAACTTCCACCATTCCTCCATGCTGGTTAGAACTGATGGAAATTTCAGTCTGTCAGTATCTAAATTTGCTGCCTAATCTTGGGCTACATCCAGTTTTAGTCCCAATGAAAGTAGATCTACTGAAATGAATGGGTCTGGTTTGTTATTCCTTATGTAAGTCCAATGGATTCTAATGGGCTTGTTCTAGTTAGGGGGCTATTACTGCATTTAACTAATTAAACATAGCGGGTCTTATTTCTGAGGAGGGATACAGAGGGTTGAGAGTGCATGTCTTGGCTTCTCCTGACCAGTCATGGTATGTTCATTAAGGAGGCACCTGGACTTGTTTGTATACTGTTGACAGCTGACTATATTTGCTTTCTATCCCCATTTCATCTATAGAGGAAATGAATACACAGCTGGGCAGTTGCACCTACACAAACAAAGCCCAATACATGCAGATTTTCCTGCTCACACCACTGAGGCAGCCAGCATTCTGCTCCCCATGTCCCTGTGCCAGTGCAAAGCTGCTTCTGCTGAAATTCCATGGAATGGGGTGGGCAACTATGGCAGGTCTGAAGGCTCATTTTCTGCTGCTGGAATCCCCTGGACTGCCAAAGAAACACACCTAACCAAATAACAAAAAACCTGGAAGTGTCCAGAGTTGTTCTCATTTTTAAAAACAGGTATTTTTATAGGTTTTTCTAGGAATTGTAATCCCCAAAGATAACGTCCATTCTCTGGCCCCATAGAGATCCATCAGACACATTCATCCTTTTCCTTTTTAGGCAATAGACAAAGTCCTGTTCACTACTATTTAGGAATTTAGTTTCCCCCCCCCTTTTTTTTTCCAGATTTGGTCATCATTTTCTGCTTTTGGACTTTGGCTACCAGAATTGCTACACTGATGCATTTCATCTTAATGCTGTATACCCATGTTTTTAAAACTGTTTTATGTTGATTTTTAAAAATTGTTGTAATGGATGATTGTTAAGTCTCCTGGAATGGCATTTTGTTTGATACAAAGGTAGCTGATGCATTTGCTTTTAAATAAGTGAATAAACTGAAGTGCTTGAGGTTGCCCCGCAGGTTGAGGAGCTCCATTTGTATTCTTAAAATAAGCCTCCCTACATAAGAAATGGTTGCATTAGGGGAATGAGATGTCTGCTAATGAAAAAAGAGTGAAGACATAATAGGTGAAAGTTGCACAATGTAACAATGTCATAAAAGGGAAATGTTGGATTTAATTGGTGGTGCTTACTTTATGATGGGTTTAATAATGTATACAGAGCTATTTCTATACCTATAGTGTAGGAAAAGGATGGGGAACATTTGGGTTTTTAGATATTTTGGCCTATGTGTGTCCCTAACCATTGGCCATGATGGGACTTGTAGGCCAAAACCTATGGAGGGCTAAACTGGCAAGGTTGATGTTGGTTGTAGGCAAAAACATCCAGAGGGCTAAACTTTAACATGTCCCACAGCTGCCAGGCAAGTTACTTTTATTATTTTTTGTAAAACTTTGCTAAATCAGGTCATCATTCTAACTGGTGAAAATGATATGAGCCAAATAAATGAGAAATATAGTAGCATTACTTTGACATTATAAATAAATTTTCCAAGGGCTAATTATTCATATAAGAGCTTAACTGTTCGGGTTTAATTTATAAAGAATACCTATTTGCTTCTTTACTAATCACATGTCTTGCCTTACTTAGACTGGTAGAACTCCAGCTGTTGAAGTCCCATTCCACTTAAGCCTTGGAAGCAACATTCATAGTGTTACTGTCTGGATCCACAAGAATGGAGATGCATGACTTATATTTCAAATTAGCCCAGACAGCATAGCTGTCTACTACTCTTCAACACCAAGATATCTCAGGTTGTTACAGGACTTCCAATTCCACGTTTGAGCACTAAAAGAGGAACCCTTGTATAAGAATTCCAAAGCTGTATCCGTCCATCCAGAGTGGTGTAGTGGTTTGAGTGCTGCACCATGGACTTTATCACACAGGGAAAAATGGGGGTTTAAACAGTGATTATCCTGTGAAAATTGTGCGATAGCGATTAAGATTTTCACACACATCATGATTAAAGAGTCATTATCTCTGGAATAACCAGGGAATAACCAGTCATAGAATCATAGAATCATAGAGTTGGAAGAGACCAAAAGGGCATCCAATCCAACCCCTTACAATGCAGGAACTCCCAGTCAAAGCATCCCGACAGATGGCCATCCAGCCTCTGCTTAAAGACCTCTAAGGACGGAGACTGAACTACACCCCGAGGGAGTGTGTTCCACTGTCAAACAGCCCTAACTGTCAGGAAGTTCCTCCTAATGTTGAGGTGGAATCTCTTTTCCTGCAGCTTGCATCCATTGTTCTGCGTTCTAGTCTCTGCAGCAGCAGAAAACAAGCTTGCTCCCTCCTCAATATGACATCCCTTCAAATATTTAAACAGGGCTATCATATCACCTCTTAACCTTCTCTTCTCCAGGCTAAACATCCCCAGTTCCCTAAGGCGTTCCTCATAGGGCATGGTTTCCAGACCCTTCACCACTTTAGTTGCCCTCCTTTGGACACGCTCCAGTTTCTCCACATCCTTTTTGAATTGTGGTGCCCAGAACTGAACATATTATTCCAGGTGGGGCCTGACCAAAGCAGAATAGAGTTTACTTCTCTTGATCTAGACGCTATACTTCTATTGATGCAGCCTAAAATTGCATTGGCCTTTTTATCTGCCGAATCATACTGTTGACTCGTGTTCAACTTACGGTCCACTTGCACTCCTAGATTCCTTTCACACATAGTTTCATTCAGCCAGATATCCCCCATCCTATATTTGTGCATTTCATTTTTGCGCCCTAAGTGCAGTACCTTACATTTCTCCGTATTGAATTTCATTTTGTTAGTGTTGGCCCAACTTTCTAGTCTATTCAGGTCATTTTGAATTTTGATCCTGTCTTCTGGAGTATTGGCTACTCCTCCTAATTTGGTGTCATCTGCAAATTTGATAAGTATTCCCCCAATTCTGTCATCCAAGTCATTAATAAAAATGTTGAATAGCACTGGGCCCAGGACAGAACAATGTGGCACCCCACTGGTCACTTCTTTCCAGGTTGAAAAGGAGCCATTGTTGAGCACCCTTTGAGTTCGGCCAGTCAACCAGTTACAAATCCATGTAACAGTTACCTTGTCTAGCCCACATTTTACAAGCTTGTTTGCAAGAATATCATGGGGAACCTTGTCAAAGGCCTTACTAAAATGAAGATAAACTATATCCACAGCATTCTCTTCATCTACCAAGCTGGCAATTTTATCAAAAGAAGGGATCAGATTTGTCCGGAAGGACTTGTTTCTCTGAAACCCATGTTGGCTTTTTGTGATTATGGCATTGCCTTCTAAATGTTCACAGACTCTCTGTTTAATGATCTGCTCTAGAATCTTTCCTGGTATTGATGTCAGACTAACTGGACGATAATTGTTGGGATCCTCTTTTTTTCCCTTTTCGAAGATGGGGACGTTTGCCCTCCAGTCTGCTGGGACTTCTCCTGTTCTCCAGGATTTCTCAAAGATTATTGCCAATGGCTCTGATATTACATTTGCCAGTTCTTTTAATACCCTTGGATGTAGTTCATCTGGTCCTGGAGACTTATTTTCATTTAGGTTAATCAAGTATTCCTGTACTATCTCTTTACTTATTCTGTGCTGAAATCATTCATGGGATTTCCACATTAATGATTTTTTGCTGTTTATTGACTGTTTATTCCCAGAATAATGGATCTTTAATTGTGACATCATGTGAAAATCTTGCTATTGCGTGATTTTCATGGGATAATCACTGTTTAAACCCCCAATTTTCCCTGTGTGATAAAGTCCTCTGACTCTGGAGACCAGGGTTCAATATCTCACTCAGCCATGAAACCGACTGGGTGACCTGGGCAAGTCATATGCTCTGAGCTTCAGGGGAAGGCAGTGGCAAACTTCTTTTGAACAAATCTTGCCAATAAACCCCCAGGTTTGGCTTGCCTTATGGTCGCCATAAGAACACACACATCCATCCTTTGCCTTTTTACTACTGTAGGCTAGATAATCATAAAACCCCATAGTGATGGGGAAAGGATACCTTTGGAAAGCCACCTCTTTAGGATTAATAGGACATTTCAAAAACATTTAAAACCCTAGCACTGTGGGTGTGCAAAGAAACCATCAACACAGAAATCTGGTTCCATGGCAGCTATAAATCACTCACCAGACTGTTGATGTCAGTGGCAAGGGCCAGATTATACCATCAAAGGATTTGGGTCTGAAATGTGTGCTCTTTGCAAAGAGGATACCCCTGTGAATGCCTGGCCCTGCAGGAGTCTGGAGACAGGAGACAGATTTTGGTAATAAGACCATCAGTCCCTAACACAACAGGCCCTTGAGGTTTTGATGGACTGATCAGGGACAGGAGGCCTTGTGGCTACATGTTCCCTATCTGTCTGTCTTGTTAAAAAAAAGAAAAACAAATACAACATAGACCCTGGCACTGGGTGGAAGGGAAGGGAATAGCTTGAGTCATGGCCACAAGATAAGATGCTGCCCCTGTCTGCTAAAGAACACTCCAGGCAGAGTAATAAATGCCTGTTGAAGGCAAGGAGAATGAAACAGCAAGCAATCAGATGTCTGTTTATTATTGTACCTTTGTGGAATATAATAAATCCTCCTTCTCCCTCCCCTGCTCTCTGCTGATTGATTCCTCTTTCTGACCTAGACAAAGCCTCCCCTTTGTGCTCGTGACCAGTTTATTGTGCTAAAGACATTTGGTGGAGAAGAGTCTGTTTCTTTTCCCTGGTATATTTATCTGCCTAAAAACTCCTGCCCCAAGCAGTACCCCTTTCCTTCCTAGCCAGAAGAAGCTGCTGTGCAGATGCCTTCAGGTTGGTACCAGGTGGAGGAAGGATGGTGAAGCTTCACAGTACTTTCTGTAGAAAAGAGGATATCCCCCCCTTTCTTTGTAGTAGCAGTGGGGCTGAGAGTCATGGTAAGAGGCACTGAAAATCAGCTCTTCTTTTATGTACACAATGGAGTAATGTTCAATATTTTTATACTGCCCTGCACCAGAAATGGAGAATTTGTTTGATGCCAGGGAACAAATTGCTCCTGCAACTGGTTTAGTAGGTTGGTTAATATCAGAAGATGAAAGAGAACATATACCCTGGGCCTAATTTGGCAAATTACAACATGGTTAAAAACAGATACAGCTAAAAAATTCAATAATATTACAATTAAATAGATTCTTGTATTACAGTAAAAATCCTCATTAAAAACAATTATAAAAGACCAAACGAGAAAGTACATTACCCTTCATTATAAGGCAATTCATAGTCAGGTGCTCACCCAAATCCTGCTTGAAAAAAAAGAAGGCCATTGCCTATTGGCAGGAGGAATAATCTGAGCCTTGTTTGGAAGGGAGGTCCACAATCTGACGGCAGCCACCAAGAAGGCTCTTTATTATACCCTCATCAAGCATACCTGTGAAAGTGGGATTGAAAGAAAGGCCTCTTCTGATGACCTGAAAACTTGGGCAGAGCCTGAACAAACACGGAGGGCTGAAGTAGGTCTGGGCACAGTCTTAAAGCAATGCACACCCTTAAAGAAAGTTGACCATTTTCTTGACTGGATGTTTGATCTCCTTACTTTTTATTGTATTTTTAAAAAGTGTGATTAAAATGAAAGGGGAGGAAGAAAGGAAAAACAAGAGAAAGCGGGGAAGGTTCATAGGATATGAATGCAGGCAGAGTTATATACATAAATATAAATTATTTAATTTAGGTTATGTAAAAGAAGTTAACAAAATGAAGGATGCATGGAACGAAGAGCCATATGATGCTAAACCTCAAATTCTAAAAAAAAGTGAAATGGAAGCTGCAATAAGAGGAATGGGGAAAAAATAAATAATCAGGAACAGATGATATAACTGCTACAGTCCACATTGACAGAATCAGCTCTAACACTAAGCATCGTATGTCAACAGATATGGAAAACAAAATGGTGACCAACAGATTGGAAACAATTAATATATATCCCAGCCACAAAAAAGGAGTTGCAAAAGGCTGCAGCAACTATCCTGGTGTGTCAACTACGGCACTAATCTCCCAAACAAGCAAAATTATGCTCAAATTTCTGTACAGTAACAGCTGTTTGACAGTGGAACACACTCCCTTGGAGGGTGGTGGAATCTCCTTCTTTGGAGGTCTTTAAACAGAGGCTGGATGGCCATCTTGTCAGGGATGCTTTGATTGTGAGTTCCTGAGTGGCAGGGGGTTGGATTGGATGGCCCTTGTGGTCTCTTCCAACTCTATGATTTGATGATTCTGCAACACAGACTTCAATTATACAGGCAGAGAGAAATCCCAGAGATCAATATATGTTTTATAGATTACAGCAAAGCCTTTGACTGCATAGGTCCTGAAAGGCTGTGAAATGTCCTTAAAGACATGGTAGTGCCAGCACATCTGATAGTCCTGATGAGGAATCTGTACATAGGATAAGAGGCTACTGTTACAACAGAACACAGAGAAACAGAAGCAGACTTGGATACAGAAGAAGTAGGAATGAAAATGAAAGGAAGAAATATCAGCTAAGATATGCAGATGGCACCAAACTACTAGAAAACATCACAAACCTAGAACAACAACTAAAGAAGATCAGAGAAGGAAGTGCATACTGCTGAACATAAAGAAAACAAAAATAATTACCATTGAGGTAATACAAGCCATTTTATTCCCCATCACCACGTATGGATGTTAGAGCTGGACAGTGAAGAAAGTGGATAAGAAGAAAATCAATTCATTTGAGATGTGGTGCTGGAGAAGAATGTTAAGGATACCATGGACAGCCAAAAGGAAAAACAAAAACAAAAACTGGATCTTCGAACAGCTCAAGTCTGAACTCTCCCTGGAAGCCAAGATGATTAAATTGAGGCTGTCATACTTTGGCCACATCATGAGAAGGCATGACTCATTGGAAAAAACAATAATGCTAAGAAAGATAGAGGGAAGTAGAAAGAGAGGAAGGCTGCATACTAGATGGATTCACTTCATTAAGAAGGTCACAGGTATAAATGTACAGGAACAAAGCAGAGCAGTGGAGGATAGGGAGTCTTACTACTCTTTCATACGAGGCTAAATTGGAAGTATAATTTAAGGTCAATTCGAAAGCAATCATGGGTTTTATGTTATTGCAAATTAACTCTTCGCACGCAAATTCGGGCAAGAGGCAAGCTAATTCGAATGCAATCATGGGTTTTACTTTATTGCGAATTAAAGCTTCGCATGAAAATTCGGGCAGGAGGGGGTTATTTTTGGGTAATGGGAAGTAATTCCGAACGGAGCAGGGGTTCTTCCGAATGGAGCAGGGGTTCATGTAAATTCGCTAAACAAGCGAATTTACATGAATCTGCATTGGCTCCATTCGGAGTTGGGAGAAATTCCTCCCGTTTGAAAGAGTCCTTAGAGATGTCTCATCCACAGGTTCACCATGAGTCGAGATCGACTCAAAGGTTAACAACAAAAAAATAATAAGAATGTGTTGACACACCAGGATAGTCCCATAATATAACAGTTTTGTATGTTTTTTTATCCCAAAATAAATGTCCGTACACAGATGCTTCTTCTCCTTGCCCCTTTTGTTTTCATGACCCTTTAAAATATTAGTAGGAACCTATGTTTTAGAAAAATAAAGTAATTTACATGCGTGTGGGAGACAAGACTTCACAGGCAGGGCAAAGATCCACATTATTCACATATTGTTGCAATTCTTAGTGCTACACAGGATACTTTGTCTTATCATTAAATCTGGGTAGACAGACTGTGTTGCGTGACTCTTGCCACAAAATACTCTTTTCTTTTGAATGTCCATATTAATGGGTAAAGTTCATCAATGATCCACCAACTGAACCCAGAATTTTCATCAGTTCTGTAATTAGAACAGGGAGTGCCTAGAAGATCTCTCCTGACTTGGAAGCATCCATGTGTCCTGCAGCATGTCAGCAAATGGATGGTTTTCATGTAGTACCTCTCTCTATAAAGTGCTAATGAGTTCCAGGCTCCCCTTCAAACAAATGGAAGGAGTCAGAGAAGGCTTGAGTTTACAACTGTGTGCCTCCTCTCTGCCTGGGGCAATTGCAGACTGGCTCTCTGGCTGACTTTGTAAAGATCTCTCCTTTTAAAGCAACCAAGCTTGTGCTATCTGTGCAGTGGGCTGACCAAGATGTCAAAGAACCAGCAAGTGAGTATAGATTCCAATCTTCTGACAGAGAAATCATAGTGGGTGGCTATAGGCTTATTTTCAGCCAAGCAAACAAAATTAAATAGCTCAAGGAAACACAGTGATTACTATCAAGCTGGTTTTCCTTAACCATGCAAGGCACCAGGTGCCAACATGTTTCCAGGTTACAGGTCAGAATTTGATAAGAGGCAGGAAAGGTTTAACCCTGGAGTCCTTGGAGTACTTAGACTGATTAATGCCATCAGTTTTTCAGGGCCCAAAGGCATTGCAGTAAGAAAGTGAAATGCAGTCAGATACACTCACAGTGCTCTTTGGAGGAATGATATGGATTCTGAAGGGAGGAGGGAAGGAGGTAAAGATTGAGGTGAAGAAAAGGATATGAAAACAAAAGAGAAGGAAGCCAACACACAAGATTGGTTTGGATTGCAGCCATCCTGGCCCCTGGAGTTTATGGCAGTCCATAGCTGTGTCTTAAAAGCAAAGGCAAACCTTCTGGATGAAGTGAAGCAGGCTTTTCTTTTGCTCTTATGCTCTGGCAAAGATTACCAAAACAAAAAACAAAAAAAAAAACCAAAAACCCATTCCATTCAGTTCTTTACTACTTTGTGATTAGATGTAGTTCCTGTAATCATGGAGTTTGTACTTTTATAAAAGTCCCTTAGTATTACAGCATTTGTAATTTGAAGATTGGCCCTCAACACTTTGATGGACATGTTTGATAAGTGAAGACCTTGCAGATCTTTCTTACCATACCCTCCAATGGTTTTATTTGGCAGGGAGAATCTTGATTAATCCTGTGTCATCCCACATTTTCAAATGCTTTTAAAATGTCCCAGATTATTTCTCCTCCCTCCACTTTCTCCCTCTGTCCCCAGCTTACTTTACTTGCTGCAAACTGAGTTCAAAATGCAAAAATAATTTGCATCTGATTAACTAATGGTGGGAGAAGAGAAAAGAGGGGCAGAATCTTCCCCTTCCTAGTGGGCTCAGGAGAAAGGAAACTGCTGCAGCCTCTCCTGGTTTGTCTGTCCTTCTTCATTGAAAAAAACATGGCCATCTTGACCACACTGTGATGCTGTTTGGACATATGTGTCCCAGTTTTCACCTGTGAAATGTTGGAAGATATGTTTTAGAATAAAGTTATCTTTTAATTAACCCCTTATTTGTCTACCTTGTTTCTGGATCTTTGGACATCATATAATATACTTCTTGTTCGTCATGCCTGTGTTGACAATGTAAAAAAAAATATAATTCTTTAAAAAGATTTTTAAATCCCTTATTACTATGGATAATATCCCAAGATGTTCAGTGGTTGAGGGGCTACTCAGGAATGTTGCTTTTTGGTGCTACCTCTCCACCATTGATGAGCTTCCCTGACATTGGCAATAACAACAGTCCTAGTGCCAGGTGCCATTTTAATTTCCCACAAATTAAAGAGGTGCCTCAAGACACTAAAAAAAATTAAAAAAATTAAATTAAATTGTAGGCATGTGGCCCTCACAGGGCAGATGTGAGAACAGCAGTGGCAGAATTGAGAAGTATTATTTTGGGCTAAAATACCCAGAATGTTCCATCTAGGAGAATTTATTGGATAGGAGAGGCTTAGGATTGCATGGGGGGGGGGGAGGTTATATTTACCAGTCTTGTGGAAGAATCCATGAAAAGTGGGATGTGGCGCAGAAAGCATCTGAAGGCAATATGGGAAGAGGAGGGTCTGGATGGTGATTGTTCACCACAATCACGAACTGGACATATGCAGGGTGGATATTTATATCCTGTTTGATGTCCTCAATGGGTACTTAATGTTCCCACATGAAGTAGAAAGAGTTTTGCCACTTTTGCATAGGATGGACAAAAGAGGTGATTCCAGTAGATGGTTTTAACTCTGTATTGGGACAACCCAAGAGGATTGTTTAGGAAGGGTGGCTGGGAACACAGCAGGGGGTAGATAGGAAATATGATCTTCCTTGCCTTAGTGTATTGTAACCATCTTTGTCTCCATTATAAGAGGATATGTGGAAAGCCTGGGGGGAGCGCAAAGTGTTCAGCAAACCCTTTTAACCTTTATTTTGGTATTACCTAGTTCCTTCACATGTCTTTGGGTCAACATGTCTTTCCCATGATAAACTTTTTACAGCTCCAAAGGTCATTGTGACCTCTTAAAACATGCCTTGCTCCAGTTATGAAAATATGAAACCCCATATACAATGGAGGTGTTGAGCATGCTAACACGAGGTAGAAGTGAACAACAGTCTTTCAGTGACAGGTGAAGGTCAGGGCCTGGACTTGAAGCTGGGAGCTGAACTGAAAGAATTGTACCATGCTGTCATATTAATATCAGACTCTATTGGGGTTTTCTCTTGGCTTGGGCTTCCCTCCAGAACAAAGAGAAAGCATTTTCTAAGTTTTAAGGATGTTGAAAGTCTTCCTAATGTAAACCTGGCATGAGTCTGATAGGCAAGCCCAGTTAGGAGTCAAAGGAGGAATGAAGAAGAGGGACTGGTATGCCACATTCCTTACCAACATTTTTTTTTTAAAAAAATTAACATGCATCAGGTTCCATGACTCCTGCCATGGTGTTTCATAGAGGGAGGGGGAGGCCCAGCTCTGGGTATTTCAGCTGCTTCCAGACAGACTTATCTTGGCAGTGCAAGAATCGTAGACGTTCCAGCGGCTGGAGGCGGCTGCGGCTCTGAGGGATGGTTTCCATTAATGTGTGTATACACTATACATAGGGGTGTTGACCAGGGTCAGTTAACCGCATCAATTCTAGTTGTCAGCAGAACAAGAATTTGCTCTGGTCTGCCCTCTGTAGGCCTCTGATTCCTATTGCAAAAGTGAAGGATTTCAATAGGATGATACTATTTGCTATTCAAAACTGAACTTGGATTGTAGCATAACAAGTGTGAAGGTAAGAACATTGCAGGGTAAAGGATGCAGATTTATGTGCCCCAAATTTCAGAATACCTTTTTTTAGGCCACCAGTTTTTATTTCTGAGACATAATTTGATACGTTAAAATGAGTAATAAGCACTAAAATCAATTTAGCATTTGTGGCCACCCAAAAATAAATACGTGTATGTGCCTAATAATAAATATCTTAGTACAGTGGTTCTCAAATGGTGGGGTGGCTCAAGGGGGGGGTGAGATTTGGAGGCCCTGGTCCCCCGTCCCATTCCCAAACTTCTTCAGTCCTGGAGGGGAAGAGAAAGGCAAGGAAGGTGCTGAGGACCTTTGCCTGAGAGAAGACAGCTATTTCTTTATAAAATGTTAAAACATGAACATGCATGAATGTGTGAATGAAAGTGCACACACTAGCAGTCAAAATATTTTTATTTACATACTATGTTGAGCTGGGTGGTGGTGATGTTCACATGTAGGACTACTGTCTTATTGCATTTAAATTGTGAGAAGTAATCAGAAGTAATCTGCATCCCCAATTCCCTCCCTCCCTCCCTCCCTCCCTCCCATGTATTTGAACAATTGGAAGTTGTTTTCTTAACATGATTGAATTGTTTCAGTTGCAGGTTGTTATTAAAGCAGTGTTTCAAATCTGGTATCTTCCAGATGTGCTAAATTATACCCTCCCTTACCCCAAAACTTTAGCCAGGAAGTTGGACCATTATTCCATCAAACACTTCATGGAGGGTGGAGTGCTCAGGTATGGGCCATACTCCTTTGGAAGTGCCCTTCCATTATGCACTGAATGACAAGGGTGTTGTTTGTGTGATTATTGGCTTCTCTGTTATCTGCAGAGTTGTTTCCCTCTTGTTAATCCTATCTCATGCTACAATACATTAGTGTAGTGATTTCTGATAGCAAATGAATGGCAGCTAGAAAGACTGATCTATTCTTGTGGAACAGGCTTTCCAAAATGAGCCAAGGCAGCAAACTCAGATAAGCTAGTGTGCAGCCAAACATTTGCTTTCCTTGCCTTTTCACAGCCAATCAGTTACATACCATACCCTGGAAAGAACCGAAATTAACCATTTCAAATTGGTAGAGGTGCTCCAGCTTTTTTTAATTTAACAAATGTATTTAAAAACAACAACTGAATTTTTCCAGATGTTAAATGATTTTTGAATTTGTTCCTGCACCTCTGTAGGATCCATCAAACCTTCCTTGATTTAAGAACAAGAGAAGGAACTCTGTCTAATTGGGTTATTTCTGTAGCTAGTTGGAACCTATCTTTGTGCTTGCCTGCTGAATGCTTCCTGTATTAATGCTTGCCTAATACTCCCTGACTCCACCACTCAGCCAGATTGGCAACACACTTTGGTGCTTCTCTTTTAAGGCTCATAAACTCCATACTCACCAGCTTGCAAACTTTCCCTTTGACCGTAGTGAAGCAGAGTTTGGAAAAACTGCTGTTTTGGACCACAACTCACAGAATACCTGAGCCAGCATGGCCTAGAATTCTGGGAATTCCTGGAATTGTAGTCCAAATGTTTCCTAGTTCTGTGGAGAAGCCTTTGCTTCATTGTGCTCACTGCAAATCACCTCCTTTCTTCACTAGCTGAATCATCAGCATACATTACTTTCAACTCTCCAAGAGTGCATATGTCTGAGCTATACTATGTTATGTGTTTGTAGTTTGGTGGGGCACTCAGAATTCTTAGGGAAAAACACTAGTGTGCTTTATATGGTAAAGAATTCTAAACATTTCACCAAACTATAGATCCCAGGATCCTGTAGGATGGAGCCATGATCACCAATGTTGTATCAAACTGTTTATAACTATGTACTAGTTCATGTATAGTTCTAGTACTGTTGGCTTCATTGCACTGCTTTTTTTACACTCTCTGTAACTCATACTCTACCCAGTGTCCTGAAGTTGCAAAGTAAATTAGAAGAGTTTATTCAAAAGCTGTGACCCTCTTTTCTGTGGACTCTTTCAAACGGGGAGGAATTTCTCCCAACTCCGAATGGAGCCAATGCGGATTTATGTAAATTCGCTTGTTTAGCGAATTTACATGAACCCCTGCTCCGTTCGGAATTACTTCCCATTACCCGAAATTAACCCCCTCCTGCCCGAATTTGCATGCGAAGCTTTAATTCGCAATAAGGTAAAACCCATGATTGCATTCGAATTGGCTTCCCTTTTGCCCGAATTTGCATGTGAAGAGTTAATTTGCAATAACATAAAACCCATGATTGCATTCGAATTGACCTTAAATTATACTTCCAATTTAGCCTTGTATGAAAGAGTCCTGTGTTGGCCCATGATGACAGAGAATGAGTCTCTCAGCCTTGAAAAAAGCTCTCTGTTTGCTCCAAAAAAGAGAATAATTGTCCATGTCTACCAGTCTTCTGGCCCTGTTCAAGGAAATCATGATGCAACCAGGGGGAAGCACCTGCTTCAGGCCCAGACCTGTGCAACCTGAATTACAGCATATTTTAAATGTAGTCTCAGCAGCAAGAGTAGGTGGCCATCTGGGTGTTTCCAGACAGTAACAAACAAACCCTAAACTACTCCAGTGGGGGAGTGCTAGACTAGTGCTGGAATGTTTTTGCAACTATTGTCTAAATCCCTATACTAAATATGTTAACAAGAAAGTTTGCTATCACTCTGCTTTAGGGAAAGGTAGGAAGGAAGCCTTTAAAAAGAACTGAGGTAGGGAAAGAAAAGCCAGGCTTGGCAGACTGAGGTCAGTGTGCCCCCCCCCCCCCCCCAAAAAAAAAGGTAAGGTGTTCCCTCTGCTTCAGTTCACTCCAAGGCTCTGCAGCCAGCCTCCCAATTCTTAGTAGCTCTTGGTCATACTGGGTACATGTCATTATCACCACTACCAGAGGTGTTATGTCTGTCAATACCAGTGCCTGGGGAATTTGAATAAAGGCATGCCATTGCACTCATGTTTTGCCCATGGGCTTCCCATAGGCAATTGATTGGCCAATGTGTCAACAGAATGCTGGACTACGTAGGTTTTTGGTCTGACCCAGCACAGAGCTGCGTGTGTTATTTGGCTGCAAAGCGCAGAGAAAGAGAGAGAGAGAGAGAGAGAGAGAGAATCCCAGGCTTCTGTAGCAGCAAAGGTGAGCTTAGGGCAGAAGAGGAAAAGAGGTAGCCAGCAGTGTTTTGCTCTTGAGTAGACATTGTGCTATAAATTTACAGGGCTACACTATGCAAGTGGGGTGGTGTTGGAAATTAACTTTTTGGGGTCTTTTAGGTTTTTTGTTTTCTTTAAACTAAATCAAGTATAAATTGTAGACTGGAGGATAGATTCCACCCTGGAGTAGTGGTGGATGGTGGGTCTCTTGTCTGTGGAGCAGTGAATGCACTCCAGATTTTGAATAGGCTTGAAGGAACTATCCAGAGTGCTGCAATATGACTCCATTACTGTTCAGAAGATACATATCCAGCATTTGCAAGCTGAGTAAACAGGGATGCCTACCTCCTTTTGTGCCTTTTTGCTATAAAAGTCTCACATACTAACAGAAAAAATTTAAACTAAAATTCAGCTCTTCCATTGACCAAAAGATGCCCCAATTAAAAATATTTTTTACACAGTTGGGTTTATGCAAAGCAATTTTAAAATTGAAAATACTTTTTAAAGCAACGAGAGTGCTTTCTATCTTTATTCTTCACCTCCTGCTCTAATTTAATGTTCATTGGCAACTCTACCTTCTGTCATTCCTACTGGAATTCAGATAGTGGGGAATTCAAGGCATATATTGACATATTGAAATAGTGATGTAGCTTCTCATCTCTATTTTAGATCCTCCTGTTCCTACTGGAGATTGGCCATTGATCTGGTTATTGGTGGAGCCATTGATTTGTGTCATTTACCCTCTCTCATGAACTCTATAAATCCAGTCTCAAAAGGGAAATGGTTTCAGGTGTTGGAGTGGTGGCCTTGCCATATTTGCTCTGTGAACTTCCCGTAGTAATTAAACAATAAGCCTCAGTCATTCACCAGAAGCTGCAAACAGCCAAACCAATTAGCAGGGGCAAGTGTAGCTGTGGGGCATATTTTCAGGCTCTAAGCTCAGTGCATCTATGAGTCAGGGAAGAAGGCAAGGCACACGCAGGTGGCCCCATTGGGAGCTGGTCCAGCTGCATGCTGACGGGAGTCAATGCTGCACCCATTGTCTCTCTAGGCTAGCTTTTTGCCCAACTTATTCCTTGGTATCTCCTCAAGGAACCAGATACTGTCTGATCTTGGAAGCTAAGCAGGGTCAGCCCTGGTTAGTACTAGAACAGGAGACTGCCAACAAATGCTAGGCGCTGTGGGATCTTTTTCCTAGGAAGGAACTACCAAAAACAACTCCTTGCCCTATGAAATTGATAAGATTGCCACAAGTTGACAGGCAACCTGAAGGCACATAAGTATGCACACATCTCAGAAAAGTGAAGGAAGAAGCTGCTGGGATTCTACCCAGAATCCTCTGGTTTTATGTGACATTTTCCACTGCTGCTGGTTGAGCACATCTGGTAGGCTGGAAAGTACAGGATGAAAATTATCTGGAAACTTCATGGGAAAGGAAAATAAAACTGCAATAGGGAGATGGCTGTCAGAGCATGTAGATGTTAATTCAGCAGTTGCTGGGTCAATTAATACTGAACCAAGAAGGGATAATAATCTGCAGTGCCGGAGGTTATCTGGCTCTTATTCTAGTGACAGGACTCTGCCTGTCCTGCTGCTTGGGTTAACTGCTTATTTGTAATATGAATGCTGTAAAATATAAATGTAAATATAGTTTTTAAAGTCTAAAGGAACCAGATCCTGACTCATCTTGGAAGCTAAGCAGAGTTAGCTCTGGTTAGTACTTGGATGGGAGGCTGCCAACAAACACCCGGTACTATAAGTTATATTTCAAAGGAAGGAACTGACAAAACCACCTCTGAGTATTCTTTGACTAAGAAAACCCTATTTATTTATTTTTATTTTTTTATTTACGGTATTTATACCCCACCCTTCAGCCTTAAAGGCTCTCAGAGCGGCTATGAAATTCATCGAGTCTCCATAAGTCAACAAGCAACTTGAAAGCACCCATGCACACACACACACGCGCGCGCACACACACACACACACAGAGAGAGTTCTTAAGGTACAGTATGTCAGTATCCTGTGTTGTCACATTTTTCTGCAAACAGTTCTGTTCTCACCACCTCTCCTTGGTTTTTCTTTGTTCTCTTCTCCGTCTGTCCATTCTGCTTGCCTTGCCTTTCTGTCATGATATTAGGTAAGCTGCCCTGATGTATCATAGAGACTGCTGAGGCAGAGGAGTAATTGGGAATGGTAGAATATGGATTCAAAAGTCCAAGAACACCTTGTGTGACATTTACTCTTCCTCTGTAGTACACCATGAATTATACCTCACTTGCACAGATTGAGCTGTGTTTTTGTTTTTGAATTGTACCTTGCTTGCACAGATTGAGCTGAGATGGAAAGGAGCTGGCAATGCTTTTTCATTCAATTAGCCTGGGGTTGCAACCTCTCACGAAGCATGCTTCCATATATAATGGGCCACAACTCAGTCAGCACAGGAGTTGTAGTTTAATACATCTGGGAGTGCTAGACTAGGGTAGGCAGATACAGAGTTTTGGTTCTAATCCCCTGGAGTTGCAAATGGTTGAACATGACTGGGGCCTTATATGCACATATTTAGTATCAGAGATTGGAAATGTGATTTGTTTGAACTACACCTCCCAAGATTCCCAGCAAGCATGGCCACAGGGAGTTGTACTCCAAACAAATAACTTTTTCTAGGTTCTGGAATTGCTATAGATTGATCATATTAGTGTAGTATGGAAAAGGCCTCAGTAAAAGGCTCTATGGTAAGGGTCATGCACCTTCAGTCTTCCAGATGTTTTGGTCTTTAGCTCCCAGAAGTCCCAGCCAGCTTGGACAATAGGAAGGTGAAGTCAAAAAACATTTGGTCCTTCACCACTGCTCTGTTGTTTATCTGGATGAAAGGAGCCAAAATGAAGATGTAATTCCACGAAATAGAATAATTTAAGGCATACATTTCCTCACTCCAGAATATGCAGAATTATTTTGGGAAAGACTACAATGGATAGCACCTCCCAAATCTGGGGGTTGCATTAGAAAAGTAACTTCCAAGCTCTGAAAATATCCTGTTGGATGCTTCCTATGCAGTGAGATGTTCCCCTCCCTCTACCAGATTTTTCCAGTGTCAAGTAGAACATGGCAATAGTAGGTGTCAAGAATATATGGCCAAGGTCTGGTTGGTGTTTTTAATGAAACACTGTTTTTCTTTGGGCGTACATACCCATGGACTTGTTTAAACAAGTTGCATCATTTATTCTGAAGGAATCATGTGTTCCCAGATAGAGATAAGAACACCATGGTTAATCATTTGAAGTGTTGGCTCTTGTGGTTGTCAAATGGATAGTGCACTGTGATTGTTTACACATTCTAGCATATAATGTAGTGAGAACTAAGCATGGCTTCCATTTGTTTTGAATAAGAATTTACCAAGTCTTGCTAATTTCTTCATGTTCAAGATGGAAAGAAGTTGAGGTGTTGTTTTTTAAATTAACGTGGGAGAAGGTAAAACCAACCTGTTTGTCCATCCATGCCCAACCCCATGAGCCTTGCTTTGAATCTCTTTAGATTCATCCATACTTTTAGTAAATTAGGGTTGCCATCTTCCTTCCCTCTCCCCCTGAAAATTTCCTCATCTCTAAACTTGCATATCAGGCAAGTACAAACATGGGTGTCACTATGGTGTTGAATTTGGTGCAAATGCTGGTGGTGGGGAGAGAGGGATTTTGTTTCAGTTTATTTCTAAAAAAAAAATTCTAGCATTTACAAATGTCTTCATATCTGGAATAGAAAGAATGTGAAGCCTGATGTGGTAACTCAATTTGCTTCTGTTTGTCCCTTGGCAAACAGATGTGGACTAAAGAATGAGCACTGACAATGGTGTTTTTAGAAGGTGCTTTATAAGGAGATGGCAATTCTTTTCTCAGGGAGGAAAGAAAGACTTGTGCATGTATGTTTTTCTGTGTGGTTGACAGGATGGGTCATAGTGCCAGGAGATTCATAGGCTGGATAGCTTCCTCACAACAGCTGAACTGGAGAAAGGAGCTGTCCTCCCTATCCCTTGATACTCTTTGTGAGGAAAACACAGCTGCAAAGGTAATAAATTCTCTTTGAAAGTGACCTTCTTTTACTTGTCAGCCCTATTTCCTTAGGCAGAAACTTATTCTTTACTCAGGTATAGGCATGGGAGTCATCCACTCTTCTATAAATACCCTTCTTTCAAAGAATGCCACAATTCTGAAAGTTCAAATAAAACACTACAGGTGTCCCATATATTACAGAACCACAGCTACACAAAATTCTGTATAACCAACATCCGATCCCTTTGTTTGTAGGAATCTAGTGTCACTTTTAGGCACGATTTATTACCTTTGCTGTTACCTTCCTTTTGCAGAGTGGTGGGGAGAGGCGACCCCTCTTCATCCCTCATAAATGAGGTGGTGGCAAGCAAGGGTACCAGTTTGTTAGCTTCACCCAGTGCAGCTGTCAGCCTATGAACCTCCTTGTATGTATGATCCACCCTGTAACACACGGCAATCCCCATGTGCTGAGATGCTTCTATGGGGATGTCAAAAGCCTCAAAGGGAAGCCTACTTTTCTTTCAAGGTGATATCAAATTGTGCAAAGCTACCTTCTGTAAGGAAGAATCCAGAATGACAAAGTCCAGTTCTTTAGATTTTATATGACTTTTTGGATAGCTTCAGGCATATTTTTGAAGGTTCATGTGCTACAATAATCCATCCATAAAATGTTATGCAGGAATATAACAAGCTTGTATCTAGAACAGGAGTAGTCATGTGGACATTTTAAAAAATTGCACTCCTGTCCCCACTACCGTTCCAGTCATCCACTAGAAAAGCTAACTAACTGGGTAATTCTCCCCCCGCCCCCATTTTCCCACTTCCTAAATCTTCAGGGACTATCGAGTTTGCTCAGAAATGGAGCATAGGGTTTCGTTCTTCCAAAAGCCCAAACCTTTAAACTAGAAGTGGAGCATCATCCATTTCTGCATTTGTAAATATACATTTTGAAGCCAGATGTATCCCATAGTGACTGTCATGAGGGCAAGTAAAAATAGGCATATTTGCTGAAAAGTTAAGATTGTAATGAATGAACCTGAGTCTGTGTCACTGTGGTACAGCTATGTCACTATGGTACAGCAAACCTACAGTTTTATAGAGCAATGGTGGGCAGCCATGCCCTTGCAAACAGTTTCCCACTATAACTCCTGTAATTCCTCACCTTTGGCAATAGTGACTGGGGCTGAAAGGAGGTGAAATGCAAAACATCAGGAAAGCCAGTCTTGTTCACCCATTCTCTATAGCACCCTCTCCAATCCAATGCCTGCATGACCACATTCACTTCTCAGCAGGATGATGGCTAAGATGATTGTATTTGCAGTTCACAACATCTGGAATTTGCTAGGATGGAAAAGCCTACTCTAGTGGTTTATAACTCTTCTGTCTTCAGGACAGATTTATTTATTGGTGTTGTGCTTACTAGGGATCAAACAGTTTTCCCCAGTTTGATACCCTTTGTTGATTTAGACACCAGCACTAAGGATTTACTGACCATTGGCCATGCTAGTGAGGGAAAGTTGATATAGGCTGATGAATCTAAAATATCCAAAGGGCAACAGGTTGAGAAAGGCTGGAATATGCCTGCTTTCTTAAGATATGTGTTTTGTATACAGTCCTTTGTATGCCCACTGTTTCTTCCTTTATCTGGCTTTTTTATTCTGGATTAGAATCAGAGAAACAGAATAAGCAATGAAAGAATGAGAATCTACATAATCAAAGACGGACTTTGTAGCATGACCGTATTCCATGAGATGAACCTGGCCTTCTTGAATGGTGCAAACAGAAAACATGCATGACTGCACACTGAACACTGGTTCAGACATCAGTCTCACCCTTTCCTCTGTGTTTCTAATAATTTGTCTACATTTTCATAAAAATAATAACAACAGCAATAACAGTAAAGAAGGGTGCTGCATATATTGTACAGTATTATTGTTTTATTGTTTCACTATATACTTTACAGGCAGTGCCTAGAATCCTTTTGGAATGAAAAGGGGAGTTTCAAGTGCCATAAATATATCTATCAGTATGTACCCATTTCTTCACTACTAAATGTTTTAAGAAACAAAAACAATTTTTAACAAACAAAACTACAGGGAACTGTATGAGGAGAATTGTCTTGATGACATCGTTATTACTAACCAAGCAACCCCATGTACAATCTCTGCAGAAAACTTGCAGAATTGTCTAAATTTTCTTCTCAAAGCCCAGCTCTAAAAGAAGAGAAAAAGATATATTTCACCAAGAGTTTAAATACAAATAATGATTCAAAACCGCTAATGGTAAAGTGAAGCTATTGGCAACACCTGTCTACAATCATCACATCAATTGTTTCATGAAATTTCTACCTTATTTAATATATGTTTGAAGAGTTTGAAACAAATCATTAATGACCTGACAGCCTTCCCCAAATCATAGAACAGAAAGGAAAAATAGCAACAAAATGTGTAATTTATGACCATTTATAACACAGGTGTGTTATAAACATGGGAAACATTTTTTACCAGGGTTGAAGGTTGCTAAAGAACTGGATACTGTCACCTAGCACCTTTCATTCATCATTCTAGATGTGCAGGGATAGGTCGTGGTTATTTGAGCAAGAGAAAGAAATCACTGAGTGCATGGCCAGAAATACTTTTTTCTCAGCTGCTTCACACTCAGGAACTGAGGCATAAAAACAGGTCTAGGGACTAAACTTGGTGAGGTCAATTAGTGTTGGAGATAGTCATAAAGGGAAAGAATAAAATCTACAAAAATACTCTTTTTGAATGCGAGCATAGCAAAGACAACATGCATTTGATTAAATTCTTTTTGAAGTTTTAAAAAAGACAAATGATGGAGAGAGTAAGTATGCAAAATCCCACTCCTTTCTCTTTAAACATGAAACTGCAAAGTCTTTGCAGATGTGAGTGAAGAATTGTTGCTGTTCAAGAGATCATAACCAGTAATAGGGTAGAAGAAACTGTCCTTATTGGTTTGCAGCTTGGAACTGATAAAGCTTATTGGAAGGCCTTCCAAATGATCTTTTCTGCTTGCTGTTGTCCAATAAATGCACAGTTGTTTCTCATTAGGAGTAACAAATGCAAGCTTATTCCTTCAAAGCAGAGCTTATATGTTTTTTTCTGAGGACACCAAACAATGTTATGTGCTTGGACATAACAGTAAACTTAGTTTTATTGTTACACTAATGAGATTCCCTTAGATTCTCTTTTCCCAGCAAAGCTAAAGAAAAACGAGAAGTGTTTCCTTGTTTCCAGTATTGTAGTTTATCATTATGACTGAACTTTTTAAACTGGGGTGAGTTTTAACTATGGTTTAATAAAACAAGCCAACTTCATAAACAATATGAAACAAAAGTCAATAATTGGCATATTTCAGTAAACTGTAGTTTAAAATAAGTTTGATATTAGAAACAGTACTTTTTTGGCGAACATCTACTAAAATCTCCAAGAGAGGATTCTGCGAACTGAGTCCAAAAAAGTTACATGCCAAAGTGTGGGATGCTGACAGTTTATCCAAGTTGGGACACCACACTAAACCTTACTTGGTTAAATCTGGAAACAACATCTTCTAGTATTCTTCTCTGGCTGCACTAGAGAAAAGGAAAAGGGATGGAATATAGGAGCTTGAGGCAAATTCATGACTACTACAATACTACTACTGCAATATTCCTGTGAAATATCCTGTGTGTGCCCATGGCATGTGGCCACCATGCTGCTGTGTGCACACGCCCCATTGTTTCATATGGGGTGCGAGCATAGACAGAATTTTCCTTATGCTGGAGGGTCCGGAACAGATCCTCCATATAAGGGGAGGTCCCACTGTATAGCACTATAATTGCTAGGAGGTGAAGATCTATGCTACCAATTGTGTATCAAGTGCACTGGTTACCAGTATATTTGTGGGCCAATGTTTGAGTTCTGTCTGCCACTTTCAAAGTCCTAAATGGCCTAGGATCAGGTTATCTGAAGGGACTGCCTAGATTGATACAAAGCTGTCCAGGCCCTATGTTCAGCCAAAGAGCCCCAGTTCACATGCTCGCCACTGGTAAATCTATTTGGCTGGCAAGCATGACAACAACAACAACAACAGTGTTATAACTTTGTAGTGTAAATGGGTCCCTGGTAGTATTTCATAGGGTATCCTCTGTGGTCATCTCCTGCTTCTGGAATGCTCAGTCCCAGGATATGTTCATCACTTCCTTCCTGTTTGCTTTTAAACGGTTCTTAAGAACCTGACTATTCCAAGTTTCTTGTTATTGATTTTGTTAAGTATTGTATGCTGATGTGTATTTGAAGTTTTATTCTGTGGATGGTCCTAAGAATACTATGCCTGGAAAGGTTATATAAAATATTATAAATAAATGAATCAATCCATTTAATAATGACATAATTTATTGTTGAATCTGAATGCCGCCTGCATTTTCTTAGGAAAATATTACTCCCTGCCACCATCTAATGTATGCATTTTCTCGCAATTGACATTTGGCATCTGGCAGTGCAAGTGAGTCACCATCCATGGCAAGCAGTGATGCTACCCACCTTTTCGACCTTTAAAATTAATATCTTTTTAAATTTAGAATCTGAGTACAGTGCTGAGTACACTCTTTACCATTTGTCCACCCATAAAAAGGATACTACGAGGGACCCATTTACACTACAAAGTTCTAACACTGTTGTTGTTGTTGCAATTGCTGTGTTCATTCCAGTCATTTCAAATCTATGGTGACCTGAGACAAACCTATCGTAGTGTTTTCTTGGCAACATTTGTTCACAGGAGCTTTCCCATTGCCTTCCCTTGAGGCTGAGAGCATGTCCCTTGCCCAGGGTCAGCCAGTGGGTTTTATGGCCAAGCTGGGAATCGAACCCTGATTTCCAGAGTCATAATCCATCACTCAGTTGGAGTGAGAGAGAGAAGAAGGAAAAGCAGCTTTTTGGCAGGTATTTTAAGTGGTAAGTTTGTGGATTTTTAAAATCTCTTGGGGGAGTGTGTCTGTTGCAGAGGAGGAGGAGCTTCTGTGAGTCACATCAGTGAGTCACAAGTGGGAGGAGCTAGGAGACTAGCTATAGAGAACTGCTCAGAGAGCCGCGCACCTAATGGCGCGCAAATCCCCCCCCCCCAAACAGGATCCCAACAATTATCGTCCAGTTAGCCTGACATCAATACAGTGGTCCCCCGGGTTACGAAGGTAATCCGTTCCGGATTACCTTTCGTAACCCGGAAGCTTTCATTTCCCGGGGGACTGCTAAAATCAATGGACCGCGCGGCCATTTAAAGGGGCCGCACAGCTTTTTTCGCTTCGGATCCCGGGGGATATTTCGTATCCCGGGGGATAGGAAGCCGGTCCGCCGCCTTTCGGATCCCGGGGTTTTCGCAACCCGGGGGATTCGTAAGACGGGGGACCATTGTACCAGGAAAGATTCTGGAGCAGATCATTAAACAGAGAGTCTGTGAATATCTAGAAGATCATTCCATAATCACAAAAAGCCAACATGGGTTTCAGAGAAACAAGTCATGCCAGACAAATCTGATCTCTTTTTTTGATAAAACTACCAGCTTGGTAGATGAAGGGAATGCTGTGGATATAGTATATCTTGACTTCAGTAAGGCATTTGACAAGGTTCCCCATGACATTCTTGCAAACAAGCTTGTAAAATGTGGGCTAGACAAGGTAACCGTTACATGGATTTGTAACTGGTTGACTGACCGAACCCAAAGGGTGCTCAACAATGGTTCCTTTTCATCCTGGAAAGAAGTGACCAGTGGGGTGCCACAGGGTTCTGTCCTGGGCCCAGTGCTATTCAACATCTTTATTAATGACTTGGATGACAGTATTGAGAGCCTAGTTATCAAATTTGCAGATGACACCAAATTGGGAGGAGTAGCTAATACCCCAAAGGACAGGATCAAAATTCAAAATGACCTGAATAGACTAGAAAGCTGGGCCAAAGCTAACAAAATGAAATTTAACACAGAGAAATGTAAGGTCCTACACGTAGGGCAGAAAAATGAAATGCACAGATATAGGATGGGGGACACCTGGCTGAATGATACAACATGTGAAAGGGATCTAGGAGTCCAAGTAGACCACAAGTTGAACATGAGCCAATGCAATTTTAGGTTGCATCAATAGAAGTATAGTGTCTAGATCAAGGGAAGTAATAGTGCCACTCTATTCTGCTTTGGTCAGGCCCCACCTGGAATACTGTGTCCAGTTATGGGCACCACAATTCAAAAAGGATGTGGAGAAACTGGAGCGTGTCCAAAGGAGGGCGACTAAAATGGTGAAGGGTCTGGAAACCTTGCCCTATGAAGAATGCCTTAGGGAGCTGGGGATGTTTAGCCTGGAGAAGAGAAGGTTAAGAGGTGATATGATCGCCCGGTTTAAATACTTGAAGGGATGTCACATTGAGGAGGGAGCAAGCTTGTTTTCTGCTGCTCCGGAGAACAGGACTCAGAACAATGGATGCAAACTGCAGGAAAAGAGATTCCACCTCAACATTAGGAAGAACTTCCTGACAGTAAGGGCTGTTTGACAGTGGAACACACTCCCTCGGAGGGTGGTGGAGTCTCCCTCCTTGGAGGTTTAAAGCAGAGGCTGGATGGCCATCTGTTGGAAATGCTTTGATTGGGAATTCCTGCACGGCAGGGGGTTGGACTGGATGGCCCTTGTGGTCTCTTCCAACTCTAAATTTCTATGATTCTATGATTCTATGATTCACTGAAATCACTATGCCAATAACACTATTATTGCACTCTAAATGCCATAGTTCTGCTTATGGAATCTTGGGATCAGCTGTTTAGGGAGGGGCATTTAAAATTCTCAGCCAAAGAACTCTAGTGCCTCTCCAAACTATAGACCCCAGGATTCCACAGGATGGAATAAAGTGCAATAACAGTGCTATAATTTTGCATCATTATGGGGCTCATTCACAATACACAATTATAGCATCTAATCCCTTTAAACTGTTCCATAGTGAATAATGAAGGGAAGGAAGGGGAGAGGTACATACATGTCCGTCCTCACATATTGCTGAAAATCTGAAAACAGAACTATATGAAATATGTTCCATTAATGAATTTTTATTCAAATTTCTATTTCAAATTCCATTCAGCTATTTGAATACAAGTGTTTGCATCTACTTTGCCTTCCTTAAGTGCAACCAATTTGGATTTGACTAAAGGAAAGTCTGAGGCTTATTAGTCATTGTTAGTGTCTTGGTAATGTCCAGGTCAGGTTACTGGAAGATGTTTAATGTTGGACTGCTCTTAATGAGAAAAATCCATCTGGTCCAAAAATTTTCAGTGAGGCTATTGAATGGAGACAGGGAGATTGAAACTCACACCAACAACATTTTCTTTGGTTCTCCATTCTGGGCCCAGTCTGAGGTGTCTGTTGTAAACTACTCTTGTATTTATTAAATAAAGGACAGTTTATACAAGAAAGGAAGGAAGGAAGGAAGGAAGGAAGGAAGGAAGGAAGGTGTCTGTTTTTTAACTATGAATGTCCTGGAGTATGGGTTGTTAAGCAAAGATTTTTCTTTAAAGTGAATTTTGTTTAACATCTGAGGCCTTATTCTGTACTAACCAGGAAGTTTCAAGAGATGATCAGATAGGACAGTTCCAGTTGCAATGTCATTATTATTAAACTGTCTTCCAAAGGGTGGCCTGCCATTGGTTGAAACAGTATTGACCAATGGTGGCTCGTGGTAGTGATGGAAACAATATTCAACTGAGTGATGAAAAGTGGGTTTCCTGAATTTTGGAAAAGCCTGATGAGAAGAATACTGGAAAGATATGAATCATCACAGTTCAGAACTTATTTGAGGTGTGTGTGTGTGTGTGTGTGTGCTGTTTCTCATGCAAAAAAAGTTTTATGTGAAAAACCTCATGTATCTCTTCTACCAAACTGTGAATAGTCTTCAAAAACTATAATGTTTATGAAACTCAGAAACTGTATATCTTTTGAAGACTATTCACAGTTTCACACTCATTTGGTACAAAAATTACATAAGGGTTTGCCCATAAAACTATGGTTTTTGAGAACTTTGTTGCAGCAAGGAGAAAAATGGTACAATTATTCAGTGCTTGTCTGTGAGAACGACATTTATGAAGATTTACATCCATAGCTAGTGGTTTGCATGGTCATGGGGAATGCGATACATTTGGGATTCCAAACTGAACTTTAAAAAAGCTATCCACTGTGCCAGCTCTATTTTAGGTAAAAGGTTCAGCATTTAGCTACCTTCTTAAAGTTCAGATTAAAACCCAGAGCAGATTTGATGTCCAATGGAGAGGGAAGCTCCAGCTACCAGTGCTATTGGCCCTTAATTGCTGTGTTGTTCTGTGGGACCTTTGTTTGTATATTTGGATTTTTGATCTTAATAACCAACCACCTGTTTGCTCCCTGATTTAATTGTTGCAGTTTTTTTATTATTTATTTGCAATTTTGGGAGTTTTTTTTTTTAAAAAAAGCTTTTTAAGTGCTTTTAATATCATTTGAAAAAAAATGCCAGATAATTTTTTTTAAAAATGCATATTAAAAAGAATGATGAAAGACATATGCTACAATAAGGAAGGCATATCTTACTATCGGCCCTCAATTTCATGAAAGTTAGGGGTTCAAGATCCCCAAGATAGTGGAATAAACATGAATATAGGCCTCTATTTTGCTTTTATAACACTTCTCTAGGCATTTCTAGGTCCTTTAGTGGAAGTTAACCATAGAATTGTGCTGGAGGAACAAGAAATGCCTAGAGGGAACCTATTTTTGCAATCATGTATAGGGCAGCGATGGAGGTGTACATGCAAAAAAAAAATAATTAATTAAAAAGCAGTATCACTTGAAGATTACAGGATGGTCTATGGTGTATTGCAGAAAAATTCAAATTTGCACTGGAATGTAAATGTTGTCACAATCAAGGATTCCCCCCCCCCTCCGTCTGTTCCACACTTTGCGAAAATAATTTGAGAAACAGTGGCAGTTGTAGTAGAAATATTACTTTTCAACCTTTAATACAGTCATAGAATAGTGTACTGCATAATTTAGGTGATGTGTAACACAGATCTGGTGTGTGTTTATTCAGAAGTCCCAAAGAGTTCAGTAGTTTTCACTCATCTGGAAATATATATGACTATTACCTGACAATCAGGTCCTCCTTATCTAGGATAGAAATGTTTGTGAAATCTAGACTCAAGGAATCATCAAGCTGGAAGAATCCACAGGACTAGCCAACCCTTGCCATGCAGAAATACACAAAAAAAAGCATTCCTAATTCTATCAGATGGCCATCCAGGTTATGTTTAAAAATGTCCATAGAAAACGCCACAACATTCCAATGCAGCATATTCTACTACTGAGTAGCTCTTACCATCAGGAAGTTCTTTCTAATATTTAGGTGGGATCTCTTTTCCTATAGCACAAGTCCATTGCTCCATGTTCTATTTAGTCTCTGGTGCAGTAGAAAACAAGCTTGCTGCATCTTCAATATGACATCCTTTCAAATATTTAAACATGGCTATCATGTCACTTCTTATTAAATATTAATTGTAGTGCCCAGAACTAGACACAGTATTCCAGGTGAGGTCTCACCAAAGCAGAATAGAGTAGTACTATTGCTTACCTCAGTCTAGACTCTACATTTGTATTGATGCAGCCTAGAATCACATTGGCTTTTTTAGCTGCCATATCATGCTGTTGACTCATGTTTAGCTTGTGGTCTACTAAGACTCCTAGATCCCTTTCACATGTACTGTTGTCAAACCAGATGTCATCCATCCTACATCTGAATTTTATTTCCCCTGCCTAAGTGTAGTGCTGTACATTTCTTTCTGTTGAAATTCATTTGGTAGTTTTGGCCCAACTCTCTAATCTGCTAAAGCCATTTTGGATTCTAATCGGGTATCCTTCCTAATTAGTTGTTATCTACACATATGATAAGCATACCCTCTATTCCATCATCCAAGTCATTAATGAAAATGTTGAATAGCTCTGGGCCTAGGACAGAGCACCAGTAGCACTCCACTAGTTGCTTCTCTTTAGGATGAAGAAGAACCATAAGTGAAATATCTAGCCCACAATTTACTAGAATATCATGGTTGAAGGCCTTACTGAAATCAAGGTGTGCTACATCTGCACCATTCCCTTCATCATCCAAGCTTTTAACTCTATTAAAAAACAAACAAACAAACAAACAAACATAAGATTATTATTTATTTTTTGGAAGCCCATGTTGACTTTTAGCAATCACAACATTCTTTTCTAAGACTGTTTTGATGAACTGTTCTCGAATTTTTCCTGATAACGATGTCAGGCTGACTGGGCAGTAATTATTTGGGTCATCTCTCCCCCCCCCCCCTTTTGAAGATGGGGACAACATTGGTCTTGTCTTCTTTTCTCCAGGATATCTTCTTTTCTCCAGGAATTCACAGAGAATGCTCCATTTTACCCAGGTTGAGTATTATTTTCTTTTTGGGGAGAAAACTGCAGCAAATAAGGTATTGAGTAGTTTGCCTTTTCTCTTTCCCCTGTTAACATTTCACCATCTTCTCCATGCAGTGGCCTTACCCTTTCCTTGTTCATCTTTTTGTTGTGGACATTTTAAAAAGTTTTTTTTTTTTTAACAAAAATCGCCTCTTCTGGAAGTGATCTGGAATGGAAGGAAAACGGAACGGAATGTGTGAGGGACGTGTGTTCAGTAAAATGCGTCCCCCACTTGTTCCACACTCGTTCCTGGCCCCTTCCATTCCATTCTCAGACCGTGCCAGGGGCCAGAAGTGCAATATACTTAATTGTTTTTAAATTCTCTAGTGAGCCTGAGCTTGTTCTGTGCTTAGCTTTTCTGGTTTTACCTCAGTACAGACAGGCCCTTTGCATCGATAGTAGGGCTCGATAGGGCTGGACGTCCACATGTGCCCAGCCCTAATATTACCACACATGCACATGCCCATCCAGACAGCAGGCACCATAGCTGCACACATGCAGCACAGTGACCAAACGGTGGTCGCTGGAAGAGGCATTCATAGTGCTGTGTCGCAACACTTATGAGACTGCAAAAAAGAAGCTGCCTAGAGCGGCTTCTTTTATCGAGTGCATCAGTGGCTGGCATGGCACTGACGAGGAGCAAAGACGGGTGGTATGGAGCTGCCTATCTGTACAGGCCCTTTCTCTCTATCCATGCTGGCTGTTCTTTTGAATTCCTCCTTGGTGATTTACCCTTCATTGAAACTGTTTGAAATTAAACTCCAATTCATCATGAACTCCCTTTTCTTTTATTAGTCCTGACCATGGAATCACACCCAATATTACTCTAAGTTTCCTGAAATCAGCTTCTTCACAGTCCGAAATGCATGTCTATGTTTAGCTTTTCCTTTCCACTTGTACAAGAAATTCCAGGTGAACATGGTCCCTGTCGCCTAAGGATCCTGCCACTTCCACCCCATTAACTAGGTCATCAGTGTTGGTTAGAGTCAGATGTAAAATAGCTGATCGCTCTTGTTGCCTCTTCCACCTTTTGGACAATGTAATTGTCTGCAAGATAACTGAAGAACTTGTTGGATCTTATGTACTTGGCAAAGTTTAGCATCCAACAAATATCAGGAAATCTCCCATTACTGCTGCATCTCTCATTTCTGAATGTGTGATCATCTGTTCCGGAAAGGCATAATTGAAGCCCTTAGTCTGGCTTGAGGGTATGTAGTAGACCCACACAATGACATCACTGCTGTTTCTCTCACTCTTAATTTTTACCCAGATGCTCTCAACCTGGCTTCCAGGATATAAGTCATGGAACTCTTCTCATGTGTTAACATCCTTGACATATAATATTCCTCCTCCTCCTTTCCTGTTTGTTCTGTTTCTCAGAAATAGATTATACTCCTCTATTTTTACATTCCAATCATGAAACTCATACCACCAAGTTTCAGTGATGTCTATTATATCATACTTGCTTTGCTATGTTAAGAGTTCAGGTTCATCTTGTTAATTTCCCATGCTCTGTGCATTAGTGTAGAGACATCTAAGACCAAGGTTCTTTCCCTACCGTTGCTTATTTAAGGTCCCCCCCCACCCCCTTGTACTGTTCTTGTACTGTTCATCCTTTCTTTAACAGGAGTCATTTTGCCTGTGTCATGTTGCCTGAGTTCTAACTCTGGTCAGCCATTACACGCCTAACATTTAGAAAATTAGTTTCAACCTTTTGATGTTTAAAACCATTAAGGTTGAATGGGTAAATGCTGCTTATCTCTGTCCACGTGATTGATTGATTTTTTTAACATGTGATTTATTGTTTATATTGTAACATTACTGTTTTGATTTTATTCTTTCAGTTCAGTTTGTTGTGATGTGGTTTTTGGGAATAATTGTTGATGAGAAAAGTGGTTGTTGTTGTTGTTGTTGTTGTTGTGTGCCTTTAAGTTATTTCTGACTTACAGCAACCTAAGCTTTCCCTATCACATTTTCCTTCGCAGACTTTGTTTAGTGGAGGGTTACCTTTGCCTTCTTCTGAGGATGAGAGAGTGTGACTCCATGGCTAAGTGAGAATTCAAACCCTGATCTCCAAGTGTCCCAGATTTGATCCAGAGGAATGGCCAACAGTGTCCAAATGATACAGTTACCAAATTTTTCAGACTCATGTTGTTTTAAATCATGCTACTCTATTCAAAGCCAATAGTGCCTAGTAAATTGGTATGGAGAGCAATTTCCAAAGACCATTAGGACCATTTGTTCAGTAAGAAACATTTGTGAGCTAAGAAAGGATAAACGAAGAAAAGTGGGCAGGACATCTGAGCAAAGATATCAACAGAAATCTATTCAATGTGCTTGCAGTTTTGTATGGTAAATTTGCAGTACTATGTTCTTGCTTTTAAGCAGTACAGCATGTAACCCACACTTAGTTGTAGGGAGAAGACCAGAAGGAAATGAAAATAAATAAATAAATAAATAAAAATAATCAGTGTTCATTAAACTGTATCTATTTGATAGTCCAATCTATTTATGTTCATTGTTGTCATAGTGCACTTAATATAGGAGGTTGGTTAGAAAGAGTTTCTAGAACTGTAGTGTTAAGCTATCTGAGGGTCTTTCACTAGGGAAAATGCCACCAGTTTTATAGTCTTCACCTTCAGCCTTTATGAAAAGCCCTTGTCCCTGAAACACTGTGGTCAGGTTAAAGCACAATTTGCCTCCTGCTGCACCTGATGTCTTTCAGTGTGTGTGGGTATGTGCGGCTGAGCCTTTGGATGTGTGCCTTGTCCGTATATCCTTCACCTTTCCTCTCCTTGGGAGAACTGAGCTCGAAATCTCCCCCCCCCTCCATCCCCGCCTTTGCCATGCCTGCTGGCTGCTTCTGTTGCTGCATGTGAGGCAGAGAGCATTGTTTGAATGATGAGGCTGTACTAGGTTAGATAGACCCTGGTGCCTCAAGAGAGGGAGAGAGAGAGCAGCCGCCTCTCCTTTCCTTTCCTTCCTGCCCAGAAATCAGAACAGAAAGGCAGAAAGATCAGCTGCTATCTTCCCTGAACTCAAGGGGAACAGAGAAGTTGAAGATGGGAGAAGCACATAAGACCGTCACATCCCTGTCCTTGCCATGGCAAGACCTTCCACTATGGCATATTTCCTAATGCCATAGAGGAACAGGCCAAGAGGACTTACCTTTCCTTACACATACCTTTCCAGGGACTTGGCTGTGTGAGTGAGGATTGCAACTGAGATCTGCCACCATGCTAAAGTTTCGTGCAGACCGCCGGGTCAGGTAGGATATGCCAGTGATACTTCAGAGCCGTAGAGGGAAGCAGTGGGTCATATGGCCTTGTGTTTCCCACTTTGGATACTGGGGAAGGGGAAAGGCTTCTGTGTTTCTTTATAATGGCTTAGGGAATTTCATTTTGGTCGGTGACTGCTGCATTGCAGTGCTCAGGGTAGCAGATGCTTAATTCAGGAGTTTGTGTAATGGGACGAGGCAAGGCAGCTGCTTGGAGGAAATAATTTAAGGCGGTTCTGGGGAAAAGTTGGCTTTCTTGTGCTAGGGCTGAACCCTGAAAGCTGGAATAGTGGGGAGAAGAAGGTGATTGGAAGCATGCCAGCAGGAACTGCAGACGCCACACACAACTACAAAGGATGCTGGAAGGAGCAGAAAGGAGCCTGAGCATAAAGGCAAACCTGCCTCTGGGTGAATGGATTCAAGGTTCCTTCTTCTGAATCAAGGCAGAAAACAAAGTAGTTCAGTGGTTAAGAAGAGTCCCACAGGCAATACTTGCCCATGATTTAACACTCCTAGTGGCATCAGCAGCAGCTCCAGAGAAGTTAATTTCCCAAAGGCTTTGTAAAGTGCATTCAGATTAAGTCTTTCCTCACCATGTTCCAGGTTAGTAACAGAATACAGCTTGAATTTACTGTGCCTTCCTTGTTATGCCAGAATAATAAGACAGCACCAAATTTACACAGAAAGGATACCACAAAGTGGCTGTGTATACAAAAGTCCTAACTCACAGTAATAGTTATACACAGCCAGGCCTTTATAGTCTGATAAAAGAAAAATGGGTCCTGGCCCCAAGGACCTTATATTTGAACATTTTGATATTGGGAGAGAAACAGGCAGAGAAATAGGCTACTAAAAGGAAGGAGAACAAATTATGCATGTAAGTAGTTGCAGGTTCTCAAACTGTTGTATTTCTGAGTATAAGGACTGGATTTTAAGCAGAGCTTCAGTTCTGATGTAACTGTGGAACACATTGTTCACTGGTACAAATCAGTTTTCTCTTTGATCTATGTATTAGCTGCACTAGTGCTGCCATAATCAAAAGTTTATTCTTGTGCTTCCATGGAACTTATCCCCACTGGCCTGGCTTGACTCTGTAGTTAGGAACTGATAAATGGTCTGTTCTATGTCTCCTTGTCATTCTATTTTTTTTAAAAAAAAAAATCACAGTAGCAGAAATATTTATGTCCGTCTTATTGCACTTTTAAAAGTCTGTTTTTCTTCCTTCTGTTTAAGTACATTTACAGAACAATCCTGTACATGTTTACTCAGCTGAAAGTCCAATGGCAGCTGGTGACTTCTGTGCCCATTCTGGGTCCAGACTTTAAGGGACTTATCCCAGGTGCTGAAGCCTTTTCCTAAATGGGTTCAGCAACCTGCCTAGATTCTTAAAAATTTGGATTAAAACCCTGAATGAAGCCATCACCCTACTGACATGGATTTATCTCCCCACTGACAAGTCACCAATTGCCACTGTGTATGCTCACCCATAGTGAATGTAGTGGAATGTATTCTTAGCTACGTTTGTGTAGGACTCTAGCCTCAAAGTAGCATAAACTCAGTCCTGGGCTCACAGTTGAACTTTATTTCATTTGAGATGTAAACTAATGTAAACTAATGTCATATTCCTACCTGAGCTGGCATGAAATGGGATTATACACCAGTTGTTTAAAGATAAAGAATAAAATAAAAAGTTGATGTTATTTCAGGCGAAACTCCACAACACATGGAGCTAGACCTTGGTCACTTACCATCACTTCTCAGAGCAGTTATGCTTTTGGACTGGTGGTTTTCCTGGCTGCAGATTTCTGGGAGTTATAGTCCAAAAAAGTAACTGTGCCTGATTAAGTTTCCCATATTCAAAATGTGGATGTTCTGGCAACACACATTTGCAGTGCTTAGTACTAGGGCATGGACATTATTTCAACAGCCTTTACTATTCTTAGTAGGCATGGGACCTTGAAAGCTCCAGTCTACAGTACTGGTCCACATAACTGTGATTGATCCACATAACTGAGGATACCTTTAGACTATAGAAAATATGCAGGCCTATATTTAGGAAAGCTAGAAAGTGAAATGGAAAGCTTCGAAACAGTTTATTAAAGCTGCTACTGTATATTTTTGCTGGTCCTCAGTTACTGATAGGGATGCAAAGAATATTCACAAATTTTCCCATCCTTGACATGAAGGGCAGTCTCAAGATAGCCTTTCAATAAAATGGCAAAAGGCTGTAAGATAGTTCACACTTCTATTTTTTAAAAATAAAAAAAATGAGTTTGTCCACAAATCATGATTTTTTTTGCACAAAACAATTTTTTTGGCACAAAACCAAGATTTTTACAGACAAAATCAGTGTTTGTGCAAAAATCACTTTTGAACAAATAAAAATTTGGGAAAACACCAAATTTGGAGGAGAAACAGTTGAAAAAAATGCATAAAACCCCCTCATAATCTCATCCAGCAGAGAGAAATCTTTTGAAAATTCTTTGTTCTTCAAGAATAGAATAAGTCAGAATCCACATTTCCTCACAGGAAATGAAGAATGTCACCTCAGTAGAAGCTCAGCCAGATTCTTCTTGTCTGGGATGATTCCAGAGGAATGATTCCAAGCAGATGACATTGTGCAGCTATTCCCTCTTTTCCTCCTTAACAGATTTTCTGCAGGAAGACAAAGGCAATATGAAAAAACTGAACAGCTGAAAATGGAAGAAAATTTTGCAGCATCCCCTGCTCCACAATAAAATCTGTGGGTCAGGCAATTGCATGATAAAAGCTTCCTGTGGAAATGTCCCTGGTTTGAAATGGCCCACTCAGCACGGACCATGGCTGTTGTCCTAGACTGGGAGGCACAGCATAGAGATCCACCCAGTGGAACCATTGTCCTGTTTTCCCCTCCCTTTTTTCCTTTACTCCCATCTTGTGATGATCTTTTAGTGTCTGGTACAGAGTGGAGGGTGTTGTCAGCAGAGAGGCACCCACTTTTGGACCTATAGCTGTATACATAACAGCTATATGATCCACCAAAACCTCTGGGAAGGTCCTGCAGGATAATTTCACCAAGGGTAATTGTTCCCATTGCTGTGACGGACCTCCATCCACAAAGACATGTATAAAATTAGAAAATTCCCTGTATATATAAATTAATAGCTCATTTTTACATATTGCAGTTCAAATGGCAGCTTTTTCTGTAGGAGAAACATGCTAAAGAGGGGGAAACTGGTACTGCTAAAAGAAGAACTTCTCTCCTCTAACCAGTTTGTATTGTGCAAAGCTGAAAACAACGATCACCCCCCGCCCCCAAGATAGAAAAAATGACACATGCAGGCTCTGCCTTTGAATTCTAAAGTTCCAGATCACTGGAGTCAACTTTCTGATATCTTGAAGCTTCTTAGGGTTACTCTCCACCCTTTCTGGCTAGTCAAGATCCCATATACCTTTAAGCCTATCTAGGATATTATATCTCCTCTCTTTTCTTCCCTTACTCCTAGCATGACTAAAAACAGGGGTGGGGGGGTGGGGGGGGGGGAGAAGGAATACAATAGTTGTGATCCAAAGACTAATGCTAGTCATCTCACTGCTTTTTGAAAGTAAATTTGCCACCAGGAAACTTTGCCCTCCCCCCCCCCCTTTGCCATTAATATTTCATCCAAAGGTGTCCTTATTTGGGGAGAGCTGATATTTACCAAGTCTGGGACACTTTAATTTTCATTTGCAAGTGTCTATGGTTAAGCCACAACTGGCAGAGTCAACAATGGGGTACCCTTAAAGGCTTCAGGATTACATTCTATGTACATTATAAAATTACAAGTCAGTTTTCTGTCTTTATCCTTAATTACATTTCAGGTCACCACAAATAGATAGCAAGATAATCCAAAACTAAATTTCAGGCATAGAACATGAGCACAATATTGGACACTGCCAATATTTCACCATCTAATTCTTGTAATGAATTAATTTTTCATGGCAGTGTGATTGTGCAGTAGTACTGCTTTATAGGTGCAGTAGTACTGCTTTCAGGACAGAGCAAGGACAATACAGAAACACTAGGTATATAGCTAGAATCAGTGTGCAGGCTAGAGCTGTATGCTTTTTAAAGCTTTTCTGCTGTTCAAGGCTGAAGCCAGAGAGATGCTTCAAACTACTCAACAATGGGTGGGCTCCAAGATCGCAGGCAAGCTGCAGTAGTGAGTACAGAGACTAAACTGGGTTTTTAAGAAAGTCATCAGGACCCTGGACAGGACCCTGTATTTGGGCAGGCAAGTCTGAGGTCCATAGGCAAATGTCTAGTGATGTTCCAGCACTGGTCAGAGGACAACTGAAGTCTGAAATAATGCTGTAGTGAAATGCATGCTTGGCTCCACCTCTTAAGAATAATTCAGTAACTTAAAGGATTAGTTCATCTCACAGCTTGGTATAGTTACTTTTTTGGACAATAGATCTGAGTTCCTCCTTTCTAGGATGTTTAAAGTTGTAGTCCAAACACCCAAGTTTTCCAAGCTCTACCTCTTTAACTCATTTTGGTAATTCTCCTTGCATACTATACTGGCCACTATCCCTAGGACTAATAAGGCAAAGGCAGGTCATTTTTACTTTTGAGGTGATGGTGGGATTGGAGGGGGCAGAAAAGCAGGAGGGGGCAGAAAATGTCTCTTTTAATCTCACATCCACCCACAGTCATAAACTGTGCTTCCTGGTTCTTGTTGCTATAGTGTTATAGTTGTTATAGTTTTTGCTGTAGTTGTATATAATTGTTACAGTTACTGGCAGGGAAATTCTGGAAGCGATAGTCTCTCTCTCTCATTTTCTCCCTGTATGTGTATACATGCACGCATGCGCGCGCGCGCACACACACACACACACAGGATTCTGTGGCACAGTAATTAAGATGCTGACTCTGATGACCACAAGATCAGAAGATCGGCAGTTCGAGATCCAAGCACCATGTGATGGAGCACCCATCACTAGTCCCAACTTCTGCCAATCTAGCAGTTTAAAAATATGTAAAAGTGAAAGTAAATAAATAGGTACCATTTCAGTGGGAAGGTAACAGTGTTCCATGTATTCATTCTGGCCTCATGAGCATGGAAGTTGTCTTTGACAATACTAGCTCTCTCGGGTTAGTAATGGAGATTAGCACTGCTCCCTATAGTCAGACATGACCTGATAATCATGTCAAAGGGGAAACCTTTACCTCTGTCTCTCTGTGTGTAAATTTTCAAGGCACTGCTTTTACCCCTGTTTGTAATTTCTATCATTAGGCAGAGTGAGATGGTTGCAGGTGGGGAGTGGTATTAGAGGACAGGTTTGTGTGTGTGTCATTGTGTCATTCACACCCTGCCTTGCCTTTGAATCTCATAGTCTGGCTTGCTGCCCTCATATATGTTGGAGGACATTGCCACCGACAGTAAAATGTCTTGGTCCTGTTCTGGATTCCATGTGGGCCCTCTCTCATTCATTCCATTAGGTGAATGGAACTTTAGAGAAAGGTATGATGCCACATACATCATTCCATACCTTTCGGACTATTGTTATATAATATTATTTATGGTTTTTGCAGCTATTCTTTCATTAGATGCTCTTATTTACTTCTAAATAGGTTAAGCCATTTACAGCTAGTTGCTCCGCAGGTTCCTTTAATCTGCTCCAGCCAATTGCCCGTGGTCTCAGTCCAAGACTCCTTGAAGTCCACAATATTTTTTTCATAGCAATGTTCTTTTTCTTCGCCTACTTACTGAATGCTTCACTGCACTTTCATGCTATAATACAATTTTGTGCTTTGCAAATGGCTTAGGTAAAGGAGTTGTGGGGGATACACATGCAAAGAATGTGTTGCTTGTTTGGGAAGCACTGGTCATGCTTAAAGTCTTATATTTACTCAGTATGAATATCCATCTATAAACAAGTCATACAGAAATAGCAGTGGTCTTAAGGGTTTTTTATTTTAATGAAAGCTTAAAATAACAGCACCAGGAATTTATATGAAACAAAACATGCTCATAGGCAGCAAGTGATTTGGAGGTTTTGCTGAGATCAACACTAATACTCAATATTATGTTGACCTTGGATTTAGATGTGTAACCACAGCTGGATTTTGGGAAAGGGCTGTGCATACTAAGGATGACCCTGCCATGCTATAAATGTTATAGAAAGATGTTATAAAAACAAAAATGCTGATTTTTATTTTAAAGAAAAAATTATCAAGAACATATAAAGACCAAATTTGGAAGTGGATTAGAATGTGAAATTAAAACAAAACATCACTTTCTGCTTTGAGGTCTACAATACATTTTAAAGTCCGTGGAGCATGAAGATGAGATATTTAATAGAACAATGATGAGGCACTGCCCTTTGAAGTGATTGTCCGTATCCCAGTAGGAGGCTTCTGGAAAAGTAAGAGGAAATTTGCCAACAACCAGTGGCAGCTGATAGTTTCCATATCAGCAGGGCAATGGATTCTTTACTGGAGCTATCCAAAGTGCTGAACCTTATTCTCAAAATTCTCAAGGAGAACCACTGGTGGCTCAGTGGTTAAATGCATGTACTGCAGCCACTAAAATGCATACCCAGTTTATTGGGGGCAATAAGCAGTACAGAAATGTACTTCCTATTGCTATTGCTAAATAGATTGAACACCTTTGATAGCTACTTTAAAATTCAGACCAAAGATGAGCAGATTCAGCACCCTACTGATATGGGTGCCAGTGGCATAAAGACTTTCCACAGCAAAGCTTGCCAGGGGTGATGGGGTTGGTATAATTTCCAAGAGCTATAAAACATATGTCAGTCCAATCTGGAGAAGTAGATCATTTTACTAAGTTTTATTTTCTGTTTATCTTTTGCTTCTGTTTACTAACTCTCTTCAGTTTCTAACTCACTTTCTGTTTCTCACACCACCACCACCACCTCTTAAGGCTCATTGAATAGGTATGTGAGGGTTAGAGACTCATAACCAGATTTGAATTTGGGAAGGAATGGTAGTCCAAATTGTTTAGACTATTTAAAAAAAGAGGAAGGACATGGGAAACAAAGAGAATGTTTATTCTAACAATGTCTTTATTACAACTTGTTCAATGTGATCAAAATGTATACCTGTATACAGGTTGAGTATCCCTTATCCAGAATTCTGAAATCCAGAATAGTCCAAAATTGTCCACATGGGTAGCTGTGATAGTGACACCTTTACTTTAGAATCACTGAATCATAGAATCATAGAATTGGAAGAGACCACAAGGGCCATCCAGTCCAAACCCCCTGCCATGCAGGAACTCCCAATCAAAGTATCCCCAACAGATGGCCATCCAGCCTCTATTTAAAGACCTCTAAGGAAGGAGACTCCACCACACTCTGAGGAAGTGTTTTCCATGGTTCAGTGTACACAAACTTCATTCCATGCACACAGTTATTAAAACATAAACAAATTTCATGGTTAGACTTGAGTACTAGCTCCAAGATATCTTATTATGTATATTTAAATATTCCAAAATCTGAAAAAATCTAATATCCAAAACAATTCTGATCTCAAACATTTCAGATAAGGGAGACTCAACCTGTATAAGTTTTAACATTCTCTGCATATGAATGTTGTGAGTACATACTTTGGCTGACATTCTCTTGGTTAGTTCCAACTAGATTAATCATTTGTCAAATGGTAAATCAACATATAGGTAAATTCCACTTGGTCTATTGTAGTCAAGACTAAGATTTAGGCCCTTATACGCACCACCATCTAACCCTTCCTTGAACACCACTTATCTCATCTGATTTTGGAAAGTAGGCAGGGTTAGGCTTGGTTAATACTTAGATGAAAGGTCACAAGGAAATACCAGAGATTTCCAGGGAGGGCATTACCGGGCTAGTTGGATCTACACTTTGGTCTCAGAATAAGCAGTTTCTTATATTCTTATATTTTGAGTATCCATCTCAATACACATTTATGGTTTGTCACTATGGTTTTATGAATGAACTAAAATTATAACTTGTGGTTATATTGTTATTTTATTTATTTCTGTAAAAATATTCCCTATTTGTTTGTGGATGTTTCCTTTTGAAGGAATTATTTCCAAAATGTTTATGGGGAAGTAGAGTAAATCTATGAAAGCTTGTGCTACAAACTTCTTTCTCTCAACTAGTGAGTTTCAAAAGGGCTACAAAATTCCTTTGGTACTGGTACAGACTAGCACGGCAATACCTTTGAATATGATTTCCAAAGTGAGTTGTGCAAATTTTCATAAATGCAGATGTTCTGAGAGTACACATTATCTCTTGTTTTAGATCCCAGAAAATCCTAGATATTCTAGAGGTTTTGTTTTAGATCCTGGATCATCTGGAGGTTTTTTTGTTTGTTTGTTTGACACCCTGTTTATCTATCTGCTTTGCAGGAGTCTTTCTCCCAGATGTTTATGGACTAAGATGTTGTAGGTTTATTTCATAGCTCAGAGTAGATACTAAGAAAAGGGTTGAAGTAAATGAGAAGTATAATTTTATGCAAGACAAAAATTACATAGATTTCCTCATATCTACTGTGATGAGCACCTGTGCTCTCAGAATATCTGGGAAGAACTTGTTGGAATGCCAGGTAGCCAGGTTAAAATCAACTTTGGACAAGTTATTCCTGGTTGCAGCCCCTAAACTATGGAACAGCTTGCCAGAAGAGATCCATCTCATTACCATCTTAAAGGCTTTAATAATAATAATAATAATAATAATAATAATAATAATAAATTTTATTTATACCCCGCTCTTCAGCCAAAGCTATCAGAGCGGCTTACAATTTGTTAATTAGACAATTAACTCCCCTCAAGATGGTGGTTGAAGGGAGGGCTCTTCTTGCTTCCAGCAGGAGGTGGCCTGCCTCTCTCTCCCCTCAAGATGGTGGTTGAAGGGAGGGCTCTTCTTGCTTTCAAAAAGGCACTCAAGACGGATCTCTTCCGTCAAGCCTATCTATCAGACCTCCCATAAAAGACCTTGAAAACAGGATGCTTACCGTACTTCTGGGTTAATGTATGTCCTCTGGACACTAGATGTTTTCAGAAGGTTCTGTTTAAATTGTAATTAATAACTACTGTTTTAATATTTTATTAATTGTATTTTTATCCTATTATGCTGTTTTATGATATAATCCCACCTTGATCCGCAGGAAGAGGCGGGAAGATACAAATAAAAAATTATTATTATTATTATTATTATTATTATTAGCAAATTGTTGATTTGTACTTTTACAGGTCACACAAGTTCACGACTCCTTGTGTGTGTGTGTAACAGAAAGAGAGAGAGAGAGAGAAACAGACAGCTGCTCTTACTGAAGAAACTAAAAAAAAAAGTTGCATCTCCTTTATTTTCTTTCACTGTGCTGGTGGAGGGCAAATGAAAGCCTGCTTTTCTTAAGTAGCCACAGTAAAGTAATAAAACCCAGCAGGCTGAGATAACAAAATTTGTTCTAATTAAAATCTGTGTCTGGAAAAGCACATGGCAAAGTACTGCTGCCTTGATTTATTTTGGCTTCTGTAATTTAATATTTTTGTTTTAGTCACTGTGCTGCAGCGTCATCTACAAAAAGAACTAAAGTCTTCTAGGATAAACTTTGTTGTTTAAGCTGGAGCCATTCTACACTATGGGGCTTTCTAGACTGGCAGGAAAGTGTGACATGAAGTTGCCTTTCCCTTAATGCTTAGCAGCTGCACCACAGCCTTTAGATGGAGCTGCGCTGTTCTGCAGTTTTTAAAAAAGAAGCTGGGAAAACCAGCACCTTTTTAAAGGCGCTTCTTCTCCCCTAAAATGCAAAAAAAGCGTTTTCATGGCACACTTTCCCTTTTTCTCATCTAAAGGCTAGAGTTTCATGCAGCTATGAACACACTTCTTTTTGCCAATCTAGATCAGGCCATTATTTAGAATGAAGGGGTGGACTGAAATAACAATGTTGTGAACTATACCCCTTTAAACTCTATGCTTTTCTCTCTCTCATTTTTAATATTCCCCTATTTAGCAACAACAACAACAACAACAATAACATTTATTTTTAGCCCATACTCTCCCCGTGGATCAAGGCTTCCATTTCATAAGGGACAGAGATATGCTAAACATTTTTCTTTAGTGTGCTAATTTACTACATTCACTGAGGTTCTTTCATTTATTGGGCTCTGTGGGTGTGTAGGGAAAGTCAGATCACCTGTTGACTTATGGTCACCTTCAGGTCACCTGTCAACTTATGGCAACTCCATCAATTTCATATGGTTTTCTTAGGTAAGGAATACTGAGGGTTTTTTTTCCTGTTCCTTCCTCTGAAATGTAGCCTACAGCACCTGGCAGTCTCCCATCCAAGTACTAACCAGAGCTGACCCTGCTTAGTTTCCAAGATGGGACATGATCTGGTGCCTTTATGATATTTAGAGTAAGGAAATTGTCCCATGTGACAAATCTGGGTGATATCAGTATAGCTGTCCTCCTTACAGAATTCCCTTTCCTGAAAGGCATGGCTGCGTACACTATATGGCCTGTACTCCACCCCAAAACCAGCCAGCATGATAGAAGATGCAATTCCATTGTCAGCACTGAAGTAAAGTCCCGGTGCCCATCTGTTCATGTTTTGTATCTGAAATGGTAGGAGAAACACCTTTGCCTTTGCCTTACTCACCAAAATGTCTTGCATCATCTCTGTTAATTTTGATTGACTTCAGAAATAAGAGTTATTATTTGATTTATATCCCATCTTCCTCTCAAGGTTGGGATACAAAGCAGCTTCAAACATAATTTTTAAAATTCTAATAAAACATAATCAATTACATATATTAAAAGGACAGAGCCATCTTGGTCTCTCTAGGGAAGGAGTTCTAAAGTTTGGTAGCTGCCACCAAAAAGACCCTTTCCCTTATTCCCACCAAATGAGAAGGCAATCGGACAGAAAGAAGGGAGGGAGATAAAGTGAGTTCAAGAGGGAGATAAAGTTCTTCAAATAGCCTCGACCCAATTTCTCAGCTTTTACTTTTGAGCCCTGTGACAGATAAGAAAGAGCATCTAACAAAATACCTCTTATTTTTTCGGACCAACATTTGGAGGGTCATGAATTAATAGTAGGGATTATTTATGGTATGTGAAAATCAAAATTAATGTGGAATTCAAAAATCATGTAATGAGAAAATCCTTACCAAGTATTTGGAATAGATATAAAGGCAGACACTGTCCTAAAATTCTTGACTGGCTCTCTCCTCAAGAGGTTTTGTGTAAGCATGAATTGAGGGCAGAAAATTGGTTAATTTACATGAATAAACTGAAAAAAAGAAGCTGGGTTTTGCGAAATTAAAGAGAGTCAGGAATTGGAGGGAGACGAAATTACAGTAGTTGCCATATTATCAATTAATGGAAAAAGGGTAAGACAAGACTTGAATAACAGACAATATGAAGGTAAAAAGACAGAATATGAAAACTTGCTATGTTCAGATGACAACATTTGATCAGTAAAATGAATGAGTTACTATTTAGATTTGACACAGAAGAAGAATGGGTTTAAGAATATATGATTACCTGGGCACAGATTTTGGGCCATAACATTCAAATGAATCAATGGGAAAATATGTGGATAAGTGGATCCAAATTTATGTGCTCATACAGTCTTAAAGAAGATTTGTACAAAATGATGTATAAGTGGTATATTGGTGAAAATGTATAAAGGGGTTAGTAATAAGTGCTGGGAGTATAGAAAACAAATTGGCTCTTTTTTCACATGTGATGAAGTTATAAAAAGACTAATATGTTTTGGTTTAAAATAAGCAAATAGACACAAAGGATTCTAGGATTTAATTTGATTTTGAAAACAGAAGCATGTCTGTTGAATATGATAAATGAAGAAGATATAAGGAAAAAGAAACAGGGTAATTTAATTGGATATATAGTAACAGAGGCTGGAGTAATGTATAAGAGATATTGGAAAAGGGAACAATATGCCAAATTGCAGAGAATGGTTGTGAAAATTAGTGGAAATTGCAGAAATGGAAAAATAAAACAAATTTAATTGCAGGAAAATCAATAGAGAGTTTCTTGGAAACCTTGGGATCCTTTATAGCTTTTTGGAAGGAGTATCCGGGAGAGATATCAATTTATGGATTTGGAATATAGAGGATGAAGCAAGTACTTTACAATCCTATTTGTAGATTTGTTGAATAATGAAAGTACTGAAAATTAGCACTGGTGTTAATTAAGTTTAATAATAATGTCTAGGTATACATGGTAGCCAAGTAATTCAGTTTATATTATAAAAAAGTAGAATTTTGGTTTATATTTCATACCAAAAAATATTAAGGGTACTTAGAAGTAGTTTGTGAAGGTACATTCTGAGAGAAGAGCGAAGGTCTTATGTTGTCTTTTTTTTTAAATTAGTCTGAGTGTTTGTAATTTTTTTAAAGAGGGAATGGGCAGGGTCTCAGGAAGATTGATGTCTCTTGTTTGTAAGTATGTAAAGAATGTCACATGCAAATATTTCAAAATTCTTTTACACCAGGAATACACCATTTTCTCTACAAATGTAATTTTTGCAGTACAGATCCTGGTGGAATGACTATCTACATGTGATTCCAAAATTCAATGTCACAAAAGAGAATACAATTTTACATAAAATTTAATATAATGGCTGTAGTTTAAATATAATAAATTTATTATATTGGACACAGAATATGCAGTTGGAAAAATGAGGCAGGGACACAAATAAGACACATTAAGTATTCATTAAGCATTTAAGTACAATGTTTATAAGATAATGTTGATGAAGACAGATGAAGTCCAGTTTTGGACAGGTATCCATTTTAGTAGGACAAATTTGGTGAGTGAACAGGAATGGGCCTTACACTGGCGTAGGTGTCAATGAGTTGGGATTAAATTGTTCAGTTAATGAGCTAGTGCAGACTCATAAATGAATTGTTGATGTACTGCAGATAAGAGCTACTGATTCCAGTAGAAAAACTATCACTGATACAAGGTATAAGCAAAGAGAATAACATGTTTGACTTTTAAAAAAAAGTGTGATGGGACTTGTGCAATTGAAATAGGTATTTTAAAAAGCCCCAAACACTGTCTATGTTAGGTCATTTGTGACCAGATGATTTGTATGTCCTCTGAATCTGTTGTCCAGGTGTTAAATGTTAATGGGTAAATTGAAGGCTCCTGCTATATCCTTTCTTAGGATTTCTTATCTTTACACTTTTTGCCCTGGGCGATGCTTTACAGCAGTTGTCTTAAAACAGAAAATATTCCATGCCAGGTTTTCAAAATAAGGGTTGAAAAGTAGGACACATGGCCACCCTAAATCTAGGACACTTCTAGGTGTAAATGTCAAAGAGAAAGCAAAATGTTTAGATTAAGGCACTTTTTAAAAATGGGACATAGCAGAAATACTGTATATACTTGATTATACGTCAAATTGATCCTAAAATGTTAGGTAGACTTATATAGTACATCAGTAGTACTTAGAAAGGTCCTAAAGCAAGCAAGCCTGATGCCTCAGTCTCCATTGAACACCAATTCCTTCCCCCTCCAGTCCATTTTGCAAACCTTTGGGGCTTTCTAGATTGGCAAAAAGAAGTGTGTTCATGGCTGCATGAAACTCTAGCCTTTAGATGAGAAAAAGGGTAAGTGTGCCATGAAAACGCTTTTTTTTTTTTTTTTTTGCATTTTAGGGGAGAAGAAGCATCTTTAAAAAGGTGCTGGTTTTCCCAGCTTCTTTTTTAAAAACTGTGGAACAGCACAGCTCCATCTAAAGGCTGTGGTGCAGCTGCTAAGCATTAAGGAAAAGGCAACTTCATGTCACACTTTCCTGCTAATCTAGAAAGCCCCTTAGAATGTTCAGCCAGTGAACTCTAATGCTTCATATTGCCCTGAACTACAAACCCCGGGACTCCATAGGTTGCATACATGGTAGTAGGGGTACAATCATAGCACTATAATTATGTAGTGTGAAAGGGCACTATGACTTTTTCAAAAAGTGCAGGGCATGCTGAAGACCAATGGCATCACTAGGAGTGTGTGGGGAAGACGCTGGTCCAAGCACATTTTGAGAGCAGTAACAGGTATAATCCTGTGTATGGACATTAAATGATTACTTCTGAAGCAAAGACAGAATTTAATTTCCATTTCTGACACATACAAGTGGAAAAATGCAAATATATTTTATATTTGCAATGGAGGTGGCAATGGGAGAGCCCTGTTGAATGACACAGCTGATCACTGAGCAAGGAGTTGAAATATGAGGAGCAATAGATAAAAATGAAGAGCCTCTTTCCACTAATAAGGAACTCAGGCAGTGTGTGCTGTAAGAAATGAAGACAAACAGGCTACTAAAAACAAGAAAGAGTAGGAAAACCTAAGGGGACAAACATTTAGAAAGAGAGCATTCTCAACATCCATGGAATGATATGTGTTTATTTTCTAGGCACTTAAATATTTTGTTCCTGATCACACTTCTTTTCCTCCTCCTGCGGCCAATAGAATTAAAATTATATATATACCTAAATGTTTATATATATATATATATATATACATATATATATGGACTGTGACAAATATATTTGTCAGACACATGTAAGGATGAGCAGTGGCACACAAAAGAAGATTTAGGATTGTTGCTATGTAATGTGTGAGGCCAACTGGCCAAAGTCATAGGACTTTGTGCATTCCTGTCTCTACACTAGCATTTCTTCTAACACTGGCAAAGGCTATTAATATTTTCTGCTGGTTGCCCAGATATGAAATGGATAAGACAGTCCTGCCTGACTTTGTTACATCATCATAAGGAAAAGTACTGATCTTAAAAGTCTTTGTGTAATGCTGACAAACTGTAAACAGGTATTTGAAGCAAAAATAATTGAACAGAATTACCTAATTGGCTTACTCTGGGCCAGTTCAAATATCACAATGAACAGGGGTTGCATGATCATGTATCCAGGTGTTGTTGAACAGTAGTTCCCAGCACCATTATCTATTATAGTCAATGGTGAGGAATGTTTGGAGCAGTACCTCAGCAACAACTGGAAAGCCACATGATTCTTATCTTTGCAGCAAACAGTAGTTTATTGTGAAGGGAACAAATCTGTCTGTGTCCTCCCTCCTCCCCCTCAACTGTGGTGAAGCCAAATCTTTGGGACTGTGTAAGTGTGTGTTGCAAAGCCCTTCATTCATGGGCTTGCATATATTTTATTTGTTTATTATTTGTTTAATTTATGTCCCACCTTTCTCCCAACAAGCAACTCAGAGTGGCTTTCAACAGGGTAAAATTAAAAAAAAAAATTACAACTGAAAGCCAGATGATACAATAGTTTTAAAATATTGATAAAATATTATTAAATATTAAAACATATTATTTGTTCACTTGTTCTTTAACAGTGGCATCTACAATCACACAAATCCAAATGTTCCCTTCCTGCAACAGGAGCAAGAAGTGTAAAACATACCAAGTTTGTTTGCCTTCTCCTACCCCACTTCCCCAGTTTTAATTCACATCAACAGAAGTAAGATATTTTTAAAGATGTACTCGTGTTTATTTCTTGCAGTATAAAAAGGAAGAAGAGGGAGGGGACCAAAACAGGGGCAAAAATATGACATCAGCTTTAAGAGTAACTTGTTTTGTTTTGTTTTGTTTTGTATGAGCTTTCTTGGACATAAACCCACTTCTTTGTATGTAGTACTTAGTGATAATAAATGCTCAGGTATGAAGCATATTTACACAGTTGTGGAAGTGGGATGGAATATAATAGGATCCAGAAGCATGCAAATCATGAATTTTGCCCTAAATTTTGAAAAGACTGCATAATATGAAACAGACCTTTCAGACATTTACAGTGGTCAGTTAGTGTTGATGTGGGGAAGCAATAAATCTGCTTACCAAGAATCATTTTCCCAGATTTCAAAACTCTCTCAGAAGATTCATTTTCTTATGTGTGCAGTAGTGAGGACCCTTGTATTAATATACTATAAGGAGCCCTGGTGGCACAGTGGTTAAATGTTGGTACTGCAGGCACAAGGTTGTGAGTTCAATCCCAGGCAGGGCTCCAAAGTTGACTCAGCCTTCCATCCTTTCGTAGGTTGGTAAAATGAGTACCCAGCTTGTTGGGGGTAATTAGCTTACAGACTGTAAACCACTTAGAGAGTGCTGAGTTCACTGATAAGTGGTGTAGAAATGTACATGCTATTGCCATTGCTACGTAGTGTGCCATGAAGCTATTGTCTTTGTTGCTATCTCTTATAATGGTTTGGAATTGGTGAATATAATTTAGTTCAGCAGTTTCTCTTTCTAGTCTTCCTTTGTAATTTCCCTGTTTAAGAATCCAGCTTGTAAATCTCTTACTATGTGTCCAGGATGGATGAAATGCTCTGGAACTAGTTTTGGGCATTGCCATTTCTAATACCAGATTTCTGTCCATTAATTCTCTTGTGTAGAGATTGTCCTGTATGTTCAATGTAGAGTGTAGGCAGACATTGCTGGCATAGGATAGCATATGTAACTTTGGGGGAAGACTAAGTAAATATACCTCTGGTTTTGAGTGATGTTATAGGCCCAACAATAAGAAGGAGAATTCGCAACCTTTGCGTGATACTGTGAAGCCAGTAGCTTTGCTTTCTTCTACAGATATAAGATGGGGGACACCTGGCTGAACGAGACCACATGTGAAAGGGATCTAGGAGTCCAAGTAGACCACAAGTTGAACATGAATCAACAGTGCAATGCAGCAGCTAAAAAGGCCAATGAAATTTTAGGCTGCATCAATAGAAGTATAGTGTCTAGATCAAGGGAAGTAATAGTGCCACTCTATACTGCCTTGATCAGGCCCCACCTGGAATATTGGGGCTTTCTAGATTGGCAAAAAGAAGTGTGTTCATGGCTACATGAAACTCTAGCCTTTAGATGAGAAAAAGGGAAAGTGTGCCATGAAAATGCTTTTTTTTGCATTTTAGGGGAGAAGAAGCGCCTTTAAAAAGGTGCTGGTTTTCCCAGCTTCTTTTTTAAAAACTGCAGAACAGCGCAGCTCCATCTAAAGGCTGTGGTGCAGCTGCTAAGCATTAAGGAAAAGGCAACTTCATGTCACACTTTCCTGCCAATCTAGAAAGCCCCATTGTGTCCAGTTCTGGGCACCACAGTTTAAAAAGGATGTGGAGAAACTGGAGCGTGTCCAAAGGAGGGCGACTAAAATGGTGAAGGGTCTGGAAGCCATGCCCTATGAGGAATGACTTAAGTAGCTGGGGATGTTTAGCCTGGAGAAGAGAAGGCTAAGAGGTGATATGATAGCTTTGTAGAATACTTGAAGGGATGTCATATTGAGGAGGGAGCAAACTTCTTTTCTTCTGCTTCAGAGACTAGGACCCAGAACAATGGATGCAAGCTCCAGGAAAACAGATTTCACGTCAACATTAGGAGGAACTTCCTGACAGTAAGGGCTGTTCGACAGTGGAACACACTCCCTCGGAGAGTGGTGGAGTCTCCTTCTTTGGAGATCTTTAAGGAGAGGCTGAATGGCCATCTTTTGGGGATGATTTGATTAGGAGTTCCTGCATGGCAGGGGTTGGACTGGATGGCCCTTGTGGTCTCTTCCAACTCTATGATTCTATACTTTTCTTTTCTTCTTTTTGTGGGGTGAAGGCTCCTATATAGGTCCAATGACAGTTGGTGTTTTTTGAGGGAAGGGAGAAAGTCTACTCAATTTTACACCTACTCCTCCCAGAACTTTTCCAGGTTGTACAGGAGCCACCCAGGTGCATAGGTGAATGGTAGAGCATGTGGCCAGTCACTGTGCACATGGTCTCCATTTCAGCTCCCAGCATCACTAGTCAAAGTAATACATCAGTAAGTCCAGAGACAGGCTCAGCCTCCCCAAAATGCTGAAGAGCTTCTGTTAGTTAAAGGTAGGCAATTAAGAGTAAGTTCCTCATTGAAAAGCAACTACAGTAGGCTCTTGGTATCCACTAAGGTTTAGTTGCAGAACCCCCTCCCCCCACGGATACCTAAATCCATGGATGTTCAAGTTCCATTAAATACAATGGCTTAGTGCATTTCATTAAATACATTGAAATGGCACCCCTTACATAAATATGGAGGGCCAATTGTATATGCAAGAAAAATGCTGGTGAGGGGAGTAGGGAAAGGTGTATTTTTTAAAAAGGCATGATATGGAGAAAGTTGATGGGGTATAACTAGCACCTGAGGTCATTAACTAATACTGAATGGTGGGAGATTCAAAGCAGAGAAAAGAAAGTGCTTATTCACATGTAAGTATGTAAGTGAACTATGGAATTCACTGCCACAATAGCTGCTGACAGGGAGAACAGGGCCATGAGTGGCTACTAGCTGTCTAGATATCATATTAAGTATCATAAACAGTATACTTCTGTATATCAGGTTCTGGGGACCATGAGAAAGAGGATGCAGTTGCCCTGTGGACTTTCCATAGGAAACTGGTTCCTGCTGTGTGAACAAAATGTTGGATTGAATAGACCTTTAGTCATGGCTCTTCTTCTGTTCTTCTTTATCTGTCCTTTTGAGACTGCATGAGTACAGTGGTGATGTTTACTCCCTCAGCAACTAATAATTATCTTTAGTACCATGAAGATCCATGATTCTATTGGTACAAGGAGTGGCTCTGTTAATGCAGATTGTGACTATTTCACAACATTTCATTATGTTCCACTGTGGTCAATTTGTCACCAATTAATCAGTTTGGCTATCCTTCACCAATTCAGTTTGGCTGTCTTTTCTGCTGATCCATTCTAGGTAGGCTGATGCAGGCATGCAGTTTACCATTATGGCTCTACCTGAAGCCCTACCAGCTTGCTAGAACCTGCCAAAGTTTGCAAAGTGTTGGCATAGCATTTGAGACTAAGGGTCACCTCCACATCACAATAAAACAGCATAGTAGGATTTGTAGAAGAATTTATCATTAGTTATTACAAATACCAACAACAATTACATTTTTTAAAAGGGGTGGATGGATCAGTCCTTTTTCACTGATGACCAGCCGTTAAATTGTGCATACAAAGAAAAATGGTATAGATTAGATTAAATTATTATTCATTTAACTGAGCTTCCCCAACTTGGCACCCTCCAGATATTATGCACTTGAATGTAGGTTATCCTTGACAATAAGCCATATGATCACTGTAGTCTAAAAGATGTTGAGTGAGCTAAATTAGGGAAGGTTGACTTAATTAATGTCATTTATATATTTATACCTGCTGCTATCAAACCATGTCTAACACTGACTAATGATTTTGAAACATGGATTCTTTCACTGATTTTTAATTCTGAAGTATCTTATGAATCCTTAGCTATCAGGCACCTAACTAATGCAGATCCCATTTCTCTTTGTGTTTTTCCAGCCATAATGAAAGACGGAACACTTTTCTCAACCCAGTGACTGGCCAAATCCCAGAAGAAAACAACCAGTTTGACTTGCAAAGGTAGGTCTTTCGTGTGCTGCCATTTGGGGGTATAGATGACTTATTCATGAAAGAGCAGAGTGATAAAAGGGTTAAATGTGCCATCTGTAAAAGCCAATAACATTCCATTTCCTTCAGCAATCCATGTGAAGAAAGAAAAATATAGATGTGTTATAAGGCAACTTCCGATGTATATGTATGGCCATTTGTATGTTGTAAATAATTCTTACTGAAGCTGCTGAAAGACACTTTATTGTTTTCAATTACTTTGGAAATGTGATCATGCATGCGACAATATTACACCAAAGAGGTAAAGATATGTCCTCAGGGCTCTCTGTAATAAGTCTTTCCTCCCTCTTTCCCCTCAATTCCAGATCTGCCTCGGACATGTCAAACAAAGCAAGCAGCAAGCGGCCGACAGCAGTCAGTAGTGAATCATCCAATCATACTATGGTTTCAGAGGCCCCTCAGGAACGAACAAATGGCAGGGTATGCTTAGTACAGCAGAATGGCTTCTCATGAGAGCCTTGCTTCTTTTTCTCCCTGTGGTTATGCACTACAGTGAATTGTTGCCCAAGATATTAAGGTTTTGAGTTCCTCCATCTGTAAAACACTAACAGCAGTACTGACTGCCATTGTGAAATGCTGTGTGATACAGGGGAAAAAAACCCCAAATCACCCAGGTTACATCTAAAAGTATTGGAATGGGAAAATTATAGAATTTAGAGAATATACTAAAGTTGAACAAATAATTAGGCAAAGAGATAGTACGGAGGCAAATAATATTTTGAAAGGTATTACAAGAGAAATATATAAATTGTTATCAAAATATAATGAGAAAGAAGAATATCTTAGGACAATATGGGATATGGGAGGATGACTTAGCACAAATGATAAATATTCAAGGGTGGGGAAAATTTGGAATCAGCGTCATTTAAAAATTTATACAGATAAAGGAGAATTATTATAAATTAATTTGGAGATGGTTATACTGTATATAATATTATATATTAATATGAAGATGGATATAACTAAGAATTATTCAAAGATATGTTGGAGGAGTTGTCAAGAAATTGGTACTTATATTCATATGTGGTGGGGTTGTAGATCTGTAAAGAAATTTTGGCAATTAGTATTTAAAGAGATAAAAGCAATAACAGAAATTGAGTTAGAAATATGCCCAAAGATAGCATTATTGTCTATATATCATAAGATCAACTGCACCCAGGCTATGAAGGACTGGGTGCAAGACTAATTATAGCAAAATAAAAATAAAAATAAAAATAAAATAAAAATGGAAAGATCAGGGAGATCTGCAAATACAAGATTGGTATAAAGAAATATGGCAAATGGCAATTAATGATAAATTAACATGTGAAATCAAGGTTAAAAATGGAATAATGAAGAGGAATGATTTTGAAGCGATATGAAAAATATTTGTATAAAAGGTTTTAGTAAAAGAGGAAGGTGTTTACCTCCACAGGAAGCATTACAATTTTGGAGGTAGAATAATGTGAAGCAATCAGGCTCTGGTAATGGGAAGCACTTGGGGGAAAAGGTTAATTAATGATAAATTAATAGTGTTATATTTTAGTGGATAGTAAATTATATATATTTTTAAAAGGATCATGCCTATTGGTTAGGATGATCCTAGAAATAAAGAAAAATAAAGGATGATTCTAGAAATAATAATAATAATAATAATAATAATAAATCTGTCAGTAAATATCAAAACCATTAGTACAGTTATGCTTGTCCATAATGACCTTGCTGTTGATGTGTATTCACTTAACTTAGTCTGAAGCCATAGTATAATTTAATGAATGGCACGTGTGCTGTACTGCATGCATGCACCCCATTGTTTTTAATGGGGTGCGAGCACACACAGTTTCCCACTTACACAGGGAGGAGGGCAGAACGGATCCCTGTGTAAGGGCAGACCGTATAAGTAGTGAAATGGTCTAATAGAGGGATATGGATAGGGGTACATATCTTAACACTGGTTTAAATCAGGGGTGGGAATTCTGCAGCCCTCTATATGTTGCTGAATTGCAACTTACAGTACAGTATTCCTTAGTATTGACTGTGCTGCCTAGGACTGCTGGGAGCTGCAGTCCAACAACATCTGGAAGGCCAAACAATTGCCACCCTTGCTTTGAGTGCATCTCATTTTTCTAAGACAATACAGTGTTTATGTATGCCAAATATCCAGTATCCCTCAATAGTGTGCCCAGCATGTTTGGTCAATCCAGACAGAGGGGCTTGACAGGCGGGCAGCTAAATGCCACCCCAACAACCCCAGATCATTGCCGCAGCAACTGCATGCTGTGGCAATGATCTGCTCCCTCTTGGGAGCAAAAAGAAGCTGCAGTAAGCAACTTCCTGGAAGGGGTGCCATAGTGGAGCTCGCATGCCATCATGACGCTCCTTCCGGCCAGTGCCATTTGGGTGCTGTGACAGATATGCATCATCATCGCGTGCCCTGTATGGATGGGCGCACACCAAGATGGTGCCTGGACGCCAGCAGAAGGGCTTTGAGCACATGCATGCTCAATCGTATTTCAACCCTAGTTCGGGCCCAGGCTAGCATAAAGTGCCAGTCTGTATTGGCCCTTAGTCACAGAGAATAGATGCACTGGCATCAGTAGGACTTTAGTTATTAATGAGTAACTTAAGTCTAATTGATTTCAGAGTTGTGCTCTAGGACTGATCCTGCCATTAGGCAGAATGAGGCAGCTGCCTCACGAAGCAGATTTAGAGTCTCAAGAAACATCAGTAAACTACTAGTTATTTTATTGGTTATTCTTGTGTTTTTACTTCCAGAAAAGATGATAATTGCTTGTGGAATTTTCTGTCTCATGGGCCAAAATTACTTTACTGGCCTAAGATACAATGTACCTTGACTGCAGCTACACTGTATAAATAATGCCATTTGACACCACTTTAACAGTCATGGCTTCATCCTACAGAATCTTGTGATTAGTAGTTAACTTAATTAGTTATAATTAATTATAACTAGTTGTATCAAGCTTAATTATTTATACAGTATAGATGCATCATTAGAGGGCCATCTGCTGGTCTGCTTCAGGCAGCAAAATGTCTGGGCTAGCCTTAGTCTGGTCTATGCATGACAGTGTCTGATTCCAATTGTATGTTTACTTGTGCTTTTTTACCTAGAACAACATCTATTTTCTGTGAGATTTGTAAAAGTGGTTCTACATGCCTTCACATCAGCTTTTGTTTTTGGGAGGTTGGGGGGGAGGATGATTGTTTATGTAGCTTGTCTGTCCCCAAACCTCTTCCTTCTATTTCCTAAAAGGCCTCACGCTCTTCCAGAAAGGGAATTGCTTTTGGAAAGCGCTCCAATTCCATGAAGAGAAACCCCAGTGCTGCAGTGACCAAGTGTGGCTGGCTCTTCAAGCAGGTAATATGCTCTACTGTGTTGTCAGAGAGGATTCCATGCTGTGATGCCTTCTTGCACAAGTTTTGCCTTTCAGGAAAAACAATGGGTTCTTTTTGCAGCACCAGATTATTTAATCACCATCACATAGTTTTCTTTGAGACATTATGGACTCAGTTCCTGGTTATGCAGTGAACTAACCATTTACAGTTGAACCCAGCCTTTTCTGCTCAATAAATATTTGTAAGACAGAAATGGGGAATACATGTCATCCCACCTGCATGCTTTCCCATCTCATCTGTAAGCGTCTTCTGCTGTTAGCACCAATGAGTGCTAAAAGATAACAGATCAATAACTGTTTAATGCCAGAGAATATATTAATGCTGTTTTGTGGAACTCAGCTCTGGTTTTGAGTCCAACAAGCTGTTGCATGGAGTTGGGTGCTGGCTTGTGGTAGATGAAAATGTTAAACTTGTGGCTGTATTCTCTGGTATTCATTCCATTTGTACTTTTTCCCAATATTCTTTCCCTCCCTCTCCCCCCCCCCACACACTGGAAAATAGATGGAACTTCCATCCTGCTATTGGCTGGAGCTTTGTAGGACATATATCCTGCCTGTATGTTCCCTAATTATATAGTTCCATTGCTGTTGCTGAGTTCAGTATCACTCATGGCATCTCTTCATGCATCAGTTAGGAACAGGTGCAATTCTAGAATGGATACAATAGAACTTGGGGAAAAAATCTGGATTGTAACTCCCAAGAATCCTGCAGTTAACATGGCTATTGGCTATCCTGATTGGATGGATTCTGTGTGTTGTAGTTGAAAAAGTAACTTTTCCAAGATCTGGTATGCAATGCTGTATATTTTATGGCAATTGTTTACTTTCAATATCTCTCTACAGGCCAGCTCTGGGGTGAAGCAGTGGAATAAACGCTGGTTTGTTCTGGTTGATCGCTGCCTCTTTTACTACAAAGGTATATAGCAGAACCAACTTCTGAGAAAAAATAGCGGGGGCAGAATTGACTTTGGTGTTGGGGAATAACATTGCTGCTAGGGTAGAAATCAGAGTGTATCTACACTACACCATAATTTCAGTTTCATATTATTCTGATTCCTGTGGTTGCACCATCCTAGGATTTATAATTTGGTGAAATATTTAGAATTCTATGTAGAAAAGCACTAGAGCATTCTAGCATAGAATTCTAAGTACCTCACCAAACTACATATTCAAGGATTCCATAGTGTAGTGCCATGACAGTTAAAATTGTATCAAACTGCAAGAATTGTATAAATGCAGATATGTCTTACATTTAATTTATGATGTGATGGAGCAGTTTGCTTATGGGATAAAGATGGTGGGCCCACATCTTTTAAATATATATTTTTTCTAATGCCAAGAATGAGTGACTGCAAATACAACTTGCAACATGTCTCATAGTGATGTCATGGATATCAGCCATGTGATTTATATCTTGTTGTGACACCAACAAAACTAGCTTTCACAAAACAAAAGCTATATAATGCTTATTTTCTGTGCTAAAATATAGGTTACTAACTAGTTCACAGTTTGAATGCCTGGACAATCCCCATGAGCTGTGCAATTCCCATAAGAGCAATGACTTTCTGAAGAACTCATTTCTTCCTCCTCTTGACATCACTTCCCGTTTTCAATGCCATTTCTCTTATGACTGTTCTACAGACTCCCTGTTTGGAGCTGACCCATATGCTCAGAATATCTAAGCACAAGCCAAATCTTTTTTTTTTTTTAAAGGAGAGAAAATCTTGCAGGAATCTGAGAATTCTGTGCCTTGTTGTTGTTAGGCATTAATGTGATATTTGACGTATCAAATTGCACATGTGATGGAAAAACGAGTGCTAGGAACCATCCATGTATCTTTCTCTTTCTCTCTTTACCCTATATTAATATATCTCAGGCAATCTGTGCAATTGTGCAAGGGAATGTATATGACACGTGCCATGATGTCTCTGATGGCCAGACTTGGTACAGCTGTTCCCTTATTTCTCTGGAACAGATGACTGGAGTTGTTAGTTCTTTCTCCCACAGGGTAGGTTCACTGACATGAACATATTTAACACATACACATATTCAACACTCCTGCCAATTGTGTTTCCCTCTGAAAAGGGCAAACACTAATCCTTTGGGAGGGCCTGCCCTAACATTAGGCAGATTGAGATAGTTACCTCAGGCAGCTAATTTGGAGTGTCTTGAAAGGACAACAAAAGGTAGTATCAATTACTGTCTTTTGATAATATTTTTATGGGCAAGGATGGAAGGAGGTGCTTGTGGGTTTTAGGAGGTGCTTCTGGGTTTTTTGCTGTCTCACATATTACCATATAGCTGACTTGGGGTGCTGTTCAGCCTGATATGGCATGATGTTGGAAGGACACCATTTGATGTTCTGTCTCAGGTAGCAAAATATCTGGGGACGGCCTTATCCTTGGGTCTTTTAGTGGAACAAATTGCTTGTGATGATGCCAAAAAGGGCAAAAGAGGGATGTGTGAGTCACAATACATACAAGATGAAGCCTCTTATCAGTGGAATATATGTCATATCTCAATCTTCATGTGTCTAGAAAATGTAAAATGAGAATGGAGAATTTAGGTGCACTTTTTATCACCCAATGACCTTTCCATCTTCCAAAGCAATTCTCTCCCCTCCAGCAATATTGCTTAAATATTGCTATTAATGGGTACCTCTCAACCTTTAGTTCTCAGCATCCTGCTGTATGAGCATCTTCCCAGGCAGTGTAGCTGAAAGGTGGGCATGAATAATGAACGAGGCAGTATTGTGTGCTGTCAGTGTAACTGATACAGCCACAAGCGTGTGAGAGCATTTGCCTGTCTGAGATGGAGAAAATAACATACACAGGTGTCTCAGTGAAGAGAGCCATCTTCTACAGGTAGATCAATGTTTGGACAAAGCTTTTTCTGTTGAGTTGTTGCTCTCAAGAATCTAGTTCTTATTTAATAGCAAGGAGGATCATGCTGAGCCTCTTGGTTGTTTCTTGCTCTGTAATGAGTTTGGAGAGAAACTCTCCACATCAGCAGCATCTCTAACTTGCTAGATGGAGAAGGGGTTGCACTTACATATCTGATTTTCCTCTATCCCACTTTCCTTCATGCAGATGAGAAGGAGGAAAGCATTTTGGGCAGCATCCCACTTCTCAGCTTTCGGGTTGCAGCAGTCCAGCCTTCAGATAACATCAGCAGGAAGTATACCTTTAAGGTCAGTAAATGGCTGAAGTACCTCACAGATGTAGCCTGGTGTGTATTGATCTATGCCTAGAGGCATGGCTGAAAGTTGGAAATTGGTCTGCTCTAGATGTGTGATAGAATAAGTAATGGTACTTAGACCAATAGCACAATTCTTCTGTTCTTCTGTTGTGCTTGTGCCAAGAGCTTCCTGAGAATTAAGAATTGAGAAGTCTGTCAGTTTTGCTTTCTCCTATACAGTATTCACTTATTTTAAATTGGAAAGCCTTTGCTATTGTTAGTAAATTTTTGAAAAACAAATAGCTGAAACAAAATTCCCCTGTTTCACTAACCAAATTGAGATGGTAAAGCTGTTCCTGGCTTGGAGAAGTGAGGTGGATTCTCTTTCTCATGTATGTGTTAAAAATGGGGAGCCTCTCAGAAAAGAAAAGATGGCAGTCATACTTAAGCACTAGGGTGGCTCAATACACAGGGCTCAATCCTAGTCTTTTAAAAACAAAGCATTCAAAACCAAGCAATTGGAAATGACTTAAAGGCACACAACAACAAGAAAGATTGAGCATAGGCAGGTCACACTTTTCCCTGCCGGATGCAAAAAAGAAAGGATCTCAATTGAATTTCAGTTCAGTTCATTTTGATACAAAATCATCAAAATTTACAGAGTTCCTTACATTTGGAATAGAAAGAACTTTTAAAAAAAGAAAATCAATCTGGCCTAGATAGACAAATCTGTTAGTGTCAGTTCTTCCCACATTGATTTTCTTTTTTTAAAAGTTCTTTCTATTCCAAATTTTGATAATTTTGTACCAAAATGAACTGAACTGATATCCAATTGAGATCCTTCCTTTTTTGCATCCGGCAGGGAAAAGTGTGACCTGTCTATGCTCAATCTTTCTTGTTGTTGTATGCCTTTAAGTCATTTCCAATTTACAGCGACCCTAAGGTGACCCTATCACAGGATTTTCTTGGCAAGTTTCTTCAGAGGGGGTTTGCCATTGCCATCCTCTAAGGCTGAGAGGGTGTGACTTGCCCAGGGTCACCCAGTTGGTTTCATGGCTGAACAGGTATTTGAACTGTAGTCTCCAGAGTCATAGTCCAGTGCTCAAACCACTACGCCACACTGGTTCTACTTAAAGAACTGTTTGGCCGTCTGTTCCACTGTCAAAGTGCTCTTCCATACATGTTTTTCCTGTTATTGTGTATGCTAAACCTATTTGAATATTGTTGTTGTTGGTTTAATGGTTTTTGTGAAACTGAAATAAATACATTTATCAGGTTGTTGTTTTTTTTAAAAAAGATTTTTTCCAGCAAGAAATTATACTTAAGGTTTAGTCAGAATCTTCTTTCTTGGAATTTGGATCTTCTGGAGCAACTGAGTACAAGTCTGTTTTGTGTTTTGTAAGACAGCCCTTTGGTTCTGATTTTTGAAAACAGCAATCTTTCTTGTTCCCAGGCTAAACATACTTAGTTGTTTTGGCTTACAGGATTTAGTTTTCAAATCCCTCACTGTTCCACTCACCCAAATGATGGGTTGTCTGGCAGAGGGAATTCTTGATCATGTAGCATTTCACCAGAAAGTAAGCTTCTGGTGTGATCTAGCTCCAAACCCCTTCATAATACAGGTTTGGGAATATACAGAGCTCAAGAGACCATTTTCCATTTATTGTTTCCTTGCTGGAAGCTGTTCTGTCCTTAAAATCCTTCTGTGATGCTGCACTGGCTCTTTGGACAGGGAATTGAGCTGCTGCTGCAGATTCTGTTTTCTTTCACAGTTCCCATGAGGACCCTACAGGGCTGCCTGAAAGAGCTATACTCACACTCTCTCTAAATAATGGCACTGAAGATTTGCTGAGGAGGAAGGATTGTTGCCCAAAAGGGAAGAGCATTGCAGCTAAAGTACATTATTTCCGGATGCTTGCCCGCAGTCCCTCAAGCTTGCTCCAGGGACTTCGAGGTTGTTTTTGAGCCTGGACCACTGAGGGAGAAGCATGTCTTGTTGACTGACGTATTTACTACAGGGGCTGTGTGTACAAGCTGTAAAATGTGAAAAGCCACTGGAACACTTCCTCTTCTGTTGATCAAAAAATCTGACCTCCCAGTGATAGTTGGATACTTGGTTATGGAGGGAAAGAATGGAGGAAAGAGGCTCATGGGACTTTCAGGGAGCTGCAATGTGGGAAGAAGCCCACACACTGCCTTTCCTTGTCTCTTTACAAACATGATTCTTTTCCCCATTTTATAAAGGTTAATTTTAGCAGGCTCTTGCTAGATGATAGTGACTTTTTTTGGACTGCATCTTCCAAAATCCCAGGAGCTCTAGTCCTCCAGCAAATAACCACCCATCTGCTCTATAGAGACTCACTTGATGCATGCTGCCACGTAGGGGACTAGCCTGAGCTAGCCCAAGGCATTTTGCTGCCTAACACCAAGGAGCAAATGGTGCCCCCTGTTCTTATCAAGGTGATGAGTCCCCAATGGCAGCCAGATAATTTTCTCTCATGAGGCAGACAAAAAGTGTTTTTGCCCATCCCTGATGGTGAAAATGCAGTACTGAAAAAGTACATAGTAATTTCTCTGCCCCTTCTTAGCATCCAAATCTGCTACCTCAGTTAGCTGTCTCACCCAGCCACATGGTGTGTCTGGATTTGACAAACATCATGCAATACATCTAAGGAGAAACAGTGATTGACTCTTGAATAATAACAACACTGATAGTTTTGCATTATTTGTTCTTTTATTTAGGGAAGCGGGCTTCCACCCATCAGCAACATGCTCACGAGAATGGTTTGATTCTCTGATGGGCAGCCAGATATCTCCCTTTTTGATTACTTTCAGCTATTAGGGTTTTAAAGGAAATGCAATAGATGGTTATGTGCATAGCACGTAATGAGTTTCCATGTGCTGAATTTCAACGATGTGAGGGATGTGATTCTAAAAGAGGACTGAATTAAACTGTGAAATTTATATATAGGGGGTTGCTGTAGAGGTGCAATAAAGGTAGGCTGCCTGGATTCCTTCTGCGATATTAAGCAACCTTTCCTTCCTGCAAGTGTTATGAACAAATATGTTTATTTCTGCAGAATATTTTCAATATGAATGTGTATGTGTGCATTTAAACATAAGGAGTAAGAGTGGTTGAGACACTTACACACTTCCTATTTTATGATCCCTATTTTGCTGCAGCTAAAATCACTTCCTGAAGCATAATTCTATGCTTTGTTCTTAAAGAGGTGTGTGTCTTTTGCGGATGCTGCCACACTGCCCAAACTTTGCACCATATTCAGTAGCATGATGGCAAGGGTGTAGCCCCCAGTGGATTTCAGGGAACAAAATATAGCCCATCGATCTGGGGAACCTGCCCTCCCTTGATATAATGATATTCATCTGTATGCCTACTGTTTTTTTTCTGTGAAAAATGATGCATCCTGTCTCCTTTTAAAGTTGGGATATCAGGGACAGGCAATTTAGTGGCCTCCATATGCTTTGTAGCACAGTTGCCATATCCCATTACTATTGGCCATGCTGCCTAGGGGTTGTGGGAACTGCAATCCAAAATATGCAGAGGGCACCAGATTACCTATTGCTGCTCTAATAAACCACATTGTGCTGCTTTTTGATTTTTTAAATATATCAAAATTTAATTACTGAAAGCTAATGGGAGAGAAATTAAGAAATGTATTAGAATTGTCCAAGACATTGTATTCCTTATCACCATGTATGGAAGCAAGAGTGGACTGTAAATCATAGAATCATAGAATCAAAGAGTTGGAAGAGACCACAAGGGCCATCCGGTCCAACCCCCTGCCATGCAGGAACTCCCAATCAAAGCATCCCCTACAGATGGCCATCCAGCCTCTGTTTAAAGACCTCTAAGGAAGGAGACTCCACCACACTCTGAGGGAGTGTGTTCCACTGTTGAAGAGCTCTTACTGTCAGGAAGTTCCTCCTAATATTGATGTTTGCATCCATTGTTCTGCATTCTAGTCTCCGGAGCAGCAGAAAACAAACTTGCTCCCTCCTCAATATGGCATCCCTTCAGATATTTAAACAGGGCTATCATATCACCTCTTAACCTTCTCTTCTCCAGGCTAAACATCCCCAGCTCCCTAAGGCGTTCCTCATAGGACATGGGTTCCAGACCCTTCACCATCTTAGTTGCCCTCCTTTGGACACGCTCCAGTTTCTCCACATCCTTTTTGAATTGTGGTGCCCAGAACTGGAGACAGTATTCCAGGTGGGGCCTGACCAAAGCAGAATAGAGTGGCACTATTACTTCCCTTGATCTAGACGCTAAACTTCTATTGATGCAGCCTAAAATAGCATTGGCCTTTTTAGCTGCCGCATCACACTGTTGACTCATGTTCAACTTACGGTCCACTTGGACTCCTAGATCCTTTTCACACATACTTTCATTCAGCCAGATATCCCCATCCTATATCTGTGCATTTCATTTTTCTGCCCTAAGTGCAGTACCTTACATTTCTCTGTGTTGAATTTAATTTTGTTAGCATTGGCCTAGCTTCCTAGTCTATTCAGGTCATTTTGAATTTTGATCCTGTCTTCTGGAGTATTAGCTACTCCTCCTAATTTGGTGTCATTTGCAAATTTGATAAGTATGCCCCCAATTCTGTCATTCATGTCATTGATAAAGATGTTAAATAGCACTGGACCCAGCACAGAGCCCTGTGGGACCCCACTGGTCACTTCTTTTCAGATTGAAAAAGAGCCATTGTTGAGCACCCTTTGGGTTTCATATCATGGGAACCTTGTCAAAGAACTTACTGTAATCAAGATATACTATATCCACAGCATTCCCTTCATCTACCAAGCTGGTAATTTTATCAAAAAAAGAGATCAGGTTTGTCTGGCATGACTCATTTCTCTGAAACCCATGGTGACTTTTTGTGATTATGGCATTGCCTTCTAAATGTTCACAGACTCTCTGTTTAATGATCTGCTCTAGAATCTTTCCTGGTATTGATGTCAGACTAACTGGACAATAATTGTTGGGATCCTCTTTTTTTCTCTTTTTGAAGACGGGGACAATGTTTGCCCTCCTCCAGTCTGCTGGGACTTCTCTGGTTCTCCAGGAATTCTCAAAGATTATTGGCAGTGGTTCTGATATTACATTTGCCAGTTCTTTTCATACCCTTGGATGTAATTCATATGGTCCTGGAGACTTATATTTATTTGGTTAACCAGGTATTCCTGTACTATCTCTTTACTTATTCTGTGCTGAAATTCCCCTGTTCTGTCTTCTGCTCCATTATCCTAAGGTTGAGCACCCTTTGCCTTTTCTGAGAAGACTGAAGCAAAGAAGTTGTCGAGTAATTCTGCCTTTTCTCTGTCCCCTCTTAGCACTTTGCCATTTTCTGCGCACAGTGGCCCAACTGTTTCCTCCTCCTTCCTTTTGTTGTGGACATATCCAAAAAAAAAAAAAAAAAAAAAAAGCCCTTTTTATTGTTCTTAACCTCTCTAGCAAGCCTGAGTTCATTCTGCACTTTAGCTTTTCTGACTTTACCCCTACATGTGCTGGCTAAAGAAAGCAGACAACAAGACAATCAACTCATTTGAGATGTGATACTGGAGAAGAGTGCTTAGGATACCGTGGACAGCCAAAACAGAGCAAATGAGTCCTTGAAGAGGTGAAGCCTGAAATCCCCCTGAAAACCAAAATGCTCAAGTTGAGGTTGTTGCACTTTGGCCACATAAGGAGAAGGCATGGATCACTGGAAAAGATAATAATGCTAGAAAAAGTAGAGGGTAGTAGAAAGAGAGGATGGATAGACTCAGTCAGGGTCACAGGCATGAATTTACAGAAATTAAGCAGAGAAGTGGAGGATAGGGGATCTTGGAAATGTCTCATCCACAGGGTCATCATGAGTCAGGATCAAGCCAAGGGCAATTAATAAGAATAACAAAACTATACCACCACCCCATCTTCTTTCTTATGCAAAACAAATCCCTAGCTCATCTAAATGCACAAACAAACCCATAAGTTACATTTCGTAATTATTTTGTTTTAGACATCTCCTCTTTCATATTGCTAACATATTACATACTGTACTGTTGTTGTTTTTAAATGACACTAATAAAACTCTATTCAGATATCTCATGGGTGTTCTATAGAGTATTTATACCCAATTTATTGATGATAGATGAGAATAAAGAAGTAGTAGTGCTTTAAGAGTGAAATTTTCTTTGCAATTCTTCCTGACTGTCCTGTAGAGGTGAAGAGAAAAAAGTGTTTTGGCCAGAGGCATAGTGGCTCCAAGTGAAACACATTAGATTTGAAGGATGCTGCTGGGCATCTTGCCTGCCTTTGACTCAGATTTGTTTACAGGGAGGGAATGCCTTTTCTCTATTGTGTTGCCTTGACAAAAGGTCTGTGCTTGCTCACTGGACAGCTTCACTGGCGCCAGGGGTGCTGGATGGACTGTCAGTCTCTCACAGCAAAAAATCAGTTTAGAGCAGTGCTTCCCAAGCTGTGTGGCATAGGGGAGTCACATTTATATTCTTTCCTAATGTGTCATATTTGGGCTCATTAGGTATATTGTTTGTTTCTTTCCTGGAGACCCTCCAATGACCAACAGCTAAAGGCTTATGAACCTGCACCAATCCATAAACAACCATTTTGAGTAACACTAGTTTGGAGTGCTAGGAATTGTTTTAATCATGTTCAAAGGGATCTTCCTGAATTTAGTTTGAATAAAAGGTTATATTTGACTGCTGTAGAGAAGAAGGTATTGGGGTCAATCTTCAATGCTCAGATAAATTTGAAGATGACTTTAAGAACCCCAAATTCACATTCTGCAGTGGACTAAATATATAATTTGTAGTAATTTGTTGTAGATTTGAAGACTATTTTAGAAGATGTAAAGTCAAAGGCTTTCATGGCTGGCATCCATAGTTTTTTGTGGGTTTTTCAGGCTATGTGACCAAGTTCTGGAAGAGTTTATCCCTTATGTTTTGCCAGCACCTGTGACTAAAGATCTGTTCTCTGAAGATGCCAGCCACAGATGTTAGTGAAACATCAGGAATAAACTCTTCCAGAACATGGCCACATAGTCTGAAAAACCCACAAAAAAACTATTTTTGAAAAAGTGATCACATAGCTCAATGATAAGCATCTTTACCAAGTGTATTTCACATAATACAGTGAGACTTACTGTGAAGTAAGTATACATTAAGGTTTCAGCCTCAGCAACCAAAGCGCCATGCTGTCCTTGAACTAAGCAAGAGTACTAGTTTTGATAACTTCTCCTTATGTTTGGTAGCAAGATAGAATAAACCCAGTTATGGTTACTTCTGCATTTTGTTCTTTTATTAATCAAGAAAGGGTAGGGATCAGGACTCCAGCCAAAATTCAAAAGGAAGTTTGTCATTAAATGAATAGAACTATATAGTGTTGAATGGGATCTGCCTAGATAACATTGTTGCTTTTCTTCATTCCACCTTGAAAGAGCAATAGTATTTATTGCTCTGTCCTGCTGCCGCCATGCTTGCATACCCATTTTTCTTTCTAACATACCAGGAATCCTGGCTTAGGTCTATTCTGTGGCTTGAGATGCATAGAAATGGTCTTCCCAGTCCTCGTGGCTTATTTTAAAGTCAGACAAGACCAATGTGACCCTTCAGTTTTAGGTTCAGAAAGCATTCAGCATGTGCCTAGTTCAGCTTCAGCTATCCTTCCACAGTGACCAGCTCTGCTCCTGCTGCACTTCACCTGCTTGATACTCCTCCCCATTGGATTGCTTGTTGGGAGTGGCTGACCTGTTCTCTGTCTTCCCTTTTTTTTCCGTGCGAGGATCCCCGGACAGGAGATCTCCTCTGATAACCCGTCTGCAATGCCATCACCCCGGCATCAAATAGGTAGTATTTTCCTTCCATTTCCAAATGCATGCATGCTGGAAAGGAAAGATCAAGTTCGAATGGATACAAAATTCTCCTGCATGCTTTATTCACCTCTAATCATTCCCAAAGAAAAGGGGTGGGGAAATTCTGGAAATCTTTGTGTGGCTGATCAGACACCCATCAATTCTGAAAGCACTGAGACAGGTGGGATGCCACAGGTATGTATACACATAATCCAATGAAGAAGGAGGTTATCTGAACATGTCTGCCTCACATTTCTTGTGCATCAACACCACATACCTTTTGTACCACAAAGTTGTGGATCTTACTTTGTATACATCAAAGTTCTACAAAATCTGGAAGTCTACATGATCCAGATCTACAAAATGACAACCCAGAAGGCAAATATTCTTAATATCATATAGTACTCACTATGGTGATGAGAGACAACTGGCTGTGAACCAGAGATGATGGGCAGAAATTTTTAAAAGCTACTATATGTTTTTCTCCACTATAAAATAGTTGATTGAAGTGACAATACTAGTAGTAGCAGTAATAAGAAAAATGATAACAGAGATATTTGACACATTGAAATTATTATTTCTAATATTATATAATAATTATACAACTAGATAGTTATATAATATTATTCTTCATTTATTTACAATAAAACCAAATATTTTGTTCCTTCTTAAAATGGAATGCAGATGTTCACAAAAAAGAAAAAGAAAAACTGAAACAATTTCAGCATTAATTAAACTGGAATAAAACAAATGATAGTTGAGTCAATAAGCTGGTCAAATTTTAATCAATAATTCAGATTAATAAAGCCTGGAAAGATCATGATCTTTTTTTTCTTGGGAAGTTTCTTCCGCAGAAGTCTGATGTTAGGTATAGCTGTTTAGATGCTCTGTAGGAGGTACTGCTTAAAAAAAAGCAACTGTGAGTTTAGTTATATCAAATCTGAATGTCTTCTCTTTAAAAACAAGACCCCCCCCCCAATAAGTCTCTGTTCAACTTTTCTGCATCTAAACCTAGAAACTATAGTCAAAGCTATTTTTCATTACATTTTTCAAAAAGCCATTTCCTAGGTTTGAGGGAAAGGGTAAGCAACTGATGCCCTCCTGATGTTTTTCTGTTGCACATTCTTTCACTGTTGGCTACGGCTATTACCACATTGCACAATTAATGCAATTTGACACTGTTTCAACTGCCATGGCTCCATCCTATGGAGTCTTAGGATTTTTAGTTTATTGTGGTACCAGAACGCTTTGTCAAAGAAGGCTACATATCTCACAGAACTACAAATCCCAGAATTCCATAACTTTGAGCCATGGCAGTTAAGGTGGTGTCAAGCTGCATTAATTCTCAAGTCTAGATGCAGCCTATATTTGCTAAGATTGATGAGAACTGTAGACCAAAAAATCTGGAAGGTCATTGTTGATCTGCCTTACACTGGCATAACTAAGAAATGGGGTATGCTAGCTTTTTTTCAACCTGGTGTTGTCCTGATGTTTTGACAATCAACTCTGCACAGTCCAGACCAATGTCAAGAAGAATGAGAAGCAAAGTTTAAAACATCTGGAAGGAATCAAGTTGAGATAGGCTGGTTTGTGGAGAAGTAAAAAATGGGCCCAACTCTCAATGGAAGCAAAGTTTAAAACATCTTTATTTCCATAGATTTATATAGAGTGAAGTAAAAAGACTGCAGTGTGTGACAAAACTTGTCAGTCTGTGATAAAACCTGTCCACATCCCAGACAGCAGGGTCACTAAGCAGGTTTAATCATCATCCAGTATCTTTCAAACACTGTAATTGGAGACAATGTTTGAATGATATGGGATGGATTTTATGATTCTATGACACCAGTGGAATAAAAAGGCTTAATCCCATATGGATCATGCCACAGTGAAGGGCATCTCATTAATGTCAAATTATTGGATGAATTTAGAAGAAAGATAAATTTTTTGAAAAGGATGATAAATGTTCAGAATATTTTTCTTCATACTTGTTTCTGTCAGAAAGGCAGAATTAAATACCTAAGGATTATCACAAATCAGTGGATCGACTTTGTGTCCAAGGAAATCTTACCCTGATTTGATTCAACACAGGATATTATAATTGACCTTTACCAGTGAGTTATTCTTTTACTTGTTGTGGAGTTCATCGTGGAAAAACAACAAGTAACACATTGCAGCTGTTATAGTTACTTATAACAAGTTACTTCTGGTGAATAATGAAACTAGGAAAACATACAATATATCTCAAAAACAATGATCCAGCAAGAATGGCATTGCCTTTTTTGGAGGTAGGGGGGACCTTTTCAGTTACTTTCTCCAATTACTTTTAAATTGTACTTTCAAGCATTTGTAGATAATTTTTGAAGCATATGCTATCCTCTTATCAACTGGAGTATTTTTTCAGTCTAACAAATAAATTAATGAATAGCTCATTTTAACAAGGTTATAACAAATAACATGAAATTACTTTCTTAATTCTTTAAAGGAGAGGGGGAGATATGCAGCATACATTTATTTTGCCACACTACATGCCCATACACATGTGCAATGACTGAGCACTCGCACTTCATGTCAGAACATAATTTTGCATGCTCTTCTGTCTGTGAACCCATGCATGTGCTGCATGGGGAAGGATCCTTCATCCAGTATCCAGGGGGGCTTGCATGCTGCTGAGAAAAAGCACAGGGATTGTCCTGTAGGGTGACCATTTGTCCTACATTACGGAAGACAGCTCACCTTTGAAGGCTGTCAGAATACAATTGTATGTTTGAAGATATCCTCTGTTTGAAAAGCTATACAGTCCAAGTCCAGTTCAAAGGTAAAGAACCATAAGAAGGAAGAATAGTAAACTCAAAGTTGCCCATCATTATTTAGCATCTGGACAGGGAACTGAGCAGGTACATAGATCACCAGATCACAGGTTGATCTGCTATGGTGAAGTATATTCTGTCTCTGTTTATTTTGCAGAAGTTATTTCCCAGTTTGCATCTATACATTTAAATGAGCACACGCACATTTCAAGCAAATTATTGCCCTACTTTCTGTTTGGAAGAGGTAATGTGTAAGTGGCCATGCTAAGATCTTGGTCAACAGTATTATGCTCATGTGATCAAACTGTTGACTAGCTTGTGTCCATTTCCCTAAAAACTGGGATATTGGCAAAAATGTATAGAAAATGAAAGGATAACATCAAAACATAAAATTCTCCCAAGGTTTCCATACCCAATATTTCCCATCAATCCTCAGAAACATAAACATAATCAGCAGTTATTTAACTGTGAGGTCTGAAGTGAATAATATGAGTCTTGTGCTGAAATGAATGCATACTTTTCCATTTCAATTTTTACCAGCAAACAAACTAGAAATAAAAGTAGGTTGAGATACCAAGGGATGCAGTTTTTTCTCTAATTTCAGATAAGAAGTGAATGGTTTGATACTAACTGGGCATATCTGTCTCTCCCCCTCCCTTTCTACCTATTCTGTAGGTTACTGTGTGCTGGATGGAAGAGACACTAGGAAATAACAAGAAGTCCCTTTCTCCCCAGGCTGAACATGCTGGTATCCGGACTTACTTCTTCAGTGCTGAGAACAACGAGGAGCAGGAATCCTGGATTCAAGCTATGGGCGAGGCTGCCCGGGTGCAAATCCCACCCACTCAGAGGTCAGTAGTTTAGGGGAAGTAGCCAAGAACTGTAGGTCATTGTTTAAGAATGTGGGTGGGCAACTGTTGGAGGCTAGGGGTCCACATCATCTCCCTCCAGGAGACTAGGGAGAGCTCCACTGTTTCCCCTGCAAAAAAAATCAATTTATTTATTTATTTTGCCCTCAAGTGTCCCTAAGGACTCTAGGAACATCACCTTAAATGATTTTAAGCTCAGAAGTGATCTTATTTTACAATAGGAAATGATCTGGAAACAGGTCTGCCAGTTCAGGATCATCTCAAGCCCTAATGTTTCCAAGCCAAAACCTGGTGATGTCATTAAACATTAAACTTAAATACCAACCACGATTTCTCTCAGCTTGTCATTCAATCACACACACAGAGCGAATATATTTTCCTGCTGGGAAATTAAGACAAAAATCTTACCTGAAGGGGCTGTTGCCAAAGCAAGGTGAAAGGAGGGATTACTCCTTCTTACATACTTAGGGGGTGGGATAAAGTACACTTGGGTCTTCACTGGCCAAAGACCTTGCACTCACCTTAAATCCAGTGTTATGCATTCCCAACTCATGATGTGAATCTGCATCTTTATGCCTTTAATATGGCATAACAGAAAAAGCTGTTTACTCCAGAGTTTCCAGGAAACTCCAGAGTGAACCTGACGACAGCTGGATCAGGCTGTATTTGGAAGGACCCAGCTGTCCATGCATCTACACATCTACTACATCATCCCTGCTGGTCTGCCCCCCTCAAGTCCCACTGCCATCACCTCTGTAACCTTGCTGGCCAAGCAGCTCCCGGCAAGAACCTAGCTGTCACCCTTGCTTCTGCTGAGATCAGAACAGGTCATCCCCATGTGATCAACAAGGAGGGAGTCAGTCTACCCCTGTTTTGATGATTGTATAGGCACCCCATTCTGACCTCAGCAGAAATGACTGTGACAGCCGGGTTCTTGCAGGGAGCAGCAGTGGCAGCAACACTGAAGGGGACAGGCCAGTGGAGATAACACAATGTTGCCTGGCTTGTCTGGACACATTTGGCAGGCATTGTGTCAACTTAGGGCAGTTCTGAAGCATAAGGGGCCAGTATAGATACACCCCAAATCTACCCTAATTGCTTCTAGGTGGATGCTGAGCAAAGGTGGATGCAGAACAGAGTGGAGGGTGAGACACAGTACTTCAGCAACTGGTAGTGAAGGAGGAAGCTAACTAAGTAAATACAGAGACTCTGGAGAATCACTGCAAGTTGTAGTAACAAACCAATTAAGTCTTTCAAGTTGTAGCAAGGTGTTCCCCTATTAGCTGACCTAGAGATCTGCACACAGTCTTTTCTTGTTGCCTTGATCTGAGCCCACCAATGTAAAGGAACATTGGTTGAAGGCCTTTAATTGACATGAGTAATGTCTTTGGGAAAATGGCAGTGTCTAATCAGATTTCTGAGGTTAGCAGATGGATACTGTACTTTCAAAAGACTGACCAGAAACCAGTGAAGCCTAGAACCACTTATTTAAGATGTTTTGCAGTAGAGCCGACTGTTAGTGACCTTTTCTTCTTGTCCATCCTTATTAGGCATGAGAAGACTGATTCTGAAAACATCCCTCCCAGCAAGAATCACCAACATCACCACCGCAGCATTCAAACCAGGGACTCTGCCAAAGCTGAGCCAGAAGCCAAGACAAGGGGAGAAGGTGATGGGCGTGGTTCTGAGAAGACTGAAAGGAAACAAGAGCGAGTAGAAAGCAAGAAGGAGCCCCTAGTTAAGGCCAATGGCATTGTGAGTCAAGAAGTTCCTTCTGAGCCTGGGAGCCCTTATCCAGAAGCTTCTCAGGTGCCAGCTGGAGTGGACAGGCCTACACAGCCAAATGGCTGGCAGTACGCATCTCCTAGCCGTCCTGGGAGCATGGCTTTCCCACAGCATGATGGTGATACAGTTGTGTCTCGTCGGAGCTTTGCTCCTCGCACCAATCCTGATAAGATTGCCCAGAGGAAGAGCTCCATGACACAGCTGCAGCAATGGGTGAACCTACGCCGTGGAGCTCCACCTCCTGAGGATCTCCATAGGTGAGGTGGTTGAAGCCTTGGGTATAATAGCCCTGAAAAATAAACAAGGGAGAATAGTAGGGATGCTGCCTGGAAACAGTGAGGACTCCCTGACTGAACAGAAAGTTCAGTACCATTTCATATGTACATTGTAAGGTTAAATCAGTACTGATGTTTGCTAATGTAGATGTTTGCTAATGTCTACCCAGAATAAGGATGACTAATTTGGTTAGTGTCTTACATAATTATGCAGTCCCCATGCTTCAATATCCCTGTGGGAAGTACTGTTCATTATATCCATGGGATTCATAATATTTCAGGAGATTATTACAGGGGGCTTTAAATCCACTATTAAAGCTAGAGAATAGTTCTTTTGGCAATACTTATCATACAAGGATGTCTTGGTTTTGTCACTGCTTTGCTATGAGGTGTTGTTAGAGAATCCCCTTTCATTGATAGGGAAAACCCATCAATAAGCTTGCAATTGCATGGTTGTCCCATTAGTCCTTAGGCTTGAAATGTTGCTGCCACAGCAATTCCAGTATTGACAGTCACATGGTGTCGTTGTCTCCTCCTCTCCCTCTGTCCTTGCCCCTGCTATTCCCAAGCAGTTTTCTTTTGTTTATTTATTTTTATTTCTATTCTATTATTTTACTTAAATCATATTAGCATAACTCTGGAATTGCATTGAAAAGAAAAAGAACTGAAGGGCACTCTGGGTAGGGCATAGGGGAGGGAGGCAGGGTTAAGGGGGAGTGCAGAGAAAGAGTGAAGGACTGTCAATGACAGAAACAGCCTCAGTCACACTATTGCAGAGCCATCTAGTTTTCCATTTTCATTGACTGACATGATTGTGACGAGCACAAGACTCCTGTAATAATGTTTTCAGTCTTTCCTGCTGAAGAACGTTAAGCACCTTTCCAGGCTGCCTGGGTCATACCTGTTTAAAGTGGTTGGTGATTGGTTTTAGATTGTTTAAAATTGTTTAAATTGATTTTACTGATTTTATTTTATTTATTAAAATATTTAAATGCATACATTCTCAGGATGGCATGCAATCAAATCTATTTAATCAATAATATAAAATAGTAGAATATAATTTAAATAGACTGAAGGCATATTAAACAGATTGATATGTTAGAGGAAGACAAATTAATTAAATTAAACTTATGTGCAGATTTGAATTAAATCAATTAGATCCTGAGGCTTAAATAAAAAGTCATGCTTTGACTTGGCACCAGAAGGACAGTGGTGATGGTGCTAATGGGGACTCGAAGGGGAGGGTGTTCCACAGCAAGGGTGCCACAGCAGAGGAGGCCCTTTCCCATGTCTTCACGCAATGTATTGCCCCCACCTGTTCACTGCCCTGAGATCCCATGATATAGGTTAGGGAAAAACCATAATGTTAGGAAAGGTGGAGAGAAGCAGAGAGAGAGGAAGGCTGCATGCTAGATGGATGGATTCTATTAAGGAGGTCATGGTTATGAATTTTCAGGAACTGAGTACTACAGTGGAAGACAGGGAGTCTTGGAGATGTCTCATCCTTGGGGTCACTGTGGGTTGGGAACAACTTGAGGCTGGTTAACAAGAATAAATAGATGTTTTAATTAATAAATTTACTCTCTTCTCAGTCTTCATGTAAATAGTAGTAACAGCCTCACAGCTTCCATACTTTGCTAGATGGTGACGTAACAGCACCCTCAACTAGTTTTACCTCATTATCAATATTTCTCTTTTGAGATTTCACAAATGAATACCAAAACCCTTTTCACATGTGATGCTGAATGGGGGAAAGGGGATCATGCATGGTAGCTTACATGTGAAGGTTTCTGTAAGAATGAGGCAATAGTTTTCTTGGTAATTAGAACCCTGGAAAAGTAATTACCACTCCGTCTGCCTGTGCATTTTGGAGTCGTCCTTTCCCAGAGTTCCCAATTATGAGAGAAAGTCCTATATGCATATAATTGTACAGATATAAGTCTATCTTTCTTATTGGTGTTGTTATTATGTTTGTTGGCAGGTCTTCAGCCAAAGTTCTCAGAATGGCTTACAGTAATAAAAACAATGAAATGCAATACAAAATACACACTAAAAGAATAAACAACAGAGCAAAGGGGGAAAATGTCCAACATAAAACATTAGAGACAGATGAAAATATGAAAGGTCTGGCAAAAAAAATTTTTAAAGAAGATTTTAACTTGGCACCAAAAAGGCAAGAGAGAGTGTCAGCCAAGCCTCCCTGGCTCTTTGCAGACCTTTACTGAAAATTTGGAGACTAGGGAATTTGCATGAAGCACTGTACTCCACTACTGCCATACGTGTTCAGTGTAATGCGTGAAAATCCAGCTTTATTGTGTGTTTCCCCTGAAAGATGAAGAAGGGGGTTGAGCATCATTGATGTGATACAGTCCAATGCCCTGGCCATTCCTTACCAGTCCAAAGAAACAATGTAAACATAATTGTGAAGCATTTGGTATTCGTTACAATTGAGCCATGTAATCTTTAGTACTTTATAGGCTTTTTTTTTTTTAAAAAAAATCATATGCACACAACTACACCATCTTAAAAAGGTGGCTTGCAGGCAACTGTCAGAGCATAAAAAGGATGACAAGTGTAGATGGTTATGGTGGTGGTGGTTGTGGTGGTGATGATGATGATGATAATGATGATGATGATGATGATACTCTGGGGTGCATAAGCAAGTAGTATTTACGTTTATACATTTTATTAGAAACTTTAATAAGGAATATCTGCCTCCTTTACAATTTAAGTTAAAATCAAAAATCTGTACCAGAGCTATACTCCTTCTCAATTTTAACACAGAGATGGAGAACATGTACAAGTAGTGTTCATAAGAGAAGGTAGGCTGAGATAAAATCATTGAGAAAACATTTCAGAACTTCCTCTGAGCAGATCTAATAATTATTTTTTTCCATTCTTTTCTTTGGGGCATTTAGTCCTACTAGGTTCTATCCAACATCCCGAAGAGTCCCTGACTACTATCCCCCCTATTCACCCCAATACTCTGAGGATTACCAATATTACCCACCTGGTGTGCGTCCTGACAGTATCTGCTCTATGCCTGCCTATGAGCGCATGAGCCCTCAATGGACAGTGGATGAGAAAAGACACTCCTTCCGAAACAGTGGCTCATACCAGCTGCGGGAATGGAAAGAACAGCCTGGCTATGGCAGACAGGATGTACCCATCTGGATTCCAGGCCCCACACGGCCGCCAGTGTACTATGATGAAATGGACGCTGCCTCAGGCTCCCTGCGGAGGATGTCACTCCAACCTCGCTCCCGATCGGTCCCCCGCTCACCAAGCCAAGGTTCCTACAGCAGAGCCAGAGTATACTCCCCTGTCAGGTCTCCAAGTGCCCGCTTTGAAAGAGTGCCTCCCCGAAGTGAGGAAATATATGCTGAGCCAGCTTCATATATGATGAGGCGATCGGTTAGTTCTCCAAAGGTAACCCTCCTTCATGGCTCCACTCCTTTCCTTGGCACTTCCTGCCACTCTTTCCATTGGAATAATGCTGAGATGTTGTGAGTGCAAACTGTCCTGGTGACCTCACCATTATTTATGGCTCTGTGTTTATGTATTGTGCATACAGAGATTGAGGGATATTGAAAGAGGTGATTGAAATTATCACTTCATATAAGAGAAGAGGCAGAAACACAAACTGGAGATTATGCACCTAACTAGACAAAGATAGACAGCAATGGACTAGAATGATAAATCATTGCAGATAAGAAGAGTGGTAGAAATGAGCACTGCTAAGATGGCCAGCATTTAGGAAGTCTGTAACTTCAGGCTGCCTAAAAATTGCTCTTTGGTCTTTAAGTCTTTTCTTTTAATCTCAGAAATATCAGGGAAAGTTCTGATCACTCACTGCTAAGGGAATGCCAGTCTATACATGCTGAAATATAGTCATGGTTTATTTCATGTGCTCCAGAACTGAAAGTAAGAAACTTCAGCTAAGCCCTTGTCAAATTAAAAATCTGATGTAAGGAATCTGAAGCTGCAACAAGCTGAAATGAGGCATAGAGATTGAATGTCAAGGCTGAAAGGAGCAGGCTTGTTAGCTGTATTGGGAGCACAGAACATGGCATATCAAAAGGGTTGCTGGCATGAGACTCTTAAAACATTGATCATTGTGATGTGGCCTTTAGGCTGCATGAGCGTAATTTGGACACTGCAAAGCAATATTAAGCAGTGCACTATTCAGTATATTTCTCCAGAACTTGAGACTGGAGCCAGCTGAAACACTGAGTGGCATTAGAAGTTTCAATGGCAGGAGCTTGGGGTGAATGTACCCATACTTTTCCTTATCTCCTAATAGAACTAGTTTTAGTTCCAGCTTGTAGAGCCATCTCCTCTTTTCCAAAAGCATTTTACTTTGTGTCCAGGCTGCAACTCCTTGATGTTCATATAGCTTATCAACCCATTCTCAATTCATTGAATGAGACTGGGCCATTCCTTGACCTTGTCTCCACATCTATATTATGGATCATGATAATTCTTCTGTATGATGGAGCAAGTGTCTGGGGACTACAGTTACCCTATTAACAGTATTATAACCATTGTCATGCATGTTATTTGGTTTCTTCTCTTTCCTCAGTATGATTATCTGGGTGACAGGAGGCCCGTCCCTGCAGGGATGTTCCCCTTCAACTATCCAGCATCTCCTACAGTTCACGATAAAATGGTATGTCTCATTGGTGTCCCAGCATTCCACTAGAGATATTCCATTTCCTTCCCATGACTGGGATTTAATTCAGAGGAGGGTTAAAGAGGCATATGATGATGGATAATTGCTTAGTCGGCACTGTAAAGCTCTTTTGGGATGGTAACATTCTTTCCTTTTTTTAGGAGTGTAAAATAGCCACATGTGACCAGCCTGGAAATGCAGTGCTCCATGATCATACAAACTGTCAGATGGTTTTAATTATTAATCAGATCTGTTGAAGATAAGGGTGATTTAATAGGCGCCATTTTTGGAAGAATAAGAAGAGAATTAAGCATAAGAATTATGGTGAAGGAAAACACACACACACACTCACACCTCCCATTATGGGGATCAGTGGAGATCTGGGGTTCATTAGCATCTGGGAAATAAAACACATTTTGATAGCATAGTATTTAATGATCTTGCAACCACAGAGGAGTATCAGAAACTTTAATAATAAAATAGCTGCCTCCTTTGGGATTTAAGTTAAAAACAAAAATCTGTACTAAATCTATGCTCCTTCTCGAGTTTAACACCAAAAACAAAACAAAACAAAAAAAACCTCATGCTGAAATGGTGTTTTACACTACAGGCTATCTGCGTGATGGAGGAGATGTCTCCAAAATGTCTTCTCCATCATGTTACTGGAGCAATATGTAGCAGGGTGCACCGTCCATTGTTCTTGCAGGCTTAGTCCAATTACAGTATATTCAGAGTTTATCCTGTCATGCGGAATGACTCTTAAATAGATAGCCCTGTTTCATTCTCCTGAAAAGCAAGGGCAGACAATTTGTGGCCCTCCACATGTTGTTGGACTGCAGCTCTCATAATCCCTTATCACTGGCTATGCTGGCTAAGATTTGGTGTGAACTGCAGTCTAACCTTAGGAAGGCTACAAGTTACCCACCCTAGCTCTAAATGAACAGTACCTTATCAATTTCTATAGTGCTGGAAAGTGAGAATATTTTACCTCTGGGAAACTTTCACTAACCCAAGGACTTACTGCTTGACTGTCTATAAAGTCAAAATGAATAATGCAGCAGTGGATGGACATCTTTCACTGCAGGTCCTTTCAGTCCTCCAGTGCAGTTCTGGAGCAGCTGAGTACAACAGAAAGAATCAGAGAGCAAAGGGTGAGGTTGAGAAGGACATGTAGAAACCTCTATTCCCAATTTTTTTGGCTGTAGTTTCTTTCTTTGTTGTTTTTTTCTCATTCGTTCTACTTCTCTCTTTGTTTGATTATTTCCTGCGGGGGAGGATCCATTTGGTGGGGGCAGAAACCACTGGGAGTGGGACTCTGCCAAGTGAAACTGCCAACTTCATTTGCTCCATGCCAAGGCTCTTGACCCTGCCTGACACCTTTCACCTGTGGGAGCAAGCAGTAAATCTTGGACTGGATTAAGGTGCCCTATGGAACAGACTCTAGTTGCACGCCTGATGCATGCAGCTTTTTCCTTCACTCCCTTTGCCTTCTCACCAGCTATGCACAAAAAGCAGATGCATGTGGCTGAACTAGAAGTGCAATGAAATGATCCTGGTAGCACTGAGCAGGTCTGTAACAGTCTTTTTAAACACCAGATGCTCTGTTCCCAATCTCCAGCAGCTCTGAGAAAGAAAAAGAAACCAACACAGATTGCAACAATAGATGGAGAAGGAAGGAGGAAGAAGAGAAGCCCCCCCCCCCCACCAGCCATATTAGCTAGAGCATTCTGGGAGCTGTGTAACATATCTAAGGCTGCATCTATACTACTTTAACTGCCATAGCTCAATGCTATTGGAACCTGGAATGTGTAGTCTTGTGAGATATTCAGCCTTCTCTGTCAGAGAGCTGTGATTCCACATCAAACTACAAATACCAGGGTTCCATAGGATGGAGCCATGATCATTAAAGTGGTGTCAAACTGCATTCGTTCTGCAGTGAGGGCAGCAGCCGAAACTTTTTTTTTTTTTAAAAGAGGGTCCACACAGTTGCAGCTCAAGTGAGCTAGCTGGCAAAAACATTATTTATTTATTTATTTGTTTGTTTGTTTGTTTGTATTTCCTGCCTCTCCCTGTGGATCGAGGTGGGATTACAGCAATAAAACAATACAATACACATACAAAAGTATAACCAATAAAATACCAACATTACTATTAGTTCATTAAACTAGCTAGATCATCATCTAGTTGTTAAATATTCATACTGTTTAGAATGCGTGTTTAGAAAAGGATGCAGATGCTTTCACTAAGTAATCAAAATAATCTCTACTTGCTGGAGAAATAGTTTGCCTAGGCCAGGATGTTAGAGGTGACACAGCATTTGCAAAGTAGTAGCTGCAACAGAGGTAAGGGATATCTGGTTTTCTAAACATTTTGGCTTACAGCTCCCATCAACATTACACTGCATTAGCAATTGATAAGGGGCTATGGGAGTTGTAGTTCAAAACATATGGCAGGTCAAAGATTCCCCATCTTTGAGGAAGGTAACAACTCTAGGATCTCCAGCTTTGTAAGAGCCTGCTAATATTGTGCAGGAGATGCTATAAGCAAGACCGTGGAAATCTCAAACAGAATTTGATGTTATAGTGGTCCTGGAGGCATTTTCTCAATGAAAATGCTGTTCCCGATGTACAGCTTTCAATTTAATCTATGTTCACGCCACAAATGTGAAGTTGTTTAGGGTGGAATGAACAGTGGCATAGCTAGTGGGGCTAGAACAAATTAAAGGATAAAATGTTCCCTTGATGAACTCCACGTGGGGGCTGAGTGTGCTTAGATTCACAAAATGCCAGTCTAGCCCTAAGACAGTGGAACAAATGTTGTCACAGTTGATATTTCTACATAATCCCATGCTATCAAAGCAAGATGACTTGCAGTAAAAATGGAAGGTGTGGATACCGTTTTTGATAGCAATGTCAGCCTCTGCATCAAGAACCAATTATAACAAAATTTGTGGCCTGGTGCCACAGAAGAATTTCATGACAATCGTTTCATGGTAATAGTTGTGGATATTTCGTTTTAATCACAAGTAGATTCATAAGTCAACATGCATTATTGTTTAGTGGGAAAGTGGTATCAGCCTGCTAAAGTCAATGAGTTTAGTAATCCACTCTCCCCAGTCACTGGAAGAGGACAGCATGGCCTTTTTGTTTATCCATACCTGCCCAGCAACAGGCCATGCACAGGTTGGGGACAGAGTATGAACTGTGAGTGAGTTGCTACCAGGATCACTTGTTAAGAGTTCCTCTAGGGCAGGGAAGGACAACCTGGTGGACAGCCTCCTGATTTTTTCATCACAACTCCCATAAACACAACCAGCATAGCCAGTGATTGAGGATGATGTAAATTGCCATGCAAAACATACTCCCATAAACCCTTGCCAGCATGGCCAATGGCCATGGATTATGGGAGTGATCATATAAAATACCAGAAGGGTCCCAGGTTACCTACTCCTGTTCTAGGGAATGTAAAGTATTTATGCCTAAATCCTTTTGTTAATCCCAACTAAAGCAGACCCACTGAATCAATGGGAATATGGTACATCAACCCTTATGTCAGTTCCATTGATTCAACAATTCTCTTCTAATTGGGGCTGAAAATAGGATTCAGGCCAGAATGTGATCTCAACGGACTGCTGGGCAGCTACCATCCACCATCCACTCACCCACCTACCCTTCTTTTTAAAAAATGATTGTGAGGCTGAATATTCCCTTTTCTTGTATCGGGGAGCTCTGTGCCTGTCTCTAGCTAAGTTGCACCTAACTGCTTTTGCTTCTTCTTTGTGTTTGTTTGTTTCTTTTGTGTTTCCATTTTGCCGCATGCCTAATGGCTCCTGATAGGATGAACTGTTAGACCTTCAGTTGCAAAGAAACCTAGAGTATTTGGACCAGCAGGTAGGCTTTGCTGGCTGTGTTCCTTTCCCTGCACCCTTTACTCCCAACACATCCTGCCTCTTCTCCTACAACTCCCATGCCTCCTCCCCAAGTCCCTGCTGTCAGGTGGGTGTTATCTTTACCCTCCCTGTGCTCTTTCCTCATTGTCTTTCCTGCTCCGTTTGTTGGCATTACTATGGCACTAGTGGTCTTTGGTTTACTTTCTTGATCCTTCCCATTGACAGCAACACTCGCGTGCTTTGTGGGGAAGTGGAAAGGAAAGGTTGGCCTTTGTGGAAAATCTCTGGATTCTGTAGTGCTGTGGGTGCAGAGATTTTCATCAAATTTGGTTACTGTCACAGAACAAATTCCCAGGACTGCGGAATATAAGTTTGATTTGGGGTAGAACTCATGTGGACAAGAGAGCAATAATGATGCTAAAAATCTGGGTCACAACTTACCGTATTTTAAAAGGGAGTTACATTTTGAATTCAAGTTTGGATTTGACCACTGATTCATCTCTCCGGGTGCCAGAGCAACAAGACCTCTTTTGTGCAAAGTTTGGCACTCTCAATATCCAATTGCTCTCATTTAGCTGCTGGTGTCCCAGTAATACAGAGATCCACAGACAATGCTTGTTTTGGTTGTCCTTACTTTCCATTTGTTTGGCTTCAAGCTTATCTGGTGGTAATGGGTGGGTCTAAGAAGGTGCCCACCATGTTAAATCTCCTGCGGTACTCTGCAGCACCCTGTTATAGCATTGCTCCAGGACACTATGGGAAATTTAAATGGTAGGTAGATTTCTAGACCTAACCCCTGTTCTTCATGGCAAATCTTTGCTGGGCCCCCTACAAACTCAGTGTCAGTCCTATTTTGACCTCATTCTTTTTTCCAAGTGTGTAGAGCAACAGATGCTGATTGGAGACTGGCCACCAGCCTTCAATGTCAGTGGGATGGTGAATCCATTCTGTATTTTCGACTGAACTTCAAAAAGGATATCCAAGTTGCTGAAACTCTTTTTGAGCATATGGTATTGCCACATGGCTTGGACAAACCTTGGATATGTCCATTAAAATGTGGACTAAACCCCAGAGTGGGTTCATTGTCCAATGGACTTGGGCCCACCAGCCACCACTGGGCTTACAGTGGTGATTTTGTGTGAACTTGTTTCTTAGGACTAGTTTATACACTTGTAAGAACTAAGTAGCAAAGCTTTTTTTGGTAGTGTACCTTTTCACTACAGTGAAGGGTTTGAAGGTTTGAATACTGTATTTCCCTGTGGGAGAGGCAATAACATGTCAGGAAGAACTGGCTGATAACCTTACTCCTGTCTTATGTATTTGTGCAAGGAGTTTTTGAGAGGAAATGAAGAGTAAAATGCCATTTCCCTTGCCTGTACTCTTGACTCAATGTTGTTCAGGAAAAGCTGTGCCATTTTGAATCAAAGCTGTTCTCAGCAGTATGCAGAGAATATGGTGATAGAATTCTGGATGTGAACATTTCAGATGAGCAGGTCACCATATTTTCAAATACAAGCAAACAAGCTGGCAAGCTAGCTAGTTCATGGGACAGTATAGTGCATTCCCTGATTTGCTCTTTAGCCCCCAAATTTAATAAAGCATTGTGCATAATTTATAGAATGACTGTTAATTTAGACTAAAGAGTTAGCCAGCCAGTTATCTATCCCAACTCTATAGCTGGGGATTAAGGCAAAATGATAGTTGACAGCAGAGGCCCTAATCCAATCTCCTAATATGACAACAGGGAAGTGAATTATTGCACTTTAAGACCAGGGAGGACCCTGATTCAAATCCATACACACCATGCAATTCTTCAGGTTACCTTGGGCCTCTCACCACTTTCAACCTGAACTAGCTCACAGTATTGTTATGATTATAGAATGAGGGAGGAGGTACAATGTATAATAGTCAGAACTCTTTGAAGGAAGTCTAGGCAAAATGCCCCTTTGTTTTCTCTTTATTGATTTTACTATACTGTAAGCCCTGCTGAGGCAAACAGATGGTGCTCATGTTATATCACTCCTTTCTTCTTACTCATGATAACAGTCCTCTAACAACCTGTCTCATGATCCAGCCTTGAGTAATTATTTACAATAAAGAAAAAGTTGTCAGGATTTATAACTTTAGATGTGTAATACCTAGCTTTGTCCTTGAAAAAAGAGCAGTACTGGAGCCACTTATAGTCTGTACCTTCACTTAATGCAGGCTAAGAATTTTGCACTCTCCAGATGTTGTTGGACTGCACCTCCCAGCAGCCCCAAACAGAATAACCATTGGCTAGAAAAACCAGGAGTTGTCCTTCAACAAGATTAAGAAGTCCTCATAATTTCCACCCCACCCCTTAATGGCTAGCCCCTTTCTCATCCACTGAGACACCTGGGTTTTCTATCTGTCTACCACAGCTTCATGCATGGGATGTTGCTAAATTGCAACTCCAGTCAGTACTAGCCAACATAGCCAATGGTGCAGGATAATGGAAGTTGAAGTTTAATAATATCTGGAAGACCACAAGTCACTTATCCATGGATTTTAGCATAAATAATCCCCTAGACTAGCCCAAACCAGAGGGGCCATTTATTTTTGTCACTGATTGGGGAAAAAATACCAAATTCTTCACCCATTGTATTGCATTGTCCTCAATCAGAATTATCTGAATTCTGTTGCAGGGAGTGCAGGGTGGGCAGCAGGAGTGGTCCAGCCAATCTGTTTTATATTCAGACATTAAGATGTTAGGTTACAAAAGGGCTATGCAAAAAGGTTTCCTTAGCCAGGTCCACTGTTACAGTCGGTGCCTTTGTCTGTCACAGCATGGTTGGAGCAATGCAATGTTTCTCCAGTTTGAACTAAAAAACCAAGTACAGAGGCCTCTGCTGTATAAACTTCAGATGTATACTGAATGTGGAATATGGTGTTTGGAACAGAGCTTGAAGAAGTTGCTTTTCTTAACTTCTATCCCCATAATCTCCTGCACAGCATGGACAGGAACTTTGCTAGCTGGGGTATTTTATGAGATGCTATTAGCAATACCTAATTCCCACAGTTTCTCTTTTCAAACAGAAACTTGTTAATCAGCTGAAAATGTACAGATGGCAAAGATCAGGATGAAAATCAAGACCCTGGTGCTTTTGGGTCAATGGTGATTCCATACAGGCCTCAAAGGCTGATTGCCCATATGAGAACCCTTTTTAATCTGAAGTCATGTGTGAGAAGGCAATCTGTACATAAATGTGAAAAAGAATTCATGGTGTGTGTGTATGTGTGTGTGAAATGTCACACGTTGGACTATATACGATTATTTGTACGCATCTGCAAATGTGTGAAGTGTTTGTACATGACCTTCTGTGCAAGCACATAAACACAGTTCTCACAAACATTAATAACTGCACCTCTAGTCTAAACTAGACTGAAGGTAAAGGACTATTAAAGTATAGACAATTTTCAAAGTGTTAGCAATATTAGTCTGTTTTAGCAAACATAACCAAGTATGTGGCATCTGAAAGACTTAACACATTTATTATGTCATAAGAATGCTATCATAAATGTATTAGTCTTAAACTCACCACAGGACTCTAAGGCCTCATCTACACTGATTTAATGCAGTTTGACACCACTTTAACTGCCATGGCTCAATGCTATTGAATTCTGGAATTTGTAATTTTGTGAAATATTTAGCCTTCTTTTTCAGAGAGCTTTGGTGACACAACAAATTACAGACTCCAGGATTCTATCAGATGGAGCTTTGACCATTAATCTGGTGTCAAAGTGCATTATTTCTGCAGGACAGATGGGGCCTTGGTTGTTTTAAGTCATTGGTTAAGTCAGTATTTATCTTTCATACATTATCCTAAATCCTGCTGTTAGTTCTGAATACAGTAGGGCCGTTGAATCAGTGGGATTTACCTACTTGTTGATTTGCAATTCAACAGTTGATTGAATGGCTCTAATTCGGTTGGGACCAACAGGATGTCAGTCATTATATGTTTAAAAATAGGGGCAAAATAAAAGGTTTAATTTAATCATCAAATATTCATAATAATACTGCATTGTATATGAGAGGTAAAGTGTGCATATCTGCGAGTCTGTGTGTAGATGGGGTTCACATGCCAAGTTTTATACCACAATTTTGTTCAAAGATTCCCAGAAAAGTGAAATTTCTCAGTTAAATGTAGTAACTATAACATGACACAACTAATCCAAACAACCTCCACCATAACCATTAACATGGGATGGAACAATCTCCCTTGCCTGTTATGAGCTCAAGAGGTGGTTGCTGTCCAGGCCCTTGGACAAAGAAAGAAGGAAAAACTTTCTGGGAGAAAAAATCAGCAAACAAGATTAAACTGGAAATAAAAAAGAAAATCCCATTGCAAGCACTGATGGATAGCTGATGCTAGCCGGCAAAAAGCCTACATTTCAATAAGCAGCCCTGCTCCAGAGGCAATCTCATTATGGCTTCAGAGTCAGTAAATCTCCCATCAGTAGAGTAATGACTAAAATTCACGTGTCTGCTTTGGACTGAAGCCAAGGAAAAGAAGGCCATTAAAAGCTCTCCAGATGCATCCTTAGTGGGATTGTCCCCCTATGATGTTTTTTTTAAAAAAGAACAACCCACAAAATCATTGAGTCTTTCCATCAACCTCTCTCTTTCTTCTTAAACCCATGCAGAAAGATTGATTTAAAGCATGGTGAGCAACTGCAGCTCCCTGGAGCCTTATTTGCTTGCTAAACTTTGGTGACTTGTGTTTGCAAGTTTATAGCATTTGTGTGCTTGACCATCTAGACCCGTAAGCCCCATCAGCTTCACTTGAATAACAGAGAGTAGTGTCAGGAAAAAAAAAATTGGGACTCAAAATTTTGGTTTCAGCAACTGTTGATTCATTCTGTTTTTATTGCTCATCCATAAAGCCTTGTGGAGTTCAAAGCAATTATAACAGATATACCCATGCATATAATTGGGACCCGGTGGCTCAGCAATTAATATGTTGACTCTGACGACTGCAAGATCAGCAGGTCGGCAATTCGAGACCCAAGCACCTCGTGATGCAGTGAGCTCCCATGACTAGTCTCAGCTTCTGCCAACCTATCAGTTTGAAAGCATGTAAAAGTGCAAGTAGGTAAATAGGTACCACTTTGGTGGGAAGGTAACAACGTTCTGCGCAGCCATGCTGGCCATATGGTCACAAAGTTGTCTTTGACAGTGCTGACTTTTCAGCTTAGTAATGGAGATGAGCACCACCCCTTGCAGTTGGACACGGCTAGACAATTTTGTCAAGGGAAAACCTTTACCTTTACCTTTATAACTGAATGCAGGCAGACAAATGGATGCATCCTCTTGTTTTCTAGAATTAATCTGTGTAATCTAGACCAAAGCATGAACGAACATTTTCTTTGAACTACTACTCCCAGAATCCACCAGAAACCATGGCTGGGAGTTCTGGGAATTGCCACCCAAGCTCTGACTTAGGCTGCTGTATGTAATTCGGCAAACAGCCGATGCAGAATTAAAAAGCACCTTCAAAATTAACAGGTCCAGATCACTAAAGCAAGCAACAAAGGATGCAACCTCTCTGTAAAACTTCTACACACATACATTATCACTAGCCAATTTGACCTGGTGATGGGAATCCTTTTCTGATCAAATTTCCCAAAATAAAGACCAGAGATGAGCAACTGAATTGGGGTAGGGACCAATTTTAACCTCTGCCTGACTGCATCTGGCCACATCAATGTGCTGCTCTAGTGTGCCTGAATGTGACTGGACATGACATCATGCCCCTTCCTGTTTCAATATCAGCCAATTTTTGGCCTTTGGGAGTATGCAGAGAGCTTTGGGGTGGTGGTAAGTTTAAGCCATTTTGGATAGAGTGATGGAAAATTGTCTGCTTTTTTAAAATGGGGGATTTTGGTAGCTAGGGGGCTTCAATGACTACACTTCTGGGCTCTAAGGAACCCATACATTGCATAGGCTTCACTTTGTCCAGCCTTATATAGAGAAAGGTAGATAAACAGGTATTAAGGCAACTGTACTTTCAAGTTTGATTGGAGTGGTACTGTATTGCTAGGAAGAGGCTTGTTTAAAAACTTCCCTAAAATGCATATCATTTCTTCCATTTAAATCTCCTGCTAAAGGTATGTCAGACGGCAAACAGAATAAAAAGACAGACAGCTGTACAACCTTGTATTTGTTTATTTAGTATTTACTTATGTAGACTATTTAAAGTTGCTTTGATGGGGTATAGCCCTAAAAAAATAACTTTAAGTAGTCTACATAAATAAATACAGTTCATTATAATACCACTTCATTCAACACACATCAATACAGTACCACCCCAATCAAAACACACATCCTTGTGTTTATTTATTAATTATTTATATAGCCCATTCAAAGATGCTTTTTAGGCCTATGCCCTGTCAAGTCAATACAGAGAAGAAGTGAGAAACGAGGTACAAATGTTAAGGGCTCACATCCAGACAAGTCTCCAGAAATTACTTATGAAATTCTGTTTTGCCAGCATGAAGAATATACCAAAGGCAAGTTTGAAAAGAAAAGACCTCTATGCAGGCTAGATGCTAAGTTGAAGAGAGGAGACTTGGAAAAGATGAGAAGAGTTCTAAAGATTTATGACCATGGCTGAAGTAAACGTGTCTAAAGCATGCCAACCTTGCTTTTCTTAATGGCAGGCACTCAAGGAGGAGTCCTGATGTAAATCTTAGGAGTTTATCACACAACAGGAATTGAAAGGATAATCCAATCGCAATCTGAACACAATCATGGGGTTTTGTGTTATTGTGTGAAAGCTGATCACACGCATTTTCGGGCAATGGGAAGTCCTTCTAAACACAATTGTGGGGTTTCACGTTATTGTGTGAGAAACTATCACATGCAATTTTGGGCACTTGAAGGCAATTTCGGGCAGTTCCGAATGTGATGCAGCATCAATACGTAATCACGTAAATTCACTGAACTAGCGAATTCACTCAATTCCAATTGGCCCCACTTTCATTTCTTTTGAAATTGAGAGAAATTCCTCCCATGTGATAATGTCCTTAGTATATACATATGTGTGGAAGCAGATTGCAGGCTACATGATTATCATCCTGCTTTACAATTTTACTGCTATGCGTGTTCAGTTAAAAATGAATCAGAATTGTGAAGCACCAATATAAGCCCTAAGTGAAGATGACTGCCTGCAGAGGATTTCAAGACATGTTTCCACCATGTGGGTGGGAAAGAAATAAACTTTCTCTTCTCACTGCTTGTATCTTAGATCAGCTCAGGCTATTCCTCTTAAGAGAGAACCCCTCACCTGTTCATTGTATCCAAGCAATTAATGGCATGCTTTGTTTGGCTCTAAGCCATCTCTCTGTAGTGGTGATGACATGTGTTTCAGTTCTGTGGGATTCCTTTTGCCTCATGCCATCAGAACTAAGGCATTGATCCAGATGTTCCCAGCTTTATGTCAGTGGTAGGGCAGGGGTGGCGAGTTGGCCACAAATGTTCAAGACGGAACAGAAGTGACTCTGCTGCCTCCCTCAGCATCTTGACTTTTTCCTTCCTTGTCTGCCGCAGATGAGCGAGAGCGAGACTTTGATCAGTATGGTGAACAGAATGGTGGAGAGCTCCTCTCCTAGAGCTCAGCTGTACATGCAAGTAAGATATCACAGCAGCTCTGCCATCAGCCATGCCATTCCAGCTGCTTTTGCATGGCAGAACCATTCCCAGTGTCCCAGAACCATTCCCAGTGTCCATCTTACATCTGCCTCCATCTGTTAGATGCCCATGCAACATCTCATCCCACAGTCACTTTCATAGATAAAGGAGTCCAAGAAGGGGCCCTATGCACCAGTGTACTGGTGCTCTCGTGCAAGAGGATCCTTTGTAATGTTATCAGATCTGTGTCTTTTCCTATGTCTTGGTGGAAGATACGTTGATATTACTGGCCTAAATTCTACTGTGCCTACTACAGTAAACTCATTACATTAATTTAACTTATGTATGTATTGAGTCACCAAGTTACTATTGATTAGAAGGATCCACTCCAGTGGGACTAAGAATAGGATTTGGGTCAATCTCGACTGTGTTAACAGCTCTGTGCCACCTTTTGCCAAATTCTTTACCTTCCCTTTATACCTTCCATAAGTATGTTAAAAGCCTAGTTTAGGACCTAAAGCTCTTGCTTACAAAACACTTTCTGTTTTGTGATAGAGGATAAATTCTATCAGTTGATTTAAAAAAGAGAGAGAGAGAATATTGTTTTGGTGTATGTCCATTATTAGATTTGTCCCAGACTTCAGGAAAATGGTTAGATGTTAAGATTTGCTTCTGTGATTAATCAGCTACAAACCTTTGCCCCGTCCTGGGCTTTCAGTTCAGACTCTGAACTCAACCCTTTTTTCATTGCCAGTGCCTTGGAATATTTGGAGTGGAACATTTTTTTTCTACTGGCATCTCCTGCTTAAGGTGGAAAATCTATAATAACTAAGTGTCCTTCTTTTTAACAGAGGACTGTCCTCTTTCAGACAGGCTGAAGGTGTTCTCTGTTTAAAGGACTATCCAGTACAAATCCATTTTAAAGATGGCATAGAAAGCATAGAAGGAGCCTTCAAGTTGCCTGTTGTTGTTGTCGTTCCTCCTCCTCCTCCTCCTCCTCCTCCTCCTCCTCCTCCTCCTCCTCCTCCTCCTCCCCTTCTTCTTCTTCTTCTTCTTCTTCTTCTTCTTCTTCTTCTTCTTCTTCACCAGTCACCAGAGTCCTAGTACAACACTCAAACCATTACACTACATTGGTTGTCCTTCCCATAACTGTTGTTATTTTTGTTGTGTGCCTTTATGTCATTTCCAATTTATGGCAACCCTAAGGTGAACCTATCATGGGATTTTCTTGGCAAGTTTATTCATAGAGGGCTTGCCATTGCCATCCTCTGAGTTGGAGAGAACCACTACACCACACTGGCTGTCCATAGTTATCACCTGGCAATTGGAGAAGTGACATAGATAAATTGTCTGCTAGCATCTTTCTCCAACCATGCTAATCTGTTTCTGCAGGGATACAGGGCAGAATTTATTGATGCTACTGTTAAACTCGCTTTGTCTCATCCAGGAAACAGGTTATCCAACCAGACATAAAAAGTAGTTCACTGGCTGCAGTAAACGGAATAACCAGAATTTCCTGTATCATGCACCAAGTGTAAAAATTTTTGTATGCCTGGTCCAGATTAGTAGAAAAGAGAATGTTCCTGAGCCTTTGAAGAGTTCCATTTCTTAAACTATTGGTGCGTTTTACATTGGCAAAAAAAGGTGTTTTGAAGGCTGGGTGAAAACCCAGCTTTTACATTATAAAATGGGAAAGTGTGACATGAAAACGCCATTTTGGCGTTTTAAGGGAAAAAACGCGCTTTAAAAAAGTAGTTCGGTTGACCCACTACTTTTTTAATAACTGCGTTACAGCGCTAGTGCATGTAAAGGCTAAGGTGTACTTGCGCAGTTAAATGGGGCTCCGTTTCCTTAAGGCGCCCATTTAAAGGCTGCGCTGTTGGTGCGGATCAGAATGGATCGTAGTTGGGAGCATGCGTGGTGTGGACTCCACTCCTAATTAAAACGTTCTATGCCCTCCAGGTGTAAAAGCTGGGGTTTAACTGCGCAGTTTTTTAAAGCTCCCAAACCCTAGCTCCGCCCTTAATCCTAACCCTAGACATGCGCAGTAGCGCCTTTGGGATATTGACAGTTTTGGTGGCGGATGTTTTTACAGTTGCAGTGATAAGAGGAAACTTTCAATTTTCACACGAACCCCCACACACATTCCAGCGCCATTTCCCACTTGCATTTGTCCAAGTCAGCCGCTCCTAGGGACACTCTTGCCGAGGCTTTGCTGTGGCACTTTGCACAATGGCAGAGACTTCTACAAGTGGCCCAAAAAGGGGGAGAGGGATGTCTTGGTCTCATGCAGAGACCTCAGACCTCATTTCCATCTGGTCAAGGCCCAATCGGACATAGCAATGCCACCGGCTAATTCACACTGCTCAAGCAGTGAGACACCAACTGCAGCTGTTCTCTCTTCTGTATCATCACTGTCATCATCAGCTATCATTTCAGTGGTCACAGCAGTCATTTCAGTGGTCACTTTGACGATCCTGGCAGCACTAGCGGAGGCAAAGGCGGCAGCTTTGGCTGTGCTTTGAACATTGACGACAAGTGCCGACCACAAAGGAGAGGAGGCATCCATGTTGGTGATGATGCCCACAGTGACCCTGTGCTGACGAATGCCAACGTCACTGGGTCAATGGCCAGCACTCCTCCTCCTTTGTCTTCTTGCAGATGCTCGGTCTGTGGCTGCTGTCAAAATCAATTAGGAGCCCCCTTTAAATCATTTAAAACTGCGCAATTCGTAGCCTCGACCCTATCAATAGCGCAGTTCAAGCCTCGACCCTATCAATAGCGCAGTTCAAGCCTCGACCCTCGCAATAGCGCAGTTCAAGCCTCGATCATCGGAATAGTGCTGTTGGCGGCGGTACGAACCGCGCAACAGCGCAGTTCGCAGCCGGCAAGGAAAAAAAAAATTAAAATCGCAGTTTAAAGCTGCGTTTCTTGCTGCCCATGTATCAGCTCCGCCTGTATTTGTAGCGTTCTGACAGCTTCCCATGTAACTGCTGAGCCACAAAAAAGACCACTCAGATACGTCGTTCCCACACCCCTCAATGTAGCAGCTCTGCACTTTTTTAATGCAAACCGGAGGCTTGCTATGTAGCTGCTAAGCATTAACATAAAGGCGAGTTCAGATCACACTTTCTTGCCAATGTAAAAAGCCCCATTGTGACCAGCCTAAATAAGGCAAGGCTGGATATGATGTCCAGGACAGGAAGGGAGTCCATTTTCTTTGCAGACTTGGGATTCCTCATTTCCTGCATTAAACAGTTGAGTCAATAATATAATCATGAAAGCTGCACCACACTGCAATTACAATCAACCATTCACCATCTATTGCTACTGTTCAAAACTCAGTCATAGTTCTGTCACCTTTGTAAACACTAAAGTGTAATTAGTGTCTGACTAATTTTCTATGCTGTATACATATAAGGCAGTTTGCAGCAGAACATTGTGAATGATTACAGGTTAGTCAGGAATTTTGGGTGAGCTTGTGATAGGCCTGACTATGGAGTTTATTGCACAGCCATTTTTGTTTGATCTGGGCACAGGACAGGATCAGAACCGAACAGAGAAAACGGGTGTTATCACACACAAAAATGCAGACTTTGTTACTGGTGACCGCAAGCTATCCCTTAGCTGTACTTTCCCGAAAGCAAGATGAGTGTGGCTGGGTGATGGCTTGTGGTCACCCTGTGACAAAGTCCACATTTTTGTGTGTGATAATACCCGTTTCCCCCTGTTCAGTCCTGATCTCGTCCTGTGCCTGGCTCAGGCAAAAATGGTTGCACGATAAACTCCATCGTTTTATTTGTATGAGAAAATGAAAATGAAGTAATATATTTGATGGGACATGCTAGTTGTTGAGTCAGATGTGAGCTTTATGCTGTGCCAAATTACTTCAGGGTTCAAAAACTTTGTACCTCAAGAGTGTCATGGCCCTCAAGTTGATCTAGCTGCAGCAATATATTGGTTGTTTTCAAATGTAAGCTGCCTGTGGGTTGTTTTCCCCACTTGAGAGAATAATATGCCAACCCAGTTTCACACTGGTGCTTAATTCAACTACCACCACCAGCACTTCTTCACCACACACTGATATCCAGGGAGACTGTGATACCTAATTAATAATCCTAGCCAGGAGTAGCTGGAATTGATGTGAAACCTATGCTGTCTTTTGTCATTTAACAGGAGCTTTCTGGTCTTATCATTACTCTCAGCAAGAAAATGATATCCCTGCAGCATAGTATCAAGTAATATAAAAGCTTATTCACTAGACAGTGCTTTAAGGCAAAAAAGTAATTTAAAGGAACCAGAATACATTAGTTAGAAAGAAAACACTGGTATGATACAATCAGGCATATAAGAAAATGCTTAGATTTAGAACAATTATCAGTGCTAACTTCTAGGGAGCTCTGTACTTACAGTGAGAGAGAAAATAATTCCCACCCCCTACATTTATAACATGCACACCCACATACCTTTACTCCCCTCCCTACACACACAGCCAACATCTGGCAGAATAGATTCTGAACAGGCATCTTTTATTGTGGTCTTCCACAAAAACAGACCATATCCTCCTTTATGTAAGAAAGCATCAACATTGTCCAAAAGTAACATCTCCAAAAGTAGTCTAAAACTAACATTTCCAAGCTCTGGATTTGTTTTCTGTTGGAATTGGGCAGATTTCCAAAAGGTTGTGTCTGCGGGGGATAAAATCATTAGATAAAATCATTTCTAATTTATATGATCCTCATAGATAACATAGTACAAAAAGAAGAAGCTTTTGTCTCTGGCTTTTGACTCCTTGTGCAAGAATGATCAAGATCAGTATTCCTAACTGATAGTTTTTATAAATTTCACAAATCCATAGGAGGCTGTTTAATATTGATTCAAACCATTAGTCATCCAGCTCATTATTGCTTAGGTTGGTAGGCAGTGGCAGTCAAAGATTTCAGATAAAGGTCTTCCTTAGTCCTGGGACCTTCCACATGCAAAGCGAGCACTGAGCTATGAACCCTTTCCTTAATAATGGATAATATAACATTGTTATAGTTCATACTTGAATATACAGTGGTATCTATGGCATGGTATATCATGCTTCTGGATCAGCATTCTTTTCAGTAGCAGAGTACCCATATATTAGTTCTTGATGAGTCATTGTTCAGAATTTATTTATTCTGGTTGTATTTTCATAAAGAGATGGTTTGCTTGAAAACAATAAACTCTCTTTCTGATGTGGTGCCTTTTTTCTGTGCTGCATTGCATCAATGCTAATCAGTGTTCTCCTGTGATATTCATACACCCCTTTTGGGTAAGTACTGCTAGCTATGTCACTGTTCCAGAGGGAAATGATGCCATATTCAATTTTGATTTTTAAAATAAAATAAAAAATTCATATACCAAAGCCAATCTACTAGAACAGCCTCCTTGACTTTTTTTCGGCATTAGTTTTTCTGTGTGTAAAACAGCAGTTGCTTATAAGACGGGGAGCTGGATAGGAAAAAACCTCAAAGCAATCAGCTACATGGCTGCATTTTCAAAAGCCTTGCCCTACCTAGCTTTGGAATTCAGATCAGGGAATAAACTGGGAGTCATACCAAGGGGTTGTCTGACTACTCAGCCTGTAAAGTTCTTTATTGGTGTCTCATTTTGAAAACAGTAGCTCAGATCCATTTCTATGGTTATTGAGGTTTTTTTTCTTCCTTTATCCAGCCTTCTGCTAAAGGTCAACCAGTCCTGGCCTCAGTGTTTCCTGAGGCCAGGACTCTGGAGACTTGTTGATCAACTACCGTCTTATAGCAACATCTTGAATCAGGCTTTTCCAAACTGGTGCCTTTCCCATCACTCCAGTGAGCATGGTGCATGGCCACACTGGCTACTGCTGATGGGTATTGTAGTCAAATACACTGAGAGGGCACGAGGGGGGGGGATCTGACTTAAACCTTGGTTCCTGTCTCGCATGGAAAGACCTGCACTCAGGAAACTCAGCACGCTGCACATGCATAATGTCCACTGCTAGTAGGCCTACAAAGCCCAGCAACTGCTCTTAGGCCTACAAAGAGTAGTCTTGTACATATATAAGCTACGTATGTGTTAGTAGATTACAAGGAGCAGCCCTTTTGCACAGTTATAGCTACATTTTAAGGAACTCTGTCCCACTCTCCACTACCATCAACCTGAATTCAAAGGTGGGGAGAGTCATCTACTGTATATCTATAAATCTCGCAATTGCAGTTGCTGTGATTGTGAATGTAAGCTGCTATTTGTGGTATGATGGGTTGTGTGTAATTGTCTGGCGAGCTGTAATGGTGGCTGCATGTCTAACATGCATGTATAAATAGCATAGCTGATTGGTTCATGAATCTGAGCAAGAAAAATAAACAAAACATCAACTTTGTAAGCATTATAAACAAGGTTCCCTTCTATATAGAAATAGAAAAAGAGCCTTTTTCTCACTGTGTGGCGTGGCAAGCTTCCTTCTTTCAATGAGATCAAAGTTGGTTGATTTAAAAAAACAGATAGATTCCTGGGAATTTGTGAGTAAAAGTAAAGTATGTATCTTCAAGTCGCTTGTTGACTTATTACAACCCTATGGACTTTACAGGTTTTAAAGGAAGGAATGCCAAGGTGGTTTGCCATTGTCTTCCTCTAAAAAATAGCCTACAGCACTTGGTATTCCCTAACAGTCTCTCTTCCAAGTATTAACCTAGCCTGACCCTGCTTGGCTTCCAGGGTCAGATGGAATATACTGCCTTTGGGTTATTTAAGCAATTGAAAAGTAGCAGCCCTTAAACCTGTGGTGGAAATACAATACATTGACCAGAAACCAATTGGTTGGTTCCAGCTGAGGTAGCCCTATTGAATTAATTGCTGAATGATAAATATTTACAATCTAGTAATTGATTCAATGGGTCTACTCTATCTGAAGCTAACCAGATTGTTTCCAGACATTGTCTTGCTTTGATTCTAGCTGGGAGTATCAGTAGAACCCAAGCAAGTGTCTGTCTTCCCCTAGTAAACATATGTACTTGGCATCAGAGAAAGATTTGGAAGAAGTTAGGACTGTAGGAGTTGAAAACATGTCTGTGTGTGTGGGAGACAAAGAATGAGAGAGAGAGTTTCACTAAGCAGAAAAGCAGTCTTGGATTTCCCCAGGGGCTTGTCATGATATGTTAACTTCAAGGAGGAGAGAGCAGCAGTAACTTGTTCTTGTTTTTGCAGGTGTCTCATTTCCCTGAAGCCTATAGAGAGGCGCTGCACACCTACAAGATAAGCGAGCAAGATACAGATGTAAGAGCACCTCTCCCTGGCTGTCGTCTGTTTGCCCACTCCATCTCCCTTCCCGCTGCCACCTCTCCATCCTCCACCTCTTGGAGGTTATTCCTTTTTTCCCATTTCTCTATCATTAGATGAGCATCTTGTCTGCTGCTAGTTGGAGCTGCAAGGCCTCAAGTGTCATTGATCACCATCGATCACCAGTCCTGTGCTGTCTCTTTTCCTGTCGCATCTTTCCCTCGTACTCAGTGTGTGTGCTTTCAAGCTGGTGTAATTGCTTGTGAGTTTTCCCTGCTTGCATTGTAGAGTTTCAAGAGCTCAGACTGGCCTCCTGGCCTGGGAGGGTACAGTTTGCCATCTATCAAAGCAGAGTAATGTTTCCTCCTGTCTTCTCGTGGACTTCTATGCTGTTCATCTTGAGCTTCATGCATTTTTCTCTCTTTACTTCATGACAGAAGCTCTTGGGAAAGCTCTGTGAGCAAAACAAGGTGGTGAGGGAACAAGAGAGGCTGGTGCAGCAACTTCGTGCAGAGAAGGTAATGTGGGATAATGGTAGCTCATGCAACAGACAACTTTCCTGCCTGTTGGTGAATGCTGTTAGAGCAGTGATTTCCAAACAATGTTCAAGTATTTTGGACTTCATCCTCTAGAAACCTCAGCCATCTTGGCCAATGATCTGGGATTATGGGAGCTGAAATCCCAAACACCTTGAAGGCCAGATTTTGCAAATCACTGGGTTAGATGGAATAAATGGCAGTTTATCCTAAAAGAGATAAAGGGGAGCCTTCTAGTTCAAACTGAGAAATCCAACCCATCCTTTAAAGAGCAGAAGAAATTAGCAATAAGCAAACTCTTCTCTGCTTTTCCAGATGGGCCTATCCTATCAGAAGCTTTCTGAGACTGTAAACTCATTGCCGGCTTTCATTAACAGGCAGTCATCTCCTAAGTTAATATTTCCACTATGTGTGTATCCACACAGCATTATGATACCACTATAACTGCCATAGTTCCATCCTGTGGGATCCTGGGACTTGTAATTTGGGGAAGAACTATTAGTTTGCTCTAGTGTACTCTCTTTAACTACAGTGCTAGAACTCTATAGCAGAAGAATTTAAAATACCTCAACAAACAACAAATCCTAGGACTCCATGGGATGGAGCCATGAAAGTTAGTGATATTAAATTACTGCCAGTATGTGCAGAATGTGCAGTATGCATACACCCCAGGAGGCAGAGATGCTAAAACAGATGCTCTCAGATCCAGCCCTATAATTTGAGAGATTACCTCAAATTATAGTCTGTTGTTTTCAAATGCAGTGTGCGTCTATGTGTGTGTGTGGGGGGGGGGGTGCTACCCCACTTCCAGCCTGAAATAAATTCTGCCATCAGTCCAGCTTTGGTACATAAAAAGTGGTTAGCATCTATTACCATCTTTTCAGGAAGTAAAATATATTGAACCTGGCTCTGGACTTCACAGCTCAATTGTTGATTACAAAGCCTTCAAATAGCAGGCAGAGGAATCAGGGAGTTGTAGTCCCTTTTTCACATTTTGATGACAGGATAATGTTTTCATGCAGCCTCTGTTTTCTTTCCAGTCTGGTAGGTGTTTGTTATTTCTGAATATTATAGAAGAAAAATTCATCATCTCCAGAAGGATGAACATGTTTAGCATTATCTGCTCATTGTCTTCTTAGTATTCAACCCTGTGGCATAATAGTACTTCAGTTACACTTTACCATATTTTCCTTTGAAAGTGATTATGTCTGCTTTGGAAAATGTGACCTAAAAAGACTGAATGTCCAAGTCTAGAAATGGAATTTAAACCATTTATTTGTTTAATTCATTTATATCCTGCCTTTCCTCTGAACAATGGGACTCAAGGCAGCTTACAACTTACTAAAAACAATACAGAATAAAAGACTATCCAAAGGCAGGGCAGATTCCAAATATTTTGATTTGCTTTCTAACCATCAGTCTTCTTCCTCTTCTTCTTTTTAAAATCACTTCAACGCTATATTCAACTTCAGGAGAGTCTAGAGAGTGCACTGATGGGGACACACCAGGAGCTTGAGATGTTTGGAAGCCAGCCAGCCTACCCAGAAAAGTTGCTGCACAAAAAGGAGTCCCTCCAGAATCAGCTGATTAATATTCGAGTAGAGCTGTCCCAAGCCAGCACGGTAATCAAAGAAGCCCCCTGTATTGAAGGCATTCCCCCCTGCTTATTCTTACAGTGATCTCAAATACCAAGGAAACTTTGAGTGATTGAGGACATTTCAAGGGTGGGTGGCTGGGAAACACACAGGTATACTCAGCCCCTATTGATCATGAATATAGCATTGCTGCATCCACACATGCACATCATGCTGAGCCATGCTCAGGAAAACTATTTTGAAATGAACTACAGATAGCATTGTCCAGCCTGCATGGCCAATTGAGACAAGCTTGGGCCTCTCAGCTACTTGTGGGCTTTGCCCAGCATTAAGAATGCTTCTGTGGCAGTGTACACTGTATTGGTAGAGCCTGGTGCCTCCAAATGAACCTGCATGGCCTGTCTGCGATTGCTGTATTCTGGTGCCATGTGTGCTAGCAGATACCTGGGGGTTTAACAAAGGAATGCTTTGTTGCTTATCATTGCAAAATGCATCTCTTCTTTCTTGTTTCTCTGTGTTTCTTTTCATATATATATATATATATATATGGAAGATATCTCTCTCTCTCTCTCTCTCTCTCTCAAAGAAAAGGAAAGGAGAGTGAGGGAAAAGAGAAAAGAAGACCCTCCAACTCACTGGCAAATGTAGCAGCATACAAAGCATATTCCAATGGGCTTGCAAGTATATGCCATGCATTTGTTGTGATACAGAGGGAGTTGATGAAAATCCCTGGTTTCTTCCACTATGGATGAAAATCTCTTGATGCTCTCATTTCTTCTCCATTAGCCTCCCCTGGTGCACCAATGTCATGCCAGTTTGAATATAGCCTGACTCTACCCATATGCGGCAAGTGAATTTCATACAGGGAGACATGCAAGGGCTCTCTTTGTCCTCCAAAGACATTTAAGACACTTTTAGGAAATGGCGGGGAGTTTTCTTAACTGATACAGTTTTCACCTCTTGTTTCCCCTCCATGTTGTGATGTACACCCAGGTTGGGCTGGTATCCAAATAGATGGTTTCGTTTTTTTAAATGCCAGTCAGTCTCTGAACTCTTAAGGACACACTGAGGAAATGCTGATTGAGTGTGTTGGTATCTTGATGGGACTGTTTGCAAATCCCTGCAGGCACTGGCCAACAGCACCATAGAATATGAGAACCTGGAGGGCGAGGTGTCAGCCTTGCATGATGACCTGTGGGAACAGCTGAACTTGGACATCCAGGTGAGAGAATGGAACCTCCAGATCAGCTGAATCTAAGAGGAAAAAAAGCAGAGAATCCAAAGCTGAATTGGGCACTGGCTTATAGGAAGGTATAGCTTTAGCAAATCATTTTGTGAATAAGCAGGTAGGGTGTTCCTCTGCTGAATCCAGTCATATTGTGCACAAAGAATAATCAACAATATGATAGTAGGGGTGCCTGTTAATTAAGCCATGTTTATAAACATGAGTGATTGGATTATGCAGGTTTTTGTAGATTCAAATAGGATCACCAGAGCCAGTTTTTAAAGAATATGCATGCATGTGCACCTATATTTTGTGCAATGCTACTGCAATGTTACACTTATTGTGCATGTACATACCAACTATGTGTAGAACTGACTATCTGCATATGCTGTTTTCTGGGGTCACATGCAAACTTCCATTTCACTACTTCTGACTGGAAAATATATTAAAAGGGTCTCCACAACAGTAAGTGCTGCTCTCTCTACAAAGTTAATACAGAAGGTCCACATTTGTTATTGTAGTCCATGTTGCAGGTGTGCATTTTAAGTATTTTTAAATAGAATCTTTATAGCAAAGACACTCATGTTCTTACCCAAAACTGATCTTTTTCTGCAGTGGTACTTTGCTTTGCTTTGAGGGTTATCACAGGGCTGCTTCTGCTTTGCATAAACCAAGACTCATCTCCTTAACCATTCCATCCACTCTGATTTTAACTACTCCTGCCAGATATTTCAGATGCTTTCTTGTAGTTTTGATGTCATATACTTTCAAGCAACCAAGGCAAGTCTATACCTACACTATGAGTTGCAGACTGTTCTGCAATGCCAGTATGGTTTTTTATCATTGCTAAGTTCTTTGCTTTGGAAATAGTTGCAAAGGAAATGGCTAATATTGGGAAATATGCTACTGATCTTGCATAAAACACCAATGATTCCATAGTAATCCATAATTAGCTACAGAAACGTTTAAGACAGGGTGCAGATCTAGCTCAATCCAACTTCCCAGCACTTTCTGCAAGGAAAGGTGCTGGCATGTTGTAAAAGCAAATTGTCAAATATGGAAGTAAAAAAGTACATAGGTGAACTCTAGTTCATCCTTTCACAAAAGAATGCCCTACAAACTACAATTTCCAAAACCTCCAGCAATGTTGGAGAAGGCTACTGTAGTTATTTGCCTTAAGGATGTGTCCTGGATCCCAAGATAAAAAAATTCTGCTGGTATTGCCCTGCAGCACAGACAGCAACTAGAGTAATGATGTCTAATCCTTGCTTTCCTTCCTATGTAAATGACACAACCTTCTTGCTGCCCTAGTGAATGAAGGCATTGTTTTCTTTCCTTGCACAGAGTTTCTATTAATCTGCAGACAGCACACATTTGAGCATATCCTATGGTTTTTGTGAAACTCTGTGTGAGTTTGTATGTACATTTAGCATTAAAAGAAAATTTCTGTTCTTCTTGGTGTTTATTTGCAGAGTTAACTAAGCAAAAGCAAGCAGCTTGTAGCTTCATATTGCTCTCTCCTCTGTATACCCTCAAATGGAGTAAAGGATTGTGACAGCTGAACTGACAGGCCCCCTTTGCATCCATGCCCTGCTGAGACCTAACCTACCAACTGCTTCAGTATCCACAGACACTCTTGGTCCAAGCAGCTAATGGGGACTGGCATAGTACTATTCAAATGGAGTACACAGTCTGCATAGTTTGTGCACTTTTTGCAGAGGCGTCCAATGGAAAATATGCATGCTTTAATCTGAAATATGTCCCCATACTTCCAGCAGAATGCTACATGATAGAATGAGAAGTATACATTGCTTCTATTCAGATACTGAACCCTACAGGCTAATCTAGACAATGAAATGGGCACACAGCACAATGTGGACCATATCAGATATGAAGGAAGGAAACTACTTGTTGGAAAGTGTGCACACATATGTGCACACATGCATACTCACACCATAAACATCTTCTCCATACAAAGCTAGAACTTCAGGCACACAGACACTAGAAGTCTTCTCAGCAGAGATGCTGACAGGGTTGTGCTTTTAATCAAGCATACCTTTCACTGCATATTTAAAGCAAATAAGCTTTATAGTCAAATGAGGACTACTGCCTATTTAAACTGATTTATGACCCAAATTTAAGAATTTTATTGAAGTGAACAACTTTGGTGAGTTCCAGGGGCTATTTCCCCTACCCAGAACCAACCATAGGCTTCACATGTATACACACACACACACACACTTTTCTATTTTTAATTTTCAAAAATTATCAGTTGGTAACCTTTATGAAAGTTACATCTTTATATATAGTTAAGGGCTGTTCAACACTGGAATATACTCCCATGGAGGGTGGTGGAGTCTCCTTCCTTAGAGGTCTTTAAGCAGAGGCTGGATGGCCATCTGTCAGGGATGCTTTGATTGGGAGTACCTGCATGGCAGAGGGTTGGACTGGATGGCCCTTGTGGTCTCTTCCAACTCTATGATTCTATGATTTTATGTGGATTTACATATGCAGGAATTAAAACTGGGCAGTTTCATCACGTCCATATCCACTAGAGGGCTGCTGTTATGTTACTACATAGCAGAGACAGCATAATGACTATTTCACATTGGACCATTGGACTATTTCACATTGCTGTTGTCCTAATGTCAGTTTTCTCAATTCACTTAACAGTATTTCTTGGCACCTCTGCTACTTAGTTCAGTATACATAAAGTGATATAGGATTCTGGACAACCTTTTCTCTTCTCTTTGAAACACATCAAAGCAGACTACATTAAGTCATTTAAAACTAATCACACTAAAGCATTAAAAAAATCATAGCACCAAAACACACATGTTCTGCACAAGTAACCTGGCTGGACATGGAACTTGATTTACTTCAACAGGCATGAGGTTTGTAAAGCAAAATTGCTATGTACAGAAATCTAATTATTCATTCTCAGCTAAACAAGTTATCAAAAAAGCCTGTCAAGAGTTCATTAAGTCGTGTGAGATCTTTCCCATTCAGGATAAGAATAAGTTGTGTGTGTTTTGTTTTGGCCAAGGCTTTGTCAACCTGTACAAAAAAAAAAAAAAAAATAAATGGCACAAAACTATTGCCTTTCGCCTTTGGAGTTTTCTGTGTTGTGGTTTAGCAGCACACATTGTGTCATTTTCATAGCTGGGTCAAAATTATTCTTGCAGATTTGAAAACTTTTCCAAGGCTGACCAGAAATGTCTTACTAATGGTGACTCCTGCCTCTTGTAACAGTGGGGCAATTAATCCATGCTTAGCTTGGAGCCTGAACTTTAAAAAAAAATCCAAAGGGCTGGACCTATTTTGGGGATAGGACTTGGCACTCAAAGTTCAGGCTAAAACTGGATTCCCTGATCCATTTACACTATATGGAAGCTACCAGCTGTGAAGGGGAGGATTGTGGGTTCACATTCCCATAAGTGAGAGTAAGACAAGCAAGGATTGACACTGTTATTTTTCTAGTTTGAAATCTTCCATTGGTTGAGAGCATCCAGTATTTGTTCCAACGTGGCATAAAATCCAGTCCATGATATTTGAGTGACTCTTTCAAGTGGAGGATGAGAGCTTGCCTCAGTCTTCCTGATAGAACTAATTGATTGTAAAGGTAGACAGAGCCACCTTATGCCTGTGCTTTGGCTGGAAGGATGATGTGTTCAGGTTGTTCTCATGTTTTAAGTGATAAGACAGCACTTGTATGTACTCTTGTTCACTGAGTAATTACAATAGTCTTTTAGGTCCCATGCTAACTATTTCACTTCTAGTTCATCTGCATACACATTCCTAATCTGATCCAATTTACCGCCCTGATTTGCATTCATATCTCTATGCTTGAATGGAGCCACAAGAACAAATTGTTTAGCTGTGAATTCAAGGAGGAGGGTGTCTTTCAGCTGTACTGAGACATAAACTAAGTGGACAGAGCAGTTACTTTTTCTGCATAGTTTTTCATATAAAAAGTGGGAAACAAAATTACTGGTATGTATCCTCTGTTTTATGGATTGTATATAAGACTCTTTATACTTTGTGCTAAAAATGGGGGAATCCAAATTGTCTGCTTATTATCAGACAAATAAATAGCAATGGATGAAAAATATATGTGCATTTATTTTATTTTATTTTTAATTTGGCAAATTGGAGCAAAAATGATCATATGGCAGATAAAGAGATATAGGTGAATTTATGGAGCGGGAGACAAGATTGCAAAACATGAAAAGGGTGGTAAGGTAACTCTGCAGAACATGAAAGTGCTGCTTACACATGCTGTGCTGGAGTCCTTTCCACATCCTGGACTAAAAACTTACTGTGTTTTGAAAGGGGAAAAAAAGCAAAGAATTCAGATGTACCAATAATCCATATGGTGAGCTTTCTCCCAATTTTGCACTTTTTTTTTGCAGTTTCTACCATCCTAGAAATAATGTAATTTCTATCTTTTTCTATGATAAGCAAAATCCATATTTTTTTTACAAAAAAACCTTATTTTTATAGCCCATCCTCTGATTCGTAAGGACCTATAGGCTGATCTAAGAATGCTGCATTGTTTGGCCCCTTCTTCCTAATCATCCCTGGGCACATCAGGTGGCAAGGTTTGCCTTAGGGTTGCCATAAGTAAAAAAAAAAAAATGACTTGGAGGCAGACAACAACAATAAGCAGTGAACTGGAGATACAGAAATACATTATTCTGTATCCATGTAACTTGTAAGACTCTTAAGTGCAGTTGGAGAAACCACAGTATGGAGAACTTGTCCTAGTTGATTTTATAAGACTGCAACTGGTCCAGTTTTGGCTGGAAAATGCAATTCTTTAGCCAGAAACAGACAGGAAGCTCCTGATGCACTCAGTCCATCAATTTAGATATAATCACTCACAATCCAGTGGAGATTATGGCTGTATTCTAATAGTTTGTTTGCTGGGAGGTTCACAGACTTACTGATTTCCCCTGCCCCATTAACAATTTCCTGTGAAAACATCCAGACATCTTCATCAGGGAATTGTATAGATTGTTCATCATCTTATTGCCTGGAGTCACCATAGCAAATTAGCCTTTGGAGAATCCAGTCAAAGTCTCATGTCTTTAACCCCTATCTGTTTCTCGTCCTTCCTTTTTTGTCTATCTAAGCCTTGGCTCTTTCTTCAGCAATCTCTTTTTGCTCTGCCCTTGAAACCTCCAGCCTAAATACCCTGAAAGCACAAGATCCTGTTTGAACCTAGAAGATAGGCAGGCTCAGGCCTGGTTAGTACTTGGGCAACTGCCAGGAAATATTGGGGTTGTAGTGTATATTAAAGAGGAAGTTTTTCTTGCCTAAGAAAACCCTATAAAAGTAATGGTGTCACCGACAAACAACACTTACTACTAGTAATACTCTTACCCCTGCAATCCTTTTCTTACCCTGCCTCTCCTCCTGAATCACCACTACAAAAAACAACACCTTGAGAAATAAACTACATTGCATTAAAATGTATAGCAAATCCCTAATGGGATGTCATCTTTTTTTAAAGCTAGCTTTGACGAGAACATTTTTTCCTAAAGAAATGGAAAAGGAGTGGGCCCTTAACCCTTTTACTGCCCACTCTTTTTCTGCTTCAGCTCCCCAGATGCTTTTCCTACTGTGAAATTCCAACTACTGTACATGTGTATATAAAATGTAATGCAGGGGGAGAGTTTTTACTGAATTAAAATAGGAGCAAGAGCACAGAGGAGTTCCTTTACTTAAACATAGATTCTGACTTGGTTTGGGTGTCTTTCAGAATGAAATGCTCAACCGGCAAATCCAGAAAGAGATCTGGCGAATTCAGGATGTGATGGAAGGATTGCGGAAGAACAACCCTTCTCGGGGAACAGATACTGCAAAGCACAGAGGTAAAGTCCCACACCTTTAATTTCCAGGTTTGGGATTCTTGTTCATCTTATCCTGATCCTAAGAGAAAAAACAACAGGCCTCACTGTTATCTGGATATCTGCCACTCTTTCCACAATACACCCATAATTTTCTTATCTGCCATCTGAAAATATTTGTGTACTTTACTGTTGCAATCTGTGTAGGAGTACTGTTTGCTGCAATTTAATGCCATCACTTCACCATTGTTGAGAAATCACTCAGATTTGCAGGGCCAGCACCAGACATCTGTGGGCACTTAGGCAAAACAAGGCTGATGGGCTCCCATAGCCAAACCTCTGGGATTTTCTTGGTTTGCCTCTCTAGCCAACCCCCTGTCCCTTGATGCCAGTGCCTCAACTGTCAACACACCTCATTTCTTGCCCATCACTACACCATTCTCTGCAACCAGTTCTGTCTTTTTATGGGTCAGATAGCAGTTATGCTTTTAAATGAGAGTTGAATGCCAATTTGTTATTCAGATGTTCCAGTGCTTGCTAAGGATGTATGTCTAGGGAAGGTCAGTGAGTGAGTACCTGGTGATATTTCAGAAGATGAGCTGGATCTTCATTCATCTTCAGTCCATGCCCACCCCCACAACCTTGGAATACCCTAAGAGAAGAATTAGCAAACCTATTGCATCTGAAGCAATTGAGAATGTCTTCAATTAAGGAATGGAACTGAACGTCTTGGTTCCTTCAAAAGCTGGCACCATTTGCCATTTTGTACACACTACTGATTAGCAGTCTTGGGGAACAGATGGACCATGTCCATTAGTCCTCAGAAGCTGTCTAGTCATTTCAATTCCTGATACTAGCACTATAGATCTGAGATATTTGGCTTCTGGATTCTGCTGAAACTAGGCTGGATTTTGAAAATAGCTTGGACAATTGGGATCCTTCATCTTTGTAGTCATCAGAGATAGCATGGTAGACATATTTGGGAGTAATTTTAGTTTTGAAATGTGATTTCAAAAAATGCTCTTTCAAAAACATTTTTCAGTCTACCAATAGTACTTTTGGCAGTTGACATCTTTTCATGCTGCATGCAACAAAGTCATACAGATCAAGAAAAGCACCCGTTGGGTCCAGTAGTATGTTTAATGACTTTTAACCAGAGCTTGGGAAAGTTATTTTTATCACTACAGTTACCAGATTCATCTAGCCAGTATGAACAGTGACAGTGATGGCTGAGGCATTCTGGGAGTTGTAGTCTTAGTCCTGCTTTTAACCATATAGCAAGAAAATCTTCAAAAAGCTTTTAGACAATGCATTTTTTCATTGGCCATCTTCACTGTCTGATTTTGGAATGATGGGGTCAGTCACTGAAATCAGTGTGTATCTTGTTTGTCCCACAGAAGCTTATAGCCAGGGACCAGATAGGTTGTTTCTCATTTTCAGAGCAATCAACATAGTTTATCACATTGTGGGCCAGGAATGTTCTCAGAACATTCTCAGAATGGTACAGAAAGGGAGTAGATGGGACCAGAAGTGGCCGCTCCTGTTGTGTACCATTCTGAGAACATTCTGAGTACATTCCTGGCCCACAATGCGGTAATCTAAATTCTCTATTTATTTCAGCAGGCATTTGATTTTTTTTAAAAAACATATTCTCTCTGATGCTGCTGGGTTTTATTTTTAAATGTTTTGTCTTACACATAGCATGGTTGTTTCAAATTATAGTTGTTTGAAATAAATTGTGTCATTGGCCCGGTATAGACTGGTGCAAAGTGCCAATTTTAGGGCTCAGGAGAGCAGAGCAGAGCCCTACTGTGCTGTCTGGGTGCCATTTTGGCATGTGCGCGTCCACATGACATGCACGCTGATGACATGCACGCTGATGACATGCCTCATGCGCTGTGTTCAAATGATGTGCCGCACAAGGGATGTCACTTTGCCACTACAGGGTGCTAATGGTGCCTCAGCAGTGGCATAAAAAGGAGCTGCATTTCACATCTCCTTTTTCATGGTGCATCGTTGCTGTGCTGTTTGGTTGGAGCAGCCATGATACGGGGGAGAAAGGAGCCGCCTCTGACTGCCCCTTTCCTCCCATCTGTACAGGTCCATGGTGAGCTGATTAGTAAACCACTTGAACTGTTTTATCTAAAACAGTGGTATAGAGCCTGTTTGAAGGGGTGAGCTATCTATCTGAACAAATGAAGTTCCATTTTCCTATTGATAGCAATATCCTCCATGAACTTGTCCAATGTCCTTTTCTGGCTGTCAGACCTCCAGAGGATAGCATCACACCATACAGCACTTAATTTCACTAATTTAAAATGTGTTGAAGAAATCACTCTTCTGACCCATCTGGAATAGTCTTTCCATCCATTAGAATCTGAGCTCTGTTTTTTCCTCCATGTTGTACATAATTTCAAAAATTTTGTTATTTTTCTCATGTTATCTGTTTTCTACAGTAATATAAAAAGGCTCCAATGCTTTAGCCATGCTCCTGAAGAGAGTATGCTAAAAACACCTATATCATTTAAGGTGTTATTTCTGGCACTTTTTCAGTCTCTCCTGTATCTTCATTGAGATGGGAGTGGCCAGAATAATGCATAGTATTCCACATTCAGATAGTGTTTCCTGCATATATTTTTTCCTCAATCTCATTTATCAAATAAAGAATTCTCTACCATCCTCCTGTTTGAAGGTCACACTGCCTCTATAATTTCTGAGTTTATAGCAGCCAGCTAAGACGGCTGTTTCACAGGACCTTTTTGGTCCTTAAAATCAGAATTTGCTTCTTGGATGTTTCAACTGTGGTTTATAACTTATTTTTCAGGAGTAGCTTTCAAAGTTTTTATTCATATATTTATTGTTATAATTTTTAAAAGCCATTGTACATTATCTAGGAGACTCTTGTGGGTTACAAGAAAATAGTTAAAAGCTTTAAAATAAATAATTAATAAAATGGTCTGCTCTGAATCCATCACTAAAGTACCCCTGAAAGGGCCTTCTAACATCTCTTTAAAAGCCCCCATCAAATGGTAATCCATCACCTTCTGAGTTACAGTGGTCTTTCCACATTCACTGGGGTTAGGGTGAAGGACTCCCATGAATCTGGAAAAATTACAAATAAAAAAAAACCACTATTCTTTTTACATCTCTCTAGGAATCTTAAGGTCCTCCAGGGCAACTCTGTGGTCAACATCTGCCAGAATTTGATTATAGAATCATGCCTACAAATGCCTAGAGAAGTGCTTTCTCTAGGAACCTCTAAGCTCTCTGGCACACTTATGGTCAGCATCTGGCAGAGTTGCACTGGAGGACCTAGAGAGAACATAAAGAGAACATATTAATCAAAACTGCAAATAATCAAATCTGAAAATAATCAAATTATGTAAAATCAAATCTGCAAATGTGGAGAGCCAAGCAGCTTCTGACTGGAAGTCATTCTTTCTCACTATGTTAATGGCAGGACTTGAAATGGTGAAGCTGGTACAGCTGGGCCTCCTTATACACGGATTTTTTAATCCACAGATTCAAGCATCCACTGCTTGAAAATATTGCAGAAAGATATAAATATAAATTCCAAATAGCAAATCTTGATTTTATATTAGGACACCATTTTGCTTTGCCATTATATTTAATGGGACTTCAGCATCCATGGATTTTGTTATCCACGGAGGGTCCTGGAACCAAACCCCAGCGGATAACAAGGCACCCCACATAAACCTTCCCAAGCTTGAGTATGGAGTGTATCACACGGGAGAATTTTTTTTTCAATTTCAAAAGAAAGGATAGTGGGGCCAGTTCTGAACTGAGTGAATTCGCTAGTTCAGTGAATTTACGTGATTGCGTATTGATTCTGCATTGCATTCGAAATGACTTCCTATTGCCCAAAATTGCCAAAAATTGCGTGTGATAGTTTCTCACGCAATAACGTGGAACCCCACTATTGTGTTCGGAAGGACTTCCCATTGCCTGAAAATGCATGTGGTAGTCTCTCACGCAATAACGTGAAACCCCACGATTGCGTTCGGACTGCCATTGGATTATGCTTCCAATTTCTGTTGTCTGATAAATTCTTATGTTTGTTTAAAAACACATCATAGCTGAGATCCTACATCAGCAAGCATAGTATAAAAATTTTCCAGGTGGAACTATACTACAGCTCTCCTCTCACCACCCATGGGACTAACCAATTCATTGTGAGAGAAACGAGAAAACTTTCAGTCTTTGAGAGAAACAACAGGGCTATTGAATGGTGGTGTGGAATACATGTCTGATCTTAGAATGCATACAGCCTTTCAGAAAATAGTACTAGCATCCCCAGCATCTTTGGATATTTAATTTATAGATAAACATCTGTCATGGAGTGGTCAATCAAAATTGCTCTACTCATTTGAGGCTCCAATTTTTTTTAAAGCCTCTCCTTCTCTCATTTTTTCCTCTCCTTCTTTCAAAAAAGTTACTTCTAGCGGTGACTGCTGATTCCTATGTCAGTGGCCCAGGAAATCTGTTCTAGGTTTTAGTCATCACTTTAACAGAGCAATTCAAGATGCTGAGCCTGTTTATGAGGGGAAAGTCTCAGCACTTTAGATAGCTCCCTTAAAGTTCAAACTGAATCCCAGAACTATTTTACTGACATGCAATGCATCTACACTGTAGATATAATGCAGTTTTTCACAACTTTAACAGCCATGGTTGTATCCTACAGAATCCTGGGGGTTGTAGTTTTGTGAGGCAGATACACGTTTTGGCAGAGAAAGTTGAAGACTTTGTAAAACTACACATCCCAGGGTTTCATGGCATGGAGCCAGAGCAGTTAAAGCGGTATCAATCTGCATTATTTCTACAGTGTTAATTCATCCATGGAAGCTACCACTAGTCAGGTCCTTATTACAAAGACACAGACACAGAGACACACTTTCTATCTGTATCAGTCTTATCATTCAGCATCTTTTCCCAAACTGATCTATAACTCTCTGTTTACTAATTCTTTTCCTTTTCTGCCATTTTTCTGCAGTGACTCTTGGGCCATCAGGAACCTACAGCTCTAATAGCCCAGCCAGTCCACTGAGCTCAGCCAGCCTCACAAGCCCCTTGAGCCCTTTCTCTCTCGTGTCAGGATCCCAGAGCTCCCCTACCAAGCAAGGCAGCAATGAGGTGAGCCAATTTAACCACTGCCCAGGAGAAATGGAGAAGACACAGCAAACTAGGAGGAAGAGGAGGAGTGTTACAATGGAATTTATCACACGGGAGGAATTTCTCTCAATTTCGAATGGAGCCAATTCGCAATTGCAGTACGTGAATTCTCTAGTTTAGCGAATTCACGTGAATTCTAATTGCATTCGGAATGCATTCAGAATGACCTCCCATTGCCCGAAATTGCGTGAGATACACTCATGCGCAATATCATGAAACCCCATGATTGCGTTCAGATTGTCATTGTATTATACCCCTAAATTCCATCGTATGATAAACTCCTTTGTGTGAGCAAGATGTTTTCTGAAGTTTCATTTTCAAAGGTTGCCATTCCACCAGTAGATGGCAATCCAAGCCTTGTTCTGATGTGAACAGTGGCAGCTGCAGGAAATTTTTCAGATGAGAAACTTTAGGAGATTTTTTTTCCAGTGGCAAGAATAGTGTCAAACCAAAAAGTGCAACAGGAAGGATGTTAAAACTTCTCTTGCAGCGCAAACCTATAAGGCCAGGGAGGATGGGGATATGTCAAGGCTAAGTATATGACAAAGTAGAACTGCCATAGCTGTTTTGATATAATAGTAGCTGTGCTACCCATACTGATCCTATTGAAACAACGGACTAATCAGTAAACAGCAAAAGGGTCAACAACCTAAAGTACAGTTTGTAGGGAACTGATTCTTTGTTATAATAAAGCAACATCTGTGCTTTTACTTTTAACTTAAAAACCAAAATTCCCTTAGGATTTAAATAAAACCAAACAGATATTGATCACTGTATAGAGAGTTTCTTTCATGATTCCATTGATTTTTGTATGGTTATCTGAAACTCACTGAAACAAACAATTAGGGTAATAATAATTAGCAGGCTGTTTGCCCTACAGTAAAACTTCTGCTTTTCCTTTGTTGTGTTTGCTACCAAGTAACACTCAAGGCTGGCATGACCAGAATGTTAGAGCAGAGGTTGAGCCCCATTCTTGTCAGAAATATTCTGAATTCAGCCTTAGTGAGTTACTCATCTCTTCAAAATATTGTTGAAGAATGGACGGTGTGGCATAGTAAAAATCCAAAGCCTGTCATATACACTTCAAGCAACCTAAAGCTTTGGAATGACTCAGTTGTGTTTATTAAGTGGAGTGAGTTCCATTTATTCCTACTCTGTGTAGTAGTCTTAGATATACCAGTCACAAATGGAAGCCTGATGGATTGGTCAAAAGGCAAAGGTGGTCAGATGTGGTGCTATCCCTAGTACATACTTGCCTGTTGAAGGTATACCCAAATTGACATATCTTGTCCATTCTAGCAGGACGGGCCAAATGCTTTGGGTGAAATTTCTAGTATAAGGGTTGGCAACTTTTTAAAGCACTGGGGCCACATCTGTCATCGGATCCAAACTCCTGCCCCAAATCCGCCATCAATCCCTAGCCCCACTCATATTCCATCCTGATGCATGTATGGGGCCATCACTTTCTGTGTTGCTGAAGCCTTGTGACATCAATACATATAGAATCACCATCAGGGATTTCAATTTTACAGCAATTGATATTAATTCACACCATGTGGCAAACAGTGAGAAAATCATAAAATATATGTATTTTGGATAATGTGTCTTGAAAGAGAAAGAGAGGGGGTTTTTTTGTTTTGTTTTTTGTTTAAATCATATATTTTTGAGGCATATGAAAGTTGAGATTGCTACATGGTTCTATCGGTGGTACTGGGCTAGCAACAGGCTGGTGTGGGTTTCCCAGTAAGGAAAAGGCCTGGCCGTATGACATAAGGCCTATTGGGGTACGCAGTTGCAGCTGCCCTGTCCTGGGTTGTACACCTGTCTCTGTTTGAGTCTGTGTCTCACTAATTCTCTTTTCCTTCCCATTCTCACAGTTTCTCTGCTCTTACTCCTAACACTTCTTGGCTTCCTCTCCACTCCAGGAGACTGGTCCACCTCGACCTCCCCTCCCCAAATCATATGTGCCCTTGGAATCTCCTCCGACTGTCCCTCCGCTCCCTGTTGAAAGCCGCCTCTGGCCGTATCCTAACTCCCCCTCCTGGCAGCAAAGCAGCGAGGCGAAGAGGGGACAGGTATCAAAATGGAGTCTGAGAGCTAGAGGCATGCTCTGTCCTTTGCCATATTCAGTAGGAATTTGGGAAGGGATATGGAGCCAATTGGTTAACAAGACATTTGTCCCAGCTAACCCGTTCTCCCTTAACCACTTTCTTGATGATAACGGCAGCTTCACGCATGATATTTTTCCTAAATGTGGATTATATCCCTATATGAAGAATGTCATCTGCCAAAAAAAAAAAAAAAAATAATGGGGACAATTGCCTTTCAGAGACTGTAACACACTACACTCCCTGAATGGCTGACTGTGATCTGTGTTACTCATGGATAAAGGTAGAAGGTAGGAACAAAGCATGGATAAACTCCTCTTTTTTTGGACTACAACTCCCAGGATTTGCCAGCAAACCTGGCCAGCTGCTGCACTAGCTGGGAGATTCTGGGAGTTATAATCTAAAATAACTTTGAACACTGTTGACTTCTAACACTGTTTTTTTAGCTTTAAATTAATGAATTGTCTCTCTTAGAGGCTTCTGGGAGAAGCAATTCCTCTTTAATATAGGTAGCAGGGCCATCCCCCATCCTTTTTAAGAAGAAGAAGAAAACAATCTCCACCCCCCCAAATCTGAACTAGATTACAGACCACCTCAAGGTTTGGTTTGGTTTGGTTTGGCTTCACATTTTTGGCAACCTGTACAATTCTGAGCAGGTTACCAAAGCAGAAAATTGACCCCAGGACCCATCACAGTTGCCCACCCCAGTATGTAAAGAGGTTTGGGCAGTAAAAGCTACTGAATCTGCTTCAACAGAGGCAACAGTAGAGCAAAATTCTGTTCATAAGGAAGCAATGCCTCTCTCAAACTACTTTCAACTCTCTGAAAAGCAAGAGTCCAGTCTTGTATTGCAATTCTGTGGCCACATTCAGACATCACACTGAACCATAGTTTAGTATGACAAGAACAATTTGCATCAAGACACATGTGCTTCCCTACGTGATCCTCCACCATGGCCACTACAAGAAGTTTGCTTCTGATTTCTTTTAACTGAGATTTACTGTTGTGCCATAACCCTGAGCTGTGCCTAATTTTAAGTATGCTTTCATGTCAACTAGCTTCATAACTCATGGTTTGAAATTAGTTTGTTTCTACCAGACCATATTTAAGATTAACCATAGTATGTTGGGTTACAGATGGCCAAATCTGGCCTGAATTTTTCTGCTGGTCAGGATTTCTGTACTTACATTGGTCTTCTTTCCAGTGGAAGAATAACACACAAAACATGCCATTAGCAAGAATATCTTGAAAATATTCTCTAAGAATGACTTTCAGTTCATTTTATAACATAACCCATAAGATTTCAAAGCCCGGCCAGAGTGAATTTGAATTATACCCTGTAGAGGCACCTTTAGTCCTCTAGAGAGGTATGTGCTACAGCTTCCATAATCTGTGACTATTGGCCATATTTGTGAGAGTTGTCGTCCAACAACATCTCAAGGATGCTGGTTCCCCATACCTGATCTACATTAAGTACCACAAAGGTGGCTGAAATGCTGTAAAGCTGTGGAGTTGGTTTATCAGGTCAAAACTGAGAAGAGATATTGCTTATTAGGATCTCATAAGAGCTGGTTTGAGGGATGCAACCATTATAGGCCAATTGCAATGAGAATTGGAAAAGAAAACCCCCTTTTCCTGTTGTCACTTTTAAGACTGTCCTTCCATTTCCCTATTTTCTATGGGCTTTGCATGTGAGAACCATGAGACAGCTATGAAGTTTGTGAGATTCAGAATTAGGCCTTCAAAACGCAGAGGAAGCAAATTCAAAAGAAGGAAGGGGCAGACTTTCTGAATAGCAAATTACGTGATTTTTCACCCCAGATGTTTTTACCATAACAATATGTGGAGCCCCTCAAAAGTTTTTTTATTAACAATATTTTTGAAATCTTTGAGTTTTTTTAGCTCTTTCATGAGATGATATGGAAGGAATTACATGTATGTAAAAATCACAAGACTGACAGATTGTTTGGTGCAAGTGGCTAAATGGTTGCAACCTCTCAGGCTCATTCTGCCAGTCCATTCTGTGCCAACTGTCCCTGTGGCTTTTAGTTCTATTGCCCTTTTCCATTTTGCCATCACTCCCTGTGATAATCATCTATGTTGCCAGTAAAGGCTGCCTGCAAAGTTGCTATTGAGATGAAGCAGAACAAGAGGGACTTGGGCAGGATTTTTTTTTTGGGGGGGGGGGGTTATAGATCTTAGATTGCCTGTCCTTGAAAGCAGAGGAAACTTCTCTATAGACCAAGCATCTTGTCACGTTGTTTATTTTTTGATCAAGTGCACAATGAAATTCCAAAGTCATTTTACTCTTGAACTGGTTTCACATTTCCATCTGCAAGAGTAGAGTGGCAATGGCAGATTATATAAAATGTTTCATTCCCCAATGTATGCATCCAGCCCAGAATTTCTAAATCCTATGACCTATTCAAAACGTCTTTTTAACTTAACAAATCCCCATGGAATTTTTCCCCATAAACTTAAACAAAGTTTAGATGTGGGTTGGTTTAAAAAAAAGACTCTGGAAGGCTGAGAGCATGTTAAGCACTATTATTGTGCTTTTAAGATAGGAATAATGAAAATTCCATTAATCCTTGCCTCCAAATGCCAGTGCTTAGAATATAACATGAGCTACCTCATCTTCAGTTTACTTCTTTATAATATGAACCAAACAGAAATTCACCCATAGAGTTTTCTGCAACTGGCTGGATTTTGATTGTGGGGCAAGTGTCATTTTTAATGAAGCAAGCAAAGCCTGCACAGGTGTTTCTTCTTGTTACTGTTTCTTTTCTCAGTTTCTCTGTGGGCATTTCTGTTCACTTTTGGCATGTATGTTTGTGACTCAAATCTGTGTATAGAAGGGGGCAGCTGTATGGAGGCAGGATCTCTCCACAACTACATTCACACTTCCTCACTGGAAATGTAATTGTCCCCACAGTCCAAATCCAGCTATGAACAGAGCAAGAAGGACCATCACCGGACATCAGCTTCACATTCTTCGTCAGAAACTGGTCTCTTGCAGACAAGGCAAGACCAAGATGCTGATAAGCAAGTGGCTCTCAATAAAGGTACCTGCAAACAGCATTTATTTGGGGAACAGACCTGGTTTGTGTAACTGGGTTTTGTTTTTGGTTTTTTTGTACTTCTAGCCCACATCTTGGTGCCTCGCAATATTCCTAGTGACCATAAGGACTTTATCACACTGTGGAAAAGTTAGGATTAAGCCGGGATTAAAAAGGCATTTTCCTGTCAAGGTCACGAGATCACGGCAAAGATTTTCAGACACATAACGATTAGAGAGGACTTATCCCAGGAAGAAACAGAAATTCACAAGCAACAAACCATTCACAGGGAAGTTCTTTTTAGTACCAGCTTTTTAGTACTGGCTTTTCCCGGCTTTTCCCCAGTGTGATAGAATTGTTAGCCTCACTGGAAGGAAATGGTGGGAGTTATATTAAATCTTTGTGGTTACAATGACTTATGGTTCCCTTTCAGCTCTGTTATTTGATGTTTTTAAATTGTGTTGTTATTGCATTATGCTTTTATTTATGTGGCTGCTGAGCTCCCGTGGATGCCACTGTATACAACTCAGGGCTTGGATATATTACTTTTTCAAGTTCTGATGCAATTGAATATAAATATTTTTATTGCTCTTTTATTTGCGATCAAATCCGCTTTAACTTACAGCAACCTTGTGGTGGAAGAGCTAAAAGACCCGTGGTCATCAACAAGCCTGCTCACAAGGCTTTTCTCCCACTACAATAGCATTGTATGTAAAATAGGTTTTCATTCGAGACTGCTTTCTTTCCTTTTACATTTTTAGAACCTTTCCTAGATTATAGTGTTGGTTTGCAGTAAAAGCTTATCACATACAGTTTTTGGGATGGCACCCACTACCTCATCCATGACATTATCCCCATCCCTTTTTCTTGTTTGGCAAACATGCATGCACACACACACAGAAATATAAACAAAAACAATTTAAACATTTTAAAATGTCATTTTTTTTTCTGGGCCAGGGGAGGGGGGACTTCCTCATCCAGATAGAATGGACTGTAGCTTCAGAATTCAGAAATCACTACCAGATAAAAGCCAGAAGCTACTGATCTATCTGTCTGATCTATCCCAATGCTGGCTTTCATCTGCCACCAATTATTTAAGTCTGAAGCTATAGTCTGGTCTATTCCTAACCTTAAAAAAACCAATAAATAATGTGTTAATAAAATAACAAGCATATTTTTTTAAATAAAAACTTTAGGAATCTTTTCTGCCTACATTTCCAGGTGTGTGTGTGTGAGAGAGAGAGAATGAGTGAGAGACAGAGGAGTTTATCACATGGGAGGAATTTCTCCCAATTTTGAATTGAGCCAGTTTGGATTCCTTTTAAATTCGCTAGTTTAGCGAATTTACGTGAACTCTAATTGTGTTTGGAATGCATTCAGAATGACTTTCCATTTCACGAAAATGACTCCCCCCCCTTGCCCAAAATTGTGTGAGATACTCTTATACGCATTAACATAAAACCTATGATTGCGTTCAGAATGACTTCTCTTTTGCCCGAAATTGCGTGAGATACACTCATACGCAATTACGTGAAACCCCATGATTGCATTTGGATTGTCATTGGATTATACCTCCAAATTCCATCATATGATAAACTCCAGAGAGAATGAGAATGAGAATGACTACAGAATGGGACTGAAAAAGGAAACAGGAGGGCAATGAGCAAAGTTTTTGTGGGGAGTGATCATTTGGTAATGGATTTTTTTTCTATATAGAAAAAAATGTTTAAAAGTTTATCAGTTACTTTGTCAATTGAAAGGAAATCAAATTGAAATTTCCACACCTTCTTCTTCTTCCTTCATCACTGGATGTGGATTGATGTTTCCTTATCCATTGCATACCTCCTGACTATACCCTAACCACCTTAAATAGGCATAAAAGTGCAATTGAACTTTCACGCAGGAAATTGTTTCTCAGCAGAAGTGGGAAAGGAGGTTATTAACACATTTTTTGTGATAATAAAAAGAAACACTGTCAAAATGGTTTTTCATGGGGGGAAAAAACAGAAGGGCAATAATGTTGTGCAGTAAGCTGAGGCATTAGCAAGACTAATGTATCACTGATGCTATAATGTCATGGTGTGGAAAAACTCCAGATCTTGCAAACTAAGGGCCATGGCTTCCTTGACTCACTCAATCCATCTGTCATTTTCTTTTTTTCTTCTATATATATCTTAGTGAAATAATCCTATTTTTCATCACAGCTTTGGTTATTCAGTCTTGCTATTCCACTCATTAAGTAGCTGAAAATATTCTAATTTGTATATATAGAAAAGTTTTTTGAGGAAATCATTGCTTTTTGCAGAGAAGGTGTAACACTGTCTTAAGTAAAGATCTGTCAAAAATAGGGTAATGCCTGCCTATCTGTATTGTCAGTGAGAAAAAAAACTCACTTTTTTACCTTGCTAATGGAATTTATTGTTCTGTCCTCCGCATTTCTTCCAGTTGGCATTGTTCCCCCAAGGACCAAATCACCCATGGATGATGACACCATACCAACATCAGGCGTGGTGAGAAGGAGTGCCAGCACCCTATCCAATGGGCTGAATTCTCGTGTAAGGCTAAATGTTATTTATGTATTTCTAAAAATTATAAGTCACTCTACATCAAGCCTTGAAGTGTTAGCTTTGAAAATTAATTAATTACTGTTGAACATGGTCATCATTAGGGGGTGTGGGCTGTACCAGATGACACCTTAAGGGGGTGACACCACTATTCCCCAAATATCTGTCTTTTGGTAGAAATGGGCTGAGGCTTTCGTCTGTGTGGTTTTTTTTTTTTAATTTATATACCGCTTCATACCCTTAAGGAGTGTCTAAGCAGTTTACAATTGTAAGCTATTTGCCCCCCAACAATCTGGGTACTTATTTTAGCGACCTCGGAAGGATGCAAGCCTGAGTCGAGCTTCAGCCCTTTGCTGGTCTTGAACTTGCCACCTTATGGTTTTGAGTGAGTGGCTGCAGTACAGGCATTTAACCACTGCGCCACCAGGGCTGATTTATTTGCGATTTTAAATGCTGGAGGTCGGTGGAAGAGATGGGTTGAGTGGGGTGAGGCTCAGTGTATGGAGAAAGGCAAGTCTTTAGGGTTTTTAAAAAAATTAAATGCAATTTATTAACAATTTTGTTTATTCTTTTTAAATTTTCTTTGAAAACATCACATCTTACCAAATTTCCACTTTAACCACATGTGATATTGTAATTTAAAGGTATAATTTAATGTTGCTACTGGTAGTTGTTTATGTCACAACTACTGTCAATACATTCAGTGATATATAGGAATTACAATTTATGAGTTACCATTAATACAAAAAACATTACTAAGGATTCTGTATAGTGTAGTATGGGAGGAGGCTGACGAAGGAGGTGACACCATAAATTACTGCACTGGGTGACATCAACACTAGTGTGATGCCACTGCTGTTGGATATTAGAATGCAGGAGATTAATTCATCCCCATTGGTATTAGTGATCTGAAATTGTTTTAAGTCATTGGATTATATTCATTTGATACTGAAGTTAATTATTTTTAAAATGAACTTTGAGATTTACATACTATGGGATGGGATTTGTCACTGTTGACCACTTGGGACACACTTTCTGGCTGGCTTCTTTAGAAGTGCTCTTTTTTGCCACTTTAAATTGACCTTCTTTAAACTGGAATTTTTCCCAGATGGACTATAAAGCCCATCATATGATTGTTGACTGGGGTATGTAGTATGATTTCCTTTAGCCGTAATCCTTCTCCTGCCTTAATGCAAAGAAAGACATTTCTGATCTTGAGAGAAGCATCCTAACTCCTAAGGAATTCTAATGACTAAAAATACCTAATTCTTTTAAATGTAGGCATAACTGCAGCTTTAATCAGGCAATTTATGGAGTTCAGCCAGAGAGGAGATATTGAATTTTTAAAAATAATTTAACATTATTCCATGCTCTTTTCTAAAGTGAATTGTTTTAAGGGAAAGTTACAATAAAACATATAAAATCCCCAAATCCATATGTAGCAAACCTAAAATTACATTAACACAATAATACAGAGGATTAAAAGGACTGTGGGAGTAAAGAGCTCTTTTTTGTCAGTGAAAGGACACAGTCAGAAAATAATAGGCAGTATATATTATAATATTAAATGTGTGCTTTCCAACTGTCCTAGTTGGCAGAGACACTCCTGATTATTCCTCTGTGGTTTTCAGCTACTTTTAAAATGGCCAGTTTCTCTCTCCCACTTTTCCCTCTTGTCTTCCCCTTGCTTTCATGGCTGCAGACTAGCTCAAAGTGCAAAGCAACTTGCATTCATTTAACTTAGCAGAGGGGAAAGGAGAGGAGAGAAGGGTATGGAATCATGAACTTTCCAGTAGACTCAGGGAAACGCAAACTGCTGCAACCTCTCCTAGCTTGTGTGTTCCTACTCACTAATAACTATTTGCCACTCTTACCATATTTTGACGTTGCCTGGCCATATGTGTCCTATTTTTCATCTGTGAAATGTTGGAGAGTATGCAAATACTGTATTAAACCAGTCCTTTTGACTAACACGGCACTGTATTCTTTTCCCTCCAGGACAGACCAAAGAGTGCAGTATTTTCAAATGAGGTGAAGGCAAAGATGAGCGTTGAGGAGCAAATTGATCGCATGAAGCGTCACCAGAGTGGTTCTATGAAAGAGAAGAGAAGGAGCTTGCAGCTTCCAGCCAATCCACAGCAGACAGAGAGCCCTGTTTCTAAACCTCCTGCATCTTACAAAGTGGTAATGTATCTCTATATCAAGCAACATTTGTTTGGTGGCTTTGGCATTCATCTCCTAAATCAAAAATGGGAAGTCCTCTAGATGTTGCTGGACTCCATCTCCATGAATTCCTTACTATTAATTATGCTGGCTAGGGGTGCTGGGAGATGCAGCCAAACAATTTGGAAGGCCAGGATTCCCACTCATGTCCTAAACCTACTCAGACATGCATTTCCATGCCTCCTTTGATCCTAAATGCTTTCTAGGAACTACCTGAGCAATGATGAGTCAAGCAGCTTTTCAGAGAAAAGATTCTGTAGTTCCTGAAGCTGTAGAATATGTCCAAATGGAGGCTATGGTTTGATGAGAAAAATCAGCAATTTCCTTTTTCTGGAAGAAATGAATGAGAGAGTAAGTTAGGATTAGGTTTCATAAACAGAAGCTAAAATGATGAACCCTTTTCTTTGGAGCCACCCCATATTTCATTTTGAAAGCTCACATTGATGATCACTGTATCACCTCTGATGAAGAAAAGATCACTATACACAGCAAACTAGCACATCAGGAGCAAAGCTAGACTTAAATTCTTCTCTCTGACACAATTTGTGTAGGAAGATTTTAACTGAAGAACTTTCATTGAAGCCCTCATCTGCTAGAGTGCAGCCCCAGTTTTATCACTTCATTTGCTGTGTATTAGAACAAGGCCACAGAGTAGGGTTGGGAAACTTGAGGAGGGGAATTCAAAGAGTATCCACCCATGCATCCTTTGGCACTGCAGTTTTTGTTGTTGCCTTCAAGTTGTTTCCACCTTATGACAACCTGAAGGTGAACTTATTACTTTTTGTTTGTTTGTTTTTTGGCAAGTTTCTTCAAAGGGGATTTGCCATTGCCATCCTCTGAGGCTGAGAAGATATGACTTGTCCAAGATCACCCAGTGGGTTTCCATGGCTGAGCATGGATTCAAATCCTAGTCTCCAGAGTTGTAGTCCAATGCTCAAACCATGACATACTGGTACTGCAGTATGCCACTGAAATCCAACATAAATAAACCAACTTGCATTTCTGGTTTAAATGAAGACACATGGCATAGTGACCACCTTACTTTAAAACAGAATGATGCCCGTGGGAAACAATGGGCAATATATTCTCCTTTAAACAACAAAGCCCACCTCTACAAGCATTGTTTTCCACTTAGAACAATGAAAATGTTTGTGGGGTTAACGGGAGCTTTGGAAAGCACAAAAATGAGTTAAAAGCAACTAGTGGATTGGTTTTTGTTCTCTCCTACCAAAAATGCAACAGGTGAGAATGTCATGGAGACAAAATGCTGGGTGTGAAATAGACAAAGAACTGGACAGGTTCTAGAGGGAGGGATCTCCACTTCTCCCAGTTTGACTCTGAAGTGGTATGATTCTAGGTGCGCAGACATCGCAGCATCCATGAGGTGGACATATCAGATCTGGAGGCAGCATTACGCTCTGAAGACTCTGGCAAGATGTATGAGACCCCTCGGGAGGAAATTGCTCGCCTGCGCAAAATGGAACTTGAGCCAGAGCATTATGATGTGGACATTAGCAAGGAGGTGAGGTCACATGTTTATTTGTATCACAATCTACAGAACAGGATCTCCTTCATTTCCAGGCATTTACAGTGAAGTATAGCTGTTTGTTATGAAATTCAAAGAATCATCAGTATGGCTGGAACAAACCTGGGGGAAGAAGAATGATACCCAAGGCCAGAATCCTGTTGCAGCATTGTGCTGACAGGTTTATTTATTTATTTATTCCCTGCCTCTCTTGATGGATTGAGGCAGGGAACAACAGATCAACAATGAACAACATCAATTATAAAGCATTAATTAAAACATGCAACAGTTTAAAAGGACAAATAAGACATATACAGTTTAAAACAGTCCACATTTAAAATTCAGCATCTAAATTCACAGTTTAAAAATTGTCTGCATAAGCCTCCTCCAGGTTATGGAGGCAGGACCCCATTATCCAAACAGCTGTCCATTCACTTATTGCTAAATATGCCAGTCCAGCATTCTGACACAACTCTGCCCCTCCCTAATGCAATACCCACTAAACAGCCACCAGTAAACCACTGGGAAAGTTACAAATAGCCACCAAAATATCCTATTGAATGCCATCACTGCTTAAGTAATCTGCTGGAGATATATTAAATAAAGAACAAGATCTCATCCCAGTCTTTGTCTTCATGACAAGATACCAAGATTGAGAACAATCTGGAGAAAGTTCTGTAATTAAATTCAGATCTGTTTTGTGTACAAACTGCTCAAGAACATGCATTAGCATTGAGTAACATCATGACCAAGGATTGAGAAGAAGGTTAGAAACATTGGTTGTATTTTGATATATGTGCTCTTTTAATTCATCCAGATGTTCTAAAATTCATTTGTATACCACCCAGAAAACTTGGATTAATGCATGGTTTAAAAGTATAAACTATCAATTTATCAAAGTAAAGTCCACTTAAAGGCATTCACCTTCACTGTCACCTTTTGAACTCATGGCTTGTCTCATCTGTTCTTTAGCTGTCCACCCCAGACAAAGTCCTAATTCCAGAAAGATACATTGAACTGGAACCTGATACCCCATTGAGTCCAGAGGAGATGAAGGAGAAACAGAAGAAAGTGGAAAGGATAAAAACACTAATTGCCAAATCCAGGTGTGATGCACACCTTCTTTTCCTATCTTTGTGCATTTTTGTCTCCTTTTGTAACATCTGGTCAGTGTTCATTAATCCACATTCAATTTAAGCTTTTGGAAATTCATATAAGCCACATGCCTATTGTTATTACTGGTTATCTGAGCTGCCAAAAGCTCCTGGTTAGTGTTCAAGAAGTTGTCAGTCATTCTTTATTGCCTTTCCTTCTCACTTCCTTCCAGCATTACCAGATTCATTGTGCTCTCAGATCTTTTATCATGCAAATATTGTGCCTCATTGACAGAATTTTACAGAAAAACAACAACTTCTCACCATTTCTTCTGCCTTTTTTTTGTTATTGGAAAAAATATTGATGAGGAAAACAGAATAGCATCTGAGGAAGAAGACCTGATAAAGCCAGCTTCTAGCCAGCTTGAGGATGTGGCATTTAGACATCACTTGTCCCGGAGCTGGCTCTAGAGACAATGGGGTGGCTTATTTTCTGTACCAAATAGGAGCAGATTTTTTTCTGCTCCTATTTGGGGCAGAAGCTGGCTGGCTTGGGGCCACATGTCTGTTTGCCATGACCCTGGTCCTAAATGGGGCGGCTCCAACCCACCCTGATTGGGGAAGTCTGTTTCAGCTTCTACAAAAGCTTATGCTACAATTTCTTTTGCACAATTAGTCTCAAAGCTGCTACAAGATCCTTTGCATACTGAGATTCCAGACAAATATGGCTATATCTCTAAAAAAAGAGTGATATATATTTTGATTTTTTTGCACTAAAAGCCCTTCCTGTGTCTTTCCTGTAGCACTTGATCTTGACTGGCACAAGGAGTCTCAACCAAGATGAGAACAACCACACACACAAATCTAGCACTGTGTCTTTTAAAAATAACAACAGAAAAATGTTTTTTCTGGATGGGAGAGATGCATGTACATTTTCAGCTGACTTGGTTTTACATTTACAAACTTGTCGGAAAAGTTGCTTCTCCTGTTTTATACATAAATTTTGGAAACAATTTTGGCAGCATTTCTGAGGTTGAAAAATTGGTTTAGGTATATCCCACATTTGGTTGGGAGGCAGGGAGAGAACTTCAGAATTTTTTTAACAAACAAGGTCTTTTTGGAAAGAAATAGTTTTTCCAGTTTGCCTTCACCTGTTCCCCATCATACCAAGTGATAGACCAATGTTCAATGGAGAGCATGTCATTTCATATATTCCCTCCATCTATACTTCTCCCCTCTTGTTGAATGTTGTGGCTGCCCTCTGGTTGAGGAGTGTTTTGGAATAGTCAGTTACTGCTAGAATTTAACTTCAAGCATTTTCTCTTGCAGCATGCAGAATGTGGTCCCACTCAATGAGGGAGAAGTGGATGTGTCCCAGGACCCTGAGACCCAGCTACAAGAGCAGGAGAAACGAATAGAAATCTCCTGTGCCTTGGCTGCAGAAGCCTCCCGCCGAGGTCGCATGCTCTCTGGTAAGGTGCAGACTCAGGCAGTTGCAAGAAAGGTTAGGCAATTGAGTCCATGCAGGCCCAAAGGAGTGAACTTCAGTTCCCATCAGTGAGTTTTTCTGGCCACCATTTGTTCTACATTTAAGTGTGGGATGTTTAAGTCAAGAAAATGAGTTAGAGACAGTTAAATGATTCCCTTGCACAAACAAGAGATGTGTTTTAGAACTCAGACAGTTTTGACAGCTGGCTGGGGTGAATTTGTGACACTTTTAAATTAGTTTTAATGATTTATAAAGGCCAGAGAATTGTCTTGCAGAGCCAAAGCATGCTGCTGTGTTGCTTTGGGTTTTTGCTAGTGCCAAAGTGTCATGGGGGACATGTGTGCATTACTGCTGCCAAGTGCCAAAGAAGGTCACACAATAAATTAATTGGTCTGAGCAGTCCAGTTCTGCAGTGATGGGCATTATTTTGAACGTTGCTATCTTCTCCTATAATTTGTAGGCCTTAAAGAGCTGTCAGACAGTTGGCAACTACCCTTATATCTCTGCTTGTAATGTGTAGCAACATCATTTCAAGAGAATTGAATATACCTAAAAGCAACTGATCTTTTGGCTTCCATATGTTTGGACTTCACCTCCCAGCAACTCCTGGCTGCATATCTAATGATCAGATACCATGGCAGCTGTAGTTAAACATATCTGGAGGGAAAAAGCTCTCTGCAATTGTCACATATGCTACATAATGTTTTGCCAATTTTTAAAACTATTTTAATAAGACTCCATTTTCCAAATGCCTCTTTTCAGAATCCTCAGGGACCTGCATAGTGTGGTACAATGCTCTCTAACAAAAGTAGTCCAGTTTTTGAGCCAGAAGTACCATTCAGATCAAAGGATGCCACTCATTTGAAGAGGCAGGGAATGGTAGAATATATTTCAAGCAGTGGAAGCCAAAGCTGAAGGCCTAAGGAGGTTAATGCGAGCTACTACCATATGCATTGGATCTCATTGTGGACGGACGCAGGGTCTATTTTACCCTGATGTTTTAACTTGTTTTTCCTCTCTCTGTAATTTTATCTAATTGTTACTATTTTAGACTGTACGCATCCGGCAGGCTTTTATATTTCTTAAAATTTTACCAATTTTGTACAGCGCTGAGTATAATTACAGCGCTCTAGAAATAAAGTTTAATAATAATAATAAATAATATTAGCTTGGCAACATTGTTCTCAAGAGCAGAAAGCCAGCTTCCCATTTCTCATACATCTTTTGCATCCACTGCTGCAATCACGTCTACCATAGGAAGCAAAAAAGCCCTTGTGGGTTTATGTGGCATGAAGGATTATCCCTGCAAGTACAATTATGGAACTGGATGTATTAAATGTAGCCTTTTTCAAGCTGACACTGTCCAGATGTTCTGGACTGCAGCCCCCATAATTCCTCACCACTGACTGTGCTGGCTGAGGCTGCTTACATTTCTTGTCCAAAACATCAAGAAGGTCCCAGATGGAGGAGGCTGGTCAAATGCATCCACAGGAAGTTTCATTGACCTCCATTAGAAGAATACAAGAATTTTCAGATATTGTTTTATTAAACCAGTTTTCCTCTTACTTTTCCTCCTAGTTCAGTAAAAAGGCAGTTTCTTATTCCTAAGGTGTTGCTATTAATGTTACTTGAGAGGTAAATAGTGGTCCATGAATAAGAGAGTAGGTTGCTCTTTCACAGTTTGAGAGTTTTTAAACAGAGGGGGAAAACTAAGGAAGAAGGAACATGATTGAAGTGTTTAAATTTTTGCAAGATATGCAAGAATTGGTTAGAGTGAAAGGGTTTGTTTTCTCCTCCCTCTTTCATAATGACCCTCAGTTTAGCCATTAAAGCTGAATAGTGGAAGACTCAAAACAGATAAAGGAACATACTTGGTTTGGGTAAAAAAAAAAAAAAAAAGAACATAGAAAACCCTGCTAGATCATACCCAATGCCTATCTAGCCTAATATCCTCTTTCTGGGCAACCATGTGCATATAAATGGGAAGTCCACAAGAAGGATGCAAGGAACATACTTCTCTAGCTGTTATTTCCATGAAAGTGACCTTCAGTAGCTTGTGCTTTGAACCCTGGAGGTTCAATATATAACCATAATGATTTGTAACTCTTCACCTACAGTAGCCTGCCATTTTCATGTATGGTTGTGGACCCTGTCCACTGGGCAACATCTATCTGGTGACTTAGATGAATAGAGTGGTTCGCAGGGGAGAGAAACACCTTTCCTCTAATGTCAAAATATTTTGGATTAGTCCTGTCTGTAAATCTCTCTGCTACGTATAGGGTCAGGCCAAGACATACTGCAGCCCAAGATGGAACAATAAAATGTGCCTCCCAGCACCCTGAATCAAAATGCATAATGACCATGGCACTTGCAACAGAAAACCTCACCTTTCTGTGGGAGACAAAATACAACAGCATGAAACAACTAAAATACTGTAACCATTTCCTGCTCTTTCTGGACACTCTGAAAATCAGCTGTTTGAGGTTGTTACCTAACTCAAACCAGTGACCAGACTGGCCCCAGTTAAACATGAAGTACTTCTTATTTTGCTTCTTTACTGTGGAAACTATTCAACAGGAAGCCAGACTACAAGTCCAATGGCAACTAGGGCTGTAAGCTCCTGAAAATAGTTAATGGGAATGATTGTTCTGTGTTTTTGAATCCTGGCATTTGAACACTGCTCAAGGATATGATAAAAAATTCCCCATCTGTAGTTTTGGCTCTCTAGCTAGTTCTTTCTGAATAATCTGTTACTGTTCCTACTGAAATCTATTGCAAAAGCTGCACTTTAATTACTGTCCTTGCCTTGTAGTCAGGCCTGTGCAGGAGTTTGGAGCAGAAGATTATTATTCAAGCCACGTTTGGGTCTTTGAAACTGTGATGAATAGCTGCACAAATGAGGGTTGCTCTGAAGATGTTGCAGTCCCCATGAATATTAATGATGAAAGCTATTTGCTAAAGAGGGACTGAGCACACAGTAATCTAGGCTTCCTTTTGTCACATGGCAAGAGATGGTCTACAAGGTCTGTCTTCCTAAAGGGCCAAAGCTGTGCTGCTCTCCTCCCTGCCTTGCACCATGATTTTCCATGCAGAGCGCCAATGGGACTTGCAGGAGCATGATGCAGAGGAGCCATTTTGTACTGCTCTATGATTTCTGATCACGCTTCTTTTCCCCTTCTAACCTCTGTTGGCTTGTTAAATTAGTTTTCCTTGCTTCTGTTTTTGTCCCTTTTTTTCTTCTTCCTTTCTGGCTGAAGCATTGTATATTCTTCAGGCCCTGTCTCCATTTCTTGTTTCCAGCTCAATGTGCCACCCCGAGCCCTCCCACTTCCCCAGCCTCCCTGACTCCACCGACCAAGTCCCTCTCGTCTGACTCATCCCAGGGCGCCGACAGCCATTTTATGCGTGTCTGAGCCATAAAGTAAGCACATTTTCTATTATACTTCATCTCACTCTCTGTAAACCTCAGACTCTTGGGAAAAAAGAGTGGTAAGCTTCTTTTTCAAGAGTTTCCTCTCTTCATCAGCCCATCCATCCATTGATATTCACTAAGCTAACACCTTCTTCTTTGCCTCATAAGCGCAGCCTTCCTTCCACAGAGTAAGTCCAAGATGCTTCAACAGTGAATCAAGGTGCCAAGAGAGTCCCTGGGGCAAAATGGTTTCAGTCAGTCAGTGGCAATTCACTTATGCCAATTCATACCAACTGAGAAAGAGGCCTCCTAAAATGTGTCTATTGTCATGGCTTAGATCAGGGATGGGCATGTGCTAGGAGTCAGTTGGCCATTTTTGGCTCTTCCAGGATGCACCAGCATACTGAATGGAGACTGGAATTGACAACCAGAGCTCACTTCTGAACCTCTTTAGGTAGTTTTTGTTCCTGTTTCATCCCCCCCCCCCAAAAAAAAAGTATTTACAGGCCAAAACAGATCCCCAGAGTCTATTTTCAGCTCCCCAGAATGTATTTTCAGCTGACTTTTTCGAACTGAACATTGACTGGGGCGAGAGTGAGTATTATATAGAACACCACAAGGGCTGCATGTCACCCACACAATGCACAATGCCAGCCCTGGCTTAGTGTGTAGCTTTTGAACAAAGCAACCCCTCTTTCATATCTTATCTCAACTATCTCTAGATAGCCTGAGCCTGAGCCTACAGTAGTGTTATGGTTGCCAGGTTGGATACAGGATGGGTCTATTGTAAGTTGAAGACTGAGAAGTGGAACAAGATACCAAACAACTCTGTGAAGCCTTGTAACTCCTTTAACTTTCAACCTCAGACTTTCAGCAGCAGCTGGTTTTTGCCTTCCAAATGGAGAGTGAGGGAGGAGGAAGGACTGTTCTTGTTCCTGGCAACTCCACACATCTTTAATACCTGACAGTCTGAGGTTGAAGGGGAAGGGAAGGGAAGACAGGTACACCATCACAGCTTCTCAGAGATTCATGGTACATCATTCTTCTCAGTTTTTTTTCCCAATCTGTCAGCCCTATGTGGTGTCCATTTTTCCATTCCCTTCCTTTTCTTTTAATTAAAAGCAAATTTTGAGGGTGGGAGTTTAAAGTATAAAGAATGAGTTACTTAGCTTTTTTCATTTTTGTCCTTCCATTGAAAATCACCAAGCTAATTTTCTCACATCCTGCAGAACAATGTAGGTATCCCATATCTTTCTCTTTGCAGATAGAAAAGAAGTCTTGGAACCATTTTGAGCTAGCACAGAATCCAAAGATGAAAGGGTTAAGCAGCCTCTTCCTAAATATTTCATTTTTCCAATCAACAGCCTCCCAGGGATACTTTCCTTGGTCTAACTGACATGACTCTAGCGCAGACCTTTCTAGTGAATATCTTTTAAGCCTTCAATATTTAGGCTTTGAGAAATGCCCTTGTGTAGAAATTTAAGGGGGAAAGTCTGAATAACCTCTCTGTCATTAGTGCCAGTTTTCTGTCCCGGGACCCTTCAGGATCTGCACAGACAGCCAAAAAATGAAACCAAACCTAAGTGGGAAGCCCACTGCTGGTTGAAAAATAATTTTAAAAAGAAGAAGTTAAAACCTGCAATCTATTTTAAAAGTGAATGATTCCTGGAAGCTTCCAGGACAGGCAATTCACCCAGCCCCTTTTGGAAGGAGCAGAAAGCAGGGCAGTCTGGGGAGCCTGCATGGATTGAGTAACACAAAAACAACCTGGGGGAACACACACACACACACACACAGGGCTGTACTTTTCTTGTCATCTTCCAAGCCACTACTTGAGCAGATCCACACTGCACGGTTATAACAGTTTGAAGCCAGCTTAAGCACCATACTTTCATCCTATGGAATCCTGGTGGAGAGGCTGAACAGAGGACTTCCTAGCAGGAGACTTTGAGTCTCTCATGAAATTATAAATCCCATGACTTTGTAGGATGCTGCTGTGGCACTTAAAATAGCATCAAAGTGCTAGAACTGTACAGTGTGGATACTCTATAGTGGGTGTTTTCTTTATCTTGCCACCCTGCTGTAAAGGTTCCTTGCAGCAGGTCTGTCGCTTTAGGCTCCCAATTACAGTCATTGATTCTTCTGCCTTCTTTCCTCCTTCCAGCACAGGCCCTGGCTGCTGTGAATGCTGTGAAGTCCCGCGGAGCCACATTTTAACACAAGTCGAATCTGCATCCTGACACAACCACTTAATGATGCACGCCACATGGCCATTGTTATGGTCCCGTCAGAACACTCTCACCTTTGGTTGAGCTGCAAAAACATTCAGGAAGGAAAAGCTGCCTCTGAGGAGAAAGGGGAGTATGTCTTTTACCTCCCATATCCTATTGCCACTACTGCCATGGCCCATATCAGCAACTTCTCTGGACAGAAGATTCCAAGGCAAAAGGCCCAGTAGCTAAAGATTCACTGTTGCCTGGCTGGCTTGGCAAGGAGATATCACTGAACGGAAAAGAGGAAGTGAAGTTTCCCACACTAATGTAGCTGTCTCTTGGGTCTCTGTCCTCCTCCACCACTATTTGGACAGGAAGGAAGGGGATGTCTGTGAAGAATGACTTGTCGCTGCAGCCAGAGATTTCTACTTCTATACTGAGCACCAGATTTATCTTCCTCACACACCCCAGTTTGGTCTCCTCGACTAGCCAGAATGGCTTTTATATCCTTAATCTCTGGAGCTAAGCAAGCCTGTGCATGGCCGCTCTTCTCTGCTTATGCTCACAACCATTTATAGGAGAAAGAAGGAAGGGAGGGAGCAGGAAGATGCAAACATGGACTGAGAACTTTGTAGATGTGGCCAAGGAAGGAAAAAGAAGGCTGCCAGTGGAGAAGGAGATGAAACAAACAAAAAATTGGAATAAGCTTTGAGATTTGTTTCTCCAAGAGAATATTGCTGTGGCTTCTCCCAAGCTTGAGGGATGGACCAGAAGGGGTGTGCAGTGTATGTGGCTAGGTAGCAGAGGTGTGGATGAAGGATGTAATGGGGAAGGGTGGTGATGATGGAAAAGTTCAGTTGTCTGGGACTGGCCTCTAGGCAAAGACTTGGATGCATTCTGTCATCCAATGAGGTCTGTTTGATTATGGATACAAAGGGTGTGTGAATGGCATCCCTGTTGGGGCTGGGAAGGCCATATTTCTTTTCACATTGGAGTGAGTTGATAATAGTGCCACAGAGCAGACTCCAGGGCATAAATTAATGTTCTAGGTACAAATCTGAGTAATGGTGTGCTGGATAGACTACTGAACCACCATTAGGTCCTGATGATGAAAACAAAAGACTGGGAGTAAATGGGATATGATCTGAATTAGACTGGACAAGCCAAAAGTCTGCCCCTACAGGATATATGAAGGAAGTGTTTCCTTTTTACTCCTTTTTATGTTTGCCAGTAAAGCAGGCTTTAGTTGATGGTGTGGCAGTCAAGTTTTCTCCCCCTATCTCTTAAAACGCAAACACACAAACGTCACATCTCCTCTACCAAGGCCACATGATAATTACTGATGTGACCTTTGAGAGGAACTGAGCTCCTGTGTCAAGATTGCAGGGCCATTGCTGCACCTGCTCCAATTTCATACCATCTCAAGTGAGCCTGGTCTCCCAGATGAGCCCTCATTGTTTTCTCTGAAGCTTGAGAGAAGAATTAATTCAAAAGGGAAATAGACTTGAGGGGTAGGCAGAGAGAAGAATTGGGATAATACCACTATATTCATTTTCAAGTAAATACCAAAAGAGCCATTGCCCTACATTAATTCAAGTAGCTCTTACCCATTTCCTTTACATATCCTGAGGCAGAAGTCTTACCAGATCAGGGTCTAATAGGGAGCATCTTTTGTCACTGCAGTGACTCATTGAAAGGGGACTTAACATGCAGTAAGGCCTTGAGCTTGGATAGGTTACTTTTTTGGACTACAGCTCCCAAAATTCCCCAGCCAACATGCCCATGCTGGTTGGAAGATTCTGGGAATTATCATCCAAAAACACTCTAGTAAAGCCTGTCTGAATGTCACTTGGGTAGGACAACAGTAGTCAACTTCTGTATTTTCAGGGGACAATTTTGCTTTCCACATACTAATGCAGGAAGTGGAGATACCGTATACTTTGCCACATTACCTGCTCCCTTTTACAAATAGCCAGGCTCTGTATTAAGTTGGTATCACCTTGCAATAAGGAACTCTACAGATCCACAGCATAGCAATCAGATATAAACAAGGCATTATGTTCAAAACCCGGAGTGGGAGAACATTAAAATTTTGGGGCTCCCTCACACACGGCATTTGAAAACAATTGTCCTAATAAGTAGACCTCTGGGCCAGAATTTTTATTACCATAATATAGGAGGGCCACCATAAGAAATTGTTTCACAGGGCACATACGGGCTGGATATAGTTTTGGGTTTGTTTTTTTTTCAAATGGATGCCTTCATTCTGTTTCAGGTTACATCGTTATGGAAGTAGCTAAATTGTTCTTGTTACAGATTAGAACACATAAATGCAGTTGACTTTTTCTTTTCTTTCCCTTAAAATGGATTTTCAGAAAGGGTCATGGCTGAGTATTCAGAAGTGCCAACCATCCAATTTACTGGATTATTCACACAAATACAATGAAAAATGGTAGGGCTTGTCACTTGAGACTGTAATTTGACTTCTAAGAGATTCCATCTCAACATTAGGAGGAACTTCCTGCCAGTAAGGGTCGACAGTGGAACACGCTCCCTCGGAGTGTAGTGGAGTCTCCTTCCTTGGAGGTCTTTAAGCAGAGGCTAGATGGCCATTTGTCAGGGATACTTTGATTGAGAGATTCTGCATGGCAGGGGGTTGGACTGGATGGCCTTTGTGGTCTCTTCCAACTCTATGATTCTATGATTCTATGTGGCAATGTAGTTTTGAATTACTGATGCATTCACACACACACACACACACACACACAAACAGTTAGCAGTTTCATCCTGGAATTATTTATAACACATACATGCCCATAAGAGTGTAAATGAATGTTACTTAAAGAAAGGTCACAACGAAAATCTCACTTCCACATTAGTTGGAATATTATATCCACAGCTGCTTAAAATCTTCAGTGATAAAGCCACATACTCAACTTGATTGAGCATAAACCTGAGATGGGCTTTGTGCTTCCAAACTAGTTGTTGAGTTACAGCATGCTGTCCCCCACTCCCTACTCCACTTCTGTGATGTGGCCCTCTTAGCTATTATTATTAGAAGCCGGAGGGGGTGACTTGGCTAAAGCAAAAGGCAGTCAGGGGTGGAATTTGTGGATTTCATTAAGTGCCCCCACATTTCCTTTCATAATTCAGTCCTTGTTTGTATAAGGCTCAAAGTGAGGTCCTACTAGGACAGTACAATAGTGCAACAGACCTTTACACTAGTGGCTTAACTTTGCACAGGGGGAAGAGGAAGGCAATGGTGGTGGCAGCAACAGTGAGGAAATGGAGCCACTAGCATCATTGCTTAAATACCTGACTTCCAGGGATAAGAGGTAGCCTTAGAGACAAAGCACTCTGGAAGGGGTGGCTTAGACAATTACCTGTCATATGGAGGACCTTGATTTCAAGGTCTGCTACCTCTAGGGATAAACATTTGAGGAATAAGCAGCACAGAGCCAACAAACTCAGTCTCCAGCTGTCATCACTGATTACTGTTTCCCCTGCCGCCGCCGCCACCATTAGTAGCTTTGGTGGCTTCAGTTTTACTTCCACCACTGGAATAACTATGCTAGCTGAACCAGTAGGATCCTGGCCGCATTGTAGCTATGTAGCTGTTTCTGTTTTGCCTTGAAACTGAAAGGTCTGGTTTTTGAAAGTCACCTTAACCTTTGTTTGGACTTTCTCCTACATTAGGAGCAAGGACTCTGTGGTCCTGTGGATATAAGTGAACTACAGTTCCAATCAGCCCTGACAACTGGAGATGCTGACAACTGGTTGGAGTTGGGGATCCAAAACCACCCTGAGCACTAAGGGGCTGTGCAGACAGGCAGGAAAAGCCAGGTTGGGGGCAGAGTTGGGGTGTGGCATCCATATGACGCATGCCCCAACTCCACCCCTGGACCCAGTGTGATGCCACACAGCACACCATGCAGCTCACAGCATCACACCACTCTTCTGGCGCTTTGTCAAACATGACACAGCACCGAAGGAACGCCATAAAGCTGCACTGCTGTGGCTATTGCACCCTGCAAAGGCCAGATCGGGGCCATGGTGTGCAGTTGCCACAGCCCCAAACTGGCTGTAAAAGAGGTGGCCTGCATAGCCTCAGTTGCCAAGATTTATCCCTGTCTTCCCAGTAGAGTCATGTCAGTTACTTCAGCATTAAAAAACAAACAAACCCTAGTTTGTTTCCCAATTCTTTCCTTACCATTGTTCCATTGGAAGACAGTTTATTATCCAGCATGTTTAATTACTACATATTTATTAACTGTTCTGGTCTCTGCCATTTATAAAATAATGTATAGAGAAAAATATTGCATGGGTGAGAAGTGCTAAATCCTTCACCAGTCCATTGCTTATTTCTCCAGTCTCCACAGAATCTCCCCTCACCATAGGGCCTGCTTCTCTCTATTTTGTGGAAATAGAGTTGGCAGGCAGAATAACTGGATACAGAAGGCTATTTTCTATCTCATACACATCTGGTTTTGCATACACTATACCTCACCCTCTCTCCTCACCCAGCAAAATGTGGTGATGGAAGAGAAAGAAAGGACATTCTTATTGTAAAACATGGCAGACAGTGAACATGTGGCTTGTTTAGAAAATGCATTGTGTTCTTGGAAGCACAATTTATTTTAAAGACAAGGGCTGGAATCCAATTGGTGTCTTAATACACATATAATACACATTGAAACTGATGGACATTTTTATCTGATGAACAGTGTACATATTCAGTTCAAAGGCACTGAAACAGAGTTGCACATTTGCTGCTACTATACATGTGGATGTACATTTCCACTGATACATATCCATCTGTCTCTGTTGGAACTGGGTGGTAGTACTCCTTTAATTGTATATCTGTGTATGCAGTTGTCCATTCAGTTGTACAGTGGGCCCTTGTTATCTGCTGGGGTTTGATTCCAGGACTCCCCATGGATAACAAAATCCATGGATGCGCAAGTCCCATTAAATATAATGGCACAACAAAATGGTGTCCTTTATATAAAATGGAAAATCAAGATTTGCTATTTGGAATTTATTTATTTATTTATTTATTTTTTGGAGTATTTTCAAGCCATGGATGCTCAAATCCATGGATAAAAAATCTGTGGATAAGGAGGGCCGACTGTACAATATTGCAGTTCAATACAAGGGTTGTATAGCACAATGTATGTGGAGATTTCCACTGTTTAACCCTGAATCAGGATCTCACACAAGGTGTGTACTTCTCACATAAATGAACTTGTGGCTCCCGTTCCTTTACAGCCCTTTGGTTGGTGGCGATGGCAGGAGTGGGGTGGTGTTGTTATATCCTGGCTGGCAATTTTATGGGGGAAGCATTGCCGTCCATCATCTGACAGATTCTCACCTCTGATTTAGTGTTTTAAGCTGGATTCCTTCCCAAGTGTGGACTTGACTTGAGTAGATCCACATTTCAAATTCTGCCCTCATCTGGTCTAGCTTGGCTCTAAGAGACTGGAGATCTGTTCACAAAAGAGAAAATTACTGAATCACCAATTGATTTGATTTTTTTAAAGGAAAGAATGAAATATCAGTCTTCATAGAATCATAGAGTTGGAAAAGACCACAAGGCCCATCCAGTCCAACCCTCAGACTTGGATTTCACAGAGACTTGGATTTTTCACTCCCTCCTTACTTGGCATAGCTATCATGTGTGTCAGTGGAAGGAGTGTAGGCTTGACTTTAATTTGCAAGCCAAATAGTAGATGGGCTGATTCCAGTGCTGCTCTCTTCTAGTCCACACAAGGCAGACTGGGAAACTGTGGAGTAAGTTGACACAGCAGCCTGTTGGAAAGCAGGTTGGGAAAATCCACAGGATAGTAGACCTAGGCTGCAAACATATATCTAGTTACATGAAACTAAGCCATGCCAAACTCAGAGGGGTTTCCTTGCAAGGATAGACTTACATTACTTGGCTTCAGTCCTAAACATGCTTTGTAGGGAATAGGTCCTATTGTGCACAGCAAGGCTTACTTCTGTGTACACATTCCTAGGGTTGTGCTGTTAATGGGATCAGGTTCTGTTTCCTGGACATTCAATTTCACACCAAAGTAGCAAGGGCGGAAGCTATCCACCTTGCCATATCCACAAATCTGCCTCAGTAGATTTGAAGAGGAATCTGAGCATTTAACAAGATCATTTTCACATAACCCAGTGGAGAACAAAAATGCCTTTCATCAGAAAAGTTTCAGTGCCTGCTTTTGTCAGGTTCTGTTTCCTCCACATTCATTTTAGCACCAAAGTAGCAAAGGGGCAAGCTCCCTTCTCATTCCTTACAAGAATTCACCTCAGTAGATAACGTAAAAATTAGGTTCTTGGCATATAGCAAGATCTCCTTCTTACCACAGTGGAGAACGGATGACAGATTGCCTTTTAATCAGATTTTACCCCTCACTTCCTAGCCAATAAATACTACAGATCCTTTTTATTTTTAAAATAATCATGTTGGCAATATATAGAGCACTCCAGGGAATCATAGTTTAGATCCTCTCCTTCAGCAATACATTTGACATTCCAGAATAATAATAATAAACAATAATACAGTTCTTGTTTCTGATCCTACAGTAGCACCTGCTAGCTGATAAAACTATCCCTTCATGATCCTCTACATGCCTTAATATATGTTTTATGGAAATTATACAGTGATGTGTGTGTATGTGTATATATAAATATATATGTTTTTCTCTTCACCATACTGTTTACTTTCATGCTAACTTTTTCTCTCAGTACACAAGGCCACTGAAGTCAGCTGTGTCACTGAGTTACTGAAGTGGGAGACACTATGGGCAGTTTATCATAATAATAATAAAGAAGAAGACATATTTAAAGAAATATATATTTTTTCTGGTTTTATCAAAGCAAATTTATTTAAAATAAATAAAAGCTGTCAGTTTAAGAGGAGTGATGCATTTATTTCCTTGTTGTTGGGTAAGGTAGTGCTTTTTATGTCAGGGTCCAATCCTCTGCCGAAGCTACTTAGCATAGCTTATTTGAAATAGCAAAGCTAAGTTAACTTACATCTGTAGAGGCTCTGACCTTGAAGGTACATGATAGGAATTTGTGTGGGACTGTAGCATATCAGGGACCGCAAAGATTGTCTTGCTGGTACACAGCTATCCCATTGGGATACTTGCAATATATTTGGGTTTTTTACTGTCAGTGCCAGTTTTCTTTTTTCTAATCTCTCTTTTGTGCACATGAATGTTTTTTGTTGTAGCTTGCAGAGCAGTGTCACTGCAAAGCAGCTAGTTTATTTTCCTCTTTCCATCATCTTTGCACTCCCAGCAGCTATCCTTACCTCTATCCAGCCTATTTTGTTTGGGAAAGGTACATTTTCAAATGGTACTTGTGTTTTTCCTTGCTGTGAAGGCATTTTGGCCATTTTCTAAATGGCGGTAGCTCAACAGAAAGGGGAAATAAGAGCTAAGGGGATATATGTGTTAGCCCCAAAGGATTGTCTGCCTAGGACAGGCCCTCCCAGAGGCCAGAGAGGGCCTTTATATACTACCTCCTCTGAGGACTCTAAGGTAGTGGTCCTACCTGTGCACGTTTTTGAGAGAGATGGAGGACAGACTACTTTGAGGGGATACAGTATCTTAAGGGAACCATTCTACCAGTACTTGAAGCTACAGGGGTGTCATGAGACCTGCAACACTTTTTGGAGCCCTGGTAGCACAGTGGTTAAATGCTGGTATTGCCACCACAATATTGTGAGTTCGATCCCAGGGCTCTAAGGTTGACTCAGCCTTTCATCCTTTCATAGGTCGGTAAAATGAATACCCAGCTTGTTGGGGGCAATTGGTTTACAGATTGTAAACTACTTAGAGAGTTAACTATTAAACAGCATAGAAATGCAAATGCTATTGCTAAATGCTATTGGAGCCATTGCATTTTGTCTGTCGTGACTGCCCTAGTTCCCCCACTCCCCTGGCATTCCCCAGCAATATGAGTGTTGATCTCTGCCATTGAGGAAGGGTTTTTTTTTTTAATGGGCATTATAAGGAATGTTCATCTCCTCTTACCAGTGCTCTCAATTAATCGCTGGGTAGAATCTGTCACTTTCTGCATTTGGAGGTTACAAGCTGTGAGGTCTCAACAGGGTGCATTTAGGACCACCATTTTACAGTATTGTGAAAGATGTTTTTAATCTTTTATTTTAAGTATTGTTGTTTTCCCTTCTAATTATTCATTCATATGCCAGCAGCACCTGTAACCAAGAAAAAAGGCATTATTTATGCACATTATTTGCAGCAACATTTGCTAGTTTTAGACAAGTTTTAAGAAAATGATCAAAGAAGCAATGTGATGTTGATGTCTTTCGTTTGTATAAAAGTGACCTTAGATTATGAAACTTTAAAAGAAAATTAGCAGTCTGTGATTAAAAATAATATGTCAGTGGCTTGGAGTTCTTCACACCAAACCAAGGGATAATCTTTCCAGTAATTAAACCTGCAGTGGCTTGCTTAATATTCCTTCCCAGCAGCGTATGTTCTAGATGTAGCTACTTTAAAAGGTCAAAATCTCACACAAGGAAAACAAAATAAAAAAATGCATTTGTACCTTGCAAGTTTGTATAAAGCAAATCAATAAAAATTGATGGTTTGTAAACAGATTGTGTGCTCTCCTCATTCTTATCAGTATCTCTGCTTCTAAGGCTTGGAGAAGTCAAGAAGGTAATGAAAAATAATTTTAAACTACACCTAAAGAAAGGTGGTAGAGTTGCACCAAGGTCTTTTCAGAGCAGGAAGGTCTATATGTCCCAATTCTCTCTCCCTTTCTTGAATCTGGGATACGGTGACTCAAGTGATTAAGACACCGATTCTGTTGATTGCAAGATTGGCAAGTTGGCAGTTCGAGGCCCAGGTGTCGCATGATGGGGTGAGCACCCATAACTAGTCCCAGCTTCTGCCCACCTAGCAGTTCAAAAGCATGCAAATGCCAGTAGATAAATAGGTACCACTTCAGTGGGAAGGTAAACAGCATTCTATGCAATCATGCCAGCCACATGATCACAGAGTAGTCTCTGATAATGCTGGCTCTTCAGCTTAGTAACAGAGATGAGCACTGCCCCCTATGGTTGAACATGACTTGACAACCTTGGAAATATGTTTACCTTATCTTGAAGCTATTGTATCTTATAGAAATTGTCTTCTGATACACCAGCATCATGTTTTAGGTGATATGATATTTCTACTACATCTGAACATGTTTGAGGAAGAGAAGGCGAGTAATGATGGTAATGATGATGGTGGTGGTGGTGGTGATGATGCTGTAGCACTTCATAGACAAGAAAGGTATAATTCCTTAGCTAGACAATTTTCAAAAGGATAGGTTAAATCCAGACAGGCCAGCCTGAGAACAGAGAGGCTGCAGCCCACAAAAGACATTGAGACTCACTGAAGTCTCCCTGCTGGAGGAAGGAGCTAAAGGGGATGTGTGCTGTCACCAATGCCCCTTTCCTTAACAGCATGCTGCTCTAATGGCTTCCCCAGCCCCCCAGAGAAGCTTTTCAAGAGACTCTAGGATGGAAAGAGAAATTGCAAAGATCCCAGTGAGAACAGAATTCCCTGGTTTCTCTTACATGCTTGAATTTGTCAGGCAAAGAATAATTTCAAGGAAATCATTGCTGGAGAGAGGAAGGGCTGAAGTTCTCTAACCAGGAGACAGGAGGGTCTATAACTGGAAGACAAATGTCTCCCATTGAGGAGACATCCACCCTCTTCCCATTTTGAGAACTGCAGTTGGACTATGGCTGAAGTCTGCTCTTTTTCCCCAGGTGCAGGATGGCAATGGATGCTGCCCACAGACTCTCATCCTCTCCCAGTCACTAAATGGCTCTGAAGATGCATGTTGGAAATGGGAAGCTGCCTTGAGCAGGAGGTGGAAGACAAGCCCTATGAAAGTATGCTCATGCCAAAATATAATGTAGAACCACAGCCATTATGTGAATAAGTGCTTGTATTCCATGCCAAATATCAGCCTCTACTAGAAAGAAACTTAATATGATGATGAAAATATGATGAAAATATGATGCCTCAAGACTAGAAAAACTATCTCTGAGGTCCCCAGCCCAGTGAAGTCAGTATGCTACCCAAAGTAAGCAGATTTAGATGTATATTTCATTCCCTTTCCCTTGCAGAGCCTCACATCTCCATCTCTTTAATGTGTGTACATGTATGCATGGGAACAACTCCACTCATAATAGATGCCTTCTATATTCAATCATGGAACATTGTTTTATGCCATTACTAAAATATATATCAAAACATTTCCCCTGATGCCCAGAAATGTGAGGCTCAGATGTTACATTAATGTGAATGTTGAGTCCATCTGCATGATTATTGGGTGCACAGTTTGGTTCACACCAGAACATATGAAAGAGCTACACATGAAATGTTTACAAGATTTTATTTGTTAAAAAAAATGAAAATACGCTTCTAGTTTCAAATATATTGAATGATTCAATGATTGGAAATGAGTTTGCTGCTTGGGGTACCCAGCTATTTGCTAGACAAAAACAAGGAACATCTATTTCTTGTGCTTTATAGAAATGCTTCCTGTGACTCAGGCATGGCTAACGCAGATGTCCCTAGCCACTTAATTAGTTTCCTACAATAGTGTTTCTCTGTGAGCTGCCTACATGAAAACAACATGGGTTGTTTTTCAGAAATATACTATACATCAGAAGACCATGTTTGTGTGCATGTGTGTGTGTGTGAGAGAGAAATAATATTGGTGTGTGTGTGTGTGTTTAGAAATAACAGCTATCATTTAAACAGAAATGTAATGCATCTCACCACAGTGAGGAAAATTGTAGCAAGTTGACATGTATACTTTACTAGAATCCCTGATTTACTGATGGGCAACTCTCCCAGTTTCTTGCTATTCATCATTATCAAACCTGCTTTGGCCTTCAAACAGTGGATACCTTGAAACATAGGGCTTTAAAAAAGAGGATTGTTCTGTGTAAAGAAAGATGAATGCCCTCCTACATGCTTCCAAACTGCCAGCACAAAAAGCAAGAAGGGAAAGAGCCCTCAGAAAAAAGAACGAAGAGCCTCTGGTCCCAGTGGGGAAGTGCATTAACTATTATAAGCTGCATAGGTACTTATATGAATAACTTCATAGTTTATGCCCACCATCCAACACTAAAGAAATGCCTTGCAGTTAAGTTCAGGGTTTCCTTTTCTCTTGATCAGAACATCTGCTTACCGGATACTGGTCTCAGCTCCCTTTTGCAGATCCACAAGAAGAGAAGTGCAAGTTTGTGTGACTGCAAGAATGCAGCCTCTCTTGGAGACTTCAGTGACAGTGACAGCCCAGTTCACCTTCAGAGAGGTCTTTACTATGGGCAGGTTAATGATTTCCAGGGTGACGCAAAAAGGGTGAAAGGCCTTTCCAAGGTTCACCAGTTGGAAAATATGTGGAAGTGTCAGCATCCACCTCAGCCCTCTGTGTCGTGACACTTTCCCATCTACTTCCCTTTTGGGCCTGCAATAGTGAGGATGATAGAAATCACAGAGCTTCAAAGTGAGTATGATCATGTACCCCAGATTGTGGAATAGGGGTCATACATTCATACACCAGGGCCTTGTTTCCACTATGGTTTAAACCAGATCATGATTTGAAATGATCAGGTTTAAACCACCATGGTTCCTATTTAATTCAAATCATGGAAATGATTCGAAAAGGGGTGTGTGTGGTTTCGACCCATTTAACTCGCATCAAAAAGATGCTGGGGTTTTTTTCGGGGGGGGGGGGGTTGGGCTAAATCAATTTATCTGGGAAATAAATCGATTAAGCCCAGTGGAAACCAGGTGGATTAGAATCCGCCCTCTGGCACAAGTGGGAACAAGGGAGGCAGATTTAAATCCACCCGGTTATGACAGGAGAGTCAGCTGCAAGGGCCCTGGCCATCTCCCCTGTCACCTGCCTCCCTGCCTCCCTTGCCTCTCCTTACCTGGGCCTCCGGCTTCTCCTTGGCCTTCTGCAGCCTTTTTCAGCTTCCCTGTGGGCTCTTCCTGCTCTTCCTAAGCTTCCCCACCCTGCAAACTTGTTCCTCTGTTCCTGGCCTCCCCGTGGCTGGAGAAGCTGGGAAAGAGGTTGCTGTAAGATCGGGTTCGATCCCCCGTGATCTGGGTTATCTCAATATAAACCGATCAAATGGGGATCAAACCTGAATTCCAGTGGGAACAATGCTCCTGTAATAAGGATGGAATGCACGTTCAAATGGGAATGAGATGTTATAATCCAATTCCTGAAAACCCATAATTTGATCTATAAACTAGTGCACATGCCCCCCTACTCCTCTATTACTCCTCAATCCAAGGGGGCTGTCTTGGTTCAAAACCAATACCTGTCATCAGTAATGGACTGGATGGAGGCAAATAAATTTAAATTTAATCCAGACAAAACAAAAATGCTTTTGATCAACTGAAAAGCAGATAAGAGAATAGGGAATCAGCGTCTGATAGAGGGGGCTACACTCCCCTTGAAAAAGCAAGTCTGCAGCTTGGATGCTTTCCTGGACTCAATACTAACCCCAGAAACACATGTTTCATTGGTGGCCAGAAGTGCATTCCCAGTTAAGACCTGTGTGCCAGCTGCACCCATTCCTTGAGATGCTGGGTGTGGCCATAGTGACACTCATACGCCATAAGTCCAAAACACACTGCAGAAATAATCCAGTTTGAAACTGCTTTAACTGCCCTGGCTCAGTGCTAGGTAATCCTGGGAATTGTAGTCTATTGTGGCACCAGAGCTCTCTGACAGAGAAGGCTAAATGTCTCACAAAACTACAGTTCCTAGAATTCTGTAGCATTGAGCCAGGGCAGTTAAAGCTTTCTATTTCAGTTACTTTCTGTGTGGATTACTGTACTGTAACCCATTTTGGCTTTGAAGAAGAATGGTCAGAAACCACAACTAGTCCTTGTGGTAACACTTGAGGATCCTGTAGAAAGCTTAAATAGCCTAATTAAAATTTTAAAATCTTTTGAAGCAGTCTCAGGGCTAAAAATTAACATAGAAAAATCTGCGGCCATTACAAAAAATATGAAACAAGAGGAGCAATCTATGCTAACTAACAAATCTGGAATAAATGTTTGTAAAAAGGTCAAATACTTAGGTATCACTCTAACAAATAATAACGCAAAACTGTTTAAAAATAACTACAAAAAAAATGGACCGAAATCAAGAAAGAAATTAAAAACTGGTCGGAAGTTAATCTCTCTTTGTTAGGAAGAATAGCCGCCATCAAAATGATGGTTATACCAAAACTTTTATTTTTGTTTCAAGGCATCCCTATCACGAAAAAATATTGAAAGAATGGCAAAAACAACTAGCACAATTTGTTTGGGCAGGGAAGCGGCCAAGAATCAAACAAAAGATTCTCTGTGATGCCAAGGAAAGGGGCGGTTTGGCTTTCCCTGTAATAAATTTGTATTATGAGGCGAGTGTTATTACCTATCTGAAAGACTGGATGACCTTGAATGATAAAAAACTTTTAAAGCTAGAAAGCACAGATATAAGATTCGGCTGGCATGGGTTTTTGTTCTATGAAAAAATAAAGGCAAATAGTAAATTTAATAACCACTTTATTCGAGCTTCGATATTCCGAATATGGAACAAGTACAAAAGAAGAATTTCGCCTAAAATTCCAATGTGGCTATCCCCGCATGAGGCTTTGTATTCGGTAGATCCTAAAAGAGAAGAAATTTGGATTAGATACAGTGACCTATTAGATGAAAACAGGGAAATCAAGACTTATGAAACCTTAAAAGAAGAAAATTGGAACATAAATTGGTTCCTATATAGGCAACTCCATCAAAGATACAAACTAGATAAAAAGCAAATAGGCTTAGCTAACGCTAGCACTGAGATGGAAAATATCATTTTGCACTCAGATCAAAAGATGTTATCCAAAATTTACAAAAAGCTACTAGAGTGGTATACGGAGGATGAAATTATAAAAGAAGCCATGATTAAATGGGCACAGGATTGTGGAAGGGCAATAGAGCTGGATCAATGGGAAAAAGTGTGGAACCAAAGAATGAAATTCTCTATGTGCCAGGATATTAAAGAGAACTATTATAAGATCTTGTATAGGTGGCACCTATCACCTCAGAAAATAGCTAGATTGTATAATACTGCTAATGATATTTGTTGGAGATGCCAAAAAGAAGTAGGAACCTTTTTTCATTTATGGTGGCTGTGTGGCAAGGCCAAAATATTTTGGAAACAAATTCAAAAAGAAATTCAAAACATATTAGGAATCACATTAGAATTTAGACTGGAAATAATGTTGTTAAATATGCTGAAAGACGAAGATGAGCGATTATATGGGAAAACGATTTTCTATATGTTGACAGCAGCAAGAATAGTATTTGCAAGATCTTGGAAATCGAACAGGTCAATAAATCTGGAAGAATGGTGGTTTAAAATATATGATATGATGGAATTAGATCTGATATCAGATAAATTGAGAAATGAAAGTAAGAGCAAATGGAAAGAAGGTTGGGAAAAGGTTTGGAAATATATGGAGGGGAAATGGGGGAAGGAGGCAAACATAGGAATGAGAACTAATACTATTGTTTGAATTTGTAAAGAGAATGTGTTAAAGACTCAGAGATACTCATCAAGGAGAAGGATGGGGAAACTATGGACTATTCATGAGTGTTAATTGTCAAGGAAAAAGAAAACAGGGAAAGTGTGATGTAACACAATGAGAAAGATAATAGGAAAGGTATAGGAAATCCCTAACCAAAGTAACTGCTTGATAAGTAAAGGCTAATAAGGTGCTAAATACAAATTAAAACAAATGCACCTAGCAGCAAAAGCTGAATTTAGCACATTAGAGCATAAGGTATGGAAAATAATTCTTTTTTTACGCAGAACTTAGGGTGGGAGGCAAGGCAATAATACTGGTACAATGACTGAATAGTGTCACAAGGGATATAAGATAAATGCTAACAAGCTTTGAATCTTTTGGTAAGGAAAGGGAAAGGAAGTGGTTGAAATAGACTTAAATTAAAATTATGGAAATATCAATAGAAGGGGTGGTGGGGAAGGGAATCAATATAAATGTATAAATGTGTTGTATGAACTGAGAGACCGATTGTTTTAAAACAGCGTTGTATGTGTTAAAATTCAATAAAAATGATGGGAAAACAGAAACCACAACTAGTCCAAAGACAGCTAGACTGTGTACAGGGATCATACAACTCCCTTTATGATACAGCTCCACTGGCTGCCAGTCTGTTTCTGGGCACAAGTCAAAGTGCTGATCATGACCTTAAAAGCCTTCTACAGGTTCACATTATCTGACATCATATTTCCCTGTTGGAGCCTGCCTATGTTTTGCGATCTTCTGAGAAGTGCCTTCTTTCCATTCCACTACCCTCTTAGGTACATCTGATGGGTGCTTTCAGGTTTTGGATATCCCATCCTAGAAGGATTAGACTGACACTCTCCTTGCTATCTTACTGTAGGCAGGCGAAGGCCTTTTTATTCCAGCATGTCTTTCAGGACTGACTGCTCAGGGGAAAGGGGCCTTTCATGTCCTGTGTTGCTTATATTTGTTATTGTTTTTTAATGGTTTGTTTATAAATATTTTTAGATTTTATTATAGTCTAATTATATTTTTAACTTTTGTACGATGTAATTTTTAGCAGTATCTGTTTTAACATTTGTGTGGCATAATATCATTTTAATAATAATAATAACAATAATTGGAAGATACATTCTGTTGGGTTTGAAGAATGAAGGATTGCCTGACATATGGCTAAGCTGATTTGCTTATATAAACGGCTTTTTTGTTTTGTTTTGTTTTGTTTTAAATAAAATCAGGGAAACTCAGGCTAGATAAGGAACCAGTATCCTAGATCTGGCCATTAATTTTTTTTTTCACTTTCTAATTTTTTATTTTATACATTTGAGCTGTCTCTTATCATAAACCTAAATTTGTTTCTATCATATGCATTCTATTTATTTACAATATAAAATTGATTTCAAATTTAGTCTACAAAAGCAACAGTTCCAAGCTCTCCCCATTCATTACTTAGATATTTCATAACATGTTCCCATTTTTTTTTATAAACCTAGCTGTAGTTTTCTCTTTCAAAGACTGGTTAGCTTGTTTAATTCTGCCATATCTAATAGTTTTGTTACCCAATCTTGAACTGATGGGATTATTTTATTTTTCCAAGTTTAAGCATATATAATTCTGGCTGCCACTGATATAGACAATATAAATTTTGCAGTTTGGCTATTAATTCCCTCATCAATTTTCCTAGTAGATACATTTCTGGCTTCATTTGAATCTTTATTTTTAAGATTTTCTCAACCAGGGTGGCTAAAGGCTTCTCAGTACTGGAGTACAAAAAGGCAACTTTTCCAAACTCTTCAAAGCCTTGGCACTACCACTAAAAAGAAAGCCCATTCTCATATAGTCATCAACTGTACCTTAGATAGAAGTGGACACAGAACAGGGCATCCCCATCAGATTTCAAGAGAGGAACAATATAATTCCAGAACAGTATCCTGAATGTAAACTATCTCTGCCAGACTTTTCTCTCTCCAGTAAGTTACAAGAGTTGTTTCTCCTGTCCATTCAGCCTGCTGTGATATTAATTACATTCATTTTATGTCTTGCAGAGATTGGTGTTGGCCTCGTGGGCTTTGGGGTATTCTTTCTTCTCTTTGGAATACTGCTTTACATGGATGCAGTGCTTCTGGCCTTTGGAAATGTATGTTTCTTCAAAAGCTTCTGATGTTTCCTTCTAAGATAATAAACTTTTGTGTTTTGACCACATAAAATATTCATCTTCCCAAAGATTTCAGTGCTTCAAAAATTCTTAAGGATCACTAAATGTACTTAGAAAGAACTGGCACTATTATGTTCCAAGGCAAGGATGGAGGACTTTTGGACCTCTAGATGTTTTGGTCCATTATTCCCTTCAGCCCTGCCCTGTATGGCCCATGGTATTGCATTGTGGAAGTTATAGGCAAAGACAACTTGAAAGTCAAAGGTTCCCCAAATCAGCATATTCGCTTGGAATATTGGCTCTATTGGCACCAATGGGGCACTTGTTTCTGAGCAGATGTCTATAGCCTTGAGTTTTGCAAGATCACAACTTAACCAATGGCAAAATTAGGAATATGCCTATATACTGCCCAGTTTATCATGTGAAGAAAGCAAGGAGGTGGGTACAGAATGACACTTGGTGAATCCTGTTAGAAACAAGTGTGCATGTAGTATGGTTGATGCATACATATGTCTCTTTCTGGACAGTGTGTGAGGTGCTGCTATCTAAAACCTGCCCCCCCCCCGATGTCAAGTATGGAGGGAGTTCAAGTGATATGGCTCCAAGGGGAATGCATAGGAGGGTACACTCCATCTGTGAGGACACTCCCATTTCCTTCTGGTTCTTCATTGTCTAACTTGTCCCCCTTCTGTCTCCATTTCCCCTGGTAAGCATCAGCAGCTACTGCTGCCCTTACAAAACTTGTCAACTGCAGGGAGACATTGGATGGGGCACAAAGGGCTAAAAAAAAAGAAGACATAATTGCGTAGATGGAGTGTTACATTCTACCTACTTGATGTAGGATCTCAGCCTATATCAGCAAAAGAAGAGAACGGTGAAATGGTTCATGGTGATAAACTCCTTATGCCAATAGCACAGTGGCTGAAGAATGTCTTCTTGAAAAAGAAAGTGGGGAGGACAAAAATAATAGCGTCCTTCAGAAACAAAAGGCATAGATATTGAACGGTATGTAAAGTTCTTCTTGTTTGTATTGGGGATTCAAGTTTCATATGCAATATAACACCCCTAAAAGGATAACCTGAGAAGTTACTGTTCAGGAGTACAGCTCCCAAACCCTACTAGCTAGCATGGTTGCATAGCATTTCTAAGAGAGCTCTATATGTTAATACAGATCGTGTTGCTGTGGTACACTCTGCAAATCCCTGAGAATTGTTTATCTTCTTCTTAGATCCTGTTCCTGTCTGGTTTAGCAGTTATCATTGGACTAAGAAGAACCTTTGGTTTCTTCTTCCAGAAACCAAAGCTTAAAGGAACCAGTTTCTTTCTAGGAGGCATAGTCATTGTCCTTCTTAGGTGGCCTGTCCTGGGCATGCTGCTGGAGATCTATGGCTTCATTAACCTCTTCAGGTGATTACCCAACTAAAGCAATGGAGTTTCTATGAGAAACTATATAGACACACAGCAAGGATGGGAGCTGGGCATGCCAGATCCCCTCTTAGCCCCCAGAGGGCTCTTATCATACACACAAATGTGTTTCAACAAAACGGGGGGATAGTTTTTTGTTGTTTTTTTGGGCTATGTGACCAAGTTCTAGAATTTATTTCTGATGTTTCACCAGCATCTGTGGTTGGCATCTTCAGAGAAAGATGAAGCCAAAGATGCTGGCAAAACATTGGGAATAAATTCTTCTAGAACATGGCCACATAGCCCAAAACTCACAGAAAAGTATGGATGTTGGCCGTGAAAGCCTTTAACTTCAAAAAGGTTTTTTGTTTTGTTTTGTTTTGTTTTGTTGCCTCCAGAGGCCTTCAGGTATCCCAGTTTTCACTGAATGACAGAGAGGGGGGATTTCATTGCAAAAATCACATTTGATGAAAACATGAAGTGAGCTCTAGATCATTTCTAGAGTGACCTCTAGATCACCTACGTACAGTTCGGAGGATTTCAGTTGATTAAAATTGTGTGACCGCCTCCCCTGACTGTCCACAGATATCCAGTTAACATTGCTTAAGAGTATATTTGTACTTTATTATAATGCAACATATAAAACCCTGTTCCTGGCTTGTGGTTATCCAAGTCTGAGAAACATCAAGATTTCATACTGCCTGCCAGTTAGTAATAGTTGTCCTCTCCTGCATCAGAAAAGAGCCCCGAGGCTTGTGCATACGCAGTCTATAACAACACATGAGACTAGACCCCAGCTGCAGATACTAAAGTTTCTCACTGGAATTCAAAGGTTCCTGAATAGTCAGGATAATTTGAAGATGCATATATACCACTTGATTGCTTAATACTTCATGATTTCTAGCTGAATGGGGGAAGTTTCTTCATGGACATTTTTGGTTTGTTCTTTGTAATTGATATCATGTGATACAAAATTTCTGTCTCTGGTGATTCATTCTCTATGCAACTCAGCCCTTGATGGTACTGACAACCAGAGGTGCTCAAGGATTTTGTTTGGTCTACATTTCAAGGGCCAATTTCATCAATACTTTTTGAACTAATGTTTCAGTCAGAATGTAGTTACCTTTCAGATGCAGATCTTTGAAGGATTATGGGTCATTAGTACAAGTAAAGGTGGAGCATGGATGCAAATAGGTGAAGACTCCCCTCTTCCAGAGATCACGTTTCTACATCTTTCTTCCCAGAGATTTCCATCTTAGTTTCAGTACTGAGGTTTCTCTGGAAGAAAAGTACATGAATAATGGTTCTTTCATGAGAAAAGCTATAAATGAGCAAGAAAGGGAGTTCATTACTCCTCTTCTATATCCCCTTTTGATTTTAAAATAATCACAGAGATCCATCCTCTTTCTTGTGGGGGCTGACAGTTCCATATTTAAACCTCCAGAATGAATGTTGTCATATCTAGTTTGGCTTTCAAGTTGGCTGGCTACATGATAATTTCAGCAGTTACTAACACATTCTTCTTTATATTCAGGAGCTTTTTCCCAATTGCCTTTGGATTTCTTGGGTCATTGGTGAATATCCCATTTTTGAGCAAGGTAAGGATTCTTATTTTTCTGTGGGAAAAGCAAGATTCTAGTTCAGTGGTTTAGCAAAAGAACCAATTATACAGTAAAGGTACCAAGTTCAATAGTCAAATATTCCAGGTGTTGTAAACTAAGAGTGCCTCTACAATGATGCATTTTGACACCAATTTAAGTGCCATGGTTTCATCCTACAGAATCCTGCAATCTGTAGTTTTGTGACCGGCATGCTTCAGTAGAGAAGGTCAAGACCTTGTAAAACTACAAATCCTAGGATTCCACAGGATGGAGCTACAGCACTTAAAGTGCTATTAAACTGCATTATTTCTACAGTGTAGATGCACCCTAAAACTCTTTCCAAATGACCTGTTTCATTACAGGAGTTACTGCAATTCCTCTTTTGTTTAAATGCAAGTTCATCCACAGCCATACACTTTTGTTTAAATGCAATTAAAGTGATGTTGTGGTTAAATCTGAAGTACAGATGCTCATCACGACATTCCCAATAACCCGGCCTCTAAGTTAGATGAAGTGGCCATTTTCTAAGTTGTCAAAAGATAAGAGCCCATTCACAAAAATGTTAACCCCACATATGGCCAGGGAGACCAGGATCATACTAGCTGGTCCCATTCTTATAGCAGATTTCAATAGCAACTGCCTCCAGAATGGGCAAAATGAAGCACTCTAAATGTTGAGTTGGAGCTCCCAGCAGCCATAGCCATCATAACCAATTGAGATGAACTGAAGTATCAAAATGCACAAAGGGTCTCAAGTTGCCCTTCCCAACTGTATAAAAGTACAAATTCTGGTATGCACACACATATTTCTGCAGAAGTGAGAACCTTACAAAAGCCAGGGTCCTCAGTTATGTATTCAAAACCTGCACATGGATGTCTATGGGAGGATGGGTTTAGGCTATATGCACTGGCTCCATCCCTGATCTTAAAATGTTTAACTGAAGATCCAAGCATATATATGTACAATTCGTAGATATGTACAACAGTGTGTATGTGTTGAGAACAGGAACCAGAATTCTGCAATAGCTTATACTTAACCTAATACTCAAGGGCTTCATTACACGAGCCACTGTCTTGCTTTGCCCTTGCACAATTGCATTAGTGAAAACAAACAAAAACATACCAGTACGGGACATTTTATTAAAACACCTCTCTTAATTTGTATGATTTGACTTTTTGTGCCATCAAGGGTTTCTGCTCTCTTTCTCACTCCCCTTTAACCCACCTCCCTGCCCTTTGCTTTACAGCTTGCTCTGGAATAGGGAGGCGGGGAGAGAGAGGAGAAATTGTGACAATGAAACCACATGACTGTCCAGTACTGGAACTGCCACATGAAAAAGCTTTTGACCTTGAAGACAATTGCTAAAGCAGCATGTGCTATTCTTTAGCAAATTTAAAGCCTTATGTGATAAACTCCTAAGTAACTTCTCCTGGCCTGACCCCCACTCACCCCAAACCTGACAGAAACATCATTCAACCATGCTTCAATCATCAACAGTTACATAACTGTTTCATATTCACAAACGCTATTTAGCCACAATCTCGACACATTGCCACAATAGTAACTTACTTCACTAGGCATCAGTTGAATGGGGAGAAGGAGATCCATTCTGATGATGATTGGAGCATTGTTATGTACTGGGTTATGTATAAGCTATAACAGGATTCTAGCCAGAGTTTGTATGAGTATGCACAATACATTTGTATAACAGGTACTACTCAGTCTAACAAGTGAATGGAAAATGGAGTGTGTTGCTGATCACTGGAAATCATATAGGTCTCCATGCATGCAGCTTTCAAAAGTGGTCTCCGTGCGTACAACTTTCAGAATTGTAGTGGAAGCACTAGTTGTGCATGTGTAACATTTACCCAGAAACCTACTGTATGATTTCAAGACAGTGCACTTCGAAATTCTGGATTGCCCTGGAATATAATCGAGGAAAAGATATTTAGATCAATTTTACACAGTGAGGTAGTGTGGGCTGTGTCATAGAAATTGGAATGGAAACCTAGTGACCTGCCAAGCTTTCACTATTGGCCATGGTAGCAGGGGCTGATGGAAACTGAAGGTCAACAATATCTGGGTGGCTGCAAGTTCTCAATCCTGCACAAAGCATTAGCATGATGTAGTCCTACCACAAGACAATATGCAGAAGTGTCAACATAGATCTACTTACTCACTTTGAGAGCACTTTTAAGTGCTTGTCCTATGAGACAAAATTCCTTCTCAGTTTAAAACTGTTCTTCTCTGGGTGATAAAAATGGTAGTACAGATCACAAAATTTTGTAATTCAAATTCAAAGCCTTCTTTAAGTTGGTGTGCACTGCACAGTCAGGCTCATTAAACTCATGGAAGTTCTATTGACTTCCAAAGCAGATAGAGCACACCCTGAAGTTATGTGGCTTCAACTGTGAAAACAGAGGTAAATTCTAGCACAGATCTGACTTTGTTTGGGGTTATTTTCATCCCAGTTACTACTGTATAATTATTTAGAGAAGAGCAATTGGTAAAAATGACATCTCACTGCAGCTGTTCCAGAAACTTGGAGGCACCAATTCCATGGTGTAGCCTGGATGAATGACCTGTACCAAGAGCAACTTCCTATCCTACAAGAACTAATTTTAAAAACAAAAATGAATGACCTGTTGTCTTCACAATGAGATATGATTTAGCCTTCTGTTCCTACCTTTAAATGAGGTGACCACCTATAAGTATGCACAAATCCATTGGAAGGAATTGCCCAGAGATGATGATTATATGAGCATGGAGTAAGGGTTCCACAACCATATGCTGAATCATCAACATCCTCATACTCTCCTGCAGAGGATCATGTTGAGGTGCTAAATGTATGGACATCAACTGAATGAGCAACGAATTCACTGAACAAAAAAACCCTGTTTGTTGCCAAATAGCTTCCAGAAGGACACATCCAAATAGGATTGTCATTGTTCAAGCATGATTTGGTGGACTGACTAAATAAAGTGCCCAGATTTTTTCCCCTCATTACTAGGTGGTACATCTGTGCCCCTCCAGGTGTTTTTTTGGAATAACCCTCTTATAATCCTCAACCACTGGCCATGTTGGCTTGGTCTGGGTAAAAGTCAGAATCCAGAAACATCTGGAGGGCCTGATTCTCTACACCTGGTGTATCTACTGGCTTTAAGGGTTTTCTTTGAGAGGGTATGTTTGTTTGGTGTGTGTGTGTGTGTGTGTTCTCATGGCCTCTAGTAAAACATGTGCTGCAGGTTTTTGAAGCTACAGAAAACCTGCAAAACCAGTTCAGCAGAAATAACAGTAAAAGTAGCACATACTCCAAAAACAGTAATTCTTCTGTTTTACCTATAACACTCTGAACTATCCAACTAAAGATATACAAGGATACGGGAATAAGAAGACATCAGAAAGGAAGAAAATTTGAAATTGCTATGTATAGAAAAATTGAAACTGTAGAAACAGTTATGTTTTAATTTTTATTTTATTTTTGTCTAAGTCCACTAAAAAAGAATACCTTGGATACTAGAACATGTTCAGAGCTTGTTGTTCCTTAGAATCAGCAACAAGATGTGTAGAATTTTTATTAGAACATGTAAAAAGTTATTTTGGATTTTCTGTTTATTTCATGTTTGCAACAAAAAAGATTGCTAGTGTCAAAATAGCACAGAAGTTGCTTGTTGTTTTAATCCACAAACTGTAGTTTGGAACATGGATATTTAAAAGTTCAAGAACACTCTTTAGCCACCATGCAAAAGTGTTTTTTTTTTCTACTTTTGTATTTAATAAAACTTGTTTAATTATAAAATAAACAAAGTTATCAAAACTTCTTATTAATATGTGCCTGTTTTGCCCCAGAGGAAAACTGCAATTCCAAGTAAGCAATTCGGTAAAACACTGCAGCAAGAAAAGATGCTTTGTCTCTCCCATCTTGGATCTTGCTCCAAACTGGGTGAATGAATTAAACAATGACTACATATCATCCCTTCAACCAATGCGGGGGGTATTATCTCATCTGTTTTGTCCACAGCTGTGTAGCAGCTTATGCAACAAGGGATTATTAAGATTTTGTTTCGCATCTTTCCCACTTTTCACTGTCTTTATGCCTACAAACCAAAAATGCACCAGTTCTGTACAGCAATTGTACACTAAAAGAGAAGGATTTTGCTTCACCTCTCTTACCTTTCTCCTTCTTCCATGGCATGGAATATCCAAAGATAAAGTTGGGGTGTTGCTCAACTGGCACTGATAAACAACCATAAAGCCTGCTTTTTAAAAATAAGTCAGTTGTTCTGGGGAGCTGAGCTTCCAATGGTAGCAAGAAAAAGGTGAGCAGAATCTACAATCTCTGGTGCACCATTAACCTCTGGTGCACTAAAGGCTATCTGGTTTGTCCTTGTCATCCTCATCATCACACAGATATTCTGCCTTCTCCTTCTTATTGATCTTATTAGGGGTTTTGCTTTGTTTTGTCTTTTGCTAGGTATGGGATGGTGGCAGAAACAACAGTGGAAAACACAGGGGTTACAAACATATGAGAACATCACTCCCTGTAAAATTCAATGACCAAGGCAGAGCTATTGCACATAAAAGAAGTACATGCAGACAATATTTACAGTTGTATACATACTGTTTGTAGCTTGAAATGATAACAGATTAGTTCCTTGCTACAAAACTAAGAGCAGTTTCAGATGTCGCTAAGGTCTTTAAAGTCAGAAGATAAGCTATATGCATGTCAGGAGTAGAGGGGAAGAGAAGAACGCAGAAGGGATGTTTAAGCACATATTTTACAAGGAAGAAACAAAGGAAGGGACAAGTCTTTAATTCAAAGCAAGAAAGGTGGACAATTTCTCATTCTTGCCAATTATCAGTTGCATGGTAGTGGAGTGAATGAAATGATTTACACCACCAAGTGTGGCTCAAATACAAAATGTGGGGGAGATTTTTTTTACAGTTTAAAAAGAACAAAATGTGGAAGATTGTTCCACACGCACCAAGAGAGATAGATATGTCACTATCTGATATACACTCATGCAGCCGGGGAGATTAAAAGATGAAATGCAGAGGTGGTTCAAGAGTTGCTGATGTCACTGACAAGGTCACACAATAAAGCAGAGAGGCTTTATAGCATACTGGAGAGAGACTTGAACTGTTAAGGCGGAGAAATGTAAGAGAAGTGACAGAAGACCCTTCATCAGGACAGCAACAACAACATTTGAGAGTGAATAGAGGTAAGTAGGGAATGAGGAACTTTTTAAGTCTCAGGCTGCAAACAACTGTATACTTTCAGGAGAGTGAGTCCCATTCTCCTGAACTTCTAAATGAATGTGCATAGTAAGGATGCAAAAGTATGCATATATATATGGGAGTAAGTATCCCTCTTGAACTAAGAGAAATTCCCTTTTGAGGAAATATGCATATGTTTGGTCTGCAGAGCTTTTTTAAAAAATTCTGACAAAAAAATTAATTTCTGTTTAAATTGCAGGAATGTAACTTCATCATGAACCTATATAGACACATGCATCGTAGCCCCATGGAAATATTTTTAAAATAATATGGAGATGGAATGGCCATTTAAGATCATATGTAGACAACTATTTTATTTTACAGAAAGTAGTTTTTTAAGCCAGTACAGTAATTGCTTCCATTTCCCCATACACTTTTGTTGTCATTCTTTTGTCTCTGGACTAGCTGACTTGGGAAGGCTACCCTGTTTCCCCGAAAATAAGACATCCTCTGAAAATAAGAACTAGTATAGGTTTTGCTGAATTGCCTCCCCAAAAAGTAAGACCTAGCAAAGTTTTTGTATATAAATATATATACAGTAAATAATAAATGTTCATTTTTTCAACAATAAATATGAATTCTTCATGGAAAAATAAAGCATCCCCTGAAAATAAGACCTAGTACATCTTTGGAAGCAAAAATTAATATAAGACACTGTCTTATTTTCAGGGAAACACGGTATGAAAAAGGGGCAGAATGGGGTGCTGGACCTCCTCCACTGGGAGAGGGTTCAACTATCTGATTTTGAGGCTCCTTTCATCTCTAACTAAGCAGTCCAATATACTGCAATTCTTCCAGCTTCTCTTTTTAATATGGCTGAACAAGACTGCCATCTTCATTTTTAATTTACTGAACTATTTGTCCCAGCTCTCATAGGCTCATCAGCCTTCTCTTATACAAAGTATGGAGAACTTTTGGGCTCCCAAATGTTTTGGATTACAACTCCCATTCACCCCCCCCCCCCAAACCAGCATGGGGAATTTCAGAAGTCAAAGTACACAGCACCTGCAATTCAAAGATTTCCTGTGTGTGTATGTGCCTTCAAGTTGCTTGTTGATTTGCAATGACTCTTTGGCAAAGAATACTCAGAGGTGATTCTGCCAGTTCCTTTCTCTGAAATATAGCCTACAGCATCGGTACTTCTTGGAGGTCTTCCATCCCAGTACTAATCAGGGATGACCCTGCTTATCTTCCAAGATCAGGCATAATCTGGTGCCTTGAGGATATTTAGGCCCTAAAAATTTGCTACTGCATCCGTATACCTACCCTCTCCTGTGATTAACCAGGATAAAAACACACTACCTAACATACTGGTCAGGGGTTGTTTTTCCTAATAGTGCAATGTAGTGAAATTCAAAGCAGGAAGAGAAATAATTGGCTTGATTTTTAATTGGTCTTGAAACAGCCATGATTAATATCTTTAAGGTCTGAAGGTATTCTTTAGGATACAGGACTAAATTAGTCCTGACAAGGTCAAGATATCTTCCTTTTGTTTTAATGACTTGAGTCACTTTTCTGAAATTGACTTGAATAGGGAAAAAATGTTAAGGGGCGGGTTCAAGTTATATTTGCAGCAATAAGCCTATGTACTCTTTTCAAGCCTTAAAATAAAATAAAAAATAATGAACAGTATTCTGTTCATTCAGTATACTTAAATAATAAGTAATCTCTTCTGGCCTGCCCCCTGGGCTCAGCCTGATGGAAATGCCATCCATCTCTGCTCCAGTCACCAGCAGAATGGACCTTCTTTTCCCCATGCAGCTAATGCCTAGTAAAGTAAGGTTGTGGGGGTAGTTACTATCAGGGCAATAGTAATTTAAATAGGAAATTATCAAATGGACGAATAATCTGACTGCTCCCTAAGGGGATGCAACCGGTTTGTGGAATGCACACAGGTATTATCACACGCAAGTCGCTGCCAATTCCGTTGGGTGATTGCAACCTGCCTGCATCCCAGGTCCCAGATGTACTTCGGAGACTACTTTTCAAAGACAGAAAGCTCCTGGTTTTTGAAGGGGCATGAGCAAAGGATGTTGACAAATTGGAGCGGGTCCAGAGGAGGGCGACCAAAATGGTGAAGGGTCTGGAAACCATGCCTGAGAATCATAGAATCATAGAGTTGGAAGAAGAGACCACAAAGGCCATCCAATCCAACCCTCTGCCATGCAGAAAATCTAACTCAAAGCATCCCTGACAGATGATCATCCAGCTTCTGCTTAAAGACCTCCAAGGAAAGAGACCCCACTACTTTCCGAGGGAGTATGTTCCACTGTCAAACAGCTCTTACTGTCAGGAAGTTCCTCCTAATGTTGAGGTGGAATCTCTTTTTCTGTAGCTTGCATCCAATGTTCTGGGTCCTGTTCTCTGGAGCAGTAGAAAACAAACTTGCACCATCCTCAATATGACATTCCTTCAAATATTTAAACAAGGCCATCATATCACCTCTTAACCATCTCTTCTCAAGGCTAAACATGCCCAGCTCCCTAAGTCTCTCCTTATAAGGCATGTTTTCTAGACCCTTCATCATTTTGACTGCCCCCCTTTGGACATGCTCCAGCTTCTCAACATCCTTTTCGAATTGTGGTGCCCAGAACTGGACACAGTATTCCAGGTGAGGCCTGACCAAGGCAGAATAGAGTGGCACTATTACTTCCCTTGATCTAGACACTATACTTCTACTGATGCAGCCTAGAATCACATTGGCCTTTTTAGCTCCTACAAACAAAACAAAACAAACAGCTTCATTTATATACCGCTTCATACCCTTAAGGAGTGTCTAAGCGGTTTACAATTGTAAGCTATTTGCCCCCAACAATCTGGGTACTCATTTTAGCGACCTCGGAAGGATGCAAGCCTGAGTCGAGCTTCAGCCCTTTGCTGGTCTTGAACTCGCCACCTTATGGTTTTGAGTGAGTGGCTGCAGTACAGGCATTTAACCACTGCGCCACCAGGGCTCTGTTGATTCATGTTCAATTTGTGGTCTACTAGGACTCCTAGATCCCTTTCACATTGTTAGGATATGTGCTTTTAATAAAATTTGGGGGGGACATGTTGACTGTACTATGACCCCTGATTGACCTATCCAAGGACCCGCCATCAGCCCCAAGTGAGGAGGTCATGTAGTCAAGCCCGCTTGAAAGAGCAGAGTCCCTAGTAAGCAACTCTCCATAGGAAGTTTGGGAGTCGCCAGACCAGATTTGCCACTGCATTCTGGAGTAAGACAATAGCCTTGGCATCATATCTGATGAGCCAGTGATTGACTTAACAACTCAGCCATTAAGCCAGCTGCCCCTCCAAATTGTGTCCAAACCTAAGTGCATTGTACACAGATTATTTGCTCTTGGCTTAACAAAGCCCAGACAATCAGCACCTTTGTCTAAGCCTATCTAGTAGCCCCCGGACATGTTCAGCCCTATAAAAGAACCCGAGTTTGAATCCCTTGTTGATGCTATCCTCGGAGTGCAGGCTAGTCCACGCCAGTTTGACCTCTGCTCATAGCTCCTGCGGCCCATTTCCCCTCATCCCGGCAGTCGTGTTCATCATCCTCATCTACATCCACCCATCAGGCTTCCTGGAGAAGACTTCTATGCTGATATTCCAGTGGTGTCTCTCTCTGTCTCAAACCTAACTCCCAAGCTTACCCCCCCCCTTTCTCACTAGCATTGAACATGTGTGTGTGTGTGTGTGTGCCCCTTTGTTGTTTGTGGTATTTATGCCCCCCAATAAACTGTGTATTTTCATTGACTTCATTTGGACTAGCGTCATCTTTCTTGGGGTTTGTTGGTGGACCTCTGGTAGATATATTGGGACCGCGATTCCAGCGTAAAACTTTGTTAGGACCTCCTCTCTGCATATTTGAGCTAATTATAATTCCGCTAAGTGAGAGACTTCCTGACAACATGTACTGTCTTTAAACCAGGGTCCCCCATCCTATATCTATGCATTTCAATTTCAATTTTTTTGCCCTAAGTGCAATACCATACATTTCTCTGTTTAAATTTATTGTTATTTTTGGCCCAGGTTTCTAATCTATTAAAGTCATTTTGAATTTTGATCCTGTCCTCTAGGATATTAGCTATTCTTCCTAATTTGGAATCATCTGCAAATTTAATAAGCACACCCCCTATTCTTTCATCTCAGTAATTGATAAAGATGTTGAATAGCATTGGGCCCAGGACAGAACCCAGTGGCGCCCCACTAGTTACTTCTCTCCAAGATGAAGAGGAGCCATTGCTGAGTCCCTTTGGGTTCAGCCAGTCATTTTCCTTATGAGGAAAGACTTAGGGAGCTGGGTATGTTTAGCCTGAAGAAGAGATGGTTAAGGGGTGATATGATAGCCCTGTTTAAGTATTTGAAAGGATGTCACATTGAGGATGGAGCAAGCTTGTTTTCTGCTGCTCCAGAGACTAGAACACGGAACAATGGATGCAAGCTACAGGAAAAAAGATTCCACCTCAACATTAGGAGGAACGTCCTGACAGTAAGGGCTGTTCGACAGTGGAACACACTCCCTCGGAGTCTCCTTCCTTGGAGGTTTTTAAACAGAGACTGGATGGCCATCTGTTGGGGATGCTTTGTTTGCGATTTCCTACATGGCAGAGGTTGGACTGGATGGCCCTTGTGGATTCTTCCAACTCTCTATGAGTGAATCCTCCCTCTGCAACAGACCTAATCATTACTCTGGTGTGTGTTATTAACAGGATGTCAGCCTATGTATGATGTGATAAGATATGTAAAGATAAGCCTCTCTCTCACACACACACACTCACATCCCAAGGCCAACACTGAAATTAGATGGTGTGAGGTTCGATACAGATGAATGAAAAGGTTTTTCAACACCACACATAGTTAAACACTGAAATTCACTACCACAGCGAAGTATATGGTTTCAACATGAGACTGAACAAATTCATGGAAAATGGAAATAGTATTGGATATTATCTTTTTCAATATCAGAGACAGTATATCTCCTTACATCAGTGGCAGCTGTGGAACATAAGTGGGAGACTGTAGTTGCATTCACGTTTTGCTTGTGGGCTTCCCATAGGCAATGGTTACTAGGTAAAAAGAAAGGAAGATTAGACTGACTTTTGATCTGTCCCAGCCAAGGCTCTTCTTATGTTTCAGTGTGTTTTCTTCCAGCATCCTCCCTTTCTTCTATCTGTAATTTCAGATCTGTTGAAGTACCAGGATGAATCTATTCAGTTCCCTTCTGCTGCTCCTGTTACTCTTCAGAATTCAGCTGGGAAAGCATGCAGACAGCCATTACCCTCTTAAGACCTCTTGGCATGCAGGTAGCAAGCAGGGTAAGTTCAGACAGATTCTTAATGGGTTCAAGGAAGAACTTGAAAGGGGGGAGTGAAATGCAATGATATAAACATGCTTTATAGAAAAGGACAATGAGAAAAATTTCACAAACACCTAGTGGACATACCTGGCAGTACTGTACTGCTAAATTCCAAGATCACTCTCATTTCCATATTTTGATTCCTATTGTCATGATGCATGAGTTGTTTTGATCAGTCACTTTAACATATTTTGATCAGTCACTTTAACATACTAAGCTTCATATTTAACAGAGACTACTGTGGACTGTGCTGTTCAGGTGAATAATGCTTAGGAAGAGAGGGACATGATTAAAGAAGTATTCGTTTTTCCTCTTGCCTGTATTTGAAGAAGGCCTGTAATTTCACAACATATCATGTGCATGTAGATTCCAGAATGAATTACAGATATTTCCAAGAACAGTGGTCCCCCGGGTTACGAAGGTAATCCGTTCCGGATTACCTTTCGTAACCCGGAAGTCTTCATTTCCCGGGGGACCGCATTAGGAGACGGACCGCGCGGCCGATTTAAAGGGGCCGCACGGTTTTTCTCCTTCGCATCCCGGGGGATGTTTTTTGGTCCCGCCGGTTTCGGGTCCCGGGGATTTCGTTCCCCGGGGGATTTGTAAACCGGGGGACCACTGTACAGCTGGGAAAGCTGTTGCCAGCTGCGCCCTTTCCTGGAAGTCAGGGATCTTGAAACAGTAGTACACATGCTGATAACCTCACGTCAGGATTTCTGTAATGCACTCTTCATTGGGCTACCCTTATGCTTGGTCCAGAAACTTCAACTAGTACAGAGTATGGAAGCCAGACTGGTCTCAAGTACATCTAGAAGAGACCATATTACACCAATTTTAAGATCTCTTCACAAATGTCACTTATTATTTTGTGGACCGTTTTGAAAAAAATAGAGAACATATTGCTGTATAGAATTGCTTTTCATGACTCTGATACTATATAAAGTTACAAAAACCAGATTTACCTACTGCTGGCTTATAAATGTATGGTTTTCTTGTCAATTTGGGATATAATTTTTTCTATATATTATTATAGTTTGCCCAGTTGTTTACCTGCCACTACTTGAACCTCCAAACCTCTATAAAGTCTCTCATTCTTCATAGGTGATTCTTTCCCAAATACTGCCAGTGTGATCCAGGGGACTGAGGTCATCCCATGTTCAAAAAGAAGGTCTACATCTAGGAAAAGAAGTCTGAAATCCACATTACCCAATCTGTGCAAGAGGCAGGAGCACCAGATGCAGTTATGGCAAGGTATACATCCTTCAAGGAGCCGAATGATCACTGTCCCCCAGGGGAATTTGCTGGTGGAACGGGAGAATGACCTCTCCACTTATAACTGGAACTCATTTGGCTTACGATATGGTAAGAGGCAAGCAGTGGATGCCAAGGGGAAATTGTGAAGGCATGGGTCAGTCATAGAGCAAAGAGGAAGAATGTATAGAAGAGCAAAGTACATGATCGTTTAGTAATATGATGAATATTTCCTTTATTATTTAATGGAATGGAAGACTGTATCACATAGTTTAAAATTTTTGAGTCTCTGAAGCTCATAACAAGATGCCTTATGCTAGGATTTTAGTAGAGAGTAGAAAACAAAGGTTTGTTATTTATGTAAGGTTTTGTGGAAAGCTGGCAACTGTTTCTTCCTTTCCCAAATGGCAAATGTAATAATAATAATAAATATGTTAATTTCAACACTTTGTTTTTAATAGTTTTCAGTCTTTATTGTTTACATGCCAAGTGGAAAATAAATTTGAATAACAAAAATGCACAATGAAGTGAATTTTTAACAAATGTAGGGAGTTCAGTTCCATTTCATTGAAGAGGAGGTGTCCAGTATGGTATACACATCAAGTGTGTCCCTTTGAATTTTGTTGCAATAGATCCTGGAATTTTAAAATGTCCACTCTCTGGGTGGGAATAAAATGTTGCTGCTGGTGCTGGTAATTGCCACTAATAGAAATGTCATTTAGTATTTTTAAAAAACCCAGAAACTACAACAACAAGTACAGCAATCATCAGCAATGTTTATCTAGAGGAGCACAGAGTGAGCACCTTTAAGTTAGAAAACATTCCTGTGCCTTTTGTGTGATTCTTCAAAACCTGCTTGCAATGGAGTATATAACAGACAACACTGAAATATGCTCCATGATAACCCCCATAGGTGGCTGTATTACAAAATCTCCCTTAGAAATGCTGGCAGAAATATGTAGACATCTTACACTGTTGCAGTAAAAATAACAAAGAGTTTGCTAGCCCCTAAAAACTTTGTGAGATAATTAAAAACAATGCTTTTTCCACAATCAAAAATTGTCATAAAGAATCCTCAGTGGCATTTCTCCTTTTACAAAAAAATGTAGCTTTCTATGAAAAACTAAGATATTTTATCTATTTTGCATTAAATTAAAAATGATAGTAAAGACCTGTGGCAGTATGTGAGTTACTCTGGAAGATAAAAACATCAGCTGCCAATGTGTAAAGCTGGGTAAAGAACAGTCACAGCCATGCCAGGAGATAGCTGTGGAGTTAAGGAAGCATTTCAGCCAGCACCTTGCAATTGCATTCTTCTTCAAGAAACCACTGTCCTGAAAGTCGAGAAGGGCTGTTGATGTCAATAGGGACAACAATTTAGTCAGCAATTATATTCTGGCTGTGGCATTTGCCCATATACATGTTAAAGAAGTACTACTACTACTACTACTACTACTACTACTATTACTACTATATCACATCTCCCCCCATCTAATTGGGATACAAAGCAGCTTACAAATTAAAAGAACAATACAATTTTAACAATTATTAAAAACATAAGGTATAGAGGTGATTTCTCTTCTCATTTACTTGCTGACAGTTTCACTTATTCAGTAGTTTGTAATGCTAACTTTTGAAATAAAGATACTTCTCATGGCAATCCCTGTAGGGAGTCCAAAACAGAGGCCATATCTAGCAGTTCTAACAACTTTTATCATTATGGGGAACTGGACTTTTGTAACATTAATGGGTTTCAATTGTCTGTTCTAGGCCAATCCAATTCAAAATGCTTTGCATTATCAGAGGGATAGCTCATGATAATGCATTGTTTCTGGGAAAATTCTGTTTCTGCACCAGCTACTATGTGGATTGATTGTGTGTCACAATTAGAGATCCTTGTTAAGGAGCAAAGACACCAGTGGCTTGGAAAAACAAACTAAAGTTTTATTTCCTCTAAAATAGGAAAGTTACTCAAGCTAATCTAATCTAGCTTCATTCTAGGGAAGAGCTGAAAGATAACTGGCTGAAGAGAAGAGGTGGAAAACATCCCTAAGTGTATTAGTTTACATCACAGAGGGGGTCAGGATAGTAGAGAAGAAGGGAAGATGCCTTGTGTCACTCAAACTATTTAATTCTATTACGGCTACCTTCCCTTAGGCATTCTTGACTCTTTAGTGCTAAACACACTTATAACTCATACAGAACAGGAATATGTCACCTGAGTGGATAGCAAATTACATAAATAGGTTTGGAAAGATTACCATGCTGGCTGGAGGATTCTAGGAATTATAATCCAAAAAAGTAACTTTTCCAGGCTCTCCTAATTTCCCTGCATTAAAAAAACAAACCAACCTGGCACTTCTACCTATCACTTGGTTCCACTGCACCAAGACGTTTATCAAACCATCTCAGTGCCTATGACAATGAAATGCTACTTGTTACGCATGGCTTTTTTCATTGAGTTCTCTTGAGATCTGTTTTCTGTGATTGTGGGCAGAGTGCCAAGCACTTTATTTGTTTCCCTCGACTTTTGCTTTTTGATAAAATAAATAAATAAATAAACAGCAAATTCCTTCTTGGCTTAGTTCAGAATTGGATTGGCATGAGCTTTCTCAGAATATTCTTAGGAAGAATTTGGGTGTTTTCCAAGAGGTCTCTCTTGGCTTGTAATACTGGAACATCCAAATACTGGAGCAACTTGGTAAACTCGAAAGTCAAATAATAGTGAGTTTTCCCCTGGAAACAACATGACATGACAACTGTATATGTATTCTTATTGAGACTTATATATCACTAAACTTTCACATGATTCTCTAGCCTACAAGCTTTTGCTCTGCCCCATGAAATTGTGAGGTCATATTAGCATTTCTTGTTACTCAACACAAAAAGGTCTTTCCATTTTCCATTGATTCCCTCATCTATTCCCATTTCACTTCCATTAATTTCCCTCTAAATCAGTGGCTCCCAGCCTTTGGTCCTCCAGATGTTTTGGACTTCATTTCCCAGAATTCCTGAATGTTGGCCAAGCTAGCTGGGGCTTCTTCTACCAAGTCCAAAAGACCTGGAGGACCAAAAGTTGGGAACCACTGTTCTAAATCATTTCCTCCGTGCTATTCATTTCTCTTCACTCTAGAAAAACCCAAGTAATGTGCCTCCATACTCTCAATTTTGTGTTGCAGTTTATTAACATTAAGACAAATGGAATGGGGAGTGGAAGTGAGGGACTGGTGCATGTCACCCAGCACCCCAACAACTCACCTGCTGCCTTTATGGGCAATGGAGGATGCTACATCCTTGCTGATAATACAGTTAGCCCTATTCATGGATTCAAGCATCTACAACTTGAAAATATTTTTTAAAAGATATGAATTCCAAAGAGCAAAACTTGACTTTGCCATTTGAGATAATGGACACCATTTTACTATGCCATTGTATTTAATGGGACTTGAGAATCCAATAATTTTGTTATCCACAAGGGATCCTGGAATCAAAACTTAGTGGATACCAAGGGACCACTGTATTCAGCTTCTAGTCTTTCCACTTCCGTACATGGAATGGGGGAGTGCCATCTTTTCTTTGTCTCAGGCAGTGGAATGTATTGGGTTTTCCCTCCAGATAAGGAAAAAAATATATTTGTATGTCCCAGGCTTTGTTCCTGTAAGAATGGTTTTCTTTTGAAAGTCTATGTGACATTTTCTGCATCCTAAATTATTTCCTGGGAACTCCTGGGCATTATGAAGGACTTTTTATGCCTGGTTTGTAGGTCAATTTAAATTAGCCCAGCATTTTTGACAGTGAAATGTGTCTTTCTCAGTCTCTTTGTATTATTCCAAAACTAGTTAAGATGTTTGCCATCTGTAAAACACTGCTATTGTTTCCAGGACACAGATTCAACAAAGATCAAGCAAAGGAAAGAGGAATGTCAGCACTAAAACAAAATGATTCTAAGAATTAACTAATTTGGTATTGCTAAAGCACTTCAGCACTTTGACTATAATTGCTGAACAATAATTAAAAAGACTCTGTGAAAATGGTTGAAAACCAATTTTTAAAATTGTGTCTAAATGTAACACATGATCAATGATAACAGGAAGAGAAAGAACAGAAGGGGGAGAGAAATGCAGGATATTTCAAAAAAGAGTTTGGCTGCAGAGCTGGGAATATATAGATAAAATCAAAACAAACATAACTAGAAAGTCTTGATGCTTCCAGAAACTTTTTTTTCTTTCTAAATGAGCCTATTGTCAATAAAGTAACTTGTATCAGAATCAGTGAGGTTTATCAGACAAGGCTGAACATGAGTGTTGCTAGTGTTCTCTGGCAAGATCTTAAAGGAACACATTAAGAGGTAGTGATTTTGTCGTTTTTAAAAGACTTGCTGCTGATCTGACCAGGCATATTTTAGACAAGTCATTTGAAGCCCAAGCAACTGATCAATCAAAAATCTCCCAAGATAAATCTGTAAATACAGCTTCAGAAATCACTAAAACCAAACAGCCTCAAATAAAGGGCAAAGAGACCAAATTAGAAACAGACTGAAACAAGCATCAATTTTACTATCTATCACTGCAGTCAATTGCTTAGTGGAGAACTACTTATTGACACACTACTGTGAGAAGTACAGAAAATCATAAAGGACAAACACACAGGTTCTATTGAATATATTTACAAGGATGTTCATGGGCAGCATATGCAACAGTTCTGTGATTCCCTCAAGCAGTAGACATGAGTACCATATTACTCTTGGAGACATTCTGTGTTGCATCTGGGATCCCTAGCCTGCCTCAGCTCAATCTTGTCATAATTCTTAGCAAAGAAGCAACTGCTGCAGTGTCTGGTTTTATTAGATAGCTCCTTAGTTGCGAGATCATGCAAGATACCACAGTGGCCAGTCAGTGTATCCCCTTGCTTCCATGAGAACTAGAGGAGCTGTTTGTGAAAGCTGTGAGCATGATTGGGAGAGGTCTAAGAGCAAACAGAAATAGACAGAGCCAGGGAAACAAGAAGAATGCATAAAGAGCCAATGGAGAAAGTTGCAGTAATAAAAGGCAGGCAGAGGAAGAGACAGAGAACAGAGATGGTCTGACTTGTTATGCTACAATCCAAGGAACTGGTTTTGATTATGTTTTTCATAGAGAAGAACTCAGTAGAAACTTAACAACCGTGCAATGCAGTGGCGTCACTGGGTGTTTCTGTGGGTGGGTGGGGGGTGCAGACTGCACCGGGTGACACTCCAGAGTGGGGGGTGACACCCGATTCCCCTCACCCCTGCTCCTCCTTGCCACAGCCCTGTTCTTCTCAGAGAATGGGGCTGTGACAAGGAGCCTAGCCAAGCATGTACACCCCTGAACCTCCTTGGCACAGCCCAATTCTCCTGTTGAGGAGAATGGAGCCATGGCAAGGAGGTGCAGGACAAGCATGCATGCTCGGCCTGACTTCTTGCCGTGGACCATTTTTCTGTGAGTAGAATGGAGGCTGCCCCCCTGCCCCGCACCTCCTTGTGGAAGCCCCACACCTGCCCTGCCAGGAATCCTTGTCCCCACACTGGATGACACCATATGCAATGTACCCAGTTACTTCCCACCAGACCTCTTGGTTCTTTAACACCTGTAGCACAAGCAAAATAAGTTCCTTTCATTTTTTCCCCATGCCAGGAAGAGGCAACCCTGGCAAAACACTACCCATACACTGTTGGGGAAACTGTAGCCCTGCCTATACTGTTGAATTCCAGCTCTCCATCCAGCCTAACCAATGGTACTGCTCTAGATATTTCTGGGTGGGAGATCTGTAACCCACTACATAATGATATCATCCTCCTGAACTTCCAGAGGATTCCACCTTCTTCATCACACATCTCACTATAGGGACACAGCCAGGCATTCTAGACCCCCCCCCCCCACACACACACACTCTCTCCACTGGCCAGTATGTTGTCATGTCAGAGGGCCAGAAAGTGTTCTTTGAGAAGGTGGGGGTTGATATAAGAGGCTGCTAGTCAATTTCACCTTGCAACAGCAACAGCAGCATCAACAACAACATACAGTATGCCACTGTGATGCCTAAGACAATGCCAGCCAAGACATATAACTATATATTATGATTGTAACTTACCAAGGACAATTTCACTCCTTTTGCACTGCAACTATATGTTTTACTTTGTGTTATAGTAATGAGATTAGGGCTTCACTAAATGGTGGAGAATAAATATCATATAGTGCATATACTGTCCCATACTGCAGCTTCATGCTCTGTAGAGGTGCCAAGGTGCCAATTAAGTGGATTGAAAGAGAGCATAGAATCATAGAGTTGGAAGAGACCACAAGGGCCATCCAGTCCAACCCTCTGCCATGCAGGAACTCCCAATCAAAACATCCCTGACAGATGGCCATCCAGCCTCTGCTTAAAGACCTCTAAGAAAGGAGACTCCACTACACCCCAAGAGAGTGTGTTCCACTGTCGAATAGCCCTTACTGTCAGGAAGTTCCTCCTAATGTTGAGGTGGAATCTCTTTTCCTGAAGGTTGCATCCATTGTTCCGTGTTCTAGTCTCTGTAGCAGCAGAAAACAAGCTTGCTCCCTCCTCAATATGATATCCCTTCAAATATTTGAACAGGGCTATCATATCACCTCTTAACCTTCTCTTCTCCAGGCTAAGCATTCCCAGCTCCCTAAGTTGTTCCTCATAAGGCATGGTTTCCAGACCCTTCACCATCTTAGTTGCTCTCCTTTGGACACACTCCAGTTTCTCCACATCCTTTTTGAATTGTGGTGCCCAGAACTGGACACAGTATTCCAGGTGAGGCCCTGAAAACGTGGCATGCTTGTACCAGTGCCATGTAACATTCAGATTTTTCACTAAATAAAAAGTAAATATTTAGTTGCTTTCTTAAATGACAAAAATTACTGTTTAGAAATCAGTACTATAAAAATAACTGTTTGGGGTTCTTGAGATAATAACTAATACTAATGACAAAGTACAGTAACTTTCCAAGCTCTGGTTTTCTCCATGTAAATGTGGCTATAAATGGTACCTAGTCATGATGTCTAAATACTGCTTCAGAGATCAAACACAGATACAGTGCTCCAACATATTATAGAATCATAGAATTGTAGAGTTGGAAAAGACCACAAGGGCCATCCAGTCCAACCCCCTGTCATGCAGGAAATCATTATCGAAGCATCTCCAACAGATGGCCATCCAGCCTCTGTTTAGAGACCTCCAAAGAAGGAGACTCCACCATGCTCAAAGGGAACAACTCTTACTGTCAGAAAGTTCCTCCTAGTGTTGAGGTGGAATCTCTGTTCCTGGAACTTGCATCCATTGCTCCATGTTCTAGTCTCTGGAGCAGCAGAAAACAAGCTTTATCCATCCTCAATGTGACACCCCTTCAAATACCAAAACTGGGCTATCATATCATGCCTTAACCATCTCTTCTCCAGGCTAAACATGCCCAGCTCCCTAAGTCTTTCCTCATAAGGCCTGGTTTCCAGACACACTCCAATTTGTCAACATCCTTTTTTAATATCAGTTGCTAGGGTGCATGAGTAGGGTTGCTGTTGAATTCATGTCCTATTTGTGCCCTCCTGAAAGCAACTAGGTTTCTCTGAAAACAGAAATGCTAGATTAGAAGTATCTTTCATCTGTTGTGGCAAGGGTCTTCTTATGCTTCTAAGAGAACTTGGAATATCATTCCTACCAGTGACTATGCAAAGGTCTTTTCTATATCCTGAAATGACAAGCTATTTTTAAATAATAACTGTGTGTTTAAATGGACACCGATGGATATAAATTTTGTGTGCCTTCAAGTTATTTCTGACTTATAATGACCCTAAGGCAAACCTGAAGTTTTCTTGGCAAGATTTGTTCAGAGGGAGTTTGCCTTTCTTCTCCTCTGAGGCTGAGAGTGTGTGACTTACCCAAGATCACCCAATGGCTTTCCATAGCCAAGCAGAGATTCAAAATTGGATCTCTAGTTCAGCACTCAAACCACTATACCATACTGACTCCTCACAAATGGACACATACAATTTCAACACTGAACTGTGTGAATGCAACCCCTGCTTCAATGCCTCAATTTTTCTAATAAGAGATCTAGAGATTCTTTGTTTTAATTCAGGTATTTTCTGGTGGTAGGCAGCTTAATAGTAGCTAGGGTATTGATGTGTTTAAATATCTCTGTATTGACTTCTTTCTTTTTGGACACAAAAAGTCACAGTCTGAATGTCATGACTGTATATAGTGAAGAGGCTTCTACTCATGAACCTTTTGAATGGAACAACTGATGCCCAATAACAGCTTCTTTTTAAAATTGAAATAATGTGAAAAATCTGCCTTTCTCTTGATGGGATCATGCTCCAAATGTAAACAAAGTTCATTGGATGACCTGGAAGTGGATTTTTATCTGCCATCTTCTCTCCGGGGTCTTTCTCATGTTCCACTTGCATCTAAGCGATGCAAGCAGGGATCACCCTCTGGCCAAAGCTGCTTGCCTGGAGGCCAGCAGACTAGGCAGTATGACGCAGTTTAGAGCCTGAAAGGGTGGGAGTTTCTCAGTCTCTCTGTGGGAAAAGGCAGAAGGCCACCTTCTGATTTCTACAACCAAGGTAGTTCAACAATTGAGTTCCAAGGCAAAGCCACCAAGAACCAGAATGGAAAAGGAAACATAATCAAGTTGAAATAAGTCAAGAATTTTGGTAGGGAAGCTTATTGTGGGCATATTGTAAGCAATTGTCAAATCTTTGGGACATCCAAATTACAGTATACCTTTACTGTGTAATTAGTTTGTGTTAATACATAGAATTATATGAAATCCATAGATTTTTATGGAGTCCTGTTGTTGTTGTGTGCTTTCAAGTCATTTCCAAATTATGACAATCCTAATGTGAATCTACCATGGAGTTTTCCTTGCAAGATTTGTTCACCATAGATTTGCCGCTGGCTCTCTCTGAGAGTGGGAGAATGCAACTTGCTTAAGTTCACCCAGTCAGTTCCCGTGGCCAAACTGGGACTTGAAACGTGGTCTCCTGGAGACCTAGTCCAGCCCTCAAATCTTTAAACCATACTGGCTCTCCATTTTCCTGACTATTACTTACAACTTTTTGTACCACTCAGAATAGTTAAGGATGGAAAGCCAAAATGGTGGCACAAAAATTTATAGTAGCATTAGGTGTTAGAAGTATTCTTGCAGCTAGAAAGCTCTGTGGTTTCTTGACTTAGAGCAATTTATGTGACCAAATATGTTTGTGCAGAGTGCGAGCTAAGTGTATCCATGATGAATTTAACATGTGAATAATTTATTTAGCATGGGCACAACTACTGTAGCAACTCTGCTTACACTTACTATACTGTTCTACTAAAAATCTGAATGTGTGCCAATGGAGTTGCTTCCCTCCCCCCCCCCCCCCCTTTAGACATGAGGAAATGAGTAGGAGATTCACTTAGGGGAAAGTTTAAATCTCATATACAGGAAACCCAGCATGGATATGCCCTCCCTGAATGCTTACTTCAGAATACACAGTAATGTAATGTTATCTGCATGTGAAATATTTAGTATAATTATTGATTTAGTTCTACAGGTAAGGTGAGGAAACACTAGGAAACCTGGAGAATCACTGTAACTGCCAAACTAGGTAACAATTAAAATCATGTTAGAGAAGTGGTGGGAACTCTGCGGCCCATGAAACCTCAGTATAGCCTTCAGATCATCACCACCCCATATGGGGAAAATATAAAATAAAAAACAGACACTCACCTTTAGAAGTCTGCAGAGAGCATGACTATCCATGTTAATGATATCTGGTGGTGGCACCATTTGATGGCACCATTATCTAAAGTAATATTTCCCACTCACCTAAAAAAAATTGTAAATGATCTTCTGGTCACATTCAGGGTTTTTTTTTATTTGGTTTTATAAGGTGAAGGTAAGGCACACATAAGTCAAGGATGTGGTAAACAGGATGTGTGCAATCTCTGATCTGCCACTGTTGTCCAGATCTATGACAGACCAATGGTTTAGTGTAAGGCACTTCCCTGTGTTTCTAAGACACATGCTAACTCAAGGGTCCAAATTTTTCAAAAACAATTTTTCAGAAAATCTTTTCTGCAAATGCTCTCTAATGCCCCCTCAGGGCATGTGGGGTCAATTATTCTATGTTGTTTCCTGCTCGGCTGTTATATGCTCAGAAAAGGTCTTTCTTCCAACAAAAGTGATCCAGAGGTTGACCTTCAGTCACTCCAGAGAGGACCAAAAATATGGAGAAATTGCCTACATTCCTTAGTTGGTGTTTAGGGGCACTAGTGGGGTTGAAAAGTATTAGGGGAACAGCAAAGGATGTATGTCTCTCTAAGGTCCCCTAGAGGGACAATGTGCCCCCACTCCAAACAGTTGCCCCCTCCCCCCACTCCTGCTATCATAGATGCCAAGGGTGGTCTTATCACTGAGCTGTGGCCCCTCTGTTTTACTAAATAGTTTGCCTTGTCAAAGTCCCTAGTGTAAATTGTGTGTGTACGGGAAAAAACAACAACAACACTGAAAGCTTCTCATGCCTCTCTCTGTCATTTAAAAGATCTCACCCAAAGGTCATTGAAGCCATCGCAATAGATGCAACTCAGCCAACATTTGGAGGAGCTCCCTAGCCAATTGACACACAGAGAGCTCATAATATCTTTATGTAGAAAGACTTTTGTTCTGGCCCCTTTTGTAACCTTTAACCTATTTTGGAAAAAAGGGAGTTTGGGAAAATCCCTCCTCACAAGCATAATGCCCAAGGCAGACTGTGGGAAAATAAACAGAGTCAAGAATTCAAGAACAAACGTAAGACTCTTGCAGTTGCCCATAGTGGTGGAAGATTGCCTTGCCTAGGAAGGACAATTTTTTGTGCCCTTTCCGTAAGGAAGTCCAAGGATTTACCAAGGTTTGATGAACAATCAGGCCCCTAAGTCCCTAAAGCTTAGTGCATGGTTCATTCCTGTTAGTTTATGTACAAACCGCAAGGCCACAATTCAAATAATGCATTTTGTTCTCTCACTAAGTGTCCAAATTTTCCACAAAGGCCACAGGTTGAAGGCTATGCTTTATATGATGTTTATCCCACAGCTTGGTTTATTTTTTCCACCCTTTCTAATAAATAGCCAGGCAGAGGATCCAGATTGGAACTACAATCATAGCTGGAGGGCAGGCATAACCTCAATTAGCAAAGCCTTTGACAAAGGAACTTCTTTTGACAAAGCTTGCACAGATCCCCCTTGGCTTCTCTATAGCTGGAAATTTTATTTTATTTTTTACCAGCATGGGCATTGAGATGATGATGTAGGACTGTAAAACTGAAGATATCTAAGCTTTCAGTGTCAGGTTGAAGATGTATGTCTATAGTAAACAATGCAATAAAGCAAGAACTAGGACAGAATGTAATTCTGTTCTAGCCAGTCTTGTGTAGGTTATATGTGCTTGCTTACAACTTGCTTACAGCTTCCTGCTGGAATCCCTTATTGAATATGCATGAACAGCAAAACAGAGAGAAAAGGGGACAGCAAATAAGTTTTCCTTACTAACCACTACCAGCGAATCAAAGAGCCATATATTTGTATATTTGGCCATCTAAATGGAAATCACAAGAAAAGTGGAAGCTGATGCAAGGAAAAGAATAATCCCTAGATCCATTCTGGAAGAAGCTTTCAGATGGTCTCTAGAAGGTCCAAAATGTTTTTGTTTCCTTATGCAAGGCTTACCTGACCTATGATTTAAAATTGTTTGTTGTGTACCTTCAATTTGTTTCTAACGTATGGGGATCTTATCATGGGGTTTTCTTGGCAAGGTTTCTTGGCATGATTTATTCAGAGAGGTTTACCTTTCCCTTCCTCTGAAGCTGAGAGAGTGTGACATTTCCAAGTCCATCTTCTGTGGTGGTGAAGACTGAATCTTCCAAGGTCTGCTTGGGTCCCCTGCCCCTACACATTTGTCCACACCTGTTCTAGATTCAGCCCCAAAATGTGAGCATTCCCTACTCTTCTTAGAAAGTATTCCCGGATTAAAATTGGGAAGTTCATATTGGCAGCATTTTTTTCACTAGGGAATCCGGATCTTGCACACCTGATGCAGTGCAAATCCTCCTAAACCCAGGTTTTCCGAAAGCAGGGTATTTACTGTTTCTTTTAGGAAAAAATGGTTCAATCAAATGTGAAATTGGCTGTGATCATGTTTGGGTCAAGTTCAGGGGAACATGCCTCCTCTCCCTGCAACCACCAGCTTTGATCCGGTGCTAATAGTTTTTGCAGCAGGAGTGCTTCATTGGGCACTTCTGAATTTTTTTAAATTATTTTTACAATTTGACAGCTTATGCACATTCTACATGGGGCTCTTTAAACAGGAGGGGGAACCCCCAATCCCTGTATGGATAGTTGGCTTCCATATATGGATTGGGGTTCCCTCTCCCTTTGTTTAAAAAGCCCCATTCATATTGAGCTGTCAAATTGTAAAAATAATTTTAAAAAATTTCAGAAGTGCCCGATGAAACACTCCTGGTGATGACAAAAACAGAGGAGGTGGGGGGGAAAGGATCCCCACAATCTGCACCACTCCCAGCCCTATGCTCCATGCACATAATCTGTCAAATGAAAAAAAGTATTTTAAAAAAGCAAAGCGCTGGATGGAGCACTTGTGCAGCCAATGGCTGCATCAGATGTCACCATGATATCATTTGATTGACAACTAGGAGGCTTCATCTTGAATAGTTACTTTTGCACATATGAACTTCAGCGGGGTAAAATGCACCGGGAAGCATCGATCGGGGCAAAGGGTAGTATGAACTTCTTTCTGGAGAGATTCGGTAATAGCATGCACGATCTGATCCGGATCTAACCAGGGCAAATGGGCTAGTATGAATGGGGTCCAAGATTGTGAGATTCTTCATAGGGTTTATCCCCACTGTGCAATTGTACCATTATCTTACCAAATTCATCGTCATGCTATGGACACTGGAATTAATAATTTGGAGAATTACTTAGAATTTGCTGCTTAAAATATTCTATTGCAGCAATCTCACCTACAGCACTGGACTCTAAGTGCCTCAGCAAACTACATATCCCAGCAATCAATAGGATGGGGCCATGACATCTGAAGTGGCATCAAGGTGCTATGATTGTGTGGTATGAATACACCCTTAGAGGCAGTACAGAAAAAGTGTATTCCTGTTCCAGCAATCTTTGGCAATTGCACCAGCTTTTGGTGGTTAGGGGAAGGAGGGATTAGAACTTTGAAAAGAAACACCAATAATGAAATAAGATTTGTGCTGGTATAGACAGCAATACTTTTTGTTTCCAGTGGTATAGTGAAAGATGCCCCTGCACAGACACTTCCATGTACAGAAGCTGGCTTAAACAATGATGAATTTTAGGGGATTTACTTTTTGCCCAATCCAGTACGGGATGGGATTAGGCCAGAAGGGGGTGGGGAAAACGGGTGTTATCACACACGAAATTGCTGCTGCACTGCCAGCTGACCACCACCCGTCCCTGAGCCAGGCAATTTCGAAGGACATAAAGCTTCCCTATTGCCAAAATTGGCAGGATAAGCATGGCTCGGGAACAAGTGGTGGTCAGCCAGCAGAGCAGCAGAAATTTTGTGTGCGATAACACACATTTTCCTCTGTTGCAGCCTGATCCCATTCTGTGCCAAGGATTGAGCAAAAAATGTGTGCGCTATAACCTCAGTTGAACAAAGACAGGGTGTCGCACTGCACTGATGGCTGCAGGCTAGTTTAAGAAGCACAGGAACAGACAGTTTGCCACTCCCTATTCCTACATAGAGGAGCTCAGTGACCTGACTCCCTCTACCTAATAGTAGGGCTACCCTTGATTTTTCTAATAGTCTGGAAAACATATTTAGGGAAACTCACTGCTTTTAGAACTACTACAAAATATATTATATCCTCCTTAATAAAGGATAGAATAATTCCCCCAGGCAAAGATTTCTACACTGAGAAACAATCCAGTCCTATTGCTTTCATTCTTCATTATAGATTTAATGATTATATGCCTCAGCTAAAAAGAAAGCCAATAAAATCTGTATTCCAAGTATGAACATAAGAGATTCCCTTCTCCCACCCCCACCAGAAATGCTATTAAGTGAAAAAAGCAAGATTGACCTACTTAGAGGTTTTTAAAAAGCTTCTCCAGTGTGCCTAAGAGGGTTCTTGGTTTGACTCACTGAGCTACGCACATTGAGTGAATGGTGTACATGTGAGATAGTGAGTGTGCACAAACACACAACCAAACTGCCCTTTGCCAGGAAGCAAGGTCAAGGGGGTTATTACCTCAAAAGAGTTTCCCTTTGCCCAAATTGCAAGATTTATTACCTCCTTCTCACCAATCAAAACTAAGCCAGCCACAAAAAGTTTTGCTATAAAAGTTCGCTGGACCTGGCTTCTTGATTCATACAAGAAAACACAGATCAAGAGGAAAGATTTCCATACCATAACCAGCAGTATAATGCAGCTGTGCGGGACCTTTGCAGTGGTTACTTGCTGCTTCTTGTCCTTTTCTAGTGATGCCTTCCAAAGGTAAGACTGTCTTTTTTTAGTTAAGGCTCAGTGTGGGGATGGGGAATGCTTGGGCCTGCAGTTGTTGTTGGATTCAGTTCCCATCGCCCCTAGCCAGGAGGATGAAGCATGAAGAAAGTTCCCATCTTTTCCATCTAGGCTCTAGGAAACAATGGCTAAGATCAGGGTTGCATAACATTGGAGTTGCATCACATAAAACTCTGCACGCAGAGTTAGAGAAGAGTTGCACTATGCAGTTTTTGTGTTGAATGGCAATATTGTGCAACTGAATCAAGACACCAAATATACAACCAAATATTCAAAGGTAACAGATGAACAAATGTCTTGAACTGAATACAGACATTCCCACTTAACAAAAATGCTTAAACTTTTCTGTAGGAGAACTAACACCATCAGGATTCCAGTCACTATGGAGTTTATCACATGGGAGGAATTTCTTCAATTGCAAAAGAAATTAAAGTGGGGCCAGTTCAGAAATGAGTGAATTCGCTAGTTCAGCAAATTTATGTGATTGCATATTGACGCTGCATTGCATTCGGAACGACTTCCCATTGCCCCAAATTGCCTGAAATTGCATGTGATAGTTTCTTATGCAATAATGTAAAACCCCATTATTGCATTTGGAAGGACTTCCCATTGCCCGAAAATGCATGTGGTGGTCTCTCACGCAATAACGTGAAACCCCACAATTGCATTTGGACTGCCATTGGATTATGCTTCCAATTTCTGTCATCTGATAAACTCCTATGTCTTTTAATGCTCATGCAAAGCATGAATGTTTGTAATAAACACATAGGCAAATCAGAGCTTCTGAAGGGACAGGTAAGAAGGAGGTAAATGTATTTGCATTTGCTTTTTTCCAAGTTCAGTTTTGCATGTAAATGGCGGCAGGCGCAAACTGACATGCAGCCCATGTAGGAGAGATGAGTCTTGGACAGTGTGCAGGAAGACTTTGGACAGAAATATGAAACACATCCCCCTTTCCATTAGGTTCATAGTTAAACATCTCTGCTGTATATGGGGAAAGAATTCAGTTCCAGCAACGTAAGGTACTGAAAAATTAGTAGGATGAAAACCAAGGAAACTGCAATTTTCCAGCTTTGCTGTTTAATCTGAACTAGATCTAAATAGTTGTCAGCAAGGATGCTCTTGGGGGAAAGAACAGAAACACAGGAATGTTAATGAATTAAACATCTCCCAGCCCATCTACTGTTAGATAAGACTGGGATGGCAGAATATAGGATCCCATCTAGGTTAAATCCACAGCAAGGAACCTGCTACCTAGTAGAGAAATACCTGTGAACTGGGCATGTTCCTGAAGGGTTTTACTCTCAAGACAAGGGTGATGGTTTAGTGTCCTTCCACATATTGCTGGATTACAACTCCTTGTAGCCTTAGCCAGCATAGGTCTACAGTTAAGAATCTTGGTGATTGCAACTGAACATTTGGAGGCTTGTACAATTTCAATTTTCCTAAAAGGGTTCCCCAAGATTAAAGAAGACAGACATGTAGGCTTTGTCTTCCCTTCATATGGATCTGACCCACTGCGAGCTACCCCACAAAGCAGGTACAAAAGAAAGTCAGTACAGTATCAAGGACCCCAAGAGTATTTGTTAAACAATGAGTTCTTCTATACTGTAGAAATAATGCTGTTTGGCACCACTTTAACTTCCATAGAATTTGTAGTTTTGTGAGAAACCAGCAGTCTTTGGCAAAAAAAGTGTAAATACCTTGTAAAATGACAGTTCTCAGGATTCCATTGGGTGGAGCTATACTTAAAGTGCTGTTGAACTGTATTATTTCTATAAGTGTAGATACAGCCCAAGTATACATGGAGCTGATTGAAGAAAAATACTAGGAGCCTAAGTGAGGCAGTGACACTCAGGGAGCATATAAAGGAGATAAATGATGTCCTTTTTTCCATTTTCTTAAATTGTGAGGTTTTATTTTCTTTAAATTTGGGGAAATAATGTAGAAATCATCCAGCATGTAAAGATGTCATGTTGCTATGGCTGTCATGCCAATACAAGGAAACACAGATGAGCAACAGAAATCGCCTGTCTGAGTTCAACAATTTCCCTTTGCCTTTTAAATCAAATAATCTAAATTTATAGATCTCAAAAATGCTTTAAAAGTCTTGCTAGATCATTGCTAGTATTTGCTGCCACCTTATGCAACAGAATGGCATATACCAAGCTAAGGCATTTTAATATGTGTATCAGCTGACTGCAAAAAGGCTGGTTTAAGTTTGTAGCAATGCCAGGAAATGGCTCTGAATTGTATGTCCCATTAACCTGGCTTTATCCGGTTCGGTTCTTACTGCCTTAAGTAAATCCAGATTTTATTTATACCATTGGTTCCCAAAATTTGGTTCTCCAGGTGTTTTTTGACTTCAGCTCTCAGAAGCCCTAGACAGCTTTGTCAGGAATTCTTGGAGCTGAAGTCATAACATCTGGAGGACCAAAATTTGGGAACCCCTGGTCTAGACTTTAAAGTAAGCTATTGAAAATATCCAGCACTATCCCCAAAATACATTCAGCATCTTGGACAACTCTTTTGAAGTTCAGATTAGAATCTGGAGCAGATCCACTGTTCTGCTCACGTGGGAACCATAATATGCCACTGGATGAGCATCTAACAACACTTTCTTCCATCACACACAGAGGCTACACACCAAGAATAAAAAAAATGCAGCTTAGCATCATTTATTTTGAAAAGGGTGACTTCTGCCGCCATGTTTCCAGTAGCTTTTAAATCTTGTTTTAATTTTGCTTGATGGTCACTGGTGGTCTCTAGTATTTAATTTCTAGTCAAAAGTGGGGCAGTGTTGTCTGAGCAGTGGGGGCTGTTCCCAAACAGTGAATAAGATTCTCTCCCTACACAAACTTCTGCATACATTGAAAATGTAACTATTGTATGTTTTAAAAATCCTCTTTTATTTTTATGCTATTCAGGATTCCACTCAAGAAAATGCCCTCTATTCGAGAATCTCTGCAGAAGATGGGCATGAAAGTGGCAGACATGTTCCCTTCCTTGAAGCACAGTATATACTATCTAGGTGGCAGTTTTCACAACGGAACAGCACCTACCATCCTCACAAACTACTTGGATGTGAGTGTTTGAGATGATCTGGTACAAAGCTGTCAGCATCTTTATAGAAATAGTTATGGAATATAGAAATACTTATGGAATAATTTAGTAGTGTGCCATCCCATCATTTATCTTTTTGTTACAACATGTGTTTCAGATGCAGTATTATGGTGAAATCAGTATTGGCACACCAGCTCAGATTTTCAAAGTAGTCTTTGACACAGGATCAGCCAATCTGTGGGTGCCATCCCAACAATGTTCTCCACTGTACAGTGCGTGTGGTAAGTTTGGATAAATATGACTTACTCATGGAAATGTATTGGCAGCACAATAGGGAGATGTCTAGATTCATGCATTTTCTTATAATCCTTCCTAATATACCAAGGGCATTACCTCTGCTCTTTTTTTAATATCAGGAGGAACAAATTAGAAGTCAACAGGCATAAAATATCTACACTAACATGATTGCTGCCATAGTAACTTGGGCGTGGGCAGTACATAGTGTACACAGTTTTACACAGGCTGCCACATAGGATTCTGTACACAGGGATGGCAACATGCATGTTGCCACTTTCTTCCATATGCATTACAGACTCTGGGATGCCTCCATCCCATGAAAAAGATTTTGTTGTTTATAATGCTAAATAGTTTTTAAAACATGGTACAAACATGCCAACAATTAATCACAGGCCACGAACACCTCCTCCCTCACCCTCATCAGTAATCCTACATATATACCCATGATTGTGATTAATTGTATAATGTATGATCCACTCACATTTATAAACATATAGAGACAGACAAAACAAGAACATAAAAGGCAAAGCAGGAAGGAATAGATAGGGAGTGGGGGAGACAAAGAAGGCATCTTCCATACTGTGACTTTCATAAATCCTCATATACTGCAACTTTCATAAATCCTCACATCTCTTGGTTAACCATGCAACATCCTCCAAAAAAGTGGAGCACAAGTTTAGATTTCTTTTTTTTTTCTGCTTTCCTCTTGGGAAACATTATTTTTCTTTTCATGGTAATGTCTACAAAATCCTCTGTTTGGTTAACAGATCTGTCCAGATCTGTTGGACAAATGTTTTGATGCCATAGCCACCCATGAAATCCAGATTCTAATTATTCTGTTGAAAGACATAACTATGCTGGCATAGATGGTGGCATATGCCGAGGTGGTGGGGCGGTAGCAGGGGTCAAATGACTGTAAGTGGCAACTTTCTCTGCTTCAAGTTGCTACTTCTGTGCATTGCTCCAAAAAATTCTTATGCCAGTGTAATGAGCTGTTACACTAGTGTTAGCCATTGATGGGATTCCAACCTCTTTGTCTATTTACAAAGTCCCTTTCTAGCAGCATATCCTCCTAATATCCTGGGGATAAAATACATAAAGTCCAATGCTGTGTCTAGTAGAATGGTGATACATTTCATTGTCTCCTGCCTAAGGGGATAATGCCAGGACAGGGCGATAATATGTGGACATTTTAGGATATATTTAGTATTTATTATGCTTCAGTTAGTTTCTCTTCTGTCCAATGCATGCACAAGATGCTATATTCAGTTAGTTAAATCTGTCCCATGTCCACAAGATAACCTTTTGCTGGATTTAATGAAATTACAACTCTAAGGTGGAAATTTGCACTTGTAAGAATGTAGTTCTAGTGAAAGGTATCAAGTATCCTCTTTAGTTAATCAAGTTACTTCATTCACAATTTGCCTAACATGGATGCTAGCTCAGTTCTAGCACAGGAATATAGAAACCTTTGTGCTGTGAAAATGACTCTACTGTATGTATGAATATAAGTATTCAAGTAGTTTCTGATGCTACTTCTGATGTTACATCTGAACATCCAGATGTAGGCAGTGCTTAAATTATATACATACTGTACTACCAGAAGACAGTTTTGAGAAGCTTAAATTCTGACTTAATATCATCAAATGATATGAAGGCTAGCATTGGCATTTGTGGAATTTAGACAATTATCATCTCTTTGCAGGCTACAGTCCCAGTGAAATTATAATAAAAGTATCTATCTATCTACTTCATTTTATGCTGCCTTTCTACCAGAAAGGGACGCAAGGGGGCTCACAAATAAAAACATTTTAAAAGACTTCACAATAAAATTTTCAACATCAATTAAAACAGTATAAAATCACATACATTAAAAACTACAATACGCATCCATATAGTTCCAATAGTAAACAGTCATATAGTAAAATACTGTAAGAGCTGAAAAATACAGTTTCTCACATTTATCATGTGAGATTTGGTATTAATGTTCTGTGGAAAATAATTAAATTTCAAGAAGTTAATATAATGAAATCCACAATGTTTTGCACTTTGGTTTTAGGGGATTTCATACTTGGATACATTATTTCTTAATTATAATTATTAAAAAAAACCAATACATTTTATTTATTTATTTTAGCTGTATCTGTTTTAACTTTTATAACTGCCTTGATTTCAGTTTGGGCAGAAAGGTAGCATACAAATAAATATTAGGAAGACTAAGAGAAACAACACTAGATATATATTTAAAATGGATCTGTCATTCAAATTAGGAAAAAAAGGTTGTTTAATCATTTGCATTTTGCTCAATTAATAATTAGCAGATTAATCAATTATTTTAATATGCATATTACCACAATTCAAATATAGAAGAGCTTATTTCCTGTGGAGTTAAAAAAACTAAAAGACAACAACCCTCAAATATAGAAACTTGCTTTAAGTTGCAGCCACACTGGTTTGAATGGATCACAGATAATGGTTTTAGTTGATTGGCCTTTTAGCTAATTAAAAAGTCAGTGCTAGAGGCATTTTTACACAAAACTCTTGCTTTTTTCAGTGGGGCTTAATCCCTCATAACTGCATTTAGGATTGTCATCTAAAGCTTTAGGATTCTGACCTAGAGTATCCATGCCGATAAACAGCCACTGCTAAGCCCTTCTGGCTTTCTCCTTGCTAGAGCAGAAGGAAGGAGATCTCCCTCTACTTTTTATGTACTGGTTCATCTCCCAATCCTCTTCCAATGTTTGACTGGAAAGAGAAATAACTACACCTACTCTAGGAGAGGCATAATCCACACACATATCCCAATTCCAGGAGCATGTCTGGAAAACAAGGGGTCCTCTCTGATCTGTTCCTGACACCCCCTCCTCATTATCCTCTTTCTGTCCTTACCATCAGAGTAAAAACAACAGAGCAGCCACAGTGATGGAATGTCTCATCAGTGATCAAGGAAGAACATTTACAGTGGAACTTCTTTATGAGTGGACCTACCTCTTTCTCTCCACAGAGAGAAGACCGGTACCCAGTGGCTCCCAGTATATCTTCTCATGGTGCACAGGATTGTACTCTTAAGGGTGAAACAGATCGTCAGAATGAAGTGACTTCCAGCCTCTTTGGAGACATGGCGTTTAAACAACACATGCCTCCAAAGTGGCCGGAAGCTGTGCTGAAGCCATGCAGCTTTGGTACTTAAGACTGGGGCAAGAAAGGAGCAGTGCCAGTCGGTCCCTGTGTGCATAGCCCACCTTGGGAGCGGGCCATGTGGTCAGCAGAGTTTTGAACTGCTTCCAGCCAGAGTGGCTCTTTTATGCCCATTTGCTCCAGCCCCTTGGCTGCAATTTTCCTTGGGAGAATAAATCTCATTAACTCAATAAGATTTACTTCTGAGTAAAGATGTTTAGGATTACACTGTAATTACAGCAATCTTTCATTATGGAATGTGAGATGTCAACAACGAAGAGCAATTAATGTAATTTACTGTAATGTTAATGTTATTTCTTCTCTTTTTAGTTTCACACAGCCGCTATGACTCCTCCAAATCAAGTACATATAAGCCAAATGGGACAGAAATTGCAATACAGTATGGCCAAGGATACGTTAAGGGTTTCCTTAGCCAAGACGTTGTCAGAGTAAGTGCTACAAAGGGAACAAACTCATGCCTTCCTTTGACTCAGGTTCCTTTGTGCTTCAGAAGGAAGAGGGTTTCTTTCTGCCTAATTAGCACATGACTGCTTACAACCCTCAGTTCTTTCATGCAGGGTAGCAGGGTGAGGGCTATGGGCTTTTGAACTCAACTAGGGAGAATCTCAATAATGCAGCCTCTCTTGTGTTACTATACCTGCCAAATATTTCTTTCTTTCTTTAATTTTTAAAAATATTTTTGTTGGATTATATTCAAGATCCCAGGCAAGTAGCTGTGTCAGTCTCTTGCAGCATAAAAAGTAGGAAGGAAAAGTGTGGGGGAAGAGAAATGTAGCAGAACTTTTAACACTAACCAGTTTTCATTTTTGCATGAGCAATTGTGGATATAAACCAAATTCTTTAGATGCAGTACCAAGTGCATTCACTATTGCACATATAATAAAAGGACGATCACTATAAGACAGAGCAAAAACTCAAAATAACAGAATGCCCTTAGTGGTTACCTACAATTCCCAGCTGAGACCACTCAACCACATCATCTATGAGCTACAACACAGTCCTCTCACAAGCTCTGGAGAGCAGCCCTTATTGGCATACACACAGCCTCCACATCCTACATAATTATTAACTTACAACAGGATATATAACATGGATGATAATACAGGGACAAGCCCCTGTCACAAATCTGGATGCCACACCAACTCTGGGATATATTGGGAGCAATATTACAGGGGCCAGTAACATCACTCAAAACATCAGAGGTACATTTACTTGCTCTTCCTCCAATATGATATATGCCATTCTATGCCAGCATTGCTTATCTATGTTCTACATTGGACAAAGAGGACAGTCTCTAATGGATACAAATCTGACATTAGTAATGGCAATACCCCAAAACCAGTTGTAGAATATTTCAACCTTCCTGGACACACAGTAAAGGATTTACAGGTCACAGTCCTTGAACAAAGAGGTTTACAAAGGAAGACTAGAAAGAGAAACTGCTGAATTGAATTATAGCCACAAATTGCAGTCCATTAGTAGAGGTATGAACAAAGACTATGGCTTCCTTGCACACTACATATACATAATATACCACTGTACTGTACATATAACAAAAGAAATATTCTCAACAAGAGTTTTGGACCACAGGAAACTAACTTTTGGTAAGCAGATTTATTGCTTTTGCACATTAAGATTAACTGATCACTGTAAAGATCTGAAAGACCTGTATCACCTTTTGAAAAAAAATGAGGGCAAGGGTCATGAGTTGAATCTTTCTAGATCCTATTACATTCTATTCCATTCCCATGACTGTATAGATGTGCTTTATGCCTCATGCCTTAATATCATTCATTACTGCATCCAAAGAAGCAAGTTTATATCCAAGAAAGTTCCTGCGAAAACAAATACCAGTCATTCTTGAAGATGCTGCCCTTCCTCTTCCTTCCTCCATTTTTATGTTTAAGTTCCCAGCTAGGACAGGGGAAAAAGAATAAAAATTGGGGAACAAGGGGTATTACATAGGATATAAATGTGTGCTAAGCATATATATTAATATAAGCTGATCATCTTTCCAAAAAGTCATATTTTCTTGTGTTCTCTCCAGGTTGCTGATATTCCTATCATCCAGGTGTTTGCAGAAGCTATAGCACTACCTAACAAACCTTTCATCTATGCCAGATTTGATGGGATACTTGGTATGGGGTATCCTAGCCAAGCCATTGATGGTGTTATCCCAGTATTTGATAAGATAATATCTGAAAAGGTCTTGTCTGCAAAAGTTTTCTCTGTCTACTATAGTAGGTGAGTGTTTTTCAGAAATATAAAACAAAACAAAAAACCTGAGGGGAGTACATAACAGGCTACGCTCAAATAGTGTTTACTGAGGATGCAATGACAGAGACTGATATACCTGTGAGATTTTCATCTGGAGATGTTTCCACCTTACAGCTCAGCCTAATGCTCTTACAAAAGCCTTAAGATTTGATCCAGGGCTCAGCCACAGAAATGTTTTGAATTGTCAATGCTCACTCCCAGGAAATGAGGCTCAGTATATGCCCAGAGTGCATTTTGCTCAGCAATGAGTCATCACAACAAACACATCTGAGATTCAAGTTACAATGGCAGAGTGTTGTGGAGACTCCAACGCTGAAACTGAAATTTAATTTCTAACTTTGAATTTCTGGACTTACCAATGGCTTGCTTGTCACCAGCGTTCACTACAATGTTGACCCAGAATACATTTTCTATGCCTGAGCTTAGCAAGGAAGCAAGCAAAGAAGAAATTAATGTTTATTATAATAATCAGTTTCAGTATGCTAATAACCATATTAAAGAAGGAATATTATGCTCAAGAGAGATAGGCTACCTTAAGGCTGTTAGTCAATATGAAATTTGAACCAGGGCCTCGGCTCAACAGACACAGTGAATTTCTTTGTCATCACCACTATAGACAAGGGCTCTACTTGTATCTTTCAAGGTTTGGAGGCAAAGAAAATTTCAGTCAGAAGAAAAGCAAAACTGCTCCTGAGTACCCTTATCATATCACTCTTGAACTCTGAGTCTGGGCAGTAAATTTTCCTGGCTCCATTGGAAGTTACTTTAGTACTAGATCTGTACTGAAGATTGGGAAAGTTACCTTTTTAGATGCCAGCTTCCAGGAACCCCATGATAGTTTGGGAGATACTGGGAGTTGTGGTCCAAAAAAGGACCCTTTTCAAGTTCTGCCCTGTCTTGAATAGCAAATATGAAACCAGCTTTGGAAGCTTGGTTGGCACAGCAGTATATGCCAGTCTCTTTAATCACCACTCACACTGTTTACAGCAAAAATGTCCTCCTTGTATAACCTATTTTACAAGTTTCCATGTCAAAAATCCAACAGAACCTACAGCATAAGAGAACCATTGTAGTATAGTGGTTAGTTTCTAACCAATACTTAGAAAAATCTAGTTTCTAGTCGACATTGAGCCATAAAACTCTGGGGTCTCAGTATCTCCCTCAGCCTGACCTGCTTCACAAGGGAGCTGGAGGTGTGATGGTGGACAATTCATTAGGGGAGATATAGGGTATAAATGTAATGAGTAAATATTATCTCTCCCACTAAAGGTTTCTTTTGCCCACATTTTAAGGTAGAAGAGCATGCAGAATAGAGATTCATTCTATGATCTTGTTTTATTTTAGAAACTCTGAGATGAACACAGGTGGAGAGATTATCCTGGGAGGCAGCGACCCATCTTACTACACTGGGGACTTCCACTATGTCAGCATTACCCAGGAAGGTTATTGGCATATTGATCTTAAAGGGTAAGTGGCATGCAATTTAAAATCAGAAGGCGGGGAGGCAGACTGACCATCATGCTGCAGTAGCTAACACTGAATTACAATGTCCCAGCTATATGTCTCACACAAGATCGGGCAGAGGCTGGTTATGACAATTTGTCTGAAACCTCAAAGACTATTTTGCTTTCTCTACAGGGTGTCTGTGGGGAGTGAGATGCTGTTCTGTCATGAAGGTTGTGTAGCAGCAGTAGATACTGGGTCCTCCTTTATTACCGGCCCAGCTAGCGCAGTGTCCATTTTGATGAAAACCATTGGTGCAACTTTGCTTGAAGAAACAGATGTAAGCAAATTGAATATTTCACCCTACAGCTTATCCTCTCCTCTAATTGTGGGCAAAGAGATGACTGTCCAAAAAGTCATAGAAAAAATTCAGTAGGATTATTTTTTTCTTTCTTTTTTCTTTTAATTATTATTAAAGCTTCTATACAATCTTAGACATACATAACTATTCTAAACATCAATCACTATTATAATATTTCACATATTAAAACATCTAAAATATGACAAATATGACTTCCTCTCCCTTACTTTGAATATTTCAGACATTCCACTTCATTTTCTAACTTTCTGATTCTCATTTAATCTTCATACTAAACATTATTGATCCTTAGTTTTTAATCTTATAATTCCTTTTTACTGTCCCACACTGTGAATCTTCCATTAGTACAATAAACAATTATCATCTATTAGTTAGACATCTTATAGTTTCCTCTTTTTTATTCTGCCAGATCTATTGTCTCATTTCCCCTCCATCTTTGTGAGAGAAGAGGTATCTAACTAATATTCACCATACTTTCTCATATTTACTTATTGTTTCATCAATTTGTCTGATTTTATTATGTCATATTATTTTACTAGCCATTTGTCTATAGATGGTTCTTTTTTTTTTTTTTGCAAAAACAATTCTTGCTGCTATTATCATATAAATATAAAATGATCTTCCCATACTTTCTTTCATTAATCACCCCTAAAAGATATGTGGCTGGATCCATTTTCATTTTAATGTCTATTGTTTTCCTGTTTCTATGTGTATTTGTTTCCAATCATTTTTAGCTCTTTACACATGTTAAAAAAATCAGTGGGATTCAAAATCTGTGCATGCAAGTACCCTCTTTGTGCCCTGAAATCTACAAAGACATGGTTGTAATCAGACCCAAAAGCCTTGCTTTCCCCAGTATGTAATTTGCTCATTTATTCAAGAAGTGAAGGGTGTGGGCAGATTTACCATTAGTTTGCTTACAGAATAAAATCTGGTCCAGAGTAATATACTCCCAATGGGAATGGATGAACTAGGCTTTCACCTCTTATTTGAAGTAATTTAGCTTGTAGTCTGAGGCATAGAATCTAAAAGTTTCCTCTTTCCAGTAATTCTTTTTTTTCTTTTTTCTTTTTGCCTCATGCAGTATGTTGTAGAATGTAAGAAAATCCATTTGCTGCCTGATATTTCCTTCCATCTTGGAGACAGATCCTACACACTCAGTGGCCATGCCTACGTCCTCCAGGTAAGATGCTAAACCCGTGATGGGCAACCTTTTGAGCTTGGTGTGTCAAACTTCGCCAAAAAACTAAGCATAACTTGGGTGGTGAGTCACTTTGAGGAAAAGACATTATTTCGCGATATTTATAGTTTAAATCACTTATTTTTATGGTTTATATATTTATAGTTTAAATCACTTATCTCAGTAATGATGGATTAGAAATCCATGACACCCCAGAACAGTAGATAATGGTTGCTGTGGTTAACTGTTATTTGGTTACTGGTAATGGCAAGGCCCCCAGAGATGTGTCCCCTGCTGCGTTCCTCTGCTCCCTGCTCTGCCGGCGGAAGTGAGGGCAAAGATCCCAGCTTAACTGGAAGTCCCAGAACTAGACGCTTTGTGACAGACTTTCTGTTGTTTTGGCCTACAGACTTCTGGCACAGAGTGTCTAATAGGGGAGGATGAAACATTTGCGACTTGTTTCATCCTCAGGAGCAACAAATGTTTCATCCTCCCTTATTAGACACTCTGTGCTGGAGGTCTGTAGGCCAAACGCAGCCCGGCCAAGTGCAGTAGCCGAGGATGAAACATTTGCAACTAGAGTCTTATTCATCCTCGGCTACTGCACTTGGCCATGCAGGAGCCAAGGATGAAACATCCTTCTCGGCATGTGGCCACTTCAGCAGCTGCGTGTCATCAGAAATGGCTATGTGTGCTAGACAGTGATTTGCAATAAGAAGCTACAATTTGATACAAAGAAGCTAGGAATAAACAGTAGCTGGAATTGACACATATATTTCTGCATTAACTCCAATGGAGAGCATGCTACTTCCTGCATCTTACTCTTTCTAGTAAATCGGGAATTACATATATGCCCTAAAAGTGACAGCCTGAATGCTGATCGGGGCCAGTTATAGGGAGCATAGAACTCCCTTATGGAACAGCTTTACTGAATACTGGTTTGTTTCCGGGAACAAATCCAAGTGCTGGTTATGACCTATACAGTTTAGGTTCAGATTATTTGGAAGGCTATCTCCCCCTATGAACCTGCTAGAGCTTTAAGATCATCAGGGACAGGCTTTCTCTCAGTCCTGCCACCATAACAGGTTCACATGGTGAGGACATGAAACAGTGGCTGCTCTCACCCTCTAGAATGCTCTTCTGTGGAAGGCTAGGCTGGCCCTCTCTCTGCTTTCTTTTGTATGATTTTCTATAATATTTATAGTGCTTTAATGTTGTGATTTTAAATTGGTATTAAAACTTTAACATTTTTAATGTTGTAGGGTCCCATCCTGGGAATAAATTAACATATAAGCAAAGTATATAAATAAATAAATTCCGTTCCAAAACCCACTACCTAGACATCATATTTAAATACAGTGGAGTTTGCTGAAAATAAGATGTTTTTAGAATCAGTTTTATTCTAAACTAATTCCAACTAAAATTTTATATTCTGCCTTTCTCCCAACATGGCAGTTAAGGTGACTTATAACTACTGTAAATGATGATAATTAACCTGAAGTAAAAGTATTTCCATAGAGAGCTGCATCCACACTGAAGAAATAATCCAGTTTGACACCACTTTAACTGCCATGGCTGAATGTTGTGGAATTCTGGGAACAGTAGTTTGTTGGGGTACCAGAGCTCTTTGATAGAAAAAGCTAAGCAGCGCACAAAACTACAATTGCTAGTATTCAATTGCACTGTACCATGGCAGTTAAAGTGGTGTCAAATTGGATTATTTCTGCAGTGTAGATGCAGTCACAGAAGGGGAATAATAGCAGGGAAGATTCTCAAATACCCAGCCTTATAAACTGCAGCCATTCCATAAAAAATAAAAATAAATAAAAATAAAAATAAATGAACATGCATACGTACATTTAAAACCCATGTGCCCTGTTTGGACAATAAACTGGGTACATGCCTATGAAAGACAGAGACATCTAAGCAAATTTAGGTGGGGACTTTGGAGATCTGACAGCTAGAGGAAAGCTCAGGCAGCCAGGAAGCAGGGCACATAGCTCACAAATTATGTTACTAGACATTACCCAGTGTGCTGAGATGTCTCACTTTCCTGCTTGGTTGGACCATTCTCTCTACAGCATTCTGACTATGGGAAAGAGCTCTGTGCTGTGGCGTTCTCAGCTTTTGACATTCCTCCTCCACTGGGCCCTCTCTGGATTCTGGGCGCTACGTTTATTGGGCAGTACTACACTGAATTTGACCGGCAGAACAACCGGATTGGCTTCGCCACGTCTCTTTGACATCAGGACCATACCATTTTGGAAGTTGCTAACTTTTTAAGAGAGACTACTTAAACTGTGAAAAAGAAAGGCTTAATAATATATTATTTTCAAAAGCACGAATACCTTGTCTGCAAGGTATTGTCTGCAAAAAGCTTCAAATTACTGTTTTACAACCAACAGCTGTAACATCCTAAATCATATCATCCTTGGATTGTACTTTCCTCCTTCTCTGCTATCTACTAAGGTCAGCTAAGTGAGTGTTGTGTTTTCACTCTTAAAATCAGGATGACTGTGATTTTTTTCCATTTTCTAAAACAGTGTACAACTGGCTACCCATATCCATGGATTCAACCATCTACAGCTTGAAAAAATTAATAATAATAATAATAATAATAATATTCCAAAAAGCAAACCTTGATTTTGCCATTGTATATAAGGAAACCATTGTATTAATTGGGACTCCATTGATTTCAGTATCCATTGGGGTATGTCCTGGAATCAAACCCCAGTGGATACGAAGGGCCCCCTATATTCTGTGTTGACTTGCCCTTGGTATGCAAAAGGAAAAGGTTAGAATGTGACTACATACTGTGATTGTTTCCCTTTATGTCTGTGGTTAGTGACATCAGTGCAAAAAGCAAAACTGTGAGAGGTTTCACTTGACAGTTCACATAGGACAGTCCACCTAGATAGTGGACTGAAAGCGTATGAAAGAAACTAGAGGGGGAGCTTTAAAAAATGAAAAGATTGTATCATTTAGGCACTTAAATGGTTTTGAAACAAGTTTCCTTTCTCCTAACCATGTGGGGTTCTCCTGGAGTTTCATAGATACTTCTGACAATAAAGACTTATCTTCCCATTCCTCAGTTTTCCAGGATCCCTTGAATGTGGCACACAATAAGATAACAGTACTCCCCAAACCAAAGAGCTATGATGCAAAGTCCTTGTATGATGTTCTCTGATGTGATTATCTATTTTATTTTGCATTGATACTGTATGCCTTCAAGTGAGTAAACAGAACTAGAAAATCATATGTTTGTTCATTCATTACATTTAATAAATTGCCTTCAGAGTGCACATAGGATTTCCTGCTGATTTATAAAATACATAGATCAAAATCTGCTTAGATTCAGCAGGTACTTGTATCATACGCATTCAAGCACAATTTAGAAAAATTGCTTTTTGGGATTACTCATCCAAAACATCCTAGGCCAGCATGGCCACTGCAAGATTCTGGAAGATACAGTCAAGAAAATTAACATTCAAGACCATAACCTGACTCAAAATCAAGCTAAACTGCAAATGCTGGCCATCTGATTAACAGTGGGATGCCAGTTTAGGATTAAATCAAGATCCTTACTGAGGTCAGACACAAATTGTCATGGATTATAATGGTCATGGAGTACACAGTTTTTTCCTTTGGTTACTTTCCTTGTAAACTTCTGAAGTAAACTGACAATATAAAGGATGATTCACAATGAATATGTATTATTCCTTTTTTTTTATTGACAGAGGGACTGAAAATGGGGAGGGTGGCCTCACATTCTCCATATCTATAGAATTAGATACAAACTGGGATTATTTCTTTTCATATCATGCTATCTTCCTATAGAAAGATAATCTCACCGTAGGAAAATACAACTTTATTGGGGTTTTTTAACAGTTCACATTTTCCTTAGGCTGCAGAGGCAGCCTGCCATGGAAAATACAACTTTATTGTAATGCATGAAGCGTAAGTGACACAGTTATTTTTCATACTGCAGTACAAGAATGGTCAAGCAACGTATGATTTCTTTTCTGTAGAAAAATAAAACAAAACAGTTTTAGTGGCTGGTGAGAAACTGCATGTGATACTGAGTCATGTGCTCATCAGCCCCCAGTCAACCCCCAAGATTTATCTGCTTTATTTTTAAAAATACAGTTGTACATTATGAAGAGAACAGTGGGAGCAGTGGCGTACCCACTCAGGGTGTCACCCAATGCAGAGAGCTGGGGCTTTTGGGTGTGGGATTTCTGGGCTGGACTTCCAGGGGATGGGGGTTACATGTAAATGGCTGCATAGGCTGCAGAAACAGCCATCCACTGCCCACCTGGGCAGGAGACCCCTGTGGAAATGGCCGCACAGCCATGAGAAGAAGCTGCACAACTGAGGAAGTGCCATGTGGGGCAGGAAAGCAGCCTGGGGAAACAGCTGCCCTCCACCTGCCCAGGTTGGAGATCTCTCCCCTGAGGACAGAAAAGCCCCCCGAGGCCCATGGAAGAGAAACAGCCACCTGGCCGGCCCAGACACCCCACCCCAAGGCCTGGAGCAACACCCATATCAGCGTAAGGAGAGCCTGCCAGGGGCAGGGGGCTGACCAGGTGTTGCCCCCTCTTCTGGGGTGTCACCCAGTGCGGTCTGCATCCCCTGGACTCCCCCCCCAATGCTATTTAGTGAGAGACAATATAAAATATAACACCTTGTTGGAGGAACCAATCAATCCGTTGTAAAATAAATTGCAATAGAAAAATATAATAGAAACAAATGCAATAGAAACAGGATTTTTTCAAAATGGTGTTGGTCTTTACATTTTAAAAAAAATGAATCTTAACATGTGCTGTTTTAGAGCATCTGGAAATTTCACCCATGACTTTAGAGATGGAGTGCAAAACGTTTGCTTCTCCCAAAATCTAGCATAGACTTATAAATAGATTGTATTCAGATTAGGGCCTACCATGCTGGTCTAAATAAGCACAAATATCTTTTTCAGTCTCCACACCTTTTGGGAGGTGAACAGTAACATTTGGTACCAGCTGAAGTTGTCAAACACTCTTGAAGAACAGTCCCAGACAACGTTGATTATAGATGTCAGTCATAAAGATTGCAAGGATACAGATGAGATAAACAAGTCCCTAGCTTTCCAATGGCAAGTATCACTGACATGTCAAATGCATTTGGTAAAATGTGCGTGTCACCAGATTTATCACCTTTTCCCCCCAAATAGCAGAATCATGAAGTAGGCACACCCCTAGTCTGCATACTGTACTTGTAACTAGTCTGCAAACTGTACTTGTAACCCCTAGTCTGCATACTGTACTGTAATTGCCATTGCCATTGCCATTCTGTTTGAGAAAATGAGACTTTAATAATTCAGAGCCACAAAATCTTTGGTGAACAAAATATTACAAGCATGTTAAAAGGAGTGCCTCATTTGAATTTGACTGATTTGCTTTTCAAACTGAAGTGTGCTTTATTTCTAAGCGAGACAAAAATACTTCTTCCCCAATCACCCAGCTAACTAAACTCATTTGGGTAGCTAAGTAAGTGACATAGAGCAACAGGGAGTGATTTTCTTTTCTGATGAAGTAGAATCACTCTAATTATTTTAATCAGAATGGCTATAATTGTCCTAGCTTCTCAGTTTAGCATAATTGCCTTGTTGGTTACAGCCTGAAGTGCTAATACCTCCCAGTTGCAGGTCACTAGTGGCTCTCATCCAAAACCTTTTTTTATGTCCTACACAATGAGGGGTAGGAAATTGTCCTGTCACTTACTGTTGGAGGTGATAATAGGCAGGGCTAAGAGTTGTTGGGATGCTTTATCTGAAGAAATGGAGTGGCAGAAACACTCAGTGGCAATTTAATTCTGGGGTGAAATTAAATCTCATGTTGCTTAGGGTTGTGAAACCTGCCATGTGTAATTTGTCTTTGTGTTCTACCTTCCATCTTGGTTCTTGCCAGACAGCCAAAAATAACTGGGTTACTTGTTGGCTGGGATCATCAGTGCTTCATGGTGGAGGGATTGGATGGGTGGGGGGTTACCTTAAGGGGAATGTGATCAGAGGTCTCTGTATGTAAATAGAGACCATCTCAATAATTATTATGACCACTCACATCTACAATGCAGTACATCTCACCACAGTGGAGAGGACTATGATCTTGTGATCTGTGTCTTTGCTTTATATGCTGTCTAGTTGAGAAGCATAGCCCAGGAATACCCAGATCTCTATTTCTCCAGCTTCCTATGCTTTTTTATTTTTAAACTAGACTGGAACTAGACAGTTCTTCAAGTAGACAGTGCCTTTCAACAAAGGATTATACTCTATAACTTAGGATATGTGGCCACTGAACATTAGCCTAGGGCCCTCTTTAATACATACTCTTCTGTTCCTTGAAAGTATTTCTCTACTAGCAAAAGTATTCAACTTTGCCTGGATTTCGTTCTTATTACCCCATTCTCACTTTAGTATTCTTTCTTTTCTCTCTTGCTTCTTCTCCTTGTTGGTCTCTTTCTTCACCCCACTGCAGTGTAGACTCAGCCTGTACCAGCTTTTTATAAATTGGAAGTAGAAATGCCTTAAGTCCAAAACACACTGCAGGAATAATCCAGTTTGAGACCGCTTTAACCTGCTGAATGCTAGGAAATTCTGGGAATTGTAGTTTTGTGAGACATAGAACCTTCTGTGTCAGAGAGAGCTCTGGTGCCACAATAAACTACAATTCCCAGGAATTGTAGCTAAATTTGCAGCTAAAATGGTCTCAAGATGGATTATTTCTGCAGTGTGTTTTGGAGCAAGGGAGTTGAGAGGTGATCCTCTATTGAGGGCTACCAAGGTCCAAAATACACTGCAGAAATAATCCGGTTTGAGGCCCCTTTAACTGCCCTGGCTCATTGCTCTAGGGAATCCTGGGGTTGGGAATTGCAGGGGGTTTTTGGCACCAGAGCTCTCTGACAGAAAGGTTAAATGTCTCACAAGACTAGTTCCCAGAATTCCCTTGCATTGAGCCAGGGCAGTTAAAGCGGTCTCAAACTGGATGATTTCTGCAGTGTATTTTGGGCCTTAGTCTTTGTTTTTGTTTCTGTGTGCCTTCAAGTAGTTCCTGGCTTATGGCAACCCTAAGGCAAACTTATCATGTTTTGGTTTTTTTGGCAAATTTCTTAGGAGGTTTGCCATTGCCATCCTCTGAGGCTGAGAGTGTGTGACTTGCCCAGGGTCTCCAGTTGGGTTTACATGGCCAAGCCAGGATTTGAACCTTGGTTTCCAGAGCCCAATGTTTAAACCACTCCACCCCACTGCTTACTCAGCCTGTACCTGCTTTTCATAAGTTGGAAGCAGAAATGTCTTAGTCCTTCTGCCTGGTATTTTTTCCCTTTCCCTGTTCCATTTCTTTTTCCTTCTTCCTTGACTCTCCCCCTCCTCTTTGCTCTCCTTTCACCAAGCTCCAAAAGTAAAAAGCTGCCATTTTTCTCCATTTTACCTTCAGTTCATTTTCACATTATTTCACTTTTGCAGGAACATTGTGTGATAAACTTCCTGCATTTGTGGGTTTTTAAAAATTTAAATCTAGTTTAAATCCCATTTCTGATTCTGAATTCTGAAATCCCATATCACTACTGTGATAAGGTCTGGTTTTTGTTTTCTTTGTTTCTTATCCTTGATTGCACAGCCTTCTTCTGTGCACCTCCATGATCTCTTTTCTCCTGAAATTGCTCCTGTGCCATTAAAAATATATTTTACAAAAAACTGCCATTCAGAAAAGGAAGGAAAGACAGAAACCATACTGTATATGCTCGTGGAGAAGTCTAGAAAGTTTAGTCAAATAACTGACCCAAAAAACCTGGGTCAACTTATCCAAGGGTCAATGTAAGTATTGTGTTGACTCTTATAAAAAAAAAAAAAGAGAGAAACCATCCTTTTCTCTGAGTAGGGTGGTGAAAAGCGAGAGGTTAGTCCATCCCTGGAGCACCTAAAAGAAGCATTTACTTATTATGGAAATGGAAAGGTGGATGAGCTTCTAGAAGCACCTGCAAGTGGACATCAATGGAAATGGAAAGGTGGGTGATCCAGAAAGCCAGTTCTCATGTTCTTGTGGTAGTGCACCATACCAGCTTCTCACACTGTTCATTGGATCACTGATTCCATGGTAAGTTGCTAAATTAAAAGTATGGGAAGTCAAAATCCTGAGCATACTTACTAACTAGGGAGCAACACCTAATGAACAAACTGAGAATTTACTTCTGAGTAAGCACCTTTAGGATTGCACTGTGAGAGAGATTCCCACACAGACTGTGCAGAATCAACCATTGCCCATTACAAAAGTGATCCTGGGGAGATGATGGAGTATATATCTGTCTCCCTCCACCTCACCTAATGGCACCACCCATTTTTCTCCATTTCTGAGCTATAGAGTGGCAGGTGAAATATTAGGGTTGCTGCCTCAAGATTCCAAGGATGAAAAATAGTGACTACCTGGGCTAAGCCAAATTTGAGCCTTGGTCTCATCAGCCATAACTGGATGAGATGCACTGATCACTATATTACTTTTTTTACTCAGGACTGGGACCTCCTTGAATTGAGCCTGTCAAGGACACTTCACCTTTAATAGTTGTATGATAGCTAGATGTTAAACTTAGGGCCAAAACAGCCTGGCAAAAACAAACAAACAAACAAAAAACGCTGGCTTTGGGGTGGCATGGGGTGGTGGTGGCATATGAGCGGGTGAAGCTGCCACCAAGCTGGCATCACGCCATCCCACTGACCACACAGTGGGCGGCATCACAGCATTTCTGCAGCATGGCATTTACATACGCTGTGCCGCAGAAATGCCAAAAAGCAGCTGCCGCCGCAGAAAATACACCCTTTTTCTACCCCAAAAAGGAGCAGCATTTTGCAGCTGGGGGGGCAGCTGGAAAAACACCAGATTGGGGCCATGGTGTGTGGTCACCATGGCCCCGATTGAGCGCTCAAAGGCGCGGGATAGATCTGCCCCTTTACCGTTGTCTGTTTCAGCTCTTAGTTTTCCTACTGCTGTAAATCCGGCGTGGGAATGTTATGTCCCTCCAGATGTCTCAGTATTTCTCACCAGTGGCTGTGATAGCTGGGCTGTTGGGATTTGCAGTCCAACAATATCTGGACACCACATGATTCTTACTCTGTGCTGTAAATCCATGTTTGGAATATGCTACATCTGTTGAATCTGTTTTCTTCACAAGAATTATTTGGGTGCCAAACAATGACACATGTTACTGCTATAGCATAAGCTTTATTGGTGGGAAATGGTGCTGCAGAGTGCTTCCAGCCCTTTTATTGATGAAGTCCAGCATCCCCTCACAGCCAATGGTAGAAATGAGCTCCCGAACTAATTCTACCTAGACTATTGTCAGGTGGTGATCAAATTCCCCACTGGGGAGCCTGGGGTGAGGTGGAGGATGGGTTGATGGAGGATGGACACCCAGGGCTTATAGTGGAAACAAAGAAAGAAAACTCAGGTGTTCAAGTGTAACCCATCTTCCCTCTTCCATTAGCTATGAAAGCTGTGCATGGAGCTTAATAACGGAGGAAGGTTCACTGTCCCAGCCCTCATCTCTTTCCCCTACCACAAACTACCAAGCTAATGCAAAATTTGACTAAAGTAACCCAGTTTGGAAACCAGGTTATTTTCCTGTTGTTCAGACTTTCACCAATTGCACTCAGTGTAGTTTGGGGGGGGGGGGATCGAAAAGCCCATTTAAACGGGTGCATTTGGCACCTGATCCCTTAGTGGTTCTTTTCTTAAGAACTGCAACAATCTGCATCTCTGATAGTGAGAGTAAGCTATCAGATGGTTTAGGATCATGCAGCCACCATTCAGGAAATGGAGGCACCTCCATTTTGATCCGGAACAGTGGTGAATGGAACTTCAGACTGGATGTAAATGCCAGTGAGAGATTTGCTGCTTTAAAACATAGTGGGAATGGTGAATTGATTTTAAATTGATTCACAGATGTGAATCTCTCTGTGCAAAAAACCTGTGTGACTGGCCCCTACAATCCATCTGACTGATGGCAGAGGCCCAACTTATAACAGCTGCTGAAATCTAAATATGTTTACTTAAAAGTAATTCCAAATGGCTCTTATTTCCAGTAAACATTCTCAGTTCATTTGAAAACTAAAATCACTTTAATGACTAGCAACTGTTGTAACTGATTACATCAGAACAATGATGAAGCACAATGTAGCCCACAGAAGCTTATGCTTATAATGTTTGTCTAACTCTAAAGAGCCACAGCATTCTGTTTTTCTCAAGACTGATATTTTTCTCTCTTGCTTATAATTAAATTGTAGCTACCTCCAAAATAATGCCCTGGAGTCTCACACCTGCAGGCTATGCCATAGGGAAAAGAATTGGCATGTGATGCATTTACTGTACACCTAATCAGCAACCTGGACTAAAGGAGGGCTGGCCCTGGCATTGTGCAGAGGCAGGCAGCCTCTTCAGGAACAGGGGCATCATGATGCTTAGGGGGCTGACCTCACTGCTCCCCAAACATCTGCCTTTGGGAAGAAATGGGCTGTGGCATTCACCTTTCATTGCTGTTGTTGTTGTTGTAGATTTTCAAGTCATTTTCGACATTATCACAGGGTTTTCTTGGCAAGTTTCTTCAGAGGGGGTTTGCCATGGCCATTTTCTGAGGCTGAGAGAGTGTGACTTGCCCAAGGTCACCCATTGTGTTTCCATGGCCAAGCCAAGCATTGAACCCTGGTCTCCAGAGTCCAAGTCCAACACCTAAACTACTGCCCCTCACTGGATCTCAGCATATCCTTAACACAGTACCAGTCAATTTTGCTGCCTGAGCCGGAGTATCCAATGTCACCTTCCCTCCTCACCCAAGAGGAGGGTACCATTAGCTTCTGCTCCACCTCAAGCAGCCAAAGATTTGGGACAACAGGGCAGTGCCCAGTACCTTACTGGTGAGGAACATCACCACCTCAGGATGACCTCCTTTTCCAGGACTTGTCCTCCATTTCAACCTTTTGTCCACGAGGAATTCCAAAAGGCCCTCCATTCTGAGCATGACTAAGAAGCATGGGTTTACATTTCTCAGAATGATTTGGGCTTCAGTTTGGCCATGTCCTCCATTTTGAGCCTAAGAAGCATGAATTTACATACCTAGGAGTGTTTTTGGCTTCTGTTTGGCCATGTCCTCCATTCTGTTTCTGTTTGGCCATGTCCCCCATTTTAAGAAGCACAAATTCACATTTCTATTACTGTTTTTGCCTTCTATTTGGCCACGTCTCCCATTTTAAGAAGCACGAATTCACATTCTTAGGACTGTTTTTTGCCTTCTCTTTGGCCATGTCCTCCATTTTAATATGCATGAATTCACCTTTCTAGGACTGTTTTGGGCTCTGGGCCATACTCTCCATTCTGAGCCTGACCAAGAAGTAATAATTTACATCCCTAGGACTGTGTTTGCCTTCTGTGGGGCCAGGTCCTCCATATTAAAAAGCACGAATTCACATTCCATAGGCCTTTGGGTTTTTTTGGCCTCTGTTTGGTCATATCCTCCACTCTGAGCCTGACCAAGAAATAATAACCATTCACATTTCTAGGGCTGTTTGGGGGGGGGGGGGCTTCTGTGGGGCCATGCCCTCCATTTTAAGGAGCATTTTAATGGCCCTTTCCTAGGGCCATGATGATGTCCTCCACTCTGAGCCTGACAAGTTTGGCCATGTGGCCCATGTCCCTCCATTTCCCCTTATATACTATTAAAAGCCCAGTCCTTGGGCAGTGTGCCAGTGAGAAGGAAGGCCCCTCCTTGGTCATCACCTTGGACCACTACTACTACTACTACTACTACTAGAGCATCCTCCTCTTCTTCTTCTTCTTCTACGTAAGGCGAATGCACTGCCTCCCTCTCTAGGTAGCCCCTGATTGGCCAAGCCGCGTCCTGCTTCTGACATCACAATCGGGGCCTGGCAGGGCGTTCCAATAGGAGCCATCGGGGGTGGGACCCAGGGAGCCCCTCCTTTCCAGGGGGGACCCTTCCTTCCTTCCAGTTGGGTTGCTGCCTAAGCCTTCCTCCTCCTCCTCCTCTTCCTCCTCTTCTTTAGCCTCTTCCTCCTGCAGCTGCTGCTGCTGCTGACTCCTGTCTTGCCTTGCCTTCCCTCCCTAGAGCAAGAGCAGCAGCAGATCAGGAGCATCTTCTTCAGGGAGGCTGCCTATGGGGCATGGAGGGCGAGGAAGAGGAGGAGGAGGAGGAGGAAGAGGAGAGCCCCAGCCCCAGCCCCCCGGCCATCCAGAGGGTCAGCATTGCGGTGGAGGAGACCAATGTCCTGCCGGGGGCTTTGCAGCTGATCCGAAAGCTCAGACCGCAATGGGAGACCCAGCGAGTCAAGACCAAGGTAATAAATACATACATAAATAAAGAATAGATAAACTTTATTCTTCTACCCTGCCTTTCTCCTGCAGCAATCAGGGCGGCTTACGTGACTAAAATATGTGCGTCCACACTGTAGAAAGAATCCGGGTCGATCACGCTTTAACTGGCGATGGGCATTGTGGCTTGTTCGGTGGGGGGGGGGGGATATACCAGAGCAGGCTTGCTGTTGTTGGCATTGGCTGCATCCAGGCTGGAGGGATAACCCGGTTTGGTCCCGCGTTAACTCTTTCTGTGGCTCCAGGCTATGCAATTCCTGGAGTTGGAGTTTGTTGTGGGCCCCACAGCTAACTCCCAACTCCCAGAATTCCATAGCAGAGAGCCAGACAAAGAGTTAAAGCGGGACCAAACCAGGTCGTCCCTCCAGTCTGGATGTAGCGTGCTCTCAAATCAACTCATGGGTCAGTTTCCTCATAGGTTTGCCATGACCTTTCCCCCTGAGGGTGAGAGAGCGTGACTTGCCCAAAGGTCACCCAGTGGGTTTCCATGCCCAGCTGGAGGAATCAAATCTGGGCCTCTATAGAGTTGGAGTCCAACACTCAGACCTTACTTTTTTGTGGGTTGCTTTGGCATAATGTGGCCATGTTCTGGAAGAGTTTATTTCTGACGTTTTGCCGGCACCTGCAGCTGGCATCTTCAGACCTTGCCGTTCTTTTTCAGTATGTAAGCCATGCCAGTTAAAGTGGCATCAACCCGGATTATTTCTCCGGTGTGGATGGGGTGCCACTCTTCCCTTCTCCACTCTCTCCCTTCGCCAACATTCAGGTCTTGATGGGTTTTGAGGTCAGAATGGGAAGCATATTTACATATACTATCAGGGGATCTTCTCTGAAGATGGCAGCCACAGGTGCAGGCGAAACGCTTTGAGAACATGGCCACATAGCCTGAAAAACCCACAAAAAACTATCAGGGCATCCCTCACCATCCCTTGCCTTCCTCCTGGGCACCTGGTACCCAAGGTACTTACTAGGGCTGTCAGCCACCCAGGACACAGCACCCATAAATCATCCCCTCTTTAGTTACATTGGGTCCTTACGGTGCTTCAAGGGTGGGCCTGTCTTCCCCCAGGGCTATGGAGCCAAGCTGGTGTAGGAATCTGTGCCCATACGTCTGGGGTGGAGAGACCCAAAGTGAATAGGGCACATGGTTTCTTGCAGAGCGGTGGAAGCCTGAATGTGCGGCACTGGCACACCCATGCTTTTCTTTCTCTCCTTGGTTTTGAAAGGGAAGGAAAGCTTCTCCTGCTGCTACTGTCTTACGCATTCATTCATTCATTCTCTCTCTCTCTCTAACACAAACAGGGGTCTGAGCAAGCATAAGGTCTGTTGTCATTGCTGTGTGCCTTCAAGTCATTTCTGACTTACGGCAACCCTATCGTAGGATTTTCTTGGCATGTTTCTTCAGAGGAGGTTAGCCACGGCCTTCCCCTGAGGCTGAGAGTGTGTGCCTAGCTCAAGGTCACCTGGTGGATTTTACATGGCTGAGCTGGGAATCAAACGCTGGTCTTCAGGGTCTTATACTCAAGCCACTACGCCACGCTGGCTCCCTCACTGGATTCATAAACCAGCTGACTACATATTGTGTCTGGTTCATGGTGGTGGTGTCCTGTTCAAACACTGGGATCAATTACTGTGTATATTCAGGTATAAGTTTAGAAATTTTTAGTTTTGGGGGGCGGGGTTGGGCTGTGTGGCCATGTTCTAGAAGAGTTTATTCCTGACGTTTCACCAGCATCTGTGGCTGGCGTCTTCAGAGAAAGATGCCAGCCACAGATGCTGGCAAAGCATCAGGAATAAACTCTTCTAGAACATGGCCACACAGCCCGAAAAAAACCCACAAAAAACTATGGATGCCAGCCATGAAATCCTTCGACTCCATATCTAGAAATTTTATTCAAAAATGAACCAGAAAAACCTGAGTTGACTTATCCATGGGTCAATGTAAGTGATGTACTTTAACTCATACATATATGTGTATATATAAAAGGAACCATTCCCTGCTGAAAGACAAGAGCATAATCTGTCCTGGAAGCACCAGCCTTTAGGATGAGCAAAAACACTTATTCCTGCTGGAATTTTGCATGCTCTTTAGCATTTTCCCCTTTGTTTCATCCTTTAGATCCTTTGTTGCATTCTCCTAAGTTTTACCCTTGACTATCCATGGGTCATATCAAAATCCATCCTTTTGGCCCCAAAATCCCCCTCGACTTATACATGGAATTGATTTATAGTTGAGTACAGTGGTACCCTAGGTTACGAATCCCCCCGGGGTACGAAAACCCCGGGGTACAAAAGAGCCGGGGCCGCAAAAACGGCCCCGGCTTACGAAAAAACCCCTGGGGTACGAAGAAAAAAACCGCGCGGCCCCCTTTAAATTTGCCGCACGGTCCGGCAAACAAAGCGGTCCCCCGGGTTGCGAATATTTCCGGGTTACGAAAGGTAATCCGGAACAGATTACTTTCGTAACCCGGGGGACCACTGTATATACAGTAAGTAAGGGATACAGGCACAAGGGAGGATACTGTAAACCTGGGTTTGGAGCAGAGGGATTGGCAGTCTCTCTATGTCTGGCCAGACAATGTAATTTAATTTTTCTGTGACTCAGTTTTCACATCTGTAAAACAAATGAAATGAATGTGCCTTTATTCCCCCATTAATCTTGAAGCATGGTTCACAGTTAAAGCAGTCTCAAAAAGGATTTTTTTCTGCAGAGTGTTTTGGACTTTTAATTTCTAGTCTCAGGTGCATGATCTCTGCAAGGCACACAGAATCAATGCAGAATCTGTGCCAGTCTGTGTAGCAATCCTGGGAAAATACAAGCTGCCCATACCCAGAATGATTCACACTCAGAGTAAACACATGCTTGTTTTCTCCAACACACGCACTCTGCTTCCAATACTTGTAAATGCACAGAAGCAGGGCTTGGCAACCTTGCATCTTCCAGATTTTTTGGACCACATTTCCCATAATCCTTGGCCACAAACCATACTGTCTAGGGTTTGATGTTTTCATTGAAAATACCTGGAGGGCCACAGGTTGCTGACTCACACCACAGTATTAAAACAGGATTGCAGGAAGTTACGATATCCTTTAACAACTCTGAGTTTACAAAAAAGGGAATGTCTATAAGTTATACAATTCTTAGAACAATCCCATTTCATTTCCCACCTGCCAGTGTTCACAATGCAATAGGATGGAGCTTGCCATAAGTGGCACAAATGGAGCAATATGGCTATCTTTCCTAATATGTGGTCAGGGCCAATCTGGATAACATGTTTGTTTTACCACTCCTATTTATTCTGTGGCAGGGTTCAGCTGGGTTCCTTGGGATGAAAGACCCACTTTAAGTGCAATATGCACAGTCCCTGGCTCAAAGGATTTAAGGGTACATTCTTGCACCAGGTGGTTGGGTGCAACTTTGTTCCTGTCAACATTTAGTAATTCAGCCTGCTGGATCACTGAATAAAGCTGGGATGCTGTACATTCTATACTGGCTAAGGTGGGAAAGGTGTGCTTGAGTTTACAGCTGGCTTTGTTAAAGTGATTAAATATCCTTAAAGCAAAAGTGTTAATCCCAGCTGTGGCTGGATATCTCCCATCAGCCCCAATCCAGGATGGTGGGAGTTGTCATTCAACAAGAGAACCACATGTTTCCCAACCTTCTCTTGAAGCATCACTTTACTTACACCTGCCTTTTCAAATGACAGCAGTTTATTCTCTTGTTACCAAAGTGAACTGCTTTGATGTTGAACTGAGGCATGAGAAACGGCTCTTCCTTCATCTTTGTTTTGCATCTATGCTGGGGAGAAGAGTAGATGCTTTTCAGTATCCTCTTGTTCTGAATGGGGGAGGCTTGGGGGGCGGTGGCTGCCTTTGAAATGAAAGACTTTGCCAAGCTATTTTTACCCAAGAGCAAAGCATCAGTTGCAGGCTGGTTTGATGAGCAAGTATGATTGGGTTTAGTGAAGTCATCTCCCTCTCTCCACCAAGCAGAAAGGTGTAGATTTTATTTGTTTATTTGCCAATTTGGAAAATTCACATTGAGGAGTATTCATATAGAGCAATATGACTGGATCAAAAGAATTGTCTTTTCTCTCCCAACCTCTTCCATAAGCTTTCCAGTTTCACTTCCCAGTTAACCCATGAAGCTCCCAGTTCCTGTTCCACCATTTCTCAGGCTTCCTTGGCTGCAATTGTTCCTGCTTTAAAATGCCTTGAAGACGGATTCTGATGCATGCTAAAAAACTTTGAAGGAAATGCTCACTTTGTAAGTAGGCAAGGGAAGTGTGTGGCCCTCCAGATATAACTCCCAGATGTCCTCATGATCAGCTATGCTGGTGGGAGAGGTAGCCCACCAACATCTGAAGGGCCACATTATTTCTACCTCTGTTGTTAGCAATATGAGCGTTATGAGCTAAACAAATCATATCCTGGACTAGGTGATTATAAACGTCTGTGCTCATCACTGCCTTGACCTTCTGAATGGAAAGAGCACTGAACAGTTGGTGCAGCTGCTAGCCCTAATAAAATATCCAATTAAAACAATTCCCATATTATTTTTGAGTATTTTTATATTTGACCTTATCAGAAGAATATTGCTCGATAAAAAGGAAATCCACCGAAATACATAACTGTATCATAGGTCCAAAACACACTTCAGAAATAATCCAGTATGAAACTACTTTAACTGCCCTGGCTCATGGCTAGGGAATTCTGGAAACTGTAATTTTCTGAGATATTTAGCCTTCTCTGTCAGAGCTCTGGTGCCACAATACATTACAATTCCCGGATTCCCTTGCACTGAGCCAGGCCCATTAAAGTGATCTCGAACTGGATTATTTCTGCAGTGTGTTCCAGACGTTAGTCTAAAATATGTTTTTCTGAATTTCATGGTGGGACGCGGAACAATGGATACAAATTGCAGGAAAAGAGATTCCACCTCAACATTAGGAGGAAGTTCCTTACAGTAAGGGCTGTTTGACAGTGGAACACAGTCCCTCGGAGGGTGGTGGAGTCACCTTCCTTAAAGGTCTTTAAGCAGAGGCCGGATGGCCATCTGTCAGGGATGCTTTGATTTGGAGTTCCTGCATGGCAGGAGGGTTGGACTGGATGGCCCTTGTGGTCTCTTCCAGCTCTATGATTCTATGTGGTGAAAAAGGAGAGCGGGGATAAGTCCTAGTGCTTGAAAAAGTTGCAACTCCAAGTAAGCATGGGAGATTCAAGTAGAAGTAGTCCAAACAAGTACATTTCCCCAGTTCTGACAAGTTTTAGCAGTAATCTGCTACTGAGAAGGCACCCCACTAAAAAAAAAAAAAGGGAGGGGGGAGAGGGAATAACACAAACCTCTGTATGGAAAACCCAAATTCTGCATAGAAATAAGAGAGTCTATTTGAAAGAGTGAGGGCTGGATTTCTTACGCTTGCCTGCACAACCAATTTGGCTGAGTGCCCTCAATGAACAAACTCCCAGGAAGCATGAGGAGTCAGTGACAGAAGGATCATTACGAATTTATAAATTGTCGAGTATAATCAAACAGAATAGGCAGCATGAAAATGAATGCTAAAGGTTATCTGCAGAAAATCAGGAAGCAAAGTACTAAACATTAGGCTGTAAGCTCATTGGGGCAGAGATTCTGTGTGTATATTGTATGCCTGCAGGAGTGGTGCTCACATTACAGGAAGGAGGTATAAATGTCTATCCCCTTACCTTTTTGTGAGTGTACCCTTAAACCTGTGTTGGAAGGCTAGTGGGAGCTCCTAACTGGTTTATAATTACAGGTGTAGATTTCCCTTCCCCTTCAGTTAAGCTTTGGGGTGGCAGTTCAGTTTTTAAGGCTTCATTTTCAGATCTGCAATGCCCAGTATTTGCCAGGATGGAGAAATGGTGAGGGTGAGAAATTGGGAGTGGGAGTAGGCATTGTGATTAAAGCAAGAGAGGTGAGGGGATAGAAATAGGAAACAGACTTTTTAAAAAATCCCAAATTGACCTCTTATTCAAGCCACAGAAAACTCTTGTGTCTGAACTTGCAGAGAGTATTATGATGCCCATAAGGTGATGGCATTTAAAGTAGTCTTCTGACATTAACAACTTAAGAGTGTCTTTACACAGCTGTAGCAATTTAATACCACTTCAACTGTAATGACCACAACCCATAGGCTCAAGGCATTTGTAGGCTGGTGCTTAAAATTCTGTACTCTCTACTGCACCACTAGAGCTTTTGATCCGATAATTCTACATCCCTCACCAAACTAGGATCCCACAAGAGAGTATCAAGTTAAGAATCACATTATTGTCACTTTGTAATATGGATACAAAACAAAGGGTGTGATAGAAGCTTCCTTTAACATCCCACTGCAACGAGATGCCTTTCCGATTTGCAACCGAGTGAACAGAAACATCACTCGTGGACAGACAAAATGAATTTCTTGAGTACCTAGCCTTCAAAAATATTGTCATCTACTTTTCTGTTTGAAAAGGTTCAGTACTCCAGCCTGATTTGGGGGGGGGGGGAGTGTGGGCTTCAGGCTGGGAAAGAGTGAACCAGTCAAGATTCCCTGTCTAATGAATTTACTGAAAAACTTGAGGGATTAACATAGCACCCCTAGTTGCTTAGTCCCACCTTAACTGATGCATAATCCTTTACAAATTTAACCTTGGCATAAGTCACATTAAGCTTAATGGGACTTTATTCTGGAAAAGCATGTACATGATTACTCTGATATCTTTAAATCCCTTACAGTGATGGGCAGCTTGTGGCCACCGATACTGCTGGTTTCTGAAAATGTTGTGGAAATGAACCACATATTTCTTGCTTAATCACAAGAACTGATAATAGGTGTGATACAGTTTGTGAACACAGCTACCTGTGTCATTTTACAGTAGGGCGGTCTCACAAGCCATTAAGCATGTAGCCGTGGGCTATAGCAAACAGGTTAGGACAGAAGGCAGAAAGGAGACTTTTAGGCAAATAGTATCTGAGAGACTGGTGTCACCAGGAAAGACTTTGAAAGGCTAGTAAAGCATGCACATTACACAACAAAGAGAATATTTGCCTAGGGCAATGGAGGATTGATAATTAAGCTGCTAAAATCATGTCATGGAATGCAGGGGGAGGGATAAATATCAATAATCCTATTAGGCCTAGAGGAATAAAACCTTAATATGCTTCATAGTAAAGAACAGTTCATAGCAAAGCCAGAGTTCAGGTCATTGCCATGTAGGAGTATCAGAGGAGTACAATGGTGGAAGTGAATGAGAAGGGAACAGTTTTAGCCAATCATCTTCTCTCCCCACTTGGCCTTTTCTGAAGTGGCAGTCAGTGCCTCTTTGCTTGATAGTAGAGTCAGCCTCTTCCCAGCTTCTTCTGACCTCTTCCTCCTCCCAAGGGTACTCCTTGTTCTTGGTCATGCTGGAGTGTGGGAAAAATGGAACTGCTGGTAGATTTCTTTGTGGCTTGTGGTAGATTAACAAAGGTTTCAAACCAGAACTTGGAAAAATTACTGCAACTCCCAGAATCCATCAGCAGGTATGGCCTGTGGCTATGGTGGTAGAAGAAGGCTGGGTGATGTAGACCAGAAAAGTAGCATTTGTCAGGCTCTGTTTCTGACTACTAGTTGACAATAAAGAGCAAGAACTAAAATCTATGCCCCTATCACCATTGCCCAAAATTATGTTGCTGAAGAAGTGGTGGGACCAGGAATTTATTTTTTCAACAAGAAGATTTTGATCTTGGTTCTGCTACTGATCACAAATTCCTAGAATAATCAGGGGCACTCTGTTCCTTAAGTCCTAGTGAATGTCCACATGACCTGGTTCTGGCTGATGGAGCTCAGCATTCGGGTAAAATACAACAACTATAGCAAAGTCAATTCTGGATTGGATGGCCCTTGAGGTCTCTTCCAAGTCTGTGATTCTATGATTCTATGAATTCCACAAGCTTGAAGTCTGCTCAGCCTTGGCTAAGTACCTGAGGACAGTCCTTGTAATGCTGTCCTCCTAAAGGTAGCGGTTAGAGTACATACATGGGATGCAAAGACAGAATGTGAAAAGTTGTCATGAGCTTGGTTTGGAAACAAGAATGGTTAGAGGGAGGAGAGAATTTCATACACTGAGGCAGGCAGCCAAGTTATGAGGAAGACAGAACAAAATCCTTTGTCCGTCTGTGAGAAGGCATCAAAATGGCAACGTAGGCGTCCTCAGTAGAGATATCTCCATTGATCTGGGACTCCGGTGGCACTCGTGTATTGTTTGTTTATGTCTCTGGAACAGAGCTTTTAGACTACAACTTCCAGCATCCTCCACTGGTCATCCTGGAGATTCAGAGAGTAAGCGCCCCCCCCCCCCCCAACTTCTCCTTGGGAACCTATGCTTTTGTTTTTCTGCAATGTCAAACTCTTTGTTATGATTTCTTTGGGTGTTTGTGTATGTTTGCTTATTTGAAGTAGGGAAGATATTTATTTATTTATTTATTTATTTATTTATATCTCGCCCCTCTGGGTAAGCAATCGGGGCAGGGTACAACATTTAAAAGCAATTACAATTAAAATATAACAATTCAATTTCCCCTCCCACCCTTTAAAAATAAATTAAACTACGATAAGATTTAAATAAGGCTTATTTGTATGTTGTTTTTGTTTCCCCTATTATATTTTACATTGCAGAATGTTCCTTAAAAAGCTTACTTTAAAACAAAAAGTGGGGAATACATGGCCCTCCAGATGTTGTTGGATTACAGTTCTCAATGTCCCTCACCATTGCTTCTCCTAGCTAGATCTTAAGGAGTTGCAGCCCAATAGCAAGCATATGGGGAGTGTGTTTCCCACCTCTCCTTTAAAAATAAATGCAATTACACTGGGGCTGCTACTACTCCCTTTACCATTGCTCTTTCACCTGCTTTTATCCCACTGCCACTGGATCAAAGATGCTCCCTCCTGAGTGCTGCCATTCGGGCTACCTATTTTTCCTCTATTACACTTTTGCCTATTACCAGGTGGACAGGCCTTTTCCTGCTGTCCATGGATTTTTTCACACAGAATCATATCACTAGGTAATTCTAGTTTAGCTACAATATCTATGTCCTGTGGAATCATGGGATTTGTAGTTTGCTGATTCACTAGAAAACTCTGGCTGAGAATTCTAAATTCAGGGCCCCTCCAGAAACTGCACCTCCCAGAATTCTACTTTTCCATTACTGGTCAGTGAAGTTAATCTCAAATGATGCCCAGCCTATTAGGCCTTGGAGCTTACTAACTAAAAACAAGGTAGATTGGAAGCCTTTGTGACTGCTTTCTCATTTTATAGATCTACACAGTTCTAATATTAGAACTAGACTTGCATCATTCCTGTCAGCGTCAAAAGGACAAGAGCTAATTGCAGCGATATTATATAACCCATCCTTTCATTCAGCCATTGCTACAGCACTGCTAAAGTAGCTAATAATCAGCTTCCCATTTATTTTTTCATTTCCATCTGCAGCTGCTCCTTTGCCAAACCTCAAAAATAAAGACGTATGTAATAGACATATCTCAAAAAGCCTATTCCCCCCCTTAAATTCCCACACTTCTTTTTTTTCCCTCTTCCCATTCACATTTTATGACAGAACAATCTTGTAGAACTGGTTAAAGTTACTTTTAAATGACAATTTGGTCTGTAACTCACTAGAAATAATCCAAAACTAATTTGTTATTTTGTTGTTTGTTATTGTATGCTTTTAAGTCATTTCTGATTTATGGCGATTCTAAGGTATCATGGAGTTTTCTTGGTAAGACATGTTCAGAGGAGCTTTGGCATTGCCTTCCACTTGATCAAAGCCACACAGTGGGTTTCACAGCCAAGGTAGGAATCGAACCCTGGTCTCCAGAGTCATAGTGCAGCACTCAAACTACCATTACAAAAAAAGAGGAGCCCACTATATTGGCTGTTGCATCTCCTATTATATGTGCTTTGCCTTTTACAAAATGATTAGATGAATGGGAGATGACATAAAATCTGAAAAGATCAGCTCGACATACATCTATAAGTAACCTTAAGAAAGTTAGGGGAGTTATCAGTTACCTTTTGAGGTGTAACAAATAATATTGTTCCCACTTCATTACTTTTGAGGTTTTGTTACACCTACATTACTGAAAGAAAGAGAAAAAGAAAAAGGACTGAGTTGCAACTAATGATGTTATTTGTTGATTCATTACATTCTATTTCAAAGGAATAACTGGACCAAGACCACTCAGTGTATTCCATAGCTGAATGGGGATTTGAACCGTAGTCGTCTTCTACATTACAGCACTTAACCACTATATTATGCAGAGACAACTCTGAATAGCAACCACTAATGAACAGTGAAAATGGGTTGCCCCATGGATATATTTCCATAGTTTCCAAGTTTAAATCAAATAAACAGAGTTGTGAAAGGATAATAAAGAAATACAAGGTAATGTTTTGTACCAGAAGAAAAGGACAGGAACAATTGATAATGTTTGTTTTTAGAATCTTAAGCCTCAGAGAGAATTTTTATGTAATAATGACAAAAGGATCTGGTCACTTCCATGGTACATTTGTATGTTCAAAACTACAGTTTTTCCCCATGTAGTTGTGGCAAAACAAACACTTGTGTCATCCTTTACAAACTGTGGGGTGTACGAGGGTGTATGCAAAAGTTTTAATGATCACCCTTTTATAACAAAAAAGAAAGAAAGTTTGTTTTGATTTGTAGTTGTTAACTTATCTCTATGTAGTCACAATCTAGATTTATACATTTTTCCCAGTGTATCTTGACCTTCCAAATACCTGATATTGTAGATTGTGCATGATGAGGATTTTACACTTTAGTCACTTCTGGCAGAGCCAGTCACAAAAATAAAGGATGCAATGAGTTAATTTTCTCAGCAACGTGCAGTTAGGGACCAATGATGACACTCACAAAATTTCATCAATATGCCATAATAACTTCCAGGTGATAATTATTACTTTACGATACCCCATTGTAAGGTGCAATCCGCAGACTTCTACAATATCAGGTATTTGGAGGGTCAAGATATGCTGGGGAAAATGTATAAATCTAGATAGTGACTTCATAGAGATATGTTAACAACTACAAATCAAAACAAACTTTCTGTCAATTTTTTAAAAAAGTGATCATTAAAACTTTTGGATACCGCCTCGTATGTTTTCTTTCTATGCCAATGAAAAAAGACCACAAGAAACAGTCAAAGCTTGTAAGTAACAAAGTTTAAATGAAACCTAGTTAATGTGTAACAAATCATGGGAGGGGACATAACAAAGTTACATTACAAGAGCAACAAAATGATGGAAATGAAGCCACACTATTGGTGTAGCACAGAAGAGGGAAAAGTGCAGGCCATGGGCAGAATGCCATATGTGATCATTGCCCCACATACCCCCCCCCCCAGATTTTGTAAAAAAGAGGCGTTTTTGCCCACCCACCCTGATTTGTCCAAAATGCATACGAACTGCTGCAAACCCTTGAACCAAAAATGGCCAAAAATGCAACTCGAAATAGCATGACATTACATCCAGTCATGTTGGGCATGCTACTGGAAATGGTGTGACATCACTTCCAAGTGTTTTGAGCATGCCACTGTGGCCCAATGTACTTATGGGGTGTACTATGGTGAAAAATGCCCGCCCCCCCCCATGCCCTGTGCATTTGCTTTCTACCATGTACCAAGTAACATTTTCTAGTTCCTTTTGAAAAACTGACAAAAACCTTCCCTCCCACCCCTCCTCATTCACTTTATATCTTCCCTTTTCTCCCAGAACTGAGGTTCAAGGTGGAATGTAATGTAATAGCAAATCAAATATAGATTAAAATATATACAATAGATTAACATGAAAATGCAGTGATCAACTGTAGCTCTCCTGGTGTTTTGAACTGCAAACCCCGTCAGCCCTCACTGGTGGCTGTGTTGGCTAGGGTTTAGGCTCAGTGGAGTTGGAGTCCCACAATATCTGGAAGCCCACATTTGCTGATTCCTGATCTCAAGAGTGCTGTAATAATGGAAAATGAGGAGGTGGTAGTTCTATATCCAGTTAACGTAGGAGGAAGAGGCTTTTATTTAAAAAACAACAACATATTTGCTCCTTCCCCCAACAGCACATTTTCAGTTGCCACTGCTGCTGTGAACTCCATGTGATGCTCCCATGAAATTTCCTCCAAGCACTTTTCTGTAGGCTAACAAGCTCATGTTTCTGGGCTTTGAACATGGAACATCCTTTTATGCTCGTGAAAGGAATGTTACCTCTTGCTCTTCCCAGAGTCACCATAATTCTCTCACCATTCTGTAAGCTAACAGTTTCCTCTTTCTTCATTCCTCACCAAGGTCTTCACTGAAGGTATCACCAACAAGCTCGTGGCTTGCTTCACAGATGAGAACATGAGAGACGCAGTTTTGGTACGAGTCTATGGCAGGAAGACGGAGCTGATAGTGGACCGAGCAAATGAGCTGAGGAATTTCCAAGTGCTTCAGGACCATGGCTGTGCACCTAATCTCTACTGCACCTTTGAGAATGGATACTGCTATGAGTTCATGCCAGGGAAGGCTCTGGGGCCAGAAGATATACGACAGCCAAATATATTCAGGTGTGTGTGGAATGGGAGGATTGTCAACAGGGAGCACATTTGTGCTAAGGTATGTGTACACAATCTGTGTACACAATCTGTGTAAAGCTGGCCGGCACTGCCTGCCCAGCTTTAGTTGTCCTGTTTGTTTTCCTGCTGCTGCCATCACCACTCTCATATCTTTTTTCACTACTACTAGGAACTCCTAGGAAAAAAAGAAAGAATGATTTGTATGAGGATTACTAGCAAGAGAAAGAATGGTCTATTTCACAATCTCTGGGCTGTTTTTCTCCACATACAACCCCTGAACCTTGATCTAGTATCACTTGAAGGTTTGACCAACCACTGTTAGAAGGGCCATCCAGTCTAACCCCCTGCCATGCAGAAATATACAATCAAAGCACTCCTGACAGATAGTCATATAACCTCTGTTTAAAAACCTCCAAAGAAGGATACTCTGCCACACCCCAAGGCAGCATATTCCACTATCAGATAGCTCTTCCTGTCAGGAAGTTTTTCCTAACATTCAGGTGGAATCTCTTTTCCTGTAGTTTGAATCTGTTGTGCCATTTTCTACTCTTGGGAGCAGCAGAAAACAAGCTTGCTCCAGCTTCAATATGACATCCTTTCAAATATTTAAGCATGATCTTGGTCACCTCTTAACCTTCTCTTCTCCAGGCTAAACATATCCAGTTCCCTAAGCCACTCCTCAGAGCATGGTTTACAGACCTTTCACCAATTTAGTTGCCCTTCTCTGGACATGTTCCAGCTTGTCAATATCCATCTTGAATTGTCGTGCCCAGAACTGTACACAGTATTCCAGATGAAGCCTGGCCAAAGCAGAATAGAGTGGTACAGTGGGTCCTCATTATCCGCGGGGGATCCATTACACACACACACACACACACACACACACACACATGGATATCAGAATCCACATATGCTCAAGTCCCATAGCACTTAATAGTGGCCTTACTGAAATCAAGATATGCTACTCCTTCATCTACCAAGCTTGAAACAATAAAAAAGAGATAAGATTAGTAGCCTGGCATGACATGTTTTTGAGAAATCCATGTTGGTTTTTAGTGATCAAGGCATTGCTTTCTAGATGTTTACGGACTGTCTTTTAAATGATCCCATCAAGAATCATTCCTGATATTGATGTCAGGCTGATTGGGAAGTGATTGTTTGGGTTCTTTTTTCCCCTCTTTTTAAAGATGGGAACATCCTTTGTCCCCCTCCAGTTTGCTGGACTTCTGTTCTTTGGGAATTCTTAAAGATGATTGCCAGTTGTTTTTAGATTACTTCTGCTGGTTCTTTTAATACCCTTGAATGTAATTCATTTGGAGACTTGAATTCATTTACAGTAGTCCGTTATTCTGTACTACCTTTTTATTCTGGGCTGCATTTTCCCTACTGCATCATCTGTACCAGATTCCCCAGTTTGAGCATTGTTCTCCTTTCAGGAGAAGACCGAGGCAAAGAAGGTGTTTTCAGATATTCCTGCACAGAAAATTCTCCTGCTCCAGTGAAAGTGTAAAGTACTCTGTCAGTCAAGATAGGGACTAATGGGAGCTGTAGTCTGGCTTATCTGGAAGGCACTAGTTTATTGGAGATTTTCCTTTTAACCTGATAAGTTGTAGAGAGCCATGTGATTCACTCTCAGGGTTGCTAGTCATCTAATGGGATAGAGCCTCATTAGCCCTTTGTTGAGATAGAGTCAACAGAAGATTTTTATAAATTAAGTAGTCAGTAGAATTTCTCTGTTTCCTTATTTCAAGGATGGAGAAATCTGTAGACCAGAAGCCAGATACAGTGCCTAGGAAGGTCTGGCCTATGAACATCTTCTCCTGTAACTTCTAATCTGCAATTAGAATGAAGAGGGTATTTAAAGGTATTTAAAGTTTAAATAACTTGCGCAGGACTGAGCAGTGCTGTGCTGTGTAGGCAAGACAGCTGTTGCCTAGTTTCCTATTACAGAATATGTAGCAAAAAATGGGCAACTTCTGTGGTCCCAGAGAGGCACTTCTCAGATAAAGCAAATCTTCCAAGACTGTATTCCAAATGGTAGTAGCCCAGTGGCAAGGACTTAAGGGAGTTATTAAAATGAAATAAAAGTACTTAAAAGAAGCAGCTTTTCCATGCATATTTTATTTTTATATCTAAATGCTAGTTTTATAACAGCACATTCATTATTAGTAATAAGATTCTCTCCCAATTTATACTTGACTAATTAGTATTTCGAAGGATTACTTTCATTAATTAATGAGCACAAACGCCTCTACTCATTGTTAACAAATGCAATTTCCTTTATTAATAATTTATTATTATTAAATTAACATTCATATATAAATGAAACATTACTTAAATTGATATTTACTGTAATACTATTGATTATGACGATGATGATGATGATATTGATTACACTGTTCACTACAGACAGAAGAACAGTAAGTACAATCATAACAAACTGTAACTGAAAGCCACAGTGTTAATATTTTTAAAAGAGGTGATCCATGGACTGTACTTCGTTGTCCTGATTTGTAAGTGCAGGGAAGTAGTTTTTTGCAACAGGAAGTGACTTGTGGCTACTTCCTGTTTTGTTAAAATGGACTTCTCCTGCATCTAAATCCCCCCTCTTCCCATGTAGTGAAAAATCCCACATGAGGCTGCTGGGGCCGTCTTTGTGCAAAATGTTTTAACATTGGGGCTTCATGCACCCATGGGCTGTATAGTTGGCCCTCCAAGTTTGCAGCTTAGGTTTGATTATTCATGGATTAGATTAATATGTTCTCTCTAAGAATCTCTAGATCCTACAGCATGACTCTGTGGTCAACTTCCATCAAAAGCTACAGTGGAAGAGCTAGAGATTGGACCTTGGCCCCTTCCTGCGACCTTAGCCTTGCCCACTACCAGAATGCATCTCCCCCCAAATTGGAATTTTGGCTTCTGCTCTGAAGAAGATTCCCATATGTTAAATAAAGAAAGATTGTTATAGTTGAAAAACCTCTTTTATGCAATCATCTTATGCAATTGAGCTTACACATTCTATGTGCTCAAATTTAGAGGTGCTCTTCTTTGGCAGAAGAGCATGACATTCCAATTCCCCAGCTCATATGTACCATATTTGGTTTTCAAAAATATAGTGAGCCCATGGTATCTGCTGCAGTTTGGTTCAAGGCCCTCTGTGGACACCAAAATATGTGGATGTTCAAGTCCCATCAAATTCAATGGATAGTGAAATGGTGACTCTTCTATAAAATGCCAAAATCAAGGTTTGCTTTTGGGAATTTATATATATTTTTGAATATTTTCAAGCCATGGATGCTTGAATCCATTGATAAAGCATCTGTGGATACAGAGGGCCAACAGTAGTTACTACTACCACTAGAGAGCTCTAATCTCATTCCTTAAACTATATCATCAAAGCTCTCTGGCACAGGATCCTAAGTGCCTCATTAACTACAAATTCTAGGATTCTGTGGGATAGTTGTGACAGTTAAATCATAGAGCTGGAAAAGACTACAAGTGTCTGGCCATGTCTCCGTTAGTGAGATCTCTGGAGGACCCTTCTAATCCCAGCACTGCTGTAATTGTTTCGTGTTTGGCTTTAGAGACATAACCAGGCTCTTCTCTGATCATTCCCACACCCACAAGGCTCAGCTTGACTGTGGGGTTGGTGCTTCTGAGGTCATGCGGCAAATCTGGGTGGTATATATTGCTCAACCTAATAAAGGTCCATATGTGGAACTACTATGCTATGCTGAGCCATATACAGTATGGGCTAGATGGAGAAAATCATATCTTATGTGCACAGTTCCTTCAGCAGACCATACATGAGAGAGATTTTAATCTTTTCACAGGCAAAACCATGAGACAGTTTAAAACAAAAGATCAAATATACAAAGTAGAATCAGGCTGGATTTTTTGAGTGGTCATTTGACTGTAGTTTTGGTCTGGGTTTGCTATTTTCTAGAGCAAAGGTTTCTATTGAAAATGATGCAAGGCCATTGAACAGCTTTGTCTTTGTGTTTTGTTGTAGGCTAGTAGCCCAGGAAATGGCTAAAATGCACAGGATTCACACCAATGGAAGTCTCCCCAAGCCCTGCCTATGGCACAGACTGTACAAGTACTTTAACCTCGTGAAAACTGAGTTTGCCAGAACGACATCAAATCCCAGGTAAAACAATGACAAGAAAAACAAATTGAAAGCTTATCTCCAGTTGAAGACATTAGTTATCAAAAAGGTTTTTATTATGAAGTTGTGCTTATTATGTAAGCATAGCATGCAAGATATCTGGCCAAGCAATTAACTTAGAAAGAGAGAACTCAGTACGGATAATTTTTAAAAAAATAAAAATCACATCACAGAAAAGCAGTTGTGAATGCATAGTAAGCCACCATTAAAAGCCAACCTTTCTGTTTGGTTGATGGTCTTTCCAGTTATATGCTAAGCAGGCAATGGAGGGCCAGGTCATCCTGCCTGATACCCATAACCAGGACTGTTTTTCTGAATACTCTGATTTAGAATGACAGCTCAGCCATTTGAGCTCAAAACAGATGGTGAGTTGGAGGCTGTGATGCAAATTTGGTTAGATTTTGGGGTGGTACGAGAAAATTCAGAGTTCAACATGGCAAGCTTCCAGAAACTGTGCCAAAGTAAGCAGCTCTTCTCTTTAAAATAAGTGTATATATTAATCTTTTAATAGTCAGTATAAAATGTATCTTAAAACCACTGTCTTTGAAGATGTGTTTATGCTGGCTATTGAAAGGTTAAAATATATACCTGTGTTAAAGATAAGAGCTGCTGGCTTTGAAACTGCTTCTGAAAACTTGTCATGTATTCTCCCCAGAGGCAGGCAACGTCTGTGGGTTCAGAGCTCATTTTACACACCCAACAGGAAACCCCATCCACAAAATCATTAAAGACTGTGTGTGTGTGTGTGTGTGAGAGAGAGAGAGAGAGAGAGAGTCTAAAAAACTGATAAAACAAGTTCCTTGGGGATCTGTTTTAGAAGAGAATTTGTCTTTGAGAATCTCTCTGTTTTAGAAGAGAATCCTGCCTTTTAAAAGGCACCAGGAGCATGCTCAGTACAAGATCCAATTTGAAGCTAGTAAAACATGAAGTTCTACAACCATAGTTATGTGTAGGTCCACTAGCTAGAGAAGTAAGGTGAAGGTGGTTAATCTGGTGGCAGAGTAAGAGAGCTCTTCCTGTGCATCCATCAGTGTCCATTTGGAATGAGGTAGAGCTACAGCCAGATTCTGTCCAGCAGTCATTCAAGAGCCTGGGTAGGAAACTTTTCTTAAGGAGGCATGGCATACTTTCAAACCAGCAACCATGCTAGTTTAATGTCTAGTTATATTAGCATAATGCCCCAAGAAATTATGCTGTTGTGTTAGCATATGCCCCGGCTCAGTCATTGGCCTGATCTAGATTGGCAAAAAGAAGTGTGTTCATGGCTGCATGAAAGTCTAGCCTTTAGATGAGAAAAAGGGAAAGTGTGCCATGAAAACGTTTGTTTTTTTTTTTTTTTTTTTTTTTTTTTTTTGGCGTTTTAGGGAAGAAGAAGTGCCTTTAAAAAGGTGCTGGTTTTCCCAACTTCTTTTTTAAAAACTGCGGAACAGCACAGCTCCATCTAAAGGCTGCGGTGCAGCTGCTAAGCATTAAGGAAAAGGCAACTTCATGTCACACTTTCCTGCCAATCTAGAAAGCCCCATTGTTGTTTTTAATAAGCCTTCCAGCATAGTTTTAGTGTTGTTTAATTGATTCTGGCACATTGGAAACACTGCTGAAACAGGCAAATTCAATGTGTAACCTTGTTTATAGATACCTAGGTATAGCTAGCATACTTCTAGACTGTGGGTCTAATGTTATGCTTTGCTGTGCCATACTACACTCAGTACAAAAGGGGAAATGGCCCAAGCTTAGTGCAATTCAAATTACATTTGACATGCATTAAACCTGGAGTTGTTCCATACTACACAGTTATGACACTGTGATTCCACTTTTAACTGCAATGGTTCCACCCTATGGAATTATGGGTTTTGCAGTTAAGGGAATCAGATTTAGAAGTCTCAGGGTCACCAAACGAAAAAACCCAGGATTCCGTAGGATGTAGTGATGGCAGCTAAAGTTGAATCGTAGTGCTAGAATTGTGTAGTGCCTTGTGTAGATAACTTGAAGAAAATAACTATTTATGAACAAACTGGCAAAACCATCTCTGAATATTCCTTTGTCTAAGAAAACCCTATGAAATTAATGGAGTTACCATAAATTGACAGGCAACTTAAAGGTGTGCACACACACATAAAACTTACATAGGCCATTGGCTAGGTTAACTAGCTGATAGGATCAAGTCTTGACTTGCTGTTTTCCATCAGCAGTATTACATCTACCTTTTGAAGAAGGAAGCAGGGAAACAAGGAGCAAGACAGGATGTTATAAATAAATATAGTTATAAAGTAAAATGATACAGGATTAAAAAGATCAAAGGCAGGCTCAATTTTCAAATTGCAAGTGAAAATTAATCTCATGTTTGGGATGATTGTAGGCCATTGTGTTAGTTTACATCTCCCAAGTGCCATCCTATCCACCAGTGAATGGCCACAGTAACAACAACAGCAATAATGAACATTCAGTACCTATAGCTATGAAGCAATGTTTCTTAAATATAGTTGCACCTACTAAAGTCTCCTACCTTTCCTGTCCCCCCCCCTTAATGTTTTTATCTTGGGTGTTAAACAGCATCTACCTGCCAATTTCATTTCCCATATCACCCAGATCCTGCTCTGGAATCTATGAGAGCCCAGAAATATTCTCAGGGAGGAAAGGCAGCACATGTGTTTAACATATGATGAGCAACCTGCAGTTCTGTACTTCCCTTCTTCTTGGGAAACTCCTGACCTCACCAGTTTCTTTTTTTTTTTTTTTTTTTTTTTTTTTTTTTTTTTTGATCAGAAGATTCCACCAATGCAATCATTTGGCAAATTGCCCCTTTCATAGAAGCCATTTTGTGATTACTCCTCCAAATTCAAAATTTGTCCCTTGGCCTAAAAAGGTTGAGGACTGCTGCAAAGCCACACTTTGCCCTAACAGGCCTTGCTCTCACAAGAGGACAAACTTGAGTTTTTTTGTTTTTTTTTTTAAAGGGGGGGGCTAATTTACACAGGAAAAATGTACCTAGGGTATTCAGGCATGCCATCTTGCCTATCCTGTGGGCTACAATGTAAAGTCACTTTAGGCTTCTGTTGAGTTTCAAATATTATAGAGCTGGTCCTTTTGGAGGAAGTTTTTATTGTATAATCACCCAACTGCATTCAAAGAGTTTTACTAGGGTTCAAGATATCCTGGCCTTTTACTTGTCCAGTGTTTTCCCATTATTTCTGTATTTTATCTTGTTGCAAAAAATATAAATATTGAGGAATAAAAGATGGAATAGATATACTGTGTGTTTTGATTGGTTGTACTAGGAACTGTCTGTTTGGAAGCATCCAGGGAGTAATGGCAATGCTCCTGTTGGCAGTCATCTTTCCTAAGATATAAACTGAGGTGAGCCAAGAATCCCTAAATATCTAGAGGGTCTTCTCACTTTGAGATGGCACCAGCCTCTGATCACTCTCTTGCCTGTGTAAATTAATTCAAGACTGAAGAATGGAAGTATGTCAAGCCCATAAAATGGACAAGCAACCTTTTATCCTTTAGATGTTAGAGAATTTCCAGTATGCCCAACCAATCTCATGTTGTGGCCAATAGTTCAGGATTTGTAATGTAAAATATCTGGAAAGCCAAAGGTTTCCTACCCTGCCATGTGTTATTCCTTTAGGGAGATTTGCCCATCCACTCCTGGTTTCATATAGAAGCTACTAAGGCACCTGAGAGTCCTGTTAGGTATTACCTGATCTTTCAGATAGCTCACACTGGGAGTTGGTAGTTTAAGGTTCCCTGTGGATATGAAGATTTACAACTGATGCAAAATGGACATGATAAAAATCTGAATTCAAGCAGATCCTCATGTGTTTTTGAAGCCACTTTATAGTGAAAATTAATGAAGAAGTCTCATGGGATAATCTATGATCTATGATATCTTTCAGAGAATTTCTTTTCTTTGCCTGGTACTCTAAATATCTTGGAGGGCAATTTCCTTTATCCTCAGCCATACCAGTCAGTGGTGGGGATGAGGGGAGTTGTAACTGAAGATATCTAGTGGGTACCCAGTTTGGTAAAGAATGTCCCTGGTTGTGTGTTTCTTCAAAATAAAGGAACCCTGCCTTACAAATCTTTCTAATTTTGGAAAATACATCTCTTGTGCTAAGAAACATTGTCTGCGAGTGGACATGGCATCACTTTGTCTTCCTTCTCAAGCCTCCATCAGGAAGTGCACATTCCCAGTCTAGAGGTGTTAGAAGAAGAGATTCACTGGATGAAAGAGCATCTCTCCCAGCTTCGATCTCCAATAGTCTTTTGCCACAATGACCTTTTGAGCAAGAACATCATCTACAACAAAGCAGAAGGTTTGTTACCTTGATCTCACAAATGCATAATGCTTTGCCAAACTCACAGAGCTTTGTTGCCCTGCCAAAGAGCATTCAAAACACAAATGCCAGAGATGTCTTCTTGCTCCTTTAAAAAGCTGCTTCCCTGCTTCATGTCTAGCTCCCAACTATTCCTCTCTTTGCCCTTCCAGGTCACGTCCGGTTCATAGATTATGAATACACTGGTTATAACTATCAAGCATATGACATTGGGAATCATTTTAATGAATTTGCTGGTGAGTTGAGTCCACCTGTTCCCCCCTCCTTCTTATATTCTTCTTTATGGAGGAAATAACCTTTTATTATCTGCCTGCAACAGAACTGGGAAATGTTACCTTTAGTGCTTCTGCATTAATATGGGACCTTATACAATGTTAATTTATTTCTAAATGATGTTTTTACCTTAATAGTTACTTAATAAAATCCAATTAATAAAACAGTTAGAATTATTAAAAAGGTTTTCCAAAACTGGTGAAGCCAGCATGGCATAGTGGTTTGAGTGTTGGACTACAATTCTGGAAACTAGGGTTAGATTCTCAGCTCAGTCATGAAACACACTGGTAACCTTGGTCTGGCTAGCCAAAAGTTCCCTGTCTCCAGTATACAGTTGCCCCTCCTTTCCCACGGACTTGAGATCTACATTCTTGATTATTCATGGAGGGGCGACCTCTGTTATCCTCAATGGGGCATGCCCTATTCATCCATGCCCCATTCAAGCCTTTCTCGGTGGGAGGGTCTGGAGTGGATCTCCCGTGAAACAGAGGGCCGACTGTATATATTTTTGTCTGTACAACAGTATTTAATATGAGTGGGTTCTTGAGGCAGATATAAATTTTCATAGTAATTGTAAGTTTGATCCTTAACATATAATGTCATGGCCCATAAGCTGCAAGTACATGTTGCTGACTTGGCTGTTCCCTCCAGTGCAGTGTCAAGATGCTCACAAGTAGAGCTTTGATAATCAATCATTGGTGGCATCTTCTGTTTACACTCCACCATGCTTCTTCACCAGCCACACCTGCTGTCATTTTCTTTGCTAGGAATTTATGGAAAGAATGATCTTGAATAATGTCAGTGCTTTGTGTCTGGTGGTGGTGGTGATGGATGATAGGAATTGGAGTCCAACATTTGGAATATTTTTGTTGGTTGTTTTTTTAAAACCAGGGGGGTCAAGGTAGGTTTTAGAAAGTAATGTTTTTTTAAAAAAAACAGCAAACAAAACCCCCTAACAACTACCTGATGAACAAGGATATTTTTACTAAGTGCAGGCAGCAATTTTACAGTAAACAGTATTTTTAGGTTATTGTAAGATTATTTCTCCTCCTCTAATTATGGCTCCAAAGGATGGATTAGAAACAAGCTCCTTTTGAAGGACCTGCATATAATTACTCAGGTTCTCTGTATTAATTCTCTCCTGAGCTTGTATAATACAGGAAATAATTGTATGGCTAATTATGTCTGCCACTCTCACAGCTTGTGCTCTGTTACACAGGAATCATAAGAGTCAAGCAAGGTCAAATTGGTATTATTATTATTATTATTATTATTATTATTATTATTATTTTAAAGGGGCCTGTTTGAGTTGGTGCAGAAGGCCAAGTCAGTGGTATTTTTTCAATACCAGAGCATTGTGAACCAGGTGGAAAAACAGCTTACTTTTAACTCAGTCTGTTTCCAGACAAGGCTCTTGTGTAATTGCCTTGTCTCAATCATAGAATTTGATTGACAGAATCCAAACAACACTGGTTTCTTGTGCCATGCCTATCGTTTTTACCTACAAAAATTATTTTGAGGTGAGAAAGATGGGATAGCTTCACCAGGTTTTTAAAAATGGTTATTGATAGGAGTTGTCCATCTGGAAAACTCAAACCATTGTTTGTGCTGAGCCAAAGGGAGAACTGGAAGCAAGACTACAAGAAATGTCAGTTCACCTTAAAGCCTTTGCAAGTTTTAGTAGAGAGCAGTGCTTCTCAGTCTATGATCCTGCAGATGTATGGAACTTCAGGTCCCAGAATTTCTTGAACAGGCCCTATTTTCTGGAACTTCTAGAAATTGAAGTCCAGGCCATTTGGATGACCAGGGCTGAGAACAACTGGTTATAGTGGTTGTCTTTTATTCCATTCTAGGTAGAACTTGGGGAAATTATCTTTTGTTTTTTGGACTGTCATTGGCCATGGTGGCTTAGGGATTCTGGGAGTGGTAGTCTGAAAGGGTAACTTTTCCAAGCTCTGGTTTTGATCATAATTGTTTTTACCTGTGAGCATCAAGGTAGAGAGGTTCCTTCCCCACACTTCCTGTCTCCTTTCTCAGCAGTTTGAGATCCTGAGTCTCTCTGCTTAGTTCCATTCCTCTGAATTCAGAGTTCTGCTACTATGTAATAGCCATGAAAGGAGTTAACATTTCCTTGTCTGACTGTTTTGTGGTGAAGTTCAACCTGAACTATGAAAGCCAGTTTAACAATATGGTAATCTAGCAGGGAGATCCAGTGTGGTGTAGTGGTTTGAGTGGACTGGGATACTGGAAGATCCACTTGGCCATAAAAACCAGTGGGCAATTTTCAGTCTCTCAGCTTCAGAGGAAGGCAGTGACAAACCCACTCTGAAGAAACTTGCCAAGAAAACCCTATGATAGGCTCACTTTAGGGTCATCATAAGTTGGAAACAACTTGAAGACAAAACAAGACACACATCAATCTAGCAAGACAGTAAACCTTAACGTCAACCAGTATCCTCACTGAACATTTTATGCTTAAGGGGCAGGTTCTTACCCATTCTCAAGCTCATCCCATCTCATGTTTCCTTCATCATCAACTTAATCTCCCAGGGCTAAATGAGGTGGATTACAGCCTGTATCCAAGCAAGGAGGTCCAGATGCAGTGGCTCAGATACTACTTGCAGGCCTACAAGAAACTAGGCCAGGAGGGCCAGGAAGACGGAAGCAAAGGCAGAGGAGGGAATGGAGCTGTGCCTGAAGAAGAACTGGAGAGCCTCTATGTGCAAGTCAACCAGTTTGCTTTAGTGAGTATCCACATTGTGAAGAAAGGGTAGATGAAAGGGGAGCAAAAATAACATACACTGGAGAAAAAAAGTATGCAATTCTAATACCTTTGAATTTTTATTACAATCAACAGGGCATTAACTATAGAAAGAATTTCGTTATAATTTAAATGATAGGTTATTTTTAATTGCCTTTTCTGTAAATTACCCTTTCCTCTCTGTACTCCAGAGCACACTGCCTTCTAACAGTTTGTCCTCCTGCACCCCACTCCTCTCTTGCTGATATTTTTTCTTTGCCAACTCCATCTCTCCCTCTTCACCTCTCTTTCTCTCTGTAGCAGGTAACATGTATTACTTCACTTAGTACCCAAGTGAAGTACCTAATATTACAAGGCAGCCTTGCTGTACTTTACCCATTTTAAGAGCCCCAAGTCATGGTGGTGCCACTACTCCTCCCACCCTCTGGAGAAATGTAATATCTTTCCATTGAATTCATTGGCAACAGGATGAGGGTACATATTGATGAAGCCTCAGATGATGTGTGAATAGCTAAAAGATAAAAGTCTCAAAACTGTTCCATAGAAAGCAATAAAGAAAACCATAGTCATAGCATACCTGATCTAATTTCTAAAATGTATGCCTATTAGCCTCCCTCCTATTTCCATGCATGATGTAGCTTCTTTAGTGACTGTAGCAATGGTCAGTGCTGGTGATATCACACATGGCAGTAGATGCTCCTTGTAACAAGTTTTTCTCTAGCTCAAGCAAAACTATTGTACAATTACAGAATCAGATTTACAGAGCTTGGACTGTTATAGGGGAGGAAATACATGTTTGTATTGATGGCAGTGAGAGAATTTTCACATCACACCCACTGCTCTTAAATTGTTACATCTGTTTTCACAATTTTTCACTCAGTCTTGCCCACACACTGCAAATGTATGCATCCTTGATATTTTATCTTCTTTTCCTAGGCCTCTCATTTCCTTTGGGCTTGCTGGGGACTGATTCAAGCCCAGTTCTCTACCATAGACTTCAATTTTGCCAGGTAAGTGTGTGTCTTGCTCCATCTGCAAGGGCTGTAGGAGGCAAATTTGTGGGTGCTCCCTTTTCCCTAGCTGGAGTAAGAATCTGCAGGTGAGGTTGAGGTGTCTGTGATGGCCTGTCTTCCATTTTTATTTTGGAGGTTGGATATCAGCACAAGATTTATAAGAATGTGGTCCTATAACAACTTACCTGAGAGTGTTTTCTGTTCAGCAGAATGGGGCTTACTTCTGGTTGAACATGTATAAGAGTGTACCATGGTGTTACATTTTTTTTTTAGTGAAGTCTGCTTTATGTCTTAGTAACAGTATTATTATCTATTCATACAAAGTCAATCACTAGAACTTCAAGTTGGCTTTAAGCCTGACTAGCTCTCATTTTAACAATTAAACAGCACCTCAAAATCTTCTAAACTGAGGATAGTCAATTGCAGTGGATGCTAGTTTTTGTCCCTATGTCCCTTCTTGGATGGGCATGTTTTTAGCTATGCAAGCGACTTCCAGAGTGCAACTGAATGGAATTCTCTTACTGTTTTAAGTTACTGAAGCTTAAAAACTCCATATAGAGTTTTTAGCCATGTGTTTAATATTTTGAGGGGGATTGTGGGAGCCAATTCCCTCTCACACATTTTTATGGGTAGCATCTACCCAACAACATGCCTGATATTCTAACCACCATAGCCATACTTCTATCAAGCACCTAAAAACATTCTCTCTCTCTCTCTCTCTCTCTATATATATATATATATATTGCTATAGTCAGATCTCCATCTTTTTACTACTTGTGACATAGAAAGTTCATCAGTATTGTTATTTGATATTATGTCTTTACAGTATTTACAGTATTTTATAATTTGGTTCTGCATTTAATAAAAAGAAGTACTTTGATCTTTTCCGCCCTATTCTTTTATGCTTATATATTGCTGTCTGATATAATTGTGAGCCTTCTTTGGTAACTTTTTTCTTATGTAGATGAATTGTTTATCTATGCATTGTCTGTGGTTTTTAAATCATATATCTTTTTCTTTCTCTTGTTGTTTGAAACCTCTTTCTCCTATTATATTCAGTATACAGTTTGTATATATATGTCCTATAAAGCACCTAAAAACATTATCAGACAAAAATCCAACAAACAGTGACACCTTTATTGGTCACTGAAATGCACAATATACTTGTTGCAAGCTTTCAAAGTTTCACTGGCTTCTTCATCAGGCAAACCAAACAGGAGGAGAAAAAATGGAGATGTTAGTAAGATGCTTGCATTTTGTTGTTTCTGTCCTTAGTTAAGATGGTATGAGGGTAGACTTTGCAGGCTGGCTCAAAAAACAACAACAACAACAAAAAAGAAGAAGAAGCTTGCAATAAGTATATTGTGCATTTCGGTTGGCCAATAAGGATAGGTATTTAAGTTTTGTGGATTTTTGTTTGAATTTGCTAAATGGCCAACACCTGCATATTTTCTAAAAACATGTTGGAGTACTATGTGTGTGTGGTCAGGATAGAAGTATATGATGGAAGGTGCAAGGGTAACATGTATGAAATGAATGGGAAGAATGAATGATATATGTGTGGAAGAATGTGGTATGTAGATGAAAGATTTCGTCATGGTCGTGCAGGCCCAAGGAAATGTATAGGAAGTGTCTGCTATTTTTTTCATGTCTTCACTAGTATATTCTCAAACGGAAATGTGTGACACTCCAGATATTATTGAGATACAGCTCCCATCAACCCTAGCCAGCATAGCCAACTGTGAAAACTGCTGTATAATGTCTGAAAGGCCACACAGAACATGGGAAAGTTACCTTTGGAGACTGCAACTCCCACAATCCTCTAACCAACATTCTAAAGATCACAAACCATAGTAAAGCTCAGTGTATAAAAATATATTTTATGGGGACTGTAACAAAGGTCTGCTTCTGTTTCTGTTGTTCTGCAGGTACGCGGACATAAGATTTAAACAGTACTTTAAAACAAAGCCTGTGGTGACATCCCTTAAAATGTCAAAGTGAGGTTAAAGTCTAAAAAATCCTCTGGTACTCAAGATTCCATACCTATTTTCTCTGGTATAGTGCACCCGCCACCCTGTCCTCCTGAAGTTGCTTCATTGCTAAGTGGTCAGACATCATGAAACAGGGATGGAAAAGGAAAGCACACCTTCTATGAAGCCAAAAAGAGAGAGGAAATTAAAAGAAGCCTACTGGAACATGGCTGTGCCATCCATGGATTTGGTGCCACATGTTGCTTTTAAAAGGTGATGTTAGGACATGGCTGCTGGGGAGAGATTTCATTCACAGTGCCTGGGCTATTAAGAAATGCTTCAAATGCTTCTCATCTTAAAGAGGGGGTAGCAGAGAAGAGGCAGTTGCTTCATCGAAGCATATGAAATCTCTTCTCTTCCTTGGCTGGGAGAATCCACTGGATTCTTCTCTTTTGATCTGGAACTAAACCATTGAATGCTAGCATCTCTTTTCCACAGTTACAGGATCTGTTTGAGTTCCATTTGGATCTGCTTCCCTCTCTACACAGAGACAATTTTCCAACCGCACCCATAGTGTCTTTTGTGAGGTTTAGACAAAGAGCCAGAAACAAGTTAATTTGCTTGCCCAGCAATGATTTCTTCAAAGATATATTAGCAGCAGGAAAGCCCCAAAGATGAATGAGAGCTGTGTCATTTGGTCAAGGTGTGAGCTAATGGAGGGTCCCCCTTGGCCACTAACTAGAAAGGGGGCTGTCAACACTGCATGTTTTACTATAGGTCACAGTCAGTTTTGGCATACACATGTAAATGGCAAATGTTTGAGAATCAGTGGAAAGTGTCAGTACCTTTGGTCAAGCTACAGTACTTGAAAAATGGCAAATAGTAATGCCTAAGAACCAGCCATATGGGAAACACCCTTCAAGTAAAAAAAAAAAAGGGGGGGGTTGCATCAAGTTTACTCAAAATTCAGTTATCTCAGTCCCATGTGTGGGACGCATTCACCATTCTCCTCCATTTTGACTTCTGGCATTTGTCAGTTCTGTGTGGTACAAAGATGGTTGCATTCGTTCCAAGCAGTTTGTCATCTTGTCCAGATCGGCACCATCAGTTTGTGCCATTCAGCATTTCGAGCATGTGAGACTACCTGTTTCCCCATGAGACTGGAGGAATTTGTTTGTTTTTTTATGGTCGTTTGCAAGAATAGCCATGTAGTTAGTGGAGGGAGAAAATGAACCCAAGGAAAGTCTCACCGTGGGGTTCTTGCCTCATGATGGCTACCTGTGGGGTGAATATTTAGCAGCACAAAAAGAGTTTAGCAGCACAAAAAGAGGGAATGGCTTATTAAAAATGCCAGTACTGTGGCAAACTGTAGTGTAGACAAGCCCAGAGAGGAAGGTCTACACTCCCCTCAGCACCCAGCCTTACTTTGTTTATAAATAGACATTATAGTCCTTATTATTGCTAGATTCTTAAAAATGAAACAAAACTGGAACCAACTTGAAACATTCCTTATGAACTGTGAACATCTCACATGGTGCTTTGCCTCACAAGAAAACCATTTGGGTTCTTTTGTCAAGAGGGCCAAGCCTACGCACGCCTTGTATGAGTTCTTCAACCAGAATGAGGACGACATGGCTTCTCACGAGTCTTGGGCATCCTTTAATTCTACTTTCTTTCAAGATAGAGGGAAATGGATAGGAGAGGCACAATGGGAATGGAGATTCCAGTGTTCAGCCTTTGAGTCTAAGCTATGATTTGCATTAATGTAGTGAAAAGGTACTAAATAGTATTTTACTGCCTATGTGTATTTTTGCCTCATGAGCTTTTATTCTGTTTAGTGAAATATTAATATAGTCAAGAACCCACAATCTCTCACTTGAAATGTCCCTGCAGTTTAGTTAGCACCTCAGCTATCTCCAGTGATCATATTTACAATGAATATATGCTCTGAAGCAAAGGTAGAAAGTCTCCTGCAGTCTTTTAATTGGATGTGCTGTTATAATTAACTTCCTAACCAACAGTTCCTATGATCTGATTTCCTGTGGTTTGTCTGCACTGGGTGTAGCTGGTGTAGGCCAGTTGCCAAGAGAGGCCATTAAGCGGCACTAGAAATGGCCTCTATCCAGGATGGGGACTGTTTCTCGATTAGTCAGAAAAGCCAAAGGATGGAAATTCAGTGACTGAATTCTAGCAACTTGGAGCTGCCCATAGAACCATTGTTCAAGAAGTTGTGGATGTCCAGATGTTGAACTCAACTCCACAATCTCCACCATTGGCTAAGCTGCATGGGACTGATGGGAATTTCGGACCAGAAACATCTGGAAGAACCAAAGTTCTCCTCCCTGGTACAGAAGCAGCATTTGAGATGATGTGGAAATGTACTGGAGGGATATAGGGTTTTTGTTTTTGTTTTCCTTTTTAAGAGGTCTTCACTCTCTATCCCTCCTGGAATATTTAAATGTTTAAGATGTTTCCTTGTTATTGTACTGTACTTGGGCATAGTGTGCAGAGATGGATTTTTGTGTGTGATAAAAGTGATGTCACTGCAGTTTAAAAACTTCAGGGAATGTCTAGACTACATAAAAACAGATGCCACATGGAGTGTGCTCTTCCCACACAGTTGTCACATAAACAGTCAAGTCATGAGGATGAGACACAAGGGAATGTGTTCATTCACTTGGAAGAAGACATAATGCAGACCCTGTTTTGGCTAGGTGTCTATGATACACTCTCCCTAGAAAAGATTTCAGTTTATAGTAAACAACCAAATAGTTGAACATTGTGTTTTGTTTTGTTTTGTTTTAAAAAGCCCCAACTGTTGTATGATTTTGCATTTAATTTTTCAAACACTACTTTAAAAACCAAATAACAAAAGCAACCAGTTCACCAGAAGCCTGACAGATGGGCTACCTATCCTTACGAAGAAACCTCAGGGTACAAGGATGCTTCCTATGAGAAGGGAAAGGGACACAGCTTATTCCACATGGTTATTTCTTTCTTAAAGCTCATGCTCCATGTTGATTCATGTTTTTATGTACTAAAGTTCCTATAAACCCTCAGCAAGCATGGGTTAAGGAATTAAGGAAAATGTAGTCAAAAAAGCAATTTTCTAAGTTTCTAACTCATATACTCAGAAGCAGTTTTTGCTTCAGAATGAACTGGGTAGCATCTTGCTATTATGATTTTTTTGCACTGCAGGGCAACTATGGAGAATCATGGGAAAAAAATGTGACAGCTTGCATTGGCATCAGAACGCAAAAGAAGTGAAGATGTACATGTCTGTGCCCATGTGTAACATTGTACTATATACTGTACTTGAAAAGTTTTACTGTGTAGTTTTGTAATGTGATTGAAATATTTCTGAAGTACTTCACAACAATTGTTTTTTTGTTGTTTTTCATGCCCAGGAAGGGGTGGTGGTGGTATTTTGTCTTTCAGAAGCAGGACATGTTATTTGCAAAATGGACACAGCTTTCCCAATAGACCTTCAGGCTGTTTTCTCAATTGTTGGATTTACCTCTTTTAGTTACAAAGGCTTTTCCAGCTTGCTATCACATACTCTGTCTCAAGCTGCAGCTATCAGCATACTCTTCTGAGGTGTGACACAACTCTGCCATGAATAACTATTACATACCTAGGCCTGTACATATAAACATGCAAACTTCTATGTATTATAATAATTGCTGACTATACAGAATCCATTGTGTATTCTTCTAGGAAGGAAATGAGTGGAGTTATTCTGTGGCTTCTCTGGTCATGCTCTAGCTTGTCAACATCCTTTTTGGTCAAGCCTGACCAAAGCAGAATGGCACTGTTACTTCCCTTGATCTAGACATTATACTTCTATTGATGCAGCCTATAATTGCATTGGCCTTTTTAGCTGCTACATCACACTGTTGACTCATGTTCAACTTGTGGTCTACTAGGACTCCTAGATCCTTTTCACATGTAGTCTTTTTAAGCCAGGTGTTCCATATCCTACATTTTTGCATTTAATTTTTTCTGCCTAAGTGCAGTACATTACGTTTCGCCCAGTTGAAGTCTCATATATATATATATATATATATAGCTTTGGCCTAGCTTTCTGTTCTATTTAGGTCATTTTGAATTTTCATCTTGTCCTCTGGGGTATCCTCCTAATTTGGTGTCATCTGCAACTTTGATAAGCATGCCCCTATTGTCCAAGTCATTGATAAAGATGTTGAATAGCACTGGACCCCTGTCACACACCACTGGTCACTTCTCTCCAGGATGAAGAGGAGCCATTACTGAGCACTGTTTGGGTTCAGCCAGTCAACCAATTACTAATGCACTTAACAGGTTCATTGTCTAGCCCAGATCCTGAATATACTTTTCTTTAAAGAGAGAGAAAGACAGAACTAATGAGTCTTACACATATATTGGGAGTCTTTCCTGAGATAGACAAGACGAGGGTCTAGAGAAAACCACACAAGTGGGACCAAAATGTGGAAATAACAATCTACACATAATGTTAGCTGTAGTGAGTTAACTTTTTTTGCAAACTTTTCAACAGGAATTTCTCAGGATAAATATCCATGCACATCCTATCCACAGTAATGAAAAGATAATGAAGAACATATGGTAACACAGTGAGTTGCTTTTTAAATGAATCATGACAATGATTTTTTTGGAACATTGGCAAATAATGGGAGTGGCAAGATTTAAAGTTCTGAGTGGATAATACCCATAAACCTCACCAGATCAGGCAGGCCAAGATATAAGTGATGGCAGAGCCTGAAGCAGCACCAGTTCCAATGGCTATTTCTTTACCTCTATCTGTGAAATAGTAGTGGGGTACATCCCAAGAGCCAGTCAGTGGCTGTTTAAGGAACTGGTGGAACTGTAACCTGGCACAGCCACCCAAAAGACTGCCATTGGATAGCTCTTTTGACAATGTCCAAGAAAGTATTCACACTGGCATGATCCATTGATAGTCACCCAGAGCAGGCCTGGCCTCTGTCAGTCACTCAGTAGCTTTTGGTGATCCTACAAAAGAAGCTCTCTTCAGTGGCAAATTCTGGGATAACTCGGGAGAAGGGAATTGCCATCATCACAACACCTAGGAAGCACACAAAAATGGCTGGGCCCTTAATATAAACCCCTTCCCCCCTTTTAAAAGTTGTATGTGTTAATTCATCTGCTTGTGGCTATTTCCCTCAGCAACTTGCTATCTTTGACAGATGCCAGATGTCGCATCAGTCCTTTCTCAGCCTTTGTCACTCCACAATATATGTCCTCATTAGGAGCTATGAACTAATGATATGGGAGGAGAAAGCCAACTTTCTCTGCCATATTAGTGCCTGAATAATCATCAGTATATTCATGTTATCTTTGCTGTGAGTAACTATTTGTTTTACAGAATGGGTTGCAATTTTTGACTGGCTAACAAAAGAAAGGCAGCTGCTGGCCTTCAGTGTTGCAAAGAAAAGGTTTTAAAGAAAAGGTGACCCTCCCCTCCAATGAATTTGAAAAAAGAAAAACAGAAGCTGTCCAAGCTGTTATCAATCATAAATGTAGGTTTTTTAAAAAAATAAAGCTGTGCCTGCAGGGGATAGTGGTAAGGGTGGAAGAAGGATTTTATACAAATTGACTTCAAGTCCTGATTTAAAGATTACAGTTGAAATTCGAAATTGCTGTTATGATTTTTTTTAACAAAGAGATGCATTCAGACCTTACACATATTCACTATCCCTATATACTAAATAGTAGTGTAGGGAATACATAGGGATCATAAAAACTCCCCAATCCTAATTTACTGGGCAGTAGCCACTAGGAGCAACAAGGTTCTGTTCTGTCAATTGGGATGCAGCACTGGCATTCCCATGCCTTTCCTGAGCATGATCTCTGATGTGAGGGGGAATTGCAACAGGGATTCTGCTTCTGACTGTTGAACTAAAGATCGCTGGAAGGAGGGGATATATGGAAACATCAGTCTGATGTGTCTCAATAGACATGAGAACAGATCTCCATCGCACACAGTGGATGCTGCCTGGTAAGTCATGATTGTGGCAGGGAGGGGAAGTCAAACCTTAGTTGGCTAACATAAAGTACCACATCTAGAACACCACAGACTACATTGGCACTACCTGCCATTGGGAGATTTCAGCTGCATGGGAACTGGGAATCGAAGACTGGAATCCAGCTGGTACACTACATTGGTATAACTGTAGGAAGAAGGAAAAGGATGCAATCACTATGGCCAGAAAGAAAGTATGGTACTAGAGAAATTAGGTGCTTGACAACCGCAGCCTTTGAGGCCTTCCTTACCTAACTGCTGCACAACTCTGGGAATTGTGAGACTACTGCCTGCCACCCTGATAAAGCAGTTAAGGCTGGAGACAGTCAACCAGTCTTCCCACTCTGGAATTAGAAAACACTTTCAAGAATCTGGGTGCTTATTGTAAGTGCATAGACTAACCAGAGGTGTTGCTACCAAGGCTGGGGGTGGGAGGATAAATGAGGGCGTCCTCTTGAATATGAATTCTGCCCTTCAAATGAAATTTCCCTTTCCACGTTTTCAAAGACTGAGACATTAAAAACCACACCTAGAACTCATATTTTCTGTTTTCTAATATGTCACTTTTCCTGCCCCTTTCTCTTTGGATATCTAAACTTATTTTTAAATGCTTCAAATTATGGCAATGTTAGAAATTTGGAGACTGAATGAGAACTTTATGAGGGTCTCAGAATTCTTATTTGGGGAACAATGCCCTCATTTTGCCCCTCTGTAGCTACTAACTCATGCTCTCATACAGTTTCAAAAATGGTTTGACCAAATACAATGGTAGAACTTAACAAAAGCAATACTTCTCATAAACCACTTTCTAATATTTAAAAATTTTCCTGTAGCCAAGAATTAATTAAATATATATATATATATATATATATCTCACCTTCAAAGTCTCTGCAATGCTTTTGGTTTAACTTCTAAATGGGGTCGATGGGTATATAGTAGAAATAGCCTGCTTCAATTCAAAAGAAACAGCCCTAGTATTTTCATCCAAATGTTGGCACATGGTGTAAACAAGGCTTTGAGATTTTAAACATGGTAAACCCTTGAGTGTGCTTCATGGGAGTGAAGTTTATGCAATGTTATTGTCTAGATGGAGAAAAATAATCTATCCTCTGCTGTAAAAGGCCGCAATCCTAAACATATTTATTACTGAACAAGATCTTTCATGCTGCCATGGTGCACAGACTTACCTGGGAGTAAGTACCACTGAATATAGTGTGGTTTGAATATAAAAATGCCTTTGATTGGGCTGCAGGGCTCACACTTACAGCACCTAGGCAAATGAGAGCAGCTTTGTCTTCTCCAGCTCATCTTTGAAGTTTGTTAGGAGACATCACCAGCTTGTTAACTGTAGGAGAAAAGTGTCTTAAAGGAATAGGGACAAGGGCTTGGGGTCTCTGCTCAAAAACATTCTCTTTATTGTACCAAGAAAACAAAAACTCATTATAAACATGTATGTTGAAATATACAGGTTAAGTTACTAGTCTTAATAATAAAATAAAGCTCTATCTATATGTACAGACATAAGATGGTGGGGGGGGGGGAGAGAGAAAATAAAGCAGCAATCAGTTGCCAGAACTCATCAGGTGAGGGAAAGAATCAGTCTATAATAACAAGGAGGGACCAAGTCTAACCCATTCCTCTGCCCAAGAAAGCAATGAACTTACTTCCTCTCCATGAGTCTCTTGCAACCCCAACTTTTCTCTGGCATTGTTGTCTTTGATGTAAATGAGAGCTGATGGGAATAAATTACAGGGATGTCGGAAGAGTAACTATAGCTTTTCTAAGCCAGTTGGGGAGCTAAAGCAGCTAACATAGGTCACAGGAATGGTGACAAGGTAACAGAAAAGTGGCCATGAGGGCACCTCAGTCAAGAAGGTAGGCAATAAATTACTGTATTGTTGCTCTTAAACAAGAAAGAACAGCCAATCAGCCTTTGCCCAAATAAAACTAAGATCAGTTCCTCCTACAGACACTAAAACAGAGCTTGGAAATTTTACCTTTTTGGACTACAACCCCTGGAATTCTCAGCTAGCATGGCTATGAAAATTTTTCTAAGAAGTCATGCCTTCTCATGATATGGTCAAAGCACAACAGCCTTAATTCAATTATCTTGGTTTCCAAGGAGATTTCTATTTGTTTGTCTTTTTGGTGGTCTAGGGTATTCTCAGCACTCTTCTCCAGCACCACATCTCAAATGAGTTTATTTTCTTCTTATCCACTTTTTTCACTGTCTAGTTCTCATGTCTGTACATGGTGATGAGGAATAGAATGGCCTGGATGATTCTAACTTTAGTGATCAGTTGTATATCTTTACTCTTTAGGATCTTGTCTAGTTTTCTCATAGCTGCCCTTTCCCATTCCTAGTCTTCTTATTTCTGGACTGCAGTCACCTTTCTGATCAATGTTTGATCCAAGGTATAGGAATTATTGTTTTCTTTATGTTCAGCATTAACCCTGCCTTTACACTTCTTCTTTGAGCTTTCTTAGCAATTGTTCCAAGTCTGTGATGTTTTCCACTAGTAATATAGTGTTGTCCGCATATCTTGAATTGCTAACATTCCTTCCCATCTTCACTCCCCTTCTTGAATCTCAACCTGGGTTTTTTTATAATGCTTTCTGGATACAAGTTGAACAAACGGTGATATGATGCTGTCTTGCCTGACCCTCTGATTGAGAACTATTTTTTCAGCTCTGAATTCTGCTCAAACAGTAGTGTCTTGTCCTAAGTACAGATTTCTCATCAGGACTATCAAATGTAGTGGCATTCCCATGTCTTTAAGAGCATTCCATAGATTTTTCTTTGTGATCTATGCAGTTAAATGCTTAATAGTCTATGAAGCATGTGCTGATTTTCTTTTGAAATTCCTTGATGTGCTCCATTAGCCATCATATGTTTGCAATGTGGTCCCTATTGCCGCCTCCTTTCCTCAACCCCACTTGCACTTCTGTGATTTCTCTCTCCATTTATGGTTGAAGTCTATGCTGCAGAATTTTGAGCATAATTTTGTTTGCATGTGAAATTAATGCTATGGTCCTCTAATTGCTGCAGTCTTTTGTGTCTTCTTTTTAATGGATTGAGCTGAATATTGATCATTTTCAGTCTGTTGGCCACTGTTTTGTTTTTCATATTTGTTGATATTGTTCACCAGAAATAAAAAGACACTGTAATGCAGGTTTGGTCTGAAATTTAAAGAATTGTATAAGGACAATCCCCTTTCCTGGGGAGCAATAGCTGGGCTACCTCTTCCTCCAAAATATAAGGAAGGAGACTGCCCTCCTATCCAAAGAGAAAATTACATAGTGGTTTGAGCATTGGACTATGACTCTGGAGACCAGGGTTTGATTCCTGCTCAGCCATGAAATCCACTGGATGACCTTTGGCAAGTCACATGCTCTCAGCCTCAGTGGAAGACAATGGCAATGCTCCTCTAAACAAGTCTTGCTAAGAAAACCCCATGATAGGTTCACCTTAGGGTTGCCATAAGTCGGAAATGACTTGAAGGCACACAACACACACACACACACACAACGGGAAGAAGAGAGCACATCCAGCAAATTCAACTGACTTGCTGCCATTCCAGTTTCTGCCAGTAGAGAGCACAAGCTTTCCACATTGATTTTAAACCATGCTCACTATTATATACCACATTAGTATTCACTAGAAAATAATGAAAGACCAATGGAAATGCACAGGAAGTTGAAGAGGTTCATCCAAATATGATGATATGAAGATAAAATATGGGAAAAGATTGTATGTAGACACAAACGCAAACACACACACACACTTATATATAATGCCCCACCCCTGGGTAAGGAGCAGCCTTTATACACTTTTCAGACATCTTTTTTAAAAAAAGTTCTACCAACCCAAATGTGAGGTGCAGATGATACAAGGAAAGAACGACGAGTCTCTGAGCATAGGAAATGGCCAGTACCAGAACAGAACTGAGCTCGCAATTTTTCACACAATAACCACTCCTAGTTACCCGAATCATTTAATCATTTCATTAGTATACCAGTTGTTCTTATTGTTAAACACTGGACATCAGAAATTTTTACCAATGCACTGTATATCATGCAGAAATATACTAAAAGATCCTGAGCCATTTTGCCTTCTCCTGGTTTAGCTAATTTACTTCAGTGCCAGGATGGTAAGTGGTCAATGCCACAAAAGGTTAATGTGGAGTAGAAATTGGTGAAAGATATGCTGGAGAAATCCCAGGAGAATCCTACACATTCAGGCCCAGAGCTCTTCATACTACAGATTGACTCTTCCTTATCCAGAATTCTGAAATTCAAAATACTCCAAAACCTAACACTTTTTTGATAGGTGGCTGAGATAGTGACACCTTTGCTTTCTGATGGTTCAGCATATACAAACTTTGTTTCCTCCACAAAATTATTTTTAAAAACATTGTACAAAATAACGTTCAGTCTATATGTATAAGGTGTATATGAAACATAAATTAATTTTGTGTTTAGAACTGGGTCCCATCTCTAAAATATCTCATTATATACATATACGGTAACAGAGGTATTCCAAAATCCAAAAACATTTCTGGTCTGCAAGCATTTCGGATAAGGGATACCTATCCTGTATATCATCATAGCACTTTGATTCTATTATTATGCTATTGAATTCTAGAATCTGCAGTTTAGAAAGGAGTGTTTAGAATTCTTAGCCATACTACTGATGGTGCCAAAACCAAAAACCCCAGGATTCCACAGGATGCACTCATGGCAGTTGAAGTGGATTCACAGTGTTATAATTTTATAGCATGGAAGATCCTCAGGAGGCCTTGTGTATGTGAAGCAGCCAATGACTTGTGTTGTGGGTATGACCATCAACATCTCTTGAGGTGGGGGGATGGATTTTCAAAGATGATTGAGAGTCATACCACTCTTCTTTTAATCAGAACAATGCAGTAAGAGTTATTATTCAATGTCATTCGCATCTCATACAAATCCCCCATATGCTTCAGGTTCTGGCTCCAAAGAACCTAGCCAGTCTGTTTTGTTGCTGCTACTGCTGCTAAGGGCCCCCTTCTCCTGCTGTGCATACTGAGAGCTGGCAAACAAACAAGTGCAGGAGGGAAAATGGGCAGTGGCTTAATTTACAAGCAGGGCCAGAGCTGCCAAGTGTATAGAGGGGCCCCTTTGAGACCTCCGTTGTTATTCATTCAAGTCCAGAGCTAAAAATGGCTCCATGGGAATTTACTGGCAGGACCAGTGGGAGTAGAAAGAAACAAACACAGGACAAAGTAAAGTTGGAAAGGGAGGGGAAGTGAGGACAAGCAGAACTGGCTGGCATCCGGAACAAGTGTTCCACCCAGACATTTGGTTTTAAGCAAAGTAAAAAGGCCCCCAGAAAAGTCAGCAGATGGTAACAACTGTGTGTGGAGGCTACTATAACCTGGAGCAGCTGGTTGGGTTTTAAACAGGTAAGGGGTTCAAGCTGGCTGGACACCAGTTTCAAGAAAAGGTGGCTGGGAGGGGGAAGAGAATGAAAGGGGAAGGGAGATAGAATGGAAGGGGGAGGGGGAGAGAGCATATACACGTGAGCAATGGACACAAAGTCTGGCATCTTGTTCATGCATTATGCCTGTGGGCAGCATTTTTTTTTCAGGCTTGTACAGCAATCGTTAAAGCCAACACAGTGTAATGGTTTGAGAGTTGGACCGTGACTGCACACCCACCCATAATGAGGTACTTGGACTAGGACTCTTAGAAGAGCAAGGTTTAAATCTCTGTTCAGAAATGGAAACCTACTGGGTGACCTTGGGCAAGTCCCACTCCTTCAGCCTTAGAAGAAGGCAATGGCCAATCTTCTCTTAACAAAGTTTGCAAAGAAAATAATATGAGAGATCTTGTAGCATCTTTAAGACTAACCAAAGAAAGATGTTGGCACCATGAGCTTTTGTAGACTCAAGTCTACTTCCTCAGATGCATTTGGAGGAAGTGGACTTAGGTCTATGAAAGCTCATGCTGCTAACTTCTTTCTTTAGCTAGTGTCAAATTGCTACATGATCTATACATACTGATTCTACAGACTAACATGGCTACATCTTTGAATTCTACCATCAAAGAAAACAATATGAGAGAATCAACCAAAACTGGAGTCACCTTGAAGGCACATAACAAATAACAACAGCAGTGGTGAGAGAAGACAGACAAAATCTGCCATTTTTGAGCAGCGTATTTCTCCAGAGCCTTGCTTCCTTCACAGCTGATGTATCTACAGCCTTTTCCCCTCATGACACCACCATTTAAACCAGTGCAAATATGCTGGCACAGAGCATTCACAGTTTCCAACCAAGGGCTGCATGGAAGATAAATGCCATTGCACTTGGAAGGAGTGGACTTTTCCAGCCACATTCTCATTTCTGAAAGCATAAAGAGCACTCACATTACTAGAAAGGATGGCGGCTTCAGACAGAACAATTTCTGGATCTACTGTATTGGATTACAATCTTCCTTCATGACTTCACCTTAGCATTGTTCCCTCTTATTTAACATCTGAGCAGTTTTGGGAGAGACCTGTGCCTTCGCATGGAGGGCAAGAGCTCTGTCCCTCCTCATGGAAAGAGACGTTTCACCACCAACTACATTAAAAGATTCTCACCCATTCATGTATCTCTCTTCTGCAGGGCAGTAGGATTCCCACATTGGACATATATGAAGCTGTCTTACATTGAATCCAGCCATTGGTCCATCTTGTCCAGTGTTATCTACTCTATCTGTAAGGGGCACTTCAGGATAGATCCTTTTCACTGATAACATTGGGGATTAAACCTGGGACCATCTGCATGCAAGACAGTACTCTACCACTGAGTTATGGCCCCTACTCTTATATTTGCTTGATACGACCATCTCAGTTGGCCTGCTCTCTTTCCCAGTGACAGAAGATCATGGAATGGCCTCTCACTTTCCTAGGTCCAGACAGCTGAATGAAACCACCATATTATTGTCCATCTAGATATTTGGGTTTGAAAGAGAGCAAGAAGCTGATGAAGTCTCCTTCACCCCCTTCCCAGCCAACCTCCATTGGCTCAGTCTGTGAGAACCACCAACTCGCTATCACTCTTGTCTTCCCCATCTGAATCCTCATCTTCACTGTAATGGTACATCTCCCCATCAGGTACTGAATGACTGTCCTCAGTCCCATCTCCTTCCTCTGGCTTCAGACTACGTGTGTTGACAATGACTGGCATGTTTGGTTCCATGCCACGGGGCAAGTAGTGATCCATAAGAGGTGGAGCTAGCTGAAGCCCAACTGACCGCTGGTACATGATATCTGAAGCAGATGGTGCCATCTGACTGCCTTGAGGCCTAGAAAAAAAGAGACACATACAATAAGAAGCACAGCTTTCTTCTAGCTTGCCTCTCCTTGCATTCATTATTGTCACCTATGCCAGTGTAGTGTAGCTATGGGGAAAAGCAAAATGGGGGGGGGGGTGTAAAATCCCTCCAAAAAGGAAAGCTGCCCTCAATTAAATTTTCCTTCTTTCCCCAAATGTCTAGCATTGGAGAGGGTGAAACACTGAAAATCATTCGCACCTACTACTCTTATATTTGAATACCCTTGGTAATTTTACCTGCCCCTTTTCTTTAAATGCCTGAACAATATTTCTATAGGCTCAACTGAAGTTATAAGTTACTGCAATGCTAGAAATTTGAGGACTGAAGAAAAACGTCAAAGGTGTGGGGTAGAATTCCTATTTTGGAGCTGCTCCCCTATAGCTATACCTCTGTGTGCCACCCTCCACATATAGAAACAAAGACACCAATGCCAGTAAGTTTGCTGCCCTCTGGTGGATGGAAGGGAAACAGATTAGTTTCCTGCCCTGACCTTAGAACAGCAAAGCATTGCTAGGACTTCAATTCCAGACTCAGGAAGACTTTCAGGGCTGCCTGACTGATAAGGATGCTGCTGTGATCTGGCAAAGAATTTAAACATATGCAGTCCTTTTAAAATCAGTGAGGCTTGGATACACTTAAAGTTAAGACCCTGGTCCAGGGTCAGTATAAGCCAGTGGTGTCCTTGCCTCTGAGATGACTTTTTTTTAGAATGCAGTTGCACATACTGCTATAAATGAATAGCAGAAAGCCTTTGCAGGGCACAGTGTTGATCAGCAATTTACCACATGAAGCAAGAACGATGTTCTGCTAAACAAACCCCCCCCCCCAGCAAAGGGTGTGTCACACTGCCTTCCCAGATCAGCTGCCTTCCAAGTTTTTGACAAAGTTACCATTTGGACTACAGTTCCCAGAATTTCCCACCTAGGGATTCTGCAAGTTGCAGTCCAAAAATTGATCTTCCTAATTTCTGACTTTCAGAATTTCTGAAATTTCTAATTTCAGTCACAGGAAGCTCTTGGTTCCAAGGACTGCCCTCAGGAATGAGTGGGGGAATGAGACAGGAGGAGCCTCACGCAATGAGGTAGCCATGCCTGGCATCTTGCCGCCGGTTCCTCATCAGTGCCTTGTATTCGCCAACACGGAGCCGTTTCCCTTCCACAATGCAAGTGCGCTTGGGGCGGGGCTTATACTTGTAGTTAGGATATTTCTCCAAGTGCTGGCGGCTAAGACGGGCCTGTTCCTCATAGTAGGGCTGCTTCTCCTGGTTTGACATTGATTTCCACCGGGAGCCTGCAAAGAAGAAAAAGAGATGGGAGAGAAGTTTAGCTGTGGTTTACTTTGCTTTGATTTCCATCCATATAGTCTCTAATGGAAGATATTATAGACATTGAACCATAAATAGTAATATAGGGCCATACAATAGCCCATTTAACAACTTCATTCACTCTCATGAACATCCATATTTGTTTCTTGATTCCTTAGGAAGTAAGGAAAACAGAGAAACACAAAACAATTGGGATGTTTGCTGACTATTTATATTTTTTGTCTTGAGTAGAAAAATTCAGTTCAAGTAATTAGCAGAACGTGGAATATGCTCTAAGTAGTTTATTTTATTCACTAGGGCATAGCAGGCAGTACTTATTTGTTCCTGCCGGTCTGATTCCATCCATAACACTGGACAAGGACCTGATGTGACATAACAGAAAGTGCAGGATTCAAGAAATGCAAAGGATCATTTTGGAAAGAGACTATTGTGATATAATGCAGCAATAAGTGGGGCAGTAACACTTCCAAGACTTTCTGTTGTATCATGACAAAAGCTCAGATGTCTCCCCAGTGTAATGGATGGAATCACACTGAAGAGAAAGGTCATTGGTGCAACATCCTTGTTTAAGGGGTTAAAAAAAGATTATTTTTTCTTCTGCGCCCTGTAGAAGGATCATATCAGAACCTATTTACTAAGACGTAACACTGCTCCAAATAATGGCGGGGAAAAAAATCTGTAGTCTTGCCCACAAATAATAGCTGTATGCAAGTAATATCTTAATCCCATGCTGTGATCATTAGTTCTCCAAAGTCTACAATAATCTCGCTAAAAAAACCAATGGGTTCAATTCAGATTTAGATGTACGCAACTGGGCTGATGAAAACAGATTTTCCTCTGCCCTCCTGCCCACAACTGTCCTTCCAAGCCCATGGAAAATGCAAGATAGCACACCATCGGTCTTATTAAAGGGATGAGCTGTGGTGAGAGCTGGGCGACACACCGCCCAAATAAGATATAGAGGCGTTTGGAAAACAGCTGTCTTTTGCTAAAACAAGGCTAGAAATCATGTGACCCTTCAGATCTTGGATTGCAACTCCCAATAATTCAAGATTCTTACCACTCTGCTAGAGGAAGACAATCCCAGACCCAACTCAATGGCAAGAAGGCACTACATTCTTTTAAAAATTGAACTAGATACAAGGATGATCAATCTGGAAAAGAAGACATTGTGCACAAGAGTGCTACATTTTCCATTAGCCTAGACCTGCACAATTCATGACCCATCATATTGTCCCAAACTTAGACATACAAAAGAGCCCACTAGGGACCCTGATAAATCTCTTGGTTTGGCTGACTGCTTGGAACTGCAAAAATGGGTTGTTAAATGCCTAGCAGATCATCATACATAGCTAATGGACTGAAGTAGGCTCAGTGGAGCACAAGTTGTATAAGTCCCAACTGGGCAAAGACAAGACCAGATAGTAATCAAGCATTAGCTCATCTGGTTTCAAAAACAAAACAAAATCCATTATGTTCCTTTCAAAAGTAATATACGTTCTTTCATTTTAAAAAAGCTCCATTAGAGATTTTCAATCCACCTCAGTAAAGAGCACAAATTACATGTGCTACATGTTTAAACTTTTTAAAAGAATCTGTATTAAGCATCTGCACATATGTCAGCAGTGAACCCAAATGTCATGATAACTTTTAGTCAGGCAGTGTGAAGGACTGCATCTACCTGTAGAAAACTACCTAAGTTTTAATGATTTTGTGGGGGGACCCTTCTTTCTGTCCCATCACCCTCAAAGGGGAATCTGATAAGAACAGGAAACAGGGCTTTGCTAGTGGCTACTTCCAGGCAATGGAAGTCCCTTTCAAGGGAGGCCACATTGGTGCACTTTCTCTAATGTCCTTCCACTAACAGGCAAAGACTGTTTTATTCAGACAGGTTTTTCACAACTGACCAGCTCCTGAGATGTCCTTAACAGATGTGATGCATTTTTGTCACTGTGGTACATTTAATTATTTAAAAATTGTTTTAATTTGATGATTATTTAATCTGTGTAACTGTGTTTTGATATTGTTACTGTATATACTCATGTATAAGTCTTGAAAATTTAGTCAAAAAATTGACCCCCAAAACCTGTGTCGACTTATACACGGGTCAATATAAGTACTATACTTTAATACTTATTTTAAAATGGAACCATACCCTGATGAAAAGAAAGACCATAAACTGTCCTGGAAGCACTGACCCCCTTCTATTATCTCATCCATCTAGCCTTTAATGAACACAAACAGTTAATGTCTGCTGGAATTTTGTGTGTTCTTTGACATTGTTTTCCTTTGCATCATCTTAACATCCTTTGTTGGATGCCCCTAAATTTTACCCTCGACTTATCCATGGGTCATATCAAAATCCCTAATTATGGTTTTAGCTATATCTGGTTTTTAAAATGAGCTGTCTGGGGTATCAGTCTTTCCCCAACAAAATTAGGATTAAAATAAAGTAAAATAGTAAAAATAAAATAAAGAATTGGAAGAGTTTCATTTGAGGAACCAAACAACAAATGCAGTAAATACTGACAAACTGCAAATAGATGTAGGAAGAAATAAAATGCAGACTTTATTATATTTAAAGAAATACACTACATTTAAAACACAACATTCATTTTGATTGAGCAGTGGTGAAGGGTATATAAGATCCAAATGCCGAGGTCAGTGAAAGGCCAGAGACAGCTTGTTGTTGTAGAGAGTGGGAGTAAGTTAATAATATTAATTGTTTATTCATTCGTTTATAGTATTTGTGTATTATTATTATTATTATTATTATTATTATCATTAATAACCTTTATTTATATAGTGCTGTAAATTTACACATCACTGAACATACAATCCTTTAATTAGATAGTTCCCTTCCCTCAGGCTTACAATCTGTATCATCTCCTGACCCACAAGTGCTCCTGAAGTGATAAAGAAATGAAAACTAATTAAAACAATACCAAGACAAAAAATTTTTTGAAACACATTAAAATGTTTCTTAATTCCTAAAAACAGTCTAAAAACAATCCTAGAATCTAGCTTCAAAACAGTTAAAACAGCAATTTCAAACACTGAATGCCATGTGGAATAGCACTGTTTTAGCAGCCCACCAAAGAAGCTTAAAGAAGATGAGGTCAGTGTAACTTAGGGTAAGGAGCTCCACAGTAGAGGCATTGCTACAGAGAAAGCCCTGTTACATGTATACTCCAACCTAACTTCTTGAAGTGCTGGGACATGTTGTTGTTAACTGCCATCAAACTGACTTTGACTTATGGCGACCCTATGAATGAGAGAACTCCAAGTCACCTTATCATCAACAGCCCTGCTCAGATCTTACACACTCAGGGCCATGGCTTCTCTGATTGAGTCTAACCGTCTGGAATGTGATCTTCCTCTTTTCCTACTGCCTTCTCTACTAAACATTATTGTCTGTACGACAGCTTCAGTTTATGGCTTCTAGGGAGAGTTCAGATTTGATTTGCTCTAGGACCCACTTATTTGTCTTTTTAGCTGTCTATGTTATCCTCTCTCCAGCACCACATCTTAAATGAGTTCATTTTCTTCCTATCAGCTTCCTTCACTGTTTTTACAACCATACATAGAAATGGGAAACATGATGGCATGGACAATCCTAACTTAGTAGTACTAAATCTTATTGCACCCTAATAAGAATTCTCCCCCCCCCCCCGAAATTTTCCTTTAGTCCCCAATTTTCTAGCATTGAAGAGACAGACACTAAATATCTAGAACTGCTATATTTGCTATGTTCATATTCCCTTGTCATATTTTCCTGTTCGTTTTGCTTGGTGCCTCAACTCCTGTTCTAAATGCTTGCCTGAAATTTTAAGTTATTGCAGTGCTAGAAATGTGGGGATTGGGGAATTTCATGGGGGAGTGGGGAGAGATTAAATTTCTTACTGGGGAAATGCTCCAACATATTGCACCCGATCTCCCCCTGCCCACCACCCACCTCCAGTTAGCTACGTAACTGAGATGCAGAACTTTGCCTTGGCTCTTTTCGCTTGGTGAGCTGGCAGCCTACAAATTGCTAAATTGGAACCCCTCCCTCCAACTGACCTTTTTGGTCACCTTCCTATGCTCCTCTCTGGATTCTTTCAAGCACAAGGTATGGTGAGCAGGTGCAATGGCTAAAATAGACTGCCCTGCTGTGTGATTTGAATTCCCTGGGCTGCATGACCTTTACCGTGGTCCGTGATTCCCACAAGAAAGTCTGGGAACTATGTAAACTATGTAAGGGAAAATGCAGAGAATCTCTGTACAGAAGAGAATCTCCTGTATGCTAAATTTCCCATTTTATTTCTTCACCAAGGCCATATTTACACATGCACAAGAATGAGATGGAATTGTCCTGACGTAGTAGAATAAATTTGTGACTCCAAGTAAAACACTGCCTTTTTGAATGCTCTCCTAAGTCCTTTAAAAGAAAATCCCTGCAAGCAGAAACTAGCACAGTAGGAAGCAACCCTTTCCTCCTAATGCACTGGTTTCTTTTTGCAGTGAGATTTTTTAAAGCACTGGGGAGCATTCAAAAATAGCACTACCACCCAGCTATAGTCAGGCATGGTTCATTCATTATACCATCTCTTTATGCTGCATGTTTACATTCAACGAATGAAACATCCAGTAATGTTGATAAAAATATTTGGTAATGTAGCTGATACAAATGTGAACAGTTTCATATTAAACATAAAAAATCATAGAACACCTATCAGAGCTATTACTATTGAGAGCAAGTCATTCCCTAGACCAGGGGGGAGGTTTCTTGGTCCCTTCAACATACTTTGGACTACAACTTCCATTGTCCACCATGGTTGGTGCTGGCAATCTTAAACGTGTGGAAGATGCCCACTCTTGCCCTAAGTCTTGAGAACTTTTGTAGTCACGGTCTTGAAGGAACATGCTTATGAACTCCTGAACATGCATGTGTATCTTTCACTAAGGAAACTTGGAAAAGTTTTTTTTCCCACCACAACTCCCAGAAACCTCCAACTAGCACAGCCAGTAACATTTCCAGGGGCTGGTTCTTGTAAGATACAGTATGAAATAGGCAACCCATCACAAAGCTCCTAGTCAGCAGTTCCCAACCTGTGCTTCATGGAGCCCTAAGGGCTTAATGAGTCAAAAAGGTCTAGTTCAATGTGGCTCCTTTTTGTGCCCTGGAAAGGCCATATCAGACTCATGGCATGTGGTTGCCACAGCCAAATCCAGTGCAGCTGGAGGTGGCTGCAGGCCGCCCCTTAGGGGTAGCCCCTCAGTCTAATGTAACTGCAGTATATATGCCAATTTCTTCTCCATTTTATGACTGTGAAATCACTCCTCAGATGGAAGTATTATTTGAAAGACCTCATTTCATGCAATTTAAGAAGCATGCTTCTCTTTTTGTTTTTCTGTTACTAACTTTGTTACTTTACCTACAGCGAAAATGTAGAGAGGCCTCTGCCTCAGGTAGCTTACTGCCCTTTCCCCTTATGTTACCATATGAGGTGATGTTTCCATTAAGAATAATATTGGGGGGCTTCTGCTTTCAGACCATGAAAATAATGTTTGCTAAAGCTTATTGATACTGGTTGCAAAACAAGATCCGCTATTTTTAGAGAAAAGGCAGTAGATGTTTTGCCATATTATTTTTGTTTGGTCCTTTATAGACAACCTCCTGTGGTGGATAAATTCACTAACAGGGATAATTGCCAGACACTGGGTTTTCTGCTGAATGGCAAGTACAACGCAATCACTCCCAAAGTGGTTCAGCTTCCTATGGCCACTGCAAAAATACAATAGTATTTTGTCAGTTCAAATGTTGTGTGTTGTCATGGTGATGAGCTTCATAAAATTTGGATGTTGTCTTTTAGATTATTATTACTAGGCCTGCTAAACTGTCTATTATACATACATGCATGTGTACCTATGTATATGTCTCTCTGTGTTGTACTCGTATGTCTCAAGTCTTGGCTATATTACACAGTTTACTATGTTGAGTTTTGAAAGAAGAATAGCTGTTATGACCTCTATTGAAAGATCAGCATTGCTTGATTGATTGAATGACTGATTGTTATTGCTGACTGTTATTGCCTTTACAGTTTTTGTAGTCATCTACCTGTGATGTATATGGAACTAAAAAAAACATGGCACCCTGTAGTACCTGATAGGGAAAAATATTTAGCCTGTCTTGTAATATGCACAAAACTGAACATGTGGTTGACAGAACTGATGCAATAGCCTTCGTGAGATTACAGCTCAAATACAACAGGAATGAGAAAGTTGTGGTCCACAAGTTGTTGCTGGACTACAGATCTCATCTGCCCTAATTGATGAGGCATGGTGGGAATTGAAGTGAAAAAAATTCTAGAGGGCCATAAGTTCTTACCCTTGCTTTAAAAGTATTGTCCTGTGCCTCTGTTCTCAGAACAAGTTTCATACCTCAATTCTTAGAGTATGTATTAGAAATATCCTCCAGATTTCAGAGAAACTTTGACTCCAAAGGAACAAGAGTGTGACTTTGAGATTCCATCTTGTCTGGTCAAAATGTCACCTGGTCTCCTGTTTTTCTAATAGCCTTTGGGCTATAGGTTTCAGTCTGACACACAAGTCTTTGTGATAAATATTCCATAGAAGAAAGAACTGGTCTATTGCAGTTCAGTGGCTGGACAAAATACTGTCTGCTAGGGACAGAATTAAATATGCTGTCTGATAGGCAAATGTAAATAGCCCAGAGTCTGGCAAGGTGTTTCCACTAAGGTCCTCTTAGCCTAACCTACTTCATAAGGCTGTTGTAGTGAAGATAAAATGTGTGGGGTACCTCATGTACACTACCTTGAGCTTGTTAGAAGAAAAAGTGGGATATAAAAATGACTAAAACTAAAAATGACTAACTAAATAGATTTAAACCCTACCTCCCCTTTGTTTCCTTTAGATGTTTTTTCTGCTTTTATCATTTAGGCTAGTTTGGGGATGAACCAATATTAGCCCAGTTACCAAAAGATCTGCAAATAATCCTGCAATTTTATCAGAATAAATTCAGGCATTCAGAAGATTGCTGCATACTTAGCACTACCAGACTGGAATCTATAGAGCTTATCAGATAAAGAAATAAGCCAGTTTCTTTCTTCCCCATTCAATTCTGGATCCGGGATGACCTAAATTGCCATCGATCTAGCTGTGATGCCACTGTCTGGATCCCAGATTGAAGCCTTGCTCAGCCAGCACTTTTTCAAAGTCAGAGAGCTTCTGACTTTAAAAAAATAGCCGGCTGAGAGAGGCTTCAATGCATCCAGACAGCGGCATCATGGCTAGATCAGTGACAATTTAGGTCTGATAATATCTGGGGGTATCCCGTATCTTGAATTGAATGTGGAAGAGATAAACCGCCTTATTTCTTCATCTGATAAGATCCTAAATTTGATCTCCTTAGTAATTCAGCTAAAACTGCAAAATAGTGAATATAAAAGCTTGCATGTTAGACATGGTGGCTACAGGGGAAAGGATCCCCAATTGCCAGGGTGGGGAAAATGGGTCCCTCCAAACTCACTGGAACACCTACCATTTCCTATGTTGGCTAGGCTGATGGGAATTGTATTCCAGGAGCATGTCTTTCCCATACCTACCCTACTGGAAGTTTTTCTTTTAGTGTCTAGATTTTTAAACCATGGTTTGTTGCACTAATGCCAATCTGCATTCTGCTTCTCACCACAACAAATTCAATTTTTGCATCATGCTCCTGGGCCTGATGCTTTCTTTTCCTCCTTTCCTCTAACACAAATCATACTTTTAAACAAGAGGCAGAATTATGTTACCACTCATTTCCAGACCAAAAAGAAAGCCTTGTTGCCATTGATTGGAAGGGCAATGTGCAAACACAGTCCTGAGCAGAGTTTAACAAAGTTAATTTATAATGCCACTCCCAGAATTTTCCAATGACTACGGCCAGTAGCCATGTTGGCTGAAGTATTCTAGAAGTTTTAGAAGTCCCTTGTCAAGTTCAGTACTGAGGCAGCAATTCATATCATAAGCTTGAGAAAATGCCTACAGTCACAATTCCAATATAGTTCTTTAAGAAGAGGAAAGCCTTTGCTATCTTTTTCTTTTTTTTTCTTTTTTGAAAAAAAAATGCTACTTTCACATCTGTTTTTCATGTTCAGGTATCAGATCTGAAGAATCAGACAGTTGTGATGGACTGTCACCAGAGACAGAGGTGAGGATTTGCTTATGTGCTTTTATCACAACACACAGCCAGCTGGTAACCTGCATGAGATTAGCAATAATTCCTTGCTTGAGGGTATATGGGGCTAACAATGTGCTTTGTAGAAATACCCAAAGCCAATGGGGAGCAGAACTAAATGATCCTTGGCAATGAATACTCCCTTACCTAGAATCTTACTGATGCTTGAATTGTGCATGTCTGGGAAGGCTTGCAAGATCTTGCGCCTCTCGTCCTTGGCCCATACCATGAAGGCATTCATAGGACGCTTTATGTGGTTGTTGTTCCTGGATTCAGGAAAATGGCGTGAGCCTAGGAAGAAAGAAGTAAGGTCCAAGGAGGTTAAAAACACACAACAACAACACTGCAAAGAATAACCAAAAATAATTAACTATATTTAAGAGAGTTTATGAACAAAAGGCCTGTCCCCACCCCACCCACCACCTCACAATCTCAGCAGGTTTCCTCACTGTCCTGTAAGTCCTCCAGTCTCTGTCCCCCTAATCTCTTTACCATGCATTATTCTCTTCCTTAAAGGACTGCTTCTTCCTTCCTTTAATGGGCCCCTTTCTGCATCTTCTGGCTCATTAACCCCAAACAGCAAAAATTATTGTCAGGTTTCTACAACTTCTAGAACATTTCAGTGCAAGACAAAGCTGCAGAGTCTTTAAACAGATATTCAGAAGGCAGAGTTTCTGAAGGTATAGCTTCTCCCAGTAATGAAATAGCATGAGGAGATAAGATGCACCTGACAAAATTCATCACAGGAATACTGGCGTATAATGAATCTGGCAACCCTATCTATTTAAAGGATCTTCCCCAGATTCTCATGTCCCCAGATCTTCATGTATAGATGTGAAAGGATGTCAAAAGATTGCCAGTGACCATTGCGGAAAAGAAACTTATGCTGGAAATGTATAGGTAGTTGAGGTAAGCCACTCTGAAGGAAAATGGAAAATTTCAAGATTCTACCCTAACTATGTACCTCTGAAGTGCCCCTTGAAACATTTTTGGAGCACTGATGAAGTCACAAGATAATGAAATAGCTCATTCAAAGAATATATTAATTTACTTGGTTTCTGGAAAACGCGACAGATGGTAAACTCTACACAGTACATTTCACAATCAGATGTATGTGAAACTGTACAGCAGCATGGGATTCATGCAGCTCTCCAGATGTTGTCGGACGCCAGGTCCCAGCAGCCCTAAACAGCATAGCCAATAGCAAGAAGCTGCAGTCCAACAACATTTGGTGAGCTACATGATTCCCAGTCCTCCTATGAAACTCTGGAGTTAATTGAAGTCATGAAGTCATGAACTCACAGCACCATTGGAAAAAAAAATATTCTTGTTATTCTAATGAAATATTCTTCCAGAAATTTTGCCTCACACCCATCCTTACATTATAAGGCTCTGATGTCCTAGCCTAGGGTATTGACTAAAACACAGAAAAAGCTCAGATTTACCATCAGCATCGCAGGTTAACATGGATTCGTCCAGCCTTTGTAAAGAAGTCTCCTCTGCCAGTTCTTTTGCAGGTGGAGATTCCAAGCCAGCATGATCCTGAAAGTGGTTAGCTGCATTTTATCAGGGCAAGGAAATTTAAAAGAAACTAGCAATGATATCTTTCCTAGAAGTATTTTGTGGCATTCACTTTATGTTTCAAAAAGAGTGGCTACTTTAATTTTATGTTATTCAAGAGATCACAACAGAATGTTCCCATATGACTCAAGGGAATAATAGGTCATAAATTCAAGTCTCAAAAATTCAAAAGCTACCCTCTGGCTAGCTAGCAACGGACTACACAAAGAGCATGATGTAACCCATTTTGCTGGATTCAGGGGCCTGGGATGACAAAAGTTCCAAATTTCTTCAATTCAGAGGAAAGCTCTTTTGACTGACAGAGTAACCAGCATTCTTGATAGCTCCTATTGACATTACTCTCGAGGAGAAAAGCTTAATGAGTTAGGTCACATCTGTTATGGAGCTCATTGACACAATGTTAATGTTATGGAATTCCTCGACACAACAAACATCCTCTGTTCCATTTAGTGTTGCATCTGAAGTTTGGACCTGATGAGATGGTAAGTTAATCTACAGTCTTTCTCAATCAAAACTTCTAGACTAATTATTAGCATCAACCTACTCAGATGTTAGGCTCAGTATATAATTAATCATAGAATTAGTTTGGTTCAAGCAGCTCCAGCTGTTCTCTTACTGCAAAGTTTGAGCAGAATGTCACCCATGGGGCTCACTCTTGCAGCCTTTTTTTGTAGCCTCTGTCACTTGAGAATTTGGCCATCTCTACAATATCTCTTCAAATTTTCTGGTAAAGTACTATGAGAACAGGCTACAGCTGTAGCCTTCACTCGCTATACTGTGGATGATGCTACTCCTGGAAATATTGGGGTTTCTGATGAGTTTATGAGGCTGGTGAAACCCTGGGAATATTTTTCCCCATGGATCCCAGTGCTGAGCTGTTACTGGATCTGATGTACAGCAACAGCCCTTCTTGTTGACACTGCCTGGAATCTTTTGGGACAAAATGAAGGAACCATACAGGAGAGGTTTCACTAGCAGCCGGCAAGCCTCCAAGGTGACTTGTGTTCTTTAGCTGGGTGTAAGAAGAGGTGGGAAGGCTTTAGGCCTCTCCCTGTTCCTGACGACCTGGACTTCAAAATTAACTGTTCAATTTAATCATACACATTCAGTCCTCGTTATCCATGGACTTTTTTATCCATTGACTCAAGCATCCAAGGCTTGAAATTTTTTAAAAAATATATACATTGCAAAAAGCAAACCCTGATTTTACTATTTTATATAAGGAACACCATTTTACTATGTTATTACATTTAATGGGACTTGAATATCCATGGATTTTGGTATACATGGAGGGTAATGGAACCAAATCCCAGCATATAACAAGGGCCCATTATACCCTGACGCAACCAGCTAATTCAAGCCCAATCCAAAGTGAGCCCCCAGTTAGCTCATTTTAAGTGAGCCCCCTTTTGTGCTGAGCCTTGAGAACTTCATTTACAAAGGTTACTTTGAAAAACCTAGCTGTCAGTCACTTTCTTTACAGATGGCATTGAATCCCACATTACAGTTACATACATCTTCCTTAAAATTCTGATTCTCACTCAGGCTTTTTAAAGAGAAAACAAACATTTTTGTTCTGCAGAGACTAGTCACATACCTTCCTGAAGGGATGATTTGGGGAACCATCTATTGCTCTGCTTTGGTTGTGCAAAAGTTGCCGAGCATCTTGGATTGCTTTGGTTATAGCATCTCCCTCTCCAAGGAACCCTAATTGTTTTAATAAAATAAAATCGATGTCACACAGTCAAGTGACAAGATGTTCTTGCAAAGATCCCAGCTGTCAAAAAGTTGCACAGAGATAAAAGTTTACAACTTCTGGCAATCCTACATTTATCTTTTAAAAATGCTCAGCTAATCTGCTTAGAACCATCAAGAGGGTTTTGTTGAAATCTTATCTCCCAGGGAGAATTTCCCAGAGGTGAAAGGATACTAGAGAGCACTTTGGAAGGTTAAAATGCTTTTGGTTACCTCACTATAGCTGGGCAGTAAGAGCAAAAGGAGGCTTGTTTTGGGGATATTTTGGGGGAGGCTTTGAATCCTTCATATCCAAAGCCCCTTTACTCCCTGGATAACCTCTAAAATGAGTGGGGGGGGGGGAGGGGGATACACTAGTCCTGAAGTAGGCTTTACTGAATTTTGCTCCTGTCGGAAACAATAGGATGGAATTTTTCAATAACTCTATGAAAATGAGGAGGGAAGGACTGCTTGTCCCTTCTGTCCAGTTCTGAGGAGCGTATGTCTGGCAGGGCTTAGGATGGTTTTTAACCATGGATTTTCTTCTTCTGCCCCCACAGGGTCATGCTATTTTGTTGTTTTGTTCAATTTTCAGCAGTTTTAAGCAGTGAAACTGCCGACTTATTCTCTACTGATACAAAAATAAATAACTCGGCATCCATTTATTTGGAAATGCTAACACCACTTGGTTCAGTTTGGACTGTAATTACTGGAGACTAGAATTCACCTTTCACTGCCTGAGTATATAAGGAAAGAGCAAATACTTAGTGTTCTTGATAGTGTATCTCTGGAATGGAAACATCCTTTTTTTTGGCATCTTCCTATTCACTAGCAGAACAAAAACTGTCATACAAAAGACATATCTATTTCTATTTTTAAATGATCAACAACATCCTGGGTGGATGCAACACATTTGAACTAAATATGTTGACTGAGACATGACAGCCCATTGGTGCAATACTAGTGCACTATTTACCTATACTAACAGAGTGGGATTTTAGAATGAACCCTTCATAGCCTTACCCGTGAATGCTGGAGACTGAATCTGTGACCTTTTACATTCAAACCAGGGCTTACAAAAATTATGGTTTGAACCACAATTGCCAGAATCTCCATGCTGACTGGAGAATTCTGGAAATTATATACCAAATGGTAACTTTTCCAAGCTGAGGCAAAGAATATGCTTCAAATGAGTTACAGCTTCTCCCTCTTTCATTCAAGAATAACAAATACTGGAGAATAATCCTAAACAGAATCTTGAAAAATGCCAAGGTTGGGTCTTTTCTGAATCCAAGATAGGGTGAAATTATTCTTCTGAGAAATATCTAGAGTAAGTTAAGTCATAACTGATTACAATGTGGAACCACTTTTGTACTGGCTCAGAGGCAAAGCAAGAGAAAGCTTCATGGTCTTACCCAAAGGAAGGCTGGGAGGGCTGGCCTGCAGCTCCTGAGAAACTACATGGTTAGAAGTGAGTGATTGACAGGTGCTGATTTTTAAACTAGGTGAGCTGGAAGAATTGGGGAGATCAGAACTTTTGGACTTTGCTGTTAAGTTTAGCGGCTGTGAAGATTCCTGGAAAACATAAAGAAAAGAAAGAGAGGAGATTGCATCCCCACTAGGGTATGGGAGCCAAGAAATATAACAGTTCAGGAGTTTCACCTGGATCTGCAGGTGCCCTGAGCTTGCAGGTCTCTTCACCGCTGAAGGAGAGGGGCTGTGCAGCAACTGCATGGGGTATTCCACTATAGATAATACAGAAACAGAAGGATTTGGGGTATAGTATAAAACAGTAAATCAAATTTTACATCCAGCAACAACTCTCAAGGAAATAAAATTTCTCTACAAATAACTAGGAAACTGAAAATCAGGCTCTTAAAAATGATGTGAATTAAATAGATTGATTAACATTACATTTGGTCACAAACATAGTTCCCTGGACCATGTCCCTGAATATCTGGGGACATCCATGCTGGTATTGATTTTTCAAGCAAACAACAATGGGACACCATTCATAACAGAAAAGTGCATCTGAGTTCCACTGAGCTGGATCCAAACTATGGACCATATCACATGAGGTCAAAAGAGCGGATTACCTTTCCCAAATTCAATGCTAATTCGGGAGGCAGCCAGTACCTATCACACATAAATTGCCACCAAATTGCCACCTGGGTCCGTCCTGGATGCAGCCCAGGTTGTCTAAGCCACTTAGGCGGCCCCTTTTCAAAAACAGAAGCTTCCAACTTTTAAAAATGGCCTCCAAAGCAGCTTAGACTACCTGGGCTGCATCTGGGATGGACCCAGGGGGTGTTTTTACAGTGATTTATGTGTTATAGGAACTGACTGCCTCTGAATTCAGGAAAGGTAAGCCACTCTTTTAACGTCATGTGGTAGGGTCCTACATTGGTTCCCAAGCTAATCAAGGAGATGTAACTTAGTTGCAGTTGACTTATCACATTGATTTCAATAGCAACTTGTGGCAAGGGGCAGTTCCTGGTCCCTTGGGGATGCATGCTACAGTTGGTCCTTCCATTTCCAGAGATCACTTCAGGTCACCAAGGTGCAGAACAAGACCCCAAAGGGGCAGCTTCAAGCCACACCTGAGAAAGCCAGTTTGGGGCCGCGGCAACTGCACATTGGAGCCCCAATCTGCCTTTTTGCTGGTGCAAAAAGAAGCAGCAAGTTGCCGTTCCTTTTTATGCCGGCAAGAAGCCAGCTTTTCCTGCCCCACTGCAGCTTTATGGTGCTCCTGAGGCCTGCAGCATCTAAACATCACACTGCTCAAGCTCCTGGAAGCCAGCCCACATGCGGGCAGCTAAGCGGCATGAAGCTGGCTTCTGGGCAGATTCAGAGTGTGCAGTGTCAAACTGCCGCACTCTGAAGCTGCCCGGACAGAGGCACAAAGGAGCAGTCTGTTTCGCTCCAAAGATTAGTTTGCAATCTTTATCTCTGTTTCATTACAGGTAAATATGAGTTATCTTCAGATAGGGATATAGTTTGGAGTTTTTGAGATCAGTGTCACAAATATGCTGATTACACCAAACTCTCTCCCTCCTTCCCATCAGATCCCAAGAAAACTGTCTCAGTTCTGAACTGAATTGAATCTGTCTGTTGTCAACTGAAACTTAAGTGCTCCTGGTCAGTTACAAGTCAGAGCAGGGAACTGGGATGCATCCTGAGCTGGATTGGGTTACACTCCACCTGAAATCTCAGGCTTGCAACTTGGGTATTCTTCTGGATTCAACCCTGAACCTGGAAGCCCATATTTCCGTGGTAGCCAAGAGTGCATTTGCACAGTTAAGACTAGTGTGCTTTTCTCAAGAAGTCAGAGCTGGCTATGGTAATGCATGCCTTGACTGCATCTCATTTGGATTACTGTAATGCACTCTATATGTGCATTGGAAACTACAGTGCTCCCCCGGGTTACGAAGGTAATCCGTTCCGGGATTATCTTCATAACCCGGAAGTTGTTCGTAACCCAGGGGACCGCTTTAACCAATGCACAGCGCGCTGGAAGCACGCTGTTTTAAAGCGTCCGGGTTGTGAATTTTTTTCGCAACCCGGGGTTTTTTTCGTTGGCCGGGGCCGCTTTTCCGGCCCCGGCGGTTTCGGGTCCCGGGGATTTCGGATCCTGAGGGATTCGTATCCCGGGGGACCACTGTATTTGGAAACTTCAGTGGTTCCAAAATGCTGTGGCTAGACTGCTGACTGAGGCCACTCAGAAGGAGCATAAAACTCCTTTGTGGAGTTATTTAACTCCCCTGTGCTCCAGAGGTTATTGGTTCATTTCCAGGCACAATTAAAATTACTGATCATGAACAATAAAACCCTGGCTTAGGTCCAGGCTACTGGAAATATCATATCTGGCTATACAAACCTGCTAGAGTCTTAGGCTCCTTGGGGAAGGCTTTCTCTCTATCTTGCTACCATCACAGATCCATTTGGAGGACACAAGATGGCACTTTCTCATTGGCTGCTCTCACCCTCTAGAACTCCCTTATGTGAAAGACTAGATGCCCTCCCCCATCTCCTTTCACCAGTAGACAAAGACCTCCTTGTTTATGCAGGCTTTAAATGACTAATTGTTCACAAATAGACCTATTTTATGGGGGGGGGGGGGAGTACTCTAATTTTAAATTTTGTGTTTTAAAATGATGTAATGTTGTTTAAATGTGTAGTTTTTAAAATGGTGATATTTTCATTGTTTTCATCATGTTTTCCAATTTTCTTACTGTGCTTTAGCTCATTTTGTTTTATTGTGAGTCACCTTGATTTTCATACTAAGAGAAAGGTGACATATAAATGCAATAAACTGTTGTTGTGTGTGTTCACGTTGTTTCTGACATGGCAACCTAAGGTGAACCTATCGTGGGTTTTGTTTTTGTTTTGGCAAGATTTGGATATGACTTGCCCAAGGAGAATGTGACTTTCCTAAAGCAGGTTTCCATGCCTGAGCAGGGATTCAAACCCTGGTGTCCAGAGGCTTAGTTTAATGCTCAGACCACTACTCCATACTGGCTATCAAATGCAATGAATAAATAAAAATAAATAGATTATTTTCTAATTTCATCCTTAAAGGAAGTAATGAATAATGATTAATTTTCTTTCCACTGCAAGAAAGTCTCTGAAAAATGTCATTATTTTAACTTCAAGATAGTAATAGTAATAGCACTTACATTTCTATACCACTTTATAATGCTAAGCACCCTGTAAGTTGTTTACAGTATGTTATTCAATTGCCCCCAACAAGCTGGGTGCTCATTTTACCAATCTACAAAAGAATGGAAGGCTGAGTCAACCCAGAGCCCTGCAGGATCAAGATTTATTCGACACAAAATTTGAATGTGGATTCCTCACTCTTCACAGGAAAAAACGATTTTCTACAAAGAAACTGCTGTTTCCCATGCAGAAAGTGGTGTCATTTGGGAATCAGCCTACACAAAATGTGCATGTCAACTTCTTTTTTGCACTGAAAACAGCAATTTTTGCACAGGAAATTTGCATTCTCAAAGGAATGTTATTATTTTCTGCACAGAACATGTTTTCTGAACAAAATATCATCTGCAAATTTTGTAAACAATAAGTCCCTAACTGGGAAGATTCTCCACAATTTATGATTCCCTTCATTAGGGTTTCCTGACACTACTGAATCTTATTTCTGACCATATTTCAGATGTTTTTGAATATTATTCCCATCCCTGTCCTCAATTAAGTTCCTTCCTTCTGGATTACAAATGTAGAGCCAATAAGTTCTCTTCTATCCATTCTAACTCATGCTTCTCTCCCTAGACTTCCATCCCCTTCCCATTCTCACATGGGCAGAAACAGTGCTAGTCCACCAGCACCCAAAGCAAAGCCCCTCTCACAGTTCAAAGCTGTCCTCGTCACTTTTAAAGAAGGAGGCTCTTGTGGTTGCGTCCCAAATCTCTGGAAACTGCCCAATAGACCTAATGCAATTAACTTATTCTAGGGACAACCCATCAAATACAAGTGCTCTGACTTGTTTAGCTTTTTATTAATTGAAATCTAAGGAAGTGATTCACCAACCATATGGACTGGTGTAGCTGTCATGGACTTTAATAGTTGTATTTCCCAAGACAGCAGTACGAAGGCATGCCAGATGCCTGTGCTCCTTTACCCAGAACTCCAAATTTCTTGATCTTTTCATACCTGGTTTACAAGGGATTGGCTGGATTGGAAGTGCCATTTGTGGATCCGGGGTGACAGGAAGAGGCTGATGACTGGGAGGAAAGGCGGGAATCATTACATATGGCATGTTGACCTGCTGAAGAGAAAAGAACAAGGGAAGTAGGGGAGGCAAAGAGACAGAAACAGCCATTTTTTTAAAAAAACTAGGAACTATCCAAAACTACCCAAGATCAGCTAGAGGGAAATTGGTAAGATCTTTCTTCAGTTCATTCTTGAACACCAAAATGAAAAATATCAAGTTTTCTCCATACAGGATAGGATAATGAGAGTTTTGTAATTTTTCCTATTTTTTAGATTTTTTTTTACAAAATTTTCATGAAAGGGCTTTTGCACAAACCCCTTTTACAAGTTTTTCACCCCAAAGTGTCCAATTACATAAAGTCACCACACCTGACAGGTTTTTACAGCTGCCAGGATTTTTTTTTTGAAGGATAAGAAAATTTTCAAATAGTCTTCCCATCCCTAATAGAAAGATCAAGATGGCCTTCCCAATTTTCTACCCAATTCGTGTAATACCTAAGCATTAGCAAGTTAATCTATGCAACCTCCCAACATATTTGTGGACATACAGAAGTGTTCTTAGTCATACTGCAATGGAAAGAAAGCTGAAGCTTCAACCCAAACTGTATTGACATTAGAGATGTGTAGATTCATGCCCTTCTTCTTCATGGTTTGATTTGGGTTGAAAGAGCAGTACAGGAGGAGGCATTAACCCTTTCCCCTTACAACATGGCCCTGATCCAAATTACAACACCTCTTGTTAAGGACTCATTGCTCAGAGGTAGAGCACATGCTTTTCATGTAAACAAACAAACAAACAAATCCTGACATCTCTAGCTAAATGTGACAGGTGGACTTTAACTTGAGGCTTTGCAGAAATGCTGTCATTTAGACGGTATTGAACAAGGGGGACAAATAGTCTGATCAAGTGTTTTAAAAATTATTGTTACAGTCTGCTCTCTGCCACCTGCATGCTCAGGAGGCATGAGAAGGGTCTTTAAGTGCAGTGATGTTGCTATGTAAGGCCAATTCTCACTTGCCATCAGTGGAAGGGGGTGAGTATGGTCTACATGGTGCACCTCCATTCCCCACTCTTAAATGCATGAGTAGTGCTGTTTTAACACCATTTGCTAACCTGAACTTCTTCCATTTCAATAAGACTTGCCATGATGCTATGCTATGAGTCACAGTGTATAATAGATACCCATCATAACCACATTTTCACTGAACTAAAGTGACTGCTTTCAAGGAATTTACAATTACAGCCTTAGTCTCCCCCCATTTTTTTTAAATCCACACTTAATCAGTCTTCATCATCTTAAATGGGGAGTGAGAAACCTGTGGTCCTCCAGATGTTACTGTAGCTTCTATCAATTTTAAACAGCACAGCCAGTGATGAGGGCTGATGGATCATGGATGTACTCTTAAACTTTTTCCATGTGGTTTTTCATGTACCTTGAGGATGGGAGGCCCAATTTAACCGTACTGCTTTACTTTCCTCTACTTACACAGGAAAACTGTGATACAGGAAGACACCAAGCTCTTGCTCACTGGCTTTCAAGCTCACACCACAGTTAAGCCAATCTTCCTAGCTATTCCTAAAGGGAAAAAAAAGCCCCCCTTTTACCTGGATCTGCTGCTGTAGCAGGTTGATCTTGTGTTGCTGCTGGATGAGCTGTTGCTGTTGCTTGGCAATCTGCAAGAGGGAAATAATAATAATAATAATGAGGAGGAGGAGGAGGAGGAGGAGGAGGAGGAGGAGGAGGAGAATTATTTGTACCCCGCCCCTTTGAGATCAATCGGGGCGGCTAACAACAATAAAAATACAGTTACATCGAATAAAACAAGCTATATCCCTCCCCCCCCAAAGTATTAAATCTGTTACAAATTAAAACCAATGATTTAAAACAACATCGATACAATTTACAATAAGACAAACAGAGCAGCGCGGCAACATTTTGATTAATTTTTCCAGGAGATATTAGGGATATTAGAAAGGCAATAAAGAAGCAGGTTGTCTCTAGCTGGGCACCATCTGAGCAGAATGACTCCCCTCTCTCAAACTAAGAGATGGTCTCTGTTCATCTGGCACTGGTAAAACAAAGAAGTTCATCTATAGTTTTTTGTGGGTTTTTTGGTCTATGAGATTGTGTTCTAGAAGAGTCTCTTCTGAGAAGAAATCAGAATGGCTTCCTCCTTGATGACCTACCTGTTCACACAAGCATTTAAAGAATTGTTATAAGGACAGGCTGAGATGTTGGATCATTTTTTAAATGTTTTAATTGTACTGTTTTTAATGCTGTAAAACTGTCCTGAGTCCCAGTCCTGGGAAAAGAGCGGGATACAAATAAAATAAAATAAAATAAACAAACTATTCCTGACGTTTTGCCTTCAGAGAATGCTGGAATGGAAGGGAGTGGGGTATACAGTGGTCCCCCGGGTTACGAAAGTAATCCGTTCTGGATTACTTTTCGTAACCCGGAAATTATCGTAAGCCGGGGGACCACTTTAGTTGACAGACCGCGCGGCAAATTTAAAGGGGCCGCGCAGTTTTTCCATTTCGGATCCTGGGGTTTCTTTCGGATCCCGGGGCTGTTTTTGCGGCCCCGGCTCTTTCGTTCCCCGGGCTTTTTGTACCCCGGGGGATTCGTAACCTGGGGGACCACTGTATATACTGTTGGTTGAGAGGAGGTGATTTGCATGTTAATCTGTGTATTGTTCTGTTGTTGAATGGCAAGGCCTACAGGGTGTCCATTTACTTAATCATCCATTGTCTGCTGGGAATCCCCTGGGTGGTTTTCATTTGCATTTGCTGGGTCCTGATTTTGGTGTTCCCCTCCTCTTAAATCTGGGTTTTATATTACATCATATGGGCATATTATTCACTGTGTCTCTCACACAATATAGATAAGCTGCAACATTTCTAGGGTTTTTTTTCTGTTTGTTTTTTGTTTTGCTTTTCCACTATCACTTGAGGTAAATAAAGTGCAATTTAACCCACTAACTCAAGACAAGATGGATAAGATCTCTTTTCACGTGTATGCAGGTTCCTCAAATTTCCAGTCCTCTCTTAGCACCTTTTGAAGATGGTTCTGAAAGGCATATGCAGTTAATTTTGCTGCCTACCTGTTCCTGCTGCTGTCGGGCCAACTCCATCTGTTGCTGCTGCTTCTCAAACAACATAGCTGCCATGTTCTTCTGCTCTGAATGGGCTGTCAACAGCTGGTCCCGCAGAATAGACAGCTGGTTAATCATGACCAGCAGCTGCAACTCCTTTTCTGCTAGACTTTCCTGGGTTCCTGGGCCATACAAGAACCCAAAGACAGAAAAGAAAATGTGAAGTCTAATTCTGCAATATTAAGGCAACAATCCTATTTTGTATCACATATTGTTTTAGTCATTATGTTTCAGCTTATATTGTAAGTAGCTCTGGGTCTCATGTTGGGAGGAAGGTTGAATATAAGTCAATTCAATAAAGTAAGTTCTCAGAGACCATAGTATTTTTCAGATTTTTCCTCTAGAGGTGAAGACAGAGGTCCAAAATGCACTGCAGAAATAACCCAGTTTGAGACTGCTTTTACTGGCTCAATGCTAGGGAATCCTGGGAACTGTAGTTTATTGTGGCATCAGAGTTCTCTGACAGAGAAGGCTAAATGTCTCAGAAAACTATAGTACCCAGAATTACTTAGCACTGAGCTCGGGCAGTTAAAACAGTCTCAAACTGGATTGTTTCTGGGGTGCATTTTGGACTAAAGTCACTGTTGGATAAGGAAATTCAACCTTTCAAGCCTTTTCCATGACACTGTGGAAAGGTCTTCAGTTTGTACCTCTCTACTGTCATAGGTCCAACCTTAAACACAACAAAAAGAAGGTAGTCCTTGGACATGCTGCCCTCTCTAGTAGTAGGTAGACCAACAGATGTCTCATTGTTATCACTGGCTTCCTAAAGTATTCACAGTCAAGCTATACTAACTGCTCACCTTTCACTTCTTTGGAATCCATGGGACTTTTCCCCAGAAGTCTCTCTTTCCAGTCACTGGACAATAGCTTCTCAATGGTCGGCATTACTGTTGCAAGAAGAGCATTAGGACACACAGTGGAAGTGGTTGTGTGATTTGGGGGAAAAAAGTGTCAAAAGTCATTGTGGTTTGAAAAGAAAGTTTCAGAAACTTCTGCAAACAATGTGCTAGTAACAGAGAATAATACAAATTAAAACCAGTTTGCCTCTTGGAAGAGCAATCTCTCAAAGGCCAAGAGGGTCAAGGAAATTAGTGAATTAAGAAATTCACAAGTTGACCTTAAGCTTCTGATTGCCAAAAGTTAGGGCTGAATACAAATTCAGTCTGCCCTAATATATCTAATAATGTTCCCTCTTTAAGACATTACACACTTGGCAAAAAGGTTTTTTTTTGTTTTGATGTAATATGAACATAAAGGTAAAGGTAAAATTATTCTTTTTTGACAAGATTGTCAAGTAATATCTGACATACTAACATTATTATACAAATTTTGTATATAATAATGTGTAGCTGCTATGGATTGACTTGGATAATCCATTAACAGAAGTATGAACAAGATAATGGCTTCATTGTGTACTACTTATATTAATACAGGAGTGCTTGGTACTGCACACATAACAAAAGGAATCTCCTCAGAGAAGATTTTGAACCCAAGGAAACTGACCTTTGGCTAGCAGATTGAGGAGCTTATCACTTAGCATTTTAAATCAGCTTCAGTCTCCTGGGCTGCAGCCGGGACGCAGGATGGAAACAGGGATTATCGCACACTAAAATCGCTGCTGAATCACTGGCCACATCAGCCCAGGTCCCAGCCAAGTCCAAGCCACATTCCGCCAGTACATTTTAGAAGTCAGAAAGCTTTCCGACTTCTAACAAGTGCTGGCGGAGTGTGGCTGGGACATGGGATGATGGCAGCCGGTGATTTGGCAGCAATTTAGTGTGCAATAATCCCCGTCTCCCTCCCAACTGCAGCCCGGGAGCCTGGAGAAGATTTAAAACACCAAGCAGTAAGCTCCTTATTGCTTTCACACATCAACACAGATGACTGTAATTTAGACCTGAAAAAGTTGTATCAGCTTAGGCAGCTCTTTGAAAATTTAGGGAGAGGGTCATGTTTTGCATCTTTCTTGATCCTATTACATTCCATCTGACTCCTGCAAGTGTGTAGATGCAGCCTGCTTTATTACCTGAGGCTTTAATATCATTCTGTACTGCATCTGAAGAAATAGGCTTATATCCACCAAAGCTAATGCAAAAATAAAAGCCAGTTAAAGGTACTGCTACATTCTGTTCACCTAGACAGTCCAATTGCTTGCCAAGCTTAGTGTCCTCAATTTCCATTGTCAGTGCCTTCACAAGAGACCTCAGGCAGGATCTTTCATAGCTTTCCAAGCTGAGAGACTTCAGTTAGTGCCAAGGACTGAATCTTGGGCCTCATGAACACAAAGCATGTTCTTCTGCAAAGTTATGACCTTTGTGGATCAAAAGGAAATCTGAAGCAGGGAAGCAGAAGCGAAAGTGTTTTTTAAAAACCCTTCCTACCTTCTTTTAAGTTTTGATTGAAATCCAACTTTTCCTGGCTGGAAACAGTAGACTCAAATGCAAAATTCCTGCAGTCTAATGCTTTGTCCACTGGAGATACAGGTTCCTGAAAAAAATGTAATCCACTATCAGTCATCAAGAACCAATCTTTGTCTTCCTTTGAGGGTGAGAGAGGGTGACTTGTCCAAGATCACCCAATGTATTTCTATGGCAGAGCAGGGATTTGCACTGTAGTCAATAGAGTTATTTCCAACTTAAGGTGACCCTATAATGGGTTTTCTTGGCAAGATTTGTTCAGAGGAGGTTTGTCATTGCCTTCTACTGAGGCTGTGGGTGTGTGACTTGCCCTGATTTTAAGTTGAGCACTTCCAATGTAATTGTTTTACTACTGTCTCATATTATTTCATTTTTAATTTATCTGTACACTGTTCTGATAACTCTGGGTTTGGGGCTGTTTAAATTTCTAAAAAGATAACAACACACATTTAATAAATAGTTACATATTTTTTTCAAGACCCCCCCCCTACACAATACAATTCTGACATACTAAGACAAAATAGCTAGCAACTATACCCCCCCCCCACACACACACACACAAAGTCAAAATCTTGACTGAAGACAAACCCAGCTGGCCACTTTGGATGCACAGGTGCAAAATAGCCCCTGCCCCTCCACAGTTGCCCACCCTTGATGTAAAACATACACTCCACAAATGATTTCAGTTCAATTCAATTTACTGTACATAAAAATCTGAAAGTCACTACCTAGTTCTAACCTTTTATCTATAACTGACATAGTCTTAATATAGCAAAAAACTTATTTGTTTAATACAGTACAGATATGGAGCTGTTCATTTAAAAGTCACTACTGATACAAAGCTAAGATTCAAACTATACAAGATGCAGGAGATCAGATCTTCCAATGCTTCCATTTATAATTTAAAATAACTTAGCATGTGCCTGTTTTGATTAGAATGGTGTTACTGCGAGACTTTATATCATGTCCCCTAAATATTAATTAATTACCTACCTTTTTCCTTTGAAAAACCTCAAACTGTAGAAAATGGCAACTTTCTGTGGCAGCAAAACGACCGGAGAGTGAGTTCCATTTCATGCAGTGCTTTTGTTTGATCAGAATTAGACTTTCTTTAAAGCCTTTTCAAATGAAAATCAAAAGACCCAGAAATGGACCACACGCTCATATATTTGGATGCATAGGCAGAATGAGGACCGACTCTATCATTTAGCAGAGGAGAGGGAGGGGACTACCAAGATAGCTGTGATTTGCATATGAAGAATAGACAGTAGTTTGGTATTCACTTGGTATTACAGTATTTTTAATCAGTTGGAAGTATGTCTAGAGCTTCTACTCTGTCTCAGACAGTAAAAAAAAATTGTACTAGCTACAAGTGGGAATATAATTCTTTCTTGTGGGGGGGGGCTCTTTGTCACTAGGGACCCTCTGAATACCAAACACACACGCGCACACACACATAAAATAAGGAAAGGAAAGCCTTGACTCAGGGCAAGTAAGCAAGAACCCAAAAGCTCCACCTGTGAGAGTCTTTGGGAGTCAGTAACTTCACTCAGTGGGAACGGTGATTTCTGTAGTTTGTCAGAGCCAAGTGTTGTGCTAGTTGAAGATTCCTTGCAGTTCTCGCTCTTCTCTTCTGTCTTAATGGCACAGTTCACCATGTTCCCAGCTCCATTGAGCTCCAGCTGAGGAGAGGCAGGGCTCCTCATGGACATCCTATGGGGAGAATAAGAGACAGAAAGATTACCATGCAAAAAAGAAAAGCAAGGTGAACCAGTCACTTATTCACTTTAGAAATGTATCAGCTTTCCATAACACGGTGTCCACATAGAAAAAAAAAACTGCATGCATAATGAGATTGCTTCTTTCTCACTGAAATGTTTAGAATGACATTTCCACAGTTTAATCAAATGAAACCCCTCAGAAAGGCTATGTATGTACCGAAGCATACACACAGGCACAGATATACTGAACTGTTTTTTCTGAGCTCCCATTTGCCACCAAAAAAAGTATATACAGAGGCTTTACAGACCTCCCAAAAGGGGTGATCTGTAGCCACCCCTTTGAGGGGCCGATTAGGGCCAGGGCAGCCTCACTGGCTGTCCCAGAGGCCCCAATCCGCCACTTATCCAGGCAGCAGAAAAGGGGCAAAACGCCCCTTCTCCGTGGTCTGGAAAGGGCTGTCCTTTTGACATGAAGCCCCAAGAACAGCCCGAACAGCAGAGAAAGGGGCCCCCTGGCCCCTTTCTCCCTCGCTTTGTTGCCGCAGCAATCTAGTTGCCGCAGGAATGATGCACTTGTGGGAAAGGAGCTCCATTTTGGCCATGACATCAGGTGCACGTCGGTCCATCTGGACACGGCATGCACCGACACGTCATAAAAGTGCGCCTATATGGACGACGCCATTTAAAATTGGCGCTGTCCATACATGTTAGGACTGTGGGGCGTGTGATTGCTGCAAGCTCCCCAGCCCTAATCACATTGCGGGGGTGGCACAAAAGGGCCGTCTGTATCACGCCACAGTCTACAGAGAACAGTGCATAACTGAATAGCCTACGATATCATATATAGTGGTCCCCCGGGTTACGAATCCCCCGGGGTACGAAAACCCCAGGGTACGAAAGAGCCGGGGCCGCAAAAACGTCCCCAGCTTACAAAAAAAAAACCCCGGGTTACGACAAAAAAACCCGTGCGGCCCCTTTAAATTTGCCGCGCGGTCCGGCAAACAAAGCGGTCCCCCAGCTTACGAATATTTCCGGGTTACGAAAGGTAATCCGGAACGGATTACTTTCGTAACCTGGGGGACCACTGTACTCAAATATCATCTGCTTAAGGTCCCTAAAAAATTCAAGCAACAAGAATTTTAAGTATAAACTAAAAGTACATGTTTTTTCCCTAAAAAAAAAACAAACAGATGAGAGCAAAACAATCCCTAGAAGTCAAAGTAAAAAAAGACATACTGTATATATGTATGTGAAACTATCAATTCAAATTCAAAATCCTTTCTGTATGGAAATGAAGTGGCAAGTTTTAACAATCGGCATTTGTGAACAAAGGCATTAGGGACTAGTATTTGTTTATGGAAATGAAGTGGCAATGGCAAGACCAGTTTGGCTTTGGAAACTAGCCTGTAGGAGGGGAGAAGAGATGGGTGTAGGACAGCCCCCTAAGGGTGGGGTCAGATAGTGCTGAAATGTGTGTAGTGAGCCAGGAAGCCATTATCTTTGTTCAATCCATTGCTGAGGGACTGTAGTTTGTAGATGAATTCCAATTCTGCTGATTCGCTTTCCAATCTACCTTTGAAGTTCTTTTGTTCAAGAAGTACTATTCTGAGATCAGACTTGGAATGCCCAAGCAGACTGAAATGTTCTGCCACCAGTTTTTGTGTATTCCCATTCCTAATATCTGAATTATGTCCATTTATCCTCTGGCGCAGGGACTGGCCTGTTTGTCCGATGTAGAGTGCTGATGGGCATTGATGACAAAGTATGGCATAAATCACATTGGAGGATGAGCACTTTAAGGTCCCCCTAATATTGTGAATGATGGCATTAGGTTTTGTGATGACATTTCCTGGATAAATGTGCAGGCAGAGTTGGCATCTTGGTTTGTGGCATGGCTTAGTATCTGTGTTTCCCTCTGTGTCATGTGTCTTCCTTTGGGTGAATACTTCTTTGAGGTTTGGAGACTGTCTGTAGGTGAGTAAAGGTCTGCTCCCAAGAGTCCTTGAAAGAGTGGTATTATTGTCCAGAATAAGTTGTAGTTCATTGATGATGTGCTTGAGAGGTCCCAGTTGGGAGCTGTATGTGATCACTAGTGAGATTCTATCATTTTCCCTCTTCAATCTGTTCTGTAATAGATCAGTCCTGGGTAAAAGTCTTGCCATTATTATTATTATTATTATTATTATTTCATGTGGTGGGTACTGTAGTTTGAGGAATACTTGTTGTAATTCCTTGAGTTTGACATACCTATCTTGTGAGTCTGAGCAGACATGACTGTATCAGAGGGCTTTGTTGTAGACTATATAACTGGTGGTGTGACCCAGAAGAAAAGAAGCCAAGAAGCAAAATTTCTTGGGACCCAAGGTGACCAGATATCCTAACCATAAAAGAGGACAAGACACTGCAAAATGTAGGACATTCAAGAAGAAATTAGGGTCAAAGAATCATAGAGTTGGAAGAGACCACAAGGGCCATCCAGTCCAACCCCCTACCATGCAAGAACTCCCAATCAAAGCATCCCCAACAGATGGCCATCTAGCCTCTGTCTTAAGACCTCTAAGGAAGGAGACTCCACTACACTCCGAGGGAGTGTGCTCCACTGTCGAACAGCCCTTACTGTCAGGAATTTCCTCCTAATGTTGAGGTGGAATTTGATATAACAAAATAAAAACTAACACTAACTGAAATATAAATTCATGCTTTTCAGTCAAGCTTAAAATGGAGTATATTTTGGAATTTCTCCTGAACAGAAGGCTGAAATGTAGGGCATATCCTGGGAAAGGAGGACATTTGGTCACTCTGACCCTGGGTGGGCTGGCTGGCTGGCTGAAAAGAAGTGAGGAGATTGGAAGGTGAGGTGACTTACGGGAAAAAAGGGGATGGTGGTTGGCATGGCTGAGACGTCTATTAGAATTAACTAGGAGTTGAACTTGGGCTAATCCTCCTATTAATTCAGACAAATTGATTTTAAATAAATGTATTTGGAACTGATATGAAGAAATTAACCACAATGCTTTCCAAGTAATGGGCATCAATAATAATAATAATAATAATAATGGTTTATTTATAATCCGCTCCTTTGTTAGAACACTCGGAGCGGAATACAGCATATTAAAAGACATGAATTAAAACAAAGTTAAAATTAAAACAGTCCCATAACCCACATTCCAACCTCCCACCCATTAAAAATAAATTAAATCAGCAATAAATTAAAAACTGTAGGACCTAAAAACAGTATAGGTGTATCCAGACCCCTTCTTATGCGGCCACATCATAAGTTGAGGGTCAGAGACGTGGGAGTAGGCGAAAAGCATAGTCTACGTTCGGAGCCGGGGTCAAAGGTTTCAAGGGAAGGCCTGCCGAAAGAGATGCGTCTTTAAGGCTGTTTTAAAGCAGTCTAAAGATGTCATGAGACGCATCTCGTCCGGCAGACCGTTCCAGAGCTTGGGAGTGGTGGCAGAAAAAGCCCTCTGGGAAGTCTGCGTCAGCCTGGTCTTGACAGGCTTCAGCAGATTTCTCCCAGAGGATTGAAGTGTGTGGGGAGGATCATACGGGGAGAGGTGGTCCCTGAGATATGATGGACCCAAGCCATGTAGGGCTTTAAAGGTTAAAACCAGCACCTTATACTGTGCCCAGAAACTAATAGGCAGCCAGTGAAGAGATTTGAGCACTGGAGTCATATGCTCTCTTCTGGAAGCTCCAGAGACTAATCTGGCTGCCATGTTTTGTACCAATTGAAGTTTCCGGGTTAAGCCTAAGGGCAGCCCCATGTAGAGTGCATTGCAGTAGTCAAGACGTGAGGTGACCAAAGCATGTACTACAGTTTCCAGATCCCTCATCTCCAGGAAAGGGCGCAGCTGGTGTATCAGCCAAAGCTGATAACAGGCATTCCTGACTGTCGCATTCACCTGACTAGTCATATGAAGCGACGAGTCTAGGAGCACCCCCAGACTGCGAACAGGGTCCTGCGAGGAGAGTGTGACTCCGTCTAGGACCGGGAGCTGTATTCCCAAGCCTGGTTTTGGGCCGGTAACTGTCAGTACCTCCATTTTGCCCAGATTCAGTCTCAATCTGTTTTCCCTCATCCAATCCATTACTGCTGCCAGGCAGTCATTAAGAGAGGAGGCGCCATCTGAGGTCTGCGTAGATGATCTGGTCATGGAGAAATATATCTGAGTGTGATCAGCGTACTGATGGCACTGAGCTCCATGCCTCTGAATGATCTCACCTAACAGCTTCATGTAAATATTAATCATGTAGATCATGCAGATTTAAGTTCAACAGACTGGTTCAAAGGGGTTTGATTTATGGCTGAAATACTCCTTTTGGTTTATATTCATGGGATAGAGAGAGAAGTTGTTGGTCTCTAAACCTTATCAGTTGTTTTATCTGAAATTACAATTTTATGGCACAATATGTGAATGTGTATAGGGGGGTCAATTATCTTTTTTGGTATTTGGGACTCCAAACCAATCCAGTATTTCGTGGCAAGCTCCATGGTCTTTGTGGCCACCCACACCTTAGCAGAAACCACTTCATGAACAGCCACAATCTACAGCAGCCATTTTGCAACTATTGATGCTTCCCATGGCAGCCATTTTGTGGTGATGCCCATAGCAGTTTGTCAAATTTCTAAATGTGCATGCAGGGTCAAGATGGATGGGGATCTCTGCTCAAGAAGTATATTATATTTATGCACTCTGTCCATAACACAAAAGAATGTGCAGACTTGGCCAGAATTATGTTTAAGAGAAAATTCCTGTATCAGCTACTGGAAGCATCAACAGAGTGAAAGATGCATGTATGCTTTCTTTGTGCATGATGGCATAGATACACCTTACATTATTTTTCTTGCATAGGAGTGATATCAACATATAGACTATATAATGAACAAACTGACCCTCAGAAGGTCACCTCTCTCAGAATCAAAATTAACACAGCAATCCCACAACACTCCCAGGCTACACTAAGACAAAACAGGAGCAAAAATGTAACAGGTTGAGGGCAAAAGCAGCCATTGCAACTGGCCAAGTGCCACCATCCCTGCCACTCGGAGCTCTGGAAAAGCACAGGGCAGTAATTACATAACAAACAAAGCCTGTCTCAAGCTGTGAATTAATCAAACTGCTGAAAATAAAACCTTCCTCTCAGGAACTTCAGACAAAAGAAATGAAAACAACAGGGCTGGCTGGGTAATGAAAAGCCAGCACACTGAATAGGGGACAAAAGGAAGTGGAACAATAGGGTGTTGGACAAAAGCAATAAAGTAAAGGGAAGTGTGACAGCTGAACAATGGGGCACTGTGCATGCCAGAGTTTCTGATCTTAGCAGGGCTTTTTTATCTCAGTTCCCTGCCCTTCTCTGAACAAATCATTGTGCTTTTCAGGCTATTGGGTTTCCTCTGCCACTTGCCTTTTGGCTCCTACAACCATTCTACTCTCAGAAACCTGTATGTTTCCATTTTCATCCCTGGTACAGTCCTATCCATGCTGCAACCCACCAGAGACTAAATAGATTTATCTTCTGGAGACAAAAGCCATCCATGTGTTGGGGAGGAGCACTGATAAGTGACAGGAACTCAGCCCCCACCCCAATAACAGATGCCAACTGCATTATGTAGTCTTTGGCTCTCACATTAGATGGCAACAAAGCAGATCTCACTGCTTGGCATGACACTGCCAAAGAAAAAATTCTTTGGTCTCTATTTGCCCTAGTTGTTCTACATTGTGCTTAAAGGGCTTGGCTGTGGCATCTATGCATCATGTTGGGTAATTTTAAATTTCTTTTCAGGGCAAAAGACAAACACTTTCAGGTAGAGAAGCAAGCGTGTTTGTGTGTGTGTGTACACACATGACAGAGACGGAAGGAGGGAGGGGTTGATTCACTGCAGCCAAATCCACAAGAATTGTATGGATATCCCTTAAACCTAAACACAAAAAAAGTTAGATTAGTAGGGTCAGCACACATGAAAAAAGCGGCTAATTAACAGCTACCACTAATACATGATGGGCTGAATCCAGATTAGTCATGTGCAACTAGGCTCATGTAAACAGACTGTCCACCCAGTTCCTCTCCCTACACCAGCGTCTCCCAATATCAGCATGAAAATTCTTCACAGAGCATTGTGGAACCCTGCTGAATAGGGATAGTGGGGCTACAGGGAAATGAACAGAGGCAAGTCCTTAAAACTGAGTGGAAGCACCTTTTAATGAAACTGAAGCTGTTGCTTCATCAGCGATGAAGTGAGTTTCAGTTGACACGCTTTTTTGTACAATACAAAGTGGAAACAATATATTATCTTGACCTCAAGCAGCAAAATGTCTTAGATAAGTCCTGCTACCAAAGCCTTTGGAATTTTAACAGGAAGTCTTCTGTTTGAGATTAGGACCTTGTCTAGTAAGATATCCAATCTGTACAAACTCAGGAGTCAAAGTCCTATTCAGGTGCAGAAGCAAACACATGTACACATGAGCACTATACCTGGCAAGCAATATGAAACCTCTGGATTGGCTTATCCCAGCATAAAGACGTAACAGCCTCGACAGTTATTTTCTGCCTGCTATGCTTTGGGAAGCCAGCATGGGGTAATTAGAGTTGCCAGATATCAGGGCCTTGCTCTGAGTCACCAGTTTTCAGAGGAGGGTTCAATTCTCCTGTTTTGGTGGGTTCAACTAAAAGCAAGAAGAAAAGACTGTGTGCAACACTCTAGCTCAGCTAGGAGAGAAGCAGCTTGCTATAGTTTCAAAGGCTTCATTGATTTCATAGAATCATAGAACTGGAAGAGTCCTCAAGGGCCATCCAGTCCAACCCCCTACCATGCAGGAAGGCACAATCAAAGCACCTCCAACAGGTGGCCATCTAGCCTCTGTTTAAAAACCAAAGGAGGAGACTCCACCACCCTCCAAGAAAGCATGTTCCACTATCAAACAGTTCTTACTGTCAAGGAAGTTCTTCCTAATGTTGAGGTGGAATCACTTTCCCAGTAGTTTGAATTCATTGCTCTGGGTCCTATTCTCTGGAGCTGCAGAAAACAAAGTTGCTCCATCTTCAATATGATATTCCTTCAAATATTTAAACAGGGATATCATATCACCTCTTAACCTTCTCTTATATCCAGCTCCCTAAGATGCTCCTCATAGGGCATAGCTTCCAGACCCTTCACCATTTTGGTCTCTCTCCTCTGGAAATGCTCCACCTTGTCAGCATCCTTTTTGAACTGTGGTGCACAGAACTGAACCCATGACCCCAGGTATATGGCAGCCAGACTGGTCACTGGGAAATCCAGGTTCGACCATATAACACCAGTTCTAAAATCTCTGCACTGGCTGCGAATTAGCTTCCAAACATAGTACAAGGTGTTGGTCATCACCTTTAAAGCCCTACATGGCTTGGGTCCAGGTTACTTGCAGGAGCACCTCTCCCTATATAATCCACCCCACACTCTCAGATTCTCTCAGATCCTCTGGGAAGAACTTATTCCAGCCACAGAAGATGAAATCGGCTGCAGCTTCCCAGAGGACCTTCTTTTCTGCTGCTCCAAAACTGTGGAATGACTTACCGGAAGAGATATTTTTTATCACCACCTTAGACACCTTTAAAAAGGCTGTCAAGATGGATCTCTTCTGGCAGGCCTTCCCAGACTGACCTCCCAAAGCAAGGCAGACCCATCCATCTTCAATCTCCCATATCTTCCTGTTTATTTTAGGCCATGCTATCGATGTAATTATTTTAATTGTTACTGAATTTTATTATCTGTAATGATGGAAGGGTTAGGGATTAATGTATGTTTTATTATGCTTTTGTACTCTTGTATATTTTTATCTTATGTTGTAATCCTGCCTCGATCCACAGAAATATAAATAAATATTATTATTATTATTATTATTATTATTATTATTATTATGAAGAGGAGACATTGGTGAGCACCCTTTGGGTTTCTGATGAGGACAAGGACAAGATGGTGTGGAGGCAGTGCATGGGAACAGCATGTAGCGGTGTGCAGAGGGAGTGTATGGGGATGGTGAGCATGAAAGGGGTGCATGGGGGGGGAGGACCCAAACCTCTTCTGGGGTGTCACCTGGTGTGGGACACACAACCACACCCCTAATGACTGCACTGAAAGTAGTATTGCCTAGCCTGCCTTTTACTAGATTTTTTGCAAGAATATCACAGGGGACCTTGTGAAAAGACTTACTGACATCAAGATAAGCTATATCCACAGCATTACCTTCATCTACCAAGTTGGTAACTTTATTTAAAAAGAGGTCAGATTAGTCTGGCATGACATGTTTTTGAGGATCCCATCTTATCTTCTTGTTATTATGGCATTCCTTTCTAAATGCTTACAGGCTCTCGGTTTACTGAGCTGCTCCAGAATCTTTCCTGCTATTGATGTCAGAGTAACTTGGCAGTAATTGTTTGAGCCCTCATTTTTCCCTTTTAAAAGATGGGAACAACATTTGCCCTCCTCCAGTCTGCTGAGACTTTTCCTGTTCTCCAGGAATTCTCAAAGATTATTGCCAGTGGCCCTGAAATTACTTGTATCAGTTCTTTTAATGCCCTTAGATGTAGTTCATTTGGCCCTGGAGACTTGAATTCATTTAGATTAATCAAGCATTCCTGAACTACATCTTTACTTATTCTTATATGTTGCTTTAACTTGCATAGACTGTCCAGGGGGATCTAGTTCTATACTTACTTAGTTTCGTCCTTCTCTCCCTCTAGGGATTACCACATTTGAATGACAAACTGTGAGCAACTGTGGTTGGTACTTAATGCATAATGCTCAATGACACCACTAGGGACTGTCACTAGGTATCAGGTTTTGTTGCAGAAACCTCAAGGCCTGAGGCAATCCTGAACTGGCAACTTTGAGCACAGTGGTTTGAAAGTTGGACTAGGACTTCAGGACAAGCCACCATGGTCTTATTACATTCTCTCATAAAGAAAAGCTATGACAAACCTCCTCTGAATAAAACATGCCAAGAAAACCCTCTGATAGATATACCATAACTCAGAATCAATTTGAAGGAATGTAACAATGTTTCAAATAGCAGTTTCTTCAGTTCAGGCCTCAGGAACTGACCTCAAAGACTTTGAGCGAGAGAATATGTGCCCCATGTCTGCATTTATTATTTATATTTATTTCATTTCTACCCTTACTCCTGACATAAGACCCAAGGCAGCTTACAATGAGGCCAGAACAACTGGGAGATTTGGATCAGACCACATGCATTCTTAACCTGGTCACAATATGGGTGTTGGTTCTTAATTTTAGGTGTCAGTTTATTCAGCAAGACACTGAGAATAGGAGTATAGTCAGCCTTTCACATTTGCAACTTCGACTTTCAGAGATTTGATTATTCAAAGATTTCATTAATATATTCACTCTTGGAATCTCTAGGTCCTCCAATGTAAATGTACTGAAAGCTGACCATGGAGTCATGCTGGAGGATCTAGAGATTCCTACAGAAAACACTTCTCTAGGCATTTGTAGGTCCTCCAGCACAATTCTGTGGTCAATATCTCCCAGATGTTGACCACAGAGTTGCATTGGAGGATCCAGAGATTCACAGAGAGGTATTTTCTCAAGTAAAAAAATTACTGTTTTTTTTATTTATGGTTTTCCCGCTGGGGTTAGGGGTGCAGGACTTCCATAAAAGTCCTGCACCCCTAACCCCAGCGGATATATATAGAGGTCCCATTGTATATATGTCCCTGCTGTTGAATAGCCAGTAGCTTCCTCTTGATCCCTTAGTCCAACTCTTACTAAAGTGCTGTCAGTTCATGACACAGGGTCAAACTACATATCACAATGAATATACATTTAAAAGGTGTTTATTGTGTGGCCACTTACCAGCTTCCACAAAGAAAGAAATGTGTCACCAGATAATTAATGTTGTCATAGGCCAATTTAAATGAACTGCAGAATAGGTATACAGTACAGGCATATACCTGTTCAATGCATCTCAGCATAGTGAGGAGGATGTAGCCAAGACAGCTCAGGCTGCTGTTCAGATGACAACTATTGGGGGCCAATTTCAAGGACTTCGGTTTCTTCTGTTTTGTTTCCTTATCTTTAAATTGGGCTTACTCTGGAGAGACCTTCAGACAGAAGACACCTTCTGTCTCCTGTAAAGTAGGGAATACCCCATTGTTTAAACAGCAATACTTGAATTCTGAAAAGAAAATGCTGTTGTGGTGCCTCTGTCTGAAAGATGTTCCCCATCCAAAGTGGGACCTTGAATATGTATGTGCACATGTGTGTGTGTGTATGCACATGCATATACACACTCATATCACAGCTGCCATTTACCTCATTTTTAGTCCAGATGCATCAACATTAGTTGTTTCAGGGTGCTTATGTAAATAGGCAAATTCTCCATTACGAAGGGCACTAGGAATCCTGGACCTGTCTCTGGCTACATTTGCAAATGTACCATGCCTGTCTCTTTCTATTGCTTGTAAGGTACAGGCCTCAAAATCAAAGCTGGGCTTTAGATGTTAGCCCCCCTTATTTTGGTGCAAGGGATGTTGGCAGGGAAACAGCCCACGCTGCAATAAATCCTGCGTGGAGGGCCTGAGGCCACTGTTCTCAAGTTATCACACAATTCATTTTACAGAAGAGCTCAAAGAATCCACATAAGGTCAGAGCAAGAGAAATGTAAAAAGGATCTTCAGGGCACCCTGTCCTGCAAAGATACAATGAGCAGAGATGAAAATGAACTGAGCATAAAGAAACACATGCTTTCATTCGAGTCCTTATTACTTCAGAAACCCTGTTGAATGCATAACCCCATTATGCCGAGGGGGAAAGAAAGCCATATTCTTGTTGCAGGTCTCGCTCACTCACTCACTGGTATGTAGCCATGTAAGAGGGTTGCATTGTCGTCCAGACAATGGGGGAATCAAGAACAATCAGTTGGTGGTGAGCTGAAAATGTATTCATTTTAAAAGAGAGCACAAAGGGAAAGTTCCAATCCTCCAGCGGGTCAGATTCCTATTGTACTTAACCTTTTGGTACCACTGGAAGTTTACTCTCAAAATGGGTCCGTTACTTTAATAGGTGTCTGAAAAGGGAGTCATTGTATTTTTATTACATGGTTTGCTGAACAAAAAGATGTGTTCAGTTATACTTGCTACATGGCTTGCTCTAGTGATGGGCCCATTCCTCATTCTAATAGTCTCAGGTAGTTACCTCAAGGGGAGCATGCTGAACAGCAAACAATGGGAACGGGAACAATTGGCCTGGTATATGGAAACAGTCTTCCTGTAACGGGGCTTTTCTTTTTATGTTTCCTTTTCTTCCACTGGGTGGGAAGGCTAAGCAAAGCTTGAAGTCTTATAATGTACAAGACAAAGGGAGAAAATATAGTTGAGACCATGAAATCCAGAAGATTAAAAGAGAAACTGGAATTTATGTGGATAATGAAGCAACTTAACCAGTACAATAATTAAGACTACAAAGCATGTTCTGTAATATTATTAAATCATTACTTTATATTTATATAGCACATGTGCACAAAAAACCACCCCACATTCTTTGTAATAAGCAATCTTTTTGTACTTCGTTCTCTAGAATGATCTCTTATTATTGTCATTTCAGTTTCACAGAGCAGACAATGTTACTTAAGATTTAGTGACTTATTGAATATATGAAGGTTCTTTTCTCTATCATATTGTTGGTCCATCTAGCCCACGGTTGGGAACCATTGACTCTCCAGAAGTTCTGTAACTATTGGCCAGATGGGCCTGATAGGATCTGTAGCTCAAAATATCTAGAGGGCCAAAGGTTCCTCACCAATACAGTCTGCTTTAACTGGTCACAGCTTTCATATGAAACCGCAAGGTGAGGTCTCTATCAGCTCTGCAACTTGAAAATCTCAGAACTGGAGATGCCAGCATTTGAACCTGGGGCTTTCATCACAGACATATTGGGGCTTTCTAGATTGGCAGGAAAGTGTGACATGAAGTTGCCTTTTCCTTAATGCTTAGCAGCTGCACCACAGCCTTTAGATCAAGCTGCGCTGTTCCGCAGTTTTTAAAAAAGAAGCTGGGAAAACCAGCACCTTTTTAAAGGCGCTTCTTCTCCCCTAAAATGCAAAAAAAGCATATTCATGGCACACTTTCCCTTTTTCTCATCTAAAGGCTAGAGTTTCATGCAGCCATGAACACACTTCTTTTTGCCAATCTAGAAAGCCCCATAATGCACTTTTATTAAAATATAATTATGCCACCCTATATTGTGGGATCTTTCCACAGCATGCAATATAATCAATTTAACCAATTTAAATCAATTTCAAACAGCAAAACATAATTTTAAGCAGAGTAAAAGCTATTAAGCAATTAAAAAATTAAAACAAACCAGTTTTAATTTTTAAATAATATTTAAATAATTAGGGAGCCCTGGTGGTGCAGTGATTAAAGGCCTGTACTGCAAGCCACAAGGTTGTGAGTTTGATCCCATGCAGGGCTCCAAGGTGCACTCAGCCTTGCATCCTTCTGTAGGCTGCTAAAAATTAGTATGTAGCTTGTTGGGGGCAATTAGTTTACACACTGTAAACTGCTTAGGGAGTCCTTAATTTACTGATAAGTGATACAGAAATGCATTTGCTATGGCTAGACCATTTTAAAATCATGCATATGTGAAGATTTGGGGGGGGGGAATCATCTAGGTCCTAAAGGCTTTATTAAAAAGCCATGTTTTCACTTGGCAGCAAAATGATACCAGTGTTGGCATCAATCAGGCCTTGAAGGGTAGGGTATGCCACAACTATGGTGTGACAGAATATAGGTCAACCAAAAGGAGATTTAAACCCAGGTATCCCATCTCTGACTCTAGTACTTACATATTCATTGAATAATGATGGCTTTGGAAAGAAAGGTACAGTATTTCCATATCATTAGACAACAACTATGAGCAATTCCATATAATATATCAGTTCACTTAGAGCAGCGATTAAAGCCACATTTGATGGCCACATTGTTAATTTTAGTTGAATATGGGACTGTGTGTTTAAAATTATCAGATACCTAATTATTCTGTTAGGGTAGTGACAAGATAGTTTGATAAACTGGCTCATCAGAAGCAGCCCTGAGTTAATTCTGAAAATATTATACTGGCCACTTGTTCAGTCAGGATGTTGGAGTGAATCAGGATACTAGAGGCTTTACCACTTAATAGCAGCCCTATACAGAGAGATGAACCCATGCTTTCCTCAAAGGATAATGCCCTCACTGACCTAAACTTAGGTTCCCAGGTCAGGACTATCCAAGACCCTGAGATTTCAGGGTCAAAGCCCTTTTGACCCTAGGGATGATCCCTTTGATGTCACAGGGTTTGGGCCCTGGTGAGGTTACAAAGGTGATGTTACAAGGAGGAGTCTGTGGTGACGTCATTGAGCACAATAAATGAAGCATCAACCAAAGTTATCCAGTTTATACAATTCAAATAAAAAACACCAAAGGCACATCTACACAGGTCAAAGAAAACAGTCTCACCTAGTTTTCAAAGTGAGCCATTCAAACAACATACAGGACAATTGGGATTGAATCCAGGCCTTTTCATTGCCTCAAGGCTTTAATCTGGAGATTTAAAAAAGTGGATTTAAGTGAAAAATCTGGATATTTGTGCATGTGTATGGACTGCACAGCATAGCAACACTGGTGGGAGGAGTGGGAAAACCAGGATGGCCACAACCGTGTGGCCATGTATACTGCAGTTTATCAGACTAAGTTATGTGCCTTGGTATGCAGACAAGATCTTTATTGCTTCAGATCAGGGTAACCTGAAGGTCAGGTGGATTTTCCTGTTAGTGTAGATGTGCCCCAAGTCTAAGTAATGAGGAAATGTATACACAGACATTTTTCAAGGTAAGCCCACTCACCCTGAGAATAGAAGCGGGTCCAGAATCTGAGATCTAGTAACCCTAACATAAATCTAACATGTGACACATTGCACCTTCACCTCAAAAAACTTTGTTCTCAGAGGTGTATATACATATCTGTTTGAAAGAATCACAGACAAAATCAGAGCTGGGTACAATTCATGTCTAAACCCCAAAACTGAAATCCTGTGAAGGCGCCAGGCTCTCTCAACAGTGCCTGTGAAACTTTTTTCTCCCTCCATTGTTATTTTTTGTGGCATACATCCTGCTATTCTCCCTCTCTGCATTGCCACCCTTCCTGGCTAAAACTGAGGTCTACCTCTTTGAGTTTTTTCTGCAAGAGTGACTCCAGTGCCAGCAGCAAAAAAATAGCCACCCTGGGACTAGCACCATTGAAAAATTTAAAAACCTGGCATCAGACAATGTCACTTTCTTGAGCAGGGTAAGATCTTCAGATAATTGAAGCTGGATCCACATACTGAGTTTCTGTATGAAAGAGACAGAATGGCTGCAGCTATGTACATTTTGATCCATTTTGGCCATTCAGTTCTAATAGCTTCAGGTGGGCAACCAATGAGGTAAGATAAAATCCTCCCAATCAGCAATTACTTTGTGCTGAATATGATGATATTTTGAAGGAATCATTTCTAAAAGAAGCCCCCATTATTATTTAGACCATAATGGATTTTATGTATTTCAGATATCCTGATATGCTGTTAAGACAACAAATACAAATATGTGTTCGCATTTAATACTACAGAAATATAGTGTATTTCTATATTTAAAAAAATGTCACAATCGCTCAGATATCAGTGATGTGAGAATCTTGCTACCATCTGGGAAGGAAGTGGTTTCGGAGATGGGAAGAAATGTTCCTCTTTGTGTCATTTTTGCTAGAGGCCATGCCTGTCAACCTATAGGAGGCACTAAATTCATGTCCAACTTGTAGGCTCCTAAAGATGAGAAAAGATGGCCTGACACCTATTGGTAATCCCAGTTTGAGTATACCCCTTGGATCATTTGTTGAATATTGAACCAACACTTATAAAACCTCACTGAATAATTGAGTCTACTCTAGTCATATTACCAATAGGAGAATATTGGACTAGGGCTGAATCCACAGTGCAAAAATAATCCACGTTAATGCCACTTTGTCATGGCTCAGTGCTACGGAATTGTGGGAACTGCAGTTTTGTGAGACATTTAATTTTCTCTGTCAGAGAGCTCAGGTGCCACAACAGACTTCAGTTTCCAGAATTCCATAGCATTGATTCATGGCAGTTAAAGTGTGTCAACCTGCATTATTTTTGCAGTGTGGATACAGCATAGATTGATCTTTGTTTTGATGCACCATGGGTTTTCTTCTTACATAGGCATTTTTCAGAAGCACTCCCTGGTAATACACTATTTTTAGTTAAGCACCACAGAGTATGTGTCATTAACCCTCACTCATTTCTAACTTTGTTGATACCATAGCTATAACACATTAACTATACACTTTTGGAAGTCGAAATGGGCTATTCAGTTTCATGTTTGAGCAGTTCACCTTTATTTTGTTTTATTATTTATATGCCACTTTTTTCTCAATATAGAACTCAAGGTAGCAATATCCTGAAAAGCTACGATGTCATCAAAACTGCTAGAGCATTGCCTTTTGCTCCCTTATTAAATGAATGAATATTGCTGTATTTCCATGTACCAATTGTCATTGCTCACCAGTTGCCATCACTCAGCATATTACTAATGTTCAATGAAAAAGAAAATACTGTTCTCTTAACAAAGGTTTATACAGATAGTATCTAAAGAGCCTAAGATAGTAGAGAGTATTTGGAATAAACATCATAAATGCAAATTGTTAAATGCTCATAGCAAAATAGCATCCTAAACTGGGAGGCTCAAGTAAATGGTAGATCAAAGCCTTTTTATTTATTAAATTTATTTAAGGATGTCCAGACAAACATTCAAAATGCACTTTTTGCTCTTTTGTGTTTTTTATTCCTAGAGATCTAGAGAATTCCTAATTCAAGACACATTTTACTCATTACTGAAACATATTTTAAAATTCAGGAGTGGAAGAAATTTAAGAATAAACCTCTTAAAGAACCAAGATAGAATTTTAAAGATTTAGAAACAAAAGAAAGCATCCAAACAAAAGGTACTCAACCTGCAAAGTCAGTATTAAAATGTTTGATATGAAAGAAGAAGATGTATCGGATCAGTTGAAGAGAAACAAAATTCATATAGGTCGTGGGTATTTCAAGGTTTAGGGGTTGCATACATTCTATAGAAATAAAAGCTGGAATTCTTTGAGCTGAACACATAATGGTAGTAGATTTGCCTATGTTAATCATTTTACTATTGAAGTACATTGTATGAGAAATCAAGGCGGACGGGATATTTTACTTGATATTGTTTTAACCCTTGTTGTAATCCGCCCCGATTGCTTGTTCAGAGGGGCGGACTAGAAATAAATATTATTATAAGGCTGTTGGGAAATTTTGGCCATTTCCAAAGGCAGCAAGAAGACTTCTGACCTGGACCTGTTTGTAGCAGAATGTGATCATTAATTCTTAAAATCTCCATTGATTACTTATCCATTTTTGAGAACTAAATTTCTGGTCTTACATTTAAGTGTATATATGCTTTCGGACTGGAGTCTCTGAAGGAGAAGTGCCTTAAGGAACAGAAACATTTTAAAAATATATATAAAAATAAAGCTGAGCAGCTTGCTATGCAATTCTAAAACTAATTCCATATTTTACAGTTGTGGAACTGCAATCATGGAAACACTTCTGGTATGATCTAATTGCAACTGAAATTATTTCAAGCAATACAGACCCATAAATACATACAGTACTGAAGGAAATGAACCCTGAACTTGGGAAACTGGCAACATTTGCTCAAAAACAAATCAATCATTGTAGTCATTGCCACCCTCTCTTTCATTTTTATTGAAATTGCCATTGCTACTTGCTCAGTGATAGGGATTGTCCTGTCTTGCCCTCATGGCCATTGGCATCAAAGAACAAGATCAAACAATACATTTCTGGATACTGACCAATAGCAGCCATGCTCATGAACTTTCCTTACAGGTTATGTTCTAGGACTAGGTTCTTTCTCTGTTACTAATGCCTGGCTGCTACACTGTGGAGCAGTCAATGACCATATATACAGAGAAACAGGATAGGAAACAGACTCAGGCAAACTATGGACTAGAGATAGGCTGGATCACATAAGCATATCCATCACTTGATAATGCAAAATGGAGAATTTTCAGCAGAATGTGTGAACTGAGTCAATTGCAAAGCATTGTGATATGACAGCAAAGGTCTATCTGTGGTGTTTGATCTGTGATGGCTCATTCACACATGCAAATCACCACCAGCTGCTTCAGTCATCAAGAGATCAATGTGCAAGAAGGAAGAAGTCCTGGCAGCTCCAAAACAATCAAGAGAAAGTTTGGTTTCCAAGTGGAAAAATTGTCATAAAATGTTCATGTTATTCACAAAGCACTAATGTTGCAATTTATCATTCCTTAATATGAGTGACTCCTGTTCAGAGTTCCAGCCAATTGGACATGTCCTCTACTCCACATAGCCTGTAAGAAATTTAAGCAGGAGACTCACTTCCCTCATTTTCCACTTTTCTTTTCCAGGTTATACTCTACATAGTGTAGCTACTGTGCAACCTTTATAATCACTGCGCTATGGGGGCTCAAGGCTTCTTGCAGGGCCAGAATTAAGGAAGGATGGATGGATGGATTGGTGGACAGTATGAATGGTATTTTTTGCAAACTTCTCAGGTATACCGAGCATATCTCCCTCTTATTTTAACTCCTGCCTCACTACCCCTCATCACCTAAGTTAAATATAAAGAGCTGTAGTTTTTTGGACTGTGAGAGCCAGCGTGGTGTAGTGCTGGACTATGATTCTCTCCATTATGTGACACAACGTAAGTGGAAAAGCAGAAAATAAATAATTTTGATTTGAACCAATTCCCCCATTAACTTTTTTTTAAAATCTGTTCTCATCCTGCTCCCTCCTGACAAATTCCAAGCTATCAAGGCCATGTTTCACTTTATCAGAGGAGGTGAGTTGACTTTAAAATTCCAATTTTACTTGGAAATTTGATCAGAGCACATTTCAAACTGAGCCATAATAGCAGCCATCCAAGCTTATCAAGTTTTGAGTGGTTAAATTTCTCTATAGTTCTGAAGTCATATGCTACCTTATTCTTCATTGTTTTGCCATTTATGAAGCCCTCCCTTCTCCCTTTTAATCCATCTGTGCAACATGAAAAAAGGAAGTCAAGCTTTCTATGATGTCTAGATTGTTTTAAGATAGAAATTACAATATATTATTGGATGTACAGATCTTATTAAAAGCCAAGGCACTACCTAGGTATCTAGTAAGAAACCAGCCAGATCTGCAACATCGAGTACAGTGGGCCCTTGGTATCCACTTGGGTTTGGTTCCAGGACTCCCTGTGGATACCAAACTGATGAATGCTCAGTTTCCATTATATACAGTGGTATTCCTTATATAAAATTGTAAAATCAAGTTTGCTTTTTGGAACTTTTTAAAAAAATATTTTCAAACTGAGGATGATTGAATCTGTGGATACAGAAGCTGTGGATACCGAGGGCCAACTGTACATCCCTTAAATATCAGTCAGCCATAATCTTCTTTAGCATACTCCATTTCATTTTTCCCCACCTGGTTTTCTATTCCCTTTACCCTCCAACAGCCAACATATTGTGGCCTCTAAGCAAACAGAAAAGAGAAAGATCACATTCCAGTTGGATAGACTCAATAAAGGAAGCCACCATCCTGAGTCTGAAAGACCTGACTATGGTTATTTTTGACAGGATGACTTGGAGGTTTCTAATTCATAAGGTCACCATAAGTCAAATTTAATAACAAATACACTTGTTTGAGCTGTTTTGGCAGAGCTGATTTACAGAAAGAGATAGGCATGAAAAAATAACATATGGGATGCACACTCAACGCTAGAATTTGGAAAAGTCACTTTTTTTGGCACAGCTAGCCCTGGTTAGTACTTGGATAGAAAACTTCCAATGAATACTAAGTGCTGTAGGCTATATTATATAGGAAAGAACTGCCAAAACCACCTTTTGAGTGTTCCTTGCCTAAGAAAACCCTATGAAACTCGTGGACTCGCCGTAAGTCAACAGACAACTTGAAGGCACATAAACATAAATAACACATACACAGAGAACATACTTTTTAGAGCACAGCTCCTAGACTCCCGCAGCCAGCATGCATTGCCACTGGCCATGCTGTTTGGGCAATTCTGGGAGTTGTAATTTAAAAAAAAGTGATTTTTCCAAATTATAGTATTGAGTGTGCATCCCATATGTTGTTGTTGTTGTTGTTGTTGTTGTTGTTGTTGTTTTTCCCCATGCCTATCTCTTTCTGCAAATTTTGGTGTTTATGTGAGTGTGCCCATATGTGAATGGTGCCATTTTAATTACATAAGCAACAACTTCCAGCTCTGTTCATATGGCCATTTGTTCATGGGCTAGAATAAATGTGATGGACTATGATTAAGGACAGAAATCACTCACAAATACCTACTATCATTGTGTGGAAACTGCTAATGTGCAGAGTTTATAACTTGTATAGCTGTTTAGAGTTATTTTATTTTATATTATTTTATTGGGAAAAGTTATGAAACAATACAGGGAAAATCAACCTCCCCATGACCCATTTGATAAAACTAATATAATTGTGAATAATATCAGACGTCCTCATTTACAGAAACACAGAGATGATCAACATTAGGAGAAACTTCTTGACAGTAAGGGCTTTTCAACAGTGGAGCACACTCCCTCGGAGTGTAGTGGAGTCTCCTTCCTTAAGAGATCTTTAAGCAGAGATGCTTAAAGAGATGCTTTGATTGGAAGTTCCTGCATGGCAGGGGGTTGGACTGGATGGCCCTTGTGGTATCTTCCAACTCAATGGCCTGATCTAGATTGGCAAAAAGAAGTGTGTTCATGGCTGCATGAAAGTCTGGCCTTTAGATGAGAAAAAGGGGAAATGTGCCATGAAAACGCTTTTTTTGCGTTTTAGGGGAGAAGAAGCACCTTTAAAAAGGTGCTGGTTTTCCCAGCTTCTTTTTTAAAAACCGTGGAACAGCGCAGCTCCATCTAAAGGCTGCAGTGCAACTGCTAAGCATTAAGGAAAAGGCAACTTCATGTCACACTTTCCTGCCAATCTAGAAAGCCCCTATGAGTCTTTGATTCTATGAATGTACATACCTTCACATACATAGTCACGTCTTTAAAAAATATATTAACCAATAGATAAGTGAGAAGAAAACAAAGAGGAGGTGGACTGGTGACTTACTGTATATACTCATGTATAAATCTAGAAATTTTAATTAAAAATGGCTCTCAAAAACATGTGTTGACTTATCCATGGCTCAGTGTCAGCACTGTACTTTAACTCTTATCGAAAAAGGAATCATGTCCTGGTGAAAGGTGAGACCTCAATCTCTTCTCAGAGCACCTAAAAGAAGCATCAACCCCCTCTACTATCTCATCCAGCCAGCCCTTAGGGTGACCACAGTTATGCATGTCAAAAATCTTTAGCATCACATTCCTTTGCTTCATCCTTTACATCCTTTGTTACATGCTGCTAAGTTCTACCCTTGACTTATTCATAGGTCATATCAAAATCCATAATTTTGGCTCCAAAAATCTGTCCTCAATTTACACATGAAGTTGACTTATAGTTGAGTATGTTCAGTAATTAGTTGGTAATATTATATTTTAATTTGTGGTACAATATTTTAGAAGAGCCAGCATGATATAGTGATTTGAGTGTTAGACTGAGGCTGCTTCCACACTGCAGAAACAGTCCAGTTTGACACCACTTTAACTACCATAGCTCAATGCTATGAAATTCTAGAAACTGTAATTTAGTGAGACATTTAGACTTCTCTGTCAGAGAGCTCTGGTGCCACAATAAGCTACAATTCCCATAATTACATACCTTTCACCCATGACAGTTAAAGTGGTGTCAAATTGGATTATTTCTGCAGTGTGGATGCAGCCTAGGACTTCATGAGAGCATGGTTCAAATACTCACTGAGCCATAGTGACTCACTGGGAGATCCTGGACAGGTCACACACTCTTAGCCTTTGAGAAAGGCAGTGACAAACCTCTAAACAAATATTGGCTAGGGAATTTCATGATACAGTCTCTATAAGGTGGAAGGCATATAACAACAAATTATATTTCAAATGAATGTTAGTATATTTTAAATTTTACAACAGTGATTTTTATTTTGAGCAGGACAGCCATGTTAGTATATTGCAGAAAAACTAACAAAGAGTCTTGCAGCCTCTTAAAAACTAATAATTTTTATTATAAGTTTTAAAATACAATAGGAGGAGGAGGAAGAGGAGGAGTTGTATTATTATTACGGACTTGGGAAGTCTTGAAGATGCTGTAAGATTCTTTGAATCAATTTTTATGAATGTTGAACCAATACAATAAACGATTTGGAATCAGAAGTCCTTGGTGATCCACTATAATTGTAATAATATAGTCCGCCCCTCTGAACAAGCAATCGGGGCGGATTACAACAAGGATTAAAACAATATCAAGTAAAATATCCCATCCTTTCCCTTACCACCCCCCCTTAAAAAGAGATTAAATCACAATTGAATTAAAACAGTAACTAGCTAAAATAGTAATAAAAACAAGATTAGAGAAGAACGGACCCAGCCAAGGTTATGTAAAAGTAGAAACAGAGAAGGAAGGCTGGAAGAAAAGGCCACTCTAAAGCCTAGATTTGGAGCCGGGGGATGTTTACATTCTCTGGGAAGGCCTGCCGGAAGAGGTGCGTCTTTAGGGCTTTTTTAAAGCCTTCTAAAGATGAAATAAGACGCATCTCATCCGGCAGGTCATTCCACAACCTGGAGGCAACAGCCGAAAAGGCCCTCTGGGAGGTCTGCACCAACCTGGTCTTCATGGGTTGCAGCAAGTTCCTCCCAGAGGACCGAAGCGTGCGGGGGGGGGGGTTCATATGGGAAGAGGCGGTCCCTTAGATAAGATGGACCCAAGCCATGTAGGGCTTTAAAGGTTAAAACCAACACCTTGTACTGTGCCCGGAAACTGGTCGGCAGCCAGTGGAGAGCTTTAAGCACAGGAGTGATGTGCTCTCTCCTAGATGTTCCAGTGAGAAGTCTGGCTGCCATATTTTGGACCAGTTGTAGTTTCCGGGTTAGGCACAAGGGTAGCCCCATGTAGAGTGCGTTACAGTAGTCCAAACGTGAGGTTACCAGTGCGTGTATCACAGTTTCCAGATCCCTCATCTCCAGGAAAGGGCGCAGCTGGCGTATCAGCCAAAGCTGATAGCAGGCGCTCCTAACCGTCACATTCACCTGATTTGTCATGTGAAGCGACGGGTCAAGGAGTACCCCCAGACTGCGAACAGAGTCCTTTGAGGAGAGTGTGACTCCGTCCAGGACTGGAAGTTGTATTCCCAGGCCTGGTTTCGGGCCTGTGACTGTGAGCACCTCCGTTTTGTCTGGATTGAGCTTCAATCGGTTTTTCCTCATCCAATCCATTACGGCCGCAAGGTCATTGAGAGGGGAGACGCCACTGGAGGTCTGAGCAGACGATCTGGTCACGGAGAAGTATATCTGAGTGTCATCAGCCTACTGGTGACACTGAGCTCCGTGCCTCCGGATGATCTCACCCAACGGCTTCATATAGATGTTAAATAACATCGGGGACAGAATGGCGCCCTGGGGGACGCCACAGCTAAGCTCGATCTTAGAGGAGCAACTGTCCCCGAGTCTCACCCTTTGAGATCTGCCAGAGAGGAAGGATCGGAACCATCGGAGTGCGGTGCCACCGATCCCCAACTCTCTCAGCCGATCCAAAAGGATGGAGTGATCGATAGTGTCAAAAGCCGCGGAGAGATCCAAGAGCACCAACAGGGTCACACTACCCCTGTCGATGCTCAAGATTACCCACAGATCTACCAGTTACACCCTAATCTGCATTTGGACCACCCTTATTCTCTAAAAAGCCAGCATAATTTGTAACCTACCAGTATCTTAACCAACTTTGATTTTTATGCTCTCCTAGGAGCATTAATAACTGGTAGATTACACATTATTTGGTGGAGCACAAATTATGAAAGCCATGTTGTTGTTTCTATGAAAGACTCCTAGAACAGGTTGATCTGACATATCTTTTATTTTATTGAAGACATCTGAGTTGCTTACAGATGCTGTGCAAAAAGCAGGATGGAGATCTATTTATTACAATACTCTTGGAAAGGCTTGCATTTGTCTCATTCATACTTTACATCTTTTGGTATATGGTTGGTCTTCTGTATCCATGGATTGTACATCCAGGGATTCAACCATCCACAACTTGAAAATAATGAAAAATTCAGAAAGCAAACCTTGATTTTGCCATTTTATATAAGGGAAACCTTCTTACTATGCCATTGTATGTAATGAGACTTGAGCATACACAGGGTCCTAGAACCAAACCCCAGTGGATACTAAAGGCCCACTGTACACTTAAACATGTAATGCATAAAGAGGCCCTAACACAACAAAGCTGTGATCATTCCACACAGCTGCTCAGAGTCCTAGGGCCCTTCCACACTACACAATTATAGCTCTATAATCATTAACTGCTGTAGTGCCAGACTATGGAATCTCATGGTCTGCAGTTTGTGAAGAGGTATTTGGAGTTTTCAGACCGATAGCTGAATTCTTCACAAACTGGAAACACTCAGATTACACAGGTTGCAACCATAGAAAGAGAAAGCACAGTGCTGTAATTGTGTAGTGTGAAAGGGCTCGTGCTTCAAAGAAAAAAGCAACTATTGATTACCTATGAAATTTGAATTTGGGGGGAAAAAAACCAATATTCCCCCCCCCCCCAAAGTTTTCCAATTAAGCATTCTGCTTTCCGTTTCACAAAAATATATGTTATTTTGCAGCCACAAAAAGTCCTTCCCACACAAACAGCCCAACCCCTTCCAGTCCAACACTTTCAAGCATTAGAACCAAAAAGGTCCTGAGGCAATTCACACTGCATCTCTCCAGGACAAGTGTGATAGGATGAGAAGAAGGAATTGTCTTTTGTTAGTACTGAGGTGTCACTGAGCTAATTTTAGTGCTAAATCAAGTGACATTTTCACATATAAATCTCAGACCATTACTCAGTTGTTTTGTAATGCAAATTTAAGATTCATTTTATTCACTAAGAAGCATTGGCTCAATAGTACCTACAGTGCCATGGGACCCCAGTTAGCAGTGGGACATTGAATTACCTCTGAGATTCATTCTGAAGTTCAGAAGACATACCCTAGGTGCTGCATCATAACCCCAACAGATTTAGCCACTTTGGTACCACCTTTAAACTTCAGACTAAAGCCCAGAATGGAATCACTGCCTTACTGGCATCAGAGCAACCTCCACCATAGTAGATGAGAAAAAGGACCAAGTCTATTTTGGTGATACCTCACAAAGCACAAAAGCCAAGGCATACAAAACACCCCATCAACTTGACTACCTAGGACTCAAACTTAATCTTGTAACACATATCTCCTTCCCTTACCAACATCAGCATCCTTCATCCACAAGGAGATGAAAGATACCATACAAACTCTTGAGCCAAGAAAAAAAATGTGTCATAATTCTGAATTTTCTATTACATATTCTTTATTTCTGAAAAATTCCCAGCTTTGCTACTTTTGCTTAATAATAATGTTTAGCTTACTTATTTACTTTTTGGTTATTAATAAAATATTTGTCTTGTCAATATCTTGCTTTTTTAAGGTACTGGCCAATTAATTTAAAATGTTTATTTTTCTGGCCCTTTTCCTTACGAATTCTTCATTTAGCCTCTTTCACGTTCATACTCAATAGGGAAGATGATTAGATAATATATGTATTCTTGTCCTACTGTTGAAAACCTAATTTAGGATTAATGTCTCCTGACAATTCTGCCAGCTTTTGCCAGGTTCTGTGCACCACAAGTGTGCAAATAATCCATAACAATATGTCTGCTTTACTGGGAAAAAAATTGCAATTGCTTCTCCTAAAATTTAGTGTAGTTGTTTCTTATAAATGAGAGTACTTCAATTTTTCCCCTAAAGGTAGCCCTGAATAATTTTATTTCCCTAGGTACCACATTTCATAAGAAATCTCAAAACATTTGGTAGGATACTTGTAAAAGGGTCATTGAAACTTCTTTCAATTCCTCAGAAATTAATGTCATATATTTTAGGACTGAAAGGCTTGTGAAAACAAACATCATTGGTTGTTTTGAACACATGTGCAGATTACTTCATCCATATAGTTGCCAAAACTGGAACTGTGAATGAATCAGACACATAGAACCTCTATAGATCGATGTTATATGCCAGAGTGGAGGTGTGGAGAATGCATACCGGCCAACCCCACACTGGGGTCATGCCGTGCACCCAACCACATGGCGGGGGGCATCACGGCACTCCATTGGCGCTATGTTTCAAGTGCTGTGCCAAAGGAGCACCAAAAAGCCACAGCCACGGCGGCTAGGGTGCCCTTTCCATGACATGAAAAAGAGCCACTTTTTGTGGCTTCTTTCTGTGCTGTGGAAATGGCAGATCAGGGCTGCGGCATGCGGTTGCTGTGGCCCTGATCCAGCAAGGAAAGGGGTGGCACAGCGCCGTTCCTTAGTCAGGAACTTCCTACCAGAAGGAGGAACAACATTTGCTTTCAATGTCTTCAGTGTTTTGCTTTGCACCTCATAACAAGTGTTCCTCCTCAATTATTTATTTAAAGTATTTATACCCCGCTCTTCAGTCACAAAGGCTCTCACAGCAGTATATAGATTGTTAATTTGACAGTTCTCTGCTCTCAGGCTTACAATCTAAAAAGACATGGCACAAAAGGAGAAGGGAATGGCAGTGGGGAAGGGGATCAAGCCCAAGAGATACTCCTGGTTCTTCTCTCCCTCCAAGACCAGAGTGATAGCAGCTAAGATGGAAAGAGGGCCTTTTATCTTTCTTTGGGACTAAACGTGGTGGAGCTGTATCTGCCTCTCCTTCTCTCCCTCCAAGGCTTCCTTCCTGACTGCAGAAATAACTTCTGGAACTTGTAAAATATGGGAAAACAAAAAGCGATAGCAAATTCATTTCTATACCATTTTGTCAGTGAACTAGCACTTCCCCTAAGTGGTTTATAATGTGAAAGCCAATTGTCTCCAAAAAGCTGGGTACTCATTTTACCAACCTATGAAAGGATGGAAGACTGAGTGGACACTGGAGCCCTGCCTGGGATTGAACTCACAATGTTATGGCTGCAGTACCAGCATTTGATCACTGTGCCACCAGGGGTCTCACAGGCGTCTTAACTCCCTGATCTCTATTCTAGAGAGGTGACTTAGGCTAGCACTGAACCAGGAGGCTAAGCAGTTTAGAACAATACTTGAGATTGCTTTAAGCCTACTTCTGATTTAATTCAGAAAATCTTGCCGTATCTGGACAGTGTGTGCATAGAAACAAGGAAGAAATTTCTATAAAGCTTTGGGTGCAATCTACAATTTTTCCCTCATAGTAATTGGGATTGCAGGTTGGACTGGGGCTCTCCAAACCTCCAGGCAAGGGTGTCATCAGGGTGATACAGGGATGTAGATCACACTGGGTGATAGCTCAGAAAGGTGCAGTGTCATCAGGGAGATGCAGGGGGGTGGACCACACCAGTGACAACCCTCTGAGGTGCCGCTCTCACCTGGTGTCACTCTCTGAGAAAATGAATGGTGGTGGTAAGAATGTGGAGGCCTCGATCCTTCACCCTCTGCTGATTGGTTCTTCCAGGCACTGTGGCCCCCTCAGGGAACAAGTGTAAACAGCAAGAACATGGAGGATTCAGGCCTCCACACATACCCCACCATCACCACTCATCTCTTGGGGGCCCTCAGATATCTGAGGAAATGAGAAGCAGTGGTGGTGGGAACATGGATGTCTAAGTCCTCCACACACTCACAACCACCACCACCGCTGCTGATGCTGCTCATTTCTTAGGAGCCCAAGGAAGCAAACAGTGGCAGCAGGAGGATGGAGGACTCAGGACTCCACATACACACCACCACTGCTGCTCGTCTCTTCTAGGTGCCATGGCCTCCAAGGAAATGAGCAGCAGCAGTAACATGGAGTCCTTCCACCTGTGCCGCTGCCGCACATCTTTTCTAGGTGCCACAACCCCTTGATGAAACAAGCAATGATGCAGGAAAGTGTAAGACTCAGCCCTCAAACACCACCCTGCCACTGCCACTGCTTGCCTTTTCAGAGTACTGCAGCCCCCCAAGGATATGAATGGTAGCAGTGCCAGGAACAGTTTTACCATTTTTTAAACATTCCCCCGGATTTTGTTGTAACCACCTTGGGTGTAAAACATACCTAGTATGCCACTGGCTCCAGACCCTTGCAAGGAGTACCTTTCCCTCGAGAGAGCCCTGTCACCACTACAAACAATAATCATGCAATTGTAATGGTTTTGTACAAAACTGTAATCAAACCCAATGTGTTTTACACACTTACTATTCATGAAGGATATATTTACACAAGAATTTTAAGTTTGTGCCTGCCTGTCAAATCTGTTACAGATTACAAAACCATCAGATTTGGTGTATTAAATTATGTAACCAAAATGAAGTCTGCATTAAGATTATGGACTCAAATCTATCAAATACTCCAGATATCTCTTGAACAAAAACTTTGGATTTCTGTATTTTTTGCCCAAGAATATATATTAATGAACTGATTTTTACCAAACTTAATATATACTTTAGTTGACATCCCAAATATTCTCTGGCAAGTTTGGGACCAACTGTGACATTTCAGCTTTTTAATGAAATTTATGGTTTGCTCCATTGCAAGCAGGACTTTGTGTGAAATAAATTTTATGAATTGCAGGGGCTATAATGAAACGTTTGTTTCATTGAAATTGTAAGCAAAATTACTAGCATCAACCTAGGCAATGCTGACTTTCTAGTCCATTATATGCCAATCTGCTTTAATAAACTGGTTATAGAGTATGTTCTAAAGAAAGATACAATAGAATGATACCTTTTACACTGTGCTCATTTATCACATTGTTTGCTTGGCATTTTGGAAATAAATATGCAGTATGTTTCAATATGTTTCTCCCTCATTAGCCAGCACTTATGCCAATTTATGCCAGCCTCAGGTGTAATCTTACAATTGCCATCTATGCACCCTGAAGAAGGTCCCCTTCTTTATTATAGTGTCTTGGAGGTCACAAGAAAGAACCCCAAGCTTTTGGTGGAAAAGAAGTTTGTTTTATCACAGAGTAATAAAACTGAGAGAGTTTCAAGAGAGGAAACTTTGCCTCTGCATTGTGTGCAGGCTTTCAATTACACATGACCCACCCTAAAGTTTCAGAAAGAATGGCATTTGTTTTGTTCCACAACTCTAGACAACAGACAAGAGGCTCTTTGTGTTTCCCGGACTCCTGAGGCACCTGTTCCCAAAGCACTCCATTCCTCACAGTGCACCCTTATTTATCCCTGCCTGTCCCTGCTGTTAGTTCTCTCCAGCAAAACAACTTTGGCAGCCCTTCCTACACCTGCCTTGATCTGGCACTGTGTTCGAAGCAAAGGCTGTGGGCAAGGCACAGTTGCTTTGCAAACAACATAGTTATGCTTATGTCACACATTTGTTATGGGGAGCACATGGCACTGGGGTACAAAACAGAAAAGAAGCTGTGAGAGCAAGTGGGAGACACTCACTGTTGTTCTGGTAATTTGGCATTTTGCTGAGAAACCCTGAAAGATATACAGCTGCCACAGTCAAAAAGAGCACTGCTGCTCAGAGAGCGCACATTCTTGAACCCAAATAGTCTGACAGAACAGACCCAAGACTGTTATCCCTAAAGGAGAAAACACCAAGGGTATGTACAGACAGCCCCTAAGGGACGGCACAATGCCACACCTATCCTAGCTGGATTGGGGCCATGGCAACTACATGTCATGGCCCCAATCCAGCCTTTCCAGGGTGCAAAAAGGAGCCACAAAAAGTGGCTCCTTTTTGTGCTCTAGAAAGGGTGTGATAGCCATGGTGCTGCGGCTTTATTATTCTTCAGGTGACAATAATGTAAACTTCCCGTTCTATACGTTTGGTTTTCTGCAAACTCTACAACAAAGCATAACTCGGGGGGAATACAATGTCCCATCTGCCTGCACAAGTTACATCAAGGGTGGGCAACTATGATGGATCCAGAGGCATGTTTTCTGCCACTGAGACAATCCTGGGATGCATGTACTGTCAAAAATGCCAAAGCAAAAAACAAAAAATTCAAATCTGGTTTTGAAAACCACTTACTTTGTGAAGGTACAGAGCTGTTTTGCAACCTGCTTAAAAGGTAAATTCCTACTTCTAGCCTCTTCCAGGCTTAAAGCAATATGACAGTTATAGCACTATGATTCCATTTTAATTATCACAGAGCATCTTCTGGAATACTGTGATTTGCAGTTTGGTGAAGCACTAGAGCTCTCTGGCTAATAATTAAATACTACTTCCTCAATCCCAGGATAGATGTTGCTATGTTTGATCTCCCTAAGAAAGTGGGTTGGTATTTTACCTATGTAGTGTGAAAGGGCTGTAGGAACGGCAGTTTAATCATTTGGGGGAACTAGAAAATGGGCCAGCTGAAGACATCAAGGGCCACACAAACAGACTTGGGGAGGGGGCTGCGTGGAACCCCACTTTGCCCATTTGTGCTTTATATCACCACACGTCTCAAGACTGGGGAATTTTTTTTAAAAAAAACTGAAATTGACAGGTTTAACTCTCAGCTCCAGCAATTACTAGACTTTAGCATTGGTACAGAGGTTATAACTCCCAGATTAAGCTATTTTTTGTTATTAATAATTCTCTGTATATTTTTAGTCCACCCCCATTCTCCAAGGAGCTTGGGACAGTGTAGTTACCCTCCCATTTTTATCCTCACAAGACTATTAAGGTTGGCACATGTGCAATATTGACTAGCACATGGTGGAGTAAGAATTCATCTCCCTATTACCACATTTTCACTAATTCTTAAACAAAGAGATCTTATCCAGCAGTTCCTTTCACTTTTTATGTCATAGGCTGCATCCACACTGCAGAAATAATCCAAGTTGATACCACTTTAACTGCCATGGCTCAATGCTATGGGAACTGTAGTTTGTTGTGGCACCAGAGCTCTCTCACAGAGAAGGATAAATGTCTCACAAAACTACAGTTCCCAGAATTTCATAGCACTGAACCATGGCAGCTAAAGTGGTGTCAAACTGGATTATTTCTGCAGTGGAGATGCAGCCTTAGTCTCACTTCTATGACGCTATGCAGAATAGGACAGGTTTAACAATGTGATTTCACTTCTATGACCTAGTATCTTTTGACACAAAACTATGTGGACACAAATCTGACACCAGAAATGACAATACCTGAAAAAATAATTGCAGAACATTTCAACCTTCCCAGACACACGGTAAGGGATTTACAGGTTGTGGTCCTTGAACAAGGCAATTACAAAGGAAGACTAGAAAGAGAAACTTCTCAATTGAATTATATTCACAAATTCCAGTGCATTAGCAGCGGCATGAATAAGGGCAATGGCTTCATGGCACACTACATATATACAAGAGTCCTTGCTAACTGCAGATATAACAAAAGGAATCTTCTCAGAGAGAGTTTTGAACCCTGGGAAACTGGCTTTTGCTAAGCAGATTTATTGCTTTTACACATCAACACTAACTGACCACTGTATCACCTATGCAGCTCTTTGAAAATTTAGGGCAGAAATTGATGCAAAGTTTATTTAAACTTAAAATACTACTGAGTCCAGGGTTATTTTTGCTAGGTATAGCAAAAGATAAATTTAAGAGAATTAATTTTAAGGTGATGATTATAGTAGCTTATGCCCAGAAGTGGAAATGTGATTCTACACCATTGGAAGACTGGATTATCAAAGTCTTCGAAATGGCTGAGATGGACAAACTTGCAACACTTGTTAAAGACACATCTTTCTATAACTTATTAAAAGATGGAGAACTATTTTTGTCTAACACCAAGAATTAAAATGAGAGGATTATATTTGCAGAATTGATGTTTAATGCCATCCGGTTATATTTTATGGTCAGAAGTAGTAAGGAGTGATGTTAGGAATATAGGTAAGTTCATTACAACTATTGTTTGTTCTTATATTCTTGGATTTGGAGGGTGGGAAGTCAATTGCGTGCTTTTTTTTCTTTTGTATTATGGTTTTTTGTGGATAGATTGGGTTGGGGGTTGTATGTATCAGTATGAATATTTTAGTGTAGTGTATTGTTTATAGTTTTAATGTTCAATGTATGTTATAAATCAATAAAATATTATATTAAAAATAGAAAAGTCAGGGCAAGATTCATGATTTGTATTTTCTTCTATTCTGTTACATTCTATCCACTTTAGATCCCACTTTGGGAGACAGGTGAGATGTAAGTACAATAAATAAGTATATAAATATCTTACTCCTATAATTCTATAAATATGCTTTATGCCTGAAGCCTTGGTACTGCATCCAAAGAAGTGGGTTTATACCCACAAAAGTTCCTTAGAAAACAAAAGTCAGTTAGTGCTAAAGATGCTGCCATTGTTCCTTTTTTCCCCTTCCCCATCCTTCCTCCTTTTTATACTTCAGATAGAGTTTCTGTATGCATCTATTAGAAAATTAGAAAAATTGATGACTGGGGGAAACTTATTCACACAGTATGCTAAAATCTACTTTTTCTGCCAAGAAACCACAAAGGTACATACTTTGTATTTGATAGTAGATCAGTTACAGAATTGCAGCTGGTACTGAGTGGAGAACAAGACTGATTCAGTTTGGTCAATATTGTCATCACTTTCTTTCGGAACACCACAATCCCAAAGAATATTCTCATTATAAGCAGACTTTAAAAATTATATTTTCAAACACCAAACAATGCAACTTGATTTTTTTCTCCTTGTTTTAGACATTTCAACTGATAATATTCTGCCCCAGTACAGCAACTTTCTTTTCAGTTCTGCTAGCACTCTACCAAAATTACACAGTGTATCTTTGAAATCAAGGCGACACATAACCACATTATCTGCAAACCTTTTTTCTTGCTATCATGGGAGATAGAAGATTTCAAAAACAAAAAAGAAAAAGTATGTTACATCCCAAAATGGCAAAGTCTTTACTAGCCCCAGCTGTTGAAAATGCACTGCTCCGTTTTAAGCCTCTTTGCTTTAAGCCATTTTGCTGTGAGAGTAATTAACCTGTGAATATTCCTGCATTTGGGGGGCAAGGTTCAGGCATCAAGGTGTCAGAGATCAAAAACAGAATGGAATCTCTGCTCTTTCCCCCTCCCTTTATCGTAGCTAGAAGGATTTCTCAGTTATAAGCAGGGACACTAGCAAACAGTGCTGTAAACCTTTAATGACTTTGCACCACTAGGAACCAAACTGTCCACGTCCCGACTAATCGATCTTGCCTTCCTCCCGCTACAATTCAGGGGGAGAAATATACACAAGGCCTTTTCTGCCACAGCATGAAAAGTAGTGGTATTTCTTAAAGGTGACACTCACTTTAAGTGTGCTCAGCTGGGATTGCTCTCTTCTGTAGACTCATGTCCATTTTACTGCCTGCAACCCTGCTGGGCTCTAAGTCCTGCTGAGTCAGTTTTAAAAGACATGGCATTTTTCTATGTCATCTCTACAGCTTCTTTTGCAAGTGTGAAAGATGGCTAAAAGTAGCATAGAACTCATACCCTGAGAGATGTGTTCTGGCTTCAATCCCTGATATAGGTATCCCCCTCAGCCGTGATATGGTATTAACAAGTAAGTCCTCCTCTTTATCTCCAAGCAGATGTAAAAGTAATTTAATAATTTCTAAATAAATGCACAAATAAATAAATGCTAGAAAAATGTGAATGCCACAGAGTATCTTTAGCAGCCTATGATGCTGGAAACCACACTTGTGTCAACTAGAACCAAAGCTTCTCCATTCTCCCAAAGACCCCAGGATACCAGCTCAAGTTATCAATAGGAACAGTTTTGAAAATCCAAATAAAATTTCTGCCTGTCCTTTGCATCCATCTCTATCTAGCCAAAGCTGGTGGGCTTTGGATGTAGTGGATAATCTTGCAGTTTGCTGCCCTCCCCCAACAATTTTAGGACTACCTTGAAGAGTTACTGGAGTTTCATGATGAAAGGTCTCTGTCTTTTCCTCCTTACTGCCACTTAACTCTGTCACAAATGCTTAGAACCTCTTTGTGATACCAACTTCTGCTCCTTCTACAAGTCTTTCCTCAGAATTTACCCTTTCCATGAAAGTTTTGGTACAACTTCTTCATAGGGGCCTAAATACCCTAAAAGCACCAGATTCTGTCTGATCTTGGAAGCTATGCAGGACCACCCTGGTTAGTACTTAGATGGGAGACCACCAATGAATACCAAGTGCTGTAGGAAGGGGAAGGAACTGGAACTTTCTCCAAGTATTCCTTGTCTAAGAAAATTGTCTAAAAATTCATTGGGTTGCCATAAGTCAACAGGTAATTAGGGATCTGTCTGCATGGACCAGCTAAAATGTCCCTCCATCCCCAGTCTTCTTGGGTAGGAGTCCAGATGATGCAAAGCCCAAACCTCAGTTCTGGTGCAAGCAGCCTGGATGACATCCAGTCAGCTCACCAATGAACCAGAGGTATATCTCACCTTATAACAGAGTAAGATAATTTAGGCCCAAAGCACACTGCAGAAATAATCCATTTTGAGCCCGCTTTAACTGCCCTGGCTCAGTGCTAGGAAATCCTGAGAATTGTAGTTTATTATGGCACCAGAGCTCTCTGATAGAGAAGGCTGTACAGCCCTTCAGTCTATAACTGAGATGAATGCAAATTCTTCCTTTTCATAACCCAAAGCCTGAAAACAGAATATTACGTTGCCCATAACACACTACCTTTTGAGATAATGTGGGGAGTAATGTTACTCTTTGAACCAACAGAACAACCACTGTCTACAATAGATGTCTGATGGCAATAAATGATGCTTACCCATCAAATTCCAAAAGGTCAAGGATGGGGGGAGGGGAGTTATTGCCACAATTTTAAGTAATATTAAAAGTACAGTGACATGTTTGCAACAGTAACATAGTAGTAGGCACCCACCTTCTGCTCCAGTTAGCTCCCCAATATCACATTTAAAATTTAAAATTCCTCAGGATTTTCAAAGGAAACCCTGCATATGCTTTACATATTATAGCACAGCCTCTGACTCTATAAATCAGTAGTTCTCAAACTGTGGGGTGTGACCCCTCCCCAGTGGGGCACAATAGTTGCTCAAGAGGAAGAAAGAAAAGTCAGGCTGTAAATGCAGCAAATGTGAAAAAGAAGGGCAAGCAAGTGTCTGTGTGCACTGTTGAGGATTGATGGGTCCCTGCAAAAGAGTGGTGCTAAGTGTCTTCACTCACAGGAAGAAAATCAACATATCTGAGATATGGCACAGGAGAAGAGTTCTGTGAATACTGTGCTAAAAAGGCAATGAAGAAAGCTGGACAGTGAAGACAGATGATAAGAAGAAAATGAATTCATTTGATATGTATTTGGCCATATCATAAGAAGATATGACTTATTAGAAAAGACAATAATGCTTAATAAGGTAGAAGGTAGTAGGAAAAGAGGAAGACCACATTCCAGATTGATAGACTCAAATCAAGGACGCCACAATCCTGAATCTGCAAGACCTGATCAGGGTAGTCAAAGACAGAGGGAATTGGAGGACTCTGATTCATAGTGTCACCATTAAGCCGAAGTCGATGTGACAGCAGTTAACAATAAGAAAGTTGGGATTTAACTTTTAAAATTCTCTATAGTATCATGAACTTTGATATCATGCTATAATAGAAGACAATGTAGATGGCCATGCTGACAGAGTAAAATTAACATAGGTAAAATTAACATATATTTTGCTCTATGTAGTTCTTCCTATGTCACTGCCATCAAAAGCTGCTTTAGAAACAATATTATATATATGTCGTGTGTTTGCCATCAGGTATGATAGCATTGTTTGCCTTCAAGTAATTTCTGACTTATAACAACTCTAAGATGAACCTGTCAAAGGGTTTTCTCTGCAAGTTCCTTCAGAGGAGATTTGCCCCTCTTCTGAGACTGAGAGAGTGTGACTTGCCCAGTGTCACCCAGTGAGTTTTCATGGCCAAGCAGGGATTTGAGCCCTGCTCCCCAGAGTTACAGTCCAATGCTCAAATCGCTACAGCATGCTGGCTCCCATTATAAGTGTACATTATTTCTATTTCAACTTCCCAAGCACTTCAGCACAGACAATGCATTTTACTCTACATTCCCAACAAAATAATGCATACACTGATCACTTATAACTGTACTCATCAATAACATGCATTTTCCCACACAGAAATAGCAGGTGTTTAGGAAATTTGATGCATTTATAGAATTTCTACGCCGTTTTTCGGAAATACAACAAGATGGTACATACAAGAAAGACAATAATCCTATAAAACACTTTAAATAATTTGTAACATTTGTTAAAGCAATGTTCAAAAATGTATTTCAATATCCTTCCTTGATGCAGACCAATGGGTGATCTACCACATTTCTAGCCAGAATGCATTCCCAGAGTTTAGGAGCCAAGAGAAAGCTTTCTCATGCACACTTGACAAGTAGGCCTTTTACCAGCCGTTCTTAATATTCTGAATTAGTGGTCCATAAGATGGGCAGGCCCTAAAGTATCCTGTTTCCCCGAAAATAAGACATCCCCAGAAAAGAAGACCTAGTAGAGGTTTTGATGAATTCCTAAATATAAGGCCTCCCCGAAAGTAAGACCTAACAAAGTTTTTGTATATAAATATATATACAGTATATAATAAATGGAAAAATAAGACATCCCCTGAAAATAAGACCTAGTGCATCTTTGGGAGCAAAAATTAATATAAGACACTGTCTTATTTTGGGGGAAACACGGTATTCAGAATGTTAAAGCAGAACCTTGTTATGATCCCAGAAAACCACTGGTTAACTTGCACAAATCTTTAAGGAATGGAGGGATGGAAACATGGCAACCAATTTGTGTCACATATTTAAAAGGGACAGGACCTATATTCAACATGTGTGTGAACTCTTAAGTAAGACTCACTAAATTAAATAGAAATGATTCCCAGGAAATTGTGTATATGACTGTGGCCTATGTCTGATTCCAATGCAGTATATTTAACATCAGCTAACTCAGTGGTTCTTTGGGTACATTCACTTATTCTTTAGAACAATCTCATAATATTTTACTCCCATCACATCCTGCAATAACCATTCTGCCAATTCATTACAGTTACTTCAGATTTGCACTGTTTTATTTTGTGCTTGCTGTCCATGTTTCCTGTTGCAAATATGTAGGCAGCTGTAATTTGCTAAGAACACTCCAGCTATTTAAAAGTGGACTCTACAGTTATGCTGTCACTAATCTCTCTAGGATGACTGGCAGTCCACTGCATTTTCTACTGAAAAATTAATCAGTGATTTAACATTTAATTACTAATGGCAGATATACACTCCTTTTAATTTGATCAGTTTTAAATGAAGCATGCTATGCATAAGGAAATGAGAATTATAAATATACTGTTAATAATAACTCAAATATGAAATATTAGCACACATTATGATTTTAGAGAAATATTTTTCCTCTTCTTGTTATGTACCTTCAGGTTGCTTCTAACTTATGGTGCACTTTGCCTTTAACTTCCTCTGAGGCTGAGAGAGTGTAAGTTGCCCAAGATCACCTAGCCTAGTGGATTTCCATGACTGACCAGGGATTCAAACCCTGATGTCCAGAATCATAGCTTGCTACCTCACTGCTAATGAATTCAGTTTTACACTGTTTTAACGGCCATGGCTCTATGCTATGGAATCCTGGGATTTGTAGTAACAGCCCTGGTGGCGCAGTGGTTAAATGCCTGTACTGCAGCCACTCACTCAAAACCAGAAGGTGGCGGGCTGAAGCTTGACTCAGGCTTGCATCCTTCCGAGGTCGCTAAAATGAGTACCCAGATTGTTGGGGGGCAAATAGCTTACAATTGTAAACCGCTTAGAGACTCCTTAAGGGTATGAAGCGGTATATAAATGAAGCTGTTTGTTTGTTTGTTTGTTTCTTGTGGCACCAAAGGTCTCTGTCCAATAAAGCTAAATATGTCGCACAACTACAAATCCCAGAATTCCATAGCATTGAGCCATGGCAGTTACAATGGTGTTAAACTTGATTAATTTTGCAGTGCAGTTGTAGCCAAGGTCCAATACTAACACCACTACAATATGCAAGTAAATATTCTTTTCCTTTGCATTTTTTTAAATGCAAAATTTGTTTAGCATTGATTTCAACCCTAGTTATCATATCTTACATCGTGATGAGCAATTTGCCTGTTCATAGCTGTTGTTATTCAAGGAAAGTACTGTTAACAAAAACTGTTTTAACCCTGGATAGTATGCAGGTAAGCATACATCCATTAATGTTTACAATGCATCTATGTGCTAAACAGATGTAACCAATCTGAAGATGAAGCAAACTTTGAAACACTGACTTAACCAAATTCATCTTTAAGCTCATTGTCATCATCAAGCGTCATTGGTTTGGTGGCCTCAAGCCCAGCTTCCATGGCTCTGTGTTCAGTTTAACATAGGTTGATGAAACAGGTAAACCCCCCACTGTTTTTCTCTATAAAAAGCTGTTTAGTTGTTTTGACTCACATCTGTATACAGTTGTTTTTTATATCAGGTTTTTTTTTTTTTTGCAAGCTTATACCATGACTGAAATGCAAAGAATTTGCAGGGTTGTCACTAGCGGTTGATCACCTGAATGGGGGGCAAGGCTCCTTGCAAAGAGGAATGAGAGGCCTCAGTTTAAAAAAAAAATAAATAAAAATAATTTTAAAAATTGAATTAAGTTTTTAAACAAAATATATTTTTTTAAAAATTTTCTTACCAAATTTTCGCTTTAACCACACAAAACAATGTACATATAAGTACATTTAGGCTGCAAGTATGTTGTAATTTAAAAGTGTAATTTAAATTTTGCTAATTGTTTATGTCACAACTATTATCATTACATTTAGTGATATATGGGAATTACAATTTATGAGTAACATTAGCACAAAAAGCATTACTAAGGATTCTGAATGATGTGGGATAGAAGGTCAAATAGGGAGATGACACTATGAGTTATCACTGCAGGTAATACCAACCCTAGTAACACAACCCTGCAAGGAAGATGATGCATCTCTGCTTAAATGTGTATGAATGAATAAATGGGTATAATGTACCATGCACTTTTAAACTATAGTACACTGTTATAAGGGTCATTTTTTGTTATTATGTGCCAACAAGTCAGCTCCAGTTTATGGCAAACCTATGAATAAGAAATACTGAAGAGACCCATCTTGCAAACTTCCTTGATTAACCCAATTCACCTGTAATAATGTTTTTCTTTTTTCCAATTGCCTTCAGTTTTCCCTAGCATTGTTGTCTTTTTCAGTGAGTTTTCTAATGATGTGTCCAAAGTATCCTAGTCATTTTGGTTTCTTGTGTGAATTCGGATTTGATTTGCTCTCAGACTCATTTATATGTCTGGATAGGGTTAGTGGTGAGCTGCTGAGATGGAAATGGTCTTCAGTTGTATGTATTCTCTTAATCATCTGCTGAGCCTTTATATGGCTAGCTTTCTTATATGACTCACTCTCTCTTAGCCTTTTTCATTATATTTTGTCTTACCTTGCTTCAGTGTAGTTTCTATTGTTTGGCATGTCTGCTATTTTGTATTATTTTGCTTGCCATTGTTGCTCTTGTTCATTTTGTATCTTTTGTCCATATTTGTTTTGAATACCTTTGTTAAACATGTTGTTTGTTACTTTTCAACAGAAATAAATAAGCAAAAAGTATAAATAAAATAATCTTTTTTTGTATTTTCAATTTTATTGTTTCAACACTTGGATGGGAGACCGCTAATGTGTATCAGGTACTCTAGGCTATATTTCAGAGAAATTAACTGGCAAAATCACCTCTGAGTATTCCTTGCCTAACAAACCCTATGAAATTCATGGGGTCACCATGAAGCAACAGGCAACTTAAAGGCACACATACAAGCACAGAATGAAAAGAAGGTGTAGTCTTCCTGTAGATGGTCTTCTAAACTAAAGGAAATGAGAGTTGCTGAAGCAGGGACACTTTCAAACTGTTCATTTATGGGACTATTTTGTAGAACACTGTAGATCTGTGCTATACAAAGGGGAAATCTACAGAATGGTATATATGGCATTTCTGAGAGACAACAGGATCAGCTCTCTTTTCACCAGCTTCCTGTGGAACTATATTCACACATGTTAAGGGGAATGTAAGCCTTTTGCCTTCTTGGCTAATAAAAATGCAAAGGAAGTATGCACCTACCTGAAATCCCATTCTCTGGGCATCTTTCTCTTATAAATAGGTAATAATTATATAGTGGTGGGAGGAAAGCATTGTGTGCATGACCACAAGGCATACTGCTTTACTATTTGTTTACAAATTTTAGGACTCAGGATTGGTACTGAAATAGATTCCAAGCCTCAAAGAGACTTGGCTCAAATTAAGCCCCAAGACATATTAGCAGGACAGAAAAGAAAATTACCATCAGTTATCAACAAGAAATGAAATCCTGCAACATGGCTAACCTAGCTTTAAACATTTTGATTAGATAAAATGGTGGAATGGCATATATCTTTTCCTGGTGTGGCTCTGGCCTCTATCTCCTCTTATATTTATTCCATATGCCTTTGTGATTTACTGAATGCCTTATTCATCAACTATCTATGCTGGGCTTCCCAACTTACCTCTTCTTCTCTGTATGGTACAGTGTACTCTGTAAATCAGGCTCAAATTGCAGATCACTCTGATCTAGCACCAGCTATTTCCAAGCAGTGAGAAATGCAAAAAACCAATGTCTTTTCTATTTAATGTTGTTATTTGCTTTCAAGTTGTTTCCAACTCATGTTGAACCTATCATGAGATTTTCTTGGCAAGTTTATCCAGAGGGGGCTTGCCATTGCCATTCCCTGAGGCTGAGAAAGTGTGGCTGGCCCAAGGTCACCCAGTGGATTTACATGGCTGAGCCAGGATTCAGACCCTTGTCTCCAGAGTACTAGTGCGATGCTCAAACCACCAAACCACACTTGCTATTTAATACTGAACCAATAATGTTGCTCGTAGAAATGAGGTCCCAGGCCAGAGGCAGATGATAAACAGCCTGGCCTTCATGGGCCCAACCTAGCTATTCTTGCCAACATCAGAGGAGCGCTGATGGTGGACTTTCAACTTCAGCAGCAACAACAGAGCCTGGATGATGCCCCACCCTTGGGATGTTGCCCACTTCTGTCTTAGCCATAGGGCAGCTATGTGTCCTAATTTTAGAGGAGCCAGATCTTTATATGGACATGTTCCCTGTTTGAAGGTCTAAGTCCAATTTAACAATGCAGAACCCTGAAGAGGAACATCTATTGTTAACAGCTGGGCAAAAGAAAAAGCAAGCATGATGATCACCCTTTTTTCTACACTGTTAACCTAAAGTGGTTTCTCATTAAAATAATGCAAATTATTTCTGACTTTTGCCATTATAATATAAATTAGCCTGTGCAAATGCCATGCAACTTTTGTCTTATTTTTTGATGATGCATAAATGACCACCCTATGTATACGGCCTGTTGGTAAGTTTAGTTGTATCTTATGAAGTAAGTTGATGTGTTAGTGCACTTCCATTACATTTTATTTCTAAAGGTAGACCTGTGTTCCAGTTAAAGAAATCTTGGTCAATTGTTTATATGAGTGTCGGAGAATAAATTGATTTAAAAATTCCAAATTCCATTGTTTTTAGAAGATGCGTGCCTATATAGAAGGAGGCACAATCTTCTAAGAGACATTCTTTCATCTGTATATTCAGAGCCACAATACCATCAAGAAATTAAAATAAAGGCTTTCATCTCTTCCTTTATCTGCAAAAACCAATAACAGTTCTGACAGTTATTGAAGACAAGAGCACTGTTAAGACACAAGCACACTGAACACTGTGGACCTCTTCAAACACTGTATTTTTTATGCAGCAAAAGTGTGATTCTGATAATGAATTCACTAGATGGGTCAAAGAAATAAATCCTCAGTTTACAAATCACGGTGGACACACATTTGGTTTATGTAGAGAAAGCATCCTTCTTTGGTCCTTGCTGTTTGGATATTAGGACCATTTGAGAATGGGAAGCAGTCAGAAAGGAATAATACACCTAACAGAGTCCTTTGTGTCTGAATGGAAGAGAGGCTTGGATTGTCTCTTTGATTTTTCCCCCCCAAAAGAACCCTCCCAAATACAGCCTGGTGAGAATCTCCTTCAATGAAAACAGACACTAATTTCAGACCCTAAAGTACTGCTATCATCTTCATTCAGCCATGCATGCAAAATCCCAGTCAATTGCTTTTATTCCCCCTCCAACTGTGCAAGTGAAGCAGTGCTGATCATCATAAAAGGTTATAGGCCAATAGACTGCACAAAGGGACCAGTAAACATTCTTCCCATTTCCACCCACCCAAGGCAATTCAAAACACTATTTCATTGCTTAGTAAGCGCCCAGAAAATAGTAAGTGGCAGAGGGTAGTTCTGATTGAAAGGATACTAGGCTGTTATACACATTGAAAGTAACCATGAATGCTAAGGAAATATTCTGTTATGGAAAAGCATAATTTCAAATTCATAGCCCAATTTGCATTTTCTGACAGAGCTGCAAACCAGAGCCTGAACTGAATGACATGCTCAGAGGCTTGGAGAGAATGGCAAGAAGATGGAACTCTGCTCTTGCTTTGACAAAGAATGGTACTAGTTTTCATCTTAAAAAGTATTTAGCTGAGGCTGTTATTAAATCAGTGGCCTCCATTAAGCATTGAATAGTATATAGTGTTGTCCTTAAAATGGTAGCCCAAGCAAGCAAGATAATCTGCTGGTTAAAGGAAGGCAAACAATCTTCATCTTACCATTACCAATGTAGTAAGTGAATCAGTCAAGCCCTCTTAAAGCCAGCATGACCAAATGCCTTGGTATTTTCTTGTTATTTTAGCACCAATTGGCCCAAGCTCCAGTCAATGTGTAAGAGTATTTGGTCCAGGCATTTCTTTATTCTCTGCTTATGAATGCTCTGAGTAGCCCCAAATCAGACCAAAGGCTATTGTTTAAGACTGGAAATGTTCCAGGTTTGGACATATGGCGCTGAAGCAGGTGGATTAAGTGCAGTAGTGTTGGTTGCAGAATGAGGGGAAGAGTTGAGGTTTTTGAGTAACAACTACATTACCATACATTTTCAGCTTCTAGCTAGGCAAACCTTCCTCCTGTATGAAATGAATAGAGCTCTTTGAACTCAACTGCTTCTCAGCCAAGAATCCAATGATTAAAAACTCATTAGTGCAAAGGAAACAATCTGGTTGGAGGTGTACACAGCCTGCAGTGAACGAAGTCAGCAGCCCTGTGGTTCCTCTATGCATAGCAGGGAGCATATTTTGCTCAGTAGGGATAGTGAGATACTCTTCAAAGTGGGGGAAGAGGGTCAAGGCAGGCTATTGATTTGTTGCTGTGTAAAAGAACCTATATTCCAGTTGTTGGGCAGTTAGATAGCTTGCATCTGTCACACACAATCTGTCATGGAAAGAACAAAATAAACAGAATACAACCACCTTTTGCCCCTATAAACAGTTACAAAGATCAAGAGATTAGGGACCAAAGTCTCATCTTTAATTGTTTAAGAGTATAAGGGAGCACAAGGATATCTTGTTCACTTATTTATTTATGGGATTTCTATTCCATATTTCTCCCCAAAATGGGACTCAGCTCACAATATGCTTGAATTAAAAATATGATTAACAAACAAAGTAAGTTCAAGTATTAAAATTCAGTTAAATGACAAACACACTTTAAAATAGATAAATAAACATAACTATAAAGAGTTTTCAAGACCTGAGAAAGTCTGTTGATGATGGGACTTTCCAATACCATAAGATGAAGCTGTCTTACTGTCCAAAAAAAAATGACAGTTATTAAAAAAAATTAAGATGATGTATGAAAGACACTTTCCTTGGGTGCACATAGACACATTGTGATTCAAAAAGAATGGTGCAAAAATGAATAACAGCTTTACTTTTGCATCAGTCTTTTAAAATCACTATATATATATATATATATATATATATATGAAAGTCACTTTACACAGATACGTATATTACTTCAGTATATAAACATATCCCTGAATCCAGTTATTAGCCCCATTTAATGCAGACCATTGAGTCAATGCAATATGCTTCAGTGTTGCCTTACCAAGTTTCTGTTGATTCAAGAGTCTAGTTTATTTGCAACTAACAATGGGACTTAGGCCTTAAGAGCTCCAATTCTAACAGACTAGTGAATAAGCCACTTTGGAACAAATACTTCATATTTTCAAGGAGAGGGGTTTAGGATCCAAATGCAATTATGAAACACAAATTAGAAAAATTAAAACTAACCAAAAGGTTAAATGACAAGTACTGGGCACTGTATATATGTTCACTTCCAAAGCATTTGCTCACTCCAGTTCACTCTATCTTATATGTCTCATTATGTTTTTAAGATAAAGCTGGAACTTCATGTACATACATATAAAAAGATAATACGTGCATGGATAATTGAGGTTTTCAGCTCTGTGTGTGATTGAAAATTGAGATTTTGACAAAGATTCCTTCTCTATTCCTGCATGGCAGGGGGTTGGATAGGATGGTCCTTGTGGTCTCTTCCAACTCTATGATTCCATGATTCTATTTAAATACAGTTTTAAAAAATGGAAGAAATAGATTCTCTAGATCCATTTCAATCTGGCTTCAGGCCTGACTATGGGACAGGGACAGCTTTAGTCACCTTGGTAGATGAACCTACGCAGGGAACTTGACAGGAGGAGTGTGTCTCTGTAGGTTCGGCTGGACCTCTCACAGCTTTCAGTACCATTGACCATGATATCCTTTTGGGTTGCCTCTCTGAGGTGGGGCTTGAGGGAACTGTTTTATAGTGGCTCTGATCTTTCTTGAAGGGGTGGACTCAGAAGGTGGTTCTAGCGAGTGGCTTTTTGACACCTTGGCCACCATCCTCAAGGTTCAGTTCTGTCTCCCATGCTGTTTAATATTTACATGAAATTGCTGGGAGGCATCATCCAGAGTTTTGGGGTGTGCTGTCATTAGTACAATAACACACAACTCTATTTTTCCTTTCCATCCGATTCCAATGAAGCTGTTTCTGTACTAAACCAGTATTTGTACTAGATGAGGTAAAACCAACTGAAACTTAAAGCTGACAAGATAGAGTGCTCCTGTGCTGGATGGGGTCATACTCCCCTTCAAATCTCAGGTTTGTAGTCTGGGTGTGGTCTTGGATTCAGATCTGAATCTGGATGCCCAGCTTTCATATGTGCAGGAGTATATTTGTTAAAAACTAGTGCGCCTCCTGCACCCATTTCTTGAGAAGTCAGATCTGAGTATGGTGACATGCCTTGATTACATCTCATTGGACTTGATGGCCCTTGAGGTCTTTTTCAGCTCTATAATTCTATAGACTACTGTAACTCTCTTTATTCTAGGTTGCCTTTGGAAGCTGTTCAGAAACTTTAGAAACTTCAAAATGCTCTGGCCAGGCTGTTGACCAGGGCTTGATGCATACAGGTCATGTAACCTCATTGAAACAGGGGCATTGGCTATCTATCTATTTTGAGGCAATAGCATTAGCATTTACATTTCTATATTGCTTAATAGGGAAATCTCTAAGTGGTTTACAATCTGTAAGCCAGTTGCCTCCAACAAGCTGGGTATTCATTTTACCGACCTACAAAAGGATGGAAGGCTGAGTCAATCTTGGAACCTTGGGATCGAACTCCCAACATTGTGGCTGCAATACTGGCATTTAACCATTGTGCCATCAGGGTTCGGTTGGCCTCCTCCCTGCTCTCTTTCTGATGGCAGGTGAAGACATTTTTATTTAAGGACACATTTGGTGACAGCAGATATAGCTTTTAATGGAGTGAGGTTGCGCTTTTTATTTCATCATGTTCTAATACTTGTTAATGCTGTTTTAAATGAGTTTTTAAATTTAATTAAATTGCATTTTAACTTTTATATTAAGAGTATTTTAATTGTATTGTGTTTTTAAGGTGTCGTGCACCACCTTCGGTCCTGCACTGGGAAAATGGTGGGATAATAAATAAATAAATAAATGACATATTATGATACGTAAGGATCCTTATGATGGTTTACAAACTTGCCTCCAAAGCCTTTACTAACTGGGGGTTGAATTCTAACTGAAGAAGATGATAAATCCCCACAGATGATATGAAGGGACCTCCATGAGTCTGCCCTAGCCCACACTAATGTAAAGTGCAACAAACACAAAACAAGAATTAGAAATACACACACAGCCAACAATTTACATTTTTGGTCTCGTTCACAGACTGCTTTTCAAAATACAAAGATATAACACGTGTGTGTGTGTGTGTGTGTGTGGAATTGGCACTATATAGTACTATATATCTCCTTGACACTCTGGAAGACAAGAAGAAACAAAGTAATTTCCTTTGTTTTGCTAATACCAAGTTCCCTCTGTTGTTGTTACTTTGCCTGATCCCTATAAATATTTTAAAAGCATTTTGTGCATTTGTTTATGCACCTTTGTAAACCGCTTTGATCTTTTTTGGAAAGGCGGTATATAAATAAATTATTATTATTATTATTATTATTATTATTATTATTAAAGCAACTTTTGTTTGTAATTAATATCTAAATAAGCTGAACTTTTAATATTCCCGACATGCTAATTTTATGCCAAACCAAATTAGACATAATACATTTTATGTCCATAATGTAACTCATTGACATTCAGTCTGGAAAGGATACTAATATTGCATTTTTTAAATTTTCTGAAAATTTATAATTTCTTCCTAGGGAAAAAAACTCCCCCCGCCCTTGGGCTTCAAAACTTCCTGAAATTTTACATCTCTTGGAGTCTGGAAACTGTTGCACAAAACTGAGACAGCGTAAGTGGATGTTGCATGGAATCAAGATATGCTTCGCAGCCTAGAAACACCTCTTCCCATTTAATTCTTGTGCATAGTGCATGTGCCTTCAAGTTGCCTGTCAGCTTACGGCAACCCCCATGAATTTCATGGTGTTCTTAGGCAAAGACTATTCAGAGGCAGTTTTACCAGTTCCTTTCTCTGAAATACATTTCTTATAAACAGCCTACTCTTAAATAGTGGTTAAATCATGTAGACTCCTGAGCAAAGTGCCCTTTGGTGGGAATCTCCTCTCTCAGTGAGCCTTAGTAGCTGTTGCAGGAGCAGCGGCACTCCAAGGAGAACCGAGTGCCTGGGAACCGAATTGTTACTTTCTCACAATACACAATCACTTTGCTACATTGAGGGCACTGTCAGAAATGACAATGATACCAAGACCCAGAAGCTGAAGCCAATCTTTTTTTTTTGGGGGGGGGGTCTCAGGGAAGGCATCAGTAGTGGGTTCTGCCAACATGATGGGTACCAAGCATACATCCAAGTATGCCAGTTGCTGCAGACTTCCTTTGAGAAAGCATGCCACAGTTGTGATGCGACAACCTAAAATCTTCTGTTCTGAAGAGTGGAACCACATGTCCTAGTGGCAAAAGTTCGGAGGTGGTGCGTGATGATGGTGTCATCTCACACTGAATGTCTCTAGACACTATATGAGACAAGGAATGAGACTTCATGAGGCTTCGAAACCCAGCCCATGCATAAAATCTGATTCTCTTTTTGGAAGCAGGGTCCACTGTATAAATATCATACAAGATTTTTTAAACACAGGGGGGAGGGAGATATGACATCAAGGTGTAAGGTCAAGATAATTAAAATGCTAAAGAACAACAAAGGCAGAACCAGACCAAACCTCCAAGTAATTTTGTCCATAATGGCTAGTATTTAATTTTCTCAGCCTTATGCCTGAACTCACGCATGCAGCCATTGCTTATTGCTGTTGGACAATTACTGTGGTGTTCATGAATCAATCTCAGGTCAGATTGACTAAAGGGTTAAGCAGTTTTCTCCCTCCTTTGTTTGTCAGAAGTGTGTTATTTGATTCTAGGTGCTCAAACCTGGCACACATACAAGGACATTTGCAGCCAAAAAAAGTGGGTTATAATATTTGTTTCAGAAAGTAAATGGAAAGCAAATGGCAATCTTAGATAAAGATTAGAATTTAGGAGCCAACATATAACCCTGGTCTATTTGGCTGTTGCCTCCAGATAAACTGTACTACTGAGGTGGAGAATAACTCACATAGTCTCAGTGATAATGAGTAAGAAACCCGTTATACCCAAATTTTAAATAAGACAAAGCTTGACTTCCCAGCAAATTTATTTATGCCTAGTAGAACAGGTTATAATACTTGTATAATATACAAGAATGGCAACTTGAGAACGCACATGTATTATGACTCTGTCCATCCATCCTTGATCCCCTGAGCATCTACTGGCAAACAAGAACCCATCATCAAAAGGGCTGAAAGGACATTGTAACATTTTCATCTCTGTCTTACACATTCATTTCTAGACCCCGTTGACATTTATATTTTAACTTTTAAAACCGGGTAGCACTCAAACTGCGAGCTCTACACAATCAGAAATGTTTAGAGAAATGAAGAAGTGTATAGACTTACATAGCCTTGAGCATGCCATTTTTGCTACTTGTATTCTATGGATTACGTGAAGGCAGGAATTACCTTTGCTAGCAAATATATTTCCAAATGACATATCTAATCAGCAAAAATGATATTTACCTGAGACATCTGACACTGTCACCTGAGCTGGCCATGGAATATATGGAGATCCAGCAAGGTATAGGGGGTTTTGTATGTTGGACTAGGACATTTCAGAACTTGTACTTGTCATATTGATACTAAGGTGTATACAATGTGCATTCAGATTTCTCCATCCTGAGGCAGCCTTATAGAATATTTTATGGAATAGAATTTAAGAAGATCCTCCAATCTTTGGAACAGCTATTCCACACGAAAGAGCTGACATTCTCAACCAGATAGGAAATGCTGAAAAGCCCTGATGTGTGAACAAATCCTCCAAATCTCAGTCTACAGCTAGACATTTTTTTAAAATGAAAATGCCCTTCACTGTAGATTTACTATTCCATTCAATTGATGTATGCCTTGATCAAATACCATATGAAAACCTGTCACACTAGTAATCTATCTCCCTCCTCCTCTTTGAACTTTAGCACTTGCAGCTGTCTTGGGACTATCTTGATAGTCCAATTCTACAAGTTATTTCCTGGATACAGAGAACAGAAAGGACCAGGAGTTGACAGGTTTGAACTCCAATGTATTTATGGATCTGACTTGTCCACAATAACAGCCATAAGCCATTATCTTTAGTGAACCAAAGAATGATGCTGAGTGGAAAGTAGGCCATGCTGAAGCCAAATATCAAAGTTTTTATAACTTCAGCAGAGATAACTGCTCCTGCAATGTATGTTTGGGGAGAAATATTCATTAATTCATTCACCGTAAAGTAGATCTTACATGCTCACTGGCTCCCTTTCAAAAGCAGTGGTTCCCAGTCATCGTTCCCCAGATGTTGATGGACTTGAACCATTCAGCATGGCCAGTGGTCAGTGATTCTGGGACTTGTCACCCAATAATACCTAGAGAACCACTGCTCCAAAGGAAGAACATGCTTTAAAACTGGACTGTTCGAGTTACTCTTAAAAAGGTAAAGGTAGTCCCTTGGCATGAATGTCTATTTGTAACCGACTGTAGGGGACAGTGCTCATCTCTGTGGCTAAGCCAAAGAGCCAGCATTGTCCAAGGACCTCTCTGGTGATCATGTGGTCAGCATGACTGCACCAAACACTGTTACCTTCCCACCGAAGTGATATCTATTTATCTACTTGCACTTTTACATGCTTTCGAACTGCTATGTTGGCAGAAGCTGGGACTAGTGGCATCTTAACCACTAAGCCACTGTATCCTTACTGAAGCCTTTACAAGAGAGGTGATCTAAACAGGCCCTCCAGGTGTTGTTGGTTTCCAGTTCTATGAGCCGGAGCAAATGTAGCCAGTGGTGAAAGATTATGGAACTGCAGTCCAACAACCCCTAGAAAGCCAGACTTTGTCAAACCCTGCTTTACTGGCTCACGTTCTTTACACAGCCACCCTCACAGCCCTCAATCAACAACCTTTATGCACATCTTGCTGGGGTCAAGTTTGTCAGACACACAGCACAATCCGCAACATACTCCCACCCCATACTAAGAGGTTAGTCAAACTTGAGGGGGGAAATGCTGTGATGGGGGTAAGCATCTAAAAAAAAACAACAACAACCTACACCCCTGCCACCATAAAGACATCATGCTATCATGGAAAAGAAAGGTCTCCCACAAAGGGGCAGTAAAAGATGATATTCGAGAAGAGGCTGCCTTATCTGCAAAATGTAGTCTTTCTGAGATTGTTACCCCTTACAGCAGTGGTTCTCAACCTGTGGGTCGCGACCCCTATGGGAGTCGAATGACCCTTTCACAGGAGTTGCCTAAGACCATTGGAAAACACATATTCCCAATGGTCTTAGGAACTGAGACACCGCTCCTCTATGGTTGGGGGTCACCACAAAATGAGGAACTGTATCAAACTGTATTTGCTGCTGATTTGCTTCCAGGCACAATACGAGGTGTTGGTTATTACTTTTAAAGCCCTACATGGCTTGGGCCTGAGTTACGTATGGGAATGCCTCTCCCTACATAATCCTCCCAGCACTCTCCGAACATCAGGGAAGAATCTGTTGACATTAAAAATGACTAGATTGGCTTCTACATCCCAAAGATCTTTCGCCGCAGCCGCTCCAAGATTGTGGAACAGTGTCCCAGAAGAGATCCGTCTTACCACCTCCTTGGAGACTTTCAAGAGTTAAAATGGATCATACCCTCCTGACCTTGTTTAAGATACTGTACATGTATCCATCTCTTTGAACAGGATTGGAACATCTTTACCCCACTGTTGCCTTTTGATAATCTGTTTTTTTTAATTGCTAAGTGTTTATGTATTTTATTACTGTGTTTTATTTGTATATTTATACTAGGTTCTAATCCCACCTCGGTCCATCTGGGAGAGGTGGGAAAATAGAAATAAAAAATTTATGTATAAATTATTGAAAGGGTCACAGCATTAGGAAGGTTGAGAACCACTGCTTTACGGGGAAGGCCAACAATTTGGAAGGCGTTAGAAACTAACGCCAACTCAGGGGGCGATCTGCATCCAGCAATACAGTATCTCTTTCGAGAAAGCAAACAGATTTTTAAAAAAAAAATGAGGAAGGAAGATCTCAGTTTGGGTTTTGAGGGATCCCATCTCCTCTTTGTAAGGAGTTTATCATACGACGGAATTTGGGGGTATAATGCAAAGGCAATCCGAACACAATCATGGGGTTTCACGTTATTGCCTATGAGTGTATCTCACGCAATTTCGGGCAATGGGAAGTCATTCCGAATGCAATCGTGGGCTTTCATGTAATTGCGTATTAAAGCATCTCACGCAATTTCGGGCAAGGGGGGGTCATTTTCGGGAAATGGGGAGTCATTCTGAACGCATTCCAAACGCAATTAGAATTCAGGTAAATTCGCTAAACTAGCGAATTTACGTGAATTCGCCTTGGGTCCGTTCGAAATTGGGAGAAATTCCTCCCGTGTGATAAACTCCTAAGTGAGAATGAACCTCTCTGGTGGGTGTCTGGCGGGTGATTTTATCACCCGCTTGGTGACCTCTGCTGGTGCCTACAACTGTTACTAGCTGTCACCCATTGACTATGAAATCATTGTATTACAGAAGCCCACAGACTGTCTGGCGAGACAGTAGCCCCATGTCAGTTATAAATATACTGTTGTGTTTTGGCCAGGAGGAGATGGGGAAGGACTGGAGGGGGAGGAAGAGAAAGAGAGAGAAAAGGGAGGCAGGAAATGGGAAAGAAGAAGAGAAAGCAGAGCTGCTCTGGGTCTCTCTCTCTCTCCTTGGAAAGGTTTCCTTCCCTTAGACCTGAGACAGTCCTTGGCCAGGAAGGGAGAAGGCTCAGGGTCTCACTAGACACTACAGATCCCAACAGCCTTGAGCCAAGGCAGCTGAAGCGGTGCGTTTGGGAGCTCGGTTCATAAATGGAAGAGGAACTGTGGGGGGCTGAATTCGCACACAGGACCCTGGTTGAAAGGAGGGGAATGGCCCCATTGAGCCTCCCTGGGAAAGAGGATTCGGAAGGATACATCCACACTGCATAAATAAGGCGGTTTGGGAGCGCTTTAACTAGTTGTTTGACTCAATCGCTATGGAATTCTGGGAGTTGGAGTTTGTTGTGGGGTCCAGAGCGGAGCTCCGCTCCGCTCTGGACCCCACAACAAACTCCAACTCCCAGAATTCCATAGCAATTGAGTCAAACAACTAGTTAAAGCGCTCCCAAACCGCCTTATTTATGCAGTCAAGACGCCCGACAATTCCCTCTATCCTTCCCCAGGGAAAAGAGGAGAGAGAAATGAATGAAGTTCGCCTCTTCCTTGGAGAAAGAAGGGAAAGCACACAGAGGAGAAGGAAATAAACATAAAATTACATATATATAATATATAAAGAAGAAGAAAGAACTAGGAGCAGCAGCAGAAGGGTCTCCTCTCTTTCCCCCTGACCCCCCCCCCCCCAGTTGAGGGAGAAAGGGGCTTTTGGGGGGGGGGATAAAAAAAGAGAGGGGGGGGACACTTACGGAGCTGCTGGGCTCCCTCCAAGAGCAGCAATAGGGCAGCAGCAGCAGCAGCAAGGCAGGCAATGAGTGGCTCCTTCAGTCCTTCTCTTCCTCTCGTGGCTCCGGCTGGAGAGCTGCTGTTGTGTGTGTTGCTTGTCTCTTTCCTCCCCAGCGCCCCGCCTCAGGGGCCGGAGGGATGTGGGCTTCCCTCCTCCTCCTCCTCCTCCTCCTCCTCCCTCCTTCTTTCTCTCTCTCTTTCTCTATCTATATTCACACAAGGAGCCGAAGAAGAAGCCCCTGCTGTTCCTCCCTTTCCAGGACTTACTTCTGTTGTTGTAATCCGCCTTGACTCCCCTGGGGAAAGGCGGAGGATCAATAAAAATATTGTTATTATTACTATTATTATTATTATTTGTATACATTATTATTATTATATTTATTTGTATAAATTATTATTGTTTTAATATTGCTTTTATACTGTATTGTGGTTTTTAAAACTGTTGTACTCTCTCCTCGATCCATGGGGAGAGGCGGGAAATATAAATATTATTATTATTATTATTATTATATTTATTTGTATAAATTATTATTATTATATCTATTTGTATAAATTATTATTATTATATTTATTTGAATAAATTATTACTATTATTACTATTATTATATTTATTTGTATAAATTATTATTATTATATTTATTTGTATAAATTATTATTGTTTTAATATTGCTGTTATACTGTATTGCGATTTTTAAATTGTTGTACTCCCGCCTCGATCCATGGGGAGAGGTGGGAAATATAAATATAGTAATAATAATAATAATTTGTATGATGATTATGATGATGATGATGATGATTTCAGCCTTTTCAGTCAGGAGGGTGACAGTCATTTCAGCCTTTTCCAGTCAGGACATTTTTCCACTCCAAGAGGGTGACCAGATATTCACACACACACACACCTTTTTTTCCCAGGACAGGTCCTACATTTCAGCATGTATTTATTTTTTGTCCAGGAGGATGAAATGTAGGACGTGTCCTGGAAAAGGGGGGGTGGTCTCACTCCTGGGCAGGAGGCTGAAATGTAGGATGTGTCCACGTCCTACAGAGGGTGGAATGTAGGACAAGTCCTGGAAAAGAACCGGTCCTACATTTCAGCCTTCTGTCCAGGAGAGTGACCGAACATCCTCCTTTTCCAGAACAAAGCCTACATTTCAGCCTCCAGTCCCTTTCTGGCTCTTTCCACAGGTCAAGTGAGGCAGGTCAAAGAAGGATGCTTCTCTGCTGGCCTCTGGACCTTCTCTCCTCCTCAGCCAAGACCATGACCTTCCCAGGTTGTCCCCCACTGGAACTTGGGGTCCCTCTCTTCTTTCCCACGCTCTTTCCAACAAAGTTTCAAGTCCTCATAAATGGAGGGTGGGCCGCCTGAGTTCCTTTTGGAGAGAAAGGTGGCAGAAAAAATGAAATAAATAAATACATAAATAAGTGGTGCCAAACCAGATGATTTCTGCTATGCGGATGCAGCCATAGTGAAATAAGCCATAGCCATAGAAAGAAGTTGATAGCATGAGCTGAGGAATTTCTCTTTATTGCGAATGGAGTCAATTGGAGCCAATTCGAATTCATGTGAATTCGCTAGTTTAGCAAATTCATGTAAATTCCTTTTGCGTTCAGAATGTGTTCAGAATGACTTCCCATTACCTGAAAATGACCCCCCATTGCTCAAAATTACATGAGATGCTTTAATTCACAATAAAATAAAACCCATGATTGCGATCGGAATGACTTCCCTTTTGCCCAAAATTGCATGAGATACTTTAATTCACAATAACATGAAACCCCATGATTGCGTTCGGATTGCCACTAGATTATACTTCCAATTTCCAACATCTGATAAGGTCCATTGACTTGAGCCTACATCCTCAGATCTTAAAAGCACAGAAGCATGGAGATCCCAAGGGTCCTCCAGTCCATCCCCCTGCCATGCAGGAATAGACAAAGCACTCCTGGCAGATGGCCATCCAGCTTCTCTTTGAAAACTTCCAAAGAATAGGACTCTGCCCCACTCCAATGGAGTGTGCTTCGGAGACAGTTCCTTCCTCTTTTAGGAGACTTGGAGGCAGCAGGCAAGAGAGAGAGGGCAAACTTTCAAAGGAGACAGAACTCTTTGTTGCGCTCAGCAGCCATGAATTTGCACTCGCCATTGGGAATGAGCCATCTTGGAAGGATGATGAAGGGGAGTGAGCCCCCCCGTCTCCCTAGCCTAAAAGAGAAGCTGTCCCAGACATGGAGAGAACAACTCTTGGTAGCCCAACTCCCTTCCGTATTTTAAAAGGTGTTTCAAGACATTAGAAAGGCCACCAGCTCACTTGAAAACTTCATATGTTCATATATTCAGCTAGGAGCCAGAATAGTGTAGTGGTTTCAGCATTAGATTACGACTCTGGAGATCAGGGATTGAATCCTTGCTTGGCCATGTGAACCCACTGGGTGATCGTGGGCAAGTCACACTCCCTCTCAGCCTCAGAGGATGGCAATGGCAACCCCCCTCTGAAGAAACTTGCCAAGAAAACCCCATGATAGAATCATCATAAGCTGGAAACAACTTGAAGGCACATAACAACAACAACAACAACAACGCTACCTAATTCCACTCAACTTAAGCATGCCAGCTTTAGCAAGACTTTGAACACCTGGCTGGCAAAAGGAAGCCTTCAAAATAACAGTTAATGTTGCTGGAGGAGGAGGAAGAGATACCTGAGGAAGGTAAAATGTACTGATTCCTAGTAGAGAACGCATGCATAATTCTTGTTATGCACCTTCATCTTTGACTTATGAAAACTCTGTTATACAGTTGGCCCTCTATATCCACAGATTCAACCCTCCACAGCTTGAAAATATTCCAAAAAGATATAAATTCAAAAAAAAAACAACCCCTAAACCTTGATTTTGCCATTTGATATAAGGGGCACCATTTCACTATGCCATTGTATTTAATGGGACTTGAATATCCACACATTTTGGCCAAACTCCAGTAGATACCAAGGGCCCATAGTATGGTTTTCTTGTCAAGATTTATTCAGAAGCAGTTTCCTATTGCTTTCTCCTTGGGCTGAGAATTAGGTTCTCTACCAACTAAGTGCTCATTGCTGGGCCAAAACATGATGTAATTACAGAGGAACATCAAGATCCCAGGCACATATTTTTCAGTTTAATTCAATGGTGAAATGAAGTATGAAATTAATGAAAATTTAGGACTGTTAGAGGAAATGGCTTATGCTCAGCTTTCTCAGGATCCTCATGCCTTTTATAAAGTTTGAAACAAATGAGGTAGTGTGTTTGGCATTTTCACAAGGAATAGGGGAGTGGCCTGGGAACATTTAAAAAAAAGTTTTTCATGCTCTTGGGTCCTGCTATTATATTCTGCTCTTTCAAATTGGAAAGAGAAGAGCTTGCATGGGAGAGAATGTGCTCAGCATAGCCATTTGCACAAGGAATTCCAGTCCGAACGCAACTGACTGCCACTGCTGTGTTCCAGCTGGATGTAGCCATTTAATAGATTCTGTAGAATAGAAAGGCAGGAATGTTATGGCCCTGACATCTGTGTCAGGGCCCTGACATCCAAATAGCAGCTTTCAGTTTGGTGGTAGAACATTAGCTTTGTGTGCAGTTCTGTCTTAGGGCTATGATTTAACCCTCATTGTTGGTTTATAGCTTGAAAATATGGATCCACTGTGTTACCTTTTTTTCTATATGCACAAAGAGGAGATGTTTTCCTTCATTGGCTTTGACAACTGAATTGTTTTCCTTGAAAGAGTAGAAAGCAGAATAGACATCACTTGGAATGATAGCTAGATAAGACGGGACCTGTCACTCTCTTCAGCCAGGGGTTGCCAAGATTAAGAGTGCAGTTATACAATAGGCCACAATTAGATTTGTTGCCAGTTTTGGAATTGTCTTCTTCAAACTACAGATTTTTCCAGCTCATAATGCTCAAATATAGTATGAGTTGAGGTCCATTTTTGCAAGATTTTCTTCTCTAGTTTAGACTGGAAAAAAAATAGACCCTGTACATGAAAGAAAATATTCAAAAGTATAGGGCTGAATTGTTCAGTGAAAACAAAACTACAATATTGAGGAGATAAAAAGTACACAGAGAGCCAGAGTAGCATAGTGGTTTGAGCATTAGACTATGACTCTGAAGATCAGGGTTCAATTCACTGCTTGGCCATGGAAACCCACTGGATGACCTTGGGTGAGTCATACACTCTCAGCCTCAGAAAACACTTAGGATTGCCTTAGGCGGGTCACTATAAGTCAGAAACAATTTGAAGGCACACAACAACAACATAAGTACACAGCATGCTCTATGTGCTTGTTTCAATACTACAAGCCAAGAGAGCTCTCTTATATCTGAAGACTGGCTAGCTTTTCCCTAATACAGTAATTCCCTGAGAAACTTTGTAAATGCAAAGCCAATTCTGAACCAGGCTTTATTGAATTTACTCATCCCTAATTCCTGTGCTTCTCCTTGGATGCTGGGACACTCATTCAGAAGCAGCCTAGAGATATACAGTGCAGTAGCCTTGCCCACCATACTCACTACAGGCAGACTGGCAAAAAGAATGCTCAAATACCTTGGTATTGACAGTGGTGAAGCAGCCACACAAGAGAAGCCCTCAAATGTGCACCCCTTCATAACTAACGGGTATATTACGGGTATATGATATCTAAGGACAGGTGCCCTTTTAAAATGTGATATAAATTTTAAACCTGCATTTCTAAAAAAAATGTGAACCACACATTTTATCTCAGCTGTGTAGACCTGGTGATGGAGCACTGGCCCAACTGTCCTGTTAGTGAGGTCGCAGCCTTCCTCCTGACACCTGTAAAGGGGTGTGGAATATCACTAATGGTGTTAAAATTGCAGCTCCACTTAATCTACATCGAAGATCAAGGATTTAGAAAGCCTTTCTAACATTATTAATGAATGACTACTGAGATGAAAAAGCCCAGGTATATTCCCAATTAAAAGATAAAAGGAGAAGAAAAGATAAAAGAATAGTATGATTTAAAGCAGAGGTAATAGATTTAGTGTGTTATCTGCATATCTAACATTTAAATGATCTTGTCTGTATATTAGTGATCCAAAATTCAATTCTAGGAAAGTGGATTTAAAGTAAACACGAGGAACAACAGAGAGTGGGATGGGGAACATTAGGTTCTCTAGAGGTTGTAGGATTATACCTCAAGTTAACAAAACTCAGCATGGCTAGTGTTAATGGATGATGGGAGGTGCAATTCAATAATATCTGGAAATTCATGTTGTTATAATTGTTTATTAAAAAGATTTGTTATTACTTCCCTGCCCACCAGAGGCCCCAAAGAGATAAAAAAGACCCCATGAAAAGAGATTAAATACAATTTTTAAAGCCAATTCTAAAATCAATTTTAAAAATTAAAGGACAGACAAAATAATACAATTTGTAACTGTCCACCAGAAAAAGCTGTAAACAACATGGAGAGGCTGTGTAATCATTTTACATCATTTTCAAATAGGTATGGTGTCTGAATTTGGGGGTGACAATAAACTGGAATAATTATTATTATTATTATTATTATTAATTTTTATTTTTTGGATCTCTTTGTGATTACTGTTGAAATGCTGTGCTTACTGGAAGCTCTCATGTTAGTGGGTTAGCGAATTCCCTTTTGATTTATAGTCTAAACTTTAAAGGAGCTGTCCAAGGTTCTGATCCCTTCCCAACAAGGGTTCAGTACTTTGAATTACTCCTTTAAATTTTGAGCTGAAAATTATACTGGATTCAGCATCCCACTGACATGAAAACCATCAGCTTCCACTGTTAACACTGAGTTATAATTTCTCAGTAAGATCAAAGAGGGCTTGTGGGGCAAAGCAAGTAGAGTGTGGACACTGGACACTTGGATAGCGCTTGAGTCTCTAAGTTGCTGCTGTTGTTAGGTGCCTTCAAGTCATTTCTGAATTATGGCGATGCTAAGGCAAACCTATCATGGGAGTTTCTGAGCTGAAAGTGTGTGACTTGTCCAAGGTCACCCAGTGGGTTTCTATGGCTCCACAGGTAACTGAACCCTGGTCTTCAGGGTCATTGTCCAGTACTCAAACCACTATACCACATCGCCTCTCAAGAGTAGTTACCCATAAAACATCCTAACATCAGATCAGACTGTTACCTGTATCACTCTGTTTCAAGAAGATACTTCTAATGAAATGAACTCTAATCCTTAAAATTTGTGCCACAATATATGTAGTTGTAATTAAGATGCTTTTAAATAAGTCTCTTCATTGTTTTAGCTCAGTGTTGTTACTCTTACTGCCAATACTCTTACTGGCAACAGCTCATCTGTTTGCCATTTACATTATGCAAAAGATGTGTTCCAGTGCTGAGGTAGTGACACCACTTTACAGGGTTGTCGTATGTTCAAAATGGAGTAGTGGCTAAGAAGGAATGGAGTGTGGAGAAGGGTGGAGTAAGACTGGAATAAATGGAGGAGTGCTACCAAAGAATGAATGAATGGCTACATAAATAATTGTACATTATTTTGAACCGTTGGTGTAAGATACAGTGAACTCTCACTAGTAACCAAAATGACTAAGCTGGGGCTATCATACTTTGGACATACCATGAAATGGCATAACTCATTGGAAAAGATTATAATGCTTGGTAAAGTGGAAAACACATTACAGATGGATTGATCCAATAAAGAAAGCCCTGGCTGCCTTGAGTTTGCAAGATCTGAGCAGGGCAGTTGATGACTGGGCCTCTTGGAGGTCTCTCATTCATAGGGTTGCCATATGTCAAAGTCAACTTGACAGCAAATAACAACAACAAAGATGCAATAAATAAATTGATAAGTTTTAAACACTAGAAAAGTTCCCATACATTTCAGATCAAGCTTGTTTAGAAATGGTTTGCCAGGTAATTAGTTTGACCTTTTTCATTTATGCACATGGACACATACCATGTTGTGGTTGTTGTCACTATCACTGTTGCAAGCCTAAGCTCAGTGTCCAGCCCACAAAAGAACTGGAAATGAAATAAAGAGAAATCAATAGCATATTGGAAGAAAGAAAAGAAAAGAAAAGAAAACAACATACTGATACTTTGCATTTAATAGATGGCTCCAGGACTGAAGGTATGCTGGCATTTTGAGGCAATGGGGTTCAGACGCAGAGCCAAACATGGCTGCTCTTACTCTCTATGGGGCTGCCCCAAGAGGAGTGGAAGTGTGGGAGATATTCTGAAAGATGCCAGTATGTGTGGGGCGGGAAGGCCTAACCGTGGGAGACAAGCCCCAGGAGGTCAAAAGGGCTGATTGCTTTGTTGTGAGATCACCCACCAAAGCCCTTTATCTCAAGGGTCTTCCGCTCCTAAACATTCTTGGGGCCTTTTTATTTTTTTTCCCCCTTAAACCTTTTTGTGGGAGAACACTGTTAATTACTCCACTATGTTGCAAGGGCTTTTAAAAAAATATCCAGCTCCCTTGATTTATCCTGGTTGTCTGTAATAAAAAGAATGAGTCGGTGGGGGAAGGCAGAGGAGTGGATAGGCACACCCATCCAGAAACAACTGGACAATTAAAGTGGGGGGGGGGGGACTGAGGGGAAGAACAAAAACAATTAACAATCCCAAAGGAGGGAAGAGAAAAGGCTTTGTTCTGGTCGCTATAGCAACAGCTGGGACCCACAGAGAAGGGAGGAGTGAGCAGTCACCACTGAACACTTTCACTTTCCTTTCAGCCTTTGCAGTCCTCCTTTCTCCCATCCTCCCAGTCCTGACAGTGATGGCAGCAGCTTGCATGTCCTGGAGGCAGATATAGAGCAGAAGCATAGAAGTGAGATCCAGACCATCCAATCTCATCTATGCACACATACACTTAAGGCACTTTGGACAGATTGGCAAGGAAGGCTAATGTAGGGCTTGTTGGGGAATGGTGGGAAAAACAAAGACTTGACAACTTCATATTTGCTTGTATTATCACTCTTCCACCATTTATTTATTTATTTTACAATCTTAATGTTTCTATTAGAATCAAGTACAGTTCTGTAACAGAGCTATTGAGACCTCCAGTAAGTTCTTTACCAGGCTAGGTAGTTTTTAAAATAGTAAAGGGGAGAGGAAGAATGAAAGTCCTAGGACTATCACACCAGGCTGCTAAAACACCACTAACACATTAGTGTAGGAAATTCAAATAT